>OY728135.1:1506516064-1509009189 GCA_963277665.1 Viscum album
TTAGAAAAGATGAAGAAAAAAATTGACACTGAGGTCTAATTTTTTTTCATATAATTATTGGTTGAATATGATCTTTTAGGAAGTTTTAACATGGTCAAATGAAGAAAATAATGGAGCATGAGATTCAATTTTGGAAGTGGGGTGTAAGGGCCCGTATCATTTTTTCCCATTCCTTTGTGTGTTTTTGAATCCTATTTTGCTCTGAGGAGGCCTAAAGAGTTTTTTAATGATGTTTGGGTGTTATAATCTATAATTAGGGGGATTCATGATATAAAAGTACATACACATTGTGTATTTACAGTTCATGTCTTGTGTAGAAGTTTGTTTCATAGCTAGATTATAATTCACCACTTGTGTGGTAGTGGTTAATGGAGTGCATTCACGATGTGTATGGTATTCATGATATGAATAGATGATCCTAAAGAACTTAGTCAATATAACCAGGAAAACTCATATCATGGACATGAAATTCATGATGTTGATAAATTACAATTTGATTAGTTTCAGGTGATGTGTCTTTCAATGGGACTTGAAATGCAGGATATTCATTATGTGAACAACCCATTCATGTGGTTAACATCTTCTAGGAAGTGTGACTACAAAAACTGATGTATGCTCTATTTATATTAACATTATTTTTATCTCCCAAACTCCAAGAGTAAAATGTTGTTTTTCCTAGGTGTTCTAGAACCCCTTCGATGGAGATTAATCCCCATCTTCATGTGTTCTATTTGTGGTGATCTGAGGTGAGTTCTTCCTTTTTATTGTATTTCCTTTGCGGATTGGTCTTGTTTACTTATATTATTAAATTTCATGCTATTTAAATTGATATCCCTTATTCCTTTGGAGTTATTTCATTGTTTTTTGGCATGGTTGTGGAATATAATTATTGGAAGGCTATAGTTTCCTTACGGGAGATGTGATCAGAATCCACATTGTCATTCTGTTATCATTTAAAGAACATTGAATCCTTAAGGTAGGGGTTCATGGATTCTCCTTCTGTTATTATGTTCAATCTTAATGTAATCATGTTTTATCTCTTTGGGGGGTAGTGGAACTAACCTTAATAAATAATGAACTAGATTAAAGAAAATAAATGGTATATGGTTGTAGCAATCACATGTTTTTTCCATAATGGTAACAATTTTTCTCTTTCTTTTATAAATAGTTCTATATCTATATTTATGTTTTGTTAAAATGTATTTTATTCTTGTATTAGAATGTTAATTTTATGAAAATAGTTTAATAAAATAAAAATTGTAGTTTTGGTTGGATAAAGAATTAAATAAGCATGATTTACAAACCATTATTATAATTTGATAAAATTTAAATTGTATTTAAAAAATGTTTAGTTTGTTCTTCCTCATGATAATGGAATTAGATAATAACCTGTAGATGAAAATTCTCTTTTAGATAATAAAAAATGTGGGAGTCATGATAATTAAAATTATTCTTTATTAAAGTGTTGAAACTTGAATTGATGCTTTAAGGGATTGTTTGAATAACTAATAGCTTGAAATAGTTGATTCCTTTGGTTAACCATAGTTGTAACCTATGATTAATGAATCGGTTAATCTAAGATAGTAATAAAAAATGGTTTCATAATAAGAATAAATTTTAGGTGTTGCAAGATCGGATTTTCATATAAAGTATGGATGGCCTATTATTAGGGACTAGATTTCCTAGTCGACTCTGTCTGTTTTTTTTTACTTTTGTGTTTTTTATGTATGTGAGACATTATATAAAATGTTTTGTGAGCATATAATGGATATTTTTTGATGATATATGGGTGGGGAGGCCTAAACTTTATAACAGTGTTTGATTCCTATGACAGTGATATGCATGACGGTGTTAGGGATGACATCGGGATTGATGGAATGGGTTGAAGGTGGGATTACTTGTTGTTATGATGTAATATAGTATGTTTGTTATTAATGTTCTACCTAAGGGATAGATATATAGGTTTTTATTCCTGCACTCCCTTCCCCACTACTTGAGGTAGCTAGTTGTGCTTGGTTATGCATCACTTTTGTGGTAGCTTAGTATGTTTACTAGTGTACTTAGAATTATGGAATGATAATTATTAATAAATGTTTCAACCCATAGGGTTGGTTCTTTTATAATGAAACTGTTTATAATCTCGCCGAACAGTGAAATCAGTTGGATTATTCATGGGGATCATGAACTTCAATTTAAGGTTAGTGAATTTTGAAATGGATAGTGTTGATTAATAGGTAATGAATTAACTAATGTATAGTTAAATTTTAAAAAGAAATAATTAACTTAGTGAAAGTATTATCAAATTCCTATCTGTTAATAGGATATCTAGTTATTAGCAGTGGTAGTTAGGTGATCGATAGATGATATTTGTAGTTAACCTTGAGATAAGATTAATTCCCATAGTCCGGTTGTAAGATATATTATATTCTATATGTTTTGTGGTTTCATATGTTTCCCCACCCATATCGTGAGGGTAACTGACACCCATTGGACACTGGGAGGGTGTTTTCCCCAACATCCAGGATTGTAAGGGAAGGATGGATAACTACCCCCTCTATCCCCCCTCTCGTCTCCTTGTAGTACTATTTGTTGGTATGCGCAATTATTATCTTTCCCCATATATGTATATTGAGAGTTGTAATGGATTATGGTTATTTCATACACATGTCTCTCATGATCTCGTATCCTGAGGATTATTATATGTATGGAATGTATGGGTTGTGATGGCTTGAGGTACAATACTCTATGTATGGGCTATAATGGATTCAGGTGCAATACTTGATGTATAATATATGGAATAAAAGCTATGTTGGATCCCAAAAACTAATAAATAGCTATATGGAGATGTGGATGTCATGAGGTGATGATGTGATTCATGAGATAAATTTTGTGATAATTTATCCTAGGTGTGTTTAGACTAGCTTCTTTTGGAGAGAGATGAATCAAAACATGTGATTTTGGGGCAGAGCGGAAAACCAATGGGGAAACGGAAGCGAGGTACCCTTGTTTTGTTTCAATATTTTATGAACTCTTGTATGTGATACTTAGTAATAGGTATCCATGGTGAGTCTACGAAATTAGTATACATGTTTAAGTGATGAGTTAGCTTCACTTATTTTTTATTGGACTATAGCATGATTTATTTATCTTTTTCATCATATGATCTAGGGAGGATCCTCCTTAGTATACCTATTATGCTCACCCAATGTATGTACAAAATATTTTTTAGGTCAACATGAGAAGCTTGGAGGTTGAGCAGGATATTTCTAGTTCATGATTTTTCAGGAACATTTTGGGCTTCATGGTCACCGCCAAGTTTATCTTTCGGTATTTTTAGTTTTTTTAGTTGTATTAGTTTGTATGACATTTCATGAATGTACTTCAGATATTTATTTTACCATTATCGTGAGTAGGAATTTATTGGTGTTCTTATCTTGTCTCTCGTTCCTCATGTTCTCTTAGAGGGTAATGTCTCCCATTTGTATATATGTTTTGCCCTCTATGATTGTCACCAACCCAGGTCTTATTGGAGGAAATATTTGAGCATAAATAACTCCCTTCACTCATTGTCAGTCTAATAGGGGTACAAATGGGAGAGGGGTCATGACATGGGAATTTTAAATTTGAATTCACACCTCTCTTTAAGTTTGTAGAGATACTATGCCAATATTGATGGGAGTTGATGTGTCAAGAATATATTTCCTATATTATTGGTTATGAGAGTGAGTTGTGTGGTTGTGCATATTATGAGGAAGTAAGTGTTGACCATGAATCTTGATATATATAATCATTTAGTTTGAATCGTCAAAATAAGAGGTATTAGATGGAGAATGGGATACCGGATATATATTATGCACCAGATAGAGCAATTTAGAACTATTCAAGGAAAGGAATAAGTGACAAAGTGAAACTAGATAGATCTTTTAATCACGTGGTGTCAGATATAAAGGTACCTGACTGAGTAGAAGGTATCAGATGGAGCAGGAGGACCAGATTAATATATAACAAATGAATGGAAAATAAGGGATCAAATGAATAGTCACCAAATGACTATCTTTGAATAGATAGTATCGGATGAGTAAGTGTTACTTGAAAAAGAGTGTTATGGATGGAAGTAAAGATGAAGTAAAGATCAGTTTTTTTACTATTGAGAAGAAAAATAGTTTATTGTATGCTAATATAAAAGTAAGATATTGAAGAAGAAGAAAAAATAGGTATTGTGACATCCAATGGAAGTCATAGTAGGTGGAATACATTCTTTTTTATACAAAGTAACCGAATAATTTTAATACTACATATAAAAGGAGTATAAAGTGCCAACATGGAGCTGCAAGTTGGGTTTGGCATTCACCAGTCTAGGGATTCAGGATTTGTCACTTATCCCCCACCTAAATTGTAAGGAACAACACCTAGGCTAATAATTTTTTCTAGATAACCACTATAAAAGGTATAAAATTATAGTAGATAATCAATATACTAGTCATCATTATACACAAAAAGGAATATCTATAATTATTGAGTAATGAAACTTATAAAAATATCATGTGAAATATTTTCTTACATTCATATACTTTTATTTGATAATGATAAGAGAATAGGAGAATCAATACATCAAAAGGTTTAATAGGTAAAGGGATAAAAATTTTAATTTTTGAAAAAGTTCCCAACATTGATTCCCCCCCCCCCTTAGTTTTTGATTATATCTCATTGTATTCCTCTCATGTGGTATTAAAGGGGGTTCATCTTTATTGGATTACATACATTGAAATTATTACCTTTTAAGATTTTATTTTATTTACTATATTAATAATAAAGAATAGTTTTGGTGAAGATTATAATATCTAATATCAAATTTGTATTGCTAACAATACAATGATGAACAAGAGAAAGAAACTAAAAAGGAAAAGGAATAAGTTATCCCTCTTAGTTCAGGAGGAAGAAGGGGGTTCAGTATCTCCATTCCATGGAAAAAATAATATAGATCCTAATTAAAAAGTAAATAATAGGTGGTTTAAATTACCATTAAGGAGAATAACAACATTTATACCTTACGTGGTTCAAGATAAAGTTATCATGAGGTATGTGAAAATACATATATAAACAATCTTCAAGAAGAAGATTCTAGAGGTGATGATGATACCTCTATAATCTCTCAAGATATATCTGTTATTAAATTGAAATATATTATGTATTCCATTCTAAAAGAAACAATATATATTGTTTGTAGAGTCTTTGAAAGTATATAGGAATAAATCACCCAGTTGGAAGAAGAAATACATAATATGGTGAAGGATTTACAAGAAAAGGTTTTAGAATGTATAAAGCTATATAAGAAGGTTCTTTCCTTTGATATAAGAAAAATGGATATTGAAATGATTTCCTCAAAAATTTAAATTAAATTTTCCAAGAGAGTTGAAGAGAATTATGGATTCAAGAAGTCTCTAGAATAAAATATCCATGAAATTGAAGAAAAGATAAAAAATAACATTTATTTTAATAATTTTTAATTAATTTAAAACACAAGAAGATCAAAGAACTTCACCCTTTTTTAGAAAATAAGATCAAATAGTATAAATAGGAAGTTTAAAGAATAAATAATTTTTTTCAAGATAAGTTGATTATTATTAAAGATCCAAATAACTCCTTTAACATGATATTTCATGAATTTTATATCATGATTTTTAATCTTGAGAAGACACATGTTGAGTCTTTACAAAATAAATAGGAAGTTGAAATTTATATACAATTTTCATTAGAATATTATAAGGTTAAAATACCTCCAAAATTTGCTAATAATATCATGAATTCATTTGATTATATATTTGAAGTAGTTTTTAAGAGTGAGGTACAATCTATATTATTTTGTAATAATGTTTCTAAATTTGTTTTGAAGAATAGTGTAGGTAGAAAAATAAGTACAAGTATTCAAAAGTAAAGGTGATAAGAATCCTACCACCATGAATAGGGTGGATGGGAACAAGAGTGTGGAAACCGGTTTCCCATGAAGATCCCAACAAGTTGTGAATAAAACCCAAAAACATCATACATGATATATAAGAAGTTCATGGTTTGTGGGTCAATGTTAGTGATGCAATAGATTTCAGGAATTTTGAATTAGATTTTTGGTATAATCATATAAATTTTAAAGCACAAATTAATTCCATGCCATGGGGGAGAAATCCAGAGATGAGAAGAAACATCCAAAGGTTAATAAAAATTAGTATATTTCAAACAAATTTGGAAATATTGAAAATATATGTGATGTATGCAATAATATTGGTTTCAAGGGTGGTACATTATCATCTTAACATATTTATAAAGTTGATAATAAATAAATAATATAATATCTTTTAAATAAAGAAGAAGAAACTTCGGATGTAAGAAGAATAATTCTATAAAAAAATATCCAAAGACGATATCAATAAATAAATATGAGAATTACATGCATTATAAATTCAATAAGTTGAATAAGAGTGAATTATATAAAATGATTAATAATAATAGTTCCACTTATAATAATCCATGTGAAAAACCAAAAATTCATTCTAATATTCCTAATGATATTTTAGTAATCTGAATAAAAGATTTGGAAAGAATAATGAAAATAGAAGAATAAAAAAGAAAGGATATTTCAAAAGGAAAATAAAATATTTCACATGAAGAAGAAGAAGTTATGTGTGTTAGGTGAAAAATATTTGGATACTCTCATATATATTTCTCTATAATAATTCTAACACAAAAATATTTCCTTAGGAAGATGAAATTTATACCAGGAGATACAAGTTCCTTAAAGGATCTTGGAAAAATAATGTTCATACAAAAATAAATTAAAGAATTGATAAGATATATGCATCCTAAATCAAAATTAAATTTCAGATGTGCAGCCATGAAGAGTGGAGGAAATGGAATGACATGGTTGAAAAAACCATCTCAACATCATTTTTTCACTAAGAATCAAGTAATTTCCACATAATTCCCTTAACCATGGTGTTTTTTATTTTCTCTTTCAAAATAGGGAATTTATGGTTAAAAACAACCTCAGGGAGAGAACCTAAGTATGAGGAATGGCTACTAACTTTTGATAGCTAATACATTAAGTTTTCATCTAAGAATATTTCCTAAGTTGGTTTATTGGAAAAAATTTATAGTATCATTCCTATTGAAGTTAAAGTCATTTTTATCTTCACTTGATAAAAAGTTAAAGAGGGTATCACCTATATTTGATCTTACATTTAAAATTTCAAAGGAATATATTGAATAAGATCATCCTTGGTAAAGATGTGAAAATTATCAAAAGTCTGGACATCCACATAAGAATGATATGTTTGTGTGCATTATCAACATGATGTTCCTAAATAATATCTATTGAAATGATTCACAATTATAAATAAAATAATATAGGACTCCTTGAGTGGGATAAAAGTGAAATATGATAAATTTTATACCATAATAATTACTTTATATAAATATTATTATTCTAGATTGTGCCTGGAGAAATTTTGTTGTAAAGGTATGTCTCTCTTAAATATCTCATCCTTGATTAAAAAAATAAAATCTTAATAAAAATTGGGTGAAAATTAATTAATCAATGAAATAATAAAAAAGGAATTAAAAAATTTCTCCAATACCACTTATCTTTCTTGTTGAACCTGATTGTTTTTAATCTTTTTGTTAAAGTGACTCTTATAGTTTCGGTATGATCTATCTTAAAACTAATATATATCACAAATGGTTTCTTTATCCTAGAATAAAATTGGAAAATTCTTGAATAACATATTATGGTTTCTCATTCCATGAGGTATCAATATCTATTGGTAAAGGACAACTTTTTTTTAAATCATATCCTCTTTTTTTCTACATCAAGAATGGCCCATATAGACTTAGATTGAAATTAATGATGGAGAATTTATTAAGAATAAACTAATACCCTTTTTCCATTAACTTTTTATTTCTTTCCAATAATGGTTAGGAAAATATAAATGAATTTTTGGAATATTGGATTAGTTAAGCAGAAGGAAAGAAGATAAAAATTCTCATATTGGAATTTTCATTTTAAAATAACTTTGATTGTATTTTCAACAAATACAAAGGGGGATATTGAAGATACCACGTTGTGTACTAGTTGTATTTTTTAAATGGTTATCATTGGTTTTCAATGGTTTTCAATGAAATATAAATAATTCATTTATGTTAATATGTTGAAGAAGTTATAAATAAGTGTTTTGTTGATTTTTTGATTAAAGTATCCAAGATTGTTTATGATGTAGATACATCTTGGATGAATTAATGAAGGAGAAATGTAAGTTCACAAGTCTTATTATCTTGGAATAAATTTGTTGATTTCTTTCCTTTGGAGGACTTTGAGTATATTAATATTTAGTACTTAAAGGTGACAATTCTTTGAAAACGTTTTTTTACTAATATGATTGGTGAATTGTTCTTAATGACTACAACAAGTACTATTATTTTTGGATATGAAAATTCATTATCAACATTAGAAAATTTCCTTAAAAATTTTATTTAAGAATTTGTGAAGCTAAATGGATAGAGATAGTGAAGATGATCTGATGAAGTTCAGTGTACTGAGTTTATTGAATGGAGTGTCTATTAGATGGTATTTTATAAAGTAGTCAAAATAGAGTTTATCATATAAATCTTTCTAAAGTAATATAATACATTTCACTAAACGAAACAATATGTAAAGTCCATTAGATAGACCAAGATGTAAAATTCATCGATTAGAGGAAATTTTTGGAGATCGCTAAAAAAATTTCACAAGGACATCATACTAATGTGAATAGACTAATTTGATCATATTATGGGTGTAAATTAATGTTTGAAAACTTATATTTATAGTTACATCAGATAGATAATGATCGTACAAACAATATCAGTTGATGCTTAATGATGTTTTCCTTATTTTTAAACATCACAATGAATTATGGTTGTGATTGAAAGACCCTTTGAAATAAATCTGAATATGGTGATGAATTTTTGTTCTTAAAGTATCAAATATAATGATATTTGAAAATAACTAATGATTCTACTAAAATTAGATAAAAATGAAGCTGGAGGAACTTGATGGTTCTTGAATGAAGTAAAGTGCTATTGAAGTTATATTGGATTAATATCTATGCAAATAATATCAAAAGGACTTATGAAAATATCAAAAAGTGAAGTTAAAATTTTATGTAGAACGATTAAATAAAGTTTTGATAAGTTAGTTTTTTATGGAATGATGTATGAAGTCTAACACAAAAACTTGGTAAGTTTTCGGATAGGCTCTGTCTGATATAAGCTTTAGAATGATCAATAAGAGGTTTCCTATAAAATTCATCACATGAAGGAAACGTGTGAACATAATTTAATAGATAATTATTAATATGAAGTTATAAGATAGAGGTTTATGAGTGATTTCCATCAAACTGAAGTTTATATATAAGATAATAAGAAAAAGGTTGTTAAGGTTTTTTAATAGTTGCATCGGGGAGAAGTCTTTGAGCGATGTCATCAGAAAAAACAAGTATTGAGACATCAATATTAGATTACAAGTTATCTAAAAGAGTTATGTGAATTCATAAGACATAAGGTGAATATAATATATCTAAGAATCCATCGGATGGAGGAAAACTAATAAACATCTTTGAACCCATCTGTCAGAGGATGGGTCTTTTGAAAGTTTTCCAAGATGATCCTAAAAAATTATGAAGGAACGTCGGATGACGTTTCATTGGTTGGAAGTATGTTATGAAGTTTTAACAGATGGAAGGTTTAAATTACTTTATGATTTTTTTTAAAATCATTGATTATAGTGATATTAATATGGATGTTCAACATTTTGATAATCATAAGAGAGATTAGGATTCTATCCAGAATTTTAAGAATGATGAAGATGAAAATTAACTCTGAGATCTAAGGATGTTTCCTAATAATATTGATTGACTCCTATATTTTAATATTTTTTAAGGTTATCAAATAAATAAATAATCAAGTGGTGGATTCAAATTTGGATGTACGAGGTTCAAATTTTAATTCACACCTCTATCTATGTTTGTATAGAAACTATGCCTTTATAGAGGGGAGTTTATGTGACAAGGATATAATTCTTGAATTATTGGATATAAGATTAAGTTAAGTGCATGTGTTTATTGTGAGATAGTAAAGTTCCAAAAAGAAATGTTGACCATGAAGTCTGAGAGTTATTCTTATTTGGGTTGAAATGTTATAAGGAGAGGTATCGGACAGGGTAGGGGGTACCAATTGGAGAAATAGCTCTATAATGAGCAATCGAGCACTAATAAATGAAGGGAATAAGTGATGAAGTGATACTAGATAGATCATTCCCATCATGTGGTATTGGATCTATAGGCACCAGATTTAGAAAAAGGTATTGGACAGAGTGTAAGCACCAGAAGAATAGGTACCAATGGAAGGTAAGAAGAACAAGGGATCAAACAAACTATCAGTGGACGATCATCATCATGTGGATAGACCATATAGAAAATATCAGATAAATAATAGTTACAAAACAAAATTTTTTTTTTATAGATGTGAAGAAAAAGGAAACCTTAGTTTTATGATTTTTACAGAGTAGAAAAAGAGTTTCGTATACACTACTTCACAATTAAGGGATAGAGTGATAAGAAAAAAGTAGAACTGTGACATCCAATAGAAGTATCAATAGGTGGAATAATTTATTGGTATTATAAATTAATTGAATTATTTGAAGACTATATATATAATAAATATAAAGAACTAGTGTGGATCTATAATTTGGGATTAGTATTTATTGATCCAGGGATTCTAGATTGTTTTCTTATCCCCCTCATAATGTTTCGGTAACCACACTTGGGCTAAGTATTTTTTTTCTATCCAAACCAATATAACAGGTATCAAATTATACTGAAGATTTTTTGTACTTGTTGTCACTATATGTGAAAAGTATTAAATATACTTATTAAGTAGTGAAACTTGTAAAAATATATTTTGTCATCTTTTACTTTCTTTCATATACTTTCATATGATAAGGATAATAAAATATAAGAAAAAAAATATTAATAGGTCCATGAGGTAAAGGGATAAAAAGTTTTAATTGGTGAAAAAGTTCCCAACACTTACCCACCCACCACCTCAATATTGAGTATATCCCAAAGTTATACTCTCAGTATGAGGTATGATTGTGATTTGAGATATGGTATGATGTGGCATAATTGTGGAAGGGATTGTGAGCAGATAATGTTTGATATTGAGGTATGAGAATGAAAAAACTAGTGGGGAAGTGGTTGTGGGTAACCTTATTATAATACTCTTTGATACTATTTTTCTATGCTTGTATGTAATATTTAGGGGGTGAGACATGGTGAGGCTGTGTAGTAGTTAAATTAATAGTTATTTTTTTGTTTTATTATTTTTTTCCTGATGTATTAGTAAGATCCTTCCACATTTTCATGAGAGTATTTGAGTATGATACTATTGAGTATACATTTATACCCACCCTAATATATATAAACTATTTTTCAAGTTTCCCAGGTGAGTTTGGTGACTGAACTAGATAGTACTAGTTTGGATCATGGATTAGGATGAAGAGTTGTCACTTAGGAATTTATTATTATTTTATCATGGGTTTTTTATTCTTATGGAATATTCTTGAATTATGGGATTATTATAGATCTTAGTTTACATAAATTATGGTGTAACTTGGTGGTTTTTTTATGAATTAATGGGTTATATTTTGGTAGTTCCCCCCATTTTTTATACCCTCGATGTTAGTTTCTAACTCATGGCCTATTAGATACAGGCCTTGGGGGGATATCTCATATTTTCTATAGGGATAGGAGGGGTTCCCATTGGAGGTAAATTGTGACATTGATTTTTAAGATTATTCATTGGTTATGATCAATTTCATAATAAATAACTTACTTTGTTCACTATTAGTATACAAACACTATCAAACCAAATCTCAATATGCCTATTTGGGAATATTACACATCATTCAAACTTAAATTACATGTTCTGAATCCATATGCAACTCAAACCAAAAAATAACCATAAAAATTTATAAAAATAGTTTGGTATAAAAAATTCCATGAAAAAATAAAAAAAAACACATCCTTGATAACAAAAGAGTTTTAAATAAATTAAATCAAACAAAAATTCATCCCAAATACATTATTACACAACTCAAGAAATTCACTGTGGAAATAACTAAATTTTTAATTGAAATTAAAATAAAAAAAAAGGATTAAACACACAAAATAGACTTCCTCTTAGAAAAACTAACTAAAATTCAATAATAGTTCAAGTATAAAACTATGCATTCTAAAAAAATATTCCTTTTAAAAAATACACCAAAACTAAACATTGAAGTATTCTTTTAAAACCATTATACTTAAAATACTCACCTACTATAAACTTGAAACCAACATCCATTGTCAATCCTTCCAAAAGAAACCATTTGTTTTTCTTCAATAATAAATTTTTAAAAGTCTTCATTCATAACAACACTACCCAAAAACCGACCAAAATTGAATTACTTAGTAAATCAAATGAATAACTAAAATTAAAAAACAAAAATAAAAAATTAATTTGACAACATATAATTGTTTTAAGGGGAGATCAACAAAATATTTTCATAAATTATTCCATTAAAAAAAGTTTTTAAAATGAATAAATGATTATCACATCAATTAAATAATAAAAGGTTGTGAGAGAGTGTGGAAGAGTGGAATAATTTCACAATAAGAATTATACAAATAATTATAAAAAACAATATTATTGAAGGATATTGCATAATATTGATTTTGGGAGCGCAATTGTTCATAAAATGACGTGAGGAGGGTGTGACATAGTATAGCATCCACAATAACATGAACAGTAAGTCCAAACTGTGGTGTGGTTATGGTTATTTTATAAAGATGGTAATGGATTTATCATCACTTACTAAAAATGGCTGATAAAAGAGACTTGTGTCAGTGTTAAAATAGGGAGCACTAGTAAATAAATATTTTATTAGAACAAACCTTAGCAATGATATAGATAGAATTACCAGTGATAAATTTATCATATATTCAAAGTGACTCTTATGTATCCCTTTGGAACATCGAATCAACTTTTATGTGAGTACTAAGAAATTAAGTTGACTATTTAGTATCTCCTTCAGGGTGGAATTCATCCTTACGTATCAATGAATAATTAATATAATTATTATTTATATAAATAATATTTTAAATTAATTAATTGTAAATATTAATATTATTAATTATATAAATCAAAATATTATTTTTATAATTTATATTATCAAGATTATTCATTTATATAAATAATAATAATTTAAAATTATTAATTAATTATCAATGTATAAATATTTACAATAATATATTATTAGTTATAAAACTATAAAATTAAAAGTTAGAGTTACAAAAACTATATTTAAATATAATTACAATTGCTAGTATATAGAAATATTATTATTACTAATGAGTTATATAGATTTATCCATTCTATAGATTTTATATAAAAATATAATAAATTATTAACTACATTTAAATTTTACTAATTATAATTTAAAATTTTATAATTTATATAAATGAATAAAAAATTTATAATATATTAATAATTAAATAATTGTATAATTATACAAAAAAAATAATTATATATATACATATAAAAAGATAAATCTCAAAAATAAAAAACAATATAAGAATTATTAAAATATGTATATATTATTAATTATATAAAAAAATTAATACTTAATAATTATTTTCAATGTGACCAGTTCTAGGATTTTTTTATAAATTGATTTTTTTATAGAAAAGGGATAGGGTTAAAAATATTTTAAAAAATGGGTCTTAAGATGCATGATCCTCATTCACCCATCTCTCCATGCTGAAGATGCGTGAACAGGGTTCTTGCATCCTTTGAAGACGGGATGAAGGATGCGTGAACCTAGTTCACGCATCCCACCAAAAAAATCTATAAAAGGGGTATCCCCCCCCCCAAATTTCATTCTTCTCCTATGAATTTTTCTATGAATCCCTGCAGAATTTCTTTCTCAATAATTTTTGTTTCTTTTAATTTTTATTTAAATTTTCAATTGTTGAATTGTGTATATTTATTTCATTTTTATGATTTATTTATTTGATTTGTGATATGTAGAAATTTGTGTTTGTGTGTATGGTGTATTTATTTCAAATATATTGATGTGTAAATTAGTTTCTTTTATATGATTAAATTTTTGAATGATGTTTTTTTATGAATTTGTATTGAATGTTTAGGAAAATTAATTATGTTATGTCTAAAATTTTGTATGAATTCATATTGAATTTTTATGAAAATTCAATAAGTTATTTTCAAAGTAATATTAATTTAAATTATGATATTTTATACACTAGTTATATAATTTATTAATAATATATTAGTCATTTGTAGCATATTTAAATTTATTAAAAAAATATATAGAAAAGTCTTTTTTTAATGGTATAAAAATAGTTTTGTATAAATAATAAGTTTCAATTATATTAGTTATAATTAAATTTATTAAATATAAAAGATATGTAGATATTTAATATGTATTTCATCTAGTAATAGATATAACAAGTATACTAAAAAACATGGTATGTTGTGTGATGAGTGATCTTGAGATGATTGACTAATGCATAATTGAAATTGTATGTCTTATTTTGTGAATGTGGTAATTTGATTTATAATAATTTCATTTATTTTTCCATATTGACTACCTATGAGTCATCTCTAACTAAGTATGTAATGACTTGCGTGTCCTCTTAAAAAACATATGTATTTCATACCCCTAAACCCCCTCACATGCATGTGGGTAAATTTGTAATTAAAAGTAAATCAACAAGAGGTGTCCCCGAAGAAGCATCCCCAAAGAGGCATCCTCGAAGAGACATTCAAGAACTAGAGTTTGATAGGAGGCATTATTGTTTTATAGGAGACTGACGGTTGCAGAAATATTTGATAATAAAGACTCTAGGAGTCTATCCATTGGTTTTGGTTATTTTATCAATTAATGTTAAATTAATTGTAAGTCACAAGATCAAGTCATTATTATTTATTCATAAGTAATTAAAATATATAAAATTATATTAAATTTTATTTGGTAATAATACCATCATTACTATACCTCAATAGTGGAAAATCAATACATAAAAAGTCTCGAGATAAAGTCAATTATTCAAAACCAATTTAAATAATGTAAAATATTGATTTAGTATATAATATTTTATTAATTATTTTTTATAAGTAATAATGTCTATGCAAATATATTACAATGGTGAGACCATTTATATGGAGGTGGGGTTTAGCTATAGTGTTCCGCCTGTTAGAGTGGTAAATATTCGTAGTTGCATGACATTAGATGCAGTTTGCAAAAAGATTTATAATTGGTTGAAACTGAGGGTCAATCAATCCATTTCTTAAATCACATATCGACATCTACAACATCTTGAACGTTTCTAAAACACTGAGTACCCTTTGGTCGATTATGATGATTGGATAGATACATCATAATTATTTAAACTACATTGTGCTCATGGTTTTATGGAGTTGTGTGTGGTGATTTCTGATATAGGTGTGGTGAAACTAACTACTACACCACCATGTTTTGTGATCTCTGTATAATTTGGTCCTTCACGTCAGTCTTTTTCATTGCCTCCTCTCATATGACTCCAATAATAGAAGCAAATTACGAAGAAGATGACAAAAATTTGGAAGGAAATTTAGATGACAGCCCTTTATGTGATGATATAGTGAATGAAAGTTTATCTGAGTAAGAAGAATCTGGGGAGCCATCAGGAGATGATTTGGGTGAGGGTGATGTGGGGAATGAACCTTATGAGGTTCCTTTGAGAGATGTGGGTGAGGGTGATGTGAGAAATGAACCATTTTTTGTTCCTTTGAGAGACTGGCATCCACAACATCCACAAGTTAGTGGTAATCATCCTTCAGTATTGAGTTTCCTAGTTAAAGGAATTTCTTGTGAACAAAATTTTTATTTTTATGTCATTAATATGGCTTCTGAATTCCCTGACATTATAGGGAATGGGTCTATATCAAATGATAACACCATCTATGTCGGGCAAGAGTTTGAAAGTAAATTGACCATGAAAAATGTGATAAAGCAATACCACATTTAGCATTTATGGTTGATGAGTCAAAGAAGATGAAATATATCATTTACATTGAAAAATATGGCCTATCAGGTAATTTTATATTAAGGAAAATATTTGATAAATATTTTTCATGTTGGAGGATAACCAAATTAGGAGGGCCACACACTTGTGTGCATCAAAGCTTGTTGCAGGATCACTCTTCCCTTGATTAAGAGTTTATATAAAATGTTATTTGTGAGATTATACGAACATTTTAGGATGTTCCCAATTCCCTTGTTCAAGAAATAATTCTACAATTGTCTAACTATAATATATCACATATCAAAGCATGGAATGAAAAACAGATGGAAATTGTAAAAGTGTATGGTGATTGGGATGAATCTTCTGCTATGTTTACACAACTTATGGAATTTTTGTCTCTCAAAAATAAGATTGTTTATCAATTGGAAACTGTTTATTATGTATCCCCCAATCATCGAGTTGATCGAACAAAGGTGAAGTTCAATAGGCTTTTTTGGGAATTCAGGCCATGAATTTCTGCCTTTCCCCACTGTAAACAATTTATTCAGGTCGATGAAACTTTCTTGTGTGGAAAGTATACATGTGTTATACTAATTTCTACCACATAGGATGGTAATCGCACTCCTCCTACACTTGATTTTTCTATTTTTTTAAAGGATAATTTTGAATGCTGGTGCTGGTTTTTGGAATGTGTATGTGTTCATTTCACACAAAACCAGGGTGTCTGTCTGATATATGATTGCCACCAAGCGATTATAGATTATGTGGATAGTGATGGGGTTTCATGTATTGAGCCAAATTCTTATTATCCTTATTTCATTAGACATATTTCAAGTAATGTGCATAAATATTTCAGAGATGATTCCATAAAAAAGGTGATCCTCAAGTTGGGAATGTTTTTATAAACTTACTTTTTAAAAACATTAATCTCCATTTTAATAGATTATTCTATTATGGTTTCAGAATATGATCCACAAAAAAGAAAGTTTTGATCGACACCTTGAATAGATCTGAACTACTAATGAATATGTGTATGAAAATATGATGCAGATGTCGAAGGAAAAATGGTCATTAGCATATGATGGTTGTAGAAGATATAGCCATAGGACCACTAATATAGTGGAGTGCATAAATGGGGTCCCCAAGGGTGTACACAAACTCTTGATCACAGGGTTATTGTAAGAGACATTTTATAGATGTGTTCACTACTTTGTTGACCAGTCCTAAAAGTCCTATTAGATGATGGAAAATGGAATACGTTTTACGCAGCATTTCCAAAGTGATATTGATCAGATACTGAATGAGGATTCAAGATAGATTGTTCTAGACTTTGATAGGTTAAAGTTGAGAATTCAGGTAATATTGTTCTATGAATGAGCTATATGCACTAGTGGTTGAGTGTTTGTAGTGATTTTAGATAATAGGTATTGTGATTTTGGAAACTTTCAGGCATTTAGATATCCATGTACACGTGTTATCGCATCTTTTTCTTCATTAAATATATCATGGGATCCATATGTTGGCGCTATGTATCACATGATCACTTTGGTTAACTGTTATAGTGCTTATTGGATTCTTGTTGGTGACATTCATTATATCTCATTGCCTACTAATCAGCCTACCATCATCCCTGATATTTCTAGGTTTCTTAATTTGGTTTTGTTTTCCTTTATGATTTTTTTATTTTCATTCATTTTTTAAATTTTTGGCTCTATACTACTGGGATACAGCCCCGAAGAAGACCAAAAATAAGTCAAAACAGAAATTAAATGGATTGACCTCGACAATGAGGATAGAGAATATGATGCAGTATTTGCCATGCAGAAGGACATACTCATAAGAGATGTCCCCAAGTGTCAGGATAGAGCTCCACATTTCATCATACACGATCAAGTATTTTTATTATATCATGAATATGTATATTTTGTTTTTTATGTGGACATTTCAGTATTGAATCCTTTTATTTCCGACTTTCTCCATTTCTGACGTGTTTCAATTTTATTTTGCCTCATTTTTTTATTCTATAATAAATAATTGTTTGATACCCAAACTATTAAAAAAATCAACAAATAACGAAAATGAATATATCATGCTTCCACATGTAACAAAGACACTAATACACACACACAAAATTAAGTATAAATTTCAAATATTTACACAATCATTTTTCAATTGATTGTTATAGATTTTTTTAAATAAAAGTTTAAAATTTTTATTTAATTTGCTATAAAAAAGTAATGATGATATCATTTTTGCATATGGAAGGTTTTCCATTTCTCACATCTCAATATAATCACATATCACGACTACTTTTAGAGGGACGTCTAGTGCCTCCGTTGATTGTACGCAGATCTCACCATTTCCATCATACCGCACCACCTCCTGCTATCATCCCTCATCTTTGTCATGTTGGATTTTATGGCGTAGAAATGTGAGACTTCACCTTTCTTGATCATCATTTCATTATTTCTCTTGTAGAGAGAAGGAGGCCAGAGTCACATATATTCCATTTTAAAGAGGGGGATATAACTATTACCCTATCGGATGCAGCCATTATGTTGGGCCTCCCCATCAATGGTGTGGCTCTGAAAATCTGAGTTGGAACCGATTTTTCAGAGCTTGTTCAAATACTATTGGGAATAAAGATCCTTGATGATGGTAGGACAATCGTAGGTGTTAGATTATGAATGTCTTGGTTAGACCAACACTTCACACAGTTAGTAGAGGATTCCGATGAGATCACTATGTTGTGATTTGAACATGCATATATTTTGAGGCAGATCGGTGGCATGTTTTTGTTGATCACTCCGTTACTTTTTTACATTTAATGTATTTATATTTTTTAGCGGATTTGGAAGAGGCAGGTTGGTATAGATGGTTGGTTTCTTGTCTATAATAAACATAGATGTTGTTATGCAGTCCATGTCACATTCATAAGATTTAGATCACAGGATGTAGGGTTCTTCTACAGATGTGAGTATGGGAGCACATCCCTCGTTTAGATCCACTTGCTCGTGTTCCATTTCTAATAGATATTGTAGCAAAGGCTCCATGTGGAAGTTGGAATGTTATTCCTTTATTATATTGTATAATTTAATTTTATAACTTTCTATTATGAAATGTAAATATATGAATATTATCTATAGTTGGAGTCAGGAAAATTGACATTTTAATTCCCCCACACATGACGTCCATGCCTACAAACTTATGTTGGACAGAATTTAACCACACGATGTAAGTGATTATTATTTATATTGTTAAATATTTATTCTCTACTATACATGTATTCATTTATTAATTATTTATTTATTTTTTCTTCCAGATTTTATGGATGCCATATACAGATGCTATTATCCAGAGTCTTCCACTGTACTGTACGGAGATGCTTGCTATCGGCTTCTGCAGGGTTACATTGATTCATTTTCATATAGTCGAGCAGCATCAGACCGATAGAGTTATGAGACAGTTTAGATTCTTTCAACCTATTCCTGACCCGCCCAGTCATTTAGATTCACTACATTCCCTGAAGATGTCTGGGAAGATATATTTTGATTGGAGGAGATACCATGCCAGATATATTGATTTATGGGATATATGATAGGAGTTCTAGTTTCAAGGGGCAGGGATAGTATGTTTTCATTTGGTGGATCAGATGGATTATGCATCTTGGTACTACAGGTCCCCAATCAAATTTCTGACCTCAAATAGTCGAGGCTTGCATGAGCTGGTATACATAGTTCCTTCCACTATTCAGCAGAATTTTTATTCATATTACTTAAAAATGGAATTTTTTTCATAGGATTCTCGTATCTCTCATATAATTCGCATGTATGATACAGTAGAGAGAACCGTATTTCACCTGATATATTTTCACACCCTTTTATCATAGTTTCTTCCTTCGATGGTCAAGATTTATCATGGAATTTTCTTTGATCCACCACATGTTGAGGAGGTTGCGGAGCCTGGTGAGCCTCATATAGATGTACCAGGGGTGATGACCTTGTTATGGATCTTGTTGTTCCGCAAGAGGAGGATGTTCATATTGATCTGTCAGATTTTGATGTTCCATAGGAGGAGGTTGTTCAGCATGATCAGTCATACACTTCTCCAGCTTCTCAGGCTCAGCCATAGGTAGATAGAGACGTTGATTGGGTTGAGCTGGATTCTTTATTATAGACATCCACAACATAGCATCCATCTAATTTCCATGTTAGTGAGAGTTCTATCCAGCCTCCACTATCCTTAGATGCAGGATAGGGTATAGATGGTGAGATAGTACATCCACCACCTGTCACACAAGAGGATGTGGAGGTGGCTGCTGAGGATGATGTGCAGTGTACGCCAGAGCGCAGGCCGAGACGGACATGACATGGACATGTCCAGTATACACCTGGTTGTGGGATAGAGGATTATCCATGCTAGATTCATAGATTAGATTGACTTTTTATTTATGATACATTATGTATGTTCATTACTATTATCATTTACAGAGTTCTAATTTTTTTAATAAGTGTATTACTATCCTTAAATTATCTTCCAAAATTAATAATTTCTATTTTTTATTTATTAATAAATATTAATACTCTGGATGAAAATATCTGTGAAAATTAATAAATCTTGAATAATATTATTGATCTTAATGATTTGAATCCAATTTAGAGAAAATACATATTCAAACTTTAGAAAAGGAAACATGTTCTACTAGTACACAATTTTCACTGGAGGATTTTACTATTAAAATACCTCCATCATGTGATAAAATTATGAACATTATGAAAAATATTTATTTCATATTCTTCCAAAATAATAAACAATTTTTAAGAGGGTTAAGAATGTGTTAGCATATCCAAGAATAACTATTGAAGAATATCATCCTTGTTGAAGTTATATAAGTTTTAAAAATTGATGTTTATGAGTGCTTCTCTTGGGGGGAGGTAATTACTGTAGAAAGGGGTTCTAATTGAATTACTCAAATACATAAGAAAAATTTGCCTCTAAAAGAATGATGATTTTTTTATTTAACCTTGTTATATAATGCATGAACGGGGTTCATGCATCCTTTAGGCACTTCATACAGGATGCATGAACCCCGTTAACGCATCCTAGTGATGGTAGATGCATGAATAGGGTTCACACATCCTTTATCCAATCTGCGCAGGATGTGGAACCCCATTCACGCATCTCTCCACACTAAAGATGGGTGAAAAGGGTTCACGCATCTTGAGACCCTTTTTTAAAAATACTTCTAACCCTATCTCTTTTCTATAAAAAACCCATATATAAAAAAACCCAGTTCTATTTAGTAAATTTTATTAATTATATAAATATTTAAATATTTTTTAGTATATATAAATTCATAAATAATTATACAAATATAATATATTATATTTAAAAAAATATCTAAAATAAATTACTAATTATATAAATTTATATAATGTAAACTATATATAATATTAATAGTAATTATATTTAAATATTTTTAGAAATATTTAAAAATATTTTTTCATTATATAAATAAAAAAAATATTTAATATTATAAAATTTATAATTACATTTAAAAATATTAATAACTAAATTTCAATTTACAAAGAATTATTTTTGAAACCCCTATGTCATTATAATGATTATTTTTTATTATTTTTATAATATTTTGTGTTTTTTTAGTTTCAAGAATTTTTATGCTTTAAATTTGAAGCTTTTGAAGTTTTTTGGGTGTCCCACTATTGGTTTGAATTTTTAGAGGTAGTTGTGTAGCAAATATGTGAATGGAAATTTCATGTGATAGTGGAGTTTTTCACGATCTTGATAAGGTTTTTCCAATTATGTATAGCTACCTAGATGACTATGGGGATTAGTTTTGAGTGTTAGGGTATCTTGCATGATTGGTGCATGGTTACTCCTGACTATGCGACTATACCGTGTGCATCTCCCAAATTTAAATTTTGGGGTTTTTGAAATATACCCCTTTAAAATTAAAAAGTTAATCTTCCCTCTCTTCTCTCATATGGCTCGGCTTACCCCCTTAGGGACCTAGGGGAGATTCTTCCTCCTCCCCTTGGAATTTAGATTTCATCTTTCACATTTGAAGGAGTTTCTACGGTAAATCCTTTTCTAAACCCCCCATTCCCCCTTTATCCTCCCTTTACTCTTAGTCTTGATTTATCCCACAAAAACTAGAGGTCTCATTGTCCAATTTAGGGTTTGGGTGGACATAATCATAAGTATTTTGGTGTCTATGGCCTAATTACACTATCATATTTCTTTTTCAACTGCTCTCCACCAAAGGTTACAAATTTTGGCTTCTTTCTAATTGGTTTTCAATTATTTGGGGTTAGTCTCTCTATGAAATGGATTTATTTTGGAATTAAATACATTATTAAGCTTTATAAATTCCTTTTAACAAATGTATGTCTATATATGATAGGTGTGTGGAATTTCTATATGGTTTTCATGGATTTTGGGCTTGGCATAAAATGGTTTCTTTGATGAATTTCAAATTTTTCATTGAATTAGATTATTTACCATGAAATGAACCTTATGAAAATTAATTAATGTATCTTTAAAGTGATTTGATGGAAATAAAGGGTTTATCCTTGTTTGTGTTTTGAAACAAGGAAATCCATTCCATAAAGTGGGTCTTTAAAATATAGATGGTTTGTTTCTTTTAAGGATGGTCTCAACGAATTTCTTTAAAAAGTATATTTCAAATGGTGTGCATAGCCTTAAAGGCATGTCTGGAACTTTCTGAGTTAAATGGTTTATCTCATGAGGAACTCCCATTGAGTTCCCCTTGTTACTTCACCCATTGGAGGGTTTTGTATCTATATGTGATGGATGTATGATGTTGAAAATGGGGTTTCTCTATGTAAAGATGTTGGAGTTGAGGGAGAGTAATGATTTTTACCTTGTTTATTAATCTTGGATTACTTGATTACTCACCTCTACTTTGATTTGGTAATGGGTACTCATGTTCAAAGTGTTAAATCTATATCTTTGCAACACTAGTTGGTTTTCATTTCACTGGTGTCCCTTGTAGCATGATATAGGGCTATGTGAACAGTGTCATCTCAATGATGTCAGTGTAGGCAATTCATATGACTTATGTGGGTGCACATAACATAGGTCAGTTGTTAATCCAACTTTGGTTCGGTAAAGTTTATATGTATCTCATATTAAATCCTAAGGTAGATCCTATGAAAAACCTATTTCTTGATTGGCAGTTTATGTAGGGGATGCATATCTTGTTCTTGATTTTATTTCCTTTGGTAGTATTTATTATGACACCATACCTTTTTATATTTCAATTTATTATCTTCGGGATTTCGGTTCAAACCTTACAGTATGCTTAACCTGTTGTGTTTGGGTTGTTTCCTTTTAAATGGTTTTCAAAGATATTTGGAAAACTGTATTTAAACTAAAGGCCCATGTTTTGAGTTTTCAAATAGGTTTTAAAAATGAAACTTTATTCCCTTAAATAAGGCTTAGACCGAGGGAACATTCTGAAAATGATTATGTTCATTTAAATAAAATAAAATGAAAGTTATATAAATATTGATTAGAACTTGATATTGTTTTTCATGTGTGTATTTTTGGAAAACAAATTTTTATAGTTGTATTTTGAAACTATCATTTATGAATTTCCATATGAAAGAAATTTTCTAGATTTTTCATGTGGATACCCATTAGGATGTATAGTTCATGCCTATGTATGTTGTATTTTCTAAGATTTGTGTTTGGATTGTTCATCTCTTGCTAGGTTTTTAATGGGTGATTGTGGATGTGATGATAAACTTCATATTTCATGGAGGAGACCAGGTGGTGTTGATTCCTTTTATTTTAATTTTTGGTTCTAGTTGTTGGATCAAGAATCTCATCATGTTGTACACTTATTTCTATATCTATGGTATTTCATCAATTCCCTTAAGTTGTAGATTTTATTTTGAATGGATGTATATTTATTTCTACCAATTTAGTGTTATTATTTTATTTTTTTCTATTTATTTGATATTTTAAAGACATCCATGTTATGGACTATCCATGTCGGATTATCTGTAATTGATTTGTTGTCATTAACTTTGATTTAAAGAAAAAATTGTTCCCAAAGGTGGTATCCTTGATTCTAAAGTACTAGTTTCTAACATGTAGGTATCAGGAAAGCCCTTCGAGGCGAGTGATGATCTAGGTCAAGTGTCTGGTCATGTGGAAACCCAAGCTGATTCACTACAATTTTCAACATATTACTAAAAAATAATTAATTTACTATTAACATTATTTAAATTGATGCTAAATTATTATTATTTTAGTAAAATATATATAAATTACATATGTTATAATATAATATTTATTTTATCGACTACATGGAAAATATAAGTGTATAAATTATTTTCATAATATATTATTAATTATAAGAGTGTAAAATTAAAATTAAGAAGTTTAGTAATTATATTTAAATATATATATAATTTCAAATATATGCATATATTGTAATAAAAAAATTAATTATATTTATATATATATTGTATTGATTGTATATAAAAGATATAATTAATTATTAACTACCCTAAAAAGTATTAATTATAATTAAAAATTATTATTTATATTAATGAAGGAATATATTTTAAAATATATCATTAATTATATAAATGTCTAATTATATTCAAAAATAATTATATGTTCACATAAAAAAAAGATAAATTCAAAAGATAAAAAAATAATATAAGAATAATTAAATTTTTTATATATTACTAATAGCATAAAAAACATTAATAGTTAATCATTATATTTTAATGTTACTAGTTTTATTTTAAAATTTTTATTAATTATTCAAATGTGTGAAATTTTTTTACCATATATAAATTTATAAATAAATATAAAGAGTAAATTTATATACAAAAGATTTCTAATAAATTACTAATTATATAAGTGTATATAATTTTAATTATATTTATCATATTAATAATTACCAATCATATTAAAATATATTCAATAATATTTTAAAACATTTTTTAATTACATATATAAATAAATAATATTTAATGTTGTTAATGAACCAACCCAGACTACCTCAATTCAGGTACCTGAGCCAGTCCAGGGTGAAACCCAAATGACGTTCCTAGTCTCCAAAACTTGGCAACTAGTTTCAAAGAATCCAACACTACAAAAGTGGGGATGATTTCACCTGATGAACATGAATAAACATAGCACATACCCTCAGAATCCTGACATGACCAGTACATACATTAGAGGTCCATACACAAATGAAATAAAAAAATCATAATTAAACATAACCAAACAAGGAACAAGCATATAACATAACCCAATAAACAAAAACAAAACCAAAGAACAAGTCCATATCATAGTAAAGAAAACCCCACATAAAATACAATTCCATCATGAGACAAAATAGTCTAAAAGATGGAAAGATGGAGTGGCTCAATACATTGGAAGGAAAATAAAAAAAATAAAAGAAAATTGAAACTAACTGTATCCATGCACCAAGTGAAACATCTTTACTTATAACCTCCAACCAACCCAGAAAAAAACTGATAACCAAACACAGTAACCATGTGGAACCCATTTTGGACCTATAATGTGTATAGGAATGAGAATACACCCTACTAGTTATCCTCCCCACAACTTGTAAATACCATTTAAAAATAATTCTATTTCATGCTAGTTTGAAATAAAATATAAAATTGATCCTTTCAACTTAATTTAAGATAAATTCATATGAATCCATTAAAAAATTATTTTCCCTAAAACCCTTTTATATTAATATATAACTTTATATTAAAATAAATAATTTTTAAAACCCATGATTTGTAAACACACAAGTTTAAATATTAAATAAAAGAACATGTTCCTTAATAAACATTCCAAATGAAAAATATATAACAAAAGATTTACATTTTTACTTTACAAGAAAACACCCATGATAATAAGTGTACAAACTGAATGAAAATTCAATATATGAAAATTATAAACTAACATTCATAATAATAGAATAATCAAAAATATAATGGGAAACTAGGATCCCTAGAGATAGTGTTGGAAAAACTAAAACTGAACCTATCATATCATTATCAAATGAAATTTAACCAAATTAACACTCAGTCCTTACCCTATCTGAATTGGCCAAGGGTAAAATCAATAAAATTGGTAAAACCCTCACTTAGGTCCACTAATAAATAAAATTAATGCACCAATACAACATGTGAATTTGATATCCACCTGGATACTCTTGGTTTCCAATGAGATGAAATAAAAGTGAGAAATCATCACAATATGAAAGGAATATACACAATCAATAGACATAAATCAAATCACACCCTCACCTCAGAACACCCTTTATAGAAGAAACCCCTTTTCCATCAAGAAAGTAATATATATATATAACACTTTCCTTAATCAGAAATATTCATCCATTTTCACAAACAAAAAAAGTGTTCAAACTTCAAGGGAACATTTAATTTGATAAAAAAATTAAAAAGTGATAATCAGACCTTTGGAACCTCATTTTATAACTTGGTTGTGATATAAACCTTTTAAAACCAAATCACATAAGTGTAATCAAATATCTTAAATAACCAAAGAATACACAATGACTTTTAAAAAACCCAACAACACCCTTAATTTGAAATTAGAACCTTAAAATAATTTTAAAACCAAAACACCTCTCTTAGCTTTTAAATTGTTTTATAATATCGACATGGGTATTCCATCAAGCACTAAGTGTGCATGGAAACCTAAAAACATATTTGAACATCAAAATATAATAAAAACCTATACAAATCAAATGGTGACCAAGAGGGAAGACAAGTTATTTTGAAAAGACCAATATTATTCTTAATACAAGTCTTAGTTTGTTTAAAACATGAGTTAAAAAAGAGAATTAAAACATGGTTTTAAAATTAAATATCCATATATGGAGAAAACCTACCACAAATCATAACTTTTTCAAACCACGGTGTTAATCCACCTCAACAAATAAAGGGGAAACATAAAGGACTTAGAAGATAGCTAAAACATAGAAACCCCCAATTTAAAATCAAGTATTAGAAAACCCTAGGTTTCCATGACCATATTTGGAAAAGAAATAGAGGATAAGGTTAAAGGAGAGGAGAGGAGGACATATAAATAGAATTAACATAAAGAACCAACATCAAAACACAATGAAGTCCATGGGAGATCTCCAAGAAATTTAGGATCTAAGGAAGATGATTCTTGAAGGATATGGATCTTGAGTGGGAGCTGGATAGAGGGATTTGTGGTTAAATTCAAATAGGGTGAAAGGTTAAATTCACTATTTTTAATAATCAAGATAGACCACATAGTTTGGCTGCATGGTTTAAAAAACTTGTGTGCCAACCAAGTATTGAGGAACTAGAATACCAAGGGTGTGTCTCATGGTTTGACAACACGATGTGAAAAAATATGTTCCAACCTCTCTAAAAAATTTGAGAAAAACTGAAGGGTTCACATAATCAGGTAGCATAGTTTGCAATAACTATGCACAAAAAGTGTGACATGTACATATCCCCTATTTCTCAAAAATTTCAAAGTAAAAAAACATAAAAATGATGAACAAGTATAAAAATCAATAATTAGATAAAATAATAAGGAAATGTGTGGTCAGGGTGTGATTACCCGACTAAAGTCACATATTCGGGTCTAGAGTGACACGTGACATTGGGCACCCATAACTATTTTTCAAAAGAAACCGAATAGCGAAGAGGTCATAAAATAATAGTGGGGATATTATTCCCTTGTATAAAAATATTAAATAGAAGTGGAAACTACTATACAATGGGAATCCACAATAATTATCAAAGTATGAAATAAAAACAAATGATTATGTCATAGAAACATACAATCGGTGGCCCACTAAGACAACCACATATTCAGATAAACATAAAATAAAAATATGAGGAGGATATACTATAACCCTGATCCGCATCCAATTATCAATCTCAATATACCTATTAAGATTCATAAGGCCGGTCCATTGCACATCCCATGCTCTAGCCTAAAATGAAAATAGAAGGTTTGAATGTACATCAAGAAACTAGTGTAGGGTGTAATAATAAACTTAGTAGGGCCTCAACAATAAACCCTTATATATGTGGTCATATGTGTGTGTATTCATGATGAAAATAAATACATAAATAAACATTTTCAATGATTCTTAATGGATAACTAGGTCACCATGATACTTGATGAGATACACATGCCTATCAGGTCAATGGGTGTTAACCAGGCCACCCTAACGCCCAAAACTACATGCTTTGATACCATTATAAAAGAGAAGTCTTGTATGTCATCACTTATCAGTATGTAAGGAAAATATATATCTTAGTTTAAGGAAAGAAGCTAATATATCCTAGGGTCATTCCATAAATCCATCACAACCCAGCCTCTATCAATTTAGGACAAAAGATCATTATGCCCCATTCTCTATATCAAGTCGGGACACATGTCCATCATACCACTTAATTATCTCTATTTCCCATCATCATCATTCTCACACATCACACTATCACATGCACCCACTTTGGTGGATAACCAAGCCATGATGATCATACCTGTTACATTGATACCAAATAAAAAATATATATAGTCCAATTATTCACACACAACATGGCATAGCACAGAAGGGAACAATAGTATCATATAATTCATAGGTATTACAGATCAAACATGCACACCATATGAAAATCACATCAAAAAAGGTATCATGGGAGACCCATGCACACATAAGCATACCATATCACACAATGGTCCTCAAAAATATGCACGAACACACATGTACAACATGATGCACAATCTCATATAAGGGCCCCAATATTAAGGACTTCATACAGTGACACCACTCTTAAAAGGCTCACCTTAATCCTTGCCTTAAATTGAAGGGTCCAGGTCCTATCCAAAATTCCCTTGGAAACTCAGTGTTAGGTCCTTAATTTATTCCCACGACCCAAGATACGGTGTCTTATCATGTCTCTATAAGGAGACCACGTAACACTCATCCACAATCCTATTATGCCTACAAGAAAGGCTCTAGAAAAAACATATAGGATATTCTTGTAACCCATATCACATCCTGATACCTCTTGAGGTCTTTCAGCATCGCAACTAGAATCATCACCCCCTGGTGACATGGTTGTTGGATGCATCTCTGTTAGGACCCGTCCTCGAGGCCCGTTCCATGATTACCCCAAGCCTGCCTTCCATAGGCCAGGGGCTTATGACTAGCACCAAAGGCGTAAATCCCTAAGTTGGGAAGACACTGCATTTATGAAAGAAAACAAACACAACAGAGTACGCAATAGGAAGTAAACACCAAGTGAATACTGTATACAAATAGTAGTGCTGAAAGTAGAGGGGTCGTAAATACAAGCCCAACAGTAAAGTACAGGTACAATGGAAAGAAAGTACAACTGAAAAGGTACAAAAGCTAAAAGGGGTAGCTCCGGAAACATCTTCTGAGTATCCTACCTGAAGGGTAGGTACAGTTGTCCACCTCAGCACTCCATGTCTATCGGTCTGCTCCATGTACCATCTCGCTGTGTGGTCCACCTTCAGGTATCATCTGGTCCTGGCTCGCTCTCTACCTCTATCAACATTTTCCATCATCTGTATCCAACACAATGATGTGCGGGCATAGCCCGTTCAGGGGTGAGTATAATGATACTGAGTAGGGACCCCGAGACCCAGGAAGTTCTCCCAGAATCCACGAAGGATAAACCACAGAAGTAAGATACAATCACAAAGTATCAACCAACTCTACTTAGTTATATGCCCATACATATACCTAGGTTATCAATCGCAGTTCGGCTCCAACTTTGGAGCCCAAGCACAACCCAGTCCACAAAAGAAAGCAAGTCAATCATATCGATGATAATGATTGAAAGTCAAGACTCAAATCACGTGGGTATACATCTTTCATAAAGCGATAGAGTTGATCAGATGTAGTCACTGATTCATCTAAGCTGTTGGAACCACGTAGGATACTAGACCAGCTAAGCCATCAGACCCACATAGGATACTAGACCTACTACTCTGTCGGACCTACTTAGGATACTAGTACAGAAGTCAAACTATTGGACCCACTTAGGGTATAAGTACAGTAGTCATCATTGTCAAACCCATGAAGGATTCCAGCACAGTTGTCATTGTCATCGAACCCACAGAGGATTCCAGTAGGTTATTCATCATAATTGAACCCATGGAGGATTCCAGTATGGTAGTCGTCGCAATCACAGTCAGCTCTAAGGTTCCCGCACACAGCACGCTCGATTCTGGGAGGGTCCACTCCTCGAGCCAAGGGTTAGATACATCAACTATCACTAATTCAAGAGTTTATGTATCCCTAAGTTCCATCTCGTCTAGAGGAACCCAACGTCACAGACGGCGCATCAATCGGACACCCGGTCTGAGAGATATTGGCTTTCCGTTCGAGGGGCCCGGTTAAAATTACGCTCGCTCCAAACCCGGCCATTTTCCAAAGTCGTCCAAAACTCACTTAGAGTATCGAAAAAGGACTATATTGTCATGATGATCCTAGTGCCCCAGACGGCGCATCGATCAGACGCACAGTCGTAAAGTTATTCGCATTTAAGAGAAACGGGTCTGGCACGTCAAGCCCGGTGAGCTGGCAGGTCGGCCTGTTCAGACTCGGCGGGTCCGACCTGGCTAAGGGGTCAGCCTGGCCCGATAATGAATGTCCTAGACCGGTGGGGCATGACCCTAACCATGGCAGGCGGCCCGGCCCTGTGGGGCGTGGGCCGGCCCAGAAGGGCACGGCTCGGCCAGCTAGCTGAGCTGGTGCGGTGTGGGGGGGGGGGGCGTCGCCCTCTTATCCAGCCGGATGAAGCCGGTTGGTCTTCCTGGAGTGAGAGTCCCACATGGATGGGCTTCTGTGCTCTCGCACGGCACCTACAGGTGTCGCGGCCTCCTCAAACCTGGCCGGCTGATGATCCGGCCAGTTCTCCCAACGAAGCGGCCCGCGGAGCACGGGCTGCGGTTCTCTGCAGCGCAGTGCCTTAGAGGCGCTGCAGTCCTCCATCCCGGCCAGCTTCAGCTGAGCGGCCTACGGATGCGGGCCGCAGTTCCTCTCCACGCAGCCGGAATACAACCTCCACTTCCTCCAGTCTCCACCACCTCTTCTGTCACCTCCTCCATCGAAATAAAACTGGTATCAACGGAGGGTCGTCGAGCCATGTTTGTTAGGCATGCACCCTCCGCGTTAGGCGGTATCATTTGGCCGAAGACAAATCAAACATTCACCAAGGAAGGAAAATAATTTCATTCACTTCAAACTATATCAAACCCCTTACCTAAATAATTGATGTCGCATGTCGTCAAGCCACGGAAGATGAGCGTCACGGTAGTCGGGTGTCACGGAAGATGATGTCGTGGAGAATGGTGTCGTCCCATCAATGTTGGAGGAACAATCATTATCATAGGTGATGCTTCTCGTGATCTTTTTCTTCTCCCTTGATATGGAGGAATAAGAAAGGATGACGGCGTTCCTCATGAGTGTCCCCTCACGTTCTTGCCTCGGTCGTCGAGAGAATATCGTTCCTCTCATTCTTCATTGGTGGGGGACAAAGCTCTCCTCCAATTCTCCAAAGGCGCCTCCACCAAATATTTGCCAAGAAAATATTTTAGAAAGGTTTCCCCCAATATAATATAATTTCCATGAAATTAAAAACAATTCAAAAGAATTGTTTACCCACAAATTAATTAATGAAGTCATTAATTATTTGTGTTGGAAAACTTAATGAGAGGGAGGGGGAGAGTTTAAATTTCAAAAGAGAGGAGTTGTCAAAATAAAAAAAGGGGGGTTAATGGGGGTTTAATAGAAGTTGAAAGGTTAGGGGCTCGTGTGGGTCCCACCTCACAATATCCTCTCATGGGAGGTTATGTGGGTGTGGGCCCCACCTCTAACTTCCCCTTGTAGGAAATAACCACCAATGATAAATAAAATTGTGTACAACAATTTATTTAATTTTTTATAAATCCACAAAAATTAACTTCTCCACATGAGCAAACACAACTGAGGTAAAGGTCCCCTTAAGAGAATACCGGTGCTTCGAGTTCATCGGTGCCCACAAATTTCAATTCCGAGCACCGGTTCAAAAGATAAAAAAACCCGCACGTATGTTTACTGAACGTACCCGAACCAAACTTCAGAAATTGATTCTTGGCACACCGGGCCTTGGAGCAGGCGCCTTCAGAAACTACCGCCTTGTAAAATTCCAAAGTATTTAAGAAAGAAATTTCCTTGAAATTTACAGGTCTTTACATTACCTCCACCTCAGGGCTTTACGTCCCCGTGAAGCTACAACATACACTAGGGAAACAAAAGTGGGTACTGAGCATGCATTTGAATCTCCTACTCCCATGTACTCTCCTGGAGGTTCCCGTGCTGCCAGCGAACGTGCGCCATACGAATCGACCATCCAAGTAGGACCCTCTTCTGTCGATCCTCGATCTCCACCGAGACCTCCATGAATGTCACCCTGTCATCGATGTCCAGTTCCCCGTGATCGATGATGTGGGTCGAGTCGTTCACGTATCTCCTCAGTTGAGATACGTGGAAGATGTCGTGCACCCTATGCAACTGAGGTGGAAGATCCAGGCGGTAAGCCACCTCGCCTACTCTACTGAGGACCTGGAAAGGTCTGATGAATCGAGGAGACAACTTGCCGCCTCGGCCAAATCTCCGCAGACCTCATCGAGGTGAGACCCGTTGGAAGACTTGGTCGCCATCCTCGAACTCCAGTGGTCTCTGTCTCCTATCATCATAGGACTTCTGTCTCCTCTGTGCAGTCTTCATCTGCTCCTGGATAATCTGTACCCTCTCCGTCGTAGCCTAAACCATCTATGGTCCTATAAGTTCTGACTCCCCTCGGTCAGTCTAGCACAGAGGTGATCTACAAGGTCGGCCGTACAGTGCCTCGTAAGGGGCCATCCCGATGGTGGAGTGGTAACTGTTGTTGTACGAAAACTACACCAAGGGTAGGTGATCCTCCTAGCTACGACCAAAGTCGAGGACACATGAATGAAGTATGTCCTCGAGAGTCTGAATGGTCCTCTCTGTCTGGCTGTCCGTCTGAGGATGTAAGGCGGTGCTCAGACGTATCTGCATCACAAAAGCCTCTTGTAACCCCTTCCATAGCTGGGAAGTGAATCGAGCATCTCGATTAGAAATGATATATGATGGAACACCATGAAGCCATACGATCTCCTGAACATAGAGGCATCCCAAGCTCTCTACTGAGCCTTGCTCTCTGATTGGTAAAAAGTGGGCCAACTTGGTGAGTCGATCCAGGATCACCCAAATAGAGTCGTATCCTTTGGATGTATGTGGAAGCCCCATCACAAAATCCATGGATATCTCGTCCCACTTCCACTCTGGGACCTCTAAGGGTTGTACCAAACCTATTGTTACCTGGTGCTCTGCCTTCACTTGATGAAAAGTGAGTCATTGTGATACAAACTCTGCTACAACCTTCTTCATACCTGGCCACCAGTGCTGTCATCTGAGATCCTGAAACATCTTCTCCACTCTTGGATGTACCGCTAGAGGGTAAGTGTGAATCTCCCTCATCACTTCCTACTGTAGTGAAACTGGAACCATAGTACGTCCCCTAAAGAGGATAACATGCTCCCCTCCTTCATAAAATCCATCAGGCACCTATCCTATGGACATCTGAGCACATCATGTCTCACAGTCAACGTCCTCACGTTGTGCTTCCCTGACTCGCTGAAGAAGTGGAGGAGTGACTATGAGAGACTGAATAAAGGCTGATCCATCTATATCCATAAAGGATATCTATAACATGGCTAGCTGCTCTGTCGCCTCTCCTAGCAGTTGAATGCCCGATCTCCTGCTGAGAGCATCAGCTACAATGTTCCCCTTCCTAGGAGTATAGATTATTTGAAATTCATAGTCATGAAGGAACTCGAGCCATCACCGTTGTCTCAGGTTCATGTCCTTCTGCGAGAATATGTACCTGAGACTCTGTTGTTCATAATAGACTATAAAGTGTTCGCCCATCAGATAGTGTTGTCACATCTTCAAGGCGAAGACCACTGCTGCTAACTCCAGGTCATGGGTAGTGTAGTTCTTCTCGTGTTGTCTCAACTACTGTGAACCATATGCGATCACCGCTCACATCTACATTAGGACACACCCAAGTCTTGTCCCTGATGCATCGCAGTAAACTACGCACCCAACACCCTCCTCTGGTATCCTCAAGATGGGCGCACTGGTCAATCTCTGTCTCATCTCATCAAAGATATGTTGGAATCTATCTAACCACATGAAGGGTTTCCCATTCTTTGTCAAAGCTGAAAGTGGTGCTGCAACTCTCGAGAAGTCTGGCACAAATCTCCGATAGTACCCAGCCAGAACCAGGAAACTTCGCACCTCCATCACGCTCCCAGGTGGCTCCCAAGAAAGTACTACCTCGATCTTCGCTAGATCACCTGCAACTCCAGCTCTGAGATGACGTGTCCCAAGAAATTAAACTCTTGAATCCAAAATTGGAACTTATAGATCTTACCATAAAGCTGGTGATCTCAGAGTGTATCCAGTACAACCCGCAATTGGTGCGTGCTCCTCCTCAGTAGTTGAGTAAATCAGTATCTTTTCGATGAAGACTATGACAAATCGATCGAGGTAAGGGTGTAAGATCATTTTCATGAGACTCATGAACATCGCTGGAGCGTTGGTTACACCAAAGGGCATAACCAAGAACGTGTAGTGTCCATACCGACACCTGAAGGTCGTCTTCTATACATCATTGTCTCGAACTCTGAGCTGCTAATAGCCTGACCTGAGGTCTATCTTTGAGAACCATCGTGCTCCATTGAGCTGATCAAAGAGGTTATCAATCCTTAGGACTGGTTACTTGTTCTTCGCGGTCACCTGATTCAGGTGATGGTAGTCGACACATAGTCGCAAGTTCCCATCCACCTTCTTGTCGACCAAAATTGGAGAAGCCCAGGGTGAAACACTAGTTTGGATAAATCCCTTTCCCTGAAAGTCCTCCAGCTGTACCCAAAACTCACAAAGCTTAGCGGAATCCATCCGATATGCTGGAGTAGATATTGGTGTTGTCCCGGGGTATAGGTATATGTAGAAGTCTACCTATCTGTGAGGAGGTAGTCTTGGAACGTCTTCAGGAAAAATGTCCTCATACTGATCCACCACAACAGGAAAACTCGGACACTGCACATCAACCACTCCAAGGATGAGACTAGCCAACTGATGTGTGATTGGCTGCCCTCTCTTCTGAAAAATTCCTTCCTGCACTACAAAGGCTCCCTTCTCTCCGGTGAAGGTGAACCAGGTTCCATATATGCAAACACACTGTACTTTGTGCCTAATGTAGTCGATCTGATCATGTACTGTAGACAACCAGTCCATACCCAATATGACATCGTAAGGCCTTGACGCCGCTACAAGAAGATCACAGCCGAAGCTTTCACCTTCTAGAGTAAGCTCACACTGCCGGCACCAGTGCATAATCGTCGGGTCTGCTCCCGTAGGAGTCTCTAGCCATAAGGATCAAGACAACGACTCCGTCAGAATCTCTGAGCTCCGAACAAGGGCAGCGGCAGGAAAATAATGACTCGCACTTGTCTCTATAAGTAATGCATCAAGGGTGGAGTAGACACAGATAGTACCATGAATCATCTCAGGTGCGCCATGGTTGTATGCTTCGACTGCCTGGAGCTAATCCTGCCTCTGCCCGCCAACTCCATGTGTTCTGGGTGGACCTCCTGGTGGTGGTGGTGGTAGATCCTCGAAACATCATCCACCACCTGCTGCTCGACCAGCTCCTCTGCCTCGTCTTCCTGATCCAGACGGACCACCACAGTTGAACCTCTACCTCTGCCTAGGAGGTCCCTCTACTGTCTACTGCTCATTGGTATGGTGGGTCGGGCAGTCCCGAGCCATGTGACCCAGCCCGCCGCATGCATAGCACTGCCTGCTCCACGAATAACTGGCTCGGTTTCGTGTACACCGCACAACCGAACCTGTATCCTGAGGCCGCCCACCTGATGGCCTGGTCTGCTTGGACCTCTGCGTCAACTGTCTACTTCCGTCTACAGAATACTCCTCTACGTTTCGTCCTATGGTGGGTCTCGTGGCTGGTGTCGGCTCAGCAAGAAATCTCTCCACAAGAAGGGATCACTCTAGTACTCCTACCTGCATCGGAATACTGAGGGAGATCATCGAAGCCCTGATCTCATGTCTGAGTCTCTGCTCAAAGGTTTGGGCCATGAATAAAGGGTCCTGAACCATGCCTGTAGAGTAGCGTGAGAGGTCAGTGAACCTCACTGAGTACTGAGTTACTGTCATGCTGCCCTACTGCATATGAAGTAACTCCTGAATCCACACTTCACGAAGGGTGGATGGAAAGAACTCCAAGCGGAAGAGACTCTCGAAGTCCATCCAGATTAAAGATGCCTCATCATGAACTTGGAGCATCAAGATCCACCATCTACCTGCTTCTGCATGCAGGAGACTCGCAGCAAGGATCACCATAAGTTCAGTTGGTGTCCCTACTAATCTGAAAACTCTGACGATAGCCTCTAGCCAATCCTCTACTGCTTGTGGGTTCGTCTCTCTACGAAACCTGGGTGGCCTCCATTATTGTTACTCGTGCAATACACTCAGGCAGCATGCACTCTCTGCTGTTGGGGCTAGTGGTATCGGTGGCCCAGTTGGTAGTGGTACCTCTGGTGCCTCCGCTGTGATGGGGCCCTACACCAAGGCCTCGTCTCTCGGTGGGATACCATCTAGTACGTAACTAAGAACCCTAGATGTATGCCTTCATGGGGCTATCCTGAAAAGCGATAGGTGCACCACAGTCAAAACAGTATACTTGGTGAGCTGACACAAATTAATCACAAAGAAAACTTTTGAAACACACACGCAATCAGTGTTTTCGTTCACTGAGTCGGAAATCAGAGGTCAGGGTCCTGGTGTATGGATACGTCGGCTGCCGCACCTACACTGGACTCCCTGTACTGAAACCCACACTCAATACTCTTAACACTATTTCTTAATATTAAGATAGATTAGAGTCCTAAGTTCTACGGTAAAACCGACTCCTCTGATACCAATTTGTCACGACCCGTCCTCGGGGCCCATGACGTGACTACCCCAAGCCCGCCTTCCATAGGCCAGGGGTTGGCGAATAGCACCAAAGGTGTAAATCTCTAAGATGGGAAGGCATTGCCTTTATGAAATTAAACAAACACAACAGAGTATGCAACAGGAAGTAAACAACAAGTGAATACTGTATACAAAAAGTAGTGTTGAAAGTAAAGGGGCCAAAAATACAAGCCCAACAGTAAATTACAGGTACAGCGGAAAGCAAGTACAACTGAAAAAGGGACAATAGATAAAAAGGGCAGCTCCTAGAATGTCCACCGAGTATCCTACCAGAAGGGTAGGTACATTTTTCCACCTTAGCACTCCACGTCTATCGGTCCGCTCTGTGTACCGTCTCGCCATGTGGTCCACCTCCGGGTATTTTCTGGTCTTGGATCGCTCTCTGCCTCTGTCAACATTGTTCGTCGTCTGCATCCAACACAACGAGCTACGGGCATACCCCGTGCAGGGGTGAGTATAATGATACTCAGTAGGGACCCCGAGACCCCCGAAGGTCTCCCAGAATCCACGAAGGATAAACCACATAAGTAATATACAATCATGAAGTATCAACAAAATCTACTTAGGTATATGGACATACATATACCTAGGTTATCAATCGCAGTTCGGCTCCAACTCTAGATCCCAAGCACAACCCAGTTCACACAAGAAAGCAAGACAATCACATCGATGATAATGATTGAAAGTCAAGATTTAGATCACACAGGTATACATATTTTATAAAGCGATAGAGTTGATCAGATGTAGTCGCTGATTCATCTAAGCTGTCGGACCCAAGTAGGATACTAGACCAGCTAAGCTGTTAGACCCACGTAGGATACTAGACCAGCTACTCTGTCGGACCCACTCAGGATACTAGTACAGAAGTCAAACTGTCGGACCCAATTAGGATACAAGTACATTAGTCATCGCAGTCTAACCCACAGAGGATTATGGTACATTTTTCGTCGTCGTCTAACCCACGGAGGATTCCAGTATGGTAGTCGTCATCCTCAAACCCACGGAGGATTCCGGTACGGCAGTCATCACAGTCGAATCCAGCTCTAGGGTTCCCACAAACAGCACACTCGATTCTGAGAGGGTCCGCTACTTAAGCCAAGGGTTAGATACATCAACTATCATGAATTCCATAGTTAATGTATCCCGAAGTTCCTTTTCGTCGAGAGGAATCCAATGCAATAGACTTCGCGTCAATCGGACGCCTGGTCTGAGAATTATTGGTTTTTCCGTTCCAGGGGCCTGGTTGGAATTACGCTCATTCCAAAACCGGACGTTTTACAAAGTCATCCAAAACTCACTTAGAGTATTTCAAAAGGACCATCTTGTCACGAGGATCCCAGTTCCACAGACGGCCCGTCGATCGGATGCACGGTCGTAAAGTTATTCGCATTTAAGCAAAACGAGTCCAGCCCGTCAAGCCCGGTGAGCTGGCGGGTCGGCCAGTTCAGACTCGGCGGGTCTAACCCGACTAAGGGGTTGGCCCGACCCAATAATGTGTGGCCTGGCCCAGTAAGGCACGGCCCCGCCCGCGCAAGGGCGCAGCCCGGCGGGGCGCGGCCCGGCCCGGCAGGGCGAGCCGGAACCTGTGGGTGTCGCGGCCTCCTTTAACTCGGTCGGCTGACGATTCGGCCGGTTCACCCGCTGAAGCGGCACGCGGAGCGCAGGCCTTAGTTCTCCGCAGCGCGGCACCTTAGAGGAGCCGTGGTCCTCCAGCCTAGCCGGCTTCGGCTAGCCAGTTCATCTTCGGCTGATCGGCCCGCGGATGCGGGCCGCGATTCTTCTCCACGCGGCCGGCATACGGTCGCCGCTTCCTCCGGTCTCCACCACCTCTTCCTTCACCGCCTCCATCAAAATAAAACAAGTATCAACGGAGGGTCATCGGGCAATGTTCGTTCGGCTCGCACCCTCCACGTTAGGTGGTATCAGTTGGCCGAAGACAAATCAAACATTCACCAAGGATGGAAAATAATTTCATTCACTTCAAACTATATCAAACCCCCTACCTCAATAATTTCATCGCACATCGTCGAACCGAGGAAGACGAGCATCGCGGTAGTCGGGCGTCGTGGAAGACGATGTCAAGGAAAATGGTGTCGTCCCATCAACGTTGGAGGAAGAGTTGTTGTCATAGGTGATGCTTCTCGCGAGTGGTGTCTTCTCCCTTGATACGGAGGAAGAAGAAAGGATGAAGGCATGCCTCACAAGCGTCGCCTCATGTTCTTGCCTCAGTCTTCGAGAGAATATCGTTCCTCGCATTCTTCGTTGGTTGGGGATGAAGCTCTCCTCCAATTCTCCAAAGGCTCCATCACCAAATATTTGTTAACAAAATATTTTAGAAAGGTTTCCCCCAATAAAATAAAATTTCCATGCAATTCAAAACAATTCAAAAGAATTTTTTACCCACAAATTAATTAATGAAGTCATTAATTAATTGTGTGAGCAAACTTAATGAGAGGGAGGTGGAGAGTTTAAATTTCAAAATAGAGGAGTTTTCAAAATAAATAAAGGGGAGTTAATGGGGGTTTAAGGGGAGTTTAAAGGTTAGGGGATCGTGTGGGCCCCACCTCACATTATCCTCTCATGGGAGGTTATGTGGGTGTGGGACCTACCTCTAACTTCCCCTTGTAGGAAATAACCAACAAAGATAAATAAAATTGTGTACAACAATTTTATTTAATTTTTTATAAATACCCAAAAATTAACTTCTCCACCATAGAAAACGTGTTGGGAAAAAATCCCTCAAGGTATCATTGAAGCATTTTTGAGGTGATTGTGTTTGTTGAAAAAGTGGACATCTGAGTAGTGATTGTTGACAAAGCAAAATGATGACATACAACTTTGTTGACAAAGAGGATTTCATGGTGGAATGTCGAGTTCAAGAGCTGAGTTCAATGATCCATGTTTGATTCAAGAACATCGATAAAAGGAATGGATGATCTGGAGGCGATACAAAAGAACAGATACAAGGTGGCGTCGTGGACTTGGAGTATAGGAAACTTGCGCGCCGAGGACTTGGAGTATAGGAAACTTGCGCGCCATATGTTTTTCAAGATCAGAAGATCAAAATATGTCAAAGTAAAGAGGTTCGTGCAAGTTTGGGAGTTGTTCACGCAAGTGTCTAATATGACAGGGGACTTGCGCGCCGAAACTGGGTCGCTCTGGTGACTTGCGCGCTGTCGCGCAGGGCGGTCAGATTGCCTATAAATACTGGACCACCCCTCCTCATTTTTTAACCGGAGTTCAACTCTTTGAGAAATCAGAGCTCCCATCGCGTAGGTGTGGTGGTCACGCAGGTGGTGTGTGTGGTCGCGCAGGTGAAGTTGCACGCCAGTGGTTGAAGTTGTGTGCCGGTGTTAGAAGTTGCGCTCCGGTTGGCAGTTGCATGCCAATATTGGTTTGGGCATAAAAGGAAGAGAGTCGCGCAAGTTTGGAGTTGAGGAATCTTGAGTCACGCATGTGTCTGAGGAGGACTTGCGTGCCCGTTGTGACTTGCGCACCGATACTTGCGCACCGAGATTGACTTGTGCGCCAAGTAAGGTTTTTTTCCAGCGGTGCTTCTCGGACTACGTGGAAGCTTGTAAGTTTCCCGATACCTTCGGTGCAAAGAGATATTCATATGCGGGTGAAAGTTGTACTTCAACAGAGCATCTACACACAGAGGAAGATGCATTCTTTCATGCAAATGATGAGACCTACAGGTCTATAAACTATGAGTGGATTCCTTCCAAGAGTAGTGAGCTTAGGAAGAGGAAAAAGGTGATCCTCTCCACCGGCAGTGAGCCAGAGAGAGAGAGAAACAGGGAGTGACCCTTGGGAAAGCAGTGAGCTGAACCTAAACTTGTAAAGGTAGTGAGCCTGGGCTTAGAAGTGATCTAGCCTGAACCTTGTAATCCACAGCTAGTGAAGATTAGTGGAATTTGGTACGACCGACAACTTGTCGGCGTATGCTCCTTGGACGTAGCCCTTTGTGGTGAACCAAGTAAAATTGTTGTGTCATGTGCATACTTCACTTTCAATTTACTTTGTGCAACAGGAAAAAGAGAGAAGAGAGTTTTTCTCAACAGCGAAACAAGATCAAAACGGGCATTAATTTTAAATTAGTCATACCCTGATTCACCCCCCCTCTCAGGGTATTCAGCCTTGTGGACCTAACAAAACACAACTGAGGTAAAGGTACCCTTAAGTGAATAACGGCGCTGTGATTTCATCGGTGCCCTCGGATTTCAATTCCGAACACCGGTTCAAAAGATAGAAAAAACCGCACGTACGTTTACTAAACATACCTGAACAAAACTTCAGAAATTGATTCCGGGCAAACTGGGCCTCAGAATCCGGTGTCGTCAGAAACTGTGGACTCGTAAAATTCCAACGTATTTAAGAAAAAATTTCCTTGAAATTTCCGGGTCTTTACAATATGAATACCCTAAGTTATTCCAAACACTTATACCAAGTTTGAGGAAAAATAAAACCCATAGTCTAGATTAATGGTTTCTTGGTCCTCATCTACACTACTTAATCCAATGAAAAAATATAAACACATGCATGCCTTCTCATAAATATACATATTGTATTGCATGATATGGGATAGCTTCCTAAAAATAAGTTATCAACCTCAATTAGCTCCATCTATACTCTACCTATCCCATCCATGCCTCATCTGAGTTTGTATCACCACTCGAGATCCTTTTCTACATCACCCCTCATAGATAATTATTTTATGATCAATTATAACTAATTATAAATTTAATAAAACACTTTATAATTACTATAAATATCACAAAGCACTATATTCATATTGAAACCATGACTATTAGTATGTGTTGGGCCCAAAAAACACCATTGGAAACATCCCATGTGAAATCCCTATCATTAAACATCTATAAAACCATTAATTTCGTCCAATTTCAATAGAAACCATGGATAATTTCATGGTAGTGGCTTACATCCACCTAAAAGGCTTCCAATAGTTTGAAGAAGGTGTCTCGGGATGTCCTCTATAAAATCCACATGAAATACCAATTATTCATGATCAATTCCAACATGCTCTAATGGAATCTACACCAAATATCTAAATGAAATTTAGGGAATTTAAAGGTAAATAAATAGATATTCAATAATGTAATAAAATGAATGATCTAACCTTGAATCATCATCTCAAATAACCCTAAATAACCCCTGGGAAAATAAGATTAGTGAAGAGGTATGAGAGAGAAAATTTGTCTAAGGGGTGGCCATTCTTGATCCCCCAACATAACCAAATCCTGAGAGCCTCGATTAAAATGAGCCCATCCCGAGCCCACCTATAACAACCCTTATCTTTATTACACACTTAAACACGATTTATTACATAAACTATCACTTAATAAAACCCATAAGATTGAGAGTTATAGTGTATTTGGGTCTTAGAAATATTACATAACAACTCAGAACACAAAATACAACACCTTTATTAAAAACTTCTTTTACATGACCACAATATTCCTTCGTACTTATCATTGCATGGGATAACCTGAGGAAATGCATAAGAAAAGGGTGAGATATAAATACCAATATGAGAGTAAACAAGGAATAACATGAAGAATACAATAAATGTTAGGCAATAGGAATATCAATGAAGCTTGAGGGAAACATGAACATAAAGGCATGATATATAGTGATTATCATAACATGGAGATGTGGCAACAACATTTAACATGATATTAGCATGATCCAAGGATCATTTCACATGGAGAATGAGTAAACCCTCATTTCACATGAATTATAATTTGTAAACCCTCATTTCACTTGACATATCATGATACTAATCTTTTACTAATTCATTGGAGTGCTATCAGGGTGCACCCTACTTAATCAATTCATTTCATGAATAAGTGTTCCACAAAGATCATATAACATGGATTTATTAAACATAATCATTTATTCAATGATAATTTAATGTAGGAATCTTACATTAAACTGCATAACCAATAATTAAATGTGCATAAATTTGAATACCCTTGATAGAGAAACGGGTATGGTATTCACTACAAATTGACTTTGGCTTGGAAAACTGTGGTGTAATTTTGGCAGTATAAAGGTGTGACATAAGAATTCATAAAAATGGTTTATGAGAGAGAAAGTGATGTATCAAAATATTAACATGAAATTAATAGTAATGGGGTCATGTTGATACATGAACCAATCTATGTAATAGAATTTAGATTCATAATACAAAAGAATTTCTTGAATGTAAATGAGGAGAGAGAAATTCCTTACCGAATTTTTCTACATGGTTACAGGTGTGTATGGGAAGAATTAATGAAATAGAAAGAGTTATATCATCATTAAAACATAAGTAGGTCCATATGGGAAGGTTACAAATTATACCCCAAATATTTTTAATTGAAAACAAAATGGTATAACAATATAAAAAAATTGTACAAAATGAGAAAGGAAGAAATCCCTTACATGGAAGTGTGACCCCAAAGGCTTGGGAGAGGCTTGAGAGGGGATTATTTGGAGCTTGGGGCACCTTGGGAGGATTCTAGAGAGAGGAGTTCAGAGTTTGGTCGAGCTCTAAATGGTTTGAGTGAAGGGGAATGTGATATTGAGTGGGTTTATATAAGAAATGAGAGGGAATTCTTTATTATTTAGGTTTTGGTCACCACACATTAAACTAATCAAAACCAAAAACCAAACCATGATTTTTTCTAAAGGGGTGTGGAAAATATTATTTTAAAATTCCAATGTCTGAACTTACTAAAATATTATGCTTTATTATGTGGATTTGAGTTGCACTCTCAAGGAAATCATTTTAAAAAGTTAAAATGTTTTATAAGTCATGGAGGGTCCACTACGGCACCATAAAATTAATCAAACAAATATAAAATAATTTTTTTTAAGTTAAAACATATATTGGCCGAACATCCATTTTATAGTTTTTTATTATATCACTATTGAGTCATTATAATGTCATAAAACACATTATATATTTAAACAGTATTTAATTTTTACCCAAAAATTCGACTGTCTTAGAAAATTATAAAAAAATCACCATTGGATAATTTATACGTCATGATTCCAAAGATAATATTAATTATATCTAAATAATTTTTTAAATATGTGAATTTTTACATTTAAAATAAAAACTGACATTTATTGAAAATTCAAGTGTTTTGACAAAAACAGCTATAAAACCATAATACAAATTACAATTGTATTCATCAAAAATATACGCTCATTTATATTTAATAAAAAATAATTTAGTAATAATATTTTATTAAAATATTATTTAATTCAAAAATCCATTAATTCATCAAAATACATTTCTTAATTTAATATTAACAAAAAATATTATTTGTGCTTTAAAAACTATTTACAAAGTAACAATAATAAAATGAATGTATATTCCTAATACAAAAATAGTGCACATAATCATAGTAATAGGTTCTTGTTACATAACACCCTATAACACCTGAATATGACCTAAGGGGAAGGTTTTCGATGGTGACAGACTTTTGGGGTTGCTCAGATAACATCGCTCGGGTGGTAATTTCTACCAACTTCCACTTCTCTCGTAGGCAGTTTCGTTCAAGCTTAACATATTGAAGCTCGGATTGGGCTAGGTCAAGAGTGAAGCCTAGTGACTCCACCTCCATTACAAGCTCCAACAAATGCGCTTCATAGAGAGAAATTCTACTAAATGAGGTCATCACTTCCTTTATCTGATTAAATTAGATTTTTTAAAGCCCTATATTTATACTAATCATGTGGTCAATGTTCAACTAATATATTAGCATCGATAACAATTCTTAACGATATTTTAAAATCCCAAAACATGAAACCAATGAAGTTAATATTTTATATAACCATTTTATATAATAAGACACTTAAATAGATCAAGAGAAATTTTCATTAATAAAATTTTGGGTCGTTACACCACTAGTTAGCCATTGGGTCTCATTCAAAATTCATTGGCTACTACAGCCATTAGGATAGCCTAAAACTTCTCCGGATTTCTTTAAAACACCTAGGGTATCCCCCCAAGATTTAAACTTCATCTAGAAACATAGTTTTAAGATGTTAAAACCTTCATTTTTCTAACATGATCCTCAGTTCTCAAAACATCCCACCTGACAGACCTAACTTAATTAAAAAAAATTAATCAAATTATGATGATTTATTTTTTATTTTAAATGAAAAAACCCATGTATTTCAATTTTTTAAAATATTGGTTAATTTGAATTATAGAATAAAAATGGACTAAAATATGAAATTTTCTTAACTCTGGAATTTTGAAAAAATTTAATCCCTTTGAATTTTTTATCATAACATTTTATTTATCAATCCGATTAGTGTGATTTTTTTTTGAATTACCTGATACATGGGATAAAACATTCCCTTATGTACCAATAGATAAATCCTCCATTTAGAATCCCAAAACCATATCACAAGTTAAGCCTTGAAAACTGTGCACAGATCTGACGATTTTTTAATTTTTGGACAATATATCCAAAATTGAAAAACCAAATAAACTTAATTTTGGAGGGAAAACATGCAAGACATTTATTAAAAACTTTTATGAAGGATTATACATGTGAATTGGTCGTTTTCAAGTTTATTAATTCATTAGAAGCCAAATATGTAGAATATGAATATTCTACCTTGGAAGAATCAATTATTAGAGTAAAATAGACATAACTCCCTCTAAGCATAGAGGATAAAGCAAAAATTTAGAGGGGAAATGAGAAAGAAATTTATGAACAATATTGATGAAGAAATATTTTCCCAATTAATACATTCAATATAAATAACACATGGAAACTTTTAAAGAAAAATTCTAGAACCAAACTTTCACCCTTTCCTATAAAAGGATGGTCATACCCCCTTTCAAAATCATCAGCTCGACCCCTGAATGATGTTCCTCCACCAAGGAGGAGGCTTATGAAAAGTATCTATTTGTTCTAATTTTTATTATTTAATTTTTAGTTTTTTATTTTTATTTTTAATTTCAATTTGAATTGTATTTAGTTAAATATATTACATACATTTTTATAAAGGGTCATCCATTTTTTTCTTCTTCTCTAATTATTCTCCTTTTTCATTTTTATTAGTATTATTATAATTAATATCATAAATATTGATAATAATAATATTATTATTATTATTATTATTATTTCATTCTTATTTTAATTTTTTTATCATTTCTCATTTTCTTCCTTCTCTTTTTCTTCTTCATAAATAAATTATTCTATTAATTATTATAATGATAATTATTATTATTATTATTATAACATTCTTTATAAATTATATAAATTTATTAATTATTTTTAATTTCATTCCTTTTATTTTATTTTTTTATCTATCTCTCTCTCATGCCAATTCTATTTTACTTTAATCTTTGGTTTTTAGATTACCATTATTTTTAAATTTTCCTTCTCTTATTTTATTATATATCTTCTTCTTCTCTTCCACCCAATCCACTAAGTTATCTCTTTCTCTCTTAAATGATAGTATGACCTTGAGGCTTGGCCCAGGGGAGGTCAAGGTGTTCATGAATTTTCTTTAAATATTAATTTTAAATTTATAGGTAGAATTGAGTAGCATATATGGGTGAAGTGAATGTCCCTGTTGTAGTGATTGTCTGCAATGACATGAAACTCAATCTATATATATTATTTTATTTAATCACTTTTCCCTCTATCCAATGGTTACTTCTTCACATGTTTGATTTGAACTAATCAATGGATGAAAAAAGATCGATAGAGCAAGGTCTTGGAAGATGGAACCTCCAAGACCAAGGAGTGTCATCAATATTGATTAAAGGAAGAGGTATAATGAGAGTGTTTTAGAATTAAATTATATTCCAAAATTTATAAACAAATAATAGTAGTTCAAACATAAGATATCATGTTTGTATTGTCAAACTGAAATCCAAAATAGAAAGTAAAATAATGATTAAGTCCAAAAAAACCCAAGAACAGTTGTTTTCTTTCCTCAACTTGTTTTGTTTATATTTTCTTCTTAGTATAAATTAGAATATCCATTTTTATGTCATAAATCAAAAAAACCAAAATTATTTCACTGTTTTCATTAAATACTTAAAACCACAAAAAAAATATAGTTTATGTGATTTAAAAGAAGTAAGTTAACAAACTAAAAGTCTCCTCAAGTGACATGACCATGGTCATCCACTTTGTTGTATTAGTAAAAATATAATATTGATTTTTCCACACCTCATTACAGGTGTGTGTCAAAATTGGTGTCATTTCTGGGGATCCAATCAATAGTTCATTAAATTTTTCTATTTTCACATCTTAGACAGATTTTATTTCTTTCATAAAAATAAAAAAACTAAAAAACATTATATTGTTTTCAAAATATATATTTTCATTACATTGAACAATTAATTTGGGGTGCAATAATAAATGTTTCAAAGTGTTGAAGAGGTGTCCCTCATAAAAAAATCCCGATGAACTCACTAACCTGACCATGCTTATGATAAATGTTCATGACACTGGAATTTAATTTCTGGAACTGGAAGATATGGTTGATCAAGTCAAAATATATTATCAAAAACTAAAGACCAAGAAATAATTACCACTGGAGAAATCCAATTTCACTAAATATGTAAAATAGGTTGAGGATCTTCTTGAGGAATGTCCACATCCTGACCATCTAAAGAGCCATATCAAAAAAGACCATGATGAGCTATAGTGTATTCATGATGAGGACAACTTTCCTGATGAGATAAATATACGATCCCTGTTTTCAATGTTCGTATATTTTAGGATCCCCATCAAGAGATCCAAGTAGCTGATCCTGAGGAAATAAGGAAAGTGCCTCTTCTTATTGAAGGGGAGAAATTACTTATTTAAAATTTAAATTTAAATTGTTTTCAAGTAAAAATACAGGTTTACTTCCCCATTGATCATTCATTTTATGCAACCTATGTGAATCTAGCACTGGAAAAGGAAGTGAAGGTTCCACAAGTAGCAACCAATAAGGAGGATGATTCATAGTTCATCCTAACCATTCCATTAAATCTATACCTTATTGTGAAGGGGCACTACGGGAAAAATGGGTATTTGCGACGGGTTATTTGCGACGGGATTGCTTTCCCCGTCGTAAATAGTTTTCCCGCGATGCGCGCCAAATCGCGGGAAAACTATTTACGATGGGAAAATTTTCCCGTCGCAAATAACCGGCGGCGGTAAAAGGTATTTGCGACGGGAAAGTATTCCCGTCGCTAATAGTATGTTATTTGCGACGGGACCCGTCGCAAATAACTATTTACTCATTGACCGTAATTAATGCGGGCTAATGTATTTGCAACGGTACCCATCGCAAATAATACTATTTGCGACGGGAATCCCGTCGCAAATAAACCCGTCGCAAATAATCTAACCTATAAATACCCCCATCCGTTTTTTTCAAATCATTCTCATTCTCTACCTTCTCCTGCTCTCAAACTTCTGTTTCTAAAGTTGAGTTTTTTTTCAGTTTAATTTTTTTCTTCGGAGCTGATATTAAAGTTTTGAAGAACGATCAGAGCAGATCAATTTTCAAGGTATTTATGTTCATTTTAATTTAATATTTATTTTTAATTTTTTATTAGTTTCAATTATACTTAATTAGTTGTAATTTAATTATGTTTACATTGTTTTCTTACTTAATAAATTTAAATTATTAGTATTGATCATAGTTAATGGTAATTAGGAATAATTAGTAATAATTTTTAATAAGTAAGAATAAATATTAATAATTAGTAATAAATACCAATAATTAGGAATAATAACATTATTACATTATTAGTATATTTTATTATTAATATTAAAATAATATAATTTTTTATATATATACAATTCTCTTTTGATCTGTGTGTTTACTGTCTTCACATGTATTATTTGTATGTGGAGATAGAAAACGCACAGATGAAAGGAGAATTGTATATAAATCAGAAAATTATATTATTTTAATATTAATAATAAAATATACTAATAATGTTATTATTTGTAATTATTGGTAATTATTCCTAATTATTGGTAATTATTCATTTAATTACTAATAATTAGGAACAATTATCAATAATTATCAACAATTAAGAATATTTAGTAATAATTAGTAATAATTACCAATAATTAGTAATAATTAGTAATAATTATCAATAATTAGTAATAATTAGTAATAATTAGTAATAATTACCAATAAGTAGTAATAATTATCTATAATTTGGAATAATTAACAATAATTAACAATAATTAGTAATAATTACCAATAATTACCAATAATTAGTAATAATTAGTAATAATTGCCAATAATTGCCAATAATTGCCAATAATTACCAATCATTACAAATAATTAGGAATAATTAGGAATAATTAGAAATAATTAGGAATAATTAGGAATAATTAGGAATAATTAGGAATAATTACCAATAATTAGGAATAATTATGAATAATTACCAATAATTAGGAATAATTAGGAATAATTAGGAATAATTAGGAATAATTAGGAATAATTAGGAATAATTACCAATAATTAGGAATAATTACCAATAATTACCAATAATTACCAATAATTACCAATAATTACCAATAATTACCAATAATTACCAATAATTACCAATAATTACCAATAATTACCAATAATTACCAATAATTACCAATAATTAGCAATAATTACCAATAATTTGCAATAATTACCAATAATTTGCAATAATTAGTAATAATTAGTAATAAATACCTAAAATTAGGAAAAATTAGGAAAAATTAGGAAAAATTAGGAAAAATTCTCAATAATTAGTAATAATTACCAATAATTAGTAATAATTACCAATAATTAGTAATAATTACCAATAATTAGTATTAATTACCAATAATTAGTATTAATTACCTATAATTAGTATTAATAACCAATAATTAGTATTAATTACCAATAATTAGTATTAATTACCAATAATTAGTATTAATTACCAATAATTAGTATTAATTACCAATAATTAGTAATAATTAAGAATAATTACTAATAATTAGTATTAATTACCAATAATTAGTAATAATTAGGAATAATTACCAATAATTAGGAATAATTACCAATAATTAGTAATAATTGCCAATAATTAGTATTAATTACCAATAATTAGTAATAATTAGGAATAATTACCAATAATTAGGAATAATTATCAATAATTAGTAATAATTACGAATAATTACGAATAATTAGTAATAATTACGAATAATTAGTAATAATTACCAATAATTAGTAATAATTACCAATAATTAGTAATAATTACCAATAATTAGTAATAATTACCAATAATTAGTAATAATTACCAATAATTAGTAATAATTACCAATAATTATCAATAATTACTAATAATTATCAATAATTACTAATAATTAGTAATAATTAATAATAATTAGCAATAATTAATAATAATTAGCAATAATTCGTAATAATTAGCAATAATTACTCATAATTAGCAATAATTACTCATAATTAGCAATAATTACTAATAATTAGTAATAATTAGGAATAATTAGTAATAATTAGGAATAATTAGTAATAATTAGGAATAATTAGTAATAATTAGGAATAATTAGTAATAATTAACAATAATTAGTAATAATTAGTATTAATTAGTAATAATTAGGAATAATTAGTAATAATTAGGAATAATTAGTACTAATTATTATTAATTACCAATAATTAGTATTAATTACCAATAATTAGTAATAATTACCAATAATTAGTAATAATTACCAATAATTAGTAATAATTACCAATAATTAGTAATAATTACAAATAATTAGTAATAATTACCAATAATTAGTATTAATTACCAATAATTAGTATTAATTACCAATAATTAGTATTAATTACCAATAATTAGTATTAATTACCAATAATTAGTAATAATTACCTATAATTACCAATAATTACCAATAATTACCAATATTTACCAATAATTAGTAATAATTAGTAATAATTAGCAATAATTAGTAATAATTAGCAATAATTACTAATAATTAGCAATAATTACTAATAATTAGCAATAATTAGTAATAATTAGGAATAATTAGTAATAATTAGGAATAATTAGTAATAATTAGCCATAATTAACAATAATTAGGAATAATTAGTAATAATTAGGAATAATTAGTAATAATTATTATTAATTACCAATAATTATTATTAATTACCAATAATTATTATTAATTACCAATAATTAGTATTAATTACCAATAATTAGTATTAATTACCAATAATTAGTATTAATTACCAATAATTAGTATTAATTACTAATAATTAGTATTAATTACCAATAATTAGTATTAATTACCAATAATTAGTATTAATTACCAATAATTAGTATTAATTACCAATAATTAGTATTAATTACCAATAATTAGTATTAATTACCAATAATCACCGATAATGACCAATAATCACCGATAATGACCAATAATCACCAATAATCACTAATATTCACCAATATTCACCAATATTTTCCAATATTTTCCAATAATTACCAATAATTATCAATATTTTCCAATAATTACCAATATTTACCAATAATTACCAATATTTACCAATAATTACCAATATTTACCAATAATTAGGAATAATTACCAATAATTTGGTATAATTACCAATAATTTGAAATAATTACCAATAATTAGGAATAATTACCTTATTACATTATTTGTATATCTTATTATTAATATTAAAATAATATAATTTTCTATATTATATACAATTCACTTTTCTTCTGTGTTTTTTCTGTCTCCACATGTAATATTGGCATTCTTTTTCAAAATTATCAACCTACTCGCCAATGGAGAGGTGAAAGTGAATGCCAATATTAGATGTGGAGACAGAATGTGAAACACATAGATGAAAGGAGAATTGTATATAATATAGAAAATTATATTATTTTAATATTAATAATAAAATATACTAATAATGCAATGATGTTATTATTATATAATTAATATTTATGAAAAAAATTATATTAGTATTATTAAAAAAAATAAAAAATCAATATAATATTAAAATTATCAATATTTGTAACAGATTTTGCTTTATTCTCAATATATTCAATCCTTGCTTGTGTTTTTTCTAACAAATTATTCAAAACCAGTAATGCTTTTATATTTTATAGAAAAATATGGAACAACGAGGTCATCAACAGTCATTATTAGATGACCGCATATGGATAAATCAACGTAGAAATCCAAATGGTTCTGGTTTAAATCCAGTATATATAGAGGGTGTGGAGATTTTTTTATCATTTGCGGCATCAAATCCAGAATTTGTTTCAGAAGGAAAGATAAAATTCCCTTGTAGAAAATGTGCATTGAGAACGTTTGACACGTTTGACAAAGTGGGGGAACATCTCTTGCATTTTGGTTTTCAAGCAGATTATGTTTTTTGGTATCAACACGGTGAACGCAGTTCCAGAGCAGGTGATACCAACTTGATTCCGGATCCATCCCAGTTTCAAGATTTAGTACATGATGTTGCAGGTTCATCTGTTCAACATACAGAAACTCCGGCTGATATAGCTTCAAATCCTGAGTTGGGACCGTCTGAATTTTATGAGTTGTTGAAGTCTGCTGAGGATGCATTATATCCTGGCTGCAAGATGAGCAAATTAGAAGCAGTTGCAAAATTTATGGCTATCAAATCAAATAACGGAATGTCAAACACCTGTTTTGACCAGATATTTTCTTTGCTGAAAACACTGTTACCCGAAGGAAATGTTTTACCTGCAAATTACTATGAAAGTAAGAGGTTGGTTCGAAATTTGGGACTTACTTGTCAGAAGATTCATGCATGTTCAAATGACTGCATTTTATATTCTGGGGAAAATGAGTCGTTGGATAGTTGTCCCACATGTGGGCAATTGAGATATAAAGAAGGACAACACAGGAAGTCTAGTTTGATTCCTGTAAAACAGTTGAGATATTTTCCGCTTACATCCAGACTTCAGCGTTTATTCATGTCTAAGAATACAGCGACAATGATGTCATGGCATAAAGAGAATATTTCAACCGATAAAAGCTTGAATCATCCAGCCGATGGTGATTCATGGAAACATTTTGATAGAGTGCATTCATCCTTTGCTTTAGAAGCTAGAAATGTTCGACTGGGCCATTCCACTGATGGTTTCTGTCCGTTCGGATCTTATGGTAGTCAATATTCATGTTGGCCTGTTTTTTTAACTCCGTACAATTTACCTCCATGGATGTTGATGAAGGAGCCATATATCTTTTTGAATTTACTAATTCCAGGACATCCGAAGAAAAATATTGATGTTTATTTGAAGCCATTGATTGATGAATTAAATTTATTGTGGAGTACTGGTGTCAGTACATATGATGTTGCAACGAAACAGAATTTCATACTGAGAGCAGCATTGATGTGGACAATAAGTGACTTCCCGACTTATGGGATGTTATCTGGCTGGAGTACACATGGTCAGAAATCATTTCCTTAATGTATGGGAGAGAACAAAGAATTTATGCTCATTCATGGAAAGAAACCTTGTTATTTTGACTATCATCGCAGATTTCTTCCAGCTGATCATCCTTTTCGCAGAAACAGATCTCATTTCAGAAAAGGAACAGCTGAAAGGGATGGACCTCCAAAAATGCTATCAGGTTCGGAGTTAAAATCGGTTGTATTTTCATTACCTCCCATCACTTTTGGTCCCACAATAAACCAACAGAAAATTTCTGGTTTTGGGAAAGAACACAATTGGATTAAACGTAGCATATTTTGGGATTTGCCATATTGGTCTGATTTGTTGGTCTGACACATGTTAGATGTCATGCATATTCAAAAGAACTGTTTTGATAATTTGTTTCATATAGTTTTGGATACGCCAGGAAAGAGAAAAGACAATGTAAATGCACGTTTAGATCTTGCCCAAATTTGCAGGCGTCCAGAATCGGAACTCTTTGAGAATGTCAGAACAGAAAGGTTACTGAAACCAAAAGCAACTTATACACTGTCTAAAGAAAACCGTTTAATATTTTGTCAGTGGATTGCAGATTTGAGACTTCCAGATGGTTGTGCTTCCAATTTGGGTAGATGTGTAAAGAATGGTCATATTACTGGATTAAAAAGTCATGATTTTCATGTTATAATGGAGAGACTTCTACCCATTGGATTAAGAGGTCTGTTGAATTCTGTGATTTGGGATTCCATAACAGACATGTCTCATTTTTTTCGGGAAATTTGTGCAGCTACGGCAGATTATGATGCTCTAGGAAAACTTGAAAAAGATGTTGTTGTAATTATATGTAAACTGGAAAAAATATTTCCGCCGTCTTTCTTCGACTCAATGGAACATTTGATGTTACATTTTCCATATGAAGCCAAATGTGGAGGTCCGGTACAGTTTCGATGGATGTACCCATTTGAAAGATGCATGCAAAAATTGAAAAGAAAAGTACGCAACAAAGCATCTGTTGAAGGATCTATTGCAGAAGCTTATTTGCAAGAGGAAATATCTTTTTTCTGCTCCCATTATTTTGAATCTGAGTATCCTTCAAAACACAACCGAATGGGACGGAATGAGAGGAATATTGATGAAATCGACAATCAATTATCTGTTTTCAACCAGTCAGAGCTTGGTTTTGGTGGAGTTTCTAAACGCTGGCTTTCAGATGATGAACATCATAGAGCTCATACGTATGTTCTGCTCAACTGTGAAGAGATGACATCAGTTGTACTGTAAGTGTTTATATCACTTATTCTATCATTTATGTTACAATAAATAACTTTGGTTTTTATAGGTTGTATGATAATCATATCAAGAAACAAATTCCACAAATTACAGCAGCTGCTCTCGAAGAACGTCGACTGAAAAATTTCTCTCAGTGGTTTCAAAAACTGGTAACATAAATTCTTTATCTTTTAGCAACTCATTCAATGTATAGTTTACTATATTGATAATTATTTCACAAATTTTCAGGTGTCTCGACATGCTGATAAAATTGACAAACGGCTGTGTGTATTGAGTAACCCACCTTCCAAACTAGTTAAAACTTATAATGCATATGTGGTGAATGGATTTCGATTCCACACACATGCATATGGGGAATCGAAAAAAACAATGAACAGTGGAGTTAGCTTGAGAGGATCTCATCATCGAGAAAATGAAGTTGACTTTTATGGCATACTTGATGAAATCATTGAACTCTGTTATCTTGGACAACATTACATAACCATGTTCAAATGTCGGTGGTTGGATACAGAGAGAGGCGTGCGTGTTCATCTGACTCATGGAATCATCGATATTAAATGTAAAAGTGTTCTCGAAGTAAATGAACCATTCTTATTGGCTCAACAGGCATATCAAGTTTATTATGCAAAGTACTGTGCAACATCAAGAGACTTGACTAATTGGTGGAGTGTAATAAAAATCAAAATTCGAGACAATCAGTTTAGTCAAAGTGAATGTGCTTTCACTGATGTGCAAAGAATTGAAGTTTTTCAAGAGAGTACTCAAAATCAATCTTTTTTACAAAGAGACATGAGTATCGATGACGACACCCCACATTTAAGAGTCGGTGATGACGATGATGTTGATGATGTCACACATGAATTTGAAATGGTAAGAGATGAAGCAACTGCAACTCGAATGGATATCGATGATGTTGAGGAGGAATATGAAGATGACATTGACATATATGAAGATGATGATGAAGATGAACACTTATAGAATTCCATGGTATTTATATACAATCATAATATGTATATATGTATATATAATAGTAATTATCAATTATTTTCTAACATTAACATTTTCTGTTTCATATGGACGAGGCCACATTTCGTGAGTTGGCGGAGGCTGACCTGCCTTTCGATGCGGATGAGTTGCTGGCAGATGACCCTCAGCCTGCAGGCTCTCCAGGTAGTACGCGGAGGGGGCGCGGTCTTGCACGATTGATGATTCCTGACCCCGTCCCCGAGCGACGTCCACGTCTTGGGTTTGATCCACGCACCCGGAGGTGTGATAACCTGTGTGATAACCTATGGATTTGACTAAGATTTCATTAATCTATTCACATAATAAATGTTTATTATTTTTTTCAGTTTTCCGCATATAGCAGTCGGACAGGGCAGCGCTATTTTGCACAACTATTTCTCTCAACCGTGGACCACATGGGAGCAGATTCCCATTGATGTGCAGCAGGCCATGTTCGGCCATTGGTTGGTACGTACGTAAATAAATAATTTTTATTTTGAAAATTATTTCATTTCTAACTTGATATTTTGATTTATTTGTAGGGTTTATGGTATCCGATCGAGGATACCATGCGTGACGCCATCCACGAGGCATGGGAGGTGGCCATGCGTGATCGCCTTCATCAGTTTTTGCATAATTTAAGAAAAGCTGCGATGAAGAAAGCAGGAGTGTCAGATTTTGAGGAGTCATGTAGAGCACACCGACCAGAGTACATTTCATCCCATGTATGGGATGGATTATGTGCGCACTGGTTGAGTGGTGCCTTTCAGAGGAGATCATCGGTGGGGAGGCAGAATCGGGGGAGACAGGAGGTGACTCATCGAGCTGGGAGTCGTTCTTTCAGTACTCATAGACAGCATCTGGTACGTACATTATTTATAAATATTTTATATAACTATAAATATTAACAGTTTATTTTTTATTCTTATAGGCTGTCGAGCACCCCGATATTACAGAGTACGACGTATATCGGAGGATGTATAGTGATCCTGCTACTGGGGAGCTCAGAGGTGATCGTCAGCATCACATCGTGGTCAGTATTATTTGTTTTCAAGTTTAAAAATTAACTGCATATAATATATTCACAATTTTAATTTTAAATTGCAACTATAGGAGTCATATGAGGCCGCAGCGTCACAGGCCCGGCCTGAGAGTCAGGCCGAGTCATCAGATCAGACCACTGCCTGTCAGTTTGATGAGGCGGCATGGATGCAGGCCACCCAGTATGCCTTCGAGAAGGGCCGGGTAGTTGGTATCGGCTCTCGACTGACTCCCAGAGATTATTATGGCAGTGCTGCGATGTCGGCGTCCAGCTCGAGAGGAGCTCGTGCATCTTCTTCTACACAGTATGAGGATCAGTTGCGATCTTAGACTGCACAGATAGAGAGTCTCCGATAAGAGCAGGAGCAGATGCGTCAGCAGCATGAGGAGGAGCGTCGACGCCAGCAGCAGCTGTACGAGGAGCAGACGAGTCGGTGGCAGCAGCAGCATCAGAAGCAGATGGAGTACATGCGCCGACTCACTCATGCTTTAGGGATGGAGTTTCCTCCACCACCATCTGCAGATCCCCCACCTCCCCCCCTCCTTCAGATTAGAGTTCGTATTTCTGTTATAAAATTTGTGAAATCAAAATATTTTTTTTTTCTATTCGTAGTTTCTGTCTCATTATAAAATAATAATAATATTATATTTTTAAAAAACAATATTAATATGAATAATAATATTATTTATATTTTATAATATTAAATTATATATATATATTAAAATTTTATATATATATTAAAATTTTATATATATATTAAAATTTTATATATATATTAAAATTTTATAATATTATAATTTAATTATATTTTTTGTAATACTTGAATTATTTTAATATTTGAATGTAAAATAATTCTATTATTTTTATATTAATTAAAATAACTTATTATTATTTTTTTATTTATGAATTATAATTGTAATATTATTATATTAATTAAATCATTTATTAATATTCTATTATTTTTTATTTTTGAATTATAATTCTACTATTATTATAGTAATTAAAATAATTTATTATTTTCATTTGTAAATTATAATTCTATTATTATATTAATTAAAATAATTTATTAGTAATTTATTTTTTTTATTTTTTTTATAGTATTTGTGACGGGATACTATACCCGTCGCAAATGCTAGTATTATTAATAGTTTTTTATTTTATTTTTTAAATATTTTTTGCGACGGGTCCCGTCGCAAATAGTATCAACAGTATTTGTGACGGGATACGATGCCCGTCGCAAATACTAGTATTATTAATAGTTTTTTATTTTTTTAAAAAATCGTTTTTGCGACGGTACCGTCGCAAACACTATTTTAAAAGTTTTTTACAAAAATACGGAATACTATTTGCGACGGGAAGAATGACCGTCGCAAAAAATGGCTTTAGCGACGGGCCCGTCGCAAATAAGTGTAGTTGCGACGGCGTTTTCAGCAACGGGCTATTTGCGATGGGCCCCCGTCGCAAAAATCCAGTTGCGACGGGATCCCGTCGCTAAAGCCTGTTTTTCTAGTAGTGGGGGAGGATCTGGTGGACCCTATCCATGGATCGTTCCTCACCAACCAGGATGAAACACAAGCTAGGAAAATCCACATGTGGACGTTCAAATAAAATAAGCTTTATCCACCATCAGACTTTAGATAATAGTAGGTACTTCCCTCTATAGATAGTAAAAATTTAGTTCCCACTTGGGGGATCATATGAAGACTTATCACTTTAATTTTATTTAAAGTAAATTAGATTTCAATTTTAGTTTTAGTAAGTAGTACAGCATGCAACTCACTCTCTCTTATCTTTTTGAGATTAAATGACAAGATCCTTGAGTTTTAATGATTAATTTTATTTTGTAGGACCATGATGGAAGAATTCAACCTTATGTGTAAGTAGTAAAGAGGACTAATCTTCATGGGAAAGGGAGTTTACTTTTATAATTATCTTTTAAACTCTCTGCAATTTTTTTAAACATGTTTTAATCTTTAAAGTGAAACTTTCATGTCCATGATTGAATTATACTTTACTTGTATTATCTAATAGACGTGAGTTTCTTAGGAATCGTGTAATTACATGTATTATATTTCAATGTTAATGATATTTAATCAGTAAAATGGAAAAAAATGATTAAAAATTAATCATGGATATTAAAATGAGGACTCATGATTTATGGGGATTGATTAATTCATGAAAATGAAATTTACTGACCATTTTTAATTCTTTGAATTTATGAAATTTATGTAAATTGATTTGTTATTATTAATAATTTCTTGAGATATTTTCCAATAATATATTTCCATTCCTGATACATTTTATATACCAAGTACTTCCTATTTATACTTAATAATATTTCTTGAGTGATCTTGGGACATATAACCTACTAGAACTTACATTTGAACTTATCAAATCTATGACTATGCAAAAACATATTTAAAATGATTTAAGAAACTTTTGATAAACCACTTATCCTTAAAATTCCACCTTTAGATCAATCTGTCTTTAGTCTACAGAGATAACTAATGACCTTTATAGGGATGAAATATGTTTTAATCCATTTTTATCCATTTCTACCATCTTCTACGTAATTGCTTGATATTTTCAAATCGAAGTGTGGGGATTAAGGGAATCATGGTGGATGGGGTGAAATTTATTGTAAGAAAGAAGTGTGTGGGTGCTTATTATGGGAATAAAGAAATTCTTTTAATTCATTCAATGAACTTACTTGTTTTCCCTTCTTAAAGAATTTAAAAAAAGGAATGGTTTGTGACTTAGAAGAATAAAAAATCACTATCACTAGACCAATTATTTTTATTACATATGGTTAGGTGGTGGATGTGAGTTTTATTGTAAGAATAACTTTTGAAAAATAAAAAAACTGAAAAAAGTATAATTTGAAAAAGAAAAAAAGTATAAAAGTAGAGAAAATTTGATGAAGGTTCACATCATTCATAATGATTTCATTATTCGTGACCTTTTCTTTGAAATTTTAGTAGAAGTGTGAGTTTCTAATTTGAAGGGGATAATTTTATTACACTTTTATTTTTGATATCATGCGCTATACTTCAGAGATAATCCTCCTCTTTAAGCCTTAATTTTGAAACATCAATTCATACCAACATTGAGCCTCAAAGTCATTAGGACCATTAATAAAAGACCTTTTGATTTTACACATCTTTTTTATTTACAAAGTGGGGAAATTAGTTCCTTTAAAAGCATATGGATAAGGAGAATATATTCATGATAAGAACATAACTCTAATTAAATTTTATCATAAGTGATGAGAGAAAAAATCTATTGTGAGGTGGATCATAATTTGTAATGTTTAAATTAATTGAGGAACATTAATGAATGAGAGGAGAAGTTCTATCATTTTTCAATGGGAAAACAAAAAATACATGGATTTTTTGTTTTATTGAAAAATGAGAAATTAAATTGGTATTTTATATAGAATTTTAAATTTTGATTTTAAATTGATAATTTTATTATTATATTGTATTGAAATTAAAATATTGATAATATTGGTTCCCTCTTTAACTCCTTGTTGAGATTTCATGCTTAAGTACAAGCATGGTTTTAATGTGGGGGTATTTGATTGATAAAAAATAAGTTCAATTTTTATTCAAATTTTAATAATTTATTTGTGATTTTAAATTATAAAACTCATGGATTTCAATGTTTTATTAAAATATTGGGTAATTTAAATTATAAAATGAAAATGGAAAAAATATAAAAATTTCTTAATTTTAGAATTTTGGAAGATTTTAATTACTTTTGTGTTTTGATTATAAATTTTTAATTATTAATCACATTGATGTGATTGTTTTTTCTATAATTCTTTAATTTGTGAGCTACAGGTTTCCTGTTTGGACCGAAATCTAAATCCAACATTTTGATTCCTAAAACTAGCTCACAATTTGGAACTTGAAAACTATGCACATATCTGGTGATTTTTTCTGTTTGGACCATATATCCTAAATGGAAAAACACAATAATCTTATATTTAGAGAGAAAATGAGAAAATTATTTATAAAAAACTTTTATGATGGATTCTATGCATGAACTTGTTGTACCTCTCGAACCCCTCAAGGTTTTATTTTCATGATCACAATCACCCTCATATTTATCTAATCCTCTTTCAAGTGTTTTTGGTTGATAGGAATCAAATCAGGTGGCCAAGGAATTGGGCCAAGAAAGAAAGAAGGCAAAGTGGACTGAAATTCAGTCCACCGGCCAACCGGTGGCTTCACCACCGGTCAGCCGATGGAGCCTGGACAGAAGGCATCCTTCTGTCCAGACCACCGGCCAGCCGGTGGCACACCAGCAGCCAGCCGGTGGCACCTGCAATCAGGATGCTGAGCCACTGCCTCCACACCGGCCAACCGGTGGCCTCAGCACCGGCCAGCCGGTGGCCCCCTCTCCAACAGTGATGGCTACTGTCTTGCCACCGGCCAGCCGGTGGCTCTGGCACCGGTCAGCCGGTGGCCCCTGGAAAAGAATCCTATGCCATTTTGCAAACACCGGCCAACCGGTGGGCCTGCACCGGCCAGCCGGTGGACACAGTCAAACTAGCCGTTGGGCTGTTGACCAGCCTGTCCACTTGGCTCCCAACGGCTCTTTTAGCCTCTCCAACGGCTCCGAAGCCTCCCCAAGGGTTTCATGCCTATAAATAAAGGCCAAGGAAGCCCCGAACATCTACCGGAACTATACGGAAGCCCACGGACACGTTGTTCATCATTTGGCGTACCTCCGGCGACTTCCTTCAAAGGAACCTCAATAGCTCCAACAACTTCCACATCCAAGGAGCTCCACTCAAGAAGCTTGGGAGTGCACGTCTTCAACTCCATTCAACCTTTGGCGCCCAAGTCTTCCCAATTACGGTTTTTATTGTATATTTTATTTTGAGCTTAAAATTGGGTTTGTGCCTACAAACCCCAAACTCTTTTCTCATCTCTCTTTCTTTGGGTTCTCACACCACCACTAAGGTGTGAAGAGGTTTCTTCAAGCCTTCCCTTTTAAAAGGCTTGTGTTTCGGTGAGCCAGCCTTCACCCGTTAAAAAGGCTAGTGGGTTCTTGCTAAACCATCAAAAGCAAGTGGGTTCTTGCTAAACCACAAAAAGCAAGCTGTAATAGGTCCTAGTGCTACCTCAAAGCCTAGTGGGTTTCTTGCTAAAACCATTGAAAAGCAAGCGGTAGGAATCTCTCAACGGTTGAGTTGGGAGCGGAGACGTAGGCTGGGTTTTGGCCGAACTCCGTTATCAATTTCGTGTGTCTTGCCTTCTTTATTTCCGCTGCACTTTACTTTGTTTTTTAATTTGTTAATCAATTTTTTAAAAAGGCAATTCACCCCCCCTCTTGCCATCTTCCTCGTTTATTCCGATTCAACAATTGGTATCAGAGGGAGGTTTGAATAAATCCCTAACCCGGTTTCAAATTTAAGATCCATTTAGATGGCATCAACTTCTTTCGCCCCCGAGGGCTACTCATTGGGTCGGGCTCCATTTTTTGATGGGACCGACTATAATTATTGGAAAACCCGCATGACCACCTTTTTGAGAAGTATAGGATATCCCATTTTTAAAATAGTCATGCAAGGTTACACTCTCTCTTCCCCCGACGAATCCAAATGGACCCCCGCCGATATTAAAAATTTTGAGCTTGATGGCAAAGCCATGAATGCTCTTCATTGCGGGTTAGATAGAAATGAATTTAATCGTGTATCCACTTGCACCTCCGCACATGAAATTTGGAAGCTTTTAGAAGTGACCCATGAAGGCACTAATAAAGTCAAGGATACTAGATTAGATATGTATAGACAGGATTTTGAATCTTTTTCAATGCATCCAAATGAGTCTATTTCTGAAATGTTTACACGATTTACTGACGTGTGCAATGGGAGAAAGTCCCTTGGTGATGATGTTTCAGCCGAGACAATGGTCAAGAAGATCTTATGGGTCCTTCCGAGCTCATGGGCACCAAAGGTGACGGCGATCCAAGAAGCTAAGGACGTCAAAAATATGCCGGTAGAGGAGCTCATCGGATCCCTTATGACGTACGAGATCACAATGAGGAGGCAAGCACAAAAGGAGGGCACCCCTATCAAGACACCAAAGAACATTGCCCTCAAGGTTCAAAAGGAAGTAAGCTCCTCCTCATCTTCTTCCTCATCTCCTTCCTCATCTTCCTCATCATCAAGCGGCGACTCGGAAATGGAGAATCTCGCCCGCCAAATGCACAAGTTTATGAAGAAGCACAAGAAGAAGAAGAGATCCCGCAAGGCGCGTAAGCAAGAACCCACCGCAAGATCCGTGCCCAAGGTAAAATGCTACGGGTGCGGCGAAAAGGGCCATTACAAGCCCGATTGCCCACTCAACAAGAAACGGGCCACGCCAAAGGAAAAAGGAAAGAAAAAGGTCCTCAAGGCCACATGGAGTGACTCCTCATCATCCTCCTCCTCCTCCTCGAGCGACCAAGGTACAAAATGCCTTATGGCATTCCATGAGGTAACTTCTTCCGATTCTTCCTCCTCTTGCTCTTCAAATTCCAATTCTTTAAATCATTTGTCATATGAAGAACTCTCACATGCTAGAGATCAATTAGAAAAAGGTTTTCATGAACTTTCTTCAAAATTTGTTTCTTTGAAAAAATCTTTCAAAAAACTCTCCTCCGAAAAAGAACAACTTCTCAAAGAGAAGGAGGAACTCTCCCGAAAAAATCCAAAATTTTCCAAATGTTGATTCTATGGAATCAACCATCAAAGATTTAAAAGATTCTCTAGCCAAGTTCACCCAAGGTGAACAAAATTTGTCCAAACTCTTAGGTTCCCAACGAATATCTAGAACCACCCAAGGGCTAGGATATACCAACCAAGCTTCCTCCTCCCATGCACCCACTGTTTTTGTAAGGGGGAGCTCTAGTTTTAAATTTTGCAATTATTGTAAAAAACCCGGGCACCTTATTTATGAATGTAATTGTAAAAATGCCCGGTACGGCCAACCCAAGTCTATTTTTTATTCGGACGAATTCTATAGGAGAAGACCCGCTATGAGACAAGTATGGATTGAAAAATCCCTTCTAGCGAGTCTCTCCGGGCCGAAAATCATCTCTTTTCAAAATCCCTCTCCCCGGTGATTTTTTGTTTTTACTTAGGGGGAGTTAGGTTCTTTTAAGCTTTTTTTGTAATTTCAAAATTTTCGATTCCAACTTTCAATTTCAACACTTGGTTTCAAAATTTTCAATTCGAATTTTTCATTTCAAAAATTTCATTTGGTTTCAAATTTCAAAATTCAATTGGTCTTTTGATTCAACACTTTCAATTCAAACTGTTATTCAATCTTTCAATTTCCAAAATCTCAATTGATTTTTTAATTTTCAAATCTCTTTTCCCTCAATCAAGTTTTATGCCCCGTTCTATTTTGATAATCACAAAGGGGGAGAAATTTCTTGATTGATTGGGGGAGAATCCTTTTTCATCATGCTTTGCATTGCCTTTAATTTAAGTTTTTTACTTTGATTGTTTTGGTGATTGTGATCATCAAAATAGGGGGAGATTGTTGTACCTCTCGAACCCCTCAAGGTTTTATTTTCATGATCACAATCACCCTCATATTTATCTAATCCTCTTTCAAGTGTTTTTGGTTGATAGGAATCAAATCAGGTGGCCAAGGAATTGGGCCAAGAAAGAAAGAAGGCAAAGTGGACTGAAATTCAGTCCACCGGCCAACCGGTGGCTTCACCACCGGTCAGCCGATGGAGCCTGGACAGAAGGCATCCTTCTGTCCAGACCACCGGCCAGCCGGTGGCACACCAGCGGCCAGCCGGTGGCACCTGCAATCAGGATGCTGAGCCACTGCCTCCACACCGGCCAACCGGTGGCCTCAGCACCGGCCAGCCGGTGGCCCCCTCTCCAACAGTGATGGCTACTGTCTTGCCACCGGCCAGCCGGTGGCTCTGGCACCGGTCAGCCGGTGGCCCCTGGAAAAGAATCCTATGCCATTTTGCAAACACCGGCCAACCGGTGGGCCTGCACCGGCCAGCCGGTGGACACAGTCAAACTAGCCGTTGGGCTGTTGACCAGCCTGTCCACTTGGCTCCCAACGGCTCTTTTAGCCTCTCCAACGGCTCCGAAGCCTCCCCAAGGGTTTCATGCCTATAAATAAAGGCCAAGGAAGCCCCGAACATCTACCGGAACTATACGGAAGCCCACGGACACGTTGTTCATCATTTGGCGTACCTCCGGCGACTTCCTTCAAAGGAACCTCAATAGCTCCAACAACTTCCACATCCAAGGAGCTCCACTCAAGAAGCTTGGGAGTGCACGTCTTCAACTCCATTCAACCTTTGGCGCCCAAGTCTTCCCAATTACGGTTTTTATTGTATATTTTATTTTGAGCTTAAAATTGGGTTTGTGCCTACAAACCCCAAACTCTTTTCTCATCTCTCTTTCTTTGGGTTCTCACACCACCACTAAGGTGTGAAGAGGTTTCTTCAAGCCTTCCCTTTTAAAAGGCTTGTGTTTCGGTGAGCCAGCCTTCACCCGTTAAAAAGGCTAGTGGGTTCTTGCTAAACCATCAAAAGCAAGTGGGTTCTTGCTAAACCACAAAAAGCAAGCTGTAATAGGTCCTAGTGCTACCTCAAAGCCTAGTGGGTTTCTTGCTAAAACCATTGAAAAGCAAGCGGTAGGAATCTCTCAACGGTTGAGTTGGGAGCGGAGACGTAGGCCGGGTTTTGGCCGAACTCCGTTATCAATTTCGTGTGTCTTTCCTTCTTTATTTCCGCTGCACTTTACTTTGTTTTTTAATTTGTTAATCAATTTTTTAAAAAGGCAATTCACCCCCCCTCTTTCCATCTTCCTCGTTTATTCCGACCCAACAGAACTATCCATTTTCAAGGTCATTGACGCATGGGAAACCAGAGATGTAGAATATGAAGAGTCTTCCTGGGTAGAATAAATTCTCATAGTAAAATATACATAACTATCTCTATGTATGGAGGATGAAGCTGCAATGTGATGAGGAAATGAACAATACATCTATAAAAAACTTTTATGAATATACCTTTTACCAATTTGGCAATTTATTAGGTCTAACATGAAGAAACATTCAAATGAAATTTCTAAAACCAAACTTTCACCATTATCTATAAAAGAAGGGTCATGTACCCTTCCAAAATCATGAAATTGACCCCCGTATGAGGATACTTGGCCTAGGATGAGGCTTATTAAAATGACCACTCTGTTCTTCTTTTTATTATTTTATTTTTGGTTTTGAATTTTTATTTTTAATTGTAATTTAAATTCCATTTAGTTAAATAAATTACATGTATTTTTATAAAGTGTAATCCTTTTTTCATTCTTCAATGATTCTTATCCTTTTTAATTTTATTAGTATTATTATAATTAATATCATTAGTATTAATAGTAATAATATTATTATTATTATATTTATTTTAACATTATTATTTTAAAATTTACTTTTATTTTCTTATTTTATTCTTTATCTCTTTCTTCTTCAAAAATAAACTATTCTCTTAATTATTATTATTGTTATTATTATTATTATTTCAACATTATTTTTAAATATATAAATTTCTTAATTCTTTTTAATTTCTTTTTTTCTCAATCTCTCTCATCCCAACTCTATTTTACTTTAATCTTTTGTTTTCTCATCACCGTTATTTTTAAACTTTGTTTATTTTATTTTATTCTATTACTTCTTCTTCTCTTCCATCCACTCAACCAAATGATATCTTACTCTCGAAAATGATAGTTTGGACTTGAGGCTTGGCCTAGGTGGAGGTCAAGGTGTTTCATGAATTTTCTTTAAAGTTTAATTTTATGTTTTTAGGTAAAATTGAGTAGCATGCATAGTTGAGACGAATGTCCCCGATGTTGTGACTTCCCCCAAAGACATGCAACTCAATCTATATCTATTCTTTTATTTAATCACTTTTCCCTCTCTCCATTGGTTATTTCTTCACACTTTGAAGTTTATATAATAAATAGATGAAACATTATCGATAGATCTAGGTCCTGGAAGATGGAACCACCACGACCAAAGAGTGTCATCAACCTTGATTAAAGGAGGAGGTATAATTGAGAGTGTTTAGGAATTCAGTGATATTCCAAAATTTATAAATAAATAATAGTAGTTAAAACATGATATTTCATGTTTATATTATCAAACTAAAATAAAACATATAACATAAAATAATTATTGAATCCAAAACCAAACCCAAGACCAAGTTCTTTATTTACTTAACTCATTCTATATAGATTTTCATGGTAGTATAAATTAGAATTTCCATTTTTCATGTTATAAATAAAAAACCTAAAAATATTTTCATTGTTTTCATTAAATACTTAATACCAGAAAAAGATATATCTTAGGAGATTTAGAATAAGTAAGTGAATAAATTGAAAGGCTCCTCGAGTAAGACAACCCTGGTCAGCCTCTATGTAGTATTAGGAAAAATATAATATTGATTTTTCCACACCCCGTGATAGGCATGCGTCACAACACAAAAATAGATATGTTAAAATTTCCAAGGTAATTTCCATCCCATAATGATTTGAGTCATTACAAAATCCCCACTATAACACTTCTCTTCCTCGAGAAGTTTGGTAGTCTTTGAACTAGGTCTCTTAATCTTCCAAGGTTTTCATCTCACCAAAAACTCATTGTATTCTATCTTTGAATGCTAATAAAATTCTACTACACAACTTCAAACATGAAAGGAACCTTTCACCAGAATCTAATAAACCTATTCTTTCTCAAAATGAACATTGTGACAATGCTAATTTCATTTTTCACTTTTGAGGCACATCCGTGTCTTCTAATAGCTCATCCTAAAGCTTATAGTGCTCCCCACCATAAGGATCCACTCATGGTGGCCAATTCCAAGATATGGTTCTCCCCACTATAGGAATAACCTAAAAACACACCTCTAATGGTACACTAAAAGTCAAAACACATCCAAATAATGCTTTTTATGAGTCTTTTATTCCATCACATCCAATTCTTAATAAAAAACACTAACCAAATATCCTATGGTCAACCCCTTCCAAATGATTATTTTTTCTACCAACACACCACCATGCTACTTGATCATAATTTCTTAATTCCAAGTGGAACCCCCTAATTTCCATATCTATACACTGAATTCCAAAAACAACACTCAGTGTGAAACCATGGTTGGATCTCTAACCACTTACACCAGTTTTCATGCTCTCACCCAAAGCACTAGCGCACCTATGGTATGACTTAGCCTTAGATCGTACCAAACTACCCTAATCCTGATTTTGACACACCAACCCACCTAGAAATGCATCTTAATTTAAATTTTATTATTTACCAAGGAACAGGGTCACATAGGATATATCGCACTTCAACACCACAATGTCACCTCAAACATTCACTGATTGGTCTTTCACCACCTCCATGGTCCTTCCTAAACAAAGGCCACATACATGTGATTGGTAAAATTCTCCCCACCATATGATTATACTCATTGTATCATACTGAATCCAAACACTGAACTTCATGACCTATACTCTATCCATTGTCTCACATAACGTATGGGTGTGGCCATCCTACTCTTACTCAAGAATCAAATTCAACATTGATTACCTCTCATTCCTATCTCACCAAGAACAACATTCTCTACGTCACCAAAATTCATCTAAAATGAGGGTGACACCCTCTAACCATCAAAAGGTTCTTTCTCCACCATTCATATTACCTTACATTACTCTATAAGAATTAACCCAAAATAGGTCCTAACACTGCATGTGTACCACTCATATCAAGCCACTCTCACCCAACCATGCCAATCATGGTACTCTATTATGGTTTAAGTTGGATCTTTTGTGTCACCACACATGATCTTCCACCGGTGTTTCCTCTTACTTCATGTACATTCAAAATTATCATCGAGGAACCATGAGATGACTTTCTCACATGCATCTCACAAATTCATTAGTGACCTCACTTTGAAAGTGACCTCGAACTGAAATCATCACCAAACTACCATCGTAGTTCCACCTGGATTCATCCATAACCCAAAAAACCTCTAAAATCCATAAAAGTCGTACACATTGATCTTCAACACACCCGAGCACTGCACATATCCTATATTCACCTACCCTGGAATTAATACTTTACACATAAATACTTACCAATGCTCACTCCCCTCTATCCAAGGATTAGTGACCTGCCTAGAACACTCTATCAAATCCTCACTCAATATCCCACTCAGTCTCACCCAAGACCAATTGTTTCACACTTCCATGTAACCTGATTTCACACCCTACCTCATACTCCAATGATTCGTGACTCGTCAAACATAGTCTCACAAGATTAGCCCACTGACTATGCTCATGCACATGTCATTTTAACCAAACCAGGAGTACCCTTAGTGATCCTTCTCAAAACCAACATCTCCCTAATTCCAAGATTCATCATGCACCACCCGTTACATGGGTGTTGATTCAAAACACCGATCATCCAACCACACTCTAATCCTCCTAGGTCCAACCACCTAATATAATCACTCACCATCTAATGAGAACTATATCCTAAAACCAATGGGATAGGAATCCACTAACCCTTCCCTTGAGTATTAAACACTATTTCAAAAGTTTTCACACACTTAAACACAATACCAAGGAATATCACTCTTTCCTTTCTTCAAAACTCACTCAAGGATTTGTAAAATACCAAGTCAGCCTTAAATGTCCTCATATCTTTGATCAAGCATCTGATGCCTATAACGAAACTACAAGGTTTCATTTTTGAGGTATAAAATGCCTCCATTATCCCACTAATGTTCTCCATGCATATCTAGAATAAGGGACTGCATTACACCACCAAAGATTTTACAGCACTATGATCCATGTGACCTAATGTCAAAATAGAATCAACAAAATTACACACAGGAGGGAATATGTCATGCATGCCCTACGTTCCTAGTATGATACATGAACACGGGTCCCTTTATAACTGGACAAGAACCTAAACCATAAATAATATCTCTAATAAACCCATAATATTTAATAAAAATCTAAATCACAATGGCATAAATAAAGAATAGTGATCCTATTACCTTGGAAACTAGGACTTCTGCAAAAAAAGTGTTCATGAATCCCTACTATGAGGTCCATCATAAGTTCCAATGCATCCTAAGAATGTATTTATACTGACTCCCCAAATCATAAAACAAAACTATCCTTTGATAAAATATTGTGATTCCCCAACTAGAATCATCAGGTTTAGGCCGGAGTGCCACATGACCTCAGGTGTGCCTCCCCATATGCTAGAGGCTTCTAACTAGTGGTGAGGATTTAGAATAAGAGTGGGGAAACTATTCCCTCATATAAAAGTCTATAAAAATAGAATTAAAATATAAACAATGTACATTCACAATAATCATAAAAGTACATAGTAAAAGTAAATAATTATGTTATGAAAACATACAACTGATCACCCACTAACCCAACCACATATACCAATAAACAAAAATCAAAAATACTTGGAGGATCTCCTCTAAACCCAAACCTCATACAAATTTCAGTATCTACATTCTCATATATCTTCAAAATACCTATTTTTCACATAATATTCTCTAACCTAACAAGAAAACATTAGTTTTTCATGTGCATCAATATTCCAATGTAGAGTGTCAGCATAAACTCATAAGTGTCTCACCAATAACCCCTAATATATTTCTTCATATATGTGTGTATGCATGATGAAAATAAATGCATAAATAAACATGCTTATAACATCATTGTGTATTAATCGATCCACCATGAAATTTGAATAGATACACATTCCCATCATGTTGATGGGTTCTAACCCAACCACCACAACACCCAACAATACCAACTTCAGTTCCATTCTACATGGGTAGTCTTATATGTCCTCACATATCAGATTAGGCTATAAGGCCTACACATGTATCAGTTCAATTCCAAAATCCAATCAATCCTCGGGTCATTCCACAAGGTCATCACATCCATGGATCAACATCTTTCCAGGCCCTAATCCAATCATTTCCCTATCTCTACTGGGTCAGGCCACAAGGTCATCACACCCCAGCCTCTTTTAGGTAATTCCACAAGGTCTTTGTTCTCCATACTCTATCTCAGGTTAAGACAAAATTCTATTATACATCTTTTTTATCTCCAGGTCTCATCATCATCATTGTTACATGTATCACTAGAAAATTATCTCCCTCTAGGGGCTAACCGACCCATGGTGATAATATATGTCACTTTGATGTCAAATTAAAATCCACCACATACCAAGAATTTATGCACAACAGGGTGTAACACATAAGGGCACAATCATAACACATGATTCACAGGTCTCATGGGTCACACATGAACACTATATTCTAATAACATCAATCATAGGTCTCACAAGACACCCATTCATACAGAAGTATACCATATCACACAATGGTCCTCAGAGCTAAGCAATCACACACATGTAAAACATCCCACACAATCTCATACAAAGTCCCCAATGGTGAGGACTTCCTATGGTGACACCACATCCTAAAGGATCACCTCAATCCTTTCGACATTAAGTGGTGTCCATGACTTTTCTAAAATACCCTTAACATCCTATTGTTAAGTCATTAACTGATTCCAATGACCCAAACTAGGGTTTCATCTCACATATCTCTAGGGAGACCACGTAACACTCATCCACAAACATCATATTCCTACCCAAATAGCTCAAGGAAAAACACCTAATATATTCACATAACCCACCTCACTTATCAAGACCTATAAAGGTCTCCCTTCATCACAATTAGCACCATATATCCTTAGAGACATGGTCATCAGATACATCCAAATATATCAAGTGCTTCCAATAACTTATCCCAAGTCTGGGAAAAAATTCCACCCCCATCATCTAGGTTAAAGGTATCTTGGTCCTCAACCACTATACCCAAGCCTAAATAAAAATACACTCACATTCACACTCATTCATAAACTTATATATGGTTTCGTATGATAGGGTCCACCTATCATTAAATATCCATAAAATATTTCATTTTTTCCAATTCTAATAGAAACCTTTAATAATTTTAGGGAAGTGGCTTACCTCCACCAAAGCTACTCTCAATGGTGTGAAAAAGGTGTCTCAAGACATCCTCTAAACAAGCCGCATGAAATTTCCATCATTCTCAATCGATTCCACCATGATTTGGTGTATTTTAAACCATATATCAGAATGAAAAATGGTAATTAATATGAAATCATAGAGAAGTTCAAGGTCATAAGAAGATGGAAATCGTACCTTTAATCTTCATCATAAGGCACCCTAATTCTACCTTGGTTGAAGGGGGTTAAAAGTGATACATGTGGGGGGACATAAATCCAAGTAATGGCCTTTCTAAGCCCCGACCCAGCTAAATCTTATGATCCCCAACATATAGAAAGAAAAAAAATACCCTGATTAAAATCATCCCATATCAAGAACATTGTCTTTTCATTAGGTCTCACTGGGTAGCTGGTGGCTCTCCAGCTGGCCGGTGAGGGTGGAATGGGTCTTAAACCATTGGCTAGCCTCCTTGCAAGTTGGTGGTTATTACATCCATTAGGATAGCCTATCCCTTCTCTAGATTCTTTCTAAACACATAGGGTGTCCCCTAAGCTTTAAACCATTTCTAAAAACACAAGTTTATGATGCTTAAATATTTTTTCATCCAACTTGACCCTCAGTTCTTGAAACAGGTCACCCACCAAATAGAAAATTAAAAACTTCCCCATGAATTTTGAAACCATAGCAATATTGGTAGTTACATGGGGTGTAACAATTCTCCCCAGCATCACACTTTCTACCCCATGGAGAGTCATAGTAAAAAATATTGATCTAGGGATTGATGGGGTTTATCTTCATCGCTAACTTCTTAAATATGACAATTGAGGAACACCATGACCTCTACCAAGATAAGGACTAAAACATAAAACAAGATAAATAATAACACAAATCTCAATCATATAATTCTATAAACCTCAAAGGACTCCATATCATATTTACCAAAATAATCAAGGTAAAAAAATCATCAACCCGTCTTAGGGAAGGTTTGGGTCAAGTAAAATGAATACTTAACCTCGAAAGCCTCATGTCACTACCTCCATAAAAAAAGTAACACTCAACTAAAGAGAGGCCATAAAAAGGTGGTATACCCCCCATAAGTAGGATTCCATTGACATGTTAATCTTTTATCAATAATTAATTACTTCAAATAATCTGATGAAGAATAAAAAGATAAAAAAATGAAAGGAACTCGATATGAGATCCACTAATCAGGCTCCCACATCACCCAAGTGAGAAACCATAAATGACAAGGATAATCCTCATATTTAACCACTAATAACACATAATTACTATAATAAGGTCCTTCATACAATAGATTCAACCATATTCTAATGAATAAAAAGGGGTATGAAAATGATATATCCTTAAACAAATGAAATTAAATACAATCTTGATAGAAAGAACAAAAGACAATAAGGAATACATGAAACATAGACTACATCAGCATCGGGTTCAACAGGTTGAGCTTGAGGATATTATGAAGGGGTAAATATAGCTCTACTACTTTTATGCTTAACACCTCAAAAAAATATTTTTAGATAACTCAAAAATCCAAAACTATTATAAGAAAAAAGGATTTCCTAACACAAAGTCTTCTTATGACCCAGTTTTCGACATTAATTTTACACTAGTGTCATACTCTCAAAAGAAATGGGATTTCAATGAAATGTCCAAAACCAACTTCTATGGAATGGGTACCAGTTCTATGAAATAACAATAATACTCCAATAATGATCGACCGCACAGGCCATAGAAATAAAACTACATCACCTTAGTTAGTTTCAATGATTTGGGGAAGTACTACTATAATAATAATGACTCAAAAACTTTCCATCAATGATCTTTATATGGATTAGTAAGGAAAATAAACTTCCACTACTTCTAACTCGGACCCTTGAGTATAGATGTTTAAAATACAATCTTAAGAGTCTAAAAGAGCTTTATAAGGTTTAAGATTCTTTGAATATCCCACAACTATTCTTCCACCTCCAGGGAATCTGAATTTACACAGAAGGAAGGAGGAATTTGATTATAGAACTCTAGAATTTTATCTCTAGATTAATTAACTAAATATTTCATATTCATAGAATCACTTGTAGCTTCCCCTTGATAATCCATCAATACTTAGTGGGGGTGAACTCTAAAAAATTAGAAACACAAAAAAAATCAAAAAAAATCATTATGGTTTAAAAAACCCTAAAACTAAAAACCAAGACATAAAAGAAGATGAATGATTCAATATCAAAATATCAAAATAAACCCACTTTCACCACCATTTGAAAATATTTATAAACAAATACTCTTAATTACTAAAAACAATTTTCAAAAATTTCCCAATAATTTTCCAAAATATGTTACAAAATCCATTATTTATTTTATAAAAATAATTAATAAAACCTAAATCCATTTGAAATGAGTTATCATTAAATAAAATTTGAAATACCATTTAAACCCTTCCTACATGTAGTTCAAAATCACCTATGTTTTTTTCAAAATTATGAAATCCAATTTAAAAATAAGTGCTTCCTTTCCCAAATCCCTCATTGAAATCATTTTTCAAATCCTAAAGAACCAAATCCATTTTAAATTAATTTTGAAGTACCCCTTTAACTAGTTTTAAAACTAATATTTCACCATTAAAATCAAGGTTTTCAGTGAAAACTATTTTCATAATCCATCCAAATGACATAAAAGAATCATAAAAACCCTTTATAATACACCCCAACAAGTAATGACCTTAACTAAAAGAAAAATGAAATAATTGGGGGTTAGAAAAAAAAATTAAATGGGGTTAGTGGTTTATTATGGATTGGCTACTTGGTTTGGCAGTGTAAGTACCTAGTGGAACATGCAGACACACCTTAGTGGGGGTGAATTAGGTGAGATAGATTTTTTCTAAATTCCAAATATTATTTGCACTTATCCCCTTTGGTATTTAAACCTCTAAAGTATATTAGGATATAAATGGATATTTAACATTTTACCTAACATTACACAACCATATTAAATGATAAAATTTAAACAAGAAGTCATCATTAGGTATTTTTACAAGGTTAGGCCCTGGTGTGGGAAACCCACTTCTTTCAATGTAAACTCCTATTGAGTCAAGGATTATCCACTATAATCGAATCACTATTTATAATGGATGTAACACCCGAGATTTTTATGAGTAATATTGTGTTTTTATATATCATCAAAGGAATATTTTACTACACACTTGCTTGGCTTACTTTACACGCAATCACGACCTTCCTCGATAGCTTGCGTCGTACGCAATACCGAGTTTCACTAAACAACGATATGCTATTAAAATATTATTAAAACTAGCCGTTATGAATAGTAATAACCACTTTTTGAAATTTTATAAATTTTATTTTTCAAAATGGACTTCATTTTTGGATTCGGAATACCGAAATTATCCTAGGGTGAAATTTTGGTATTTTTCTGAAAACTTTCAATTTTTGATGAATAGTGAAACCACTAAGTGGAAGGTTAAAAACTGAATTTTTGCATAAAACTTAATTTTACCGCTTCGGTGAATGGAATTTCGAAAATCCGACAGACACGGTTGATATCAGTAAGTAAAATGTGGTTCAATGAGATAAAAATAATTTTTTGGTGAATAGTAACTTTTTACTTTTTTTTACCGCGGTTAATAGTAAATAGGGTAACTAAGGGTAAAAATGATATTACTATTACCCTAACACATGTCCTAATTCTATTGGATAAGTTTAATTCGATGAAAAACAAACTTAGAAATAAAATATGACCATTTAGGCCCACTTGGGTTAGATTAGGACATTTATTATTAATTTATTTAAAGAAGGGTTAAAATAGTTAAAATCAAAGTTTAATAAGTAAATCATTTTTAATATGGGGTTATACATAAGATAAATTAGACTATAAATATTCATTAGAAAGCTAAAAATATTTCCTATATAATGGTATTTTATTTGTAATTTTTAGACATTAAATAATTTAATTTATTTATGACACAATGATGATGCAGTAATTATCTTATTAATGAAATATTGACATAATTGATGTTATAAACACCAAAATAAATGTAATTTGAGACTTTTTATGAATTACACTAATTTTCTAGGTTACTATGATATATTAGTGTTGATTTAATCAACTTGGTTAGAACATATAATTCTTTTATGACTTTCACAAAAATCATATATCAAATAGTGTCAAAATTGACACAAAATAGTTTTTAAATACAATATTATATTAATAATTGTTATTTTATTCCTAAAAATCTACGTTTCGGCCACATGACTTAGATAAGGATATATATATTAATAATAAACAATTTGGGGTTCGTTTGGCATGTTATAGTAAGTGTATTAACCATATAGTGAAAGAAAACAAAAAGACACGGTAAAAGTTAAATTATTTAACTTAGAGTTAAATCTAATTGATAAGGTTAACATAATACCCTAAACTTGTATAAATCCTATTGGTTGATAGGATTTCGACCCATCCCCACTTTAGCTTCGAAATAAGACCCTTTGGAACCATTATAAACCGATTTTGACTTTAATATAAAATAATATTTTGAGATATTCCTAAGGTGCCCCTCTCCTCCCTTATAAAAGGGCACCTCCTCCCCCTCCTCCTCACACCAATTTGAGCACTCAAGCTCGGCCAACCCCTGCCATTTTCTCCTCTCCACTTCCCTAGAATAATCCTAGAGGTCCTGGTCTTCTTCAAAGACCAATCTTAGTTCCCTAAGTGGAGGATTCAAAGAGGCGTTCCAAAGAAGAGGTAATATCCATTACCGATCTTTTCAATTTCTTTCTTCTTCAACTTCTTCTTCTTTAGTTGTTTCATGATAAATTAATAAAATCAGTATTACTTACATACTGATATGTTATTATAAATATGAAACAACCCTAATTCACCTTCTATCCATCCTACGGAAAAATGAAATCATCACGCGTGCGTACGTACGGAATACCGTCTCCACGCCGTGGTGTAATCTATTTTCCACCATCATCTTACAAGGATGGGTATAATGGTGTAATGAGAAACTATTTATGATTATTATAAAGTAATATTGATACTGAAATAATATATATATACTCCAATACAGTTCCACAATCATAGGAACGATATCATCACTCGTGCGTACGTACGGAATACCGTCTCCACGATGTGATGCGACTCGTTCTACATGATCATCATTACATAGTAATTATATAAATGAATTGAATGAATAAATATGATATATGTTACACTAATACCATTCTGGATATAAGGTATCTATAACCTTAAAAGAAGAATAAGAATTTATTCGGCAAAACACGCATAAGAACAAAAGGCAATAAGGACCCGAGTAACAAGTAACAATGAAATATTACTAACAAGAAGCTAAGAATATGACCATATATGATATCATATCAATATGTATGATTCTGTAATAAGTCAATAACATTATTTAAACCATTATACAGGAGAATCGGACACGTACAAAGCAAATCAGACCTAAGGTAAGGGAAATATCACAATCTCATTTTTATCCGAGATTGTTTATTCATAAGTATTTACTGGGGTGTATTTTATCATCCACATCCATGTTCCCTCAATATGTAATATTGTTTACATCCACTTACAATAGTTTAAATCCAATTTTACCCTTCGGTGAGTTTTTAGTAAAGAATAAGAAAGGAATCTTTTGTCGTTTTTTCGTACGAGGTACTTTTTGACTTTTCCGACAAAGGTACGAAGAATGTTTTTTTTAACTTATACGGCATGAATGGATTTTTAAAACATTATTTCCAAGAATCTTCCTTTATAAGTTTTCAAGTTTATTTTTAGTCAACTTCTTTTAGTTTATAATTGTATGACATGTTAAGAAAAGAAAAGTGTTTTTGAAGTAGAAAGGATATTTTCCTCAAGAATGGAGTTCAAATGTTTTATCAAAATTATTTTCCATCTAAGATAATATAGGGTTCTGTTTTTATCCCTATTATTACATTGATTTGATTATGTTGTGAAGGAATTATTTTTATGAATTCATTTACCTTATATGATTTGTTTTATGATGTCATGATGTTTCAAGAATCCCATTTTTGTTACATGTGTTATGCGATGATTTATGATTATGTGGCACACATAAGAAAGGATTCATTATAAGATGGGTGGGACCTATATCTACCTCCAATGCATTGGGTAAAGATTTTATATCTCATGAGATAGACATGGCTGGAATGGTAGGTTATACTGGTTCAGTGAAACAGGACTGGAACGAGGGTGACTCGGTTCAGAAAGGGACTCTGTCCGCTAAGATAGTCTTGGCAATGAGTCATGACTAACAAGAAATGATTTTCCATGATTATGTGTGCATGACACAAAGTTTCAAGTTTCATGTTATGATTATGGGGATCTCATTTTCACTTCTATGATTTATTCCATGTTAAGATATTATGATCTCTTTTGCAGGTTATGATTTTCAAAAAGATATGATATGATTTTTATTTCATTTATTTGCCCTTGCTGAGCATTTGAGCTCACCCTTTTATGTTTTCTTTTCCCCAGGTCAGGAAGATGGATATTAAGTAGAACATGCTAAAAGGGACCCTAGATATGATGAAATAAATGGGAGACACTGTAGAAGATTAATGAACCAGTTGTTTATGTTTCCCAGTTTCTAAAGACACTATACCTATACGGTCCTTTGTGGTTTTGTCATATGTTGTAATAAGTGTGCTTTAATTTTGAAGTATTAACAATGTATGTAAAGTATGGGTCGTTATAGTTGGTATCAGAGGAAAGGTATAGTCAACCTTTGGAAACTAGGATGTGAAAGCCTTAGTAAGAACCCTAAGGATAAGTCTAAGCATAGAACACAATCTTAGTGTTTTAGAAATGGCCATGAATACCCTAGGATAAGACCTTAAGTGTGAAATTTTATCCTTGATTATGTGGTTTTCCTATTATAATTAGTGTTTCTCACACTATTCTTCTTGGTTTTAGTCAATGGTTGGAACCCGAAGGAACCGTGTTAATGCGGAATGCGATGGGCAATGCAATGATTGTCCCCCTGAGCAACCAAACGATATGGGAGCTGGAATGCAAAATCTTGTAGCCATGCTCACACAACTTTCTCAAGCTATGAATCATGCAGGACTTCCAAACGAGCAAATGAAGGAGAAACATTCTGTTGAATCCTTCATGAGGCAGAATCCACCTTCTTTCAGTGGGTCTACTGATCCATTAGTTGCTGAACAATGGATTAGTACTACTGAAAAGATATTTTCAGTTCTTCAATGTTTTGAACATGATAAAGTCATCCTAGCAGTGTATCGTTTGGAAGGAGATGCTGATCAATGGTGGAATCTTATTAAGAATACGAGGCAAAGGGATGAAATTGAGTCCCTTGAATGGGACGAGTTCAAGAACTTATTTTTCAATAAGTACTTCCCTCGTATTCTCCGAACAAAGATGGAGAAAGAGTTTCTTGAACTGAAGAAAAGGGATGATGAATCTGTTGGTACCTATGAAGCAAATTTTACAAGACTTTCAAGGTACGCTTCTGATATTATTATCCAACCTGATAGTAAGATCGATCGATTCTTTAGTGGATTAAAACCATGTCTTCGAAGGGCGTTAGCCATAAGGGACTTCAATAGCTACGAGGAAATCGTTCGATGTGCTCTCAAAGTCGAGATGGAGATTGGAGTAACCCATCAGTCACATGGGTTTGATAAGAAGAGGAAGATGGAATTCAAAGGAAAATCTAAAGAGCACACTGAAAAGAAGATGAGCTTTCCCTTATTCTCAAAGTGTGGAAAGAAACATGGAGGGAGTTGTCTTAAAGGGACAAGTAAATGTTTCAAATGTGGAAAGGAAGGTCATCGGGCAATTGAATGCCGCGATAATGGGAAGAAGATGTCTAATGATGCAAACAAAGGAAGGGATACACAGAATGAACCTACTACACTTCAATGTTTCAAGTGCAAGGAGATGGGGCATTATGCCAATCAATGCCCAAATCCAAGGGTTGATGATGATGGTCGACGTCAACAAAATCTTAAGGCTAAAGACAAAGTAAAGTCACATGCAATTTCTATCAGCGATGTGGAGTACGATAACGAAGTGGTGAAAGGTATAATTACCGTCCACTCTAAAGTAGCAAATGTTTTATTTGATTCTGGATCCACCCACTCTTTTATTTCTGAAAAATTTTCTAAGGGTATCACCATATTACCTCAACAATTAGATGTTGAGTTAGCTGTGACAACACCTAATGGTACATCAATCACATCAAAAGTTTATAATTCTTCTCCAATTGACGTTTGTGGGAAAGTGATTCCTGCAAATATTGTGATCCTTCCTTTAGTGGAATTCGATGTGATTCTTGGCATGGATTGGATTTCTTTATACGGAGCTCATATCAATTGACAAATAAGGGAAGTCACATTTCATATTCCATATCAATCTACGATCGTCTATCGATGCAAGGATGAATATAACCTTCCAGTAGAAATTTCTTCCATCTTATGGGTCTTGATTCCACTAAATGAAGGTTATTTATCTCAAATGGTCGGTGAGAAACTCACGATTAAGAATATGCCCATCGTACGGGAGTTTGATGATGTCTTTTCAAAGGAATTACCGGGTCTTCCACCAAATCGTGAAGTTGAGTTTTCAATAGAACTCGTACCGGGTGCTTTGCCTATTTCAAAGACACCTTATAGAATGGCCCCAATTGAGTTGCAGGAATTGAAGAAGCAACTCCAGGAGAATCTTGATAAGGGATTCATACGCCCTAGTGCGTCACCTTGGGGAGCACCTGTTCTATTTGTTAAGAATAAAGATGGATCAATGAGACTCTACATTGATTATCGATAACTTAACAAGATCACTATCAAGAACAAATATCCTCTCCCACGCATTGATGACTTATTTGACCAACTACGCGGAGCTCAAATCTTTTCCAATATTGATCTTCGTTCAGGGTATCATCAATTAAGGGTCAAAAGGGAGGATATACCAAAGACGGCTTTCCGTACAAGGTATGGACACTATGAATTTATAGTGATGCCATTTGGTCTTACTAATGCCCCTGCAATCTTCATGGATCTAATGAATAGAGTCTTTAGAGACTATCTTGATCAATTTGTGGTAGTCTTTATAGACGATATTCTTGTCTATTCAAAGAGCAAGGAAGAGAATGAAGATCACTTGAGAATTATATTGAAGACCCTGAGAAAGGAGAATATTTATGCCAAATTTACCAAGTGTGAATTTTGGCTTCAAAAAGTTGCATTTTTGGGTCACATAATCTCAAAAGAGGGGATATCTATGGATCCAGAAAAAATAGAGTTTATCGAAAGATGGTCAAGACCAACAACAGTAACTGAGATCCGAAGTTTTCTTGGTTTGGCTGGATATTATCGACGTTTTGTAAAAGATTTTTCATGATTATCTAATCCACTCACCAAGTTGACTCGGAAAGGAGTTAAGTTTGTTTGGACAGAGGAATGTGAAGAGAATTTCAAGGAGTTGAAAAGAAGGTTATCCAGTGCACCTGTGCTCACACTTCCTTGTAGTGGAGAAAGGTTTGTGATCTACAGTGATGCATCCAAGAAGGGATTGGGGTGTGTTCTTATGCAAAATGATATGGTGATAGCTTATGCCTCACGACAGTTGAAAATCCATGAGAAAAATTACCCAACACATGATTTGGAGTTGGCTGCGGTAATATTTGCATTAAAGATTTGGAGGCATTACCTTTATGGTGAAAGGTGTGATATTTATACTGATAATAAAAGTTTAAAGTATATTTTCACACAAAAGGAGTTGAATATGCGTCAAAGAAGATGGTTGGAGCTGATTAAGGATTACGACTGCTCAATCCATTACCACCCTGGGAAAGCAAACAAGGTGGCAGATGCATTAAGTCGACAAGACCATTCTAGTTTATCCATGATGAGGATCACAAAAGATCCAATATTTATGGATTTACAAAGGATGGATCTTGGAATTATAATGGAAGGGGAAAAATATTTTCTTTCTCAAATGAATGTTCAACCATCTATACATGTGGAGATTAAAGAGGCACAGAAAGAAGATGTCGAGTTACAAAAGAAGGTGAGAAATGTTCCTGAATTCAACCTTGATTGTGATGGGATAATAAAGTTCAGGAATCGGGTTTGTGTTCCTCCCATCCCCGAATTAAAGAAGGAGCTTCTGGATGAGGCTCATAGTTCATCATTCTCTATTCATCCTGGAAGCACGAAGATGTATAGGGACCTGAAAGAGTACTTCTGGTGGGATGGCATGAAAAGAGATGTTGCTGAATATGTCTCTCGATGCTTGGTTTGTCAACAAGTTAAAGCTGAGAGACAGAAGTCTAAGGGGATGTTACAACCATTACCCATACCCGAATGGAAATGGGAAAACATCACTATGGACTTTGTCACAGGACTTCCTAAAACATCCAAAGGCAATAATGCTATTTAGGTCATAGTTGATCGTCTTACAAAGTCTGCACACTTCATTGCTATTAGAGAGGATTTCTCTCTAGATCAGCTTGCCAGGATATATGTAAAGGAAGTGGTAAGATTGCATAGACTACCACTTTCTATTATATCTGATCGGGATCCGAGATTTACCTCGAAGTTCTGGCGAAGTCTTCAGCATACTCTAGATACAGAGTTGAGTTTCAGCACTGCTTATCATCCCCAGACAGACGGTCAGTCTGAAAGAACAATTCAAACCCTAGAAGATATGTTGATAGCTTGCTCTATGGATTTCAAAGGAGGTTGGGATCAACACCTACCTTTGGTGGAATTTTCTTATAATAATAGCTTTCACTCCAGTATTCAGATGGCTCCTTATGAAGCTCTCTATGGAAAGAAATGCAGGACTCCAACTTGCTGGGATGAAGTTGGGGAAAGAAAGCTATTAGGACCTAATCTCGTTGATGAAATGGCAGAAAAGGTCAGATCTATTCAACAACACATAAGAGCATCTCAGAGTCGACAGAAAAGTTATGCCGACAACTGAAGAAAAGACCTAGAGTTTGAAGTGGGTGATAAAGTGTTCTTACGAATATCTCCCTGAAAGAGGGTTATGAGATTTGGAAAGAAGGGGAAGTTGAGCCCTAGATATATCGGTCCTTTTGAAATACTGGATCGTGTTGGGAAGGTAGCTTACCGATTGGCGCTTCCACCGAATCTCTCTCAAGTTCATGATGTGTTCCATGTATCTCTCCTGAGAAAGTACATACCATATCCTTCACATGTACTCAGCTCAGAAGTTGTACCGCTGGAGCAAGATCTTTCTTATGAAGAACAGCCGATAGAGATTCTGGATTGTAGCGAAAAAGTCCTACGAAACAAGACCACTAGCTTGGTGAAAGTTTTATGGAGGAACCACCAACTTGAAGAAGCTACATGGGAGCTTGAGTATATAATGAGGGAGAAGTATCCTCATCTGTTTGTTACAAAGTGACGAATTTCGAGGGCGAAATTCTTTTTAAGGGGGGTAGAATGTAACACCCGAGATTTTTATGAGTAATATTTTGTTTTTATATATCATCACAGGAATCTTTCATTACACACTTCCTTGTCTTACTTTACACGCAATCACAACCTTCCTCGATAGCTTGCGTCGTATGCAATACCGAGTTTCACTAAACAACGATATGCTATTAAAATATTATTAAAACTAGCCGTTATGAATAGTAATAACCACTTTTTGAAATTTTATAAATTTTATTTTTCAAAATGGACTTCATTTTTGGATTCGGAATACCGAAATTATCCTAGGGTGAAATTTTGGTATTTTTATGAAAACTTTCAATTTTTGATGAATAGTGAAACCACTAAGTGGTAGGTTAAAAACTGAATTTTTGCATAAAACTTAATTTTACCGCTTCTATGAATGGAATTTCAAAAATCCGACAGACAAGGTTGATATCAGTAAGTAAAATTTGGTTCAATGAGATAAAAATAATTTTTTGGTGAATAGTAACTTTTTACTTTTTTTACCGCGGTTAATAGTAAATAGGGTAACTAAGGGTAAAAATGATATTACTATTACCCTAACACATGTCCTAATTCTATTGGATAAGTTTAATTCGACCAAAAACAAACTTAGGAATAAAATATGACCATTTAGGCCCACTTGGGTTAGATTAGGACATTTATTATTAATTTATTTAAAGAAGGGTTAAAATAGTTAAAATCAAAGTTTAATAATTAAATCATTTTTAATATGGGGTTATACATAAGATAAATTAGAATATAAATATTCATTAGAAAGCTAAAAAGATTTCCTATATAATGGTATTTTATTTGTAATTTTTAGACATTAAATAATTTAATTTATTTATGACACAATGATGATGCAGTAATTATCTTATTAATGAAATATTGACATAATTGATGTTATAAACACAAATATAATTGTAATTTGAGACTTTTTATGAATTCCAATAATTTTCTAGGTTACTATGATATATTACTGTTGATTTAATCAAATTTTTTCGAACATATAATTCTGTTATGACTTTCACAAAAATCATATATCAAATAGTGTCAAAATTGACACAAAATAGTTTTTAAATAAAATATTATATTAATAATTGTTATTTTATTCCTAAAAATATAATGTTCGGCCAAATGACTTAGATAAGGATATATATATTAATAATAAACATTTTGGGGTTCGTTTGGCATGTTATAGTAAGTGTATTAACCATATAGTGAAAGAAAACAAAAAGACACGGTAAAAGTTAAATTATTTAACTTAGAGTTAAATCTAATTGATAAGGTTAAAATAATACCATAAACTTGTCTAAATCCTATTTGTTGATAGTATTTCGACCCATCCCAACTTTAGCTTTGAAATAAGACCCTTTGGAACCATTATAAACCGATTTTGACTTTAATATAAAATAATATTTTGAGATATTCCTAAGGTGCCCCTCTCCTCCCTTATAAAAGGGCACCTCCTCCCCCTCCTCCTCACACCAATTTGAGCACTCAAGCTCAGCCAACCCCTGCCATTTTCTCCTATCCACTTCCCTAGAATAATCCTAGAGGTCCTGGTCTTCTTCAAAGAACAATCTTAGTTCCCTAAGTGGAGGATTCAAAGAGGCGTTCCAAAGAAGAGGTAATATCCATTACCGATCTTTTCAATTTCTTTCTTCTTCAACTTCTTCTTCTTTAGTTGTTTCATGATAAAGTAATAAAATCAGTATTACTTACATACTGATATGTTATTATAAATATGAAACAACCCTAATTCACCTTCTATCCATCCTACGGAAAAATGAAATCACCACGCGTGCGTACGTACGGAATACTGTCTCCACGCCGTTGTGTAATCTATTTTCCACCATCACCTTACAAGGATGGGTATAATGGTGTAATGAGAAACTATTTATGATTATTATAAATTAATATTGATACTGAAATAATATATATATACTCCAATACAGTTCCACGATCATAGGAACGATATCATCACTCGTGCGTACGTACGGAATACTGTCTCCACGATGTGATGCGACTCGTTCTACATGATCATCATTAAATAGTAATTATATAAATGAATTGAATGAATAAATATGATATATTTTACACTAATACCATTCTGGATATAAGGTATATATTCCCTTAAAAGAAGAATAAGAATTTATTCGGCAAAACACGCATAAGAACAAAAGGAAATAAGGACCCGAGTAACAAGTAACAATGAAATATTACTAACAAGAAGCTAAGAATATGACCATATATGATATCATATCAATATGTATGATTCTGTAATAAGTCAATAACATTATTTAAACCATTATACAGGAGCTTCGGACACGTACAAAGCAAATCGGACCTAAGGTAAGGGAAATATCACAATCTCATTTTTATCCGAGATTGTTTATTCGTAAGTATTTACTGGGGTGTATTTTATCATCCACATCCATGTTCCCTCAATATGTAATATTGTTTCCATCCACTTACAATAGTTTAAATCCAATTTTACCCTTCGGTGAGTTTTTAGTAAAGAATATGAAAGGAATCTTTTGTCGTTTTTTCGTACGAGGTACTTTTTGACTTTTCCGACAAAGGTACGAAGAATGTTTTTTTTAACTTATACGGCATGAATGGATTTTTAAAACATTATTTCCAAGAATCTTCCTTTATAAGTTTTCAAGTTTATTTTTAATCAACTTCTTTTGGTTTATAATTGTATGACATGTTAAGAAAAGAAAAGTGTTTTTGAAGTAGAAAGGATATTTTCCTCAAGAATGGAGTTCAAATGTTTTATCAAAATTATTTTCCATCTAAGATAATATAGGGTTTTTTTTATCCCTATTATTACATTGATTTGATTATGTTGTGAGGGAATTATTTTTATGAATTCATTTACCTTATTTGATTTGTTTTATGATGTCATGATGTTTCAAGAATCCCATTTTTGTTACATGTGTTATGCGATGATTTATGATTATGTGGCACACATAAGAACGGATTCATTATAAGATGGGTGGGACCTATATCTCCCTCCAATGAATTGGGTAAAGATTTTATATCTCATGAGATAGACATGGCTGGAACGGAAGGTTATTTCGGTTCAGTGATACAGGACTGAAACGAGGAGTGAACTCGGTTCAGAAATGGACTTTGTCCGCTAAGATAGTCTTGGAAATGAGTCATGACTAACAAGAAATGATTTTCCATGATTATGTGTACATGACACAAAGTTTCAAGTTTTATGTTATGATTATGGGGATCTCATTTTCACTTCTATGATTTATTCCATGTTAAGATATTATGATCTCTTTTGCAGGTTATGATTTTCAAAAAGATATGATATGATTTTTATTTCCTTTATTTGCCCTTGCTGAGCATTTGAGCTCAACCTTTTTGTATGTTTTATTTTCCCCAGGTCAGGAAGATGGATATTAAGTAGAATATGCTAAAAGGGACCCTAGATATGATGAAATAAATGGGAGACAGTGTAGACGCTTTATGAACCAGTTGTTTATGTTTCCCAGTTTCTAAAAACACTATACCTATACGGTCCTTTCGTGGTTTTGTTATATGTTGTAATAAGTATGCTTCAATTTTGAAGTATTAATAATGTATGTAAAGTATGGGTCGTTATAATGGATGTCCATGTATCATAATGTAACCTATTCCACTATATTACATAAGTGTAGTCACCATATTACACAGGTGACAAGACTCTACTATATTACACTAGTGAAGGGTTGTTTATCATACTTTCTTTAGTCTTCAGTTATCCTTGGTATTATCTTTACTGTCTCCTATTGAAGTAGTTCACAATTTATCTGGGATGTATCTGCACCCAAAAATATGATCAGCTTCCCCACCATAGATTCTCTAACTTCCTAAAAATCTTCAAGTAAAACACATGCAACTCAGACTATGCACTACCTACCTTTTAGTTCTTTCACAAAATCTATTTCTAGAAACTCATCTATGTTCTTTCTACTTTTTATTCTCTCAAAAATATATGATTAGGTGAACATAATAATAAATAAAACACTACCTTGGATTTATATTATTAAACTCCTCATCTCTCCACCCACTTGTTGTCATATTCCTCAATAGTTTAAGTTATCTTGATTAACTTAGTGTATTCTTCTTATGTATTATCGTTTTAAACCCAATAGGCTTCATAGGATACATGTAATCCTATTATTATTCATTACATGTTACAATTAATTCTTCTTCGTCTTCAAGATATCTCTTGTATATTTATTTCATAGTTTTCTTCACCTAAATATAGTATTAGCACACACACTACTTTTTTGTATAAATGCATGGACGATTCATCTCTACACTAATTAATATATGTGCTCCTCCTTACCATGTACATGGGTGGATACATTAAACTCACCTTTCATTATCAATGTTCAATAAATGTAATACATGTTGACAAAATAAGTTTCCTGCCAAAAATAAGTATTATTAAATACCCACATTAGGGTTACCATTATTTTCCTTGTACCACTTTTTCAATTCAAAGGATATTGTAAGAATACCCTCATTTGATGCATCTCATTAAAAATTTTCATTTTTATTTTATTATTATCCAAGATCACATTCTTATTTTTATTCTACTCCAAATATATCCACAAGTAAATATTTATAGTTGAAAAAAAAATTACAAGACTCTTGTCTTCTGTGTGGAACTCAGTCTTGTAGCGTGAGAGGTTCACATGAAACCATTAAAAAACTTGGTTTTAGTCTGTATAAATAGTAGTAACATAGAAATTTTCTTATTTATTATTTTCAATAAACTTTTTTAATAAATTAAAGAAGATACTAACTAAGAGACTATCTTTGATTCAAAAATATCTACATTATTCTTGAAAACTGGAGAATTTTTTTTCTCTTTTAAGAATCAAATATTTAATAAATTGTGATCTCCCCATATTCAACTCATTTTATTTTATAATATTTAATATTGTATCATGAATCTTTGAAAGATTCATTATTTTTTGGACACTTGAAAATAGATTCAGTTTTTTCTTATATTTCATTATTTAGAATCGCATAATTCTAGAAAACTTAATTTTTCAGTCTGCATAAATCTCAAAAATTATCTTAAGCTATTATATTACAATCAGGCTAATTCCATTCCATGTAAATGAATTCTCTTATGTGGAGGCACATTAATTTTCCACATAGATTTATTATATTACATGGTTCTTAATTAACTTATGAAGTCTAAAATTAATTTCCCTTTTTCTAAATGCATAGATGAATTTACTTATGTGTTGGATCACATAGTTAAATACTCTTATGGAGTTTATAATTCCATTTCCTTTTTTTATACTTGTGTATCTCATTTTACTTAAGTGATGGACAACCATTCTATTTGAAGCTTTAATTTATTATATAATAGCTCCATAAGATATATCACTTTGAAAATTATCTTATATATGGGTAAATTGCCTTATGTGTAGCTCATGTATCTTAATTTCCTTTTACCTTATTCATAATTCCAACTCGAGTACAAATAATTCCAAAAACCATAAAATGAACTCTGAGCACCTTTGAATAAAATTTGGGCCTTCTCCATTCATATTAAATCATCTCATAACTTCTTCAAATAATTATGGGAATAATTCAAATAACCCTAAACTCCTTTAATCATATCTCTGAGGTGTTTTAGCATATAAGATACAAAAATTAGAGTATTCCTACAATTTATTATGTGAGATATGGTGAAACTATTCTTAAATCAATCATGATCCATATATATTAAAAATAGAATTCATCCAAGAGTGTATCTCACTAATCTCATCAACAAAAATTCAAGTTACTCAAATTTTGGATTCTCTAAATTTAGTTGTCACACAAACTCTTTGAATCTATTAAACACTAGTTGAGTATAGTGTTACAAATATATTTAGTACATATTAAGTAACCATCTCCTCCTTCAACTTATTTATTTATTTTTCATGTAATATACAGTGTTATTAACCTCAATAAAACTTTTTTTGGACAAAAATCTATCTCAACAATTGTTGTATATTTTTGGTCCAGAGAATCTATCCAGACAGTTATTCAAAGGACCTGTGTTCTTCTCTTTTTCAATGAAATAATAATGGAAGTGGCTTAAACTAATTTTATGGGCGGATTCTAACTTATTCACCCAATATATAACATTTTTATAATTATATTGAAAAGCATAATTGATAAACCAAATTGACAACAAATATGACCAAACGCCTTGGGGCACAACAATATCCCATTTTCTGTCTGTTGTAAATTCCAAAGAAATATCCACTAAACCCTAATACTCATTATATTATTTCTCCCTCTAATTTATAATAAATTAAAATGGGAAATAAATTTTCCCCCATATTGACATAGTCAGGTTCATTTTCAATTTCTTCTCCCCTTTAATATATGATACCAATAGAGATACAAGGGATGGTCCTTTTTCAAATTCCACGCCCTTTTGATGGTACCACCGGGAAGATTTTATCAATAAACTCTTCCAAATTTGAGAAACTAAAATTCTCTTCATATACTCACTCTCCTACTTTATGATATTAACTTAGTTTTCATTTGTGAGATGAAAATCTCTGAGAGTCATTTCTTAATAGTGAAAGTGATTATAGGAACCTCAACACAGGAAATCATTGATTGAAATAGAGTGGAATAAAATTTATCTTATAAATGTTCCATTTACTAATAAACTCTTAGTCTTGTGGGATAACCCTTTATATAAAATAAGTGTGAAAATTTTATAAAATAATTTTTTCCATATTTTCATTACACGTGATACCAGTTTATATCTTTCAATTCTTGGGGCCAACTCACACATTTTTTCACGAAATTTTCTCATTTGTAAACATAGTATATATGTGTTAAAAATTAATCATAGAATTAATTTATACATTATCCTTAATATTTTTAATTTCATTTCCATATTTCTTGATTAAATAGTAGAATGTTAAAAATATGGACACAAACTTATTTTAAAAGCTTCCCCTCAAGTGATAATCTCCCCACTTCTTCACCTTAAATTCCCATTATTTAACAACAATAAAAATGATATGGGAATAGGTTGGATCATATTTATAAGTCCAATAGTTTTATAAATCTTCATTATATCTCCAAAATTTATTTTCTTGGTCTGGTAACCTTTGTGAAGCATGAATTTTATTCCATTATTAACTTTTTTCTCAGTTGGAGTGATATTTTCTTCCTTAAAATTTAGAGTGGTTTGATCATTTTCATATTTCTCTAAAATCCTTGAATCTTCCCAATATTTAGGCCTTATGATTAACATATCCTTAGGATCTTTGACTTTTTGACCTTTCTTCATGGATTGATTCCTTATAGCAATAGTTTTCAAACATGAACTCACTAGTGATTTACCTTTATATTTTATCATCTATTCTTATTGAGGAGGCCTTGAGATAAATTTGATAGCAATATTTTTAAACTTATTTCACCTTAAACATGATTATTTTCTATACTTTACCTTTACCTTGTTAAGTATATTTTCATACTCTTTGTAAGTAGTGTTACAACCATGCCAATCCTACTATCTCTTTCTTGAACTAACTCCCTTATCGATTGTAGTTTTCTCCCATTAAATTTTTCATTCATGGATATCTTGTAATAGTACATCGTGTGGTATATTTCATCATAAAATAATCATTTACTTCTAGTTGGATTGACACACTATTCATCTTTCATCATATACATCTTCGGAGTGACTTGTTTTACAACCTTCTTCACCGATTCATCTCCCAAGGTAGACTTGTCTTGTTTATTTACCTATTTCTCAGTATATGATAGTTCACTTTACTATTAATTAATTAATTTATACCTTTTAGAACTTTAACAACATTCATCATAACTTTGACTAACTAATTTTCACAAATCATAGAAATTTTCAAGGTACTCAAATCTATTCTTCAAAGAAATATTTCTCTTTTCTACTAGAGTATGTCTTCCTTTGGGGGGTTTCCATTGAATTTTAACTTTAATAATCCTTTTTAAGTCCTTATTGAACTTATAAACACTAATTTATTATTCCATAAATTAATGGATCTATATCCAAACCCACAGCAGCACCAATATTTTCCAATCATTTTTGTTCTTTTCTCTTTAGGTGCAATCTGTCCAAATTTTCTAAATTGTATGTTTTTATGTTTTAAAAATTATAAACCACTATTCTTTTCTTGTTTTGGGGAGATTATTTTATTGGAAACTATCACATCTACAGTTAAATCTTTTGTGGTTTTTTCAACCCTTATACTCTTCCACTTTTATATAGAATTCAAATTTTTTTCTATACTTCCAGAAAAAATAGATTTGAAAATAGCTTGTTTTTCAGAACTAAGGGATAATTACTTCCATGATCCTAAGGTTAAGTCTTAAAAAATATATTTTAGGCTCTGTTTTATATCAATATTATTCCATTATGAGGGAAAAATCATTTTAGACACATGAGTGGAGACGCTTTTCATCTCAATGTATTGGGTAGTTCTATATTTTGTATCTTCCAAATTCTTTAGCTGGATTTTTATATCTAGAAATTTCAAGTAGATAGTGATCTTTTCATCTTCTATTAGTCTCAAATTTCCTTCCCAACCCCTATTCAACTTACACATTTTAACCTCGTGCTTTTTCCTAGTCTACACGAAATAATTATCCAACTCTTTCACCCTTTTTTATTTAACTTTTAGTTGGGATGACTTAACATCCATAGAGACCTTATTAAGTTTCTACAATGCATGGAAAATCTGTTTTTAAAAAAATTAAATAATTATTTATCACAAATAATTCTTTGCAATTGTTCATCAACTAAAGAAACTCTTTCATTATAAAGTGTGAAAGACTCTCCCTTAGCTTTCACTAGCTTTTTGAGATGTTGAAACTACTAAACTTTTTGACCAATTCCACTTATGTTATATTAGTCTCCTTTTCCAGTAATTATTTTCTATCAATCAGTACGTTGATATATGAGAAAATATATTTAAAAACTTCTTTAGGGACCTTCTTTAGGTCATCCTATATTTTATAATGAAATTCAAAAAGTGACGCATCAAAAACATCTTGCTCACAACTTGAGGTTACACAACTTGAAGAGAAGTCTTCAATGGATTTAAAAAGATTTTAACCACTCTGTACATATTAATCTAGTGGTTTCTCCTCTTTCTTCCTTATGATATTTCTTTAATTGTTTCCCTCATTCTTCATCTTTTTTACAAGGTCTATACAGACACTTCTAAATTGGTTTTGAAAAAAATAATATAGCTAATATATCTCAATAAATACAAATGGGAGAAATTTTCAAACCCATCAGAGTTATCCTTTAATTTGATATGAATTTTAATAATATGAAAGATCTGATTAGAGGAAACATATGATCTAATACCAATTGTAAGTGCCCAGCAAACTGTGAAAAAACGCATAAGGGGGTAAATTATGTGTGAAAACATTTTACCAAATTATAAATCATCTTTTTAATTATCCCCTTTGGAATTTGAACCCCTAATATAGGGAATTTTAATGATCCCAAGCAAGGGTGGTCTGACAAGTTTTCTTCTAAAGCTCAGAGTACTTTGGAGTAGCAAAGGCTCAGGGAGATGTATTTTGCGTTCTTCCAGAAACAAGAATATTAAAAATCTGAATGGGAGTCATTGGATGCTATATAATCTTTTGGTTATGGATATGATGGTAATGTTGATCCTTTTGACATGTAGTTTTATTTGGGTGTGGGTTTTATGGCTCTATATTTTTCTTTTACTACTTTTATTTAAATTTTTTAAATAATTTTTGGGGGGCCAAGAATGCTTGGTCCTGATCCTTCTTTATCCCTAATATATTTTAGGATATAAATGGATATTTTATCTCTTACCTAATATTACTTAACCACATTAAGTGAGGAAATTTAAAACAAGAACTCAGTACATAGTATTTTTACAAGGTTCAACCCTAATGTGGGAAACATACTCCATGTCATGCCAACTACCATTCATCCAACGGCCTGAAGGCCATCAATTTTTTTATTTGATAAAGCCTACTTTTAATGGAATAAGGGGGAACCCAAATAGACTCCATAGAGTTAAGAAAAATCACACATGAAGGACAAAACGAGTAAAACCAGACTGACAACAAGGAGCTGCCCCTCCCCAATAAATGATCATGATAAAGCTCCTCACTGTTGCAAGGCAGTTTGGAAAGCAAGTGTCCTATGACAAAGAACAGGCCCGATCGAATGGATGATGTCATACCCTCTAAAACAACCAAATCCATAAAGCTCTGCAAAGATGAACTACCAGCTTTATAACCTCCATTGGGACCTGTCCAAGTGGTCAAGTCTAGCAGCATTACCTTTCTACCTTTAGAATCAAACTCAGACTAGTTGTAAATATCCAAAACATGAATAGAATATGATGACATAAAACATCATTCCATGAGTCAGCCTCCAACAAGACAGTACCAATAAATCCCTGCCGCACTCCTCATGACTCCCTACCACCAATTTAGCCGTTGAAGCAACCGAAAGACAATCCAAAGGACGCAAAGACAGGACGTCATCACCTAGGACTGGATGTCCCTATCCCACACCAAGGGACGTCACCGGTGAAGGAGTCTGGGCCACTCTAAATTAGAAATGCTGCTCTAGGAATGGATTCGTTCAGAACTTGACCACAAACACACCCTCACCAGTATCCAACGCAAGAAACCGCAAAAAACAAAAGATAAAACATGAAGAATAGTAGGAACAAGCTAGATGATTCACTTCCACATATTTGCAACCGAATCGCATATAAAAAATTAGAAAACCACAATGATCGGACCTGCTAGAAAGAACATAGGGCCTCGAGACACTAGGAATACCCCCTCCCCTCTACATCACTCCGGAGCTGATTCCATTCCCACCAGACAAGGCCAGAACACCTCTCCCAACATGACACCATGCCCACCGACACTTGACCAGGATCCAACACTGAAACCCTTCATCAGCTCACCACAGTGCATACGCCCCCCAGATCTGGGGCCATCGCCACCCAGGCCTCGTTCGTTGAGTCTTGCCAGATCCCATAGCGGACAAAGTAGATCCCCTTCACACCAAACCACGCCAGCGCCTAGATGGAGTAGGAGCCGAAGCTGAGCCATAGAACTAGAAGATGCACCGTTGCTGATAAGAGCACAACCCTGAGACGATGATACAAACCAGAGGGGAATAGGTGATGAGAGAGTGAGATCTAAGGCGAAAACCCTAGCATCGTGGAAGGGGAGATCGCTGCTACTCTAAGTCTTTATTCCAACTACCATTAATTCATGGAATATACAATATAATCAAATAACCAATTACAATGGGTGGGAAAGGATTATCCTATAACCATTTCCACCATATTACATGGGTGGTATCACCATATTACATAGTTGAAAAAGCTTCCACTATATTACACAAAGGAAGGAGGATTTATACTACATTCCATAGTCTTCAGATCCAAATGGTATTCTTATTCCTTCCTCCTATTGAAGTACATCACAATCTATCTAGGGATGTATTTCAACCGACAAAGATTTTCAAATTCTTCACCTTATATTCTTCAACTAAGTAAAATTCTTCAAGTAAAATACATTCAACTCAATCTCTACACTATTTGGATTTTAGGTTATTTCAGAGAATCTATTGGTGGAAACTCAAATAAGTTCTTTATTATTATTATCTCAATAATGTATGATCAAGTTTATAATATAATCAAATTAAAACTACCATGTATTTATCTTATTATAAATTTCATCTCTCTAGTTATAAATTTTCACTTTCTATAAGAGTTGATGTTCTCTCAGCTAACTCAGTAGATTCCTATTCTTTCTTCTCCTTCAAAAGCTTGCAAGTTTCATAGTCTCAACTTACTCTTCTTATTCTTTATAATATATTGTAGTGGATCATTATTATTCTACTTATCTGAGATCTCTATTACTTCTCATTTTCTCAGTTATCCACACCCACATACAATAGTGCAAAATGCACTACTTTTTTTGTATAAAAGCATGAACACTTCGTATGTACTATCATCGAGATATGCACACCTATATATCATATGCATGGATAGATACATCAAATAAATCTTTCATTTTCAATGTTCCATAAATGGAATTCATTTTTATAAAAGTATCCACCTTCTAAAAAGTAGTATTATTAAATACCCATATTTTGGTTCCTGTGATTTTTCATTAACTATTTTTTCAACATAAAGGATATTCCAAGAATACCCTTATTTAATGTATCTTCTTAGATAATTTTATTTTTATTTTAATCTTATCCAAGCTCATCATCTTCTACTACTAATACACAAAAAATGTCCACTGAAATTATTATTTTAATCTTTATAGATATAAAAAATATACAACACTAATGTCTATGGTGTGAAACTCAATCTTGTAATGTGATAGCTTAACATGAAACTAGTATAGAACTCAGTCTGGGTTTGTAAAAATAGAAAAAAAAACTCATAACTTTGATTATTTATTCTTCTCAATCATCTTGATTCATAAATGACACAAGGCATTGAAGAATGAAAAACCTTTGATTCAATAATATCTGCTTTATTCTTAATTTATTTTTCTCTTTTGAGATTCATATATTTAATAAATTTTGATCTCCTAATATTAAAATCATTTTCTTTTTTCATCTTCAATATTGTATCATAGATCTTCAAAATATTTTTTATGTTTAAACACTTGAGGATGGATTCAATATCATCAAATTTTTAATTCTTTAGAATATCATATTTTTAGAAAAATTTATTTATTTGTATACAACAATCACAAAAATTAAACTAATTTATTATCTTACAGGATGACTAATTTTCATCTGCATAAATTAATTATCTTATGTGGTGAAATTACTCATTCATGTAGATGAATTATCTTTTGTGAGTTTCAATTCTCTAACAAGTTCTGAAATTACTTTCCCTCTTCTGAATGCTTAGATGAATTTACTTACATGATAGCTCACATAGTTAAATTATCTTATGGTATCTAAAATTCCTTTTCCATTTTCAAAACTTTTTTCTCTCATTTTACTTATACACTAACCAATTATTCTATGAATTACTAGACTTACTCAAGCAGTTTCTCTATAAGATAAATCCCTTATAAAATTTTCTCCTCCATAGATAAATTAACTTATGGTCAGATGAATTAAAATAATTTCATTTTCCCTTTATCATAATTTCATCTCAAGTACAGATAATTCTAGAAACATTAAAATAAACTCTAAACACCTTCAAATCAACTTTTTTCCTTCTCCATTCATCTAAAATCATCACATAACTTCTTCAAAAAATTATTGAAATTATTTAAATCACCCCAAAATCCTTCAAGCATATATCTAAGCTATTGTGGCTTATAAGATACTCAAATTACAGTATTCCAATGAAATCCTATGCCAATTCAGGTGGAGATCATGTTAAATAATTCATGATCCATTTATATTTAAATTAACCTTCATCCAGAAGTATGTATTGCTAATATCAGTAACCATAATTTAAGTTACTCAGAGGATTTATTTTCCAACTTCAACTAGAACTCAAACACTTTTAATCTATTAAAGACTTGTTGAGTGTGGTATTATAAATATATTTTGTACAGATTCATCATCCAAGTCATCATTCATCTTCTTCACTTGTTTTTCATGGTGTAAATATTGTATTCAACCCCAAAAACACTTTCATGGACAAAAAAACAGCTCAAAAATAGTCATATTTTATTGTTTTAATGAATCTATTCAACCAGATATCCAAGAAACAATATTCTTATCATTTTCCATGTAAACACTATAGTAGAAACTCGAACTCATTTCATAGATGGATAATCACTTCTTCACCCAATATATCACCTTTTCATAAATACATTGAAAAACCCAGTTAAAAATAAATACAACCAAACACCATTTGGAACAATAGGTGAACTGTACACCAACCTTGTAATCGCCACTGAGAGACTCTCAATACATGCATATGAGATCATCATGGTTTACCAAACCATGCAAGTTAATCATCTACCTTGAGTTCACCTCTCATTTTCATACTAGTACAAGAAAACCTCAAAAACAACCCATATAACTTCAATAAAACTCAAAACACCATTAATCTATGCCAAAATGCATCAGAATTGATTGAAAAAATATAAAATCTAAGTCTAATTACCCAATTTCCTAGGGTAACTCCAGGTTTTTGAGTGATAAAGATCTAGTTAGGCTCTTCATGCACCCATGTCTCAAGTTTCAACATTCATATATTCAATATACCATCACTTACCAAATAATAAGGTGTCTCTAATACCATTTTTTCATGAATACACCTGAAATACCCTCAACTTAAGTTTCCAATATAATCTGTTGAAAATCCCAAAGGGCATACCAAATCCCCACAGGCTATAAACTAGTTTCAAGGAACCAAAAACTAGACAAGTGGTAATGATTTCACCCAATAAACATTAATAAACTTAAAAATTCCCCTTGGAAGACCTACATGACCACTCCATACATTGAAGGTCCATGTAAAAATTTAATAAGAAGTTTTATAAGTATATAGAATAAGAAAAGTCACAAGAATGTAACATAACCCAGTAAACATTAACAAAACCAATGAATAATTCTATCACATAATCAATGAAACCCCATGTAATATATAAGACCATCATGATAAAAAAGTGTTTAAAATAAGTAAAATTAGAGTGTATCGATACATTATAAGGACAATAAGAAAATAAAAGCAACCCATAACCACCCATATCCATATTCTAGGTGAAAAATATTCACTTACCACCTCCAACCAACCCAAACAAAAATATAAAACCAACCACCACATCCATGTGAAACTTGTGCCAAATCTATAATGTATATAGGACTATTAAAAATTCATAGTAGTTATCCTCCCCACACCCAATGTGTTACCTTTTAAATTAAATCCATTTAATTAAAGTTTTATATACAATAGAAAAGTAAGTCTTTCATTTTATTTTTAGATAAATTCACATGAATACATTTAAAAATAATCATCTTTAAATACCCTTTTCTATTAAGGTGGAAAATTTGGATTAAAAGAATTTTTTTTGAAAACCCAAGCTTTACAAACATCCAAGTTGGAAGAATAAAGAAATGAACATGTTTCTTAATAAAATTTCTGAATGAAATAGTTATAGATAAAGAGTTATATTTTTATTTTAATAGAAAACACAAATGATAATAGCTACATAAACTGATTGAAAATTCAATAAATTGTATATATAAATTGACACTAATATAAATTGAACAATCACAAACATCATGGGAACCTCGGATCCCTAGATAAAATCTAGGAAAAAACAAAAACAGAATCCATCCTATTGATGTCTGATGTGATTTAATCACTATAACACTTAGTTATTACCCTATGTAGTATAATTAAGGAGAAAATACACCAAGGAGGACAAACCCACACTTAGGGACACTAGTAGAGCAATTCCATACAATAGTGCATCATGTGAGCCCATATATCCCCCTAAAAAATCTTGGTTTCCCATGATAATAAATAGTGGTGAGAAATCAACACAACATGAGAGGCATATACATAATCAGTAGCTATTAGTAAAATCATAGCCACACCGCTAAACACCGTTTATAGAAGAATACCCTTTTAAATCAATAAATCAATATAAACATATATAAAATGTGTCCCCTATCTCATAAATTTTCATCTATATAAAAAAATAAAATTGGGTATACATCAAGGGAACATTTACTACAATAAAACCTTTTTACAAAGTATAAATTGGGGCTTTGAAACCTCATTTTAGAAACAAAGTTATGAAAGATTATTTTTAAAACCAACTCATTTAAACATAATCAAGTATCTTAAATAACCAAACAATACAAAATGATTTTAAAAGAACCACAGAACATTCTTAAATTTAAATTAAAACCTTTAAAATTAGTTTAAAAACAAAAGAACCTATCTTATATTTTAAATTATTTTAAAATATATACATAGGTAATCCATCAAACATTCGGTGTGCATGATTGCTTGAAATGGATTTAAACATTATAATATAATGAAACCTTCAAAAAAATCCATTGTTAAACAGGTGACAACCCAATTTATTTTGAAAAGTACAATAGTTACGATGTTCAAAACATGGAATGAAAAGGTTAATCAATAATAGTTTTAAAATTAATGATTCATACATGGATCAAACCTACCTCAAATTGATGCTTTCTCAAATCATAGTGTTAATCCACCTCAACAAATCAATAGGAATGTTAAATGATTTATAATAGAAATAAATCATAGAATTTCCTAATTAAAAACCAAGTATTAGTAAACCCTAGGTCACTGTAACCATATTATGGAAAGAAAAACGAAGATAAGTAGGAATAAGTGGGAGGGGGAGATACAAATAGACTTTACTTTAATAACTATCATTAAAACATGAATAAATATATGAGAGACCTCCAATAAATAGAGGATCAAAGGTAAAAAAATGTCTGGAGGGGCTGGAGCTTGAGTGGGAGGAAAATAAGTGGGGATTATGGGTTAAATTATAAGAGGGTAAATATTAAATTCATCATTTTTAATGATCTTCACAGGCCACACATCTTAGTCTCATGGATTCCCAAATTTTGTTCAAACCATGTGGGTGACACTAGATGCACCCTGTGTATGTTTCATAGTTTGGTTGCATAATTTACCAAATCATATAACAATTGTGCATGTGGAGCTGGAATATATGGAATGTGCTACATGGTTTGAAAAACTATGCATGAACCTCTGAGAAAAACTAGAAGCTTTATGTGGAAAAGTCACATGGTTTGGACTAAAAATGTGACATGCGCAAATCTCCCATTTCTCAAAAATTACAAAGGAAAAAAATACTTTCAAATGAAGAACAATTATAAAAATAAATAAATAGATAAAAATATATAGTTATATTTAAAAATATTAATAGCCATGTTTCAATTTATAGATGATTTTTTTCATTATATTACTAATTTATATTAAATTTAATATCAACTATATTTAAGATAATACTAAATTATTATTATTATTTTAGAATATATATATATATTACATACATCCCCAATGGCCCCAAATTTGGGTGATTTCATATGGTACAATAGTAGTTCTGTAGTAGCGATGGCATTATAGAAGTGAAGAAACTATAGCATTAGTGGTTACTATAGAAGATACTATAGAGGTTTTTTGAACTATAGAAGATATCATGAAACACTACCGAAATAAAATTGGCTTATCTATGGTTTACTAGTAGCAGTTTTCTTAAAATCACTGATCAATCTCTAAAAAACTCTAATCAACCCCCCCTCCCCCGACTTGGTCACACATTTTATCAAATCATGTATGAACTATGCAAGTATAGATGGAATATATAGAGTGTGTTATAAGGTTTGACAAACCATGTACACACCTCTGAGAAAAACTACATGATTTACATAGATGGGTCACACAGTTTTCACTAAACATGAAAAAACCGTGTAATATACACAACCCTCCCATTTCTAAAAAATTAAAATAGAAAAAAATATTCAAAAATGAAATGGAAGTATAAAAATAAATAATTATACAAAATAATAAGGAAAAGTGAGATCTATGTGTGAAAAATATTTTAAACTTTTATATTTATATTTAAAAAGATTAATAACCATGTTTCAATTTAAAGATTATTTTTTTCAATATATTACTAATTAATATTAAATTTACTATAAAATATATTTTAAATAATGCAAAATTATTATTATTATATTATAATATGTATATAAATTATATATAGACCCTAAAATACCCATGTTTGCATGATTTTTATAGGGTACTGTAGATGTTCTATAGCAGTGTTGCTACTGTAATAGTGTCGTGACCCATCCCCAGGGTCCCGTGACATGACTACCGCAATCTCGTCTCCCAAAGGCTAGGGGATGGCGACTAGTGCTGAAGGCATTATCCCAAAATTAGGAGAAATTTTCCTGAGTACATGTATGCACGTACACACACATCCCAGCCTAGAATGCCGAAAAGTAAACATGCATGCCACTAAGACAACCACGGAGAGTAATAGTAAAAAACTGAGAGTAAAGGGGAAATAATACAAGCCTAAATAAAATACAAGTACAATCTCCTAAAGTCCATCTATGGTAAACCCTACCAGAAGTGTAGGTGAAGCGGGTGGATCCTGAAGTAGTAGAAGTATGCCTCCTCTGTCGGATCTCACTGGGCAACGCCTGGTCCCCGACCACCAAGATCTTTGTCGAAGCATTTTTCATCTTCACAATATAGTACATGTGTAGGCGGACACCATGTAGGGGTGAGTAACATAATACTCAGTAAGAACCCCAAAACACAAAGGCAATACCACAAAAGAATGTATGCACAAAGTAGACTACCAAATAGGTACATTAAGTGTATCCCCTAAGAAGTACGGTCAAGAGAGATTCACTAGAGTCGTCTCACACAGGTATAAACTAAAGATATAAAAGAATGAATAATAGACATAACACTTGACACCTTGTACTACTGAATCACTCATCCCAAATGACTGCAAGGTTTGCTGGGTCACCAAGACCTACTCATCACTTAAGAAAATTCGGTCACCTAGACCCGCTCATCTCTTTGGTGTGTCGGTTCACCTAGACTCGCTTGTATAATTGGTATGTTGGGTCACCTAGACCCACTCATCTTCTTGACCTACTGGGTTACCTAGACCCACTCATCTCCTTGTCCTGCTGGGTCACCTAGACCCGCTCATCTCAGTCTTCTCGTCACATCCAACCATAGGATCCCCACTCGTAGCGTGCTTGATTCCAGTAGAGTCTACTCCTCAAACCATAAATAATATCTGAACTTACACTAAATAGAACTTAGTTTTTACCAAAAGGAGTGCCTCATCGTGAGAGTCCCAATGCTGCAAATGGCTCGTCAATCGTACATATGGTTTGAAAGTTATGATCCTTTTAGTGAAAGGATCAGTTGGGTCTAGGCCCGGTCCGTCCTAGACTATTTGGGCTTGCTGGACCTAGCCCATTGGGATGAGGGTCCAGCCTGATGGGCCTCCCAGTAGCACGGTCCTCTTCCTATGGCATGGCCCGCACAAGCATGCCAGTTTCTATAAAACTGGGCTGCCCAGCGGCCGGGTTCCGCCTCTGGCCCGTCCCAAACTTGTGGTCCGATTCAGTCTATCCCAGATGCAGAAGGCACATCGTTCACTCCGTGTCACATAGCTAGCAGCTGGTCAACCGCCTCCCCTATATGCGGTCCTACGGACCACCTTCCATCGCACACCTGTGGATCGGTTGTAGGTCGTCTGGCCTAACGTGGCACCCCACCGGCACCGTTGTTCTACACCGTTGTGGCCCGCCTATCGGCGGCCTCCACCATTGCATGACTCCACTAGTGAGTTCTTCAACGGGCCACCGGACTCGCTCTGGTGGTTCATTTTCTGATCTAGAAGCTTCTTTGTGAACCTCAGGTTGCTGCCTCCACTGTCGTGTGCTCCAAGATACCTCGCCACTGATTCGGGGGTCTGAGCACATTCTAATCCTCCCGGCAAGAGTCTGATGCGACCATGGGGGTCCATCAGTGAAGAACACAAGAGGGATAGGAGATCACAATTAACTCCCAAGGCAATGAACATTGGCCTTGTTTGTCTATCCTTCATTCGTTGCATTCTAATAAAAATGGGAGACGTTCAAAATATAACTACAATAATAATCCCCCATTAATCCCCACATATTGATTCCTATTCCCATATAGTCGACCGATCCGTGGGTCAATCTATTAGTGGATTGACTCATGTTCGGCATTTAGAAATAAAAACTCAGGAAGAGAGACCACGCTGAAAATCAAAACCTCTGTCTTGGAAAACATGATCGATCGGAAGAAAGAATTAGTTGTTGATGGTGATCTGTCATTCGTCTTCGTACATCACTCGCCAACGAAAGTCCTCTATAGGTTCAAATAAAATCCAGAACAATCCAATGATCCCATATCCCGGTTAATTTATTATTTAATGAAATGCATTTCATCATTTCTGTTGTGATGAGTTTCCGCATCGTTATACTTCAGATTCAGTGTCTCTACACTGTTTCATTTATTAAATGAAATAGCCGGCTTGATGTTGTGTCACAATGAAACAAATTCCAATAAAATAAAATTTCTTACGTTTATTTTTTTTAAATGATCAAAAATTAACTATTACCCTTGACCTGTACTGGTGAAGGTTAGGTCTTTTCTTAGGTAATGTTTTCATTTTGGACGCAAAGGTGCCCTTGGTTTTCTAATTCGGGCACCCATTTAGAAGATGTCAAAACCACACACGCGGGATATTTTAAATAACATAAAAAATAGTTCAAACATTTATTTCTGCCTCACCATGCCTCAGAATCATGTGTCGTCATAGCGCTCAGTATCAAAATAATCCCATATAATTTAAAAAAAATTACATGGAATTTATGTGACATTGCATTCTCCCTACCTTAAGGCTTTATGTCCTCAAAATCCAAAACAAGGGCCTAAAAAATAAAATGGGGTACTAAGAATGAATATGATCATCCTACTCCCAAGTTGTCTCCTAGATATTCTCGTTCTCTCGCAGAACATGCACCAGAGGAATCGACTGGCCACGAAGGACACACTCCTGTTGATCCTCAATATTCACTAGGAACTCTAAAAATGTCTCCCCATCGCCAATGTCCAGCTCGCCCCAGTTGATGACATGTGATGGGTCATACACATACCTCCTCATCTACGACATGTGAATGACATTATGCACCTGATGCATCTTTGGGGGAAGAGCTATGTCGTACATCACCTCGACAACTCTGCTCAAAATATGGAAAGGGTCGATGAATCTCGGAGACAACTTGTCACCCCAGCCAAATCTCCTCAATACCCATTGAGGTGACACCTGAAGAGACACATGGTCTCCTTCCTCGAACTCCAAGGTCCTTTATATCCTCTCAGCACAAGACTTATGCCTACTATGTACGGTCCTCATCCACTCCTGGATGATTTGCACCTTCTTGGTGGTAGCCCATACTAACTTGGGATCCATGAGTGTTGAATCCCCTGGATCTATCCAGTATAATAGTGATCTACATGGATGATCATATAGTGCCTCGAATGGTTCCATTCAATGGTGGAGTGGTAGCTGTTGTTGTACATGAAATCCACCAACTATAGGTGATCCTCCCAACTATGGTCGAAGTCCAGGATACAAGCATGAACCATGTCCTCTAAAACTTGGATAATCCTCTCTATCTAACCATCCATCTGGGGATAAAATGTCATGCTCAAACACAGTTGAGTCCTGAACACCTCCTGTAATTCCTTCCACAGCTGGGATGTGAAGCAATCATTGTGGTCTAACATAATCGTCAAAGGCACCCCATGAATCCACATTATCTTATGAACATAGAGGCATCCCAAGATCTCAATCGGTCCCTGCTCCCAGATGGGTAGGAATTTGGCCGACTTGGTGGGTCGGTCAGTTATCACCCAGATGGTATCATTACCCTAATACGTTCATGGTAAAATCATCATGAATTCCCTCGAGATACCATACCACTTCCAGTTCGGCACCTCAAGTGGTTGATCTAATCCTGCTCGAACATGATTCTCCACCTTCACTTGTGGACAAGTGAGGCACCAAGAAATAAACTATGCTACCACATTATTAATCCCTGACCACCAGTACTGATGTTGGAGATATTGGTACATCTTCTCCGCTACTGGATGCACCTCCAAGTAGGAGGTGTGGAACTCCCTTAAAATTTCCTCTCTCAATTCCATGCGTACAACAGTGTACCCTCTGAAAAGGACGATGTGATCCCCACCTATCGAATATCCATCAGAGGAAAGCCCTATGGATAACTGAGTATGTTGGGTCTCATATTTGACATATCCATGCTTTTTCTCCCTAAATCACTGTAAGAGTGGGGGAGTGACAACCATCGACTGAAGATAGGCTGTTCTATCACCATCCATGAAAGATATCTGCTTCGTGACTAACTGTTCTGATGACTCACACCAAAACTGTAACCTGGTTCTCTTGTTGAGTTTGTATGACACCACTTTCACCTTTTTAGGAGTATAGACTATCTCAATATCATATTCTTGGAGGAACTCTAACCACTGATTCTATCTCAAGTCTAGTTCCTTCTAGGAGAAGATATACCTGAGAATTTTTTGGTCGTAGTAAACGGTAAACCACTCACCCACCAAGTAGTGCCACCATATCTTCAAAGAAAAGACCAATACTGTTAGTTCAATATCATGGGTCACATAGTTCTTATCTTGCTTCCTCAACTATCATGAATTAGAGACAATCACTGCTTGCACATATATAGAGACACAACCCAGTCTGTTCCCTCATGCATCTTAGAACACTACATATCCAACACCCTCCTCTGGAAGACGCAAGATAGGGGCACTCGTCACCCTCTACCCCATCTCATATAATCTCTACTGTAAATTCTCCATCCACACAAAGGGATATCCATTCTATGTAAAAATAAATAAGGGTGATGCCACCATGAAAACTTTGGGCACGAACCTTCGATAGTACCCTTCCAAGACTAAGAAACTACTCACCTCAATCACACTTCTTGGTGGCCCCCAAGAAAGAACCACATCTATCTTCACCAGATCTACAGCAAATCCAACCTTTGAAATGAAATTTCCAAGAAAGTAGACCTCCAAAATCTTGAACTGACACTTTGAGAGCTTCCTATAAACCCGGTACGCTCAAAAGTGTCTAGGAATATTTGTATGTTTGTTGTGTGCTCCTCCTCGGATGTTGAGTACACCAGGATATCATCAATGAATACCACAACAAACTAGTCAAGGTAGTATTGTAAGATCTTGTTCATGAGTCCCATGAGCACTAATAAGGAATCAGTTACACTGAATGGAATTACCAGTAACTCATAGTGGTCATACCAACATTTGAAGGTTGTATTTGGTACATCCTCATCCCATACACAAAGCTGATGATAGCCAGACCTAAGGTCTATCTTTGAGAACCACCTTTATTCCTTCATCTATTTGAATAGATAATTGATTCTAGGTAGTGGATATTTGTTCTTTAAGGTCACCATATTTAGGCGTCGATAGTTCACACGCAGCCTCAAACTCTCATCTGCCTTCTTAGAAACCAAAACTGGGGCCACCCAAGGTGAAACATTAGGCTTGACTAATCCCTTATTCTGTAGGTTCTCTAGTTGTACCCTCAACTCACGAAGCTTTGTGGGATCTATCCGATATGTCGGGGTGGATATCAATGTCGTATTGGGGTACATATCAATGAATAAATCAACCTCTCGGTGAGGAGGTAACCCCGAAACATCCTAAAGAAATATTTCCTTGTACTTGTCCACCACTATAGGAAATTTAGGACTCCTCTCATCCACTTCACCGAATGTAAGTCTAGCCAAATGGTGTTTGATCGGTTTCACCCCCCTCTGAGAAAGTATGTCTTGCATTTCAAGTGTTACCTTTTTTCCAGTAAAGAAGAAGTTGGTTCCATCTTCATAGACACACCACACTCTATGCTGAAAATAGTCAATCTGAGCATGGACAATGGATAAACTATTCACACCTAGAATGATTTTGTAAGGCATAGACATTACTACTAGGATATCCCAGCCAAATATCTCACCTACAAGCATAATATAACACTGGTAGAACTAGTGTGTTATCATCTAATACCATCCTGTAGGAGTCTCTACTCATAAGGATCAAGCCAATGGCTCCAATGAAATCCATGAGTTCTAAACAAGGTCTCTGGAAAGGAAGAGGGACCAGCACTGGTGTCTATAAAAACTGGATCTAAGGTGGATAAGAAGCATATTGTAACTCTAATAATATTTGGATCACTGGGGTTGTAAGCCTCTATCACCTGAAGCTGGCCTCGTCTATGTATACTGGATCCCAGAGCCCGTGGTGGACTATCTGGTGGTGGTGGTGGTGGTAGTACCTTGAAACTCCTTCCACCGCCTTCCTCTCTTCCTGCTCCCCTACCACATTCACCTCCCTGCGGACCACCCTACTCGACCCTCTAACTATTCCTATGCCTTGGTAGTCCCTTGATCGTCCACTGATCATCTTCATAGCAATTCGGGCAGTCACGATCCATGTGTCCCTGATCACCACATGAGTAGCACACTCTTCTCCCCTACTGACTCCATCTTCCCTAGGGGCCTCTCACTATCGATCCTATGTCCTGGGGTCATCCCCTGAAAGGCATGACCCAATTGGGTCTCTGCATTAGCTGCCTGGTACCCACTACTGAAGGCTCCACCACTCGGTTTCTACTGGTATCTCCTGCTATTGGTTCCTTATCTGTGAGGAATCTCTCCATGAGTAGATCTCACTCTATCACCCCAACCTGAGTAGGGATGCTAAGAGATTCCATTAATTCCCTGATCTCTCAGCATAGTCCCTTCTCAAAATCCCGAGCCCATAAGAACGGATCTCAAACCATGTCTATAGAGTAGAGAGAAAGCTTAGTGAATCTCAATGAGTACCCTTCTACTTTCATGCCACCCTGTTGTAGGTGTAGTAACTCCTGTATATGTACAGAACATAATTTCTAAGGAAAGAACTCCTCAATGAAGAGGCGATTGAAGTCATACCAAGTGAGGGTTGCCTAATAATATGCTTGGATAGTCAAGCTCTGCCATCTCCCTACCAAGCATTGAAGAAGGCTCGTGGATAAGAACTTCATATGGTCGAGAGGCATCCTTAGTAGAAAAAAGACTCACATAACCACCTCAAGACAATACTTGGCCACCTGGGGGTCAGTATCACCCCTAAACCTGGGAGGCCTCTACCTCTAGAACTCTTGTAAGGCACTGAGCCTGCATGTTTCTTCTACTGGTAGGGCTGTTAAGAGTTGATGGTCAACGAGTAGGGACAGAACTGGTGCACCACCCAGTTAGGATACCTCCAGCACTAGTCCCTAAGCTGACACATCATCGTTATGCATGTTTTCCTTGAGGTCACGCATCAGGATCCTAGCTGGTTATACGTGTGGAGGCATCCTGAAGAAGATCAAGATGAACCACAGTCAATAGATTAAACTTTGTGAGCTAAATCTGACTCAAGAAGAACATGAGAACACACTCAATTCCTATATGATGCATGCAACCAGTGTTTTCACATACCGAGTTGAAAAAAAGAATTTAGGGTCCTGATGTATGGATACAACGGTTTCCGCACCAACACAAGACCCACCAAGTCTAAGAGTAAAACTCAAAACATTCAATAATATTTTCCCAAAACAAAACCACTGACTCTTGGTCTTTAATCTAGAACTAAAATTTTCTGACACCACTCTTTCATGAATCGTCCCCTGGGGCCCATTCCATGACTACACCAATCCTGCCTCCCAAAGGCCAAGGGCTGGAGACTAGCATCGAAGGCATTATCCCGTAATTAGGAGCCATTTTCCCGAGTACCTTTACACAATCGCACACACATCCCAACCCACAATGCCGAAAAGTAAACATGAATTCCACTAAGATAACACCTGAGAGTAATAGTAAAAAACTAAAAGTAAAGAGGATAGAATACAAGACTAAAGAAAAGACAAGTACAAGCTTCTAAAGTCCATTTATGGTAAAACCTACCTGAAGTGTAGGTGAAGAGGGTGCCTCTTGAAGCAGAACAAGTACGCCTCATTTGTTGGATCTCACTGGGCATCAACTAGTCCCGAACCACCAAGGTCTCTATCGAAGTGTTTGTCATCTGTACAACACAGGACACGTGCAGTCAGAGCCCATGTAGGGGTTAGCAACACAATACTTAGTAAGAATCCCAAAACAAAAATGTAATAACATAAAGGAAAGTATGAACAAAGTAGACTACCAAAGAGTTATATGAAGTGTAGACCCTAAGAAGTACAATCAAGAGAGAGTCACTAGAGTCAGCTCAAACAGGTATAAACTAAGGAAAGGAAATCAAGGATAAAATTCATAACACTTAACACCCTGTACTGTAGAAGCACCCATCCCTGATGAGTGCTATGTTTGTTGGGTCACCTAGAACCTCTCCTCACTTAGGCTTGTTGGGTCACCTAGACCCTCTCATGTCTTTGTCCTACTGGGTCACCTAGACCAACTCAACTCATTGGTCTGCAGGGTCACCTAGACCCACTCGTCTCCTTGGCATGTTGGCTCAACTAGATCCTCTCATCTCATTGATCTATAGGGTCACCTAGACCCGCTCATCTCCTTGGCATGTTGAGTCACCTAGACATGCTCGTCTCCTTATCCTACTAAGTCAAATAGACCTGCTCATATTCTTGGACCTTTCGATCACCTAGACCAGCTCTTCTTAGTCTTCTCGTCATAGCCAACCACAGGATCCCCGCTCATAGCATGGTTGATTTAGGGAGAGTCTACTCCTCAAACCATCGGTCATATATAAACGTTCACGGAAGCCCACTTAGTGTGTAGAAAAATGAATGTCTCGTCATGACGGTCCCAATTCCACAAATGGCTCATAAATCAGACATACAATTTGAAAGTTATAATTCTTTTAGTGAAAAGGGGTCAGTTGGTTCCGAGCATGGTTTGACCTGATCCGACCTGGCCCAGCGGCCTGGTCCCCTTCCTTTGTCCCATCCCACACTGGTAGGCCATTTTATGTCCAACTAGACCTCCTAGTGACCTGGTTCCCCCTTTGTCCTGGCCCACGCTTGCGGGCCGGTTCTATCCAGCCCGTACGCAACAGGCACCGTGTCACGTGGTCGGCGGTTAGCTAGCTGCCTCCCTAGCATGTGGTCCTATGAACCATGTGCCTTCGCACACCCACGGCCCAGCAGCAGGTCTTCTGGCCTGATGCGGTGCCCCACTGATGTTGGTGTTTCGTACTGCCTCGGCCCTCTTGGTTGTGACCTGAGCCACCGTCGGTGCCGCCAGGTTCATTCGTGGGCCACCAGACTTGATCCAGTTTTCCCTTTTTTTATCTGGAATATCTGATACAAATCTTGGGTCTCCTCCTCCACTATTGTGTGCTCCAAGATATTTTACCACCAATCTGTGGGTCCTACCACGTTCAAAACCTCCTAGAAATATTCCAACGCTTCCATGGGGGTTTTTTGGAAAATAACGCAAGAGTGAAAGGAAATCACAACGAGCGCACAAGGCAACAAAAGTTAGACTTGTTCATTTGGCCTTTTTTCATTTCATTAGAATAAAAAGGGGTGACATTGTAAATATCACTAATATAATAATCCCCCTTTAATCCTTTCATGATGATTCCCATTCCTGTATAGTCAATCGATCCACAGGTCAATCTACTAGTGGATTGACCTGTATTCAATGTTTATAAAGAAGAATGGGAGAATGGAGACCACGCCGAAAATTGAAACCCCTTACCTAGAAAACAGAATCAATCAGAGGAAATAATTCATCATTGATGGAGAACTATCATTCATCATCATTCATCACTCACCAACGTAAGTCCTCCAGAGGTTCAAATAAAATCTGGAACCATCAAATGATCACATATCCTTCATAAGTTATTAATTGACGAAACACATTTCAGTGTTTCTGTTAAGTGGAGTCTCCATGTCATTACAGTACTGTTTCTATTCCACTACATTGTTCTATTTATTAAATGAAAATCTTAGCTTGACTTTGTGTCACAATGAAACAAATTTTAATAAAATAAACTTTCCTAAGTTTATTTTATTTTTATTTAAAATTTCTAAAAATTAACTTTTACCCTTGACCCGTGCCGGTTGAGGTTAGGTCCTTTATTAGGTAATTTCATTGTTCCAGATGCAACTTTTCCCTCGAATTTCTAATATGGGAACTCGTTTAGAAGCTTCAAAAACTGAGCATGTGTGCTATTTTAAATAACTTAAAAAATTTAAAACATTTATTTCGAGCGCACCGAGCTTCAGAATCACATACCTCTGTAGCACCTAGTCTCAAAAAAATCCAATATAATTTACAAAAAAAATACATGGAATTTATGGTACATTACAAACAGTGGGGATACTATAGTAGTAATGGTTACTATAAAAGATACTATAGCAGTGGTGGTAACTATAGAAATAATTGTAGCATGATATAAAGAAATGATTCCATAGTTTTTGTTTACTAGTATCATTTTTCTTAAAAATACCCCTCAATCTCTAAAAAACTATAATCCACAACCAACCCCACCCCCGTACAATCACAACCCCACGTGCACTCCATTTTACCCTCAACATCAAACCCACCCTAATCCCCAGTGATGGACCTTCTCCTCATGAGTGTGACCCCCGATGGATGCCCCCTTCCCCTTCTCTTAGAAACTCTCATCCTCCTTCATCATGAATCTGAACCCAAACCTTGACACCAAACATGACCCCCTTCACCCGCAAACCCTGACTCCCTATCCTTCCACTTTCCCCTATAACACTACTCAGATCCCTAGAACCACCATCTAATTGTGATTCAGACTTCACTAGCCTCACCACCCTAACCTATACATTGGTTGTTTCCCTCTTTTCATTGGCATCTATCCCCTCACCTCGCAGGACTTATCCCTTGACATTTTATCCCCTTAGTTGCAATAAGTAATAATTTTTTCCTTTACGTTCTTTATATTTATCATGTTCTATGATTCATGTTGCATTGGATCAATATTTTTTCATGTTTCAGTTTTATTTTTTTCATGTTGGATCAACTTTTTTTCACACATATGGAAAGTATTATCTTCTAATAATATTCTGAAACTATATTATAAAATAATATAAATTAATAATCATACATTATAATGGGATTAAATCTTCAATAAATTTTTGTCACCATCATTAATTTCTATTAATTATTTTAAATTTATATATATATATATTTATTTAAATATGTTTAACATCTGTGGAAATTATATTTACACGTTTATATATTCCTATTCTTATTTAAATATTAATTATGTGATGATATAGATTTTCATTATATTTAAAACTTATAAAGAGTTTCTTAAATCAACATGAGTATTTTTTGCTTTAAAATAGTTATCATTGGTATAATTATTTTATAGTACAGTACTAAATTTTTTTAATTATTTTTAATATTTTATTTTAAAATAAAAATTTTCTATTAGTATCGTTTTGTTGAATTTTTAAACAGTGATGTTAATAATTGATTGTACTTTTTGATTAAGAATTTTATATTTATTTTTTAATATATTGTTAGAAGAGTTTAAATCCAATACATATGGATAAAATTTGGATTAATTTACCCTGAAACACACCTCATTATTCTAAGGATTTGGAATAATTTTTAGATTATGAAATTTTAAATTGATCAGTGGAAAGTAGAATAAAATTTTCATCTCCTAATTGTAAATTCATGTGATGGTTGAATAGAAACAATGTATATAAGCACCAAATATTGAAATAGTTTCCTACTCGATATGTATGTTATATTTTTTATGGTGAATCAAATGTTATGTAAAGTTAAAGCAATTATTATTTGGTCAATATAACACAAATTGACTCTCCATAGAATAATTCAATTGAAAACTTAATAAATTACACATTTTGATTTTTAGGATGAAATGATCAATATTCTAATAGATCAAAAAAACATTTATTTGATTCTAATCAATTTAGTCTCACTCATAACTTCAGTGACCAAAAAAATTAATTTTATGAATTACTTGAAAATATAAATCAATAATTGTATGAAGGGTGTGCCAAGTATTTGAATCTGCCTTTTCTACTAAACTTTCATCATATCAAGTGTCTCTATAGAATTACAAAAAAAATTGTTCATTATTTTGTAATTTCTTCATGATTCATTTGGTGAATCTAAGATCTCTACATCATTCTATGAGATGAATGAAATCATAAAAATAATTTTACTTGATTATACAAAAATACATACAAGCCCTAATGATTACATGCCTTTTTGGGGAGAATATTTTTGAAAAATAAGAATGCATAATATTCCATACAAGTAGATGGTAATCAATAATAAACAATGGAAGTAAAAATGAATGTAACACCAAGAAGAAGAAGAATAAGAAGAGAACTCTTATAAAGGTATGGCATTACTTTCCTCTAAAACCATGATTGCAAAGATTATCCATGTCATAAAAGACTACATACGATATAAATTGGCATTCTTTGTAAAGTAAAACAACGAATTAATGAGATAAGTAAAAGATTCAATGTCATGGATGGTTTTTTATTCACTATATACATATATTTCTTCATATCATAGGAAAGTATGTTTAGGATTTTTTTTTATAATGGTTTTAACCCTTTCGGTACTTTAGTTATTAATTATAGAACATGGATAGTTTTTTAGATACACTATAATATACCTCTATGAATGTGTATGAAGAAGGATTATTTCATTGTTTTCATGATTTTCTAGGAAATAAAATTCCTAGAAGTGACATTAATGCATACCTTGAGCCTTTGATAAAAGAATTTTGAGAATAATGGGAAGTGGTATTGGAAAACATTTGCTAAATGAATGAGAAAAATATTCAAAATTCATGAATATTTAATATAGAAAATTAGTGAATTTCCTAGATTGGGAAAATTATCTAGTGAGAACACTCATGCTAGATTGGATTTTATAGTTTTTAATTTTGATTTTGAACCTCAATGATTCCCTCATAACATAAAATGGTGCTTTATGTGTGATTATCAATTTCTTATTGAATCTCATAAACTTAGGTTTAACAAGACACAATTAAATGGTGACATTAAATTGAGAAAATCACTGAATTTTTTATATGGTTCAAAAATATTATGACAATTAATGAATGTCATGTAGAATTTAAAAAATGTAATCAGTTGAAAGAATGTAGGAAAGGGTATAAGGTACAATATTTGAAGTAATTGGAACACAATAATAGAATAAAATGAGTATATTTTCAAATATTATTATTGGGAGTTTAATTTTATAGGTCATAAAATTAACATAAAGCATGTTAAGAAGAACTTCTATGAAAATATAATATTTATATTACTTAATGAGTATGGTAAATTGAAGTATCACATTAATTATCCTAAGGATTTGGAAGAAATTAATATAAATCATGGTTTTTGAAAAAATGAGAAAGTAAAGTATATTTTGGCTATTTTAACAATGAAAAATCATGATAAAGACATATTCCTTAGAAATTTAAAGAATATAAAAAATATTGATGGATATTCAAGTAATATTTCAAGATGTGTTGACTTAAAACATTAAATGTTTCATGGATTGAAAATTCATGACTCGCATATTATAATGGAGAAGTTGTTAAACTAGAAATTTTATAATACATTTCCTAGAAAAGTTACTATGGATCTAGTTAATTTGTGCACTTTATTTTGAGATATTTTCTAAAAAAACATTAAATCCAAATGATCTTAAAAAACTTCAAGAAAGAATTGTGTTGAATCTTTTTCATTTGGAGATGTTATTTCCCCCTTCATTTTTCACTATCATGATTTATTTTATTATTAATTTGGTTTAGAAAGATAAAATTTGTGTATTGGTATACTATCAATGGATTTGTCCAATTAAGAAGTGCGTTAATATTATTTTCATTTTCATTGTTGAATTAAATTTTATCAAATCATTTGGTAAAAATTTTTAATATGTTTTTTATATTTTTTTCATCAAGAAATTAAGTCATTGGAAATTATATGTGAGGAATAAAGCTCATCCATAAGGCTCTATTGTGGAAGGTTTCATATTCAAAGAGTTTTTAACCATTTTTGATAGTTATTTAGATGGGATTGAGAATATATTCAATCCTGATGGACATATTGATGACATATGCAATAATTCTCAGTCTAAAAAATAGTCATCATTACTTCAAACTATATAACAACCAGTTGTAAAGGGATCAAAATTTTCATTAACTGAATTGGAGTTACTACAGGCACATAGATATGTGCAACTCAATAGTTTTATTACATATCCATTTTTTGAATAATTGATATTTCAAAAAAATATAAAACTAATGGGTCAAGGTTTAAATTAGATGGAATTAAAAAAAGATATTGATAAGGAGATTTTTGAATGGTTCATCCATCATCTAATTATAACTCATATTCAAATTATTTATCTATATTTATTTTGTCTATTCTCAAAGTAATACCTTATATCTTTATATATAGATAATGGATGTTGATAATCAAGATGAAATGTCAAATGAATTTAAGTTTTTAGGTTGAGGACCTCTAAGTTAATATAATATATTTAATGTCTATAATATTTGTGTCTTCAAGTTTTATACAATTAATCAGGAAGAAGGATTAAAAACTCAAAACAGTAGTTTATTTATAATTTTATAAGTGGGATACTATGGAAATTTGGTTTATATAATATAATTAAATTATCATGGTCAATTTTTAGTGGTCTTATTCAAATGAATGTTGGTCAAAATTGACAAGGGTATACGGAAAGATTCATTTCATTTTACTTTTTTAAACTTCTTTCAATCGATCCAAGACTATGAGTGTGAAGAGAATGATCCATTTATCTTGGATTCACATGTGAAGATTGTTTATTGTGTGTATGATGAAATATATGAAGGTTGGTGTGTTTTTGTACTCTTAAAGAATATATACTTGTATGATATGGGTGATGAAGCTCAATTGGTACTTCTTGATAGCGGGTCTGGTTAACCATAAAACATTCAATAGTTTTTTCCTAAAAATATTGAAACAATAGAACTTTCAAGGGATGGTGAAAATGAGGTACTCTTTTCAATTGAGGTTGATAAAAATGAGGACAATAAAGATGAAGATAAGTAAATGTATAAATTGGTAATATAAGTATATTACAATTTCACATCTATAAGTTTTTTGTACACATATACATTTTTAAAAAATATATATATTTGTAAAAAAAATTACTTTTTTATTGAATATATTCTATTACATTTTCATTATAGGAATGTTGAGAATAAAAAATGACACAAAAAAACTCAAGTAGACCCCGAACTGATCACCCAATCTGGCCCACGACAAGGCCCGAGAGGCGTTCCTGATCCTCCTGAGATGGAAACTTTTTTCAAGAATCAAATATAATACACTTGGTAATAATTAAGTATAATAAGAAAATACAAATAAATAAATACATAGCACATATAATAAATAATAGGGAAAACTACCACTTATCACAAATAAATACATAAAAAAATCTAGATATAACCACAGCGGAACAAAACGGAAAAATAAAACAAAACAAAAACCAAACTAGGACTTAACATGATATGCATGTGACCTATTAGTCACCATCATCCATCAAATTAGCCCTCTCCATAGGAAAACTTGACCAAAAATCAATCAAAAAATATATTGGGTCTACTCACACCTAGTGGCACAAGTAGGGTGTGAGCATAAAATAGCGCAGTATATATGCTCCTCAGATTCAATACATTTACTTTCCAAAAAAATATAAACTCTAGTTTGAAAATACATGTAATGAAAATAGGGTTTTCCCATTTAAAAAAATTAACATTACTTTCTAAAAATCTCACATTGAAAACAATACAATATTTTTCATCATAAAAAAAATATCATTTTAAACCCAGTTTGAAAACCAAAGGCCAAGAAGGAAACACGACACAAATAAAGTATAAAATATAGGATAATCTGAGATGGAAGAAAGAATTAGGGAAGAACCAAAAAAAATAGAAGTAAAGGAACCTCAAAAGTGCAGGAAAACAAATACTAGTAGGAAATTACTAAATAAAAAAGTAACCAAATTTAAATAAAATAAAATAGTATCATACTGATATGTAATCATGGGTATTTCCAAAACATTCCTAGAATATATCACTATATTCACTTGGTTTGGTCCCACCTGCTGGCATATGGAGCACCTCTATAGTCAATAACGTACCCAGAAGCTCTAAAATAGCCTCACCAGTGGCAAAGCATACTGAATCTATCCTCCATCTAGTGGGTTCAAATTCATCTAATCAATATTATAAAGTAATATTCACTCGATCCTTTATATGATGTTCAAGAAACTCATGATAATGGTATAAATGATAATGAGGAAGTCATCATGTGATTAGCATAACCTGTAGTTTCCACCGTGCATGCCTTTCCCATTCCTGACATAAACTCTACCAAGCCCCCCCCCCCAATAGAACAACAACCATAGGGGTTCCCATCATATATAGAACCAATAAAAAGTGTCAACATTTACTACAGGTCATATGGATTTAAAGATAAATTTTAAAAACATCACAAGGTACCAACTGGGCCTTAAAATTTAGAAAACAAAGACCATTTCCAAAACCAAAGTGAAAACATAACTCATGCTCAAAAGGTGATAATAAGGCCTTTAAAGGAATGGGGTTACCGATAATTTTTTAAGGCACTAAATGGGAAATGATTTTATATAAAACCTTTTGAAACCACATTTGAAGTTATTTTGGGACCAATTAGTCATTTATAAAACATTAATATTTTATTGGGAGAAGCATTTAGGAGATGGAGTGGAAGAAATAAAGAGAAATAGAGGAAGAGTGTTTTAAAAACTAGGGTTCAAAATGAAAATTTGTATAGAATACCATGTGTTCTATAACACCCCAAGCTTCCACGGTACGTTTCCCTTTGAATAATACAGTAGTGTGTGTTGTACGCAACTTCGAGTTCTAACACACACCACAACCAATCAAACTAGCCGTTATGAATAGTAATACCCACTTTTTGAAATTTTATAAATTTTATCTTTCAAAATGGACTTAATTTTTGGATTTTTAATATCGAAATTCTCTTAGGGTGAATTTTTGGTATTTTTCTGAAAACATTCAATTTTTGATGAATAGTGAAAAAACATTGAGTTATAGTTTAAAACAGAATTTTTATATAAATAATTATTTATTTTATTTAAATTTAATTAAGATAAAAATAGATACATAATACCTATATAAGTTCAATGTAATTAGTTGGAGTTAGTTTAGAATAATTTTAGATATATAAAAAATTTATGGAACTATTCACCGTCTTTTACCCACCTCCTAGGAGAATTTGGAAATTCACATAAAACTTAATTTTACCATTTCTGTGAGTGGAATTTCGAAAATACGAGAGACATGATTAATATCAAGGAGTAAAATATGGTTCAATGAGATGAAAATAATTTTTTCTGAATAGTAACTTTTTACTTTTATTTACCACTGTTAAAAGTAAATAGGGTAATTAAGGGTAAAATGATATTAATATTACCCTAACACAGGTCCTAATTCTATTGGACAAGTGTATCTTGACAAAAAACAACCTTAAGAATAAAATATTATCATTTAGGTCCACTTTGATTAGATTAGGACATTAATTATTATTTAATTCAAAGAAGAGTTAAAAGAGTTAAAATCAAAGTTTAATTACTAAAACATTTTTAATATAGGGTTATACATAATATAAATTTTATTGTAAATATTAATTAGAAATATAAAAATATTTCCTACAAAATGGAATTTTATTTATAATTTTTATATATTAAATAATTTAATTTATTTATGACACAATGGTGATGCTGTAATTACCTAATTAATGAAATATTAAAATAATTGATATTATAAATATAAAAATAAATGTAATTTGAGACTTTTTATGAATTACAATAATTTTATAGGTTGATATAAAATATTATGATTGGTTATATAAATTTTTTTCGAAGTAATACTACTGTTATGAAATTACCAAAAACAAAATACCCAATAGTGTCAAAATTGACATAAAAGAGTTTTTAAAACAAATATTATATTATTAGTTGATATTTTATTCCTAAAAATATAAGGTTAGGAAAAAGGACTTATATCATGATATTTGTATCATTAATGTACCACTTGGGGGTCTCTTGGAAATATATTTTCATTTTATTAAATATATAATATAAAAATACAAAGTGACATGGTAAATGTCAAGCTAATTAACTAAGAGTTAAAACTAAAAGATATGGTTAATATAATGACCCAAACCTGTCTAAAATTTATTTATTGAAAGGATTTAGACCCATACACACCTTAAAATTTAAATAATCCACTTTTTATCCATTATAAATTGAATATTAATTTATTATAAAATAATATATCTAGCTTTCCAAAGGTGCCCCTTACCCCTCTTATAAAAGGGCACTCCCCCTTCTCTCAATTTCACACCTTCAAAGCCATTTGGCTCGGCCAACCCCTGACCAAATATTCTCTCAACTTCCCTCACTTCGACCTAGAGATCTTATTTTGATAAGAAATCCAACTTAAGGATCCCTTTTGATCAAATCGAAAGGAAGAACCCAAAGAAGAGGTAATGTTTTCACCACCCTCTTTCAAGTTTCTTTCTTCTTAAACTTCTTCTTTATTTTTTATTTACCTTCTAAAATAATAACTCCAGTATCTTCAATATACTGTGATGTTATTATAAATATGTTGCAACCATATTCAGTATTTTATCCATCATTTGAATGACATGTCACCATACATGCGTACGTATGTCTTACCGTCTCCACGTCGTGGTGTAATTGTTATTCAACATATTATTATTTGGATGGGTATAATAATGATGTTTAATTCATGTAAATAATAAATATAACATGATAATGATTCTGTATATATGATATAACATCCAATTATATATTATTTTAATATCAAAAGAATGATATTGTCGCTCGTGCGTACGTACGGACTACCGTCTCCACGAACGCGATGAGATTCATTCCCCATCGTATCCATTCAAGTATAATTCTCATTTTATGATTAAAAATAATGTTTAAGGACTTTATTTCATTCTGGATATGAATAAGATACAACCTATCCATAACAAACATGGATTATTTAACAAAACATATAAAAGAAAACGAGTAAGTTAACACCTGAAACGACGATAATACTAAAATATTATTAACAAAGAGTTATTAGAAGATCATATATGATATCATAATTATGTATATGGTTTTTCTATAGTGTAATAACAATGTTTCAACTATTATATAGGAGGTTAACATACCATCGACTAATTAAAAGTACAAGGTAAGGGTTTATTTCACAATCTCTTCATTATCTGAGGTTGTTTATATGTAATTATCTACTGGGGCCTCTTTATCATCCACATCCATGTCTCTTAAAAATGTATTCCAAAACATATTTATTATTTACTAGACAATGGGTTAAAGTCATTTATACCCTTGTTTGACTTTTATAAAATGGTTTGAAAGGAATCTTTCCATCATTTTCTAAACAAGGTCCTTTTTAACCTTTTCGACAAAATTAAGGTAAGAATGTCTTTTTTTAACTTATACGCCGGGTGCGGCTATTTTCCACCATTGTAAAATCGTATAATCTTCCCTTAAAAGCTTATAAGAATATTTTCAAAGTAAATTTTTTATTTTATAATTATGTAACTTTTAAATGATTTCAGAAAAAATAGATATTTCTCTCAAATTGTTTTGATTTCATCTATGTCAACATCCTTTGATGAATTTTAAGCTTATTTGAAGTTGATTTATTATGATACAAAACTTCCATATTGTATTGAAGGTTTTGTGATATTTTCTAATTTTGATGTGTTATTTTTATACCATTCATGGTTTATGGAGAAAGTATTGACATTTCGTACACTAGTTTTAATACAAATGTTTATTTTATGTTTAAACATGTTCATATGAGGAATGCATTGGACTTAATAAGTGACGGGTGGATCCCGCTATAGCTCATTGATGCATCGGTAGGTATAATGAAACAAACTAGTTTCTTGTCACAAGGCATTGACAGAATATTATTTGTAGTCTTGGCACGAGGCCTTGACTATGTGGTTATGATAGTCTGGCATTATGCATTCCATCATTATGAAAGTGGTTATTGATATTGCATGTGATTATTCGACTAGTAGAATATCCATGTAAATAAGTAAATGACATTATTTCATTTTATCTTTTCTATATTATGTTGAAGTTCAAGTTTAAAAGGATTTTGTTTTAGTTATACATTTCCTTAAATTTTTATGCTTATTTATGAAGGTTTATGCTATATTGTTATCCTTACTGAGAATCTGAGCTCACCCCTTTCAATGTTTTATTTTTCCCAGGATGTGATGAAGTAATTTATGAATGACCTGCAGGGATAGTATGAGGGGATATAAAGACAAGATTTTTTAGTAGTAGTTTTCACTTTATGATGTAATATAAAGTTTATGAATGTATCTAGTTATTCCAAGGCTACTAAACTAATCAGTCTTTCGAGACTTGATATTTTGTGATCATTCCAATATTATGTAATAATGCAACGACTCTGGGCAACTGGGGTTGGGGCGTTATAGTTGGTATCAGAGGAAGTTTAGTAAAAACCTTGGGATCTAGATTTAGATAAACTCTGATTAGAACACATAGCCCTAAGATAGAATTTGAGGATTAGTATAGAATAACTTCCTAGAATTTTGGTATTGTAGAGATTTTGTGAGTTTTCTGAGCAATACATCCCTATCTGGATACGAGCAGGTAGAGGCAGATCCGGCACAGATGTACCTAGGGGTAAAACCCAAAAACACCGCTTTGAGCTAGACTCAAATGGGAACTGGTGCACGACAACGGGTCTTGTTTCACTCTTGGTTACGACACTCCCAGGGATATTCTTAGGATAATCCTCATTTTCTTTACAAACCATTATGAATGGTTTATGAGAATATAATTTCTCAAATAAAACATTTTTATGATTATGGATTATATCCATAAATAGTTCAATTTATATTAAGTGTTTTACAAGTATGGAATTATGTATTTTGATTCATAAACTAATCTAGTTTATGCCATTGTTTATAAATGGAGCCTAGTGGAAGAAATGGAAACCATATCAATGCATGCACTCCATGTAGGGATTTCCCTCCTACTTATGATAATTATAGTGGAGATGGTGATGCAAATGGTGTTGATCATCTAATCACCATACTGGGACAACTCACTCAGGTTATGAATAATAACCTTACCCATATGGAGCAAATTGATCTGCAGCGTGGAGGATCATTGTTAGATTGCTTCATGAGGCAACAACCACCAACATTCAATGGGAATACAAATTACTTAATAGCTAAGCAATGGATAAATTCTTTAGAGAAAATATTCCATGCCTTGGGGAGTAGTGAAAGGGAAAAAGTTATCATGGAAGTTTACCACCTCACTAGAGATGTTAATCAATGGTGGTCATTGATTAAAAACACGAAGGAAGATGATGAAGTATCAAATATGGAATGGATGGAGTTCAAAGATCTATTTTTAGAAAAATACTTTCCTTGTGACCATCGAGCAGATATGGAAAGGCAATTTCTGAGTCTGAGACAAAAGGAGGATGAGAATTCCACAAAGTATGAGGCTAACTTTACAAGGTTAGCAAGGTATGATACAGATTATATACATAACCCAAGAAGTAAGATTTATTGTTTCTTTGATGGGATAAAACCGTTTCTCCTTCGATCTTTAGTATCAAAATTCTTCTCATCATACGAAGATATTTCCTCGTGTGATATCAAGACAGAAAATGAATTCTCTAAGTATTATGACAACAAAGTAAAGTAAGAGAAGAAGATGACGGTGGAGAAAGAGACAGATAAAGGGAAAAAGGGAAAGAATGATTTTTTATTATTTGATAATTGTGGTAAGAAACACCCTGGTACGTTCCTAAAAGGAATGAGAGTTTGTTACAAATGTGGAGAAAAAGGTCACCAGACTCGTGATTGCAAGGGAAAGAAAGAGGTTGTCAATGTTGAATGCTAAAATTGTAGAGAAATGGGGAATTATGCAAATGAATTCCCTAAGCTCCAAGGAAACTTGCCTCAGAAAAGGCCAAGGGAGCAAGTCCAAGCTTATGCTGTTACTACAGATGAAGTTGAATAATTAATATATTTGTGTTTTTGGACTCAAGGATTATATTCTGGTTATAAGAATAATGTGATATATATAAGTATTGTACTGCAGTACTTTTTGTTTTCATTAAGGTTTTAATATGACTAAGGTAATCATATTTTTAGTATGTGACAATAATAATCATTACTTTGTTTGGGGAATCTGATGTTACAATTGATTTTGGAAACCTTTAAGAGAGAGAGTTTGGACAGAAGTATTTTGGATAACTATAATGGATGGAATGGATTATGTTGAACTTTGGATAGTATGCCTTAGGGTTAAAACATTTCTTAAGATTATTTTTGGAATATTATAATACTATAGTTTTAGTAAAAGAAAAACCTGTAGGTCGGGGGATAACCCGTCACGTCGGACAAAGCTGTAGGAATCGAACCCACAACCATAGTGCGGCAGGACTTTATTACCTACCACTAGCCTACTGGAAGTCCCTGGTTATTACAAAATAGTTTTCCTAATCTAAATGGTATGTGTTATTATTTGTAACCTTGTATGATTAGAATAAATATAATATTTTTGAGTTCTATTATCTTTTTGAGTGAATGATGAGTTTGTGGTAGAAATTAGTTGAAGGTTCAAACTCTACTTGTCAAGTGTATATATATATACCTCTCTCTTATTCTATGAATAAATTAATTCTTAAACTTTAGAAAATGGATATTAAAACAAAAAATTTGTTATCCTAATACCTTATGTTTTGTTAAACTGATGATATTTTAAATCACCATAGATTGAGGCTTTGAGGCTCTCAATTTTACACTTGTTTGTGATTGATGACCTCAATCACTCACTACATATTTTTACATTTTCCCTACAATTATATATCTCTAATTTCCACCAATGTTCTCCTAATAGATATCATAATTTGGTGGTGACTTTTCATTTCCTTTTCCCTCTTATAAAGACTAAATTTTATTAACCTTATTTCCGAGGTGGGTTTTCCACAAAGGTATTTTCTATTTTTAACCTTTTATTTTCGAAGAACAATTTCAAATTGCGAGGACGCAATTTATTGAAGTAGGGTAGAATGTAACACCCCAAGCTTCCATTGTACGTTTCCCTTCGAATAATACAGTAGCGTGTGTTGTACACAACTTTGAGTTCTAACACACACCACAACCAATCAAACTAGCTGTTATGAATAGTAATACCCACTTTTTGAAATTTTATAAATTTTATATTTCAAAATGGACTTCATTTTTGGATTCGGAATATCAAAATTATCTTAGGGTGAATTTTTGGTATTTTTCTAAAAATATTCAATTTTTGATGAATAGTGAAAAAACACTGAGTTATAGTTTAAAACCGAATTTTTATTTAAATAATTATTTATTTTATTTAAATTTAATTAAGGTAAAAATAGATACATAATACCTATATATGTTCAATGTAATTCATTGGAGTTAGTTTAGAATAATTTTAGATATATAAAAATTTTATGGAACTTTTCACCGTCTTTTACCCACCTCCTAGGAGAATTTGGAAATTCACATAAAACTTAATTTTAACACTTCTGTGAGTGGAATTTAGAAAATCCTAGAGACACGGTTAATATCAATGAGTAAAATGTGGTTCAATGAGATGAAAATAATTTTTGGTGAATAGTAACTTTTTACTTTTGTTTACCACTGTTAAAAGTAAACAGGGTAATTAAAGGAAAAATGATATTAATATTACCCTAACACATGTCCTAATTCTATTTTAAAAGTTTATCTTGACGAAAAACAACCTTAGGAATAAAATATTATCATTTAGGTCCACATGGATTATATTAGAACATTAATTATTATTTAATTCAATGAAGAGTTAAAAGAGTTAAAATCAAAATTTAATTACTAAAACATTATTAATATAGGGTTATTCATAAGATAAATTCGATTGTAAATATTCATTAGAAATCTAAAAATATTTCCTACATAATGGTATTTTATTTATAATTTTTAGATATTAAATAATTTAATTTATTTATGACAAAATGGTGATGTTGTAATTACCTAATTAATGAAATATTAAAATAATTGATATTATAAATTTCAAAATAAATGTAATTAGAGACTTTTTAGGAATTCCACTAATTTTATAGGTTAATATGACATATTAGGATTGGTTATATAAATTTTTTTCTAATTAATAATGTTGTTATAAAATTATCAAAAACAAAATACCCAATAGTGTCAAAATTGACGTAAAAGATTTTTCAAAACAAATATTATATTATTAATTGATATTATATTCCAAAAAATCTAAGGTTTGGACAAAGGACTTATATCATGATATTTTTATCATTAATGGACACCTAGGGGTATCTTGGATATATATTGTAAGTTTATTAACTATATAATATAAAAATACAAAGTGACATGGTAAATGTCAAACTAATTAACTAAGAGTTAAAACTAAAAGATAAGGTTGATATAATGACCCAAACCTGTATAAAATATATTGGATGAAAGGATTTAGACTCATACCCACCTTAACATTTAAAGAATCCACTTTGGAGCCATTATAAACAAAATATAAATTTATTATAAAATAATATATCTAGCTTTTCCAAAGGTGCCCCTCACCCCTCTTATAAAAGGGCACTCCCCCTTCTCTCAATTTTACACCTTTAAAGCCTTTTGGCTTAGCCAAACCCTTCCCAAATATTCTCTCAACTTCCCTAAATTCTACCTAGAGACCTTATTTTGATCATAAAGCCAACATAAGGAGCCCTTTTGATCAAATCAAAAGGAAGAACCCGAAGAAGACGTAATGTTTTCACCGCCCTCTTTCAAGTTCCTTTCTTCTTCAACTTCTTATTTCTTTGTTATTTCCATTCTAAAATAATAACTATAGTATCTTATATATACTGTGATGTTATTATAAATATTTTACAACCATATTCAGTATTCTATCCATCCTTTGAATGACATTTCACAATACGTGCGTACGTACGGCTTACCGTCTCCACGTCGTGGTGTAATTGTTATTCAACATATTATTATTTGGATGGGTATAATAATGATGTTTAATTCATGTAAATAATAAATATAACATGATAATTATTCTTTATATAAGATATAACATCCAATTATATATTATTTTAATATCAAAATAATGATATTGTTGCCTGTGCGTACGTACGGACTACCGTCTCCATGAATGCGATGAGATTCATTCCCCATCGTATCTATTCAAGTATAATTATCATTTGATGATTAAAAATAATGTTTAATGACTTGATATCATTCTGGATATGAATAAGATACAACATATCCATAACAAACATGTCTTATGTAACAAAATATATAAAATAAAATGAGTAAGTTAACACCCAAAATGATGATAATACTAAAATATTATTAACAAAGCATTATTAGAATATCATATATGATATCATAATTATGTATATGGTTTTTGTATAATTTAATAACAATTTTTTAACTATTATACAGGATTTTAACATTCTATCGACTAATTAAAATTACAAGGTAAGGGTTTATTTCACAATCACTTCATTATCTGAGGTTGTTTATACGTAATTATCTTCTGGGGCCACTTTATCATCCACATCCATGTTTCTTAAAAATGTATTCCAAAACATATTTAATATTTAATAGACAATGGGTTAAATTCATTTATACCCTTGTTTAAATTTTATAAAATTTTTTGAAAGGAATATTTCCGTCGTTTTCCAAACAAGGTCCTTTTTAACCTTTTCTACCAAATTAAGGTAAGAATGTCTTTTTTTAACTTATATGGCGGGTGCGGTTATTTTCCAGCATTGTAAAATCTTTGAAGCTTCCCTTACAATCTTATAAGAATATTTTAAAAGTAAATGTTTTATTTTATAATTATATTACTTTTAAATGATTTCAAAAAAAAGGGATATTTCTATCAAATAGTTTTGATTTCATCTATGTCAACATCCTTTGATGGATTTTAAGCTTATTTGAAGTTGATTTATTATGATACAAAACTTCCATATTGTATTGAAGGTTTTGTGATATGTTTTAATGTGGATGTGTTATTTTTATACCATTCAAGGTTTGTGGATAAATTATTGACATTTTGTATGCTAGTTTTAATACGAATGTTTATGTTATTTTTAAACCTGTTCATATGAGGAATGCATTGGACTTAATAAGTGACAGGTGGAGCCTGCTATAGCTCCTTGATGCATCAATAGGTCTCATGAGACAAACTAGTGTCTTGGCACAAGGCCTTTACAAAATTTTATTTGTATTCTTGGCATGAGGCCTTGACTATGTGGTTATGATAGTCTGGCATTATGCATTCCATCATTATGAAAGTGGTTATTGATATTGCCTATAATTATTTGACTAGTAGAATATCCATGTAAATAAGTAAATCGTATTATTTCATTTTATCTTTGCCATATTATGCTGAATTTCAAGTTTAAAAGGATTTTGTTTTAGTTATACATTGCCTTAAATGTTTATGCTTATTTATGAAAGTTTCCGCTATATTGTTATCTTTTCTGAGCATCTGATCTCACCCCTTTCAATGTTTTATTTTTTCCAGGATATGAAGAAGTAATTTATGAATGACCTGTAGGGATATTATGAGGGGATATGAAGAAAAGATATTGTAGTAGTAGTTTTCCCTTTATTATGTAATATAAACTTTATGAATGTATCTAGTTATTCCAAGGCTACTATACTAATCGGTGTTCCGAGACTTGATATTTTGTGATCATCCCAATATTATGTAATAATGGACCGACTCTGGGTAACTGGGGTCTGGGCGTTACATGTTCACCCCATTAACATGTGGATATTCCCAACTCTAATGGAATATATATAGGAAACTATAAAATATTACCCAATGTTTCAATTAAAGTATTATAGGTAACATCACAACCAAACACAGGGTTTCTCATATAAGCATGAAACAACAAAGTGGACCCAAAACCGACAATCAAAGCACAGTTTTACATGTCACCCAAATATCAAAACCCAAAAAAGTTCAAAAACAATCCCAATGTACTCAAATTCCTTTTCTTAAAGACCAATTTACATTTTATAAAACACCTTGCATGAATATACATATGTATAACTAAATAAAACCTTTAAAAACTCATTTTCATCAAATTTACAACATGGAAACACCGTGAAAATTCATACCAACACATCAAAATCATGAGAAAACCCTTTATAAATTAATTAGAAAATTTTAATAATAAAATAAATGTTTTGAAATGGAAATGGAAAAAAACCTACATCAACAATGTGAAAATGTAATGGAACTCCAAGAGAGGGAATAACTGAACTCAAGAGAAAAACTAAACACCCTCGCATAAAAGAAATCAACCCACATAATCCAAATCCCTCCCTAGGGTTCGTATTAGAGAGAAACCAACCAAAAAGAACCAAGAAACCAAGATGATAAGAGAAAATAAGTGAAAATTAAAAAAAACAAAAGAAACTTACCTAGACTTGAAGGAGGTGCATCAAGGATAGAATGAGAGCTGAGGGAGGAGAGATTTGGGAGCTCCCTTCATGATATAAAACTGATTAAGAGGGAAGGGGGTTGAATGGGATTAAAATATAAGAGTAAAAAAAGAGGAATTTTAAATTTTCAAGATTCTGGATAAGTCAAACTTTTTGGACTCACAGTTTTTCAAACTATGTGCCAACCGTGTGCACCCTATTGGAAGAAGAGGACACATATATGAGCCGGTAGCATGGTTTGGGAGACTATGCACCAACTATGAATAAAGTTTCCATCAAAATTACCTAGCCTAATACACACTTACCACACAATTTCTTCTAACCATCCATAGGTCGTGAACCTTACCTCATACATCACAAGAAGATCATATGGTTTCTCCTTTTCCTCACATGATTTGGACTAAACCATGCACATATCATGCCATAAAAACTTTAAAATAACAAATTGAACTAAAAAACACTTTGCATTCACCAGATGCACGATTTCTTCCTAAATCATGCACACTAACTATTTACATGGCCAAAAACAACCCAAAACCTCTAAACTATGAAATTATCACTAGTAACACAACTCAACCCTCAACCAAAAGATCAAACTCCAAGAAAATCATAAAAATTAAGAAATCAAAGAAAGCCGGGGATGGGGTGTGATAATTATCCCCAAAGTAAAAACTTTCAACCCTTAGACAGTCACTTACCCAAACGAAGAGCTAAACTGGAACCTGAAATTAAATAAGGCCAAACCAAACCATGATCCTTGGGGTTACCTTTCAACATCACATGTCACACCTGACTAGCACTATAGAAAACCATAATAAGATAAATGGTGGGTCTCACCACCATTTTAAAACCATCAAGAAAAATATAACCAAAATTGAAACTCCCAACACAAGGGGCCCTAATGGAAGAAACTAAAACCAAACATCAATCCAAACCATGATTCATCATTTCCACAGGACACGATAATCTCTAACGGGCACCACACAAGACTAAAATCAACCCATAAGAAGGATAACCATTCAGATATTCACATCCAGAAAAAACACTATAGAAATCTCCAAGAATACAAGTCTATCAAAATCATAAAATAAGAAATATATTCAAAAAAATAAAATACATAGAGGACAAATTAAGTTATTCCCACTCCAAAATTAAATATACAAAAACTACAACAGTAATCCCCACCACACAAATTAATTCTTGACTATGTGAAAAGCTTCACTCTGGGCCTATGGTTAAAGCCATAGTGCCTTGAGGCATCTGCTTCCCCATAGTTAAGAGATAGAAGCCTCCAGTTTAGACTTCACCTTCTGGAAGCACAATTTTAAAATTTCTACAAGTAACCCAAATATCCCCATCATCGATAAAACTTCAGAGGATGATGGTTAGATGGATTTTAATTTTCAGATTGACCACACTGGAAGAACATGAGATAATTGTCTAATGAATGAGAGAAGGGAACTAGAGAAGAGACTCCTTGGGAGTAAGTTCCTCTGGAAAACACTTCTCACCGAATGGGGAACCTTGATGAGTGCTAATAGAAAATGGGCTGCCAACCACTAAAACTATGCTCTAGGAACCAAATTGTACAGAAACACATCATCCACTGTCTTCCCAAACTAAACTTCCCCGGATGAGAAGAGTCACTCCTTAATTTGTGGATGCATAACCCAAATGAAAAGATGAGATTTTATCTAGTCCCTAAATACTATTTCTGGATAAAAAGAAACCATCTCTTTGAAATGATCAATACAGGCCTTCATTATCCATTAACCTTTCTAAATACCCAAAATCTCTACCACTTTCCTTACCTTTACTGCTTTAGTTATGAACCATTGTATAAAAGAGTTCTTAAAAACTTCCCAATATATCCCAAACTGCAACGATGATGTGATGATCACCTTCCATAGATCCAAACCTGGACCCTCAAACGAACTCAGAACATCTCACTCCCTCATGACTTCAAGAGTTCCCAATGACCTAAAATCACCTTCGACTTCCTTAATCCACTCCAAAACTTATAACTAACCTTGATCACCATAAAAAATGGAAACAGCAGAGAAGAACTCAACTCTTCTACCCCATAGAAAGTCTGGGTAGGACAAACAACTGTAAAAGACTCACTGGAAACCTTTGGGACCTTTCAAGATGACATAATCTAAACAACATATAGATACAAAACCGAATCAACATCAACCAAAAATTCAAATGAAAGAACATCCCAAACCAAAAGACCATCTCAAAAAACAAACCTCAAAAAATAAAACCAAAATTATCTTTTAAAATCCACCATATCTATTATAGATTAAAAATAAAATTATTCAAAGTCCACTTTCACAAAACTATAAACCCATTTTCAAATCCAACACAAACACCAATTCCCACTTTCAAAATAAAACCATGTCCTAGAATCATTTTCCTTTTAAAAACCCTTTCTCCAAAATCCATTTTCTATTATAAATCTTGTCACACTAACCAAAATCAAACCAAAATGTAAATCACATAAAAAATATTAGAATTGAGAACTAGTAACCATTCATAACCCAACCACATAGTTTAGCAGACCATGCCTCATAAAATCACTGACCACTGGAAGCACATTTAACCATGAATAGGGGCTACACATAGGTCTCTATTCTATGTGATCTCTCTTTGTAGCATTATTTCACTTCCATTTTCATTCCCCAAACCACACAAACCAAATAAGGACCAATGACATAAACCCAAAAATCCAAAACAAGAGACTCAAGTCTCATATTACCCTTGGTAAATCAAGGCTCAAGACAAGCAAGGGTTCATGATTTTATTCATGTATTTACCTCTCAAGTCCCAAAAATATTATCTCCAGTCTAATTGATGCCCTAAATAATGAAGGTATTCTTCAATAACATTTTTTCATGAACCAACCTAGGTCGACCCTAAATCATTCACCTGAGCCATCCTGCTATAAGTACCGAGAGTCATTCTCGATCCTCCTGTTTTATAAACTAGTGTTTGGAATCAAATATAATACACTTTGGAATGATTTATACCAATATAAACTAATATAAATAAATAAATATAAAGAACACAATATAAATAGGAGGGACTAACAACCACAGAGCACAAATAAATATATAAAATGATCTAGATATAGCCATAGTAGAACAAATCAAAAAACAAAAACAAAATTGAAACCAAAATAGGACTCAACATGATCTCTATGTGTCCTCTTGGTCACCATCATCCACAAAACCAGCCTTATCCATGGAAAAACTTGAACAAAACAGAACCTTAAAAATAGTTTGGGTCTACCGATGTCTAGTGGCACAAGTAGGGTGTAAGCATAAAACAGATCAGTTGGAAAGCACCATGGAATCCATATATTTCATTTCCCAAAAAATTATATAAACTCTAGTTTGAAAATACATGCAATGAAAATATGGTTTTCCTCTTTAAAATAATTAACACTGCTTTCTGAAAATCCCACTTTGAAAATAAGACATGATTTTTCAACTTAAAGTAATATCATTTTAAATATAGTTTTAGAAAAATTCTGAAAAGTAAATACAACCCAAATAATTCATAAAAGAGAGGAAAATTTGAGCTAGAAAAAAGTAGTAGGGAATAACCAAAAACCATAAGTAAAGGAACCTTACAAGTGTAGGTAGACAAATAATAACTGGTAATTACTAAATAAAAAAGTAACCAAAGTCTTATAAAATAAAACATGAGTTTACTGATATTTAATCATGGGAATTTCCTAAAAAATAACTAGAAGAAATCCTTCGATGCACTCAGTTTGGACCCACCTACTAGAATATGGTGCACTACCATAGCCAATAACTAACCTGGCTGCTCTAAACTATCCTCACTAGTAAAAAATACCACGTCCTATCCTCTATATAGGGGGTTTTAATACATCTAATAATGACTAGAAATAAATCTCCACTCGAACCTTTATATGACATCTAGGAAACCTGTGATAATGGTATAAAAGAGAATGAGGAGGTAATCACGCGGTTGGAGTAATCTGTAGTTTCCATCATGCATGCCTTTCCCATTCTCAACACTAACTATGTGACGCACCCCTCTACAGAAGTATGTCCATGGGGGTTCCCAACATACATAGACCCAATAAAATGTCCCAACCAGACCTACACATTATATGGATTTAAAAATAAATTTCCAAAACTTCACAATCTACCAACTGGGCATTAATATTTAAATTTTGAAACCATTTCCAAAACCAAAGTTAAAACATAACTCATGCTCGGAAGGTTCCAATTGGGCCTTTAAATTCATGGGGTTACCAATAATTTTTCAAGGAACCAAATGGTCTAAGTTTTTATATAACATATTTAGAAACTAAATTTGAAGTTATTTTGGAACCAAGTAATCATTTAGAAAACTTTAGGAGTTTTTTTGGTGAACCATTTGGGAGATGAGTGGAGGAAATAAAGAGAAATGGAGGAAGAGTGTTTTGAAAAACGGGGTTCAAAATGGAAATTTTTATATAATACCTTGTAAATTTCTCTACCTATCCATATGTGAACCCCATGTACATATGGATATTACCACCTAAAATGGAATATATATAGGAAACCATAAAGATTACCCATGTTTTATATTAAATTATCATAAATAACTTCACAACCAAACATAAGGTTTTACATATAAGCATAAAACCACACAGAGGAACCATACCCACATTAAAATACCACTTTCACCTGTCATCCAAATATTAAAACCCAAAAAATCTCAAACACAATCTCAAAGTACTCAAATTTTATTTTTTAAAGACCAATTGACATTTTATCAAACACCTTGCATGCATATACATAAGTATAACTAAGGAAACCCTTTGAAAAGACATTTTAATAAAATTTCCAACATTAAAACACCATGAAAAGTAATAAAAACGCATGAAAAGCATGATAAGGAAATTTAGAAAATAATTATAAAATATCAAACATCAAATACATGTTTCAGAAAAGAAATGGATAGAAACACCTACCTCAACAATGTGTGAACACAAAGGAACTCCAAGAGAAGGAAGAACCAAACCAAAGAAACAAAATATAAACCCTATCATCAAAAAAATAAACCCACGTGATCCAAACCTAATCCTAGGGTTCATCTAAGAGAGAACCCAACCAAGAAGAATCAAGAAACCAAGAGAGGAAGATAAAAATAAGAGAAAATTGCCCAAAAAACAAGGTAAAATTACCTAGACTTGAAGGGGGGCATCAAGGATGGAAGGAGAGCCAAGGGAGAAGATATTTTAGAGCCCCCTTCATGAAACAAAACTAAGTAAGAGGTAATGAGGGTTTAATAGAGTTAAAGCATAAGAGGGGGAAAAGATGAATTTCAAATTTTTAAGATTCTAGGTAAGTCACACGATTTGGCCGCATGGTTATTCAAACTGTGCGATAAATGTGCACACCCTACTGGAAGAAAAGGAAACATGCATGGGTTGGCCACATGGTATGGGAGACCAAACACCAAGTGTGAAAAATGGTTCTATCAAAATGATAGAGCCTCATGCACGCATGTCGCATGGTTTCTCCAAGTTGTGTGCTTTATCTCAAACATCACAAGTAGGTCATATGGTTTCTCTTTTTACTCACATTATTTGGGCCAAACCATGCATATTCCATTATAGAAAAACTATGTAAGAACAAATTGAACTAAAAACACCCTCTATCCTCACGAGCCACTCATTTTCTTCCAAAACTGTGCACACTAACCATGAATTGGGCCAAAATCAACCTAAAACCTCCAAAACCAAAAAATATAACTGGGAACTCAACCCAAACCTCAACCAAAAGAAAAAACTACAAAAAAAAATATATAAAATAAATAAAATAAATCCAAGGCTAGGGTGTGACAAAAAAATTGAGATCCTAGTCGATCATCATCTCAGAGCACACTCCATATACAATCACGTTCAGTGGATCTGAATGATTCCACTATACAAAATACCATTAGTGAGCCACCAGCTTCCCCAGATGTTATTGGTATCTCACCATCTAATTCACCTTTTATTCTAGAGTAGTTGGACACCCCTCCATCTATGGGATATTATAGTGTTTCCATTACTTGTATGTATTTCATTTTAGAAAACAATATTTTTTTATTAATTATTTAATGAATTTTTCAAATATTTAAAGATTATAATAGAGTAGATGTGGTTATGAATATATCAGATATATTGGACCTAAAATACTTTAAAATTATCATTCCATTTAATGAGTTTAGGGTTCTTACTGGTGATGTTGTTGGAAACTATGGATAGATTCTTGGAAATATTAATTGAGAGATGATGATACTTCCCATTAATTATAAATATTAGAGGTGTATTCACATAGCTTATAGGAATGAGGTATTTAAAATGTGACAACTAGGTTCCGGTGACGACACAGACACCCCACCTTAACATGGTCATCAGGACCTGGCCCGCCAGGTACCACTAGTTTCCCCACAGACATGTGGTCCCCACATCTCAACACATGTTATTGGTAGCTCACCATCTAATTCACCTTTTATTATAGAGTAGTTGTACACCCCTCCATCTATGGCATATTATAGAGTTTCCATTACTTGTATGTATTTCATTTTTGAAAAATATATTTTTTTATTAATTATTTAATGAATTTCTCAAATAGTTAAAGATTATAATAGAGTAGATATGGTTATGAATATATCAGATGTATTGGACCTAAAATACTTTTAAATGATCATTACATTTAATGAGTTTGGGGTTTTTACTGGTGATGTTGTTGGGAATTATGGATAGATTCTTGGAAATATTACTTGTGAGATGGTGATACTTCCCATTAATTATAAAAATTAGAGGTGAATTCACTTACCTTAGAGGAATGAGGTATTTAAAATGTGGCAATTGGGTCTCAATGACAACACAAACACCCTGCATTAACATGGTCATTGGGTCCTGGCCCGCCAGGGCCCACCAGTTGCCCCGCAGACATGTGATCCCCACCCTGGGGCCCACCCATGTGCCTGAATGGGTCATCTGACTAATCACAGTCCCCACATGTCAACACATGTCATTTCCAATGTTTTTTGTCCTCACTCACACACACCTTGGGAAACTTCTCAGAAGTTCACCCATCCTGATCACTACTCTAGAGAAAGAATGCTTAATTATGGAGTTCTAATCAGGTAGGCTCCTGAAATAGAAGGTTAACCTTATTGAAATGAGTCGTATAATTTAATAATTTAACCCTTTATCATTATAGGGTGTTACAATCACCCTCTCCCCCTTCAGAGCATAACTTCCTTGTTATGGGCCCAACATCTCAACCCAGACAATGCACTGCACTTAAGACTGGGTACCACCTCTCATAAAAAATGTGACAAATGAGTCTTAGTGACAACACACACACCCCGCCTTAACATGGCCATCAGGTCCTGGCCCGCCAGGTACCACCAGTTGCCCCGCAGACATGTAGTCCCGACCCTGGGGCCCACCCATGTGCACAAATGGGTCATCTGACTAATCACAGTCCCCAAATGTCAACACATGTCATTTTTAATATTTTTTGTTCTCACTCACACACACCCTGGGAAACTTCCCAGAAGGTCACCAATCCTGATCACTACTCCAGAGCAAGAACGTTTAACTATGGAGTTCTAATCAGGTAGGCTCCTGAAATGGAAGGTGCACCGTGTTGACATGAGTCATATAATTTAATAATTTAACCCTTTATCATTCTAGGGTGTTATAATCACCCCCTCCCCCTTCAGAGCACAACTTCCTTGTTGTGGGCCCAACATCTCAACCCATAAAATGCGCTGCACTTAAGACTATCTACCACCTCTCATACCAAATGCGACAACTGGGTCTCGGTGACAACACACACACCCCGCCTTAACATGGCCATCAGGTCCTGGCCCTCCAGGTACCACCCGTTTCCACGCATACATGTGGTCCCCACCCATGTGCCCGAACAGGTCATCTGACTAATTATAGTCCCCACATGACAACACATGTCCTTTATAATGATATTTGTCCTCACTCACACACACCCTAGGAAACTTCCCAGAATTTCACCCATCCTGATCACTACTCCAGAGCAAGAACGCTTAACTGTGGAGTTCTAATCAGGTAGGATCCTAAAATGGAAGGTGCACCCTGTTGACATGAGTCATATAATTTAATCATTTAATCATTTATCATTCTAGGGTGTTACAATCACCCCCTCCCCCTTCAGATCACAACTTCCCCATTGTGGGCCCTACATCTCAACCCAAACAATGTGCTGCACTTAAGATTGGGTACCACCTCTCATACCAAATGTGACACCTAGGTCATTGTGATAACACACACACCCTACCTTAACATGGTTGTCGGGTCCTGGACTTCTAGGTACCACAAGTTTCCCCACAGACATGTGGTCCCCACCCAGGGTCCCACCCACGTGCCTGAATGGGTCACCTAACGAATAAAAGTCCCCAAAATCCAACACATGTCCTTTTCAGTGTGCTTTTTACATTTAATGAGTTTGGGTTTCTTACTGGTGATGTTGTTGGAAACTATGGATAGATTCTTGGAAATATTGCTTATGAGATGGTGATGCATCCTAGTAATTATAAATATTAGAGGTGTATTCACATAGCTTAGAAGAATGAGGTATTTAAAATGTGACAACTGGGTCTCAGTGACAACATAGACACCTCACCTTAACATGGCCATCGGGTCCTGGCCCACCAGGTACCACCAGTTGCCCAGCAGACCTGTGGTCCCCACCCGGGGGCCCACCCATGTGCCTGAACGGGTCATCTGACTAATCACAGTCCCCACATTCCAACACATGTCTTTTCCAAGGTTTTTTGTCCTCACTCACACACACCTTGGGAAACTTCCTAGAAAGTCACCCAACCTGATCACTACTCTAGAGCAAGAACGCTTAACTGTGGAGTTCTAATCAGGTAGTCTCCCAAAATGGAAGGTGCACCTTGTTGAAATGAGTCAAATAATTTAATCATTTAACCCTCTATCATTCTCGGGTGTTACGACCCAAACAATGAGTTTGGGGTTCTTATTAGTGATGTTGTTGGAAACTATGGATAGATTCTTGGGAATATTGCTTTCGATATGGTGATACTTCCCATTAATTATAAATATTAGAGTTGTATTCACATAGCTTAGAATAATGAGGTATTTAAAATGTGACAAATGGGTCCCAGTGACAACACAGACACCCCGCCTTAACATGGCCATCGGGTCCTGGGCTGCCAGGTACCACCACTTGCCACGAAATGGAAGTTGCACCTTGTTGACATGAGTCAAATAATTTAATCATTTAACCCTTTATCATTCTAGGGTGTTACAACCCAGACAATGAGTTTGGGGTTCTTACTGGTGATGTTGTTGGAAACTATGGATAGATTCTTGGAAATATTGCTTGAGAGATGGGGATACTTCCCATTAATTATAAATATTAGAGGTGTATTCACATTGATTGGAGGAATGAGTTATTTAAAATGTGACAAATAGGTCCTGGTGACAACAGAGACACACAACCTTAACATGTTAATCGGTTCTGGCCTGCCAGGTACCACCACTTGTCGCGCACAAATGTGGTCCCCACCCTGGGGCCCAGCCATGTGCTCAAACGGGTCATCTGACTAATCACAATCACCAAATTCCAACACATGTCCTTTCCAATGCTTTTTGTTCTCACTCACACACACCCTGGGAAACTTCCCAGAAGGTCACCTATCCTGATCACTATTCTAGATCAAAAATGATTAACTGTTGAGTTCTAATCAGGTAGGCTCCCGAAATGGAAGGTTCACCTTGTTGAAATGAGTCATATAATTTAATCATTTAACCCTTTATCATTCTAGGGTGTTATAATCACCCCCCCTCCCCCTTCAGAGCACAACTTCCTTGTTGGGGGCCCTACATCTCAACCCAGACAATGCGTTGCACTTAAGATTGGGTACCACCTCTCATACCAAATGTTACAACTAGGTCCCGGTGACAACACACACACCCCATCTTAATATGGACATCAGGTCCTGGCCCACCAGGTACAACCAGTTGCCCTGCAGACACGTGGTCCCCACCTTGGGGCCCACCCATGTGCCCGAACGGGTCATCTGACTAATCATAGTTCCCACATGGAAACACATGTCCTTCACAATGTTTTTTGTCCTCACTCACACACACTCGGTCACAATAGAGACACCCCTCCTTTACATGGCCATTGGGTCCTCGCCTGCCAGGTACCACTAGTTGCCCCGCAGACATGTGGTCCCCACCCTGGAGTCCACCCATGTGCTCGAAAGGATCATCTGACTAATCACAGTCCCCACATTCCAACACATGTCCTTTCAATGTTTTTTGTCCTCACTCACACAAACCCTAGGAAACTTCCCAGAAGGACACCCATTCTGATCACTACTCTAGAGCAAGAACGCTTAACTATGGAGTTCTAATCAGGTAGGCTCCCGAAATTGAAGGTGCACCTTGTTGACATGAGTCATATAATTTAATCATTTAATCCTTTATCATTCTAGGGTGTTACAATCACCCCCCTCCCCCTTTAGAGCAAAACTTCCTTGTTGGGGGCCCTACATCTCAACCCAGACAATGAGTTTCACTTAAGACTAGGTACCACCTCTCATACCTAATGTGACAACTAGGTCCCGATGATAACACACACACCCCGCCTTAACATGGACATTGGGTACTGGCCCACCAGGTACCACCAGTTGCCCCGCAGACACATGGTCCCCACCTTGGGGCCCACCCATGTGCCCGAACGGGTCATCAGACTAATCACAGTCCCCACAAGCCAACACATGTCCTTCCCAATGTTTTTTGTCCTCACTCACACACACTCGGTCACAACACAGACACCCCGCCTTAACATGGCCATCAGGTCCTCGCCTGCCAGGTACCACCAGTTGCCCCGCAGACATGTGGTCCCCAACCTGCGGCCCACCAATGTGCCCTAACGGGTCATCTGACTAATCACAGTCCCCACATTCCAAAACATGTTCTTTCCAATATTTTTTTCCTCTCTCACACACACCCTGGGAAACTTCCCAGAAGGTCACCCATCTTGATCACTACTCCATATCAAGAATGATTAACTGTGGAGTTATAATTAGGTAGGATCCTGAAATGGAAGGTGCATAACTGTGGAGTTCAAATCAGGTAGGCTCCCAAAATGGAAAGTGCACCTTGTGGTCATGAGTCGTATAATTTAATCATTCTAGGGTGTTAAAATCACCCCCTCCCCCTTCAGATCACTACTCCAGAGCAAGAATGCTTAACTGTGGAGATCTGATCAGGTAGGCTCCCAATATGGATGGTGCACCTTATGGACATGAGTCATATAATTTAATCATTTAACCCTTTATCATTCTAGGGTGTTACAATCACCCCCCTCCCCCTTCAGAGCACAACATCCTTGTTGTGGGCCCTACATCTCAACCCAGACAATGCGCTACACTTTAGATTGGGTACCACCTCTCATACCAAATGTGACAAATAGGTCCCGGTGACAACACACACACCCCACCTTAACATGACCATTGGGTCCTGGCCCACCAGGTACCACCATTTTCCCTGAAGACACATGGTCCGCACCCTGGGGCCCACCCATCTGCTCGAATAGGTCATCTGACTAATCACAGTCCCCACATGCCAACACATGTCCTTTCTAATGTTTTTTTTCATCACTCACACACACCCTAGGAAACTTCCCAGAAGGTCACCTATCCTGATCACTACTCCAGATCAAGAACGCTTAACTGTGGAGTTCTAATCAGGTATGGTCCCGAAATTGAAGGTGCACCTTGTTGAAATGAGTCATATAATTTAATCACATCTCAACCCACACAATGCGCTGCACTTAAGACTGGGTACCACCTCTCATACCAAATGTGACAATAAGGTCACTATGATAACACACACACCCTACCTTAACATGGTTGTCAGGTCCTGGACTTCCATGTACCACTAGTTTCCCCGCAAACACGTGCTCCCCACCTAGGGGCCCACCCACATGCCTGAATGGGTCACCTAACTAATGAAAGTCCCCACAGTCCAACACATGTCCTTTTGAGTGTGTTTTTTCCTCACTCACACACCCTGGGAAACTTCCTAGACGGTCACCCATCCTGATCACTACTCCATAGCAAGCACTCTTAACTGTGGAAATATAATCAGGTAGGCTCCTAAAAAGAAAGGTGCACCTTGTTGACATGAGTCATATCATTTAGTCATTTAACCTTTTATCATTCTATGGTGTTACATAAAAACCAATTAAAGGTAATACTAATTTTATATTCATTGAAGACTAATTTAAAAGGTGTGAGAAAAATTATTAATATACTTATAAAGTGTTATGTTTTTTATTTATATATACTTTTTCATTTAAAATTACCTGGATTATTTTCATTCCCATGGACCATGAAAATTTTGGAAAATAAATTGAGATAATTTAAGTGGTGATTATGGCATGAGTTTAATGAAACTTCTCTAAGAACTCGACAGATGTATGGGAAAGTGCCTTAAGGTGTGCCTTGTGGGTAGTGGAAGATGTTTGTTGACATTAATAGGGATTCATCAATGAGGTAGTCTCATATTTTATAGTATCTTAATAACATAAACATCATAAATTTATTATTTTTATTAATGTTTCTATTTTTTCAAGAAATTATCTAAAAAGTCAATGAATCAAGAAAAATAAGTCATTCCTCATATCGCTGAGTCGCGGTGTTTTCCATAAAAAGAGAAATCTTGGATATATTTTATATATATTAATATTTATATTATTTTATTATACCTAAAGTTTTTTTAACCTATATATAAATTTTTATAAAGGGTAAATTCTAAACTCAATACATGACATTTCCAAATGACTGTTTTCTTTATTGTCATTATGATATTGTATACTTTTGAAGTTGATTCTCTGAGGGGGGTTGGGGTAATATGTGATGAGTATTCTATTTGAATTAAATGGGTTCGTATTGACAATAAATCATAATTAAATAACTATATATTGGAATAGAATCATAATATCATGATTATATATTGATTTATGAAATGTAAGAACTAATTCCATGACATTATGAGTTGCAGTTTTCCAAGGAAAATTGTAAATGCATTATTAGTGTTTTAAAACACTAAAATATAGTCAAAAGAATAGAAAAAATCCTTATATTGGTGTGAAATAAGAAAAAATCCATCATTAAGTCATTTGGGACACTTATGAGTAGAAAAAATGTTAATCTGACATGCAATGTGCTCTAAATGACTCAATATACAGTTTTTAATGATACGAAAGTATTTAAAAAAGTACATTAGGGCATAAAAACCAATAGAATTACCTTATATAGTTTTAAAATCATCATAAAATGACCCAAGATTAATTTTTAAAATTTAGTAACTAACTCTACATCAATCCAAGTGGTGGTTTTCTAGTTATATCCATCAACACTTTTTAATGTTTTAAAACTATAAAACATGTGTGTAATAGTTAAAAACATATAATATGACCTAGGATTGGAATAAAATCATAGAAAAGACGTTTTTGAATCATTTTTGACTTGTATATGTAGACTAAATGTTAATCAGATGTATAGTGTGCTTGAAATGACTCAATGCATAGTTTTAAAAGATATCAAAGGATCTAAAAACATGCCTTAGGGGGTCAAAAATAAGAAAACTATTGAGACCAAGATGTTTTCAGATTATTTTATGAGGAATTTTTTTAATAATAATTTGAAGTGGATGGGATTAAATTTGTTGTATTTTGTTTTCAATGAATAAATCATATCCAAACTCACATTTTTGTGAGGTGAATATGTTTGTAGACTAATTCAGATATTATATAAGATGGTTTGTAGTGATTACATATCATCAAATGAATTCATTATGAAATCAATTGGTGGAAGTATTATCACACTACAAATCTTGGTATTTCACCATAAGAAGATTATTTAATATTAAGGTTTTCATCATAAAATAGATACTAAATAGTAAATAAAACAGGGCTAGTTTTGGGTGGCCTGACCAATTTAAAGAACCATGTGTTATAAGGAGTTGTCTATGTTGGTTTTAGGTGTATCAGAAGAGTCGATCCCAAATATGTAAATTTTATATTCAATTGATCATTCACATATTGTACAAGTCATGAAAATCAAGACAAATAAAAATTTTCCAATAGAATGTTGAAAAAAAAATTGTTGGAAATGAGAGGATATTTTTTCACATTAAATTTATAATTAATTTAATTAAATCCAAAGAAATATTACCTTATTATTGAGATATTTCTTCATATTATAATTTTATAATTTGAAACCCTTTTCAGTAATTTATCATTGGGATTATAAGATCCGAATTTATAAACCCTCTAGCAGTGATCCACCCATGATCTTATTATCTATGAATGACATTGATGAATCATCAGGTTCTAGCATAGTCAATTGATAATTTTTCATTTTTCCTCTTAATCACTTCATGTTTCTCCTGTCCTCACGAAATTATCTCGATCTTCTCATTCTTGTGATGATGTGAGAAGGAAGAGAATGATTCTAGAAATAAATCTATTTTTCACATTGATTTTCGATTAACCACTCTAAGAATGTAATAGAAATCTATTTATAGACCTAGGGATAGGGTTAATAATTTAATTATGTGCACAAGTTCCCTTAATAAAATGTTAAAACAATGTCTGGCCCAATGTAATTTATTAAAAATAATTATATATTATTTTTATTTTATGGGATACACAAACTTACATAATGATATATTTTATTTTACCTGCTTTAAAATTAATATATATCTCTATAAATCATCATGGTATGCTCTTCCTCATTGGTATTTATATAATACTTGAATAAATATTTAATTATTTATTTTTTCATAAAATAAATATTCTATTCATGGAAAGTAAATATTTATTAAATATTAAAAAAAATTATATATCCACATAATTTAACAATTACCTTGTGAATAAATATTAATTTAATTTATGTGATCATTAATTCTGAATAAAATTATTCCTCAGTCTTCAGAATAATATTTATTCTAATAATTAAATTAAAATAGAATTTAATTGAGATCAATGGAAGCACTTAATATGTGACCTTCTAATCTTATTTCTCATTATAATTAGGTAGGCCTGCCTAAATTCTAAGATTATTGACTAGAAATGAGTCAAGTCACCCAAGAGATACAATTTAATATCAAAATTTTCAAAAAAAACATATAAGAACTTTATATGTAATATAATCACTTTTTACAATAAATAATCAAGAAGGTTACACACCCATGTCATCAACCTATATGATTGATACGTCTTTCTTTAACTATATGAAATACACTCATCATTACACCATTTCCATGGAATTTAATGTGAAAATTATATTTCAATCAAAGGTCCAAGATATAAACTTCCATAAATATAAAAGGTATGAATCCTTCCTTGAATTATTCATCAATAACATGTAATTTGTGTTGCACCCAATGTACCCTACTTTTCATGAACATGTGGAATCATAATTTTAATCAATAAATATAAGTGTGTGAGTCATGAAATTCAATAATAATAATATTAAAGTCTATGGACCATTACACACACTTGAAAATAGGAATATATATTGACATATAAATATACTGAATTCCTACCAACGGGTCTGCTCTCATAATCTCCCATCTTAGAGATTACCAAGTGAGAACTTCAAGAGATTAATTCTCATCCTCTTATGAGCACTCACACCTAAAAGTAAACATACTATATTCCCTATAATATAATGTTACCCAACCATAGATCTAGGTTTAAGAATATCATCATGGAATTTCAATGTTTTCATCATAGTAAGGAACTGTTATGCTCTTTTCAATGTTACAAATACTCTTGAACATTACTACATTAAATACATGAATAAAAATGAATAGTATGTAATAATATGTTTAATTAATATTCACTTATTTGAGTATACATGTAATCGAAAGCACAAATATTTGGTTATTGAATACCAACTCCAATAGACTCCCACTTGGACTAGAGCCAACTTCCAAAAACTTTCAGTCTGATGGACTTCACATGAAGATCATGTTTTAATTGAGTTAAAACTTTATTCAAGGGTTATGTCATGTTTTCTTCCATGGAGACACAAATCACTAAAAATTCACCTATATGAGAAAAATCCCTCAAGAGGTAATACTTCTAAAGTATGTGCTGGATATACTAATGTGACTTTGGATCCTTTGCAAGATCCACAAATATAGTATTATCAAAATAGAGTGTGATAGGGTCTTTACTACTAGGCACCACATCAAGATCTTGGAAAAAAATATCCAAAATTCTTCTTTAAATACCTCAAAAGCGAAAATATACTCAAAAAATTCTGTAAAATTTGTGACTATGGATTTCTTCGAGCTCTTCCCACTCATAGTACCTCTATTGAAGGTGAATATGTATCCTAACTATGATTTTATATCATCTTTATCTTTTTAGAAACTAGTATCTTCATATCATCTGATGACCAGTTTCTCATATCCTCCAAATACTAAGAACATATCTTTAGTTCATCTCAAATACTTAAGGATGGTTTAACTATCATCAAATGGGGGTCACCTAGGTCAGATTGATATCTTCATACCACACTTAATGTATAGGTGATATATATCCTATTATATAGCATAGAATACATGACTGAACTAATTTATGACATGTATGGAATCATTTCCATCTTTTGTATTTCCTCATGTAATAAGGAAACATTTTTTTTGGAAATATAAATTCCATGTAACACTGGAGATAATCCCATCTTGGATTTTTCAATAATGAATATATTCAGTATATTTTAAATATATGTATTTTGACTTAGACTAAGAAGTCTCTTGGATCTATCACAATAGATCTTAATTCCAAAAATATATTCTTCTTCACCTAGTTCCTTCATGGTGAATGGTCTATTTAACTAGGATTTAACTGACTATAATACTGATATTTTATTTTCAATAAGTAGTTTTTCATTAACATAAACTATTAAAAAAATGATTGAAATCCTGTTAAATTTTATATATACACAAGGCTCGCATCCATTCTTCGTGAAGAAAAATTCCATTTTGGATTCATAAAATAGAATATTCCATGAATTGGATTTTTTATTTAATCGAAAAATGTATATTTTTAATTTCTATTCCTTTTTGTCATACTTTAGAGCCACAAACCAAGTTGTGTTATATAAACATCTTCATGAAGGTTCCCATTAAGGAAGGCTATTTTGAAATCCATTTTCCAAATATCATAGTCATGTTAATCCTCTATAGCAAGTATAATTTTAATTGATTTTAGTATTACAACTGGTGAAAATATTTTATAATAGTCTATGGCATGACATTATTTAAACCCTTTTGCAACCAATCATTCCTTATAAGTACTTAATTGTCTATCCATGTTCAATTTCTTCTTGAATACCCATTTTCAACCAATGGAATTTACATCCACTAGAAGATCTATCAAATTTTAGACTTTGTTTTGGTATATTGAATCCATTTCAAAATTCGTAGATTATTTTCACCTAGAAACATATATACTACCTAATACATATATGTAGGTTACAGAATCACTATTATTAACTAATAATGAGTCATTATCCTCAGTGAATAGAAAACTATATCTTTCAGGTTCTCTAAACAATATTGTACTCCTATGTAGTACTTGTGTCTCCATAAATTCTTCCTCCATGGTGCTTTATATAATTTTTTATTGTGACAAATCATGTGTACCTTAATCCTAGACTTCATCAAAGTCCATATCACTCACACTATATATTTTAGATATGTGATACCACTTAATAAATATGGATTTTCTGGACACAATTACCCTTTTTATAAGTATTCTTATGGGTAATATTACCTTGTTTCCATGGGGTATCAAATAAAGGTTACTTTTTTCCTTAGGGTATAAGTTTTTTGTCCAAATAGGCCTTAAAAAATGCTTCACATCCCCACACATGTAAGTACAACAACATAGGTTTATTTCAACACCATAAATGGTATGGAATACAATCTACCACTTTAGTTTACACTTAGTATAATATTTTTGCTACTGTGTGTAACAGATATCCCCAAAAGGATAATGGAAGACTTTCATAAAAAATCATTGATCTAACCATGTCTAATAGGGTGTGGTTCCTCCTTTCACTTACATCATTCTATTATGGTGTATAACAAGTCGTGATTTGGGATAAAATCCCAAACTCCCATAAATAATTGATGAAATATTGATTGATATATTATCCTCCATAGTCTAAGTGGAGTTTATTAATCTTATTACCAATCTAGTTCTCAACTTCATTCTTTTATTCTTTTAATTTTTCAAAAGAATATAATTATTACTTTATCAAGTAGGAATTTCCATATCTACTAAAATCATCAGTAAAATTTATTAAGTATGAGTACCCACCCCTTTCTTCAACTAAAAAAGTCCAAACACATTATTATAAACTAATTAATGATTCTCTTTGTCCCTTTCACCATTTCCACTAAATGTGGATTTAGTCATTTTTCCTTTTAAACATGTGTAACATATACCAAATGGTTTTTGTTTAAATGAATCTAAATATACATATTGGTGTAATTTGTTAAAATCATTTTCATTTACATGACCTATCTATTGATTCCATAGTTAGGTGTTGTATGATTCATGTGAACTTGTTTAATTATTTATTTTCATTACTTGGTTTGTGTAATACAACACATAAATACCGTTATTTAAATATGCCTTACCATAACATATAATTTATTTATAAAAGAAGCAACATTTATTATTAAATTTGAAAATAATTCCATCTATATAAATTCTATATATAGATATAATTTTTTAGTGACTAAAGGAACATAATAACAATATTTTAATACCAATATCATTCCCATTAACAACATGATATGGTAGTCCCTGATATCCATATCAGTAAGTCTGGCTCCATTGGCTGTGTGTAGATCTACCTCACCCTAGGAAATATTTTGGAATCTACTTAGTTAATTTATTTAAAAAAATATTTGATCAAGAAATTATATATATAATACCCAATTTGAATAAATAGATAAATTTCACTTGATAAAAAACAAACCTAAAGCTTCCCCTTATTTCTTTTCTTGGGTGTAGTTTTTCTTCCAATGGACCTTATTTTCACATGAAAAACATATAGCATCGTGTTCACTTGCTTACCTCTTAATATTTCTTTACTTGGGAATGATGTTGCAAGGATGCTTTAGACTTAGATCTATTCATCGAACCTTTCACTTTATTCACCATAATAAAGGAAGGCTTTTCACGCTTCATATCCTTATCAACTGGGATAATAAGAGTAAGAATATTTAGAAGAGACTTATAGATGATGTTTATATTGAAATTAACAAAAAAAGTTGGGGCATTGGGTCTTCATCATTTTCTCCCCCCTTGAGGAGGATTTTTGTTGTACTTATTTATAATTTTTAATAAAAAGTTAAATTTAGTAGTAGTAACAAAAAAAAGTTGGGGAAGATCCAAGGGAGTATTGAAAGAATGTGATCAATGTGCAGTTTATCAGGTAGTTTAAACCCTAGAAACTCTAGGCACTCAATGTAGCCAATTATTTTGACTACCTGAGTCCTGGATGGAGCACCTTCTCCATGTTTTTTATAAAAGGTAACCTTGGATATCACAAACCATTCATGTTTAACTCTCTCCTAATATAAACCATGAAGTTACTGGATCATTCTATAAGAATCCTTGTATTCATGTGACTTCATGAGATCATTATACATGGATGAAAGTGTTAAACACTGAACATCAACCACATTCCTCAAATTTTTATCATAGAAATTGAACACCTCATCACTCACCTCATTTGTAGGTAGATCATGCATTGAGGATTCAAGTACATAATACTTTCGTTCATAGTTTAATACTACCTTTAAGCATATAAACCAATCCTAGAAATTACATTCCATAAAATATTTACACATAATCCATATATTTAAATTCCATATTTTTATAGTCCTTTTATTTATGTGATTGTAGTATTTCATCTATAAAATAAATCATGAATAAGATATAAATAAATAAATTACATGATCATGATATATTCTAATGGTTGATTTATTTATTGGATAATAAATTAACCTATGGTCCTCGGGATAAACTCTGTATGCTAGTCATGTCAAGAGTTCTATCATCCCAGTTGTCCACCAATGTATCTCCCATGTTACTTTCATCTTGGTTCCATATTGGACAGCATATGCATTGGATCTTCCCTGAACCGACTCCATATGCCTTTGAATACTCCTTTTATTACATATGTTTTATAACTCACACATAGGTGAGGGGAAGCAAATGATTGGTTAAGGGGGATTACATAAAATAACCTTGGACATTTATTTACTACATGATAATAGAGAGAATAATGACTCATAGGCCATCATAATTAATTTAATAATAATTTAAGTCAAAATAATGAAATAAAAATAAATTAAATAAAACCAACACATAGATAGGTATTTTCATGCTCATGATCGGTCATACACATGCAATGATTATGAATTTAAAATCACAATCTAGAATTCATTTCAATTTATTATTTAATAAGATAACAAACATGAAAATTAATCTGATTAATTATCTTATTAATAAATTAATTCATTTTATCTTATTTTATCCAGTAATCCGGAAATTATTATCCAATTTGATTTTAAATAAAAAAATTATTTTATTTTATTTAAAACTCAATAAAATAGTACACCATTTTGTACTTTGAAGCAACTCAGGATTTATCTATCTGAACTACTCAGTATGGTATCAATTATAAATGATGAACTGATATGACATATTTTATACATGGAATGTTTCATAATTTCACAGTGTTTATTGAGAATTTACTAGAACATGGAACACATGAAAATTACATAGACTATAAAATTTTATGTGTTGAGTCTTTAGTATACAATAAACATGCATGATTCATAGTTTTGAATATTACATGAAATTAATTAATAATTTAATTTAATATAAAAACCTAAAAATCAGTGTGTACTATCAACTTAATGACCCATGGAACTTGGGTTGATGGGGTTTAATAGAGTAATTAATTAAATTTAGTATTTATATGAAAATATTTAAAAGTACATTGTGTGTGTAATCCAGTCACACGGCGTGTACTTATCTTCGTCAGATATATATAGTACATGAGTAGGAAATTGTCATGTGCATCTCACATACATTTATGAAGTACACGGATTATATAAAAGATACATAGTGTGTACTTCAAGTCACAAGGATACCAGTCTATACACATTGTGTATTAAATACACACGTTCTTTTAATTACATGATGTGATTTGACTGCTTGTTTTCTTCCTTGAGAGCATGTGGACTATATGGAATGTAGTCAATCTAAATAGTTTATACTCTAGAAAAGTAGTGTGCCACCTTGGAAATTCTACACATGGTGAATTTATTACATGAAGTGAGTGTTAATTACATGATGACCCAGAATCCACGTGGGATTCCTTATATAATAAAAAAAGGATACATGATGTGTAAAAAAGGAGTATATATTGTGTAGTCTTGTATTATCCATATATAATTCTTGGAACCTCTGGATGAGATATTCATATGTGATCTTTGTTAATTATTAATTATTCTTGGTAATATGAGGGAAAAACGAATATGAGGAAGAAGAGATTTTGACGACAGGCCAAGATCAAATTAAAACATGAAAATAATTTTAACTTTTAAAATTTTAAGGATAAAAAAGAAAATAAATAATTATAAATTTGAGTTCAACCACTCTGATACAGCTTATTGGTTTCAAGCATAGTATAAGAGCTTATCGCAGCCAATCTCAACTCAAAAAATGTTATATTCGATGGATAATTTACATATTCTACAAGTCTTGAATGTTATGACAAATTAAATTTTTCTAATTGAATATTAATAAGAAATATCACTGGAACCAAGAGGAGATATTTTCACATTAAATTAATAATTAATTTAATTTAATTTAATGAAATGTCACCATGTTCTTGAGATCTTTTTTAGTATATATTGATCGTATCAAACCCTTTTTGGTAATTTATCATTGTGATTTTAGGATCCAAGTTTATAAACCCTCTAGCGGTGATCCACACTTACTTTTATGAACTCAGAACAACACTAATGAATTTCTGGGTTCTAGTGCGGTTGATGGATCGTCTTAAATTTTTCATATTGATCGCTTCAAATTTCTTCAGTCTTAAATAAATTCTCTTGATCTTCTCATTATTGAGAGCATGTGATAAGGTATAGGAGGATTCTATAGAGAAATATATTATGCATAATTTTTTTTATTAACTTCTATTAGAATGTATTAGCATTATATTTAAAGACCTAGGGTTGGGGTTTGCAATTTAATTAATTTCACAATTGACCTTAAAAATGTTAAACTCATATATAAACCCATGACATCAATTAAAAATAATAATATAATATTTTTATTCCATGTTGTGTGATAACTGGAACAACTCTAAATATTATTTTAATAGATTAAAAATTAATATTTATCACCAGATATCATCTTGGTCTATTCTTCCTCATTGGCATTTATGGAATACTCAAATAAATATTTAATAAAATATATATTCATAAATTAAATATTATATTCAAATTCCAGTGAATACATATTTATTAAATATTTAATAAGTAAATTAATATTATATATCCATGTAATTAAGTAATTACCCTGAAAATAAATATTTATTTAATTTATATGATCATTAATCCTGAATAAAATTATTCATCAGTCTTGAGAAAAAAATTTATTCCAATAATTAAATTATAATAAAATTTAAATGGGATCAATGAAAATACTTAGTGTGTAACCCTTTAGGATTATTTATCATTAGAATTAGGTAGGATTACTTAAAGTCTAATATTAATATCTAATAATGGTTCAAATAACCCAAGAGAAAGAATTTAATATTTCAACATCGAAAACCTCATATAAGTATTCATTGTGTAATATAATCCATTCTTTATAATAACACATCAAGCATGTTTCACACTCATGTCATCAACCTATATGCTTGATACATATTTATTTTAATATTTTAAATAAACTCATCATTACACAACGGCCATGGAATTTAATATGATATTTATATTTCAATCCAAGGGTCGAGATATCAACATATATAAATATAGAAGGGAAAAATCATTCCTTGGGTTAATCTTTAATAACAGGTCATTTGTGATGTTACCAATATACCCTATCTCCCATGAACATATGGAATCATGGATTTAGTAAGTAAATCTAATTGCATGATTCATGAGATTCATTATTAATAATCTTAAATTCTAAGGACCATTACACACACTCGCATAAAGGAATATTTGATGACACAAAAACATATGGAATTCCTACTGGCAAGTTTGTTCACATAATCTCACATCATTGAGAATTCCAAGGGTGAACTTCATTAGATGAAGTCTCATCCTCTTAAGAGTACTCACACTTGACATTAAATATACTATATTCCCCATCACATAATGTTATCCAACCATACTACTATGTTTAATAATATCATCACAGCATTTCAAGGTTATTATAATAGTGAGGAACTTTTTTCCCTTTTTCAAAGTGATAAATACTCTAGGTAATTATTTCATTAAATTCATGCATAAAAACTAATAGTATATAATAATATGATTAATGAATATTCACTTATTTGAATATACATGTAATAAAAAGTATAATATTGAGTACCCCTACAATGTAAAGGAGTCACCATGTCACATTGTATGCTTCAATAAGATTCCCATGGTATAGAATTTGGACCATTTCATAGAGCATAGGAACATTTTTTTCTGTCTCTAGATTTTTGAAGGAGGTTCTGTCATAATTGATGTACCATGTTGCAAACAGGTAGTTTACATTGTAGGAGAGACTAACACCCTATAAAGGATTCTAAGTTTTTATTTCCATTACATTGAAATTTAGAATATATATATACCATAGTGACCACATCATACCTCATTTTGTTTAAGAAGTTAAAATATAACTATTGTAGACTACTATGTTATGCCACAAAGGAGGATGTTACACCATGAAAGTGGAAAATTGGACAGTTTGAATCACCTTGATGACTTTGCTTTATCTAAGCGGTTTTGTAGTTATTATAACCTATTATAAAAATATATATTAATTTTATAATTTATATTAATTGGAATATGGTACAAGGGCCATGTTTGACAAAGAGTATTTGAATTTGAATTTAAAATTAAAAATATAAACTAGTGGAAATGTCACTATTATAAAGATATAAAAATTTGAAGTGGCAGAAAGTCTATAAAAGTGGGAAGAAGAAGAAGGAGAGAGTTGGGGAGAATAATTTATATATATGTGAAAAACAAATAATTTTTTTATTATATATGGTCGAAGAAAGTGATAATTAGAAGATGATATAAGTGGTTGTGTTCATGTGTTTTATATATAAAGTAAAGAAGTAACTTGGCCCTGTGCAAGTTTGAAGTTGAAAATTTGGTTGCTTTATGTTGTGGAAGAATAGAATAAGTGAGAGAACTCAGAATTATAAATTACTTATCGGAAGTATATTTTTTTTAATAATCTTTAGTTGTTACCAATATATATATTTGTAAAGTCAAAGATTCATTTGTGTGAAGAATGCATCAAATAATAGTTCAAAGACTTATAAGCCTGAGTTTAAAGGTTATACCCTAATTATTTGTACTTAAATGATGATTCTAGTGGATAGTCTAATTTTGGAGGAATTCATATCACACTAAGTATTATCATTATCACATTTAGAGGAGATCCTTGTAAATATGTTATGTTATATAATATTGGTGTGTGTGTGGAAGTTTTTAAATCATAGATTCCCCACACTAGTGATTTCCCATAGACAGTGTAGGTTCATTCTCAAGTGGTATCATATTTTTTTTACCTTCATTTGTGATTTTATATTTGAAGTTACTCTCAGGAAGATGAATCAGTTATCATTTTCTCATATAAACTATGGATTTCCCCAATGTGTTGAAGGTGATGCTCTAATAGAAGTAAAAAAAACAACATAGAGAATTATGGACATTCTAGAAATACTATTTTATATTCCCTTTTAAAAAATAAATTTATTAATTAAAAATACATCAAAATAGTAAAAGGTATTTTCAAAAAACTGGTGAATATCTATGAAGGTAACCCCAATGTGGAGTAAGCAAAATTTAATTTTTAGAGAATTAAATATGAAGATCTATGGAATTATGATGATGATACAATTGAAATACTATTCAATAGGGTAAAATAAATTTTTATCATTTTTATAGGTAATTTTGAAAAGTTGTAAGACTCCACTATTGTAGTTAAGATATTTTGTATCTTACCTGACAAGTTTGATACTAAAATATCACCATTGTAAGAAAATGATCTAGGTGAAATATCTATTGATTATTTTCATAGTACTCTTATTTATTATAAAATTAGGAAAGATAACTTTTTCAACTAAAAGAGACAGGATTATATTAATAAAAAGAATAATTTTAAAAATTAGATTTCCTATAAAGTCTTAGTATATAAGAAAAAGTAATGAGGTTATTTAAGAAGATGACGAAGATGGATATTCAGATTCATATTTATATGTGGATATAAGGTTTTATAAAAGGATGTCTACTATCTTAAAAAATTTGATTAGGGGTAAGGGGAGGTTTAAATGGAAGTTTCTACTTTAAATGTTTCAATTGTGGGGTTGTTGGACATTTTGCAGCAAACTGTCCAAAACTGAAAGAAGAGAAAGATAGTGATGTAGAAAGTGAAACACTAGGAATATTCTAAAAGAATAATTTAGGAAGTATAAAAATAATTTCTAAAATAAAATATATGAATTTACTAAAGAAAAAAATAGTAATTTCATATCAAATTTTGAATAAGGTGAAAGCAACAGTGAAAAATAAGATGTTGATATTGAAAGTGATGTTTTTGAAAAACTTATCATTGCAAAGGTGAGTGATGAAAATTACACTAGTGATGAGGGAAAAATTATAGAATTATAGATGAGGAAACTCATATGGATTTTTTACTAAAGAGATAACTATAAATTTCTCTCAAAAATCCCAAATATTGAAAAATAAAATAAAAAATAAAAGAAAGATGGTCAACCATTCAATAATAAAAAATCAGTTTGTGAAGAAGAAAAATATAAGTTTTTGAAGGAGATTTATAATTTTAAGAAGTTCCTTTATGATGAGAAGCTCTTGAAAATCAAGTTATAAGGAAATGTTAAATATTTGGAGAAGGATCTTGATCTCTTTCAATAGAAACTGATCAAAGTTTAAGAATAACATAACCTATCCAAACTAATTTTTCAAAATTCAATTCAACAAGTTTAGCAGTGTTAAATAAACAAATAATAATAATAAGGTTAAATAATAATAATCCTTCCAAGTTTATTTTAAAATTTAATCGGTTGATAAATATTAAAGGAATAATAATAATTCCAAAAGGATTAAGTTTGTGGCTAAATAACATGAGTCTCAAAAATCTATTTGTTTCAAAATATATTGTAACTCGAGACTCTATAAATTTTGAAAAGAAGTTTAATATGAAGAATAATATTTCATGGGTACAAAAAAACTAATTCTACAAAATAATTCAAAATATTGATCAGAAAGAGGTTTTAAATCAAGAAGATGGTTCTGGATAGCATGTAATTTTTAAAGAAAAATATGCTACAGTGGATATTTTTGGTACTAGAAAGGCTTTCAGCATGTAGAGAAACAATTGGTTCAACCACTAACATCATAACATTCCTAGAATGATTTTGAAACAATGTTTTAGGAATATTCATCCTTCTCAAAAGAAAGAAGTTCAAAAACATATTAATTATTCTGGATACTTGAAGAACTATATAGAAGGTGTGAATATCCTGGTCATCATGTAAATGAATGTATCATCCTTCTACCAACCAAACAAAATATTATTTTTAAAACTCAAGATCCTTATAATATTAAGACAATGGGAAAATAGAAATCCATAGTTGTGGAAGTGAAACTTAAATCATCAAAAAGAGAAAGTCCATGGATCTTGGATAGTGGATGTTCATCCCATATGAAAGGAGATTTAAAACTTTTGAAATATATAATGAATTAAAATAGAGGCTTAGTTACTATTATAATTGACTGTTCACTAAAATTTAAAGGAGTTTTCTCAACTGTTGGGAAAACTAAAATAAAAAAAAAATCTTTTTTTATGGATTGATACACAATTTGTTGAGTGTCTCATAGTTTTGTGATAAATTAAATAAAATGGTGATTATGAAGTATGGGTTCTTAGTTAAGAACCTATAGGATTAAATAATTATGATTAGAGGATAGTATACCAAAGAAAATTTATTCCAAGTCAGTGATGTTGGAAATTTATGTTTTCTAAGCATAAAATAAAAGAATCAATTATGGAATTGAAGTCTTGGCTATCTTAGATAAAATAAGATGAACATTAATTCTTAAGAAAATAATACTCATGATGTTCCTTTTATGAAAATAAAAAGAGACTCGATCTTCTCAACATGCCAAAATGAGATGATTATTAAATCCCATCACAAAAAGGTGGATGTTCAATCTACTAAACCTTTGGAGATAATTCATTCAGATATATATGAGCCCATGAGGAAAAATACCAATATAGATAAGTAATTTATTACTTTTATTGACAAATTCACTCATATTACTTGTGTTATGTTTATGAAAGGAAAGTATGAGGCCTTAAAAATGTTTAAAATTTATTAAATAGGTGTAGAAAAGGAGTGTAGTTTTTCTCTAAAATTATCTAGACATACAATGGAACTAATTTTACAAATTGAAAATTTAAAGCTCGTTAAGAGAATTATGGAACTTGATGTGAACATTGTGCACCATACACACCATAACAAAATTTTGTGGTTGAATATAAGAATATGTGTTTGGTGGGTATTTATTGAAAAATATTGTTCAGGCATGATACTTCTTGTTATTTTTTAGACAAGATATTAGTATATAGGTTCATATCCAAAAATGGTGTTTACACATGATGAATTTAGATATGTACCCTTATGAGTTGTATTATAACAAATCACTAATTTTTAAGTATCTTAATTTATTTGGTAATTCTTTTATTATCAAGGTTAAAGGCGAGAATCCTGGAAAGTTATAAAATCAAGGATTTAATGTGACCTTTCTTGGATTTCCTTCAAATGGAATAGGTTTTCATTATTTAAAAAAATAAAGTATAAATATCATTGATGCTACTGATGTGAAAGTGTTGTAAAAATCAAATAAATAAGTTTGATATGATAAAGTAGCTTCTTGAAGTGATGATGATGACGTTTTTGTTGAAGAGCCTAAAAAATTAGACATGGATGAAAGTGTTGAATATTTATAGGTTGGGGACAAGATTTATCCATTTAATGTGATGAGGAATAATCAAATTCATCCCAGGATAAGAAGTAAAGTATAGTTAAAATATATCATTGGAGATCAAAGCCATATGGTACAAACTGGGTGAACTCTGAGGAAAACATCTCATAATTTATTTTTATCTCAAGTTGAACCAAAATATGTTTAATAAGATTTGAAGAATTAATAGTGAGTTGATGCTATGAATGAATAATTGGACCAAATTTAAATAAATGAGACTTGGGAGTTAGTTCCTATACCTGAAGAAAAAATGTGATAGGAATAAAGTGGCTATTTTGAATTGAGTTTAATAAAAATAAGGGTTTGTGAGAAATAAGAAAATATAAGTGTGTAAATCATATTCATGAGTTGAAATATTTGATTTTGATGTGTTGTTTTCCCCAGTTTCAAGGCTTGAAACCATTAGAGTTTTTCTTATTACGGTTTTTTAAAGGCATTACAAGATATTCCAAATGGATTTTAAGTTTGAATTCCTCAATGGTGAGTTATAATAGGGGTATACATGGAAATATCATTTGTTTTATTTATTGGAGAAAATTAAAGCAATGTTTTTAGGTTAAATAAGACTTTATATGGGTTGAATAAAGCTCCAAGAGCTTGGTATTCCAAACTGGATTCCTTTTTAAAGGGGTAAAATTTCAAAAAGTGAAATGTGGAAAACAATCTCTACATAAATTATGAATAATAGGTATCTCTTTTAGTTATTTTTTATACATATGAAACGATATTTTCTATATATTATGAATAATTCAATGAAAATTTTTCTTAATATATGAAGATATTATTTGAAATGTTAATGCTAGGAGAAATGAGGTAATTTCTTTGCTTATAAATCTATCAAAAGAAATATTTCATTTTTATTTCAAAAGAAGATCTTGTTAAGGAACTCTTGAAAAGATTTGGATTGGAAGATTCAAATATTTTTTCCACACCCATTTATATGGGAATAAAGATGCACAAATATGGAAAGGGAAATGATGTTGATCCCAATGTTTTAAGAAAATTGATTGGAAGTTTTTATATATTTCACATATCCAAGACCATATTTGGTGTATATTGTTACACTTTGTTCTAGGTATTAAATTTCACCAAAATATATCTATTTTTTATATAAAAAGTATTTTTATATTTATTAAAGGAAAAATAGATTTTGGGTGTAAATATGCCAACATGGGAAGGTTAGATCTTTTCATTTATATGGATATAAATTGGTTATTATGTCTTGATGACAGAAGATCCTCATCAGGTGGAGTTTTATTATTAGGTGAATGTTGTGTATGTTGGAATAATAAGAAGTATATCTCTATGAATTTAATCACTATTGACATAAAATATTTATCCACAACTCATGACATAACTCAGTTAATGTATATGAAGACTTAGTTGTAAGATTTAAGGTTTATGTGAAGTTTCCATTTCTTGAATGTTATAATCAAAGTGTTATCAACTTATTAAAGAATATTGTTCAATATTCAAGATTGTTGGACTCACCTGTTTTGATAATCCCAAATCATGTTTTCATAATCCAAAATCTTGTTTTCATTTAAGTTATAACCATGTTTTCATTCTATGATAATTATGCTTCATTAATGTTTCCTATCTCTATAGAGTAATTTTCATACACTCTCAATCTCCCTACTTGATTGGATAAGCTTACAGTGCAGAATTTATCTAAGTACAAAGGTCACCGCTACAAAGGACACCATTACAAGGTTACTATTACAAAGGTCACCGTTACAAGGTTACCCCTACAAAGGTCACCGTTACAAGGTTACCGCTACAAGGTCACCACTATAAAGGTTACCGTTATAAGGTTACCACTACAAAGGTCGTTGTTACAAGGTTACCACTACAAGGTCACCGCTACAAAGGTCATTGTTACAAGGTTATCATTACATAGTCACCGATGTAACCCTACTGTTAAAGGTTACCCCTGAAGGATATCGTTGGAAGGTTATAGTTAGAGATTGCTGATGTGCACCTACTGTTTAATCCTACCGATATGAAGGCTATTGTTACCAGTCTACCGATGCTTATCCTTCCATAGTTTTTCAATTTCTCAATATTATTCTAATGGTCATATTTGATAAATTAAATGCTTCTAAAATTAATTAATGCTGATTGTAAACGTTTCAGGAGACAATACTGTGGGTAGTATGAGGTACGAGAAAGCATGCACGTGATCTTCTCATTATCATTATCAGACCAAAAATATAAAAAAGAGAAGACCAAGAAATAAAAAAGCATCAATACATACACATATAAAGAGAAAAGGGTGGCATACGAAGTAAGATAGATCTTACTTTCTAGATCAAAGAAGAACCATCCAACACTAATACTCTGAACCCAAAAGCATCACAAAGATCATTCTGGGACAAAGACACTTCTGCCTTCAGTGCCTCATCAACTCTTGATTGACATCAAAAGTGAAACACTGAAATCTAGAACCTAAAGTTTCGACACTCTGTTTTGAATACAAGTTTCAGAAAAAGATTCCAACATCAAATTATTTACTCTGAGGAGTCAAGAGGAGAACTAAAAACACATAGATCCTTCTAAACTCTTTCTCATCATAATTTCTCTATTGTGTTTCTTTATTTTACATTTGTGATAAGTGTTTCAGTCTATTGAACACACTATCTCTTGTGCTTGAACTGGAGGATACTGAATATCCTCACATCAAACTTCATGTATTTTTTCCCATGTATAATTGTGGAAGAGACCGTGTGTGGTTTTTTTTGTTTTTATTTCTCACGAAGAATAGTGGTAGAGGGTGTGAACCCTGGATAGTTTTTGAAAACTATTGTAAATCCTGATACAAGCTGTGTATCAAGTTTATTGCAAATATAAACTGCTTGGTGACAGGTGATCACCAAGTGGAGAGGATTATGTCTCAGCTTGAGACTGAACCTCTTGTTTACATTGTTGTGAAAATTCTCAGATACTCTGTTTTATTTTATCCGCTACTTATAATTTCCAAAGACATAAAATTTTTTTTTCATTCACTCTGATAGTTAGTTTTGGTTAGTGTGTATATATTCTTAATTCATTAAACCTATTTCAAAAGTTGAATTAGTGATTACATTGATTCAATTGAGGATTAATCAACATTAGAGAAACTTATTGAGCAATTAAACATTTATATTTCTAATTCCTTAATTGACTGTGGTATTTTTAATTGGGGGATTTTAATCATAATGTTTTTAACAGAAATTTTAATTAGAACTCAATTCACCCCCTGTTGTGTATCCACTCTGACCAACATTTGGTATCAGATGATTTTTATTTTCAAGTGTTCAAACTCTTTTCAACTGTGATTTTAGTTGTATCGTAAAGATCTTAAAATTTATGTCATATATAAATTTTTAGTTCTTTAAATTCTAAGTAATTATGGAAACTATAGTGGAGGGTGTTGTTACTAAAAGGCCACCATTATTTAATGGTAATAATTATGCTGAGTGTAAATTAAAAATCAAAATGTATCTAGAGAGCATGGGACCTGAAATCTGGGACACAATTGAAGAACAACATGTATTTCCTGCTACTTCTAGGGACACATGGTCTCAGTTGACTAAACCTGCATATAATAATAACTATAAAGCAATGAAGGCTTTGTACTATTCTCTAGGTGATGATGAATTCAATAGAATATATGATTGTAAAACTATATATGAAATTTGGGATACTTTAATTGTTTCTCGTGATGGAACAACCAATGTTAAAGAAATGATATTAAATACCTATAATATTAAATATGATAATTTTAAAATGAAGTCTGATGAACTTATTTTTGAAATGTATCTCAGGTTCAATGAAATAGTGAACACCATGAGTCTTCTTGGAAAACCAGTGGACAGCAAGGATCAAATCATGAGACTTCTTCGATTCCTACCTAATAGATGGAGAGGAACTTCTGTTTCTATCCAATAATCTTGTGATGTAGGCAAACTTCCAGTGAAGGAACTAATTGGAAAGCTTATGATGTATGAAGAAGAACATAAAGTTAATCAAGAAGTAAATGAAGAACCAAGAAAAAAATCTGTAGCATTCAAGACTACTACCTCAAAGAACATAGAAAAATAAAGAATTCAAGCTCCTATAGATACTTCCACAAGTGAAGACTCAGACTCAGACAGTGATAAGGAGATGGATCATCTTGCTAGAAGGTTAAAAAAGTTCTACCGAAAGAAGAAGATATTTAGGAAGTAAAACTTCAAGGGAAATTATGATAGTAAAGGACAATAGAAGAAAGACAGAAAATGGAATGACATCTCAAATGAAATAATCTGCTATGAGTACAAACAAAAAGTTCATGTGAAGGAAGACTGCCCTAAGCTAAAATTTAAGAAGAAGTATAAAGACAATGGAAAGGGTTATAAAAAGGCTATGAAATCCACCTGAAGCGCCTCATAAGATAGCTCAAGTATATTTGACACTTCTGATATTGATGAGAACAAACATGAAAACCTATGTTTCATGACAGAAACATCTGAGGTAATACTCAACTCTCCTGTACATAATGTTTATTATTCTAAGAATGAAAGTGAATCAAACAGTGATAAAAATATGACTAAGGATGAATTATTTGAATATTGTGGAATACTTGAGGATACCTATAATGAACTCAAGGATAAATATAAATTATTGAAAAAACAACATGCTCTAAATGCTAATTACAAATATTATCTGGATATTGAGAAAGAAAAATGTGCTCAACTTTTAAAAGAAAATACTGAACTCAAATTATCAAATGAGAAATTAAAGAGAGATCCTGAAAAGTTTACTTTCGGTAGAGATACCTTGACTCAGTTGCTAGGAAAACAGATTACCCCAAAATATACAACTGGTCTAGGATATCAACTTGTACATAGAAGGATCATTAAAACTAAATTTATTTCAAAATCCTGATAGTCCACAGCTAGTTCAAGTTCTGAACCATTTCTTGAAAAAAAATTCTCTAAAGAACCAAACAAAGTGTTTATGTCTCAAAATATTTATATTGATGCTAGGAAACCTATAAAGAAAATATGGGTTCCAAAAGTTTTACTTGTTAACCTCTCTGGACCCAAGAAAATATGGGTACCAAAGTTACCCCATGCCTAATTTGTTTTGCAGGAAAGTTTACTAAAGAGTTCCTATAAGACCTTGTGGTACTTGGAAAGTGGATGTTCAAGACATATGATAGGAGATTATTCTTCCTTCAAGAGCCTAATCAAAGTTGATGGTAGAAATGTAACTTTTGGTGACAATGCAAAGGGAAAAATCGTCGGCTTAGACCAGATTGGTAACCCTAATACAATATTAATTTCAAAAGTACTTTTTATTGATGGGTTAAAATACAATATGATAAGTATTTCTCAGTTGTGTGATGATGTTTTTAATTTCAAGTTTGAAAATGATGCATGTAATGTTTTTAATTCCTAAAATGATTTAGTATTTACTGCCTGTAGAAATTAAAATGTGTATGTTTTTGACTTATATTCTTTAGTCAAGCAAAATGTTTCTTATTTAAATGCGTTTCATAAGGAATCATGGTTGTGGCATAGAAGATTAGGACACTGCAATGTGTACTCACTTAGAAAACTTACTAGAAAAGGTTTAGTTTGAGACTTACCTAAACTGGAGTTTCCTCTAAACAAAGTGTGTAATCCTTGTCAAAAGGAAAAACAACATAAAGTTTCTTTCAAACCAAAGAAATAAGTTTCTACTTCTCAACCGCTTGAGTTGGTTCACATGTACTTGTTTAGACCATCAAGAGTTTCAAGTTTAAATTGGAATCACTATGATTATGTTCTTGTAGATGATTTTTCTAGGTACACTTGGGTATACTTTCTGGCTCACAAAAGTGAAGCTTGTTCTTATTTTATCAAATACTCTAAGTTTGTAGAAAATCTTAGTGGACATAGAATTAAGACCTTGAGAAGTGATCGTGGTCATGAGTTTGAAAATTAGGAGTTTGAATCTTATTTCTCACACAATGGCTATAGCCACAATTTCTATGCTCCTAGAACACCTCAAAAAAATGGAGTTGTAGAAAGAATAAATAGGAACCTTCAAGAAATTTCTAGAACAATTATCAATGATTATGATTTACAAATTTATTTTTGGGCCGAAGCCGTAAATACAGCTTGTTATGCCATCAATAGAGTCTTGATTAGGCCTATTCTTAAGAATATCCCTTATGAACCTTGGAACAATAGGAATCTTAAGGTTAACTACTTTAGATTTTTTGGTTTCAAAGTCTTTATTCTTAACACTAAGGATAATCTTGACAAGTTCTCTTCCAAAAGTGATGAAGGAATTTTCCTATGTTACACAATTTCAAGAAAAGCCTATAGAGTATTCAATAAGAAAACTAAATATGTGGAAGAGTCAGTTCATGTCAAATTTTATGAGACTGATCCACATGATCCCAAAACCTCTCTTGAATATCTTAAGGAAGATATGTCAATTCTGGACCTCAATGATAATGATAATGAATCCCCTGTAAAAGTAACGAATTCTGGGAATCTTCCTTAATTTTCACTTGTTGAGTCTGAACCTATAGATAACCATGAGGAGTCTAGTTCAACTCTTTCTTGAGGTATTATAACTCTCAAGAATCATCCTTTATATGTTGTAGTAGGAGATTTAAATATAGGGATACAAACTAGAGCTTCTCTGAGAAACCAGGTTGAACATCAAGCTTTTCTTTCACAGCTTGAACCAAAAAATTTAATGATGCTATCAATGATGAATTTGGGGTGATGGCTATGCAAGAAGAATTAAATCAGTTTGAAAGAAACAAAGTCTGAGAACAAGTTGAAAGACCTAAGGACACTTTGAAAATAGGCACTAAATGGGTTTTTCGGAACAAAGTTGATGAGTCTGGAAATATTGTTAGAAACAAAGATAGATTAGTTTCACAAGGGTATAGTCAAGAGGAAGGAGTAGACTATGAGGAAACCTTTTCTCATGTAGCTAGATTAGAGTCCATTAGGATATTACTTGCTTATGCAGCTCATCTGAATTTAAAACTTTATAAAATAGATGTCAAAAGTGAATTTTTAAATGGGTACATAGTTGAAGATGTATTTTTTGAACAACCCCATTGTTTTAAAAATACCCACTTTCCAAATTGTGTTTTTAAATTATCTAAATCCTTATATGGTCTAAAACAAGCTCCAAGATCTTGGTATGATAGACTTAGTTCCTTTCTTATTTCAAAAAGTTTTACTAAAGGGATAGCAGATCCTACTTTGTTTATTAAAAGGATTTCCAAAGATGTTTTAATAGTACAAATTTATGTAGATGATATAATTTTTGGATCATCTAAAAACTCTTTTTGTACTGATTTCACAAAAATGATGCAAGATGAATTTGAAATGAGTTTAATGGGAGAACTTACATTTTTTCTTGGATTTCAGATTTTTCAAAATAAAAATGGTATTCTTTTAAATCAAAGTAAATATACTAAGGATATTTTAAAACGTTTTGGTTTTGATAGTAGTAAAGGTAGTGATACACCTATGAGTACCACTTATAAGTTGAATGCTGATGAAACTGGTGAACTAGTGGATCAAACCAACTACAGAGGTATGATAGGGAGTATGCTCTACCTTACAGCTAGCAGACCTAATATTATGTTTAGTGCATGCATATGTTCTCATTTTCAATCCAATCCCAAAGAGTCTCATTTAAATGATGTTAAAAGGATTTTTAAATATCTCAAGTATACTATAAATATAGGACTATTTTATCCAAGAGGACAGTCGTTTTATTTAATAAGTTATTCGGATGATGACTTTGCTGGTTGCAAGTTAGACAGAAAAAGCACCTCTGGAACATTTAACTTTTGGGAAAGTCAGTAGTATCATGGTGTAGTAAGAAACAGAATTCTATTGCATTATCTACTGTTAAGGCTGAATACATAGTTGCTGGTAGTTTTTGTGCTCAAATCCTATGGATGAAACACACTTTACTAGACTATGGATATCAATTCAAACATGTATCTATAAACTATGACAACACAAGTGCTATTAACATCTCTAAAAATCTAGTATCTCATGCTAGGATAAATCATATTGATGTAAGACATCACTTCTTGAGAGATCATTATCAAAGAGGTGATATCACTCTTGAATTCATTGGTACTAAACACCAATTTGTGGATATATTCACAAAGACTTTGAATTATGAGAAGTTAAGCTACATCAAACATGAGTTAGGTATGATAAACTATTGAGAATGGGACCTCACTGTTAGACCTTACTGATAGGACCTCACCGTTAGACCTTACCGATAGAACCTCACCATTAGACCTTACTGATAGGACCTCACTGTTAGACCTTACCGATATGACCTCACCGTTAGACCTTACTAATAGGACCTCACCGCTAGACCTTACCGATAGGACCTCACCATTAGACCTAACCGATAGGACCTCACCATTAGACCTTACCGATAGGACCTCACCATTAGACCTCACAGATACCTCCTTACTAATAGACGACTTGAATTTGGGACTTTACATTTTTATGATCTCAGCCTGAATATGAAATTTTTTCTGCACAATACTTATTTATTTTATCTGTTTCACTTTTTTGATCCCTAAATGATAAAATTAAAACACAGATCACTACTCAATCCACATCAAACCCTCTCCCAAACCTTTTGCTCCCTAAATCTCAGAACCTAAACCTTTACTGAAACCCTGAACCACTCAAGATCAATGGCAGGAGTCAAAAGGCCATTGGTTGCTGATGAAGAAGATACGCCTGATCCTAAAAGGCCTAGATCTGAGTCGAGTAGCGGAAGCCAGGCAGTAGCAAAGGTGTATCACCCGCATTTATCCAAGAGGGAAATAGTGGTTGAAAAGGAATTAAATTCAAAGTGGCTGTTGTCGAGCCGGTTGTTAGTACTTAAGTCACTAGATGCTCAGGGCTAGGTTGAATATTTTTCAAACAACAGTGGACCCTATTACCCGAATTTAGTGAAGGAATTTTATGAGTACCTCAAGATCGAGAAGTCTGAGGATGAGCACTGAATGATTTCTAGAGTAAATGGAGTAAGTGTGAGATTCTCCTCTATTGAATGGGTTGAATGCTTAAGGGTTCCACATGAAGGTATTTTTGATTTTTACTCAAAAGTGGTGCCTCCCACTAGTGAGTTCTTCTTTTATGAAGAAGCATTAGCTAAATTTACAGGGAATGGAATTCCTAGGAAAGTCATTACTATTGAAATGGCAGGAGAATATAAGCTGCTTTTCAAGTTTATTCAACATGCTTTAAGTCCTAGGAGAGGGGAATTTTCAACTTTAAAGTATCAGGATGTATTTATCTTGTATCTATTAAATCATTATTATAAGATAAACTTATGTAGGATGTACATGATCCAACTAGAAGATATGACCAAGACTAGTTCCAAATCCAATGCCCTATTCCATGCTAAGCAGATATCTCTTATGTTGAAAGTGAAAGGAGTTTCTGGAGAAAAGGAAGAAATTGTTGTTGGTCAAAATAACCATTGCATCACCAAAGTGATTTCAAGATGATAAAGATTAACTAGAATCCATGGCTGAGGATATGGGTGAATGATAAAGCTAAGGTGTATGAAGAGTTTAATCTTGTGACTCATCCTACTAGGCCTAAGAATAAGAGAGACCCCAGTCTTAAGCCTGATGAAGTAGAGCCTGCTTATTTAGATGAAGAAGGAGAAGAAGTTTCTTCTATGCAAGAAAGATAGGACTCTCCTATAGATGACTGGAGTGACCTAGAACTTCCCTCCAATCCTCGTGCGAATACTGTATCCTTTGGTGAACCTATCCCACCAAAGATATTGCCTATAAGGGAGTTTGTCCTAAGGGATAGTGATAAGGAAAACAGTGAAGAAGAAGGGACTAAAATTGTCTTAAGAGAAGTTTGAGATACCTCAGATGAGGATGAGGACTCTGAATCAAGTCATTATGACTTTGTGACAGCTGTTGCTGAAAATAAAGAGAAATGTCTAAGTATTAGTCCTTTAATATGACATACAGAAAGGGTAGAAATTAAAGATGATGAAGTTGCTGATTCAGCCAAAGATGGACTTGTTCTGGAAGCCGTTGAAGATTATATGGAGGAAGTGGCAGTAAACCTTCCTATTGATAAAGTTGATCAAGGAGGTTAGATAGATATAGATATGGTTGTTCAAGAGAATCCTCTATGTGAGGGGGAGGAACCTATTGCTACAGGATCAGTTTCTGTTACTCATGAGATAGAGGACTGGAGAGAATCTCCTGGCTTTGTGGTTTTAGGCCTAGATTATGGAGATTCTGAATATGACCAGCCTATCATAAGCCCTCCGATTCTTACTATCTCAGAAACTACCATTGTGTAGCTAGTGGTTTTGTTACCTCAATACTATGTAAATAAGGATGAATTGGATTCTTTGAAATCAGACCTGAAGAAGTATATTGATGAGAAAACCACTAAGTTAGCGAGAACAATAGCTCACAATCAAGGAATCATGACATCTGAAGTGGAAAGGATAGTATCTACCTCTCACTCAGATATGTTACATGAGGTCAAAGAATGTCAGAATCAGGTAAGAGATTTGGAAGAGTCTATGGAATCAATGAAAAAGTCTATTTCTAGCTTAGATGCATATATGGATTCAAGAGATCATGTGGGTAGAGACCTCAGATATGTTAAAATTGTGGTTCATCAAATGGTCACAGTGTTTGAGGATTTTAGGAAGGCTATGGAAACACATGTGAAAGTCTAAGATGATGATGTAAAAAGGCTGATTAGTGGGATGACCAAATCATTTAAGGAGACTGTGAATATCTCTATGGAATCTCTGGGTGCATCTTCTTCCACTTTAGCCTCTCCTCCAGTTGACATTGAAGCTTTCAGTACCATTGTTAGAGAAGAAGTTGAAAAGTTCTCTTGTGGTGGTACCTCAGACTCTCAGGTCATTTCCCTCACCAGGGAAATTCATAACCTTGTGTGAAATTATTTAAGGGAAGCTTCTCAAGATCAAAAATCCATCAAGGATCAAGTTGACTTCTACTAAAAAAGGGTATACACTAAGCATCATATGGATGGCCACTTCAAATTGCTTTTGGAAAATTTGTGAATCCCTCATGTCACTTAGGCCTTTAAGGATCAAGTGAGAAAGATTCGAGAGCTGACTCCTACTTTGGAAAAATTTATGGAGAATAAGGATGATTTTATTTCTGCTATGGAAAGAGGGAAAAGAATTATTATGGACTTCAGGAATCTTATCTTGACTTTACTTTATGAGAACTGCACTCCCATCATTGTTCCTCCTACTTTTCCGGCTTCTTCAGCTACCTCAGGTTCCACCAGTACTACTCCATTGATGACTCTTGCCCAGGCCATCATAAGTTTGACCCCAATGATTCCTCAGAGATCTACTCACTACAGGTCTATTGATGCCTCGGTGGCTGCTCTTCATACACTGCTAACTGCCATCCCTCGGCCTATCCCTCCACCTTCAGAACCTACATCATCAGTTTCCAAGGACAAAGCTCTAATGGAAATATCTGATGTGGATTAAGTGTGGACTATCTTCATTGATAGTAATTGGTGTATCTCTCTTTGTATAGTGTACTCCAGTTTTATTAATAAAGACCCTCTCTTTTATCTATTTTTGTTCTGCATGCTTTTTGTTAATCACAAAGGGGGAGAAGAAAAGGGAGAGAATACATTCAAGGGGGAGAAAATATTCAAAACTCTTACATATAAAGATTCATGACATAATTTGTGATTATCAAAAAGGGTGAGATTGTTGGACTCACCTGTTTTGATAATCCCAAATCATTTTTTGATAATCCCAAATATTGCTTTCATTTAAGTGAGAACCATGTTTTCATTCTATGCTAATTATGCTTCATTAATGTTTCCTGTCTCTATAGAGTAATATTCATATACTCTCAATCTCACTACTTGATTGGTTAAGCTTACAGTGTAGAATTTATCTACGTACAAAGGTCACCGCTACAAAGGTCACCATTACAAGGTTACCGCTACAAAGGTCACCGTTACAAGGTTACCATTACAAGTTTACCACTACAAGGTCACTGCTAAAAAGGTCACTGTTACAAGGTTACCACTACAAAGGTCATTGTTATAAGGTTACCGCTACAAGGTCACCACTACAAAGGTCACCGTTACAGGGTTACCGTTACATGGTCACCGATGTAAGCCTACTGTTAAAGGTTACTGTTGAAGGCTTCCTTTGGAAGGTTATAGTTGGAGATTGCTGATGTACACCTACTATTGAAGCCTACCTATATAAAGGCTACCGTTACTAGTCTACCGATGCTTATCCTTCCATAATTTGTAAATTTATCAATATTATTCTAACGGTCATATTTGATAAATTAAATGCTTCTGACATTAATTAATGCTGATTATAAACTTTTTAGGAGACAACACCATGGATAGTACGAGGTATGAGAAATAATGCATGTGATCTACACATTATCATTGTTGGACCTCAAATATAAAAAGAGAAGACCATGAAATAAAGAAAAAGTGATTCATATGCACACAAAGAGAAAAGGGTGGAATACGAAGTGCAATAGAGCTTAATTGATATATCAAAGGAGAACCATCCAGTACTAATAATATGAACCCACAAGCATCACAAAGATCATTCTGGGACAAACTCACTTCTGCCTTCTATGCCTCATCAACTCTCAATCAATATCAGAAGTAGAACACTGAAATCTAGAACCTGGAGTTGTGACACTCTGTTTTGAAGACAAGTTTCAAAAAAAGACTCCAACATCAAATTCTTCACTCTGAGGAGTCAAGAGCTAAACTGAAAACACATAGAGCCTTCTAAACTCTTTCTCATCATAATTTCTCTATTGTGTTTCTTTCTTTTACATTTGTGAGAAGTGTGTCACTCTATTGAACAAACTATCTCTTGTGCTAGAACTGGAGGATACTGAATATCCTCACATCAAACTTCACCTATTTTTGTTTCCCACGTATAATTGTGGAAGAGACCGTGTGTGGTCTGTGTTGTTTTTATTTCCCACAAAGAACAATGGTAGAGGGTGTGTACCCTGGACAATTTGTGAAAACTATTGTAAATCTTGATACAGGTTGTGTATCAAGTTTTTTGCTAATATAAATTGCTTGGTGGCAGGTGATCACTAAGTGGAGAGGATTAGGTCTCAGCTTGAGACTGAACCTCTTGTTTACATTGTTGTGAAAATTCTCAGACAATATGTTTTATTTTATTCACTGATTGTATTTTCCAAAGACAAAAAACTATTTTTTCATTCACTATGATAGTTAATTTTGGTTAGTGTGTATATATGCTAAATTCAGTAAACCTATTTCAAAAGTTAAATTAGTGATTACATTGATTCAACTGAGGACTAATCAACCTTAGAGAAACTTTTTGAGTAATTAAACATTTATATTTCTACTTCCTTAATTGACGGGGCTGTTTTTAATTGGGGGATTTTAATCATAAAGTTTTTAGCAGAAATTTTAATTGGAACTCAATTCACCCCCCTCTTGAGTATCCACTCTGACCAACAAAGATGAAACCACATTGCTATTAAATATCCCTTCATCAATGATATTTTGGAGATAAATTAATTGAAGTTAGTTTATATTCCTATAATGTATAAGATAGATGATTTGTTCACCAAGACACTATCTATGGATGCTTATCAAAATATGAGGTTGATTCCTAGAGTTCAACCTCACCCATCACAAGGATTGGGTATGGTGTTCAAGTTCCCTCTCTTATCTTGTATTTGGATATTGTTATCAGGATGAGAAAAATTAAAACATAAATTTATTGATAGTATCCATTAATATATTCTTTATCTATTCTGAGGGAGAATATATTTATGGTGGTTTTAAAAGTATTAAGTTTTGATTTCAGCATTGTGCACACGTGTGAACTGTTCTAACAGTTTATTGAAGTGCATGTTGGAATTTTTTAAGAATTGAGTTAATTTATTGATTGTGGTGATGATGAATTATTTATTATGATATGGTTTATTTATTTTCAAGTGGTGTCTCATCATAAATAATTTTCATAATGTTTAGGTTTGAAGAAAAATTGAATATATTTCACTACTTATTGACAACATGGTATTATTTTTTCAATGTTATTATTTCCTGCACTGAGTTTTATCACTTAGAATTAGAATTATTTAATATTTATCCATTTATAATAATTCAAAGTTTGATATTTATTTCTATTCCTTTTTTATAATAAAATTAAAAGGGGGATATTACTAAAATAAAGAGGTTTTGAGATGATTTTTTGAGAAGTTTTTTGAAGAAATTTATTTGGATGTGATTAATCATGTTGGATTTTGTTTCAATTCATAAATCATATTCAAACTCACATTTATTATTATTTTAATATGTTTATATACTCATTAAAATGTTTCTTAATCTGTTTTGTAGTGATTACATATCGTGAAATTATTTTATGATGCAATTTATTAGAGGAAGCAGTCTCATGCCACAAATCTTGGTATTGTACTATAGAAGATGACTGAATAAGAAGGTTTGTGTCCTAAAACATATAATTCACTAAAAATAATACTAATTCATTTTTGGGTGGCCCTAAATTTTTTAATAACCCCATGTTGTAAAAATTTGGATACAGCACAAAGAAGTCTAGAGATATTTTTCATGTCTCTCGAATATTGAGGACCACTACACCATAAAGGAATCACCACATTGAAATGAATGTTTCAATAAGTTTCTCATGTCATGGAATTTGTAACATTATATAGAGTACAAGAATGGGTTATTTTTAGGCTCTTTGAATTTTTGAAGGTGGTTGCACTCTAATAGATTTATCATGTCACAAGAAGGTAGTTCACATCCCACGTAAGGATCTCGTGCTTTAAATGAGTCTAAGAATTTATTCCCATGACCTTGTACTTTTGAATACCTCTAAACCACAGTGACTACATTCCTCAATATGTTCAGGAAATTAATAAATAACTATTTTGAACTACTATGCTACACCTCAAAGGAGAAGTTCATGTCGTGAAATTGGAAAATTGGCCCATTCAAATAACCTTGATAACTTTGCTTCATCTAATAGGTATGGTGTTTAATCTAACCTATTATAACTATAAATTATAATTTTATGTTGGGTATCAATTGGAAGATTATCCAAGGGTTATTTTTGAAGAAGCGGATTTCAATTTTAGTTTCAAATTCAAATCTAAACTTTTAAAAATGTGACAGTTGTGCAAATCTAAAAAATTAAAGTGATAGAAATTAAATAAAAGTGGGAATAATAATAATAATAATAATATAGGTGAAGATAATTAGTACTAGATATTTTCAAAATAAAGAATTTTTTTTTATTATCTAAGGTAGAAGAAAGGAAGAAGTTGAAGAAGATCAAAGTGGTTGTGTGCCTGTGATGTGCATATAAAGTGAATAAGAGAATTGTATTTTTGAACATTTAAAGGTGAATTTATACTTAATTTATGTTTTTCAATTAGAGAATAAGTGAAATAACCTATCACACTCAATGAATTAAAGGAATCCTATTTGGTTGAAGACTCTTTGATTGTTATCAATAGTTGTATTTGGAAAGTGAGGGATGCATTTATGTGTGGGATGCACTAAAGCATACATAGAAGACCTATAATAATTATTTTCAATTTTATAACCTACTCATTTTTGGAAACCTCAAGACTTCATGATATATTTATTTTTAAATAAATTTAACCTCTTTGATAGCTTGCGATACATACAACCTTGAGTTTATGAGAAACCTAAAATAGTATACCATTATAATCGAGACGTTAAGTTGGAGGGTATGAATAGGAATAACTTAATTATGAAAAATATATGGTTTAAACATTTTTTATAGTTATATATTGATTATAAATAAAATAACAATAATTTTAAATAAAAAATAAATGTTTTCTGAAAAACTATTTTTTTCTAAAAAGTTGTTTCATCACGTCTTGTGCGCTTATATTAAAATTAATTTATAAAAATTTTGGAAAATTTATATTATAAAATGAAATTAATTTTTTAAACCATAAAATCAAAACTATCTTAGGATAAATATTTTGAATTTTTCAAAAAGTTTCATTTTTCATTGAATATTGAAAAATACTGATTTTTATTAAAAACTATCTTTTCATTTAAAATATTTAAAAAGTTAAATTATATTTTAAATTGGTTTTATAGTCAAATTAGTTAAATTATATTATAATAAATACAATTTAGTTCATTATAATTAATTTCATATTGAATTTTGATATTAAAATATTCTATACTTTATGAGAATTTTCTCTTTGGAAACCCACTTTTCATCATGTTTTGGGGTATGATTTTAAATTTAACTATGCCACTTATGTGGTTTTAATTTTTTTAAATGGGTTCCATATTTATAGTAATAATAATTAATATTATATAATCTGGTAAACTTAATTATTTTCTATAATTAATAGTAAAAATAATAAAAATTAATTACAGTGGTTAAGGTAAAAATAAGTTTAAAAGGGTAAAACTAAGAAGATAAGAGTTAATAATGAACAAAAACTTTTCCAATGCCCATATTATGGATACATGTTTACCTTATAACCTCAAATTTTTTATAATTTCCCATTTTGGATCCATTTTTAGGTGAAAAATAGGGCTATTCTTTATTCTTTTCAAAAATTACAAGTATGTCCTCTACCCATGCATAAAAGGCCACCCACACTCTTATCCTCTTCGTACTAACAAATCCATTTGATTTGGAAAAAATCTACCCAAATAACTTAATTAATACCATAAAAACATCTTATATCCCTTTTTATCATAAATCCATCCTAGGATGGATTTTCAAAAAAAGCCTAGAGAGGATATCTAAAGAAGAGGTAATGCTCTTAAATAATCATTTTTATTTTATTTATTCTTCCAAATACTTAAAATTGTATTAAATAATGATGATATAATAACACCAGTATCTACCATATACTGTTATGATATTATGTTAGTGGAATAGCCTATATCAATCGACTCTTCTATCAAATAGTAAACAAAATCATCAATCATGTGTACAGTGGACTACAGCTTCCTAAACCAACGAAACTCATTTTCTATAAACACATATCAAGATTGTATATAATGATGAATTTAATGTATATATATATATATATATAATGTTTATGATATTATTATACTTGTATTATAAGGACCTTACCTTAAACTTTATACAATCTAGTAATTTCCTTTATAATTCACTTCTTTTCATTCCCAAAGATCTTTTCGGTTTAGATTTTTAGAAAATTAGGACCTAACTCATACATATCAACCTAAAAGAATAAAAATTAGGTAATATAAAAATAATATCCATTTTTTCATAATAAAAATGTTTTAAATAAATAAATGAAATATTTTAATGAAAATTCTTCACAACATTCATCTTGGATTTTTCTTTTATCTTACACAACCTTAAACCATATAAAAACATTTTAAAACTTGGGAGGATAAAAAAATATTAATAAGGTATATAAAAAAGAATAAAAAAACTATTATTCCATAAATACTTATAATTATATGAAATAAGTTCCACAAAGATAGAATTCTCACCCATAAAGTATCATATACATACTTTTGAAAAACATGAGATTTCCATAAAACTTAAAAAAATATAAATAAACCATATAGGTAACTTGGGGAATTACATAATTAATATTTCAACCCTTGTATACACCTTATGATTTATAACACTCATGGATACCTTACAATGTAACCCTCATGGCTACCTTATGGTGTAACAATCACAGTTACACTTGGAGTAACAATATGACCAACCTCCAACTTAAACATACCCAATGAATTGTATGGATATATAGGTACCACAATTAATTATAAATAATTCCCAATAACCATAACATAATCATAAAAAAATAATAATTGTATAAAAACATTCCTTTTTATTTTTTAAAAAAGTGAAATTTAAAGAGTATTTTTTAAGAAAAGTCCCTTACAAATATCATATATATATAAAGTGATAATTGATAAAAAGAATGTAATATGTGTATACACTATAAATCCACATAATAAAACATAATATAATAAAATTTATTTTCACAAATAATCTTATTACCACATAATAAATAAAGTTTAAGGTTAACCTAAAGAATAAAAATTGGGTTAATAATTTCTTTACCTCGGGTTTATTTACTTAAAAACTTTTAAAACATCCTATATAATGGTTTAAAGAGTTTTATTGATATATTAAAGAACTATAATGATGTTTATAATACTTTATATGGTATTATTATAATATTTTCCACCCATTGATTGACAATATTTAGTTATTTCTATAGTTTCGGTGCATTCTTTTCATGGTTTCCATGGTCGGTTCGTTCTAGATTTTTTTTTTAAATGGAAATAACACTCTATAAGTGAGAAAATATATATATTAGGCCATTTTAGAAAATTATAAGTGAATTTAAACTTCCCATTATTGTAGTATTATGAAATGATAACTTATCATCTACGAAGGCGGTGAATTGACAAGCCACGGACATCGATTTCGTTTTATGAATAAAATGAGAGATTCAAAGATGAATATACCATTAAACATAATAAAATTATAGTATATATATGATATTGGATTTATCATGAAACATTTTATATGAAAAAGACAAAGGTATAAAGAGGAAGAATTTAAAATAGGAGAAGAAGAAATTTTACCTCTTGAAAATTTCTCCTTGAGAACCTCAATAAGACACTTGGAAGTGGTCTTTTTGTGAGACCAGAAGCACTATAATATGGAAAGAGATGAGGATAAGAGAATTTTTTAGAGGATAGTTGAGAAAAAGGAATGAGGTAATGAATATTTTTGAATTAATGAGCCTCCTTTTATAATTGAGTTGAGGGGTAATTTAGGAATTATATAAAATATTAAATTATATTATGTCTAATATAGGGTTAAAGAATTTAAAAGGGGATAACAAAATAGGATTTCGCATTTTAGACAAAAAAATTCATTTTTTCCTTTTTAAATAATTTTTTTATTTTTAAATATTTTAATTAAATATTATATTCATGAAAAATAATTTTGTAAAATTAAATTATATTCATAACTTTTGACTTTAAAAAAAATCCAAACAAGGTTTAAAATTAGAATACAATTTTTTATCATATCTTATAATTATCATATAAATTTATTTAATTCTTTAATTTGATTAAAATATCAAATTATATTTATTTTATTATTTTTACTACTATTAATTTGATTTATTCATTAATTAAATAATTACTACATCATTGTAGTGAAATCCATTAGGGTAGTTATTTATTCCCTAAAAATTAAAAATAAAATACCATGAAAAATATAATTTTATTATATTTTCAAATACTATTATTGTTTGAAATAAAAATTCTAGGAAATATCATATTAAAAATTATACAAACTAAAATTTATAGTGTGTACAACTTGATTTACTTTTAAATAAAATATTATAAAGGGCTTAAAGTGCTTCATGAGGGTCCAAAATGTCAAAAATTTAAATAAAAACATGATAATAGTCTGTAATTACCTATATAAAAAGTTTTACTCAAAATTTGGGTCATTTAATAATTATTATAATTTTAATAAAACAATTTATTTATTTTCCTTATGCTTTCATAAGCACTGCATCAGCATTGTACGGGCATTATTGTTAATTATTTCATATTTAAAAATTAAAAATAATTCAAAATCATGAAAATAAATAAATTAAGTTCAAAATAATTATTTATATTCATTTATTTTGTATATTTACCTATATCCATGTCGAGAAAACTTCTTTAATTTGTTAAATAGGCTTTTCTTTGAATAAAATACTATAAATGGATTAAAGCCATCCAAGTGGATCTAAGTGGTCCTATATCGGCCCAAGGATGATTTTTTTCGAAACAAACTCATCTAATAAAATTAGGATGAGTTTTATGGTAATTTTATAATGCTAATGATATTATTTTTACCCTTAATTACGTGATTTTCCATTAACCATGGTAAAAATATTAATTAATAAGGTTATTATTCATATTTTACAAAACATTAAGTTGATCCTATTAGATAATAAATATAATACTGATTACATCCATTACATCAATGTATTTTTATTTTCAACATTTAAAACACAAAATTATCTAAAATTAATTTAAAATAAATCTTGTTGACAGATCGAGAAAACAAGTTTTCAAAGTAAAAATGTTCTAAAGTTCATAATGTCTTTAGGCCTAATTTCAATGTGAAATTGATTTAAATAACCCGAATTAGATTAAATGATAAATAATTTATTTAATTATATTTTAAAACCAATTATATAGATAATATAAGGATATAAATAAGTTAGAAAAAAATAGTTTTTAACTAAAGTTTAGCATTTTTCACTATTCATTAAAAATTAAAATTTTCATAAAATTATAAAAAATTATTACGAAGATAATTCCAACATGATTAATTCAAAAATAAAATTATTTTTATCAAATTAAAATTATATAATTTGAAAATTATTGTTTTAAATAAATAACCCTATAATAAATTATTTATTTTAATAATTACTTAACATAATAAATTTTACCATTAAATTCAAGAATACTAATAAATATAAAAACAAATTATTCTATAAATACCTAGGTATTTACCTTATCCTCACCTTCTGCAAATTTCATCCTCACAATTTTTATTTACTTATTAAATAATTGTGGATACCTTTCCCTCATAGCATTTTCAAATTCCCATGTTGCTTCTTCTACCATGTGGTTTCTCCACAAAATCTTAACCTAGTAAATTAAATTTTTCTACAATACTTGCTCTCTATGATCAAGAATTTGAATAAGATTCTCTTCATAATAAAGGTTCTCATCCAGCTAAACTACTTATGAGCTCAAAACATGAGATGAATCTGGCACATACTTTCTCAACATGGAAATATAAAAAAAACATTGCGTACCTGAGATAAACTCAGAGGAAAATCTACTCAGTAGGAGACTGGTCCAAATTTCTCCAGGATTTAATAAGGTCTAATGAACTATGTACTTAGCTTTCTTTTCTTTCCAAAATTAATAACACTTTTCCATGGAGATATTCTAAGAAAAACATGACCACGTATCTTGAAAGAAAAGTCTTTCCTCCTATTATCTCCATAACTTTTCTACCTACTCTAAGCTATCCTCATGTGTTGTTGTATCATATTTACTTTCTCAATCACTTCCTCTACTAATTATGGTCCAATTAATTTTATTTCCCTACTTAATCCCAAAATTCTAGAGTTTGACATTAATTTAAATATAATGACTCAAAAGGTTCCATCTGTATACTATAATTAAAGATATTATTATAATAAAACTAAGCTAAAGAAAGATGTTGATCCCAATTTACCTTATAGTCCAATGAACAATATCTAAGAATATCCTCTATTGTATGAATTATTCACTCGGTCTATCCATCAGATTGAGGATGAAAAGCAGTGCTGAAATTTAATTATGTGTCCAATGACTTCTGAAGGCCTTTTCAAAAGGTAGAAGTGAACCTAGGATCATGGTCAGATACAATGGAAAACGGAACTCCATGTAACCTAACAATATCTTTTAGGTATAGTCGATATAGCTGATCTAAATACACAGTATCTCAAACAGAAATAAAATTTATAGATTTAGTTTATTAGTCAACAATAACCCAAATTTCATTATTACCTTGACATGTCTTTGGTAGTCCCACCATGAAGTACATGGATATATTTTCCCATTTCCACTCTAGCAGGGGTAGAGGTTGAAGCATCCCCTTAGGTAATATTCACTCTACTTAAACTTTTTGACAATTCAAAAATTTAATGATAAAATCTAAAATATCTCTTTTTATTCCATCCCACCAATAATACTCCTGAAGGTCTCTGTACATCTTTGTGCTACCAAGATAAACTAAAAATGGAGAACTATGAGCTTCATTTAACAACTCTTTCTTCAATTGTAAATCACAAGGCACACATAACATCTTACTAAATCTCAAAAAGAATCTTTATCCACATTAAATTTTGTAAACTTACCATTTTTCCCTAATTCTACCATTTTTTGAAACTCGTCATCTTCCTTCTGCGCTTTCTTAATTCTGTCTGACAAAGATGACTGCACTAAAACCTAAAAGAAAACAGAGGAAATTCTTGCACCAACAACTTCAAATCCAAAATTCATCAAATCATTAATCAATAGTTCTTATTCCAAATGTAACATGGTTAATGATGCATGATTTTTCCAACTCAATGCATCTAAAACTTTGTTTTCATTTCTAGGATGGTAATTTATCATGAAATTATAATCTTTTATCAGTTTAAGACATCTTTTATGCCTCATGTTTAATTCTTTCTCAGTGAATATACACATCATACTTTTATGTTAAGTATATATTTCACATTAAGCTCCGTATAAATGATGTCTCAAAATTTTCAAAGTGAAAACCACAGGTACTAATTCTAAATCATGTATGGGATAATTTAACTCATGAGGTTTCAATTTTATTGAAACATAAGAAATTTCCTAAAAATTCTACAATAGAACACAACCAAGTATCTTCAATGAAGCATCACTATAGATGAAAAATTAACCATTTATGGAAGTCAGGTCCAAAAATATAGAATTCACCAATCTCTTATTTAATTCCTAAAAAAACATCATATTCTTTTTTCTAAATAAATTTAACCCCTTTTGTGTTAACTTAGTTAGAAAGCTAGATAATCGTGCAAATTTTTTAATAAATCGTCAGTAATAACCTGCTAAACCAAGAAAACTATGAATATTTGTAACATTTGTAGGTATTTTTCATTCATCAACCACTTTTGTTTTGGTAGGACCAACTGTTATTCCATCCTTATTTACAATGTACCCAAAAAAATAAATCTGTTTCAACCAAAAATTAAATTTTCTAAATTTCTTGTATAACTTCTATTCTTTGAGAGTTTATCGGACAATCATTAAAAAAATTTCATTATCTTTATAACTTTTGGAAAACACAAAAATATCATTAATAAAAATAAAAATAAACTTATCCAAATATTCATGGAATATTCTATTCATAAGATCCATGAATATAATAGGGGAATTTTCCAAAATAAAGGGGATGAAAAAAAACTCATAATTCCCATATCTATTATGAAAAACTATTTTTGGGATGTTATCCTCCTTTACCTTCAACAGACGGTACCCTAATCTCAAGTAAAAATTGGAAAAATATTGATCTCCCTAGATCTGATAAAACAAGTCATCGATATGAGGCAAAGTATACTTATTCTTAATTTAATGTCATTAAAATCTCTATAATCAATTAAAAGTATCACTGAACCATCTTTTTTATAAACAAAACAAGATCACCCCATCATGAAGTTCTAGGATGAATGAATCCTTTATCAAGTAACTCCTATAACTGATTTTTCAATTCAAGAAGTTCCACTCGATCCATTCGATAAGGGTTTTAGAAATTATCTTTGCATTAGGAACTAAGACAATATTAAATTCAACTTCCTGATTAGGTATAACATCAGGTAACTCATCAGAAAAAACATCAAGGTATTCATTTACCACTGACACGTCATTAATCTGAATAGTTCCCTTATTTTCAAAAATATGTTCAATATATCTTTCATTTCCATATTTCAATAGTTTCATAGCTTCCTAATATGTTATCAATGGTATGGGTTCATTCTTGTATACAAAGAAAAATTATTTATGGAAAAAAAATTTATTTATCTCTAAAATAAATCTTAGAATGAGAAACAGAAATCTAATCCATACCCAGAATAACATCAAACTCTACTAAGGGAATAGCAAAAATGTTTATAGGTAATTTCATTCCATAGAAAAAAAAAGAAGGAATATTATTATAATTCCTTTTTGAAGTAATATTTCCCCCCTTTTTTAACTATAATTTCCATTCTCATTTCTTGAGATGAAATTTCCAATTTAAAGAAAATTTATCAAAAATAATGTAATGTGTATAACATGTATCAAACAAAACATTAGCAAAGTCTGAGTAAACAAACAAAGTACCTAATACCAGTTCATTGGATGGCCCAACATCTACTGACACAGTCGCAAAGGATTTCACTACACCTTTATGCTTATAATCTGGCCACTTCCCATCATTAAAATCATTCTTTGGGTAGGTATTCACATAATGACACATCTCACCACATTTAAAACACTTTATAGTTTACTTATAGGAATTAATATTAAGATTATTTTAATTAAAATATTATGTGATATGTCTAAACTTACCACATTGAAAACAATTCTTAGTTTTATTAAGTCATTCCCCAGGTTGCTTTCTACCACACTTCCCACAAACTGAAAACTGGACTTTCTTACCTTCATATTTATTTGATTGATTCTTACCCATATCTTTCTATCTATACCTCTTCTTATTCTTTTTTTCAAATTACACGTGATCATCATCAGACTCCATTTCTACCCTCTCATCACATCAGACAAAATTCTCATAACTTTTGAATTCACAAGAGGCAAATGCCCTTCGATATCTTGGCTTCAATACTAAGTAAAAATGATTGATTTTACTATCAAGATCTTGAATAAAATTTGGAGTTTACCTTCCCAAATGAGTGAAGTTTTCTTTATACAATACCATTGAATATTCCTTATTTTGTTTCAATTCAAGGAATTTATTTTCCATCCTAAGTCGAACCACCTTAGGAAAATATTTTCAAGGAAAATATTCTTAAATTAATCATATTCCAAGGAATCAATATCCTCTTTATCCCTGAAATTCTTGACCATTAACCACAACTGGTCAGCTTGACCTTTGAAATAATAAATGGAAAGACTAACCTTTTTATTAAATAAAAACCCAATAAAATCAAATATCTTTTCAATGGATTTAATCTATCATTTATTCATCACTGGGTCAAATGATCCATCGAAAATAGGAGGGTGTCGCATCATAAAATGTTCCACTATCATCATGTTTCTTTATAGTAGCTTTGGTTTTTCTCTTGCATGGATTCCACTTCCATTTATATCCTATTTCAAATGAAACATTAGTGTCACAAACTATTCAATTCTAATCCCTACCATTCTAGGTTGTGGATTCAGAAAGATATTAGCCTCTCGATTCCTTCTAACTTTGGTTTCCCTATTTCTTATATAGAAACCCATTCTAAACAGATATATCTTAGATGAAGAAACATGGTAATATTAAAAGGATACATAATTTAAATATAAACATAATTTAAGAATCATTTATGGTATTCTATTAACATTGTCCTAACCTCTAAAGTTATCTAAATCATTCCATGATACCAACTATAAGGACCTAGCATTAAAAATTACATAGTATAGTAAATTCCTTTAGAATTTACTTCTTTACATTACCAAAGATCTTTTCAATTTATAGTTTTATAAAATTTGGACATAATTAATAAATATCAACCCAAAATCTTAAAAAGTGGTTACTACTAAAATAGTATCTATTTCTTCTATAATAAAAAAGTTTTTAATAATGACATGAAATATTTTCAGGAAAATTCTTCACAACATTTATCTTAGCTACTCCTTTTCTCTTACCCAATCGTAAATCCTGTGAAAAAAAATTTAAAAATTTGGGATAAGAACAAAATATCAGTAAGGGATATAAAAATAATAAAAGAAATCATTATTCCATAAATACTAATAATTATATGAAATCATTTTCACAAAGACATACTTCTCACCCATAAAGTATCATATACATAATTGTAAAAAACATGAGATTTTAATAAAATATAAATAAACATAAATAAACCATATAGGTAACTTGGGGTATTAATTAATTAATATTTTAACCATCATGTCTACCTTATTATTTGTAACACTCATGGTTACCTTACAATGTAACCCTCACGACTACCTTAAGGTGTAACCATCGTAGTTAGACTTGGAGTAAGCATACAGCTAACCTCAAAATTAAACATACCCTATGAATTGGAGAGATATATAGGTCCTACATTTCATCATAAATAATTCCCAATAACAATAGAATAATTATAAAACAATAATACTTTCATAAAAATGTTCCTTTTGAATTTTGTAAAAATAGAAATTTAAAGAGTATATTTAAAGAAAAGTCCCTTACAAATATCATATCTTTGAAGTGAGAATTGATAAAAAAGAATGGAATATTTGTATACACTATAAATAAACATAATAAAACATAATATAATCAATTTTAATTTCACAAATAATCTTATTACCACATAATCAATGAAGTATAATTTTAACCTAAAGAATGGAAATTGGGTTAGGAATTCCCTTATCTTGGGTTTGTCTTACTTCAAAAGTGTTAAAAAATCCTGTATAATTGTTTGAATTGTGTTATTGATATATTAAATAACTATACTCATGTTCATAATACTTTACATTATCTTCTTATAAAATTTTCCTCCCATTTATTAACAATGTTTAGTTATTTCTATAGTTTTGGTGCGTTCTTTTCATGGTTTCCATGATCGGTTCATTGTGGATTTTTCTTTTCAAATTGAAAAAACACTACATAAGTAATAAAATATATATATTAGTCCATTTTAAACAATTATCATTGAATTTAAACTTCCCATGATTTCGGTATTAGGAAACGATAACTCATCGTCCTCAAATGCGGTGAATTGACACACCAGAGACGACGATTTCATTTTTAAGAATAAAAGAATAAAATGAGATATTCAAATTTGAATATACCATTTAACATAATAAAATTATATTATATATATTATACTAGAGTTATAATGAAACCTTGAATATGAGAAATACAAATTTAGAAGAGAGAAATAATTTAAAAGAGGAGAAGAAGGAATTTTACCTCTTGAAATTTTCTCCTTGAGAACCTCCTTAAGGCTCTTGGAAGTGGTATTTTTGTTAGAATAGAAGAACAATAATGTGTCAAGGGATAAGGATAAGGGAATTTATTAGAGGATAGTCAATCAATAATGCTCAATGTGATGAATATTTGTGAAGGAATGGGCCTCATTTTATAATTGATTTGAGGGGTAATTTTAAAATTACTTAAAATATTAAATTATATTAAGTCTAATATAGGGTTAAAGAATTTCAAAAGGGATAAAAAGCATAGGATTAAACGTTTTAGACCAAATATTTTTGTTTCGGTACTTGTTCAATAATTTTGTGATTTTTAAATATTTTAATTAAATATTATATTCATGTAAAATGATTTTGTAAAATTAAAAACTATTCAAAACTTTTGAATTTAAAAATATCGAAAAAACGTTTCAAATTCAAATAAATTTTTTTATTATATCTTAGAATTATCATATAAATTTATGGAATTATTTAATTATCTTAAAAATATCAAATTATATTTATTTTATTATTTTTAATATCATTAATTTCATTTATTTATTAATTAATTAATTACTCTATCATTATTGTGAAGGCCATTAGGGTAGTTATTTATTACCTAAAAATTAAAAATAAATTACATGAAAAATATAATTTTATTATATTTAAAAATAATATTATTTTTTTAAAAACACTCCTAGAAAACCTCATATTAAAAATTATAAAATCTAAAATTTTAGTGTGAACAGCTTGATTTACTTTTAAATAAAATATTATAAAGGAATTAAAGTGCTTCATGTGGGTCCAAAATGTCCCAAATTAAAATAAAAACATGATAATTGTATACAATTTATTATATAAATTTTTTTATCGAAAATTTGGGTCATTTAATAATTCTTATAATTTTAATAAAAACATTTTATTTATTTTCTTTATGCATGCACAAGCACAACATCAGTGTTGCACATGAATTAATGTTAATTATTTCATATTTAAAAATTAAAAATAAATTACCATCATGAAAATAATTTAATTAGTTTTAAAATAATTATTTATATTCATTTATTATGTATATTTACTTATATCCTTGTCAAGAAAACAACTTTAATTTTTTAAATAGACTTTTCTTTGAATAAAATAATATAAATGTATTAAAGTCATCCAAGTGGCTTCAAGTGGTCCAAAAATAGACCAATGTATGGTTTTTTTCAAAACATTCTCATCCAATGAAATTAGGACAAGTGTTATGGTAATTTTATAATTCTTATACTATTATATTTTCCCTTAATTATCCGATTTACCCTTAACTGTGGTAAAGAATAATAATTACTAAGGTTACTATTCATATTTTCCAAAAACACTAAGTTGATTATATTAGATCATAAATATCATATTTATTAAATCTGTGTATGTATATTTTTCAAAATTCAAAACATAGAAGTTGCTAAAATTAATTTAAAATAAATCATACTGATGGATCGAGAAAAAGAGTTTTCAAAGTAAAAACATTCTAAAGTTCACAGTGTTTTTATGTCCAATTTCAATGTGAAATTGATTCCAATGACATAAATTATATTAAATGATAAAAAATTATTTAATTATACTTTAAAACCAATTAAGTATATAGTCTAACAATATAAATAAACTAGACAAAAAAGCAGTTTTTAACTAAAGTGCAGTATTTTTCAAATTCATTAAAAATTAAACATTTTTCTGAAAATTCTCAAAAATTAATACTAAGATAATTAAAAAATTATGAATTAAAAAATTAAATTATTTTTTTCAAATTAAAATTCTATAATTTGAAAATAAATTTTTTAAATAAATAACCATATAATAAATTATTTATTTTAAGAATTACTTAACATAATGAATTTAACTATTTAATTAAAGAATAATAATAAATATAGAAAAATTATTCTATAAATACCTATGTTGTTATATATATAATTATAACATCACATATACCTTCTTACTTTACATCCCTTCTAAAATACAATAACGTCGTTTGTTTGTACGGCGGACTATCGTCTCGCGAAGCGATGTGATTCGTTATTCACTTATGCTTTATATAAAAATTAATAAGGATGCATTTAATGAATATATGTGATATATATCACATGATATTGATTATTTAAAATTAATTTATCTCCAACTTTTTTACCCTTTTAGTCGTTAATGGAATGATATTGTCGCTCATGTGTACGTACAGCCTACCATCTCCATAATGCAATACGATTCATTTTCCATGTCCAACCTTCAATAATGATTATAAAAATGTATCTAATGAGTAAATATGATATTTATAAAATTAATATCATTTTATATATGATAAATAAATATCTTATACAAAATAACTGAAACTTTCATGGAAAAACATGCATAAGCAAAAAGACAATTTACATCTGAAACAATGAAAATAATAAAATATTATACACAAAAATGTGCTAAAATGTTATAAGAGGACCGTATATGATATTATAAATATTAATATGGTTATATTATAAATTAAAAAAAATCTCAAAACCATTATACATGAGGTTAAATCAAACTCAACCAAAAAGAATCATGAGGTAATGGATTTCATCTCAATTTTCATTTCATTGAGACATTTTTTAATATCCACCTATTCACTTATATGTGGTATATGTATGGACCCTTTTATTTATTTAACATGAATAAATATTTATTATTTATTATTAATATTTCATTTCAAGTTTATTCGTAAAGGGGTTACAATTTAAAAGTTACCAAAGAGGTAAAAATAATTGTATAATCTCATTTTATTTTATGATTGTTTAATTTCTCTTGAAACAATGACATTATTGTGTTCATTTTTCATTGTAAATTAAATTTCTATTAAATATCAATATTCTTGTATTATGTATAAGATAATTTCATGAATTTTATACCATTTTTACATATGGTGTTTACTTTGAATGTTATTTGATTAACTGGGGAAATATTGATAATCTATATCCTTTACTAAATATGGATATTTGATGATATGGCATATTGATTCATGAATTAAATAAATTATTTGATATATTATTAATGACTCATACATATAGTTAAGGGTGGGTTTTGGATATATATATCCCATAAAATCATTAACAGATCTCATGAGGTAAATCAGTTGGCCAAATCATATGGGTTTTTGCCCGTAATTTTAAACTGTCTTGTGAAAGGTCATGATAGTAGAGGTGTCATGATACTTGAGATTATGGAATCCAATAATTAATAATTTACTTCATTAAGAATTCATTTGTTATTATCCTTGATATTTTCATAATGATATTATTTATGGATTCATTTCATTCTCAGTTTATTAATTAAATGGCATGTGTTTTTAGTAATTTACTTCTCTATATTGATTATGCCTTATCTTGATAGTCCTGTTATTGATTAAATAGAATATATGTTCAGATATTTACCTTTCCATATTTATTATGTATTATCTAATCATGATATTTGAGTTATTTATTAAATATAATGTGTGTTCATATATTTACCTTTCCATATTGATTATTCCTTAATGATTATGCTTTATTTACTCATGATAGATTCTGATGTACGTAGACCTTGATGAGAATTTGAACTCACCCTTATTATATTTCCTTTCCAAAGAATCTCTAAAGAGTATCGTGAATGATATTAAATACTATTCTAAAGTAATAATGATATTCTTGAAAAAATCATGATTTAATTTGTGTATTCAAACGTAATATGGGGATCGTGTGTGTATCTTGTTTACTAGTACTACTAAACTATTTGGTTGTAACACCCGAGACTTTTATGAGAAATATTTGATTTTTATGTTATATACATCATCAAATGAATCTTTCATTACACACAAAACTATCTTGTCTTTCTTTACATGCAATCATGACCTTCCTCAATAGCTTGCATCGTACGCAATACTGAGTTTCACTATACAATGATATGCTATTAAAATATTATTAAAACTAGCCATTATGAATAGTAATACCCAATTTTTGAAATTTTATAAATTTTATCTTTCAAAATGGACTTAATTTTTGGATTCAGAATATCAAAATTAGCCTAGGGTGAAATTTTGGTATTTTTCTGAAAACTTTCAATTTTTGATGAATAGTAAAAACACTGGGTTACTATTTAAAAACCAACTTTTTATTTAAATAAATATTTATTTTATTTCAATTTATTTTAGTTCTAAATTGATACATAATACCTAGATAAGTTCAAAGTAATTAATTGGAGTCATTTTATAATAATTTTAGATATATAAAAATTTTATTGAACTTTTCACCGTCTTTTACCCACCACCTAGGAGAATTTGCAAATTTACATAAAACTTAATTTTACTGCTTCTGTGAGTGGAATTTCGAAAATTCGAAAGACACAGTTAATATCAAGGAGTAAAATTTGGTTCAATAAGATAAAAATAATTTTTGGTGAATAGTAACTTTTTACTTTTTTTACCACAGTTAAAAGTAAATAGGGTAATTAAGGGTAAAAATGATATTATTATTACCATAAAACATGTCCTAATTCTATTGTATAAGTTTAATTTGACCAAAAAAACATTAGGAATAAAATATGACCATTTAGGTCCACTTGGATTAGATTAGGACATTTATTATTATTTTATTTAAAGAAGAGTTAAAATAGATAAAATCAAAGTTTAGAAACTAAAACATTTTCAATATAGGGTCATAGATAAGATAATTTTGACTACAAATATTCATTAGAAAGATAAAAGTATTTTATACATAATTGTATTTTCTTTATAATTTTTAGACTTTAAATAATTTAATTTATTTATGACACAATGATGATGCAGTAATTACCTTATTAATGGAATATTAACATAATTGATATTATAAATACCCAAATAAATGTAATTTGAGACTTTTTATGAATTAAACTAATTTTATAGGTTAATATGACATGTTATTATTGATTTAATTAACTTTTTTTGAACTAATCATGCGGTTATTATTTTCACAAAAATCAAATACCAAATAGTGTCAAAATTGACATAAAATAGTTTTTAAAACAAATATTATATTATTAATTGTTATTTTATTCCTAAAAATCTAAGGTTTGGAAAAATTATTATATAAGGTTATATATATTAATAATTAACAACTTGGGGTTCGTTTTTCTTGTTATAGTAAGTTTATTAACCTTATAGTGTATGAAAACAAGAAGACACGGTAAAAGTGAAATTATTTAACTTAAAGCTAAATCTAAATGATAAGGTTAAAATAGTAACCTAAACTTGTCTAAAATCTATTGTTTGAGATTATTTCTACCCATAACCTCCTTATATTTGAAATAAATCAATTTAGATCTATTAAAAACCAAATATGACTTTATAATAAAATAATATTTTTAGTTTTTCTAAAGGTGCCCATCTCCTTCCTTATAAAAGGGCACCTCCTCCCTCTCTTATTCACACCACTTTGAGCCTTCAATCTCGGCCAATACCTGAAAATTTCTCTTCTAAACTTCCCTAGAAACATCCTAGAGGTCATGGTATTCTTCAAATGCCATCTTTGGTAACCTAAGAGGAGGTTAAGAAGAGGCGCTTCAAAGAAAAGGTAATGTCCCTTACCGATTCTTTCAACTTTTTTTTCTTCTTCTACTTCTTCTTATTTAGTTGTTTCATTATGAAGTAATAACATCAGTATCAATCATATACTGATATGTTATTATAAATATTAAACAATCTTATTTCACCTTCTATCCATCCTACGTAAAACAAAATCACCACGCGTGCGTACGTAAGGAATACCGTCTCCAGGCCGTGGTGTAATCTATTTTCCACCACCACCTTACTTGGATGGGTATAATGGTGTAACGAATAACTATATATGATTATTTTAAAGTGATATTTATTCTTAAATATTATACATACACTTCAATACAATTCCACGATCATGGGAACGATATCATCACTCGTGCGTATGTACGGCCTACCGTCTCCACGATGTCATGCGACTCGTTCTACATGATCTTCATTGTATAATGATTATATAAATGAATTTAATGAATAAATATGATATATATTACACTAATACCATTCTATAAATGAGGTATCTATAACCTAAAAATAATAAGAAGAATTTATTTGACAAAACACGCATAAGAACAAAAAGTAATAAACACATGAATAACAAGTAGCAATGAAATATTACTAATAAGAAGCTAAGAATATGACCATATATGATATCATAACAAAAAGTATGATTCTGGAATAAGTCAATGACATCATTTGAATCATTATATAGGAGTTTCGGACACTTACGAAGCAAATCGGACCTAAGGTAAGGGAAAATATCACAATCTCAATTTTTATCCGAGATTGTTTATAATTCAGAATTTACTGGGGAATATTTATCATCCACATCCATGTTTCCCAAAGTATGAGAAGAATGTTTTCTTCAACTTATATGGCATGAATGGATTTTTAGAAAATTATTTCCATGAAGATTCCATTAAAAGTTTCAAAGTTTATTTTTAATCAACTTCTTTTAGTTTAAAATTGTATGACATGTTAAGAAAGGAAAATTGTTTTTGAAGTAGAAAGGATATTTTCCTCAAGAATGGAGTTCAAGTGTTTTATCAAAATTATTTTCCATCTAAGATAATACAGGGTTCTGGTTCTATCCCTATTTTTACATTGATTTGATTATGTTATGATGGAATTAATTTTATGATGTCCTTTTATCTTATATGGATTAAGTTTTGATGGCATGATGTTTAAGAATCCCATTTTTATTACATAGGTTATGCTATGATGTATGATTTCTAATTTTGTGGCACACATAAGAATGGTTTCATTATGAGATGGGTGGGACCTATATCTCCCTCCAATGCATTGGGTAAAAATTTATATCTCATGAGATAGACATGGATGGAACGTCAGGTTAATCCAGTTCAGTGAAACAGGACTGAAACGAGGAGTGAAATCGGTTCAGAAATGGACTTTGTCCGCTAAGATAGTCTTGGCAATGAGTCCTGACTGCTAAGAAATTATTCTATATGATTATGTGTGTATGCCACAAAGTTTCATGTTTTAAGTTATGATTATTGGGATTACATTTCACTACAATGATTTATCCCATGTTATGAAATTATGATCTCTTTTGCAGGTTAAGATTTCCAAAATGTTATGTTCTTATGAATATGATGTGATTAGTATTTTTTTTGTTTACCCTTACTGGGAATTGGAGATCACCCTTTTGTATGTTTTCTTTTACCATGTCAGGAATAAGGTTATTAAGTATAATATTCCAAAAGGGACTCTAGATATGATGAAATAAATGGGAGACAACATAGATGATTTATGAACCAGTTGTTTATGTTTCCCAATTTCTAAAGACACTATACCTACACTGCCCTTTCATGGTTTTGTTATATGTTGTAATAAGTGTGCTTAAATTTTGAATCAATAACAATGTATGTAAAGTGCGGGTCGTTATAGTTTGTATCAGAGTCAAAGGAGGTAGGAATGTATCTGATCCTTGGGAACTCTCACATGTGAGCGTTGGACGAAGCATGGCTCTCTGTCCAAGGGCTTCATGAGGAAATGGCTGCCATTGGGGATGGTGGTGTGTCCCACCTAGGGGTGTATCCGCCCATAGAGTTCCCTGATAGGTATCAATTATATTCCACTGGATGTAATTCTAAACTGTTATAGTTTGTATCAGAGGAAAGGTATAGTCAACCTTTGGAAACTAGGATGTGAAAGCCTTAGTAAGAACCCTAAGGATAAGTCTAAGCATGGAACCCAATCTTAGTGTTTTAGAAATGTCCATGAACAACCTATGATAAGACCTTAAGTGTGAAATTTATTCTTGATTATGTGGTTTTCCTATTATAATTAGTGTTGCTCACATTATTCTTCTTGGTTCTAGTCAATGGATGGAACCCGAAAGAACCGTGTTAATGAGGAATGCAAAGGGCAATGCAATGATTGTCCCCCTGAGCAACCAAACTTTATGGGAGCTAGAATGAAAAATCTTGTAGCCTTGCTCTCACAACTTTCTCAAGCTATGAATCATGCAGGACTTCCAAACGAGAAAAGGAAGGAGCAACATTCTGTTGAATCCTTCATGAGGCAGCGTCCACCCTCATTCAGTGGGTCTACTAATCCATTAGTTGCTGAACAATGGATCAGTACCACTGAAAAGATATTTTCAATTCTTCAATGTTCTGAACAAGATAAATTCATTTTAGCAGTATATTGTTTAGAAGGTCAGCAGATCAATGGTTTAATATTATCAAGAATATGAGGCCAAGATATGAAATTGAGTCCATGGAATGGGACGAGTTCAAGAACTTATTTTTCAATAAGTACTTCCCTCGTATTCTTCGAACAAAGATGGAGAAGTAGTTTCTTGAACTGAAGCAAAAGGATAATGAATCTGTTGGTACATATGAAGCAAATTTAACAAGACTTGCAAGGTACACTTCTGGGATTATTATCCAACCTGAGAGTAAGATCGAATGATTATTTAGTGTCTCAAAACCAAGTCTTCAAAGGGCGTTAGCCATAAGGTACTTCAATAGCTACGAGGAAATTGTTCGATATGCTCTCAAGTTTGATATGGAGATTGGAGTAACCCATCAGTCATATGCGTTTGATAAGAAGAGGAAAATGGAATTCAAAGGTAAATCTAAAGACCACACTGAAAAAAGATGAGTTTTCCCTTATGCTCAAAGTGTGGAAAGAAACATGGAGGGAGTTGTCTTAAAGGGACAAGTATGTGTTTCAAATGTGGAAAGGAAGGTCATTGGGCATTTTAATGCTGCAATGATGGGAAGAAGATGTCTAATGATGCGAACAAAGAAAAGGCTACACAGAGTGAACCTCCTACACTTCAATGTTACAAGTGCAAGGAAATGGGGCATTATGCTAATAAATTCCCTGATCCAAGGGTTGTTGATGATGATCTACGTCAACAAACTCTAAAGGCTAAAGATAAAGGAAAGTCACATGCAATTTATATCAGCGATGTGGAGTATGAGAACTAAGTGGTGAAAGGTACACTTACCATCCACTCTAAAGTAGAAAATGTTTTATTTGATTCTGGATCCACCCACTCTTTTATTTCTAAATATTTTTCTAAGGGTATCATAGTATTACCTTAACAATTAGATGTTGAGTTAGTTGTGGCAACCCCTAATGGCACAACAGTCTCATCAAAAGTTTATAATTCTTCTCCGATTGAAGTTTGTGTGAAAGTGCTTCCTGTAAATATTTTGATCCTTCCTATAGTGGAATTTGATGTGATTTTTGGCATGGATTGTCTTTCTTTATATGGAGATCATATCAATTTCCAAAGAAGGGAAGTCACATTTCATATTCCAGATCAATCTATGATCGTATATCGTTGCAAGGATGAACATAACCTTCCAATGGAGATTTATTCCATCTTATGGGTCTTGATTCCACTAAATGAAGGTTATTTATCTCAAATGGTTGGATAGAAACTCACGATTAAGAATACACCCATTGTACGGGAGTTTGATGATGTCTTTCCGGAGGAATTGTCGGGTCTTCCACCAAATCATGAAGTTGAGTTTTCAATAGAACTCGTACTGGGTGATTTGCCTATTTCAAATACACCTTATAGAATGGCCCCAATTGAGTTACAGGAATTGAAGAAGCAACTCCAAGAGAATACTGATAAGGGATTCATACTCCCTAGTGTATCACCTTGGGGATCACATGTTCTTTTTGTTAAGAAGAAAGATAGATCAATGAGACTCTTCATTGATTATCGAGAACTTAACAAGATCACTATCAAGAAAAAATATCCTCTCCCACACATTGATAACTTATTTGACCAACTACGCAGAGCTCAATACTTTTCTAAGATTGATCTTCGTTAAGGGTATCATCAATTAAGGTTCAAAAGGGAGGATATACCAAAGACGGCTTTCCATACAAGGTATGGACACTATGAATTTATAGTGATGCCATTTGGTCTTACTAATTCCCCTGCTATCTTCATGGATATAATGAATAGAGTCTTTAGAGACTCTCTTGATCATTTTGTTGTAGTCTTTATATATGATATTCTTGTCTATTCAAAGAGCAAGGAAGAACATGAAGATCACTTGAGAATTATATTGAAGACCCTGATAAAGGAGAATATTTCTGCCAAATTTACCAAGTGTGAATTTTGGCTTCAAAAAGTTGCATTTTTGGGTCACATAATCTCAAAAGAGGAGATATCTATGGATCCATAAAAAACAGAGGTTATTGAAAGATGGTCGAGACCAACAACAGTAACCGAGATCCGAAGTTTTCTTGGTTTATCTAGATATTATCGACATTTTGTGAAATATTTTTCACGATTATCTAACCCACTAACCAGGTTGACTCAAAAAGGAGTTAAGTTCGTGTGGACGGAGGAATGTGAAGAGAATTTCAAGGAGTTGAAAAGAAGGTTATTCAGTGCACCTATACTCACACTTCCTTGTAGTGGAGAAAGGTTGGTGGTCTACAGTGATGCATCCAAGAAGGGGTTGGGTGTGTTCTTATGAAAAATAATATGGTGATAGCTTATGCCTCATGACAGTTGAAAATCCATGAGCAAAATTAACCAACTCATGATTTGGAGTTAGTTGCGGTAATCTTTTCATTAAAGATTTGGAGGCATTATCTTTATGGTGAAAGGTGTGATATTTATACTGATCATAAAAGTTTAAAGTAAATTTTCACACAAAAGGAGCTGAATATGCGCCGAAGAAGATTGTTGGAGTTGATTAAGGATTACGACTGCTCAATTCATTACCATCCAGGGAAAGCAAACAAGGTGGCAGACGCATTAAGTCGACAAGACCATGCTAGCTTATCCATGATGAGGATCACAAAAGATCCAATATTTATGGATTTACAAAGGATGGATCTTGGAATTATAATGGAAGGGGGGAAATATTATCTTTCTCAAATGAATGTTCAACCATCTATACATGTGAAGATGAAAGAGGCACAAAAAGAAGATGTAGATTTACAAAAGAAGGTGAGAAATGTTCCTGAATTCAACCTTAATTGTGATGGGATAATAAGGTTCAGTAATCAGGTTTGTGTTCCTCCCATCCCATAATTAAAGAAGGATCTTCTGGATGAGGCTCATAGTTCTTCATTCTCTATTCATCCTAGAAGCACGAAGATGTATAGGGACTTGAAAGAGTAATTCTGGTGGGATGGCATGAAAATAGATGTTGCTGAATATGTCTCTCGATGCTTGGTTTGTCAGCAAGTTAAAGTTGAGAGACAGAAGTCTAAGGGGATGTTACAACCATTACCCATACCTGAATAGAAATGTGAAAACATCACTATGGACTTTGTCACTGGAATTCCTAAAACATCCAAAGGAAATAATGCTATCTGGGTCATAGTTGATCATCTTACAAAGTCTGTACACTTCATTTCTATTTTATAGGATTTCTCTCTGGATCATCTTGCCAGGATATATGTAAAGGAAGTGGTAAGATTGCATAGAGTACCACTTTCCATTATATCTGATCAGGATCCGAGGTTTACCTCAAAGTTTTGGAAAAGTCTTCAGCATACTCTGGATACAGAGTTGAGTTTCATCACTGCTTATCATCCTCAGACAGACGGTCAGTCTGAGAGAACAACTCAAACTCTAGAATATATGTTAATAGCTTGATCTATAGATTTCAAAGGTGGTTGGGATCAACACCTAACTTTGGTGGAATTTTCTTATAATAATAGCTTTCACTCCAGTATTCATATGGCTCCTTATGAATCTCTCTATGGAAAGAAATTCCGAACTCCAACTTGCTGGGATGAAGTTGGGGAAAGAAAGCTATTAGGACCTAATCTTGTTGATGAGATGGCAGAAAAGGTCAGATCTATTCAAGAACACATTAGAGCATCTCAGAGTCGACAAAAAATTTATGCCGACAACCGAAGAAAAGACCTAGAATTTGAAGTGGGTGATAAAGTGTTCTTACGAATATCTCCTTGGAAGAGAGTAATGAGATTTGGAAATAAGGGAAAGTTGAGCCCTAGGTATATCGGTCCTTTCAAAATATTGGATTGTGTTGGGAAGGTATCTTACTGATTGGCTCTTCCACCGAATCTATATTAAGTTCATGATGTGTTCCATGTATCTCTCCTGAGAAAGTACATACAAAATCCTTCACATGTACTCAGCTCAAAAGTTGTACCGCTGGAGCAAGATCTTTCTTATGAAGAACAGCCGATAGAGATTCTGGATCATAATGAAATATTCCTACGGAACAAGACCACTCACTTGGTGAAAGTTTTATGGAGGAACCACCAATTTTAAGAAGCTACATGGGAGCTTAATGATATGATGAGGGAGAGGTATCCTCTTCTATTTCTTACAAAGTGATGAATTTTGAGGGAGAAATTCATTTTAAGGGGGGTAGAATGTAACACCCGAGACTTTTATGAGAAATATTTTGTTATTATGTTATATACATCATCAAAGGAATCTTTCACTACACACAACACTAGCTTGGCTTTCTTTACACGTAATCATGACCTTCCTCGATAGCTTGCATCGTACGCAATACCGAGTTTCACTATACAATGATATGCTATTAAAATATTATTAAAACTAGACGTTAAGAATAGTAATACCCCCTTTTTGAAATTTTATAAATTTTTTCTTTCAAAATGGATTTCATTTTTGGATTCGGAATATCAAAATTATCCTAGGGTGAATTCTTTTTATTTTTCTAAAAACTTTCAATTTTTGATGAATAGTAAAAACACTGGGTTACTATTTAAAAACTGACTTTTTATTTAAATAATTATTTATTTTATTTAAATTTATTTTAGGTAAAAATTGATACATAATTCCTATATGAGTTCAAAGTAATTCATTGGAGTCATTTTATAATAATTTTAGATATATAAAAAATTTATTGAACATTTCACCGTCTTTTACCCACCTCCTAGGAGAATTTGCAAATTTACATAAAACATAATTTTACCACTTCTGTGAGTGGAATTTAGAAAATTTGAGAGACGTGGTTAAAATCAAGGAGTAAAATTTCGTTCCATAAGATAAAAATAATTTTTGGTGAATAGTAACTTTTTACTTTTTTACCACGGTTAAAAGTAAATAGGGTAATTAAAAGTAAAAATGATATTATTATTACCCTAATACAAGTCCTAATTCTATTGGATAAGTGTAATTAGACCAAAAACAACCTTAGGAATAAAATATGACCATTTGGGTCCACTTGGATTAAATTAGGACATTTATTATTATTTTATTTAAAGAATAGTTAAAATAGTTAAAATCAAAGTTTAATAAATAAAAAAAAATTAATATAGGGTTATAAATAAGATAATTTCGACTATAAATATTCATTAGAAATATAAAAAAAATTTCTACATAATGGTATTTTATTTAAAAAATTTAGACATTAAATAATTTAATTTATTTATGACACAATGATGATGCAGTAATTACCTTATTAATGAAATATTAACATAATTGATTTTATAAATACCCAAATAAATGTAATTTGAGACTTTTTATGAATTAAAATAATTTTATATTTTAATATGACATGTTATTATTCATTTAATTAACTTTTTTTGAACGAATCATGCTGTTATTATTTTTACAAAAATAAAATACCAAATAGTGTCAAAATTGACATAAAATAGTTTTTAAAATAAATATTATATTATTAATTGTTATCTAATTCCTAAAAATCTAAGGTTCGAAAAAATTACTTAGATAAGGTTATATATTTTAATAATTAACAACTTGGGGTTCGTTTGGCTTGTTATAGTAAGTTTATTAACCTTATAGTGTAAGAAAACAAGAAGACACGGTAAAAGTGAAATTATTTAACTTAAAGTTAAATCTAAATGATAAGGTTAAAATAGAAACCTAAACTTGTCTAAAATCAATTGGTTGAGATTATTTAGACTCATCCCCTCCTCAGATTTGAAATAAATCAATTTGGAGCTATTAAAAACCGAATATTACTATATAATGAAATAATATTTTTAGTTTTTCCAAAGGTGCCCCTCTCCTCCCTTATAAAAGGGCACCTCCTCCCTCTCTTTCTCACACCACTTTGAGCCTTCAAGCTCGGAAAAACCCAGAAAATTTCTCTTATCAAATTCCCTAGAAACATCCTATAGGTCATGTTCTTCTTCAAAGACCATCTTTAGTACCCTAAGAGGAGGTTAAGAAGAGGCGCTTCAAAGAAAATGTAATGTTCGTTATCAATTCTTTTAACTTTATTTCTTCTTCTACTTCTTATTCTTTAGTTGTTTCATTATGAAGTAATAACATAATTATCACTCATATACTGATATGTTATTATAAATATGAAACAACCCTATTTCACCTTCTATCCATCCTACGGAAAACGAAATCACCACGCGTGCGTACGTACGGAATACCGTCTCCACGCCGTGGTGTAATCTGTTTTCCACCACCACCTTACTTAGATGGGTATAATGGTGTAAATAATAACTATATATGATTATTTTAAAGTGATATTTATTCTTAAATATTATACATACACTTCAATACAATTCCACGATCATGGGAACGATATCATCGCTCGTGCGTACGTACGACCTACCGTCTCCACAATGTGATGCAACTCGTTCTACATGATCTTCATTGCATAATGATTATATAAATTAATTGAATGAATAAATATGATATATATTACACTAATAACATTCTGGAAATGAGGTATCTATAACCTAAAAATAAGAATAAGAATTTATTCGACAAAACACGCATAAGAACAAATAGTAATAAACACCCGAATAACAAGTAACAATGGAATATTACTAATAAGAAGCTAAGAATATGACCATATATGATATCATAACAAAAATTATGATTCTGGAATAAGTCAATGACATCATTTAAATCATTACACGGGAGTTTCAGACACTTACGAAGCAAATCAGACCTAAGGTAAGGGAAAATCTCTCAATCTCAATTTTTATCGGAGATTGTTTATACTTCAGAATTTACTGGGGAATATTTATCATCCACATCCATGTTTCCTAAATATTTAATATTATTTATATCCTCCTACAATTTTTTAAATCCAATTTTACCCTTTGATGAGTTTTTAGTAAAATATATGAAAGGAATCTTTTGTCATTTTTCGTACGAGGTACTTTTTGACTTTTCCGGCCAAAGTATGAGAAGAATGTTTTCTCTAACTTATACGGCATGAATGGATTTTTAGAAAATTATTTCCATGAATCTTCCATTACAGGTTTTCAAGTTTATTTTTAATAAACTTCTTTTAGTTTAGAATTGTATGACATGTTATGAAAGGAAAAATGTTTTTGAAGTAGAAAGGATATTTTCCTCAAGAATAGAGTTCAAGTGTTTTATCAAAATTATTTTCCATATAAGATAATATAGGGTTCTGTTTATATCCCTATTTTTACATTGATTTGATTATTTTATGATGGAATTAATTTTATGATGTCCTTTTATATTATATGGATTATATTTTGATGACATAATGTTTAAGAATCCCATTTTTATTACATAGGTTATGCTATGATGTATGATTTATGATTTTGTGGCACACATAATAATGGTTTCATTATGAGATGGGTGGGACCTATATCTCCCTCCAATGCATTGGGTAAATATTTATATCTCATGAGATAGACATGGCTGGAACGGCAGGTTAATCCAGTTCAGTGAAACAGGACTGAAACGAGGAGTGAACTCGATTCAGAAATGGACTTTGTCTGTAAAGATAGTCTTGGAAATGAGTCTTGACTACTAAGAAATGATTCTCTATGATTATGTGTGTATGCCACAAAGTTTCATGTTTTAATTTATAATTATTGGGATTACATTTCACTACTTTGATTTATCCCATGTTATGAAATTATGATCTCTTTTACAGGTTAAGATTTCCAAAATGTTATGTTCTTATGAATATGGTGTGATTGATATTTCTTTTGTTTACCCTTACTGAGCATTTGAGCTCACCCTTTTGTATGTTTTCTTTTCCCAGGTCAGGAATAAGGTTATTAAGTAGAATATTCCAAAAGGGACTCTAGATATGATGAATTAAATGGGAGACAACGTAGATGATTTATGAACCAGTTGTTTATGTTTCCCAGTTTCTAAAGACACTATACCTACACTGTCCTTTCATGGTTTTGTTATATGTTGTAATAATTGTGCTTCAATTTTGAAGCAATAACAATGTATTTAAAGTGTGGGTCATTATATTGGTCCTTTGGGATACAATAGCTTATATCTTATGTTAATATAATAAAGTATTAATTGGCTCCAGGATACTATGTTCGGGGTTATTAATGTTGGTATCAAAGGAAGTTTAGTAGAAACCTTGGGATCTATATTAAGTATAACATAGATTAGTAAACATAACCCTATGATATACTTTTAGGATACGTATATAATAAAATCCTAAAGTTTTGGTGAGGAATATTTTATATGGTTTTTCATGGAAATAAATCCATTTCTAGAAACTACAAGTGGATGTGGTTTTGTAATAGATGTACCTAGGGGTAATAACCTTGAAAAAGGTGCATCAGGCTTGACTCGAGCATTACCTGGTACATGAAAATGACCTTTTTGTTCACCAGGTTTGACACTACCAGGGGATATTCTTGGGATAATTCATATTTTCTTTACAAACCATTGTGAATGATTTGAAAATAAATATATCCCTAAATAAACCAAGTTTATGATTCTGATATTAACAATGCATAAATTTTTAATTTATGTTAAGTGTTACACCATATTAAGAATTATAAATTATGATTTAAAATTCATAATTTTGCGACATAATATAGTGTATTCCATTTGGAAGAAATAAGGTCACCAATAATCATGGACAATGTATATATTTTCCTACTGAGAAAGATAATAAAATGGGTATTTAAACTGAGTGGATCATGGCCATATTAGTGCAGCTTAATCAGGTTATGAAAAATAACCTTACCTGAATGGAGAAAACTATTTTTCCATAACATGATTATCCTATGTTGGATCATTTCATGTGATGGAATCCCCCATAATTTTTTGGGACTACTAATCCAATGGTTATAGAGTAATGGACTGAGTCTCTTGAGAATATATTATAGACCTCAGATGCAATGAAAAGAAAAAGGTTATAATTTAAGTGTATTGTCTTAAGGGAGATGATGATCAATGGTGGTCTTTAGTCTAGAATACTATAAAGTAATATGAAGTAGAACATAGGAATGGAAATATTTTAAAGAGACATTCTTCGATAAATATATCCCTCATGAGAAACAAAATGAAATGAACAAAAAGTTACTTGGCTTCAATAAAAAGTAAAAAATAAAGTGTCATAGAGTATGAGGATGAAATTATAAGGATATTTGGGTATGTTGTGGATTATACATGAAACACATAATAAAATATTAACAATTTATTTAAAGGTGTTAATCTAAGTATTTTAAGGGTTTTGGTCTCTCAAAAAATTTCATCATATGATGAAATAGTTTTATATGCCATAAAAATGGAGATTTAATTCTCTAGATCTTATTTATTCAGGGGGAATCAAGAAAATAAGAGGTTTACTGAGCACTAAGGAAAAGGGAATGTTCTAAAGAAAAATTAAATAACGAAGCAATTTTCATCTTGTCAAAACTATGGAAAGAATCATTTAGGTATATTCTTTAAAGGCATGGGAGTTTTTTTTAATTGTAGAGATATGGTTCACCAGGATAAATAATACAAAGGGAAGAAATAAAACACTTTTATTCATTGTTTCAAATATAGGTATATGTGGAACTTTACAAATGAATGCCCCAAGTGTCAAGGTAATCTACCACAGAATAGGTCAAAGGGAGAAGTCCAAAATTATGTGATCACTACAGCTGAGGTGGAAGTTACCAATGATGTGGTGGAAGGTACATTAATCATAGCCTCAAATTTATCCAATGTTCTATTTGATTCTAGATCTTCGTACTCTTTTATATATTCTATGTTTTCTAATAAAATTAAATATATCCCTAGAAACTTAAGAATTTATTTTTCAGCCAAATATCACAGTGGAAGTCTCACTATTACAAGGATGTGTTAGGAAGTCCCCATTATGACACATAAAAATGCTTTATTTTGTGAAAATTATTATCATACCTATGATTTAATTTTATATAATCCTTGGTATCGATTAGCTTTCAAAATATGATGCAAAAATTTATTACAAGGAGAAGGAAATTATGATTTATGATGAAGATGTAAAATTCATTATCATTAGAGGAGAGATTTCATCATCTTAATTATGACTATATCCACCACTAGTAACTCTTCAAAATGATATTCTTGGGGAAGAAGAGAAAAAAAAATATATGAATTGAGAAGGTAATAATACAATTTAGGATGTAACTTTGTATAATAATACATTGATGTATTTTATAAGGGATTACTTGGACATCCAACGAAGTATGAAGTTGAGTTTTCCATTGATTTAATCCATTATTTAAGACCAATATCAAAGACTTCCTATAGAATAAACACTGTGGAATTAGTGGATTTAAATAAATCACTAGAGTATTTGTGTGATAAGTGATTTATTCACCCTAGTGTTTCACCATGTGGATCCCTCATTCTCTTCATTAATAATAAAGATGGATCCATGAGGATTTGCATTAATTATAGGGAAATAAATGCTATTACAATCAAGAATAAGTATCATCTGCCTCACATTAATGATTTATTCGATTAACATCATGGAGATCAGTATTTTTTAAAGATTGAGCTTCATTCTAGGTATCATAAATTATGAGTAAAGAAGGAATAAATTCTGAAGAAAACATTCAAAAATAGGTATGGATGTTATGAGTTTAAATTAATTCCATTTCGATTAACTAATAATCCCTAAATTTTTATAGACATGATTAATAGAGTATTCAAGGAATATCTTGATGATTTTTTTGTGGTGTTCATTGATTATATCTTGGTGAATTCTAAAATATTCCAGGACTATGGGAAATACTTACATATCATTATTGAGACTCTTATAATGATAGGGTTATATGGGATATTTATTAAGTGTAATTTTTGGATTCAATAAGTTTCTTTACTTATCCATATTATCTCCATGGATAGAATCTTAGTTGATCTTTTGAAAACAAAGGTAGTCATAGAATTTCTAATACAAACAAACATAACTGAGGTATGTAGTTTCATTAGTTTGGCAGGACACTATCGGTGATCTGTTCATAAATTTCTAATTACCTAGCCAGTTAATCAAGATTACACGTAAAAGGGTTAATTTTATTTAGATGAAGGAATTTAAAGAATGTTTTTATAAACTAGAGTGGAGGTTGGTTAATGCTCTTATTTTGAATCTACCATCTAGAAATGATGGGTTTGTGATATATAGTGATGCATTGAAGAAGGGACTTAGTTGTGTCCTAATACAAAATGATAAGTTTATTTCACATAAATCAAGGTAATTGAAGACTCATGAATGGAACTATTCAACCCACGATCCTGATTTGGAAGATACAATATTTTCTTTGAAGATATAGAGACGTTATCTCTATGGTGAAAGATGAGAGATATAAACATATCATAAAATCCTAAGATATATATTTTATTACAAGGATATCAATATGATACAAATTTAATTTCTAGATTTACTCAAGGATTATGATTTCTCTATGTATTATTACCCAAGGAAAGAAAATAAGGTATTGGATGCATTGAGAATTGTATTTGGTGTCCTGGGACTAATTTTTTGTACTTTGATTTCATGTATAGTCATTGAATTGAATATTAATAAAACTTTTTTTACATATTGTTTATTGTTTTACATGACAATAATGTAATAATGTCCTAGATTATATATTTCTTTGATCGGTTCATGGAATTTCCCCACTATGATGAGAACATTTAAGTGTTATACTGATATTCTTAAATAATGTTCTGTGGTTGGGTAACTCACTATGATGGGACACATAGTACATAGGAAGTTAGGTGAAAGTACAAATAAGTGAATGAGGCTTATTCTCATGAATTTTTCACTTGGTAATCTCCAAGATGGGAGATTATGAGAACAAACCCACCAATACAAATTCTGCATGTTTTGGAACCATCAAATATTACTATTTGTGAGTGTTTCTAATGGTCCTTATACTTTAAGATTATTATTAATTCATGTCATGAATCATTCACTTAGAGTTTATGATGAAAACCAGTAAGTCATATATTTGCGGCGAGGTAGGGTATGTTGGGTGTGTCATGATTAACATGTCTTTAATAGGTTAGTTGAGGAAGGATTTCTCCCTTACATATTTATAAAATCTAATATCTCATCCATTTAATTATAATAGAACCACTACCCTAAATTCCATGTCCATGGTGTAATGACTTGTTTATTTCAAATAGTCAAAGAAATGTGTATCGAGCATATAGGTTGGTGACACATATGTGAAACCTTCTTGATACGATACTGTGATGAAGGGATTATATTACACAGTGATAATTCATATGTTATTGTCATCATTACGACATTAAGTTCATTCTATTGGGTGTCTTGGCCCATTTTTAGATAGTAATATTGGACTTTAGGCAATCCCGCCTAATTCCAATGAGAAATAATCATAGTGGTTCATACACTAAGTGTTTTTGATTATCATGATTAAATTATATTTGAATTTAATTAATTGAATAAATATATTCTCAAGATAGAGGGATAATTTTATTCAAATTTTATCGATCATAAATGTGTATTGATGAATGAAATATTTAAATTAAATATTTATTCATAATTTCAATAAATTCTAGAGGATTTCAAACAGACCAAGACCTAGTCTAGTGAAAAATAGTAATTAACAAGCCGATTAAATAATATTTTTTATTTCACAAGTTAGCGCACACCACAAAATAATATTATTATTATTATTATGTGGTCTGGGGTTTATTAAATATTATAAAATTATTTAAATATCGACATGAAATTAAATAATTTTTAACCTAAACCCTGGCTCAATAAATAGACGGTTAGGTCTATTGTGTGTTGCATCCATAAATAAAAACAAGTAATTGTTGTGCACAATGAATTATCTCTCAACTCCTTATCTATCCCTATCAAGAACAAGAAACACAATATATAATCCTTCAAGAGCAAAGGATGAATGACCAAAACAAACAGTGTAAGATAATTGATTTATCACACTAGCACACAAAGATTGATTCGCATTTCTTGGAGATCGAAGGAGCATGTGTGGATCACCTCTAGAGGGATTATATCCTTGGATCCTCATAGCGCAATGAATGAAATCCAAAAGGGTATTTTTAGATGATCAACATCCACATTAAAGAAATATCCTAATCTAAGGTATTCGTTTCTTCTAATGTCAAATAATTTAATTATAAATTTGACATTCATGATCCTTGATTGAGGTTATAGAAAACTCATTATTAAAATAAATTTTAATATATCATCCACCACTACATGATTCCGCTATACCCAGAACCATCTAGTGGTATCAAAGGGGTCACATTTAAATTTATAATTATTTATTTGATTGTTCATCCATATGAAATTATGGTTTAATTTTCATTTCATATTATTCATTATTTAATTCGTTTTGAATTAACATGTTATCAACATATTAATCATGTTTTTTTGGTGTTTCATTTTCTTAAAGGGATAATAATGGATAAATAATGACCAAGGATGCCATCATAAACTCCCAATTCTTTAACTGGTAAGATAGGGTTACACAATGTGTAGCTAGAGTACATGTCATGTACCCTAGTATGTTTTACCTAGACATGCTGCGGGATATACACGGCATGTGTTGGAGTTGGTGGCCTAGAACCAACTAATTTTTACTTTATGATAAACTTGTATTCATAGATTTTAATATTAATAAATACCTTATCACATCTTGATTGTTCTTATGCATGACAATACATGTGATAATTTCCTAAGGATATATGTTTCACTAAAGGTTCATAGCAGATCCCAGTTATGATGAGAACCTGAAAGTTCCATGACACTATTCTTGAATATATGTTCTATGGTTAGATGATGTTATTTTAGGGACACAAATAATATAGTCCACTATGGGTGAGGACTCATAAAACTTTGATGCACCTTTTCATGGTGTGTGCCCTTGGTAATATCCAGGAGGATATTATGAGAATGAGACCCGCCAGTAGTAAATCCACATTTCATAGTGTCATTGGATGTTCCTATCTACAGATGTTTGTATTGGTCCTTAGACTTAAAGATTATTATTAATGGGTATTACAACTCATGTACTTATATGTATTGATGAAAACTATAACGACACACTATTCACAATGAGGTAGGATATGTTGGGTGCATCATGAGTAATACTGCATTAATAGATAATGTGAGGAAGGATTTGTCCCATATATTCCATAAAAAAAGTTGATATTTCGATCCCTTTGATGAAATTGATATAGATTAAATAAATCCATTTCCATGGTGAGGAATGGGAAAGTTCAATATTGGGAGGTAAAATAAAGAGTAATAGATCACATGGGTTGATGACACTAGCATGCAACCCACTGGATTCGAGATATTGAGACAAAGGGATTACAATACACAGTAAGCATTCCTATGAAGTGACATGTCATTACGATGTTAACTTGTTTCTCTATGGGTGCATTGGTGTGTTTCTAGATGCTAACCTTGTAATTTATGAAAGATCCACCTAATTCCACTCAGAAAGAGGCCTAGAGGGTCGCACACTATGTATATCTAGGTATCTCACATAAATATTCATTTACCAAGTGGAATAAAGATTATTCCTAGTTGTGGTTTAATAATTATTCAAGGAAGCATGATCGTGTTTATTTTGACATTAGTTATTTGAGAGAATATATTGTGGGTGAAATAATATATTTATTATTGAATAATGTAGTGATATTATTTAAGAAATAAATAGTAATTATTCAAGGTCTAATCAATATGGCAGAAGAAATAAAGAAAATGGAAAAACAAAAGTACACGCCGTGTAGTTTTTTTTTCTCTATGGATTTGTGAGAAATAATATTATTTATTTAATTAAATAATATTAGGTTTAATTTTCCGGGTGCATTTTAAGTGATAATAATAGTCAAATTTTATTATTAGACATGGGTTCTTACTAATAATTAAATGAAATGAATAAATTTATTTGGGTAATTAATTCATTTTATTATTCTAAGTAATATAAATCCCAATTACATTATTCTCAATAGATTTATCCATTCTTTGTGGTTGTGCACAACGGATCTGAAGAAATCTATCAAGCCAAGAGATAATTCCTTTCCTCCAAGAATGATCTCAAGTTACGAAAGAGATCCTCCTTCACCGAATCAATGAGAGTGCTTTGGAAGCGTCTTTCAAGGCGATCTAAGGCGGACATCGTAAGCGAAGTCTCTTCCACACTAGCACCCAGAGATCCATTTGGCGATGTCCAAAGATACATGGAACGTGTGTGGATCACTACTAAAGGAAGCCTGCACTTGGATTCTATGATGCAATGATGCATCACATTGGATCGTGACCGTAAGCATCAACGGAGATAGAATTACATCAAGGTAATTCTTGTCTTTTAATTAAATTAATTATAACCAACATATGATGAGCCTCTCTATGGTTACAATACTTTTGTCTTTCCTTTTTGTTCTTTATTCTCTTTCGAAGATCTGATGTTTTATCATCGTGATGGGTATTGTATTGATCATTGTTAAAGGTAAAATTAAAGTTGGGTACAGCCATCCACATGCTTCCGCTGTGCTCGAAACCTATAGAATGCCGCATAGTTATTACATGTGGTGTATGCCACATGTTGACCAGACAACCTGAAACACAGTTTTCAAATTACATGGTGTGTTATGGCATACACATAGTGTAGTCTAGATGGGTTAGTGGCATAAATTGCACAATATTTGTTGTCATTATACGTGGTCAAACCATGTGATACTAATAACCTAGAGCATTAATGATATACACAATGTGTATATGGTGTTCGCAGTGTGTAGTTCATCGATTGTTACTTCCAAGATACACATTGAGTCCTCGGTCTTGTTATCTAGACACATGACATTAGATATACATGATGTGTATCCAGTGGCACACGTTGTGTAGTCTCTCACCAAAGAAAATGTTGAGTCTCTCAATGGGTTACACGGGCACAATTCATTCTGACAACATGGCATGTAGTTGTCACGTACACACCATGTGATCCTGCCAAGATACATGATGAAGACCCAGCAGAGTATCTCAGGAACAAAGAAAGTGGATACATGTCATTCATGTGTCATGTACACATCATTTATTTTATCTTATTCAACATGTTGAATCCCCAAGTGTGTGACCTAGATACACGACAGAAGAGGTACAAGGTGTGTAGCTAGATTGTGCGTTCCATGAAGTCTCCCAAATACTAGAAGAATTAAATTACATAAAATTTACAATTAAAACATCAAAACCTTATTGTCTTGATTTCCACTTTAATCGTTTGAAAATTTAATATGGTTTTTTGAGAATTTTAAATGTTCATTTAATTTATTATAATAAATCTACAACTATTGGTTTAGTAATTTATTTTACATTAATTTCTTAATTATGGTTATCTCCATATAAATTTGGATGGTCATTAAGATAAAAATGAATGAATTAATTAATTAATTAATTAATTAATGCAAGCATGTTAATCTTATAATAAATAACAGATAAATAAATGAATGGTAGAAATTTACTTTTGCATATAAGTTACATGATTGATCATTCATAGGCTAGAATAATATTATTGTATGTGTTGGAATTTATATAATTTAGTTTATTTCATGGGTTTTCAATTATTTATTATTAAATTAAATTTAATATCCTGTGAGTCATCCCTCGCTCCATTATTATATAGGACCTATGTGTCCAGTGGTGTTTTTATAATTTCCCTTTAAATAATATTTTGGTTCCCCTCACTTGTGTGTTAGTTATAAATATGTGTAATTAATGGAGTCACCCAAGTCATGTGGATTTGGTTCAATATGTAACCATAATGATGTCAACCCATGTGTTACATGGGGAGATAGGTGAAATGTTGTAACTCATTCCAAGACTGGAAATAGGAGTTATTTCCCCTAGGTCATAGGTTGATTTAATGTCTTGTTATTAAATAAACCATTAGATAAAGCTCATGAATGAGTAATTTAATTATTTATTTATTTCTATCTATGAATTATTTAATTTTATGAATGTAATATTGTGTTCACATAAATGAATGAATTAATGTTAAAAATATAGAATTTAAATAAATGGATTATGTGTAAATGTTTTATCCAACAAGGTTAATTAATTAAGTAACATCCATTTAATTTTAACAAGACATGTACATAATGAAACAAGATAAAATTTATGTATAATAAATTAAAATCCCTTAATTTAATATAAATTCAAACTTGGACTTCCATTACTTTATTATGAATGAAAGACTTAGGACTAAGTGTTTGAACAACCCTTATTGGGAATCTTACTTTTAATATGGATTTCTTATTATGGTTATGGGTTGACTTAAATATCTTACATCAAGAGAAGTATCCCTCGCTAGACTTGATGTAACTGGGAGGAAAGTGTTGAGGAAATCCAAGTCAGGATTTCAGGATAGGGGAGTCCACTCAATGGATCTAGGAGCTGCAATCCCACAATTAGAAAATAACTACCAACCAAAATACCTTCAAGTAGCTTGACCAACCCTCATTGGGGTTATGATAATGGGAATATGTATCCTTTCTACTAGAATTATAGAGAAACTAGACATTTTGAGATTGATGGATTTTGGTAATTGATAAAATAGTGTGAGATTTAATAAAAAAATCTATTAATTTATTAATTATTATATAATTTGTAATCAAGAAAAGGTACTAAAAATATTCTATTTAATTGTAGAATAAAATTTCAAACTCGAAATCCACACTATACCTACGATCAATATTAGAGAAATACAACCTCCTCACTAGAAGTAAATTCAAGGAGTGGTTTAGATTCCTTTGGGTTGTGCTATTCCATGAATGAAAATCTTATGTGCTGGAATCCTCAATGCCTGATCCACCTACTAAGGAGGTCAGAGATGAATATTTAATTGTATATGAAAAATATTTGAGTGACACAGTTGAAATTCAATGTTTTATTCTTTCATCTATATCTAGTGAACTCATGAAGTATTATAAAAACATGTATGTGTATAGCATGCTTGAGAAAATCCATGGTATTTACTAGGAGAGAGATAGACAAAAATGGTTTGATATTTCCAAGGTTATTTTTCACATAAATCTTGGAGATATTTATTCAACTGGGCCTCATGTAGTCAAGCTTATTGGCTATATTGAGCACCTAGAAGTTTTGGGGGTTTAAACATTCCAAAGAACTAGGTACCGATCTCATTCTTGAATCACTCCCTTAGATTTTCTCCATAATTTGGTAAATTTTAATATGAACAACATTGATAAGTATCTTCTGGATCTACTTACTCTCCTTCACCAAGTAGATAAGGATATAAAGTATGAAAAGCCTTCTGTCCTTATGGTGAACAAAAAAAAGGGAAATAGAAGATCTCTAAGTCTAAATTTTCTTCATGTCCTTTAATGAAGTATAATATCAATGGGAAAGAAAGGGAACATGATACTGTTTATTTTTCATGTGGTAAGAAGGGCCACTAGAAGAAAAAATTACACCCAACCAAAGAAGCAAGGGGAAGCTTCATGTGCAGTTTTTATCTAGTGAAATTTATCTATTTTTACAAATTGGGTATTAAATACATCTTTTGGTGGTCAAATATATATTAAAATATAGGAACTAATTATGTTATAAAAATTAACTAAGGGGTAGAGATATGAGCATCTATTGGAGCTAAACATGATGTTATAGAAATTGGGTAATACCACCTCATATTGTTGACTAGAATGATATTGGTTTTAAAGGGTTTTTATTATGTGCCTTTGGTTTCCAAAAACATTATATATGTATCCAGACTATATATGCATGTATTTTTATTTAATTTTGGAAATTAATGTTGCTTATTTTATAAAGATATAATTTTTTATGTTAAGACACATTTAAATAATGATATTTATGTTATGTATTACACAAACCAAGTAATAGAAATTGATAATAAAACCGCTTCACATGACTCATACCATACCCAACTATGGCATCACCAGCTAGGTCATGTAAACAAAAGGAACTAGACTAAAGTATACCAAGATGGTTATTTAGATTCTTATGAACTAAAACCACATGTTATATGTCACGCATGTTTACAAGGTAAATGACCAAAACCTCATTTATTAGAAAAGGTGAAAGGGCCAAATATCTTCTTGAATTAGTTCATACAGATGTGTGTAGACCATTTATTATTGATGCAAGGGGTGGGTACTCATACTTTATAACTTTCATAAATGATTTTAGTAGATATAGATATGTATAATTAATGAGGTATAAGTCAGATTCTTTTGATAAATTCAAGGAATACAATAATTAATTTGAGAACCATCTTTGTAAGAATATTAAGAAAATCCACTCAGACTCCAGTGGAGAATATCTTAATGAATACTTTATTGATTACTTATAGAAGTTTTGGATCTTATCTCAACAAACTCTTCCTTATACACCTCATTGGAATGGTGTAAGTGAAAGGATGAACCGAACCTTGTTAGAAATGGTGAGATCAATGATTATTCATGCAATTAATCCATTATCCTTTTGGGGATATGCATTACAAACAATAGCACAAATACTAAACCAAGTGAAAAAAAAAGTAATAGATAATATAATATAACATTTATGGAATGGAAAGAAATTTGTGTTTTCATACTTATATGTGTGGTGTTATGAATCATTTTTTAAGGCCTCTTCAGGTAACAATATTTCACCCCATAGTAAAAAGTGTACCTTTATAGGATACCCCAAAGAAACAAGGGGATATTACCTATATAACTCCTCATTAAAAAAGGTAATAGTGGAAATACCTTCCATATTCCTTGAGAGGGATAAAATATATACAATTGATGGTGGGAGTGAGATATAATTTAATAAATTTTAGGCTCAAGGTATATAATATCTAGCATAAGAATAGATTCCACAAAGCCCCATGGTAGAAGTGACTGTTCCAGATACACAAGTGCTATGTAGGAGTACAAGAGAGGTTAGAGAACAAGAATAGTATGGGTTTCCAATAACTGAGTATGGTGACTCATTATTAGTTTATAAAAATGATCCCTTAACCTAAAAGGAATTAGTAAGTGGCATAGATGTTTCTAAGTGTCAAGAATCAATGAATTCTAAAATGGATTCCATTTACCAAAACCAAATCTGGATTTTGGTAGATCCTACAGTGGATGTAAAGCCTATTGTTTGAAAATGGTTATTCAAGAAGAAATTGTACATGGAAGAAAAATTAAGTACCTATAAGGCATGACTGGTTGCAAAAGGGTTTAAACAACATAAAGTCATTAAATAAGATGAAACCTTTTCACCAATTTCAATGTTGAAATCCATCAGAATTATACTTTCCATTATGGCTTACTATGACTATTTTATTTATAAAATAGATATCAAAATAGACTTCCTTAATAGTAACCTTCAAGAATATGTATATATAAAATAACCTGAAGGGTTTATGACTCCAAAGGATTCTAACAATATGTGAAAATTTTGAAAAATATTTTAGGGATTAAATCAAGCATCTAGTTCATGGAACATTCATTTTCATGAATCCATTGTGGAATTTAGTTTCGTAATGAATGAGTGTGAGACTTATGTCTACAATCAATTTTGTGGGAGTGTGGTCATTTTATTAATAGTATATATTGATGAAATACTACTCATTGGAAATGAAATACCAATCTTATAGTCTGTTAATTCATGGTTAAATAAATGATTCTATATAAAGTACTTGGAAGAGGTATCATATATTCTTGGGATCAAGATCCATTGTGATAGATCCAAGAAATTTATCGGCCTAAGTCAAAGTTGTAAGGACCCAATGTTTTATCAATGGAAATACTCTTATTTTAATTATGTCATTTAATCACATGAAATCACTACTCAAGGAAATACTAATTACTATGTGACCTTTAAACATAATATTGTCACTTCTATGATTTGAATTTCAAAATATGACATACACAGTTGCGATCAGTAAGATTTTTGGAGACCGATAAGGAAAACTTAATTTTTTGGTGAATAGTAATGGACCCTTATGAATAGTAATGTTACCCTTGTGAATATTAATATGAACCTTATGAATATTAAATTGTCCAAGTAAATAGTAACCTTACCAATGAAATTATAAATAAAATTTATCCATCTTATAAGTGACAATATGATAGTGTTGGTATTTTTTTAAGTCATAAATATTTAATTAAAAATTTATGAATAATTTAATAATTAAAAAGGAAAATTTATTTTCATAAAATGTATTAATAAATTATTTTATTTATGTCTTTTTGTTTTAAGATGATTTTATAAGACCTTGTGTAATTTTTGAAAACATTATAAAATTAGTTATAGTTTTAAAATCTTTATTTTTTAAGTAAATTATGATTTTAATTAAAAATTAAATTAATCATATTTATAAAATTATTTTTGAAAAATGGATTTCATTTTTGGATTCTACATGTCTAAAAATGGTTATGGTGAATTTTTTGTATTTTTTTGAAATACTTGAATTTTTTATGAATAGTAAAATTCGGTAATTTATTGTATATGTACATTATATGTTAAATACAAAATTTATTGAGTCATGGATGATGTAAGAACCTTGTGTTAGAATTAATATGAATATATTATTATTTTTTTCATGGAATAGTCTCTATTTCTTGTCTTATGAAAAAATATTAAACTAATGATTAAAATATTAAGAAAACCCTCCTCCCCTCCACTATAAAACCCACCCACAATTCCCTCTTCTCTTCACTCATCTAAAACCTTGTTACTTGACAAAAATCTGATAAAATTTCTTCCCAATATCCTCCCCCACATCCATAATCCCTTGGTCTCCTCAAAGGACCAAATACTCTCCCCTTAAGAGGCTCTTAAGGAAGATTGACTCAAGAGGTAAATTCCTCTTTTCAATTCTTTTACTTTCCTTTCAAGTTACTTTGTTTTATTTTCTATACTTACCTATCCGCATAAAAATGTTATTAGAAATCCATTACCTTATATTTAATATAATTTTTGTATGATAATGTAATAGTTTATTATCATCTCTCATTTCCCCTTCTTTTATACTAGTAGTAAAAACACCATCCGAGATGTGTTAATTTACCACATTCAAGGACGATGGGTTTTCAATTTATTTTCCAATACTCAATTATGGTCATGAACCCATTTTTATGGTGAAACCAAAATATAATATATTTATAATGTTTCATCTAAGGTTCTGTAATATTTTTTACACATGGTTTTTATTTATAAATCAAAATGTATTCCTTGTGATCAAAACCGGCCAATTAACCCAAAAGGTTATCACTAAATTTTTATATAATGATTCAAAATAAATCCAATTAACCAAATTAAATTTACAACCATTTAACATTATAAATTTTAAATAATAAAATATAACTCCAATTATGGACAAGAATCCTAATTTTACATAATTATCCATTCATGTATATAAGTAAACTAATCATGAAACAAACAGACCCGAACAATGAAATTGAACCTCATAACCTATCAAAAAGGTTATGAATGAACTCAAAATGGTTATAATAAATAAATTAAATGTAAAATAGGTTCTGTAAATAATAATTAATGAACCTAATTTTATTATTTAGGTAATTAATATCAAGTAGAGAACACCATCAGACTTAAGGTAAGGGATTCTAATCAAACCTCCATTATTCCTTCGGGTTATTATTCCTCTCTTTTTACCCAAATGAAATACTAAATTATGTTTTTTTGCACCTCATAATTTCTGTTTATATGTCCAAAATCATGTATTAGGATCCATTATCCATTCTATTTTGGGTATATACGTGCTTTTAAGTGATTCTCACCTCAATACTTCCTGATAAGAAAACCCGTTTTAAGGGAACTTCACGAATTCGTACCAAATTTCAAGTTCACTGAACCATAAGTTTTAATTCACTATTTTTTTATAAAACCAGTGTTTTATCTATAAAAACCTTCTAGTATCACTTCTGTTTTTATATAAAATATTATTCTCTTTTCTATTTTAAATGCCCGTTAGTATTTTCTTTAAAACCGCACTAAAATGTTTTAATGATAAAATTTCTTAAATACTCTTTTTACATGTTGTTGATTTTGTTTGAAATCACTTACCAAGATATATTATTATTTTACCTAATGAATTTACATGTGTGTTTTAGTTCCTTTATTTCATGGACACTTGTATGAAACGCCCATTCATTATGCTTTACGACACGATTATGATATGAATTTCTTTCCATGGGTACACTTATGTTTATGTATGATTGATTATATATGATTCTTAATGTGGAAAACATATTCATGAACATATTAATATGGGTGAACTCAAATATCACTCCAATTAATTGGGTAAAGTTGAGTCTCATGAGACATTATGTGCAACGGTCTTGGTGGTTAGCCTTGACTCGTGCTGCCATGTGCAATGGTCTTGGTGGTTAACCATGACTTGTGATCCTCTATGTGTAAAAATCCTTGAATAATTATAAAGTCATGTTTTATGTTGCTTCCACCTTATTATGACTCCATGTTTATTTGATCCCATGTTTATATGTTATGATTTTACATGTTCCATACCTTTTTATATCATTATACCATGCCTTCTAACTCGCATGCTGAAGCTTTATTAATATGATTTTTCCCTTATTGGGATTTTATCTCATCCCTTTGTGTTATTACTAGGTTATCCTATTAAGATGTATGAGAAAAATGGAAGATATGATCTCATTATAAAAATTAAATAAAACTTTGTTTTTATAATGTTTGATTATGTACCTAGTCTTCCAAGACACTAGACTTTACGATCCTTGGCTTGTGATATGATATTTTATTATGATTATAATCATGTATTGTTATGTTTAAAAGGATAGGGTATCTATTTTTGATATCATATGATGGTCTAGTTATTTTTGGATATTAATAATAGATCACTTTATTAAGAACCATAAGAATAAGACTAAGTATAAGGAAACACCCCTAAATTTTTTTAAGTATAGAGTATGAGGTTTATCAAGCAAATATATCTCTATATGTATACTAATAGGTAGAGGTGGATCTGGAACAGATTTATCTAGGGGTAAAACCTGAAAGCACCACTTTGATCCAGACTCGAACGGGAATTGGTGCATGACAATGGGACTTTCTGCACTCTTGGTTTGACACACCTGAGGGATATGATTTGGTAAATTCATGAGATTAGTACAAAACATTATTAAAGGAATGAAAAAATATCCAATAAGAATATAAGTTAATAAATATATCAAGGATAACCTATATTGAAACCTATAGAATCAAAAGTTAGGATATACTTCTCCTTTAAATTTTTATCCTTCTATGTTTATAGTATCGTTTTTATGCTTAATAGCTACGTATTCAAGCCCTATAATTGTTTGTTATTTTTCTTAGTTAATGGATGGAAATAGAAGAACACATTACAACAATCAATGTGATAGATAATGTGAATATTTCCCTAATGATATTCCAAATACGATGGAAATGGGTGCTCAAAACTTTATGACGGTACTTTCTCAGCTCACTCAAGTTATGAATAATAACTTGAATCATGTGGAATGCCCTCCTCCTCCAAGGAAAGAGAAAGTTTACATTGAATCCTTCATGTGGTAAAGGCCTCCCATGTTTAGTGGATCTTCTAATCCCCTCCTCGTGTAATAGTGTATTAACTCCATTGAAATGATATTCTTTGACCTTCAGTGCTTAGAAGAAGAGAAATTCATACGGGAGGTCTATCATTTTGATGGGGAAACTGATCTATGGTGGGAACTGATCAAGAATAAAAAGTGCCAAGAGGAAATTTATTCCATGGATTTGGAAGAATTCAAGAAAAAAATTTCAATAAATATTTTCTCTAAACCCTCCGCCTCAATATGGAAAGAGAGTTCCTCAGACTCAAGCAGAAGGAAGATAAGTCCATTGGGTCGTATGAAGAAAACCTCACAATTCTTGAAAGATACACCTACATATTTGTCATGAACACCAAAACCAAGGTGGATCGCTTCTTTAGAAGACTAAATCAGAGTCTGCAAAAAGCGTTGGTGATTCTTGACTTTGAAAGTTATGAATAGATTGTATGTTGTTCCCTCAAGGTTGAAATGGAGATCAGAGACTCCCAGTGGTCTCATGGACCCATTGACAAAAAGCATAAAATAGAGTCTAATATGGGTGGTTCATCAAGTAAATCTCATGATGTAAAGAAGATCGAACATACCACATGTCAAAATTGTCGTAAGAAGCATCCTAAGAACTATCTAAGGGAAACTAGGAATTTATTCAAATGTGGAAAGATGGGACATATAGCAAAGAACTGCAAAAAGGATATGAAGAATCTCGTTAATGTGGAAGAATAAAGGAAGGTTCAGATCAACACACTACCTCTAGTGTCGTGTTACAACTGCAAGGAGCATTGGTATTTTGCGAACAATTTCTCTAAGCCAGTGGTTATTGGAGGAAATCAACAACAACATCCAAGGAAAAAATGAATGGATTATGATATCACTACTGCTATGGTGGAGCCTAACAATGATGTGGTGACAGGTATTCTAGTTATTCATTAAAGAATAGAAAACGTATTATTTGATTCTAGTTCTATGTATTATTTCATATCTTGTAAGTTTAGTGAAACTATTCAAACACCGCCTCAAAATTTGGAGGATAAGTTATCTAGGAGAACAGAGAATAGGGCAATTATTACGTCCAAGGTTTATAACTCCTCCCTAGTAAATGTTTGTGGACTAAACTTACCAATTATCTTACCATACTTACTTTAGTGTAGTTCGATGTTATATTGTGCATGAATTATCCATCTTTATACAAATCCAACATTAAATTTTGGGAAAATGAGATCACTCTTCACATCCCGAAGCATCATCCAATTATTTACAAGTGTAAGGAGGAAGATGAATCTTCTTTAGAATCTTTGTCTTAATTGTGGAAATTAATACCATATGAGCAAGCATATCTTCCTCAAATGATTGAGGAAAATGAGATGATACTCCTAGAATATATTCTCATCATGAAGAATTACTGAATGAATGGCCCGAAGGCCTTCTTTTTTATTGATTTTATGATAATCCCCCTTTCAAGTGATGAGGGGGAACCCTTACAAGGCACTTAGTCTTAGGAATTACATTTCCCGTAGGCTTGAATAAATTACATAACCCATAGGTCTTAAGGAAATCATACATACTATGACTACTTGAAACTGCTCCTCCCCAGCATTTACATCTTGATCAGCTCCCACCTTTTCATGACTGTTCGACTATCATGTCCATGTGAAGGGGTGTATATGCACGGTATTCATGGAAAGTGTCATACCCTATCATTCTTCCAAAGTTTTTTTAGCCTTGCTCTGGTGGCTGTGCCCAGATCTTTCCTCCTCTGGAGCGGTTCCTTGTAGAATCTGTCTGTGCAACTACAAATAAGGTGGACCTGAGGGCCTTGAGGTGGCACGAAGGCCATGAGGTGTCCAGAAATCCTTACATACCCTAAGACCTTGTGTGCCTCGAAGGCCTTAAGGACTCCAAGCCCGAACCGGTGGCCTAAGGTGAATAGTTCCAGCTTCTACAACACCGAACAGTACCTTTTATAGTGCCTTCTATAGTACTGCTACAATCCCCCAAAATTATTCCCTAAAGAGTTGTCTGGTCTTCCTCCTGAATGAGAGTTTGAGTTCTTAATTGAAATTATTCCCAAATCTCTACCTATATCAAATACATCTTATAGAATGGCCACCGTAGATATGGAATAGCTAAATAACCAGTTACAGGTGAATCTGGAGAAGGATTTTATACGCCTGAGTGATTCACCATGGGGTGGGCCAGTTCTTTTCATCAAGAAGAAGGATGGTTCAATGCGCCTCTACATTGATTATCATGAGATCAAAAAAATAACAATAAAGAACAATTATCCCCTGACTTGGATAGATTAATTTATTGATCAGCTTTGTGGGGATAGTTATTTCTCTAAGGTGGACCTTCGGTCGGGATATCACCAATTAAAAGTGATGAAAGAATATATTACCAAGGCTACCATTTGAATGAGGTATGGAAACTATGAGTTCACAATTATTACCTTCGGACTCACTAATTATCTAGTAATTTTTAGGGATTTAATTAATAGATTCTTTAGATATTACCTCGAAAAATTTGTGGTAGTATTTATTGATGATATTCTGATATACTCCAAGAGTAAGGAGGAACACGATGAGAATTTGAATATTGGGCTAAAGACTTTGCAAAGGAAGAATTTGTATACAAAGTATAGTAAATGTGAGTTCTGGATAGAGGAAGTATCATTCTTGAGACATGTTATCACCGGAAAAGGGATATCTTTGGACCCTTCCAAGATAAAGGCAATTGAAGAGTGGCCCAAGACAACATTTATAATGGAGATCTATAACCTTTTGGGTCTATCTAGGTATTATCAACAATTTGTGAAGAACTTTTCATGATTTTCAAAACTAAGGACCAAGCTGACACAGAAGGGAGTAAAATTTTTTTTGGACTCTATAATGTGAATACTGTTTTAAGGAGTTGAAAAGGAGGCTTATCATTATGCTAGTACTCACACTCCCAACAAGTGGAGAACTATTTATGATGTAAATTGATGCTTCAAAGAATATATTAGGTTGTGTTCTAATGAAAAATGATAAAGTGATAGTCTACGCCTAAATGCAACTAAAAATTCATGAGTAAAACTATTCTACACATGATATGGAGTTGGAAACTGTGATCTTTGCATTAGAAATCTGGCATTATTATCCCTATAGGAAGAAGTGTGAGATATATACTGATCAAATGAGTCTCAAATATATATTAATAGAGAAAGATCTTAATGTGAGCCAAAAAATATGGTTAGAGCTCATCAAGAATTATTACTTATCAATCCACTACCATCTTGGTAAGGAAAATAAGGTGGCATATTCTCTAAGTAGAAAGGATTTGGAATCTTTATCAATGATGAGAATTGAAAAGGATCCAATCTTCTGAGATTTTCAGAGGATGGACATGTGAATCATTAATGGAGGAACATCATCAATCTTTTCTCAAATGATTGATCAACCATCCCTCAGGAAGAAAATAAAGGATTCTCAAAGAAAATATGTGGAAATTCAGAAAAGGGTGGAAGCCATTAGAAATGGGAAATCCTATGAGATCAAGATTTATGAGGAAGGAGTTGTAAGATTTTGTTCATGATTATGTGTACCATACGATACATAGATAAAGAAAGATATTTTGAATTATGAACATAGTTCAACCTTCTCTATTCACCCAGGGAGCACAAAGATGTATCGAGATCTCTGAGGAAACTTTTTGTGGGACAATATGAAGAAGGAGATTGATAAGTATACATCAAACTGAATGGTATGTCAATAAGTGAAGGCTCAAAGGCAAAAGTCTAAGAGGATGATAGAACCACTAACCATAATAACATAAAAGTGTTAGAATATTATCATGGAATTTTTCACTAGACTTCCAAGGACATCCAGAGGAAATAATGTTATATGGTTCAATGTAGATCGTATTAAAAACACAAATCACTTTATTTTAATTCGATAGGACTTCTCATTGGATAAACTTTCACAGATATATATCAAAGAAGTGGTAAGGATGCATGGATTACCACTATCTATTGTATCTGGTAGAGATTCAAGATTCACTTCAAATTTATGGAAAACTCTCCAACATGCTCTAAGAACTGAACTGAACTTCAGTATGGCCTATCATCCTCAAAATGATGGATAATCTGAGTGAAATATTCAGAAATTGGAATATATGTTGAGAACAAGTTCTATGAATTAAAAGGAGTATGGGACCAATATCTTCCACTATTTGAATTCTCCTATAATAATAGTTCCCATTCGAGCATCTTAATGGCACCATACGATGCCCTTTATGGGAAAAGGTGCATAACATCAGCATGTTGGGATGAAGTTGGTGAGCATAAGCTTCTAGGACCTAAAATGGTTGAAGAAATGGTGTAGAAGGTGAAAACCATTCAACAGCACATCAAGGCAGCCCAAATTCAACAAAAGAGTTATGCAGACAATAATTGAAGAGACCTTGAGTTCAAATTTGGAGACATGGTATTTCTACGCATATCTCTATTGAAGAAGGTCATGAGGTTTGGGAAGAAAGTAAAGTTAAGTCCTAGGTACATCATCCCCTTCGAGATTCTTGATCATGTTGGAGTTGTGGCCTATCGACTAGGAATTTCACCTACCATGTCTAAAGTACACGATGTCTTCCACGTATCCCTCTTAATGAAGTACATACCAGATCCTTCACATGTACTCTCTTTAGAGGTGGTACAGTTGGAGAATGATCTTTCTTATGAGGAGCATCCGGTGAAGATCTTGGATCATACAAAAATGTTCTATGTAACAAGACTACTCACCTGGTCAATGTACGATGGCAGAACCATAAGTACAGAGAGGAAACATAGGAACAGGAGGATGAAATGAAGGAAAAGTACCCCACAACTGTTTATATATTAGAATGTAAAACAAAATTTCATGGGTGAAATTTCATAAGGGGGAAGAATGTAATGACCCAATGTTTTATCAATAGAAATTCCCTTATTTTAATTATTTCATATAATCACATGAAATCATAACTCAATGAACTACTAAATACTATGTGACCTTTAAACATAATATTGTAATTTTTGTGATTTGAATTTTAAAAATCTGACATACAAGGTTGTGATCAGTAAGATGTTTGGAGTCCGATAAGACAAGCATATTTTTTGGTGAATAGTAACAGGCCCTTATGAATAGTAATGATAAACTTATGAATAGTAATATGACCCTTAAGAATAGTAAATTATCGAAGTAAATCGTAAACTTACCAATGAAATTATAAATAAAATTTATCCATCTTATAAGTGACAATATTATAGTGTTGGTATTTTTATGTCATAAATATTTAATTAAAAATTTATGAATAATTTAATAATTAAAAAATAAAATGTATTTTAATAAAAAAATTTCATATATTATTATTTCTATGTCTTATATTTTTAAGATAATTTTATAAAACCTAATGTAATTTTTGAAAATATTATAAAACCAATTATAGTTTTAAAATTTGTATTTTTCAAGTAAATTATGATTTTAATTAAAAAATAAATTAATCATAATCAGAAAATTATTTTCAAAAAATGTATTTCATTTTTGGATTCTACATGTTGATAAATGGTTAGGGTGAATTTTTGGAATTTTTTTGAAATACTTGAATTTTTTATGAATAGTAAAATACGGTAATTTATTGTATAAGTATATTATATGTTAAATACACTATTTATTGAGTCATGGATGATCTAAGAACCTTGTTTTAGAACTCACATGCACATATTACTATTTTTGGTCATGTAATCCTCACTATTTCTTGTCTTATGAAAAAATAATAAACTAATGATTAAAATATTAAGAAAATCCTCCTCCCCTCTACTATAAAACCCACCCACATTGTCCTCTTCTATTCACTCCTCTCAAACCTTTTTACTTTCCTAAACTCTAATGAAATATCTCCCCAAGATCCTCCCCCACATCCAAGAGCCCTTGTTCTCCTCAAAAGACCAAATCATCTCCCCTAAAGAGGCTTTCAAGGAAGATTAATTCAAGAGGTAAATTCCTCTTTTCAATTTTTTACTTTCCTTTCAAGTTCCTTTGTTTTATTTTCTATTCTTACCTCTCATCATGAAAATTTTATGACAACTATAGTACCTTATATGTACAGTAATTTTTTTATGATAATGGAATAATTTATTATCATATCTCCTTTCACCTTCTTTTATAATAGTAGTAAAAACACCATCTGAGATGTGTTAATTTTCCACAGTCAAAGATGATGGGTTTTCAATTTATTTTACCATCTTAAATTATGGTCATGAAACCATTATTATGGTTAAACCATAATATAATATATTTATAATTTATCATCTAAGGTTCTGGAATATTTTGTACAAATGGTTTTTTTTATAAATCAAAATGTGTCCGTTGTGATCATAAACCGCCAATTAACCCAAAAGGTTGTCACTAAAGTTTTAAATAATGATTAAAAATAACTACAATTAACCAAATCAAATTTAAAACCATGTAAACTTATGGATTTTAAATAGTAAAATATAACTCCAATTCTAGTCAAGAATCCTAATTTTATATGATTATCCATTCACGATCATGAAACAAACGGACCCGAACAATGAAATTGAACTTTATAACCAATCAAAAAGGTTATGAATGAACTAAAAAAGGTTATAGTAAATAAATTACATGTAAAATTGGTTCTGGAATTATTAATTAATGAACCTAATTTTATTATCCAGGTAATTAATATCCAGTGGAGAACACCATCAGACTTAAGGTAAGGGATTCTACCTGAACCTCCATTATTCCTTCGGGTTATTCTTACTCTCTTTTTACCCAATTGAAATCCTATATTCTATTTATTTAAATCTTATAATTTATTCTTATATGTCCAAAATCATGTATCAAGATCCATTATCCATTCTATTTTGGGTATATACATGCTTTTAAGTGATTCTCTCCTCAATAATTCTTGATAAGCAAAGCCGTTTTAAAGGAACTTCACGAATTCATACCCAATTTCAAGTACACTCAACCATAAGTTTTAAGACATCGTTGTTTTTATAAAACTAGTGATTTATTTATAAAAACCTTCTAGGATCACTTCTGGTTTTATATAAAATATTATTTCTTTTCCTATTTTAATTTCTCATTAGTATTTTCCTTAAAACCGCACTAAAATGTTTTAATGTTAAAATTTATTAAATACTATTCTTACATGTTGTCAATTTTGTTTGAAATCACTTACCATGATATATACTTATTTTACCTAATGAATTTTCATGTACTTTTTAATTACTTTATTTCATGGACACGTGTATGATATTCCCATTCGTTATGATTTATGACATGATTATAATACCCATTTATTTACATGGGTACCCTTATGTTTATGTGTGATTGATTATGTATGATTATTAATGTGGAAAACATATTCATGAACATGTTAAGCTGGGTGTACCCAGATAGTGCACCAATACATTGGGAAAAGTTGAGTCTCATGAGATGTTATATGCAACGGTCTTGGCGGTTAGCCTTGACTTGTGCTACCATGTGAAATAGCCTTGGTGGTTAACCTTGACTTCTGCTCCTTTATGTGAAAAAAGCCTCGAATCACACTAAAGTCATGTTTTATGTTTCTTCCACATTATTATGAATCCATTTTTATTTGATCTTATGTTTATATGTTATGATCTCACATGTTTCATGCCTTTTTATATCATTATACCATGCTTTCTAACTCGTGTGCTAAATATTTATTAATATGATTTTTCCCTTATTGTGTTTTTAGCTCATCCCTTTGTTTGTGTTATTCCTAGGTTATCCTATGAAGATGTATGAGCACAGTGTAAGATAGGATCTCATTATGGATATTAAATAAAAATTTGTTTTTATAATGTTTGATTGTGTACCTAGAGTTCCAAGACACTAGACTTTATAATCCTTAGCTTGTGATATGATATTTTATTATTCTTAAAATCATGTATTGTTATGTTTAAATGGATAGGGTCACTATAGATAGTATCATAGTATGGTCTAGTTATTTTTGGAGATTATTAATAGAGATCTTTAGTAATAACCATAGGTATGAGACTAAGTATAAGAAAACACCCCTAAATTTTGGTAAGTATAGAGTAAGTGGTTTATCAAGAAAATACATCCCTATCTAGATAAAAATGGGTAGAGGTGGATCTACACAGATTTATCTAGGAGTAAAACCTTAAAACACCACTTTGAGTTAGACTCGAAAGGGAATTTTTGAATGACAACGGGCCTTGTTGCACTCTTAGTTTTAAACTCACGGGGGATATGCTTTGGTAAATTCATGATCTTAGTACAAACCATTATTAAAGGTATAAAACACAAGCCCATAAGAATATAAGTTAAGAAATATATCAAGGATAACCTATATTGAAACCTAGGTAATCGAAAGTTTGGATATAATTATCCTTTACAAGTTTATCCTTTTATGTTCAAATTATCATTTTTATGCTTAATAGATAAGTATTCAAGCCCTCTAATTGTTTGTTATTTTTATTAGTTAATGGAGGGAAATAGAATAACATGTACCAATAATAAATGTGATAGGTAATATGAATATTTTCCTAATTATATGCCAAATATGATGGAAACGAGTGCTCAAAACATCATGACAGTACTTGCTCAGCTGGCTCAAGTTATGAATAATAATTTGAATCACGTGGAACGCACTCCTCCTCCAAGGAAAGAGAAAGTTTCCATTGAATAATTAATACAGAAAAGGCCTCCTGTGTTTAGTATAACATCTGATCCCATCCTCATAGAACAGTGTATTAACCCCATTGAAAATATATTCATTGTCCTCTGGTGCTTGGAATAAGATAAATCCATACTAGAGGTCTATTGTTTTGATGGGAAATCTAATCAGGGGTGGACACTGATCAAGAATACAAAGTCCTAAGAGGAAATTGATTCCATGGATTTTTAGGAATTCAAGAAAATGTTTTTCAATAAATATTTTCCCTAAACCCTCCACCTCAAGATGGAAAGAGAGTTCCTCAGACTCAAGAAGAAGAAATATATGTCGATCGGGGCGTATGAAGAAAGATTCACAAGGATTGAAAGATACACCTCCATATTTGTCATGACCATTGAAGGAAAGGCGGATCGCTTCTTTAGCAGACTAAATCCAAGTCTATTAAAAGCATTGGTGATTCTAGAATTTGAAAGTTATGAAGAGATTATTCATTGTTCCCTCAAGGCTGAAATGTAGATCAGAGAATCCCAGTAGTATCATGGACCCCGTGACAAAAAACATAAAATAGAGTCTAATATGGGTGGTTCGACAAGTAAATCCCATGATGGAAAGAAGATTGAACATCCCACATGTCAAAATTGTGGGAAGAAGCATACTAGTAATTGTCTAAAGGAAACCAAGAATTGCTTTAAATATGGAAAGATGGGACATATAGAAAATAACTTCTAAAAGGATATAAAGAATCCCACTAAGGTGGAAGAATAAAGTAAGGTTCATATCAATGCTCAGCCTGTATTGTAGTGTTACAACAACAAGTAGAATGGGTATTATGCAAAAAAATTCTCTAACCCAAGGGTTGTTAGAGGAAATCAACAATAACCTCCAAGGAAACAAGGAAGGGATTATGATATCACTACTACTGAGGTGAAGTTGTACAATGATGTCATGAAAGGTATGTTATTTATTTATTCAAGAATAGCAAACATACTATTTGATTCTGGTTCTATGTATTATTTCATATCTTGCAAGTTTATAGGAACTATTCAAACACCACCTCAAAATTTGGAGGATAAGTTGTCTGTGAGAAGAGTAAATGGGGAAATTATTACGTCCAAGGTTCATAACTCCTCCCTGGTAAATGTTTTCATACTGAACATCCCATAAAATCTTATCATACTTCCTTTAGTGAAGTTCGATGTTATCATGGTCATGGCTTGGATATCTTTATACAAAGCCAATATAAAATGTTGATAAAATGAGATCACTCTTCACATCACGAAGCATCCTAAAATTCTTTACAAGTGTAAGGAGGAAGATGAATCTCTTTTAGAATATTTGTCTCAATTGTGGATATTATTACCTTATGAGCAAGCATGTCTAGCTCAAATGATTGAGGCAAATGATATTATACTCCTAGAAGATATGCCCATCATGAGGGATTACACTGATGTATTCCTTGAAGAGTTTTTTGGTCTTCCTCCAGATCAAGAGGTTGAGTTTTTAATTGAACTTATTCTTGGATCTCTACTTATATCAAAGACACCATATAGAATGTCCACCATATAGATGGAAGAGCTAAAGAAACATTTACATGAGAATCTGGAGAAGGGTTTTATAAACCTGAGTGCTTCACAATGGGTTGCACCAGTATTTTTCATCAAGAATAAGTATGGCTCAATTCGCCTCTACATTGATTATTGTGAGCTCAATAAAATAAAAATAAAGAACAAGTATCCCCTTCCTCTTATAGATTACTTGTTTGAACAACCATGTGGGGCTAGTTATTTCTCTAAGGTAGACCTTCGGTCGGGATATCACCAATTAAAGGTGAGGAAGGAAGATATTCCCAAAACTACCTTTCTAATTAGGTATGAACATTATGATTTCATAGTGATTCCCTTCGAACTCACTAATACTCTAGTAATTTTCATGTATTTAATGAATAGATTCTTTAGATATTACCTTGAAAAAAATTTGGTAGTCTTTATTGATGATATTATGATATACTCCAAGAGTAAGGTGGAATATGATGAGCATTTGAATAATGTGGTAAAGACTTTGTGAAGGGATAAGTTGTATGAAAAGTACAGTAAATGTGAGTTCTTGATAGAGAAAGTATCATTTTTAGGGAATGTTATCATGAGAAAAGGGATATTTTTGGACCCTTCCAAGATAAATTCAATTGAAGAGTTGACCAAGCCAACATTTATAACAGAGATCCGCATATTTATGGGTCTATCCAAGTATTATCGACAATTTGTGAAAAACTTTTCATGATTTTCAAACCCAATAAAAAAGCTGACACGGAAGGAAGTAAATTTTTTCTGGACTCAAGAATGTGAAGACTATTTTAAGGAGTTTAAAAAGAGGCTTATCATTGTTCTAGTACTCACACTCCCAACAAGTGGAGAACTATCTGTGATGTAAAGTGATGATTAAAAGAATTTTATAGGATGTTTGTTGATGAAAAATGTTAAATTGATAGCCTACACCTAAAGGAAACTAAAAATCTATGATAAAAACTATCCTACGCATGATCTGGAGTTGGAAACTGTGATCTTTGTGTTAAAAATCTGGTGGTATTATCTCTATGGGTAGAAGTGTGAGATATATACTGATCATAAGAGTCACAAATATATATTCACATAGAAATAGATTAATATGCTCCAGCAAATATGGTTATATCCCATCAAGTATTATGACTACTCAATCCATTACCATCCTGGTTAGGAGAATAAGGTGGTGGATACTCTAAGTATAAAGGATTCTACATCTTTATCAATGATTAGAATTGAAAAGGATACAATATTTTGAGATTTTCAGAGGATGAACATGGGAATCATTAAGGGAGGAACATCATAAATCCTTTCTCAAATGATTTCTCAACCACCCCTCATGGAGAAAATTAAGTATGCTCAAAGAAAAGATGAGGAAATTTAGAAAAGTGTGGAAGCCATTAGAAATGGGAAATCCTATGAGTTCAATATTGATGATGTAGGAGTTGTAATATTTGGTTCACGATTATATGTACCATCTGATCCACAGATAAAGAAGGATATTTTGAATGACACTCATAGCTCAACCTTCTCTATTCACCCAGGGAGCACAAAGATGTATTGAGATCTCTAAGGGAACTTTTGGTGGGAAAATATGAAGAAGGATATTGCTGAGTATACATCAAAGTGAATGGTATGTCATAAATTGAAGTAAGAAAGGAAAAAATATAAGGGGATGATGAAACCACTACCTATACCAACATGAAAGTGGTAGAACATTACCATAGACTTTTCCATTGGACTTCCAAGGATATCTAGAAAAAACGATGCTATATGGGTTAGTTTGGATCATCTTAAAAAGATAAATCACTTTATCAAAATTTGAGAGGACTCCTCATTGGATCAAATTACACATATATATATCAAAGAGGTGGTGAGGATGGATGGAGTACCTCTATCAACTGTATCCAATATAGATCTGAGATTCACCTCAAATTTCTGGAAAACTCTCCAACATGCTCTAAGCACTGAACTAAAATTTAGTATGGCCTACCATCCTCAAACTGATGGCCAATCTAAGTGAACTATTAATCCATTGGAATATATGTTCAGATCATGTTCTATGGACTTCAAATGAGGATAGTACCAACATATTCTACTGGTTTAAATATCCTACAATAATAGTTTCCACTCGATCATATGAATGGAACCATATGATTCTCTTTATGGGAAAAGGTGCATAACACTGGTGTGTTGAGATGAAGTTGGTGAGCATAAGCTTCTGGGATATAAAATGGTCGAAGAAATGGTGGAGAATGTTAAAACCATTTAGCATCACATCAATGTAGCCTAAAGTCTAAAAAAGAGTTATGGAGAGAATCGTCGACGAGACCTTGAGTTCAAATTTAGAGACATGGTATTTTTATGCATATCTCCATGGAAGAATGTTATGAGGTTTGGGAAGAAATTAAAGCTAAGTCCTAGGAATATCGGCCACTTTGAGATTCTCGATCGTGTTAGAGCTGTGGCATATCGACTAGAACTTTCACCTACCATGCCTAAAGTACACAATGTCTTCCATGTATCCCTCTTAATGAAGTACATACTAGATCCTTGACATGTACTCTCTTCCAAGGTGGTACAGTTAGATAATGATATTTATTATGAGGACCATCCAGTGAAGATCTTGGATCATAAAAATAAATTTCTACGTAACAAGACTAATTGTAGGACCCCGGGACACCCTAAGAGGGGAGGGGTGAATCAGGGTGACAACTTTTTCTTTTAATGTGATGGATCTTGTTCCCACGTTGGTAGGAACTTGTTAAACTTGTATGATTAATATGATCAGAAAGAAAACATTCACATGCAGAGACATGACACGTCACTTTTTACTTGGTTTACCACTAAGGGCTACGTCCAAGGAGCATACGCCGATAGGTTGTCAGTCATACCAAATTCCACTAAACTTCACTAGATGTGGATTAAAAAGGTTCAGGCACATTCACTCTGTCCCAGGATCACTGCCTTTACAAAAGTTTAGGGATAGCTCACTACGTCACTTGGATCACTTCAGTTGACTCCCCATGGCTCTCTGCCTTTGGTGAAGTCTCACTTAGTTTATAGACGTGAAGGTCTCTTCATCATCGCTAATGAATTCATTCTCTATTGTATGTAGATTCTCTGTTGAAGTCCAGCTTTCACCCAAAGACAAATCTCACTTTGCACCAACGGTATCAGGAAAACTTTCAGCTTTCGCACAGCCCTAGAAAGACTAGCGTACTCCAACAACACCTGGAATGCTTCTCCAAGCCGGTGCACAAGTTTCAAAGCCGGCGCGCAAGTCCAAATCCGGCGCGCAAGTCCACCTCAACCACCTATGTGACTCTCACTTCTTCAACACCAAACTTGCACGACTCACACCCTTTTACCCCCAAACCACCTTGGATGCACAGCAAACAACTGTCACGCAACCTCTACTTGTGCGATCCACAACCACTTGCGTGACCACTACACCTATGCGATGGGAGATCTGAATTTCTCTAAGTCTTAACTTCATCCAAAATGAGGAGGGATCGACCACTATTTATAGGCATTTCGATAACTTGCATGACAGCGCGCAAGTCTTCCCTCGGTGTGCAAGTTTTCAGCATGCAAGTCTCTACCGCACAAGTCACTTGCGTGACCAACCCCAAACTTGGGCGTCCCTTCTTCCTTTTCCATATTCTGATGATCTCATCTTGAAAAACAAATAGCGCGCAAGTTTCCAAGCCTCCAAGTCTTTGGCACACAAGTACCATTTCCAAAAACACTTTTCTTCATTTCTCAATTTTGAGGTCCAAAAATTCGGCAAACACTGAAAAACGATGCCACCTTCAATACTGTTATATTCTTGTTTTGTATGATCACTTTGATGGCACACATTCTGAACTTTCTCTAAGGATTGGAAACAAACACAAACCATACCATACTCCAATTCATGCAAAGAACGACCATGGTTCCAACAATATCCCCCTTTGGGTTTGTTGGCAATCAGCAAATAAATTCAATAGAGCACCAGCCATAGGCAAACCATAAATGCAAGAATCAACTCAGCCAACACTCTAAGTCTACGTGAGAAATGATCAGTGTAGAAAACAAAAGAGTAATCTTGAATTGGGTTCCCATGTTTTGGAATTCTCAATGACTCCCAAGAAATTATCCTACATAGTCACAGAAGCATAGTGTCACACAGAAGCATTACATGCCTAAATTTGTTCCTTTATCTCCCATTGACAATAAACCCAAAGACCGAAAATTGTTCATTGTTCAGCTCAAACCACACTCCCCCTGGATAGTATCTCCCCCAAAACCTACATTTCATCCATAAACATAGTAAAACAATTAACATAACTGGGGAGATGGGTATTGCATAACCTCCTTATGCACTAGGAGGTGGCTGAACACTGAGGTTCAACCGATGCTTCTCAAACACAGCCACTGGCAGTGGCTTAGTCAGGATATCAGCCAATTTCTCATCAGTACCCACATGATCCATTCTAATCATGCCTTGTTCAACTTTCTCTTTGATAAAGTGACACCTAATTTCAATATGTTTTGTACAGGAATGTTGAACCGGATTCTTTTTAAGATCAATTGCGCTCTTGTTATCACAATAAATTACCATTGGTTGCTTCACCTCATCACCAATATATGTTAATTGTTTCTTCATCCATAGTAGCTGAGTGCATGACTTTATGGCGGATATATATTCATCTTCAGCAGTACTAAGAGAAGTACTTTCTTGTTTCTTGCTCAACCACCCAACACATTTATTCCCAATATAGAATGATCCACCACTGGTGGACTTTATGTCTACTACATCGCCAGCCCAGTCAGCATCAGAAAATGCTGATAATTCACTGTCTCTTCCTACAGAAAAGTATAATCCACAATTGTGAGTACCTTGAATATACCTCATGATTCTTTTTATTGTTGTCATATGTTCCTCCTTTGGATTACTCTGAAAGCGGGCCGCTAGACAGGTTGCAAAGACAATATCTGGTCGTGTCGTTGTCAGGTATAGTAGGCTCCCAATTATCCTCCTATACATGGTGGGGTCTACTGATGACCCATAATCATTCTTTCCAAGTTTGGTTCCAACTGAAATTGGAGTTGATATTGGTTTGGAGTCTTGCATGTTAAACTTCTTCAGCAGCTCTCTTGCATACTTTTCCTGTGAAATGAAGGTATACTTCCTTTGAATCACCTACAACCCCAAGAAATATGTGAACTCCTCAATCATAGACATTTCAAATTCTGATTTCATGTGATTAGAAAACTCATCCACTGATTTCTGCCTGCTGCCACCAAATATAATGTCATCAACATAGACTAGAACCATGAACTGATCTTTTGGGGAATTCTTCACATATAGATTGTGATCAACTCCTCCTCTTTTGAATTCCATCTTCTTGAGAGATGAGTCCAACCGGGAATACCATGCTCGTGGTTCCTGCTTTAAACCATATAGAGCTTTCTTTAGTTTGTAGACCTTTGTTTCATCAGTACCAAGAACAAAACCCACTGGTTATTCAATGTAGACTTCTTATTAGAGTACACCAATCAAGAATATTACCTTGGCATCCATTTGATATACTTTTTATCCTCTTTGGAGTTCCATGGAAAGAAAAATCCTGATTGACTCTAGTCTAGCCACTGGACCAAAGGTTTCTTCAACATCAATGCCTTCAATCTGGGAGTATCCTTTACATACCAGTTGTGCCTTGTTTCTAATAACACTTCCATGTTCATAAAACTTGTTCTTGAAGATCCATTTTGTACCAATCACATTGTGACCTTCGGGTCTCTGGAGAAAATACCATGTTTGATTCTTATCAATCTGATCTAACTCTTCATTCATCAAGTTTACCCATGATTCATCATTTGCAGGTTCTTCAAATGAGGATGGCTCCACAACTGACAAAAATGCAGATTGCGGGTTATTCCTCATCCTCCTTGTTTGAGTGGGTTCACTCCTGTCCCCAATTATGTTAGATGGATCAATCTCAGCTCTACGATTTATCCTGTGTGGTTCAGTTGCATTCTCTCCAGCCATAGTTTCTTCTTTAGATTCTTCTTCTGAGTCAACATCATGATGTGACTGCTGAGTATTTTGTACAGATTCCTCTATTTTTGTATTTGTAAGTTCTCCACGTTCACTTTCTTCCCCACTTTCTATCACATTAGCATATGATGTCCTTGAAGAATTTGTGTTTTTCTCTTCAATTATCTTAACCTCACTGCTTTCCACAATCCTTCCTAATCTCTTGTTGAAACACTTGTAGGATTTGTTGTTCATTGAGTATCCATGGAAAATTCCTTCATCTGCATTGTCACCATACTTTCCATGATTTCCTTCTTTGTTCTTAATGAATCATTTACTTACAAAAACACAAAATTATTTCAAAGAGGGTTTCATTCCATGCCACAATTCATATGGTGTCTTCGTCTCACCCATATAAAGTCCTGTTCAATTTTGAATATATACTACAGGTTGAACAGCCTCTTTCCAGTAATGTCATGAAAATACGACTCTCAATCAACATAGTTTGTGCCATGTTGTTCACTTGTCGATTCCTATGTTCAACAACTCCATTTTGTTGTGGAGTTATTAAAACAGCTACCTCGTGTTGTATCTCATGCTTCTCCAGGTAATTTTCAAATTCAATGGACGTGTATTCCCCTCCATTGTCAGATCGCAGCACTTTTATTGTTCGTCCAGTATCATTCTCGGTGATTCGCCGATATGTTTTCATGCAGTCAAGCACTTGTTGTTTCTTGTGAATGACTATTACACATTCCATTCTACTATAATCATCTATAAAAAGGACAAAGTACCTTTCTCCAGGAGTTCTGGAAACATTTATCAGCCCGCATACATCTGTATGAATTAGATCAAGAAGATGAAATTCCCTTTTCTTCTTTGGTCGATAGGAACTACATACCATATTTCCACGAATACAAGTATCACGAGACTTTTCACGCTCATGCTTTAGGATGGGATTGTCCATGACAATTCTCAATTTTGATATTTTCTCCATGTATTGTTGATTGATGTGTCCTAGTCTCCGATGCCACAAACTATTTTATTCTTCAACAATCATGTAACAAACATTTTCTTTACTATCAACTTGATACAAGTTGCCTTTGGTTCTGCATCCCTTTATAAGTGAATTCCCTGTCTTTCCCTTGATAGTGCAGCCTTTCTGATTAAAAGTAACTATAAGTCTCGAGTCACAGAGTTGACTCACACTGAGTAGATTATGATGTAGGCTATCAACATAAAGGACTTTAGTCTTCTTTAGTTCTCCATTAGCTAATTCAATACTTTCATTGCCTTTGATTTTCAGAGCTCTATAATTACCAAATCGTATTGTACCATCAACCTTCCTTTTGATGTCCATTAACAGGCTTTCATTACCTGTCATATGGGACAAGAAACCGTTATCCAAAATCCAGGTTCTATTTATTTTTATAGCTTTGAGGGAAACCTCTGCAAGATTGGATTTCTCGATCTTCTTCTTTTCTTTCCAAGAGATATTGGATTGAGTATAAGATATTGATGGCGTTCTAATTATTTCTTCCACATAATCATATTCTTCATACCCATAATCTACTTCCAGAGGAGAAAACCTATTTTTGAGATCAACACCATCAGGCAGGTGAATATTGACACGTCTTTGAGAGTTGTATGAATCTCTCCTATCGAATCTCTGCCTGCAATACATAGCCTTATGGCCAAAGTTAGAACAATGAAAATAGTATCCATAGAAACTATTTCCTCTATAAGATGGAGGATATGAAGTCAGTATCCTTTTTTTTCATCCCAGATCTTCCCCATTCAAGTAGATCCTTACCTCTTTGCAGTATGACATGGTATGGCCCAGATAGCCACATAACTAACACTTCATGAGAGGAAATGTCTTCTCACTTGAATTTCTCCTCATGCCTTCTTCCTTGGGAGAATAGTTGAACTGCTAGTCATTTCTGAAAGTTTGAGGATAATTTTCAGTTCTTCTTTTAGTTTGGATTTATGTTTTCTTTTTCAGCACTTCATGTAATGTTTCAACATGTCCAACTTTCATCTTGTCTTTCTTTTTACTCTCTTTACTTCTAGTAGTTGATGTCTCAGCTTCACAGCCAATTCCACTCTTACCCAGGCAAGTGGGTCTTTGATCACTTAAGATTTTTCCAACCCCATATGAACCACACTTGGCTCTTGCTAGTAATTCTGCATCTGATAATATTCCAAAATGAATTTTCTTCTTGCCCTCATTTGTGGTTGATTGACATTAAATTTTACTCCTAAGAGTAACAACTTCTTCCTCAATTCCCTCAACAGTCTTGTACTTCTATTCCAGTTTGGATGAAATTTCATTTATGACCTTTTCCTATTCTTTAATTCTGAGCTTTAGTTCCACAACATCATCTGTGATTTCAAGGATTGAAGACTGAACTCTCACTAGTTCTTCTAGTTGTTCAATTTCTACTTCAATCTCATCAACATATTCTAATGATTCTTCCACCATTTCCTGCCACTTATTGCATCTCTTACATTTATTCTCAAGCTTGAAAAAAGAATCATTAATTTGAGTCTTTGAATCACCATTAGGATTAATCTGATTATCTCTTCCTTTATTGATCGAGGGTTCTGACTTTTCAATGGTATCCATCATGGAAGCATGGTTTCCTGATTTAAATTCAGTTTCTTCTTCTTCAAAAAATTCAGTATCCTCATATTCCTCTTCATAGACAAAAGTCTTCCTCTATATTTTCTTTCCAGATTTGAAGTCTTGATTTTTGAAAAACCTTTTCCGAGGCTTCTCAATGTTTTCATCTTCACTCTATTCATCATTGATCTTTCTTAAACACTGAGAGGCAATGTTCCCAACTTTTCCAAAACAAAAACATGTGAGAGGTAACTTCCCTTTGAATTTCACTTTTCCCTTATGGAACTTCTTTGCAATGAGAGAAATAATTTATTTTTCTTCATCATCTTCACCGCTACTATCTTTTGACATTTTCCATTTATCCATGGCCTTGAATGTCATTTCCTTTCTCACACGAGTCATAGAATCTTCTGGTTTGACTCTCATTTCATATGCTACCAAGCTGCTCAGTAGATCATCGAGAGAAAGTTTAGAAAGATCTCTTTATTCAAGGGGTGACACCTTTGCATTATACAGGGGTGGAAGTATTCTTAATATTTTCTTTACAATATCAATGTCTTTTATTTCTTCGCCTAGACCCCGAATTTCTCCAACCACTTCAGTAATTCGATTGAATAATGAGTCTGAATTCTCGTCTGGATGCATCTTCAGATCATCAAACCAATTGTGTAGGACTTGTAATTTTTCCTCCTTCACTTTGTTATATCCTTCATAAATATTTTAGATTTTATCCCACATGGATTTTTCTGAGGTGAAACTCATCACTTTTAGATAGATATGATCAGAAAGGGCTGTGGTGAGAGCATTCTGTGCTTTAGCTTCAGCATCAATAATTTTCCTATTGGCATCCTTCATAGCCAACCCTGTTGGATAAGTAACATGAATACCTTGGATAGTGGAAAAATACTTCCATTACAAGGGATCTTAGATGAGATATCATTCTATTCTTCTAGATCTGTAAATTACTTCCATCGAAGAGAGGGACTCCCCTAACATTGACGACATTCTTCAGGACAACAAAGGACAGATTCAACACCAAAAACCTCACTCTGATACCACTTGTAGGACCCCGGGACACCCTGAGAGGGGAGGGGTGAATCAGGGTGATAACTTTTTCTTTTAATGTGATGGATCTTATTCCCACGTTGGTAGGAACTTGTTAAACCTATATCATGAATATGATTAGAAAGAAAACATTCACATGCAGAGAGATGACACAACACTTTTTACTTGGTTCACCACTAAGGGTTACGTCCTAGGGTCATACGCCGATAGGTTGTCTGTCATACCAAATTCCACTAAACTTCACTAGATGTGGATTACAAAGGTTCGCGAACAGTCACTCTAGCCCAGGCTCACTACCTTTACAAAAGTTCAGGAATAGCTCACTGCATCCCTCAGATCACTCCAGATGACTCTCCCTCACTCACTACCTTTGGTGAAGTCCCACTCAGTTTATAGACGTGAAGGTCTCTTCATCGTCGCTAATGAATGCATCCTCTGTTTTATGTAGATGCTTCGTTGAAGTCCAACTTCCACTCGAAGACAAATATCACTTTTCACCAACAGTATCGGGCAAACTTTCATCTTTCACGCAGCCCCAGAAAGATTGGAGTACTCCAACAAAACCTGGTGTGCTTCTCCAAGATGGCGCACAAGTTTCAAAGCTGGCGCACAAGTCCAAATCCAGCGCACAAGTCCACCTCAACCACTTGCGCTAATCTCACTTCTTCAACACCAAACTTGCGCGACTTGCACCCTTTTACCCCCAAACCACCTTGGACGTGTAGCAAACAACTGTCGCGCAACCTCTACTTGCGCCACCCACAACCACTTGCATGACCACTACACCTGCGCGATAGGAGCACTGAATTTCTCTAAGTCTTAACTTCATCCAGAATGAGGAGGGTTCGACCACTATTTATAGGCATTTCGATACCATGCGCGACGGCGCGCAAGTATTCCCTCGGTGCGCAAGTTTTCGGCGCGCAAGTCTCTGCCACACAAGTCACTTGCGTGACCAACCCCAAACTTGGGCTCCCCTTCTTACTTTGACATATTTTGATGATCTCATCTTGAAAAACAAATAGCGCGCAAGTTTCCAAGCCTCCAATTCTTCGGCACGCAAGTCCCATTTCCAAAAACACTTTTCTTCATTTGTCAATTTGGAGGTCCAGAAATTTGGAAAACACTGAAAAATGATGCCACCTTCAATACTGTTATCTGCTTGTTTTGTATGATCACTTTGTTGGAACACATTTTGAACTTTCTCTGAGGATTGACAACAAACACAAACCATACCATACTCCAATTCATACAAAGAACGACCATGGTTCCAACACTACTCACCTAGTCAAAGTACTATAACGGAACCATAAGTACGAATAGGAAACATGGGAACTTGAGGAGGTAATAAAGGAAAAGTACTTGCAACTGTTTATGACTTAGAATGTAAAACAAAATTTTGAGGGAAAAATTTAATAAGAGGGGAAGAATGTAACGACCCAATTTTTTATCAATGGAAATTCACTTATTTTAATTATGTCATATAATCACATGAAATCACAACTCAATAAACTACTATGAACTATGTGACCTTTAAACATGAAATTGTTACTTCTATGATTTGAATTTTGAAAATCTGACATACAAGGTTGTGATCAGTAAGATGTTTGGAGTCTGATAAGACAAACTTAATTTTTGGTGAATAGTAATGGACCCTTATGAATAGTAATGTTACCCTTATGAATAGTAATATGACCCTTATGAATATTAAATCATCTAATTAAATATTAACCTTACCAATTAAATTATAAATAAAATTTATCCATCTTATAAGTGACAATATGATAGTGTTGGTATTTTTATAAGTCATAAATATTTAACTAAAAATTTATGAATAATTTAATAATTAAAAAATAAAATGTATTTTTATAAAATTTATTCATAAATTATTATTTTTATTTATTCTAGTTGAAATATAATTTTATAATACCTAATGTAATTTTTAAAAACATTATAAAATCGGTTATAGTTTTAAAATCTGTATTTTTCAAGTAAATTATGATTTTATTTAAAAATTAAATTAATCATATTTAGAAATTAATTTTGAAAAATGGATTTCATTCTTGGATAATACAAGTCTAAAAATTGTTAGGGTGATTTTTTGGGATTTTTTTGAAATACTTGAATTTTTTATGAATAGTAAAATGTAGTAATTTTTTGTATATGTACATTATATGTTAAATACACTATTTATTGAGTCATGGATGATGTAATCACCTTGGGTTCAAAATCATATGAAAATATTACTATTTGTTTCATGGAATCATCACTATTTCTTGTCTTATGGAAAAAAATATACTAATGATCAAAATATAAAGAAAACCCTCCTCCCCTCTACTATAAAAACCACCCACACTCCCCTCTTCTCTTAACTTCTCTCAATCCTTATAAATTGCCTAAATTATACTCAAATATCTCCCAAATATACTACCATGTGTCCATAATCCCTTTTCCTCCTCAAAATACCAAATCATCTCCCCTTAAGAGTCTCTCAAGGAAGATTAACTCAAGAGGTAAATTCCTCTTTTCAATTCTTTTGCTTTCCTTTCAAGTTCCTTTGTTTTCTTTTCTATCTTAACCTACCCTCATCCAAATATTATGAAAAATCCAGTACATTATATGTACTGGAATGTTTTTATTCTAATTAAATAAGTTATTATCATCTCTCTTTTACCGTTCTTTTATACTAGTTGTAAAAATACCATTCAAGATTTGTTAATTTACCGCATTCAAGGACGTTGGGTTTTCAATTTATTTTTCCTTATTCAATTATGGTCATGAAACCATTATTATGGTTGAACATAACTATAATATATATATAATTTATCATCTAGGGTTTGGGAATATTTTGTACACATGGTTTTGATTTATAAATCATAATGTGTTCATTGTGATCAAAACCTGCCAATTAACCCAAAAGGATATCACTAAAGTTTTGTATAACGATTCAACTTAACTCTAATTAACCAAATGAATTTTAAAACCATGTAACCTTATTTATGTTCAATAATAAAATATAACTCCAATTCTAGACAACCATCCTCATTTTACTTGATTATCCATTCATGTATATAAGTAAACCAATCATAAAACAAATGGACCTGAACAATGAAATTGAACCTCATAACCATTCAAAAAGGTTATTAATGAACTCAAAAAGGTTATAATAAATAAATTACATGTAAAATAGGTTATTTAATTAATAATTAATGAACCTAACTGGATTATTCAGGTCATTAATATCAAGTTGATAACACCATCAGACTTAAGGTAAGGGATTCTACCCGAACCTCCATTATTCCTTCAGATTATTCTTACTCTATTTTTACACAAATTAAATAATATATTATATTTATGTATATATTATAATTTATATTTATATTTCCAAAATCATGTATCAAGATCCATTATCCATTCTATTTCAGGGATATACATGCTTTTAAATGATTCCCTCCTCAATACTTTTTGATAAGAAAACTTGTTTTAAAGGAACTTCACGAATTCGTACCCAATTTAAAGTGCACTAAACCATATGTTTTAATCAAATTTTTTTATAAATACAGTTTTTATTTATTAAAACCTTCTAGATAACTTTTTTTTATATAAAATATTATTCCCTTTTCTATTTTAAATGCTTGTTAGTATTTTCTTTAAAACCGCACTAAAATGTTTTAATGCTAAAATTTCTTAAATAATGTTCTTCCCTATTTTCAATTCTATTTGAAATAAATTACCATGAAATATGATTATTTTTTCTTATTAATTTCCACATATGTTTTTATTCCTTTATTCCAGTGCCACATAGAATTAAACTTTCTAAGAAAAAGTGTCCTCAGACACATGAGGAAAGAAATAGAATGGAAAGGATTCCATATGCATATGTGATTGGGTCTTTTATATATGATATGTTATGTACTAGTCTAGATATCACCTACACATTAAGTGCATTAGTAATATATCAATTAGGCCCATGTGACCACAATTAGATGGAAGTCAATACTATCCTTAAGTATTTGAGGCGTACTAAGGATATCTTCCTAGTTTATGGAGGATATGATAAAAAAGTCATCAAAGGATATATAGATTCTAGTTTATAAACTTATGAAGATGGAATGAAGTCAAAAATGGGATATATATTCACTTTTAATGGAGGTTTTGTGAGTTGGAAGATCTCAAATCAGGTTTCAGCCATAGATTTTATAGCAGATTCTGAGTATATTGTGGCTTATGAGGCATATAAAGAATAATTATAGATGCAAAACTTCATCCAAGATATCGGTGTGGTACCTAGAATTAAATATCCAATTACACATTACTCTGTTAATTATATAGCGGTGGATCTCTCAAAATATACAAGGTCACATATATAAATGAAGCACATACTTTGGAAGTATCATCTCTTGAGAAAATTTTCTTAGATAGGTGAAGCTACAGTGAGTAGTATTTCCATGGAATACAACATAGTGGACCCCTTGATAAAATCCTTGACTGAGAAAAACTTGATTGTCATGTGAGGTCTAATGGAATGAAATTTGTAGGTAGTTAGATCTAGTTCAAGTGGGAGTTTATTGGAGTTGGTGTCTTAGGACCAACTATTTTTACTTTGATTACATGATATTCGATGTATTGAATATTAATAAAACTCCTTATTACATATTGTTTGTTGTTATTCATGACTCTAATGTAAAAATTTAGTATAGTATTTTTCACATTGATAAGATCATTTCAGTTCCCCACTATGATGAGAACCTTGAAGTTATATGATGGTATTATTAAATAATATTATCTGGTTGGATAACGTATTGTGATGGGACACATAGTACATATATTGTCAAGTGAGAGTACTCATAAGAGACTGAGGATTATTCTCATGATGTTTACACTTAGTAATATAAAAGAGGGGAGATTATAGTAATAGACCCTCCAGTAGGAATTCTTCATGTTTATGTGTCATCAGATATTCTTATTTGTGAGAATATGTAATGGTCCTTAGAATTTAAGATTATCATTAATACATGTCTTAACTCACACACTTAGATTTTATGATGAAAACTATGATTCTATATGTTCACGCTGAGGAAGGGTGTATTGGGTGTGTCATGATTGACGTGTCATTAATGGATAAGTCGGGGAAGGATTTTTCTCTTCCATCTTTATAGAAGCTGATATCTCAAACATTTGATTAGAATAGAACCTTCATCCTAAATTGCATGGATATGGTGTAACAATGTGTTTAATTCAGATATTTAAAGAAATTTGTATCGATCATATAAGTTGGTGACACGGATTTGTTGCCATCTTGATGAGATATTGTGATAAATGTATTATATTACACAGGGATTGTTCGTATGTGGTTGTTTTCATTTTGACATTAAGTTCTTTCTATTGGGTTCCTTGACCTATTTCTGGATAGTAATCTTGGACTTTAGGAAAGATTTCCTAATTCCAATAAGAAATAATCCTATAGGATCACACACTAAGTGTTTTTTATAATTTTTATTAAATTCTATTTAAATATAATTAAATGAATAAATATTATTCTCAAGACCGAGGGATAATTTTATTCATGTTTCATCGATAGAAAATGTTTATTGATTAATGAAATATTTAAATTAAATATTTATTTGAGGGTTCAATAAATTCTATAGGAGTTCAAATGGATCAAGACCAAGTATGGTGACAAATACTAATGAAAAATCCAAACAAATAATATTTTTTATTTCACAAGTGAGCATGCACCACAAAATAATGTTGTTGTTATTATTATTATTATTATTATTATTATTATTATATGAAATGGGTTTTATTAAAGATTATAATATTATTTAACAGTTGGCATGAAATTAAATAAAATTTTAACCTAAAGATGATCTCTATAAATAGACGGTTATGTCTATTGTGTATTACGTCCAAAAAATAAACTAGAGAATTGTTGCATGAAACTAATTCTCTCTCGAATCCTTCTCTCTCCCTCTCAAGAATGAGAAATTCAAGAGAGAATCCTTTAAGACCAAAGAATGATAAATCAAAAAAAACAACATAAGACAATTGATTAACTATGCTAGCACCTGGAGTTCGATTGGAATTTCATGGAGATCAAAGGAGCATGTGTGGATCATCGCTAAAGGGATTCTATTATTGGATCCTCATAGTGCAATAATAGTAATTTGAATGGGTATTTTTAGATGATAAACATCCACATCGAAGAAAGATCATAATCCAAGGTATTTTTTTCTTTTAATATTAAATAAATTAATTATAAATTTTATGTCCAAGATCATCACTTGTGTTTTCGGAAAACTCAATATTAAAATAAATTTCAATATATCACCCACCATTTCAAGGTTACATTATTCCCAGAACCAACATTGAGTTGGGATTATCATGGAGTTCTCACCCAAATGAGTATTGATATGGATCCTATGTTCATGGATCCATTAAAGATGGATATGGTAATTAGTAAGGAAGGGGATATATAAATTCTTTTTAAAATGGTTTTGAAACCATATTTATCGAAAAATATAAAAAGTTCTAAATATGGTGATGAGAATTTTCAGAATAAAATTAAACCTGTCAATGATGAGAAATTAGAAAACTTTATTTTTGAAAATGGGGTTCTGAAATTTGTAAATATGTTATGTTTTTCATCTATACCTGAGCTTAAAAGGGAATTTTTGGATGATTCTTGTAACTCAAATTTCTATATACACCCTATTAGTATAAAGATGTATAGGTATTTGAGATAAAAAAATTGGTGGGATAACATGAAGCAAAAAATTATTGATTATGTGTCCTGATACTTAGTTTTTCAAAAATTGAAAGCTATAAGATAGCATCCTAGAGGATTCATGAAACCTATTCCTATTAATGTGTTGAAATGGGATGACATTACTATATAATTTTTCATAGGATTACAAAAGACTTCTAGGAATAATGATTTAATATGGGTTATCATTGATCTCCTAACCAAATATGCACATTTACTCTCTATAAGAGAATATTTACCTCTTGAGAACCTTGAAATGCTCTATATTAATGATGTTTTAAGACTTAATGGTGTACCTGTTTCAATAATTTCTGACCATGATGCATGTTTTTCATCAGAATTTTGGAAGATTATTTAAAAGGATCTTGATACTGGGCTTCATTTGAGAACTTCCTACCATCATCAAACTGATGGAAAGACCTAAAGGACTATTAAAGTAATGTTATACATGTTGATTTCATTTTCACTTGATTTTAAAGGTATGTGGTTTCAATATTTACCTTTGGTAGAGTTTTCCTATAACAATAGTTTCCATTCAAGTATTCAAATGGCATTGTATGAGGCATTATATGGAAAGACATGTCATACTCAAACTTGTTGGGATAAATTTGGTGAAAGAAAACTTGTAGGACCATAACTTGTTTAATATACAACAACACAGGTAAATACTATTCAATATCATATAAAAATATATCAAAGTATTCAAAAGAGTTGTGATGAGAATCAAAGAAAGGATTTGAAATTTCAAGTGAGAGATCATGTTTTCTTGAAAGTATATCCACGGAAGGGAGATATAAGGTTTGGTAAGAAGGTAAATATGATCCTAAAGTGCATTATACCCTTTTAAATTCTATAAAAGATTGGATTTTTGTATTATCGATTGGAAATTTATCCATGCCTCTCTAAAGTACATGATGTATTCCATATATCATTATTAAGGAAGTATGTGTCAGACCCAACATCTGTGCTTACCTCTGATAAAATAGAATAGAAAACTAGTCTATATTGATATAAAGATCCTGTCCAAATTCTTGATACTAGAGATCAAGTATTTAGGAATCAGACAAGTCAACTGGTAAAGGTACTTTGGAGAAATCACAAAATAGAGAAAGCAATGTGGGAACCAGATGATGTTATGAAGAATAACTACCCTCATTTGTTTAGAAGGTAATATCCACAAAATTTCAGGGTTGAAATTTTTTATATGAGAGAATAATTTGACACCCCAAGACTTTATGATATACTTCCTTTTAAATAAATTTAATCTCTTTGATAGCTTATGATACACACAACCCCGAGTTTAATAGAATCATAAAATAGAATACCTTTATAACATAGTCATTCAGTTGGTGGGTATTAATAGGCAAAACTAAATTATGAAAAATATGTGGTTTACAGATGTTCATTAGTTATCTATTGATTAGAAATAAAAATAAAAATAATTTGAAAGAAAAAGAAATTTTTCTGAATAACTGTTTTTTCTAAAAAAAATGTTTTGTCACGTCTTGCGCACTTATGTTAAAATTGATTTTTAAAAATTATAGAAAATTTATTTGATAAAACTAAATTAATATTTTAAATCTTCAAATAAAAATTATATTAGGGTTAATTTTTTACATTTTTCTGAAAAGTTTCATTTTATGATGAATAGTGAAAAATACTGATTTTTATTGAAAACTTACTTTTAATTTAAATTATTTACAAATTTAAATTATATTTAAAATTGGTTTTAAAGTAAAATTAGTTCAATTATATTATAATAAATACAATTTAATTTATTTTAATCAATTTTATGTTGAATTTTTTTGTTAAACTTTTCTATAGTTATGAGAATTTTCTCTTTAGAAACCCACTTTTTCATCACGCCTGCGGGTATAATTTTAAATTAAATTATGTCATTTATGTGAGTTGAATTTGATAAAATTTATTCCATATTTCAAATCATAATAATTAATATTATCTAATAAGTTCAACTTAATTTTTTCCATAAAGAATAGGGAAAATAGAAAAAATTAATTATCACGGTTAAGGTAAAAATGGTTTTACTGAGGGTTAAACTAAAAAGATAAAATTTAAAAATTACCTAAAACTTGTATAAAACATATTTAAGGTCCATATTTAGACCTTATAACCCATAATGGTCTATTATTAATCATTTTGGATCCTTTTTTAATGTGAAAAACATGGTTACACTTTATTCTTTTCAAAAATTCTACATGTGTCCTCTCCCCTACTTATAAAAGGACACTCACTCTCATCTCCTCTTCACACTTCCAAATCCATTTGGTTCATAAAATCAATGTAAAGATTACTTTCTTTCTCAAATATCAAAATCCTAGATCCATTTTTTATCATAAATCCATCCTATGAATGCTTTTGATACAAACCTAAAGAGGTCATCTGAAGAAGAGGTAACATTCTTAAACGTTCATTTTTATTTTATTTCTCCTTCCACATACTTAATATTTTTTTCAATAATGATGATAAAATAACACCAGTATATACCATATAATTATATTTTATTATGATAATTTAATAACCTATATTCATCTCATCTTCCATCAAATGGGAAACAAAATCATTGATCGTGTGTCTGGAGGACTACCGCCTCACGAACCGATGTAACTCATTTTCCATCAAAACATATCATGATTTTATATAATGATAAATTTAATATTTATATATATATATATATAATATTTATTAAGTTATTATACATCTATAATTATAATATCATATATACCTTCTTATTTTCCATTTCGTGTAGAATATGATAACGCTGCTCATATGTACAGCAGGCTACCGTCTCGCTAAGCTATGTGATTCGATTTTCACTTACACTTTACATAGAAAGTAATAATGATAAATTTAATGAATATATGTGATATATATGAAATGTTATTTATTTTTTAAAATTAATATATCACCCACTTCCTTTCCCTTTCACTCTTTAATGGAATAATATTATCGCTCGTGCATACGTAGGACCTAGAGTCTCCACAAAGCGATGCAATTCATTTTCCATGTAAAGAATTAAAGAATGATTATAAAAATGTATATAATGAGTAAATTTTATATTTATAAAATTAATATAATTATGTGGATGATGTATTTATATCATATACAAACAAACCATAACTTTCATAAAAAACATACATGAGAAAACAAGGCAATTAACACCCAAAACATTGAAAATAATGAAATGTTATTAAAAAACTCATTTTAAAATGTTATAATATGATTATATATGATATTATAAATATAATATTAAAAATTAGGAATATTTATTATAGATACACATAAAAGTGATCAAAAAAGTACACCACTAGGACAAGTCATAGAGGACGGAAATAGTGTAAGTCGAGCGCATCAGCCATCACCAAGCCCAAACACTCTGAAGGAATGGATACCAATCCAAAAAAAATAGAAGTGATCATTATCAGTGTTCTATGAGTCAATAACATCTTACACCTTATTACCTTGTCTCCATGTGTGTTGAACCTACAACCAGTCATTCGGAAGACTCATGATTCTCCAGATGAGGTAGCTGATAGACCATGGCATGGTGAAAGCCTTGTGAATAGTGTTATGGATAATCATGGAATCGGTCCCCATGAACTCTAAGAATAGGTGCCTATCCTATAAGAGTATAATACCATTGAGAATTTCATGGGCCACTTCCCAAAGGGAATCTCCATGTCCATAGATAGTATAGAACGTTTCAGTAACTAATCCCTTAGGATCACGAATGACCCTTATGCCCCACATAAGACCATCCGTGTAGGACCCATCAATGTACATATTTATAACTTGGATAGGATTAATCCATTTCACACATGTTCCATTCATTCATACAAACATAAATGGGAAAAATTACTTAGTACCAAAAATGAGGGTTCTCAGCAAGGGATATTTGACCCGGTGATTGATTAGTGACCCGAGATTAGCTTCCATATTTAGGGATCTTTCCACCATAGCCATCTAAGATCTAAAGAGTCATTCTTGGAAAAATTTGTGTTGAGAAGACCAGATGTTCCAGTACCCCAACCCCAGAATAACTTATCTGGCTTTTTGTTCATTTTTTTTTGTCGCAGTACCCAAAAACCAATTAGAATGAAAATCATCACTAGTACCACGATAATTGTTGAAGTTGAATCTTTCTCTAAGATTTCCTCATAATGTTCCCACCTATTCACTGTGAAAATATGAATATGGTTATGGTATAAATTAATTACATTATTAAAACTATTATATAGGAGGTTAAATCATGTTCAATCAAAAATAAGCATGAGGTAAAGGATTTTATCTCAATTTCCATTTCATTGATGCATTTGTTAATATGAACCTATTCAATTTTATATGGTGTATATACTACCTCTTTGATTTATTTAACATGAATAGTTATTTATTCATTATGATTAATGTTTTGTTTTAATTTTATTCTTCAAGAGGTTGAAATTTAAAAGTTACAAAAGTGGTAAAAATTATTTTACAATCTCACTTTCTCTTGTGATTGTTTACTTTATCTTAAAATAATCACTTTATTGTTATCATTTTTCATTGAAAATTAAATTTATCTTAAATATCCATATTATTTTATAATAGAAATTATAATTTCCTAAACTGTATACCATTTTTTTCATACGTTATTTCCTTTGAAAATTATTTGATTGACTAGGGAGATATTGATAAATCTATATCCTTTACTCAATATGAATAATTAATGATAGGGAATATTGATACATGAATTAAATAGATTATTATATATATTAAAAATACTTTAGACATGAAGTTATGGGTGGGTATTGGTTATAGATAACCCCTCGATGCATCGACAAGCCTTATGAGAAAAATCAGTTGGCCAAACCAGATGGGTTTTTACCCATAGTTTTAAACTATCTTATGAATGGAATTAACAATAGAGGTATCATGATTGATAAGATCATGAAATCCAATAATTAATCATTTCCTTCATTAAGAATTTATTTATTATTAACCATGATATTTTCAAAGTGATATTATCTCTGGATGCATTGCATTCTCATTTTATTGATTAAATGGCATGTGTTTTTAGTTATTTACCTTTACAAATTGATTATGCCTTATCTAATCATGATAGTCAAGTTATTGATTAAATGGGATGTGTGTTCAAATATTTAAATTTCCATATTTATTATTACTTATCTAATTATTATAGTAAAGTTATTGATTAAATTGAATGTGTGTTCAGATCTTTACCTTTTCATATTGATTATACCTTATTGATCATGCTTTATTTACTCAAGATAGTTTCCATTATACATAACCCTTACTGAGAATTTTAGATAACCCTTATTTTATTTCCTTTCCCAGGAATCTTTTAGGTTTACTTTGAATTATATTCAAGGATATGCTATAGGAATAATGATATTATTGAAAAAAAATGTTATATTTTATGTATGGGAATCATGTAGGTATCTAGTTTTTAAAGACTACCATCAAATATAAATTTTTATTAAAAAGTCACTTTAAGGGAAAGTGGGGAACCATTGTTCACAAAGCAGAGACCACTAAGTGCTGAAGGAGCCCACAAAGTTATTGAACACAAGGCTAAGGTATTTCGAGTTAGACACTCTATATAATTCCCAATGCAGAGTACTAACCTGAATGTATGGATCCTCCCTGATAAGGTCTTTGAGGTGAGAAATCATTTTGTCCATCGTCAGAATAAATTCATCCATGGTGATTTTTCCTTGGTTGAAACCTCGAGCAATGATTCGGTCTTGCTTGTCAATCCACACTTGTTGCTCCTCATTGGCCTCAACCTACACACACCTTTCATATATTCTTAAGATATCCTCATTTGAGGCATTGGGTCTAAGGACTTCTTCGATCATTTCTTCCTTGGAGTGAATAATGAGCTTCAAACACTCCCCTACCTCTTCCATCACTCTTGGTTCTCTACTTGGATCACCAATTTCCCCGTGTAGGCCTTTGTCACCCTTACAGTCGCCTTTCTTGTCTAACCTGGTTTCCATTGGTTTAGGTAAGTGAGAATAGTCTTTACGTCTCTTGGGTTTTTTCCCCCAGACCACAATGCATTTTCGTGATTCACGCTTCCCTTTGTTCCCTTTATTCCTTCTTGGACTGTGGGGACCTACACATTCTAAACTGTCTAATGAGATATCGCTGAGACCTTCATCTCCTGAGTCATCATCCACGTGCGTCACTTCTTGTAGTTCTAGACTTTTAAAGCGGTTTTTCAATGCCACCCCTGGGCCCTGCCTTAGCCTGCTCGGAGAGTCCACCTTGCCTGCATTAACCTCCATGGCGTTCTTAATCTTCCCCTCTCTCCTAGGCTTTGAGAATAAGGGAATGTTTGGGTCCAAGGGACCCAAAACACTAACCCCAACCCGGCCTCCTTGTCCTGGAGAGGGTCCTAAGGCCATGATCGAACAAAGTTTCCCCTGTAGTGACAATACAGGAGTTCCAGCCTCCTTATAGAGGACCTCCCAAGACCCATTACTGCACGGTGTCCAATCTGAATCTTTGGGTTGCACGTAACCTTGACCCATGAAATGAGGCAGCAGATTAGTATCCTCCCAGCCCCGACCATGGGTACCCCCAGGTCCTTGGCCCTTACTGATTGAGGTCGTATTCACCACCACTTTGGCATTCTCCTATTTCCTTTCTACAGAGCTTGCTGGAACCGAACTCAATGCATCCACATCCACAGATGCCTTCAGACCCATGCCCCCTTCTTGCACTATCTCCCCCGGCTTCTCCTGCACCACTTGGCTGATACCCAAATCCTGTCTCAAGCGGGCGAAGACAGCCGCAACCCGCGGCCCTGACTCCTGAGTAATGCCCTTAACAGCACCTGGAGACACCGTAGAGGGGCAGAGCACACGGTGAACCTCTGCTGCAGAACCATGTACCTCCTAGGGGTTTCCTTCCTGAACCAATAGGAGACCATAATCTTCCCCTTTCTATGGATGGAAAACCTTCGGTGAGGCATTTCCGCCCATAGTCTCGACATCCATCACATTTAGAGACGGCCTCCCATCATGCGGAACTTCATCTGAGCGACCACGATGACAGACATGGGATAAATTCCCCAACCGACGACATGAAGAGCAGAAGTCAGACCACGATTTGAAAATCACTAGTTTTCTGCACTGGAATTCCTCCCCAACCATGATCCAGACACAGTCAATAGACGGTTTCGAAACAACTACCTCAACACAGATACGCGGGGAGATAGGATAACAGACCGACTCGGTTCTACTATCAGAGCACAAGTAGCAACCAACCATATTTCCTAGCATACGAAGAATAGCCGAGTTTTGAAAGGGGAGGGGGAGTTCAGGTAAACTGACCCAAATGGCTATCGACGGAGCATCACGGTTCATGTAGAAATCATAGGACCAATAAGAGAGGTAGAAACGAGATCCATTGCAGATGCGAGGGGCTCTAGACCACGCGAGAATCAAGTCTTACTCCAACGAAAATCGAACCATTATGTGTCGCTTATCATGAAGCCCCACCACCGCACCATTCTTTAAACCCCAGGAAACAAAAACGAACCTGTCAAAATCATCGACCGAAGGACGACGATGTCTGAAGCGAGCCACCAAGGTCAGATGCAGGCATGCCGAAGATCCATTGAATTCCAAATTTGATAAAGGGAGGTTAGGTTATCTGTTATAGAGATCAGGAACTTTGGGGCTGAGATCAATAGAAGGAAACGGAGGAAAAGAATCTGGGTTGGAGCAGGGGGAGAAGAAAGGCTGAGAGGCTGCGAAAGGAGGTCCCTCCCCCTCCGGCGGGGAAGGGACTAGGGTTGCAGCCATCATCGTTGGGTATTAGTTTTTAAAGACTACTAAACTATCTATTTCTTTAGGATGTGATCACTTGTATATTATGAAAATATAATAAATTATATATTGTCTCTAGGCTACTGGGGTCAGGGTCATTTCATGTTTTTAATAACATGATGATTCTAGTGGGTAGTGTGATCTTGGAGGAATCCATATCACACCAAGGATCTTCCTTCTCATATTGAGAGGTGAATATTATATATCTAATATATTCCCTTGTTTTGGTGTGCATGTGGAAGTAAATAATGGTTATATCACTATATTTTAATAAGTGGAAAAGGTTATTTTAAAAAGGAATATAAAAAAATAAATCACTTATCCCCCACCCTCAGTGATTTCTCACAAAACATGTAGGTCAATTACCACAAACAACCTCAGATTGGAGTGAAATCATATAACAATGACCGTAAATTTATTTTTGAAATATAATAATTGATGTCATGTCAATCCAAGTTTTAATTTTCCTAGGATGATAGTAAAAGTATTTTTAGTGTTTTAAAACTCTAAAATATACATGTAACGGTGAAAAATATATCCAATTATTTTGAATTGATTTGAAATAATAGGAAACCCATCCTTGGATCATTTTTTGATGTGTAAAAGCATACAACACATCAATCTGGCATGTGGTATTCTCAGAATGACTCAATAAAAGGTTTTTAATGATATGAAAGACTTTAAAAACATGTATCAATGGATAAAAATAAGAAAAAATTCTTATAGTGCCAAAAAATTATTGGAAAATAATTTTAAACAGATTCTTAAAATGTAGGAACTGACTCCACATCAATCCAAGTAATAGTTTTCTTGGGATGTTTGTAAATGTATTTTTTATGTTTTAAAACTCTAAAAAAATATTATAATGGTAAAAACCATATCAAATGTTCTCATATTAGTATGAAATTATATTGAAACTATTTTTTATTCATTTTTTATGTGTATGAGCAAACAATATTTCAGTCTGACATGTGATGTGCTCAGAATGACTCAATACACGATTTTAAAAGATATTAAAGGCTCTAAAAGCATGCCTTAAGGGTTAAAAACCAAGAAAAAAAACTTGGATTCAAGTGAAATCATAATAAAATGACCATATATTTATTTTTGAAATTTAATAACTAAATCCATGTCAATTCAAGTTTTAGTTTTCCCAGGATGTTCGTAAACTCATTTTTAGTGTTTTAAGGCTCTAAAAGTGTGTGTGATGGTCAAAATCATGGACAAAGGCATAATATTGGTGTGAAATCATAGTAAACCCATCAATGGATAAATTTTAACATGTACAAGTAGACAACAAATAAATCTAATGTGTAGTGTTCTCAAAATGACTCAATAAGCATTTTTTATGATATAAAAGTCTTTAAAAACATGTGTTAGATGTTCAAAACCAAGAAAACAACCTCATAGTGTCTTGAAATCATAGGAAAATTACCATAGATTTATTTTTGAAATGTAGAAAATAATACCAAATCAATATGACTGATGGTTTTCTTGAGATTTCTGAAAATTCATTTTTTGTGTTTTAAAACTATAAAACATGCAGGAAACTGTGAAAACCATATAAAAACCTTTAATTTGAGTGAAATCAAATTACATTCATCCTTGAATCATTTTTGATGTGTATGAGTAGACGACACATGAATCTGATAGATAGTGAGCTCATAATGGCTCAATACGTAGTTTTTAAAGATATAAAAGACTTCAAAAATGTGAGTTAGGTGGTAAAAATAAAGAATAATAGATCCTATTTGAGTGAAATCATAAGAAAAATAACTATATATTGATTATTTAAATGTAGTAACTGACAACATATCAATCTGAGTTACGGTTTTCCTGGGATGTCCATAAATGTATTTTTAGTGTTTTAATTCTCTAAAACATGAATGTATTAGTCAAAAGAATAACCAAAAACCTCATATTATAGTTAAATCATAGGAAAAACTTCATTGAATCATTTTTGATATGTACTATTAGATGACATGTCAATCTGGTATGTGGTGTTCTCAAAATGACTTAATAAACAGTTTGTAATTATATAAAAGTCTTTAAAAACATACATCAATGGGTCAAAACCAAGAAAACAAACTAATAGTGTCCTGATATCATATCACATTGACCATATATTTATTTTTTAAATGTATGAACTGAATCCACATCAATCTGATTGGCGGTTTTCTCTAGATGTATGCAAACACATTTTTACTGTTTTAAAACTCTAAAATATGTATGTAATGGTCAAAAGTAAATTAAGTGACCTCATATTGAAGTGAAATCATAGAAAATCCATCATTGAATCATTTTTAATGTTTATAAGTAGATTTAATGTCAATATGACATTCGGTGTGATCAAAATGATTTAATAAGCAGTTTTTAATAATATGAGATTCTTTAAAAACATACACCTGGGGGTCAAAACCAAGATAATGACCATGGTTTAAAAACGTTTTTCATTGTTATATAATTAACCATTTTAATTTCCAAGAGTTAATTCATATCTTAAATAGATAATTTTAATTTCTCAAAGTTTTTTTGATAATATATTATTTGTTTTGTACTAAAATATCATTTGTTTGATTAATAAAATAAAAAATATTATGTGATAAGGTCTAAATATATTATGTTCTTATTCCATTTCATGTTCCTTTTCTTAAATATTTTTATTTTTATTTTATGTGACAGATGCCGATAGTAGGCATGAGGTTAATCATTCTAATCCACGATAATATTTAGAAAGCAGTCGTCATGGCTTATAGTTTTTTGTGGTATGGTTAAACATTATCATTGACTCTGCAATAATTATTATTTATTATGTTCAATTATAATTTTTATCTTGTTTTTTTTAGTTGATGTGGTGGTGATGTGGTCAGTTTTTTATATGATGAGTCTAGGTATAGATGTGTTTGGATATAGTGTAGGTGGATACATGAACGTAGTGGTCATCAATTGATGGTAGATATTATACCTATTCTATATATATATATATATATGATTAATGTGTTTATTATTGATGGATTGATTATAAATGTATGAATTATAGTTGTGTATATATGTATAATGGATTTATGAATAGTTTTATTGTATATTTATATTTTTAATTAATTAATATACAGCTACATTATAAGTTAATATTTTAAAAAAAATATTACTTTTATTTAAAAAAAATATAAATGATTTCTATAGATCGTCGTTAAAAGAAACAACCATTAAAATAAATAGTAATGGTTCTTCTATCAAATTTTAGATTTTTTTATTTATCTATGTTTTAGTGGTTTACATAAAATGTTGTAAAAAAACTAATGCTAAACAATATAGTGGTGGTTAATTTATTTTCTTCCAAATTTATTAAATAAAAAATTAAATAAAGAAAATTGTTTCTATATGAATAAAAAATCACCACTAAATGTATAAAAATGAAATTTATATAAATTGGTGCTAAATAAATTGAAAAATTTAATAATTTAATGTAAACTATGAAATACGTAGTGGTTTCTACAACCGTCATTAATTCTTTTCTTGAAAATTTAAACCACCACTGATAGGAAAAATAGTTGTCGTTAATCCTCAGTTTTATGTAGTGATGGTCATAGGTAAAATTAATCTAAGGGGTGCAGTAACCATATTTTTTCATTTTAATACTTTTAAATGTATTAATAAATATTTTCTTATCTAGGTTTTTAGATGGAGCGAGACTCCGAAGCACGGTGAGCTCGTAATTGATATTATAAAAATATTAAATATATTAATATTACATGTGTGTTCTTTTCCTAATAAAGTGTAATAACTCCTAAATGGGGCCTTGGATTGGAAATCCAAGACCACGATTGAATCCAGAATGTAGGTTTTACCCTAGGTGTGATCGGAAGTTGATCGCCACCAAACGTTCAAATAAGGTAGTTGTTGGTAATGCATTTAATTAAAATAAATAATTAAATTTATTTATTTTATTTTAAATGACCTAATATAAATACTCTATAAATACCTTATTATGATAAATCTAGAAGGTTAATCACATAACCCTAGGAAGATTTGAGAGTAGGTTTATAGCATTCTTCGTTGGCGGATCCGGATCAAACAACAAACAAAAATCGAATCGAGATGGATCGAGATGCAGCAAACCCATGGGGAATTCTCTATCATTGGCTTTATTGTGGGTTTTAGGTGATTATTTCCATATATATGGAATTAGGGATAATGAAATGTGATGAGAGGTGTATGGGACACATGAAGAACCATCGCAGATGATTGGGATCAGATTACCAGCCACTAAAGGTCGGGAATCGATCACCGGAGGTGTTTCTCTTCGATTTCAAGCAGTCAAAATGCATGATTCCTAGAAAGGAGTATGAATATGGTAAACACATGATTATATTGACTTTATTTAGAAAATTAAACTACACAATGTGTAATCAAATAACATGCATCGTGTAGTACCCCCTAGTTGTGACAATAAGGTTTTGGGGAAGATAAGGATCTCACACCATGTAGTTGGTCCCACACATCACGTGACCCTCCCTGAGTTCTTGATCCTTGTGCAGGCTACACATGGACATAACCCCATGTTATAAGATACACCATGTGATCTGGTAGTACATGTAAAAGGTCCGGTACCCAGGCACAACTAGGTACATGTCCAGGTACACAGGCACGACCTGACAAACACGGGCACGACTAGAAGAACATGAGTAGTCCTTGGGTGGAAAAGACATTCCATGTATAGTAACATGGCCTATAATTCTTGTCCAAAGTAAAACACAACTTGTTAGAAGAGAGATACCACACACCATGTGGACCCCATACATGTTGTTTATCCTTTTATGAAACTTCAACCTTACATATCTTCTTTGTATGGACACATATTTTGTCCCGTGAGTAGCCTATCCGGAGTATTTTTTTCATGTAAAATGTGATGGTAGAATTAATAGTGGCTTTCGAGATATGATGTGGAATATTTTGAGCATGATGATTCTTAAGGAGATGTTTTATGGTGAAAGTAATCGGGCAGGATCATTAGTGAGAGAGTTCAGGATTGGTAACCCCTATCATATCTAGGTTTGAGTCCCCTATACTTTTTACTCTAGTTTAGTGGCACCCTTTTGATTCACTAGGGAATGGTTCCTCTACCTAGTACATGACACCCCCTAACAAACTGGGATGTGGGTCCTCTACCTACGGAGTGGAACACCCCTGATGGACTAGGGTGTGGGTCCTCTACATACTGAGTAACTCCCCCTAACAGACTAGGGTATAGTTCCTCTACCTACTAAGTGGAACCCCCCTAACATACTAGGGTGTGGGTACTCTACCTATTGAGTGAAACCCCCTGATGCACTAGGGTGTGGTTCCTCTATTAGAGATTTTTCCCCCTCGGTTGTCTGGAATAGTGGTGAGGTGTGGGTCCTCTACACGGTTACCTCAATGGATAAAGGATATGTTGGACATCAGAGATGGACCCCTTTAGAGATATTAGAAAAACCATCGACCTAGGATGGGTTTTGAAATAGAGATCCCCTTTCTCTCTCATCTGGGTTTCTTTTGAGAATATATATTTGTTGTTGGGTTTCATTAACCTCTTAATTTGGGTTGATCTGACTACTTCTATCATATATTGTATCACCCCCCCCCCCCCTTCAGTTTTTGGGGTTTCCTACTAGTTATGTATATACTCAGCCAAGCATGGGTTTTTCCTACACATGTCATGTATTATGAATACGATATATAAACCAGTGGTTATTTCAGTAGAGCATAGGTATATGCAGGTGAATATACCACATATAGTGGTCAGGATTGGAGATCAGGAGTTTGGATCTCTCAGCTTTCCTTTATTCTAGTTGTTGGTAGGTTCTTCATTTCTAGTTAGGTGTGTATTTTTTTCCTTTCACTTTTTTTTTATTCTATCATACCCATATGTATTCCTTAGATTATATTGCATGAATGGTTTTATTCTAGATGTTACAACCCTTTTTATTATTATTCTTCATGATTACATGGATATGGTTGGGTGTGTGTGTACAGGTACACTATAAAAAGGCATCCCATTTATGGTATGACTTCTTGGTTCTTATCTCTAGCCTCTGGAATATGGAGGAAAGCTTGGGGTTGTGTAGGATCAGCTTTCCATCGGCCCAATGGGCCCCAGTGGTTTGGGATGTTACAAATTGGTATCAAATTAGTTCATTAATTGGGATAGTTTTTGGAGTTATCCCCTATGTGGATTGGTTTGGATATAGGGAAACAATGTCAAAGTTCCTTGAGTGAGGCTTTCAGGATAGGGAACCCAGTGTTGGTGTGGCAGCTGATGTATCCATTCACCAGGAATCTGACTACCTGCTTATCAACTCTTCATACCGATACATTGGTTTTAGGGATCAATGGTATGTGAATCATATAGGATTGAGTCATTTGACTGTACTTATTGAGTCAGTTACCCATATATATATTCTCATATTACCATGGTATTCTTTGATTACTTTCAGGATACCTCCGTAAAGACATCCATCCAGGTTACCAATTCAAGATTGTGATGATGATTTGATGAACTATGAGGCCCTAGTCCATGGGTCATCTCATGAGGTATTTCCTCTAGGTGGGAAAGTAGGGGCACCATCACTTGTTGAGAAATATATTATACTAGCATGGTAGGATAATGATGTGGGCATTCTTAGTGCACTATGTGAGTTCCAGAGCCAGAGGCCACTAAGGTTCTACGGTGATCCAGATCCCCAGGAAATAGAGGATTAGCTTGAGTTGATGATCTGAGTCTTTAGGCTCATGTAGACCTTAACTAATCAGATGGCTACATTGGAATCCAATATTTTCCACTGATTAGTAGGGTTCATGTGGAGTCTAACCATGTAGATTCATGATGAGTTATCACTCTCATGGACCGACTTCTAGAAAACCATTTTTGGGGATTACTATCCCTCTTGCTTGCACTCAGTTTGGATTTAGGAACTTTTAGAGATACAGTAGGGTAGTATAATAGTTTCTGAGTATTCCATGATATTCTATGACCTTAAATAGCAATCCCCTAACATGGTGTAGTATGGTTACTTTCAGGCATGAAAGTTCTGGTAGGGTCTTCAGTGAATCATCCATACCATTGTGGTTATCATATGTATTCACACCTATGTTGGAGTATTATAGAGGGTGATAATGATAAAGATCTTCCTATATTAGGTATGATAGGAAGTTGTAGCTAATAGTTGGTTTCATGTGGATGATTCATCTATAATGGCTAGAAGGTTACAGAAACAGGATCTCAATGTGGGATATCTTTCCATGCCCCATCTCACTCAAAAGTACATGCAGCGCAGGGTTCAAGCAGAGAACCAAGTCATCACAGAGAGTTTATATGCTATACATGTGATGGTTGTGGTTACATGGAACATAATTTCCTAAATTTACATTCCAAGTAGGGTAGGTAGGCAGTGGATAGACCACCACGCAAGAGGCAGCGCCGTGATCAAGGTTCTCCCAAGTTTGGCCAAGGAGGTCCCTGGGAAGGTGAAGCTGGTATAGGGGTAGGATGGGTTATGGTAGGAAGATATACTAGTTAAAAGTTATGATATGATATACTTACACCGCCCCCACTAGGTATCCCACACCAGGATCAAGGAGCTGGTGAATAGGGTTGCGGGCAGCTGTAGATCATGGAGGCTTATGACCTGATAGCTCATGAGATAATACGCGGTATGATTTTTTTTATTCTATACTTTCTCCAAAACTTATATAAATGGGTGTGAGTCACTCCTTTATTTTTTTATCCCATGTTTGAAATCTATAGCTACCCGTTGAGACCTTAGCACAACATCTTTTTCTATAGGTTCCAACTGGATGCGATTCTTCGATGTCACTTACTTATTGGCAGTGCGAGCTATCATTTAGTCGAGAGAGTTTCATGGAGGACATCTTGGTCTTCCTGATGAAACCTTATGACATCATCTTGGGTATGTACTGGTTTCCATAGTTCTATCTCATATCAACTATCATCATAGGTAGTTCAAATACCTTCAGATAGATATGAAGAGATTCTCCTTTTCGGGTGAGAGAGATATCATGGTTGAGTGAGTGGGTATTGTGAGTAAGAGGATGTATCTCATCACCCATTAGTTGTTGATTCTATCCCTTTTTGTATCTATCTCTTCAGGCATATGGATACCTTTAGTATTGGAGGAATTTATGGAAATATTCCCTAAGGATGTTTTGGGACTACCTCTGAGATAGGATATGGAATTCTACATCAAATTACACCCTAGGACCATGCTGATATCTTTTTCGGCATATAAAATGGACCCTATTAAGCTCCAAGAGTTGAGGGTGAAATTGGAGGACCTCCAAGAGAAGGGTTTTATCAGACCCAGTGTATCCCTCTAGGTAGATTTGGTTTTGTTCGTGAAAAAGGAGGATGTGATCTTGAGGATTTTTTTGGATTATTATCTCCTAAACCATGTAATGATAAATAATAAGTACCCCTACTAAGGATTTATGAACACTTTGAAAATTTATGAGGTGTGAGTTGCTTCTCAAAGATCGATCTCAGGTCCGGAAACCACCAGTTGAGGGTTTGTGAGGCTAATATTCCAAAGTTGGCATTTTTATGTCACTACAGACACTATGAGTTATTGGTGATTTCTTTAAGTGTGAAAAATTTCCCTATTGTGTTTATGGATTTGATGAACCAGATATTTCAACCATACTTAGACTGGATTTTGGTTGTCTTCATTTATGACATACTCATCGACTCTGTGTTAGAGGAGAAGCATGCAAAGCACTTGAGGATGGTCCTAGACTTACTCTAGGGGGTTTATCTTAATAAAAAAAATTAATTTGCAGTCAGTTATGGATCCAAGAGGTTCACTTTAGGGGGGATATCATTTATGATCATGTTTTAGCTATGGGCCCGAAGAATATTGATGCAGTGCTTTCTTGGGAGCCACCTAAGAGAATGTCAGAGGTGTTTTCTTGTCATGGTGGGGTACTTAAAGTGGTTTTTTGAGGAATTATATAGGATTTAAGCCCCTTTTATTTCCCTAAAATGGAAAGGGAATCCATTTAAAAAGACCTATAAGTGTTATAGATCCTTCAATTAGTTGAGGTTGAGGTTGAACAATGATCATGTGTTGAGAATAATGGAGGAGGGTGTGAAGCATGTAGTGTATTGTGATGCCACTATGGATAGGTTTGGAAATGTGCTTATGTATAGGCAAGAAGTTATTTCATAGGGGTTAGGGTTTTTGATACCCCATGAGCATAATTACATGAATCACGACTTGGATTTAGCAGAGGTAGTCTTCACTCTGAGTATGTGGAGGCAATGTCTTCTGGGATAGTGGTTTACTGTTTACTTAGACCATCAGAGTCTCAATTATATCTTCATGTAGAGAGATATGAACCTGAGATAGAGGTTCTGGTTGGAGTTCCTACATGACTATTACTTCATGATAGTCTATAATCCTGAGAATGAAAACATGGTGGAGGATTTCCTTAGTAGGAAGTATTGTTCATTCCTAATGGAGAAGTTTTCAGAGTATTTAGTTTATTTTCAACTGATCATGGTGGAGGATAGGGGTACAGATTATCTTTAGTTGATTTTTTTGACACCTCTGATTCTCTCATGTGTGAGAGAGGCCCATTTTGGAGACATATACTATGAGGTTCTTCATGACTAGATATCCTCAGAAGATTCACTAGATGGATTTTCTAAAGGAGGGGATAAGATCATCCTTTTCTAGGGACATATGGTGGTTCCATCCATGATGTGAGAAGTGGTTATGAGGGAATTTCACACTTATCCTTTGGTTGTACATCCGAATGTAGGGAAGATGTACAAGTACCTTCAGTGGCAGTTTTGGTGGGATGACATGAGGTGGAGTGTAGCTGATTTCATCCATCAGTGTCTCCAAAGTTAGCAGGTGAAGGATGAGCACTAGGTTTTGGTAGGTTTGACATAGAATATTGAGATCTCATAGTGGAAATGGGATATAATATCCATGGACTTTGTGAAAAGGCTTCTGTAGATAGTGATATTCCATAACGCTATCTGGTAGATAGTTGACTGACTTATGAAGTTAGTGAACTTCCTTTCCATCAGGGAGTAGAGTTTGTTGGAGTGTTTTGGAAAGTTTTACATGTGGGAGATTGTCTAGATCTATGGGGTACCCTCAATGATTGTCTCTGACCTTGATGTACGGTTTATGTCACTATTTTGGAGAATCCTACAAGAGGCATTTGAGACCCAATTAAGGATGAGTAAAATGTTCCACCCCTAGATGGATGGGTAAACTGAGTTCACTATCTAGTTATTGGAGGATATACTGAGAGATTTCATGTTCGATTTCATCTGAAGATGGGAGGATCACTTTTCATTGTTAGAGTTCGCTTATAATAAAACCTATCACTCTACGATTATCATAGAACCTTTCTAGGTCTTGTATGGGAGACCCTACAGGTCACCCTTGTGTTGGACTCATATTGGAGAGACATCTCTTATTGGTCCATAGATAGTGGAGGCGATAGCAGAGAAAGTTCAAGTGATATGCTAGCACTTGAGGATAGCCTAGAGATGATAGAAATATGATGCATATTCACGTCGTAGGATCTTGGAGTTTGAGTAGGGATACCATGTTTTCTTTAGAGTCACCCCATGATGAGGATTACATAGTTTTGGATGGGGAGGCAAGTTATCCCCTAGGTTCATCTGGTTGTTCGAGATCCTACGGATTCTGGCGAGGTTTCTTATCACCTAGACTTACCCATGTAATTGGTCTTCCACGTTTCATAACTAAGAATATACCTACATGATTCTATGCAAATCATTGACTAGGGTGAGTTAAACATCAGGAATGGATCCACCTTTGTGAAGTACTCAGTGGAGAATAATGATTGGCAGGACAGGATCCTATGAGGATGGACCATTCCCTTGGTTTGTGTGTCATGGTAGTAGGGAGAATGAAGAAGAGATATAGGGAGAAGGAGAACTATATGAGGGCTCATTATCCCCACCTTTTTTTAGCTTTTACTTTTTAGGGAAAAATCCTTGAAGGGGGGAATTATGTAGTGACCTTTTTCTTGTAAAACTTTGAAATATATTAAGGAATGTTTTCAAAGTCAAGCACTAAGATGGTGTGAGATTTTGAGACTCGATAATACCAAAATTGATATTATTAATATTAAATATATTAATATCACATGCATGAAAATTTCCTAAAAAAGTAAAATAACTCCCAAATTTGAGCCTTGGATTGGAAATCTAATACTAAGGTTGAATCCGGAACATAGGGTTTATCCTAGTTAAGACCTAAAGTTGGTCAGCATTAAGTGTTCGGATAAGACAGTTGTTGGTGATGATTTTAATTAAAATAAATGATTAAATTTACTTATTTTATTTTAAATAGACTAATATTAATCTTATATAAATAACATCTTATGAAAAATCACCTGGGTTAGCTACATAACCCTGAGAGGATTTTAGAGGAGGTTTAGAGCATTATTTGTTTGCTGATCAGTATCAGATGATAAACAATGATCAGATCAAGGTGGATTGAGACACAAAAAACATAGTGGGCCTTATCCATAACTGGAGAATTCATTATTCACTAATGATCGATCCATAATCAAGCTAGGGTTCATCAATTTTAGTTTCCTCCCTTGATTAAAAGATTTAGCATGGATATATATTTAGTTTCTTTTGATCTACATTTTTTCACCCTTCACATGATCCTGTTGATGAATTAAATAGTTTTACTCAATTTATTCTTTTAATACCATGATATCACCCTTAATTCCCCACTTAGAAATTTTAGTCTAAGAATATTTGTCCAACAATGTTTATCACCCTTTTTATTGTGTTTTTCCCTCATCATTCTTCACATTCTTCATTGTTGTCCTACGGGGTCACGGTATGACTTTTATGGGATGGGTTTGAGCATGATCGAACCCCAGAATTCATGGTAGTTATGAAAATTATGATAAGTATGGTTATTTTTAGATAGATTGAGTTTTTTTGTGGGATTCAGGTGATGATTTCTATAGACCTCGGATCTGGGACAATGACAGGTGACGGGATGCGGACATGATGCACTGTGAACCACCGTGGTTGATCAAGATCTGGTTTTCGGACACCAAATCCAATAATCGATGGTCGGAGGTGTCACCCTATGATTTAGGGTGGTCAAGAGGAGAAAGTTATGGCAAAGAGGCTAGATTTGGTGAGCGCATGAAGATATGGACTTTCTGCAGAAAAGTCGACTACATTGTTGGAGTTAGTGTCCTAGGACCAACTATTTGTAATTTGATTACATATATATTCGATGTATTGAACATTAATAAAAATTATTATTAAATATTGTTCATTGTTATGCATGAATCTAATGTAATAATGTCCTAGAGTATATGTAGCATTGATAAGGTCATATCAGTTCCCCGCTATGATGAGAACCTTGAAGTGTTGTGGGGATATTCTTAAATATGGTTTTGTGGTCGGATAACATACTATGATGGGACACATAGTATATATACTATTAGGTGTGAGTAATCATAAGAGGATGAGTCTTCTTCTCATGAAGTTCACACTTGGTAATCTCTAAGATGGGAGATTATGATAATAGACTCGCCAGTAGGAATTCTGTGTGTTTTGATGTCATCGTATATTCCTATGTGTGAGAATTTGTAATGGTCCTTAGAAATTAATATTATCATCAATGCATGTTATGACTCACGCACTTATATTTTTTGATGAAAACCATGATTCCATATGTTTATGGTGAGGTAGTTCATGTTGGGTGCATCACAGTTGACATCTCATTAATGGATAGGTCGAGGAAGGATTTATCCCTTACATATTTATGGAAGTTGATATCTGAGCCCTTTGAATTGAATAGAATCATCACATTAAATTTCATGGTCATGGTGAAACAATACATTTATTTCAAATATTCAAGCAAATACATATCGATAATATAGGTTAGTGACATGGATGTGCAACCTTATTGATGAGATATTAAGAAAACGGGGTTATATTACACATTGAATGTTTGTATGTGGTTGTTGTCATTGTGACATTAAGTTATTTCTATTGGGTTCCTTAACCCGTTTCTATACAGTAATCTTGGGATTTAGGAAAACCCGCCTAATGCCAATGAGAAATAATCATAAATGGTCACACACTAAGTGTTTTCGATGATCTTGATTAAATTCTATTTGAATTTAATTAATTGAATAAATATTATTGTCAAGACTGAGTGATAATTTTATTCATGTTTTATCGATTTAAAATATTTATGGATGAATTAAATATTTAAATTAAATATTTATTTAGGTGTTCAATAAATTTTATAGGAGTTTGAATAGACCAAGACCATGTCTGGTGAAAAATATTGATTAAATGGCCGGTTAAATAATATTTGATATTTCGTAAGTTGGAACACGCCACGGAATAATAATATTATTATTATTATATTACATGGGGTTTATTAAATATTATAATATTATTTAAGTTCTGGTATGTAATTATATAATATTTTAACCTAAACCTTAGCTCTATAAGTAGACAGTCATGTCTATTGTGTATTGCATCAAAAATCAAACCTTGATAATCGTTGCACACAACTAAAATCTCTCTCGACTACTCCTTTATCTATTCCTCTCAAGAATGAGAAATATAAGAGGCATATATTTAAGATCGACGAATGACTAATCAACACGAATAATGCAAGACAATCAAATCGTCACTCTAGCACCTGAAGATTGATTGGCATTTCTCAGATATCAAAGGTGCATGTGTGGATCACCACTATAGGGATTATATCCATGGATCCTCACAGCACAGTAAAGGCAATCTGAAAGGGCCTTTTTAGATGATTGAAATATATATCGAAGAAATAATTCTTAGATCCGGTATTCAATTCTTACGATATTCAATAAATTAATTATAAATTGAACGTACAAGATCCTAGCTCGAGGTTTCAAACAACTCAATATTAAAAGAAATTTTAATATATCATCCACCACTACATGCTTCTATTTCACCTGTAACCTACATACATGGTGTGTAGTCAAAGAAAACATGTCATAAAGTACCCCCTGGCCGTGGCTCTAGGGTTTTAGGGAAGATAAGGATGAAACATAATGTAACTGGGACCACAAGTTGTGTGAGCCTCCTTGGGTGGCTAAGTCGTGTGCTAGATGCACATGGTCAGGACCCCGTGCAGGAGGACACACCATGTACTATATGAGTACATGGGCATGGGCCAATACCCAGGCATGGACAAGTATATGACTAGGTACATGGGCATGGCCTGACGAACACAGTAACGGCCAAGAGCACAGTGGTAGGCCCCAGGTGGATGAGACACATTGTGTGGGGCACCTTACAGACCATGTATGGTGACATGGATTCTGATCCATGTACCAAGGGAACACAGGTAGATAGTAGAGAAAAACCACATGCCGTGTGGACCCCAAACACACCGTGTATCCCTATGAGAAACTTCCACTTTGCACATCTCCTTTGTTTTTACTCGGATGTTGGCCCATGAGTTGCTTATCCTGACTGGTTTTTCATGTAAAACAAAATGGTATTATTCATATTGGAATTCAAGATATGACATGGAATCTTTCAATCATGACTCTTCTTCAAGCGATGCTTGACGGTGATAGTGATCTGGCAGTATCATCGGTGAGACAGACCGGGGTCGGTAACCCCACTATCCTATTAGGGTGTGGGTCCCACATACTCTTTACTTTGGTTGAGTGAAACCCCCCTGATGCACTAGATCATGGGTTCCCTACCTACTGAGTGGCACCCCCATGATGAACTAGGGCGTGGATCATCTACATACTGAGTGGAACCCCCCTGACAGACTAGGGCATGGATCCTCAACCTACAGAGTGGCACTCCCCTGATGGACTGCAACGTAGGTACTCAACCTACTGAGTGCCACCTCCTGATGGACTAGGGAGTGGGTCCTCTACCTACTGAGTGGCACCCCCTTGATGGAAAAGAGCGTGATTCCTCTATGTACTGAGTAAAACCCCCTGGCGGACTAGAGAGTGGGTCCTCTACCTACTGAGCGGCACCACCTGACAAACTAGGGCATTAATCCTCTACCTATTGAGTGGAACCCCTAATGCACTCAAGCGTGTGTTCTCTATTAGAGATCATTCCCCCTCAACCGTGTGGCACAGTGGCGAGGTGTGGGTCTTCCACGCGATTACCTCGACAGATACACAGGATATTGGGCATCAGAGATGGACCCCTTTGGGTCTATTGGCAAACTCATCAACCTATGTTGAGTTGTGATATGGAGATCCTCTTTCTCTCTCATCTAGGTTTCTTTTGTGAATATATATATGTTTTTGTGTTCTATTTCCTTCTTGATTTGGGTTGAGCTGACTACTTGTATCGTATCTTCTATCCCCCCCCCCACCTTTAGTTTTTGGGGCATCCTACTGGGTATGTATATACACACCCCTACGTGGGATTTTCCAACACGTGTTGTGACTTATGCAGACAAGGGAAAGATTAGAGGTGATTTCAATGGAGAATAGGGATACTTTGGTGCATAGAACGTGTACGATAGTCAGGCTTCGAGACCAGGTGTCGGGCTCTCTCATCTTTCCTTTATTCCAGTTGTTGTCAGGTTGGGACTTCATTTCTGATTGGACGTGTATTTTGACCCTTTTCAATTTGGATTTATTCTATCGTACCTTGGTGTATTCCCTAGAGGTTATTGTATGCATGGTTTTTCTCTAGATGTTACAACCCTTTTTATTACTCCTATTCACTATTGCATAAAGACGGTTGAGTGTGTGCATACAGGTATACTAGGAAAAGGTCTCTCATCTATGTTATGTCATCTCGGTGCTTGTCGCCAGCCCCTGGCCTATAGAGGTGGGCTTGGGGTTGTAGTGGTTCGACCTTCCACCGGTCATGTGGGCCCCGACTGATCGGGTCGTTACAAGCGGTCCTTTGGTCCAAAATGGGTCTTTAGACGAAGAAAAAGGGATTTCAAGCCATAGGGTCTTTGAGCCATCAAATTATAAGTTCTACCACTACAAGAGAAAATGTGTTTCCTGGCGGTTTAAACCACTACTAAATGATGTGCAATGCTTTCTAAAAGCGTCGTGTATTTGAGTGTCGGAAATCAATTCGTGGTGTGTTTTTTTTGCGGTGGTTTTTTATTCAGCGGCATTTCATTTAGCAATAGTTTTTTTTAATAAAATTATTGACGTGATTACTTTATTTTTTATTATTTAATTAATTAATTAATTGAATTTTTTTTTGTACAGAAACCTAACCCACACTATTACAATTCATGCTCTTCCCGGCGTAGCCCGTTCCCTCTGCAGGGGTACCAAGCCTCGGGGCTCGAATGCGAATCGCAGCCCGAGTGAGTAAAACTGGCCTCCCCACGCTACCCTGCACTGTCGAGGCGGTAAATCGCACGGCGCGGAATTACCTCGGCCGAAGCCTACAACCAGCGGGAATCGAACCCCTGACTCCGAGGAACCAAGCGAACGACCCAACCAACTGGGCTAATTAATTGAATTTTATTCATTATTTATTATTATTATTTATTATTATTTATTAAATATTTATCCTACTATGCATGCATATATCACGCATATCATCTATAAATCTGTTATATATATGCGTTGGGAGACCTCTTTATTATTCTGCAACGTATATACCATTCTAGAAAACTCCTCATATGGTGAGTAAACAGTATGTAATATACTTATATATATATGGATAAAAAATAAATAATGATATTAAAGAATAATAAATAATGAATATATAATGAATATATAATAAATAAGTGATAAATAAATAATAAATTAATATATAATATATAATAGATGAATATTAAATAAATAATAAATATGTGAGAAATAAATACAAACTAAATAATAAATAATAATAAATAAATAACAAATAAATAGTAAATAATAAATAAATAAAAATAAATAATCAATAAATAATAAAAACAAATAATAATGAATGATAATGAATGATAATAAAAAATAAATAACTAATAAACAAGTAATGCATAACTAATAAATAATAAATCATAAATCATAAATAAATCATAAATCATAAATAAATAAGTAGTCAATAATAAATAATAAATACATAAATATTAAATAAATAATTAAAATAAGTAAAAAATATATAATAATAACTAATAAATAAATAATCAATAAATAATCAATAAATAATGAATAAGTAATAAATAAATATGTGGTAAATAAATAAATATTAGATAAATAATGAATAAATAATTAATATTAATTAATTAATATTAATTAATTAATTAATTAATAATAAAAATTAATAAATAATAAATAATAAATAAATGATGAATAATGCTAAATAAATAATAAAAAATAATTAATAGTAAATTCTAAATAAATAATAATTAATTAATTAATAATTAATATATAAACAATTAAAAAATAATCAATAAATAATGAAAAATAATGAATTAATAATGAAAAATAATTCAATATAAAATAAATAGGTAGTCAATAAATTATAAATCAATATAATAAATAATAAATAATTGTAAAATAAAAAACAGATAAATAATAAATAATAAATATATAAATATATAATAAATAAATAATACATTAATAGTAAATTAATAACATAAATAAATAAATAAATAATGAGAAATAAGTAATAATAAATTATAAATATTATGTAATAATATATAATAAATATTAAATAATTTAACAATAAATAAATAATAAATAATAAATGAAAATATAATAAATAAGTAATGAATGAATAAATAATAAATGAATAAATAATAAATAATAAATGAAAAAAATAATAAATTGTTAATCATTAATAATTAATAGAAATAAAAAACTATAAATAAATATACATATAAAGAAATTTATATAAATATATATAAACACAAACATACTCATGCAGATATGTATAAATATTTAAAAATATATATAAATATAGACAAATACTCATAAATATGTATAAATATTTATACATGGATACAATTATATATAATTTTGAATAAATAATGATAAATATATATAAATTATAAATAAATATACATAAATGAATAGAAGTGCATACAAATATGTGTGTGTGTGTGTGATAGATAATAAATCATCAAAAGAGGGAAACCCATAATAACTGCAACACCATCAAATCAATAAGAATGTAAATTAGTGGAATAAAATCTTAGATGGCCTAAAAAGTAGAGGAAGATAAATGAACATGAAACCTTATCGAATGTTCAAAAAGCATGATATTTGAACAAAAAAATAAGTTTTGGAGGCCTTCAGGGCCACTTTTGACCTCGAAAAAATAGTGATTGGGATCTTCCCACTCAATATAGTATAGAACTCATCGGAGACTTCGATTTGATATGTGGTAGAGCTCAAACAGACATCACTGCCATAAAATAGGGCAAGGAAAGCACCTCGTTTTATCAGCACTAAGCAGAAAGCACTGATAAAGGGGAGACCTTTATCAACGCTTGAAAAAAGCACTGATAAATGTACCCGTTATCAGTATTAAGAAAAACACTGATAAAGGGTACACCTTTATCAGTACTTTTCTTAGCACTGATAAAAGGTTCATTTATCAGTACTATTTTTAGCACTGATAAAAGTTTTTAATAATAATTTATATAAAATTATTATATTTATATTCAAAAATAATGTTTCTTTGTATACATTAAATAAAAAATGCATGTTTGATATATTTATTTTAATAATTCAAATATATATATATAATGTTTTAAAAAAGTATTTCTAAAATTATAATTATATATATATATTTAAATAATTAAAAGATTATAATAAATTTCATTAAATAATAAATATATTTATTAGATTTATTAGATTTATTAGATTTATTAGATTTATCATATTTATTAGACTTATTAGATTTAGTAGATTTATTAGATTTATTAGATTTATTAGATTTATTATAGATTTATTATATTTATATTTATTAAATTTATTAAATTAATTTACTAGATTTATTAGATTTATTAGATTTATTAGATTTATTAGATTTATAAGATTTATTTGAATTATCAGATTCATTATATTTATTATATTTATTATATTTATTATATTTATTATATTTATTATATTTATTATATTTATTATATTTATTATATTTATTATATTTATTGTATTTATTATATTTATTATATTTATTGTATTTATAATTAATATATATTAAATATTTTTAAATATATATATATATTTATATTATAATTATTAAATATATATGTGTTTCCAATGAATTTGGTCAATAAATATATTGATCATGCGTGCATATATGTTATGTATCATCATGAATGTTTATTTATACATCACACCCTTCTTATTATTTATGTTGTCCATTGATGCCTCGTTTTTTATTATGTATATTTTACTACGCATATGATTAATTCATGTTACCCATATATACTATTATGTTCTCAAAAATACTTATAAAATTAAATTAAATATAATTAAATAATAAATATATTTATTGTATTTATAATTATTAAATTGTAATTATATATAAATCCTTTTTAAATATATTTATTTGTAATTATAATTATAACTATATATATTTAAATAATTATAAAATTACAATAATAAATATTTTATAATTTTATATATATTTATATTTATTTTTCTATAATAATATACTAATATTTATAAATATATTTATTTATAGTTATAATTATAACTATAAAGAAATATATATGTTTAAATGATTATAAAATTATAATAAATATATTTATTATACTACTTATAAAGTTGTAAATATATAATTAAATAAATATATTTATAAATATGTACAAATATTTATAAATAAATACAAATATTTATAATTATAATTCCTAAATAAATATAATATATTTAAATAATTAAAAAACTATAATAAATATATTAATTATATATATTTATATACAAATAGTTATAAATAAATATAAATAGTTATAAATATAATTCTAAATAAATATAGATATATTCAAATAATTTAAAAATTATAATTAATATATTAACTATATATATTTATAAAATTATAAATATGTTTGTTATAATTTTATAATTATTTATATATATATATATATATAATTACCACTATAAATAAATATTTATTTATTATAATTTTTAATTTCAAATAAATATATATTAATTTATTAGTTATAAATATAAATAAATCCATATTTATTTAAATAATTATTAATTTATTAAAAAAAATATTTATTATTTTCATATATAATGTTATATATAATTAAATAAATATATTTATAAATGTATTTATAAATATATAGAAATATTTATATATATATTTATAAATGAATACAGATATATTTAAATAATTATAAAATTATAATAAATATATCAAATATATATATTAATAAAATTATAAATATTAGAAATATAAATTTGTTATAATTTTATAATTATTTAAATAAATATATATATATTCATATAAATAATTATAAAATTAGAAGAAATATAGTTATATATATCTATAATCTTATTAATATATATAGTTAATATATTTATTATATATATTTCTAAGATTATAAATATAATAAGTATATTTCTTATAATTTTATAATTATTTAAATTATAATTTTAGAAATATATATATATATAGTTATAATTATAAATAAATTAATATATATTTATCATATATATAATTTTAAAAATATATATAATAATATAAATAAATTATTAACATTATATCTTTATCAGTACTTTCTATTTTAGTGCTAATAAAACATACCTTTATCAGCACTTTTTATCTAGCGCTGATAAAAGTTTCATCAAATTTTATAAAGAAACCATAACTTTCTCCTCTTTCCTCGCACCCCTTAAGCTCTTGTGGAAGCTGATCCTTATCGTTGTCGCTGCCTCCTCCTCCTCTTCCACTGATTCATCCCCCACTACGCCTCTCCTTCACTGTGTATGTCTCCTCCGTCACACGCCTCTCCTCCGTCAGAGGACTCCTTCACCGTCGTGCCTCTCCTCTATCACACGCCTCTCCTCCATCGCGCACGTCACCTCCGCAGCGCGCCTATCCTCTATCGCGTACCTCTCCACCGCACGCCTCTCCTCCACCGCGAATGCACCTATGTCGCATACTGAACCACACCTATGTGATGAGTTTTCTTCTATTTCTCATCTATTTCTTTTTGTTCATTCCCCAGAATTCGCTACGGTGTTGCAGTTTCTATTGAGTTGCATGTTTAGACAGTGTTTTGATAACCTTCTAGTGTAGAATAGGTTGATCCACATTTCTAACATTGTGGTTGTCATGTACGGGCATCCTTCTTTACCCTGCAGTACACAGATGAGTTGAAAAGGTTCTTTATGGTAGATATTCTCCTTAGTTTCTCTTTGTTTTTGTATCATGTGGGAGGGATCTACTCTTGCTTTCAAACTGTTTATAGTTGTGTCGCACTAATCAAAGATAATAACTAGATAATTAAATAGAAAGGGGCAATGGGGTTTGTTCGCATGTTATTGCAGTTTGACATTGATAGTGATGTTGTGAATTGTACGGGCTAAACACCCCGCTGAAAATTATGGCCATTGGTGGTCCTTGTATGCACACTAAATGAATTGCATGTTGGTTGGTTCCTGTTGAACATTTGAATATGAAAATTGGTAATTTATAGTGAGGCATCCTGCATTTTAAATGACTTGCGATAATGACTGAACACTTCACCGTACACCAACCCATAACTTAGATTCTTTGTGTTTTCTATTGTTTAAAGGGGTTTCCTAACTTTAATAAATGTTCCATTTTTTTAAAATGAGACATCTGTGTTAATGAAGTATATAAAAACACTTCATTATTTTATCAAAAGGATATTTTTAGATGGAGGAATAACCATATTTCAAGGTTAAAGACTGATATTGATATATGGGTTGATACAAATAAAGGCATTAAAAATTTAATAACATATTTTTATGAAATCATATTTTATTCTCAGCATAATTTTATATAGAAATATCTAAATTATTATTTTATTACAACTTTAACAAATTATATGAATGAATTAATAATTATTTATATTCAATGTTATGAAGTGGTCATGGCATTTAGGTTGACGCATCCATCAAAGGTACTTAACCTAGATTTTATTTATGAAATTTTCTTTAAAAGGTTATAGAATATTTTGGGACTTGATGTTGTTAACTTCATGAATGATTTTTGGAGAGGTAAGAATTATCTTGATACTTATAATGATACTCTCATCACTTTGATTTTTAAGGTTACTAATATGAGTTCAGTTAAGGAGTTTAGAATGACTAGTCTTTGTAATGTCATTTATAAAGTCTTTTTGAAGATTTTAGAAAGTAGAATATGGAAAATCATACCATATATTAGTTTAGTATCATATTTCTTTTCTTTCATTAAAGAGTTATATGATATGTAGTCTCCATGAATTAGTCTTCAAGCATGAAAATATTTAGAATGTGAATCCTTACTCATTTTTTGATTATTTCAACCAAAAGGAGAGTCTCCAAAATGTAGCCTCAAATTTTTTATATAGGAAGTAGTTAGTGAAATATCCTATAGATGTTTTAATTTGTAAAGATATGATTTTTTTAAGTGGATGGTGTAATGGTAAGTAGTCCATAAGTTATGAATAGAAGTTTTGGTTTTTTAAATATGGGTTTTTAATGGTGATATGTTATGGTATTCTTCTTATTGTATTGAGAAAATGTTTTTGGAATGTAAGATTCATTAATTGAAAAGTAAGAGTGACATTAACTATTCATAAAAAGTGAAAGGTTTTAGTTGGACATGATACAGGTGTTAGAAAGTCCACATGTTCAATGAGGATACTTCCATGAAATTTTTGAAGTCGGTGAAACTGGATGAACAGCTGATACTTACTATAAGTAGGTGGGAAACATGCACAAGAAACATGTGATAGAGGTGTTTTTGGAATACTCATTGAGAAGAAAAATCATTGCACAAGAATATTTGGAACATAAAATGAGAATTTTATTATGGTAATTTTGTTAGGGGTTCACTTTTATTACCAAAGGGTCAACTAGGATTCTTCCTAATTGGAAGTGCTAAGAAGGACTTAACCAAGAATTTGGTATGGTTCCTTTTCTTATATGTTCATGAGATATCCTTCTAAGATATTAATGGGAGATTGATAAAAACACCAATCTTAACCATAAATGATCTGGGTAACGAGTATGGATTATATTGTGATGTATTAGGAGTCAGGATTTAAACATTTTTAGTCCATGATGGTCATGTGGTTGCTTATGAGTCCAGATAATTAAGAACACATAATAGAAAATTCCCAAATCCTTTCCTAAATTTTGAAATAGTGGTGCTTTCCATTAAGTGTTATTGGAATACACTAAAAAAGTGTTTGAAATATATTTAATCATAAAGTGAAATGAACCATTAATAGTGAAGAAGGTATGAGTACCTATAGTACTTTAAATTTGAATTAATGTATACCCCTCAATAAGGGGAAAAAATTTCTAATGTACCGTATTAGAAGGATCAAGCATAGGTAGTACATGATTCAAGTATCAAGTGGAATATGATTACCCACTTTGAAGAGATATGACTTTATGTTCAAAAGTATCATTTTCAAGTGACACTTATGTTTTTATCTATCACATATTCACTCCTCAGTAGTATTATGGGAGTAAACTATAAGATTCATACTATTTATTCATGAGAGACATGATAAAACTTTTATAGCTTTATATTTTATAAAATTTTGGTTATTTTTTAATCATGTATCCTTTGTAAAGTTCCTCTATTATGATTTATGTCTTTGTAAAAATACCTAAGTGGCTCTTTTAAAATGATTTGAGTTTATTGAAATGTTTCTTAAAAAATTATATGTATTCAATATACCTTTTTTGGTTTAATGTAACTTTAAAATGATTTAAACACTTGGCATGGACATAGGTTGCATGCCAAGTGTTTGTCAACTCATTTTATTGGCTTTCAGAAAGGGATGTGAATGTTTTGAAAGTGTATGTAATGTTGGTTTCATTTTAACAAGGGGTTTGTGAAGTTTTAAATGAAAATTTGTAAAATATATAGGGTTATCGTTCATTTTAAATGATTAATATTGTTGGGTCATGAAGTTTCCATGACTCCTTTAAAAAATGAATTGGGGTTTTTATAAATAGTGTTTGAAACTGATTGGTTTATATTAAAAAGGGTGTGTTATTTTAAAGTGTAATTTGTGTAAATGGTTGGTTTTTTTAATGGGATATCAATTGTGATTTGATAAATAGTTTGAAAATGATATTTAAAGTCTATATCTTATTTTATCCTTGGTTAATTTTTATATCAATGTTTCGCGTATTTATTTTTTTAAATGCTAATATAACCAAATCAAATAGGATGGATATGAATAAGGAATGTATGGATGCCAATTGTTTGACAAAATAGTGTGAAGATAGAATGAAAGAGTTCATCAAGTTTTCAAAAGATCATTCTTATAACCCTTATTAAATCCTTTTTCCATGTTTTCATTATTGTTATTCAAGAAAAGTTGGTCTAGAGGAGTTATAAGAACACTTGATCTATAATGGAATAGATCGAAGTTATAAATATCAGAATAAACACGGGGAAAAAGAAAATGTATCTAGTGGGTGGAATAACACTACATTTTCTAGATCATCTAATATGATTAAAATTGTGGACAATGAAGAAGACTATATAGAGGATGTGATTATAGATGTGAATGATGATAAAGATCATATTGAAGAAATGACAAGGATGGTTGAATATGAACTTCGTGATTTCCCAAAATTGTTTGAGCAGTTAAAAATTTGTGCAAAGATGTCATTATATAGTGGTTTCACTAAATATACAGCATTGTCAGCCATACTGAAACTGTATAATTTAAAAGCAGGCAACGGATGGAGTGAAACCAGTTTTACGTAATTACTTTCTCTCTTGAATGACATGTTCTTATAAGATAGTGATCTCTCGAGCCAAACATATGATGCGAAATAAATGCTAAGATCTATGGGTATAATATCTAAAAGAATACATGCCTACCCAAATGATTGTATACTATTTCACAAGGACCACAAATCACTTAGATAATTACCAAAGTGTGGTGTTTCTCTATGCAAGAAAGATGAATCTGGTCCTATAAAAGTTTTAAGGTTCTTTCCAATCATTCCAATGTTCAGGCGCCTATATGAAAGTAAGGAGACTACAGGGAAATTGATGTGGCACGCAAATACAAGAAATAAAGATGGGAAACTACATCACCTGGAAGACTCTCCTTAGTGGAAGAAAATTGATCGTGAGTATCCTAACTTTGAAAATGAGCTGAGAAACTTTTGTCTTTCATTATCTACAGATGGAGTGAATCCTTTTAGTTTTTAAAGCAGCACTCATGGTACATGGATGATTATGTTGGTAAATTATAAATTTCCACCATGGTTATGCATGAAACAAAAACACATCATGTTATATATGCTTATATCATGACCAAAACAACTGGGTAATGATATTGATGTTTATTTGGATCCATTGATTGAGGATTTGAAATTATTATGGGATTTAGGTGTTAATTGTATGATATTTACATAAATGAAGATTTCATGTTGAGATCCATGTTTTATGGGATGATAAATGACTTTCCTACTTATAGAAATTTGTTAGGATATAGCATTAAAGGAACTCATGGGTGTCCCATCTGTGAACAAGTTATGCAGTCAATTAGGTTGAAACTTTCATCAAAAACTGTGTTTTTAGGACATTGTAGATTTCTACCCCGATGACATAAGTACTAATCTTGGAAAACATCATTTGATGGAAGTTCAGAAGAACGTACAACACCATCTCTGCAAACATGTGATCAACTGTTTGAGAAAGTAAAAGATGCAGACACTACTTTTGGTAAACTGTTTCCTTATGAAAACCGGTTGGAAAAAGATATCAGGTTTTTTGAATTTCCATACCGGAATTGTTTGTATTTCAAACACTTTCTTGATATTATGAATGTTGAAAAAAAATGTGATAGTGTCATCAACATGTTGCTAAATCCACCTGGAAAAATAAAGGATGGAATTAAGGCTAGGTTAGACTTGGTTGAAATAGTAATATGAGAAGATTTGGAGCTAGTGAAGGGTGAAAAACAAAATTTTCTTCCTCCAACTACTTACACTCTTTACAGGTATGACATATATTAGTCTTACAACTTTTTAAATGACATAAAGTTTCTAGAGGGGTACTCATTTAATATTAAGAACATCATTTCAATGATCTATTTAAAGTTAAAGGGTATGAAATCATATGACTACTATGTTTTGATGCAATATATAATGTCTATAGATTTATGTTTCATTTTTTCCCAATAATTCCCTTTATACATTAACCAAACTCTATTTCTTCTTCAAAACTATATGTAGTAAAGTTATAGAGCCGACGAAATTTATAAGTATGGAAAGATAAATTTCTGTCATATTATATGAATTGGAAATGTTATTCCCACCAACATATTTGATATAATGGTTCATTTGATGGTTCACTTGGTGAGAGAGATTCGACTATGTGGTCTTGTACACTATAGATGGATGTGCCCCATTGAATGGTATATGAATATTTTGAAAGGGTGTGTCAAAAATTGAAGTTGTCCAGAGGATTGTATTGTGAAGAGATATAGTGTTGAAGAAACCACTGAATTCTGTACCGAATACCAGTTCAGTATGGAAAGCATTAGTCTACTGAAATCTCATCACACTGTGCAGCTAGCGAGTGAAGGAATTTCTGGAAAATATGTTTTCACAATCAATATTACAGATCAGGAGTAGGAACACCTTTATGTTTTTCATAACAGATTGGATGTTTCCCCATATGTTGAAAACCACAAATAAATTCTTAGGAATTTGAATCCATCAAGGTCTGAAAGATGGATATCAAATACACATAATAAACAGTTTATAGAATGGTTTTGGGACCATATTTTAAAGGATTCAGATGAAAATCCAAACTCAATTTCAGAACGACTTCGATGGCTAGCTGGAGGATCGAGTTTTTATGGATTATCTTACAAAGGTTATGTAATTAATGGTTATATGTTCTATACAAATGATCATGATGAAGACAATACCATGAAAAATAGTGGAGTTATACTCATGGATAAAGTGATACATGTTTTTGGTATTAAGGACAGAAATCCAATTTATGTGAATATGTCATACTTTGGCATCATCAAACAAATATGGGAGTTGGATTATATAACATTCCAAGTGCCGATTTTTCAATGAAATTAGGTTTATAACAGGAGTTCAATTAAATTAGATGAATTGGGATTCATGAAAGTTGATTTTAGTAAGGAAGGGTAAAAAGAGGAATATTTTATAATGGAATTATAGGCAGTGCAAATATTTTATGTTTCAGATCCCACAAATTGAAACTGGTCAATTGTTTTTTTATCAACCAAAACCACTGAAGGGTCAGATGAAAATTCAACTCAGGATGACCCTTTCCTTGAGACGTCACAATAATTTCGTAGTGGTCCCAATATAGATGACATTTTTTATGTTAGAGGAGACCACAATGAAGGGATTTGGATCATTGATAGAGGGTTCAAATCCCTTAAGCCTTTAAAAAAGAAAAATAGAGTCCAATAATCATGTTACATTTTTTTTAATATACATCATGTTATCTGATGTTATTATCCATTTTTGTCTACATTTATTTACTCTAAATTAAATGTTAAACCACTTTTGTAGATATTGAATTTCGTACATGTTAGTGCTCCCAATATAGAGCAAAAACAGGTCTCTCAACCTGCTGCTACTCATAGTGCATAGGAGAGACCTTCTTCACATGTTGGTGCTCCCATTCCTAAGGAACAATAGGTCTCTCAACCTACTGTTACTCGTAGTGCAGAGGAGTGACATTCTGCACATGATGGTGCTCCCATTTCTTAGGAATAATAGGTTTCTCAACCTACTGTCACTCCCAGTGCATAGGTACAACAACTATCTGCATGTGTCGATTCCATTCCTCCAGAGGAACATATTGATGATGTGAATTCTGGGGAAATTGTAGGAAATGAAGGAGTGGAATCACAGAAAAAAAGAGCACTATATTTTGATGTTGTTATCAAAAATCCTTAAGATGAAATCCAAAGGCATCAAATATGAGGTCGGATGGAATACGCAGGGTTAGCATATTAACCCCAACAAGTCCATGTTCGGCATATTGGAATCATCACTCAGAAAAGCATATCGATTGACATAGATTTGTAACACCATGTTGTGATCGGGATTAAGACACTGATGTGGGAAGAGATTCCAATAACATTATGATATAATTTATTTATTTTAATAAAAAAACATAATAAAACATTGACTTACTCTTTATCATCCATTTTAGAGTACATTTATAGTAGATGAATCACACAAGAAGCATGTATTAATGATTTCTAGAAGGATTCATAGAGGATTTCACATAATCCTAACAAGACATCATATTAAAGATTCTGAAGGGAAAATAAACTCGTGATCACTGCTTATCTATACAAACCTGATAACCCAAGAGGCATGGGATGTGTTTACTGGTCGTCGTGTGGATGTGTCTTTTCAGGTACATTGTGGACAGTAATATGTTGTTTGATGATACATGTATTCATCACTTTGATTGATAATTTTTTATTTATGAAATAATAACTGAGTGTTGAAAATAAGGAATGAGTAGAAAAACCAATGTACCCCTACTATAAATCAAGGATGGGATACACTTCACTTGAAAAAAAATTGGTACGTATTTTAAATCTATTGTAATACTATTATATGACATGAAACAACACCATAATTATGTTACTTTGTTTATATACAGATTGATGACTCGAAATCCAAATCCACTTCTATCCCATGCCATGTGCTATGGAAGGAGGCATGTGTAAATAAAGACGGGATAATGATATATTAGAACACACAATAATTGTGAGAATCATGTGTAAATATTACATAATAAAAATTTGTTTGATTTAAATCTCTATTATGTAATAATGATCACTTCTTTTACTATATTTTTTATCCGACATAGTCACAGGAATCAATAATGCCTATTCTGGATGAACACAAACTATCAATGGCCTTGAAGTGGCCAGAACAGTATGGTCACATCAGAGGTGAAGATTTTGGGGTGACACCCCGAACATATTTTTAGAAAAAAAAACAAGAGGATGGTCAAAGTGAATTAATAAAACAGATGAGAGAAATGATAACTGACTTTGAAAGACAATTAAAATGGGAGAGGGAGATGATTGAAACTTTAATGGGGGATAGGAAAAGAGAAGAATTAACTCAAGAACAGTCACCGCATAAAGATCCCACCCCACCCCTCACTAATTATGAGGCAATCCATTCCCCTCAAAGAGATGTCTTAGCAGATGTAATCAATGTTCTAATAAATATTTCTGTGAAATTTGAATTAGACTGAAACTGATAACTTTCATGTACTTCTATTCTGCAGGGTGATAATGACTATGATTTATATCTAGTAACACCCACCTATCACCTTATGGTGAGGGCTACGATGTTCAATATTCAAAAGGACATGCTACACAACAGACCACTTCCAGTAGGTCATGTGTGAGTTTCGATCAACGTAGCTCATGATCGGAGTGTAGAGATACCTATTCCAATTAAATAGGATGATATTAATAAGGTCGAAAAATATATTAGAACATTCATCTCATGGACATCACATCTTGTAAAAAAACATGTCGATAAGGAGGTATTCATTTCCAATTTACTTTTCAAGTTAAACCTTTAATAGTTAATGAAAAAGGTTTGAATTGATGAATGTTATTACATACAAAAAAAGAGAAGGGTTGAAATGAAATACCATCTCAAAACCATCTAAAGGATCAACCAACCGATCAAAAAGATCTACTGAAAGCATAATTACCCCACATATTCTATATCCACATTTAATATCATTCAAGGATCATGTGGATACAAAGTTAAAAGATGGTGGAAACCACATAGTTGAATTTGAATCAAATATATATGGAGAGAAATATCAATATTTCATTGGTGTTGAGAGTGCAACTAAAATACTCGATTATGACTGGCTAGGCGGCTCGGTTGTAAATGTATACATGAGGTATGTTCTCATGATTTCATTTTCCAAAAGCTGGTATATTGTGTTAATTATGACTAAATACATTTCATATTTTTGGAAGACATATATATGAAAAACATTTGAAGGGATTTTCCTATGAGAAAAATTTCAGACTCGTTAGTCCTCACATCACCTCAACAGTAGAAGCTAAAATAGAACCCAAAAAAGGATGAAATAGTTGCAGGTCTGATCAAATTCTTTGAAAGAAAAGTTTCATATGATAGACTCTATTTAATACCAATAATATAGGGTTAAGACTCTACAATTTAATCATGTCAAATTTATTTTAATTTCATTAATTAGTTATTACTTTTTTTGTTTTTAGGAAGCATTGGATGCTCATTGTAGTAAATTTGGATACTCCAAAGATTTATTTTCTAGATTCATTGCATGGATATCTAAAAAACCATCCACACATGTTGGATTTTTTCAATTTGTAATACACTACATACAATGTTTTAAAACTAAACATCAAGTTATATAATTTATATTATCTTTTAATGAGTATTATGCTATGATAGGGTGGTGCATCACTATCGTCTGAAAAAAGGAATGAGGTCGGGGGATAAGGACAAGGAAGAACACAAGTACTATGACTATATAAGTATCAGGGTATATATAATAATATTTCACTATCCAAAAAATTATCAAAACAAATTACTTATTCTCCTTAACATTTCTATAGTGTCCAAAACAAACCAATGGAAAAGGTTTTGGTTATTATGTTTGTAAATTTATTAAAGAGATCATATTCCATAAATAAACTAGCATCCCTGAAGAGGTATTTTCGAAGATAATTATTATTTCATTTAAAATAGTTATTAATCCTTTGTGTATTTATATTTTTCCAGTATTACTATGACTGTCGAAAAGACTCATATTCATAATAAGATATAGATTCGCTCATAAAAAAAATGGTAGCATACCTTATGAAAGAAATTACACAAATAGTATGAATATGTGACTTCTATATACAGGGTATGAATTTCTAATGTTAATATCATCTTCTAACATCTTTATGCTCATGTTATCCTTATATGATCATTGATATCTCCATTTTTTACACTAATTGAACATATATGATCACCCTTTATTATGTTTAATATCCTTTGGTTAATAATAATTGTTTTATAAATGATGTCTAAGAAGGTCGGTACAACTCAAAGTGTATCTTTTTATTTAAAATTTAAATTAATTTAAGTAAAAACAACAAGTGACATACTGAAAACTGAGAAAACACATTCGGATTGTTTTGATATTTTAGGAAAATGATCTATTAGTCATTTGTGATGTGTAGGTATCAGCCACACCTCAATACTACACATGGTGTGTCCAGTAGAACTCAAAGTGTCTTTTTATTTAAAATTGACATTACTTTAAGTAAAAACAACAAGTGAGATACTGAAAATTGATAAAATGAATTCGGATTGTTTTTATACTTTAGTAAAATGATCCATCGGTAATTTTTGATTGGTAGGAATCTTCCTCAACTCAATAAAAACACTGTGTGGCCGGTATAACTCAAAGTGTCTCTTTTTATTTAAAATTGACATTATTTTAAGTAAAAACAACAAGTGACATATTGAAAACCAAGCAAACACATTCAGATTATTTTGATATCTTAATAAAATTATCTATTAGTAATGTTTGAAATGCAGGGATCATCCTCAACTCAATACGATCCACAGTGTGGCCGATAGAACTCAAAGTGTCTCTTTTTATTTAAAATTGATATTAATTTAAGTAAAAACAACAAGTGGCATACTTAAAACTGAGAAAACATATTCGGATTGTTTTATACTTTAGTAAAATTATCCATAATTAATTTTTTACACGTAGAAGTAAACTGAACCTCAATCTGACACATGGTGTGGCCGTTATAAATCAAAGTGTCTATTTTTATTTAAAATTGACATTAATTTAAGTAAAAACAACAAGTGACATACTAAAAACTGAGAAAACACATTAGAATTGTTTTGATATTTTAGGAAAACAATCTATAATTCATTTTTGATGTGTAGGGATCATTTGAACCTCAATACGATGCACGGTGTGGATGGTAGAAATCAAAGTGTCTTTTTATTTAAAATTGGCACTTTTTAAGTAAAAACAACAAGTGACATACTAAAAACCGAGAAAACGCATTAGGATTGTTTTGATAATTTAGTAAAATGATCCATTAATAATTTTTGATAGGTAGTAATCATAATCACCTAAATAAAACACATAGTGTGGCTAGTATAACTCAAAGTGTTACTTTTTATTTAAAATTAACATTATTTTAAGAAAAGACAACAAGTGACGTACTAAAAACCAAGAAAATGAGTTAGGATTGTTTTGATACTTCATAAAAACAATCTATGAGTCATTTTTGATATGTATGAGTCACCCACACCTAAATATAACACATGGTGTGACCGGTATGACTAAAAGTGTCCGTTATCAGTTTCAAATTGACATTTTAGGTCAAAACATGTCACTCACTGAAAACCAAAAAAATGTGCTCCTATTGTCTTAAAAATTTAGGAAAATGATTCATAAGTCATTTATGAAATGTATGAAGTATTATCACATCAAACCGACATACAATGCGATTGGTATGACACAAAATGCATGTTTCCAGTTTGAAATGACATTTTAGTAAAAAAACACAACTGACCTACTAAAAACTGAGAAAACGCATTCGGATTATTTTTATACTTTAGGAAAACAATAAATCATTAATTTTTTATAGGTAGGAATCAGCCTCACCTCAATACAATGCACATTGTGGCTGTTATAACTCAATGTGTATATTTTTATTTAAAATTGACATTAATTTAAGTAAAAACAACAAGTGATATACTAAAAACTGATAAAACGCATTCATATTGTTTTTATAATTTATAAAAACGATCAATGAGTCATTTTTGATGTGTAGGTGTCACCCACACGTCAATCTAACACATGGAGTGACTGGTATGACTAAAAGTGTCTGTTATCAGTTTAAAATTGACATTTTAGTTCAAAACATTTCACTCAATAAAAACCAAACAAACGAACACTGGTTATCATGATAATTTATGAAAACGATTAATAAGTTATTTTTTACATGTATTAAGTAGTCTCATATCAAACCTATAGACTATGTGACCATTATGACTCAAAATGTGTGTCTCTAGTTTAAAATAACATTTTAATAAAAAAACACAATTGATATACTGAAAACTGATCAAACACATTCTTATTGTTTTGATAATTTAGGAAAATAATGAATTAGTAATTTTTGATAGGTAGGAATCAGTATCACCTCAATACAATGCATGGTGTGGCTGGTATAACTTAAAGTGTCTCTTTTTATTTAAAATTGACATTAATTTAAGTAAAAAACAACAAGTGACATACTGAAAACCAAGAAAATGCATTCGGATTGTTTTAATACTTTAGTAAAATGATCCATGAGTCATTTTTAATGTGTAGGAGTCACCTGCACCTCAATCAGACACACGGTGTGATTGGTATGACTAAAAGTGTTTGTTATCACTTTAAAATTGATATTTTAGTTCAAAATGTGTCACTCACTAAAAACTAAACAAATGCACTCGGATTGTCTTGATAATTTAGTAACACGATTCATAAGTCATTTTTTACATGTATGAATTATTCTCATATAAAACTGATGCACGATGCGACCGGTATGACTCAAAATGCGTGTTTTCATTTTGAAATGACATTTTAGTGAAAAAACAAAACTGACATACTGAAAACTAAGCAAACGCATTTGAATTGTTTTGATAATTTAGTAAAAAACATCAATAATTTGTGAAATTTAGGAATAAACTCCACCTAAATAAAATGAATAGTGTGGCTGATATAACTCAAATTTTCTCTTTTTATTTAAAATTGACATTATTTTAAGTAAAAACAACAAGTGACATACTGAAAACTGAGAAAATGCATTCAGATTGTTTTGATAATTTAAGAAAATGATCCATGAGACATTTTTGATGTGTAAGATTCACCCACACCTCAATCCAACTAATGGTGTGATTGGTATGACTAAAAGTGGCCATTATGAGTTTAAAATTGACATTTTAGTTCAAAACGTTTCACTCACTCAAAACCAAATAAACATGCTCTGATTATATTGATAATTTAAAATAGTGATTCGTAAGTTATTTATGATGTGTAAAAAGTATTATCACATCGAACCAATGCACGATGTGACTATTATGACTCAAAATGCATGTTTCCAGTTTGAAATGACATTTTAGTAAAAAAACACAACTGACATACTGAAAACCAAGAAAATGCATTTAGATTGTTTTGATAATTTTAGAAAACAATCCATCAGTAATTTGTGATAGGTAGGAATGATCCACACCTCAATAAAATTCATGGTGTGGTAGGTATAACACAAAGTGTCCCTTTTTATTTAAAATTAACATTAATTTAAGTAAAAACAACAAGTGAGATACTGAAAACCGAGAAAATGTGTTCGGTGTAACGACCTAGGTATTTATAGAATAATACATTTTCATATATATTAATATTTATGAATAAGATATTAATTTTATTTTAAATATGAAACTTGGTCTAATAGAATTCTCAACATGCAACAACAGGTTTCCTTGAAATCATACGTTGCACAAAACTTTGGATTATGCCAAAAAATAAAATATTATTATTATTATTTTAAATGGTAGTTAACGCATAGTTATTGTACTTCTGGGAATGAACATAACTAACTAAATTATGATTACACATGTTTTTTAAATGTTTTTACATTTATCCAATAAATTATAGAAGCTTAAAATAAGAATGAGTCTGATTTTAAGTATGAAATACTTTAATGTTCTTTAAAATATCGATTTACCGCCTTTTGATGGTGAAACCTTTTTAAATCTAGTTTTTATCACTTTTATATGTTATATTTCAAAAAAATATTATTTATAAGCAGGACATCAAAATTTAATTTGGATGAAATTTTGGTATTTTTCTGATAAAGTTCATTTTTTATGAATAGTGAAAAATACTGCATTTTAATTCAAAACTTCCATTTAATATAATTTATTTATATAGTTAGATTATACTTTTAATTTATTTTAAAGTGTAATTGGATTATATTTTTATCATTTAATACAATTTTGGCCATTATAAGTAATTTTACTTAGAAATTGGACATAAACACATGTCAATCTTTTGGTAGTTTTTACTTCTTTAAAACACGCTTTTTAGTTTTGACAATGGGAATTAATTTTAAATTAATTTATGACACTTCTTTGTTTTTGAATTTGGAAAAATAAATTACATATTTGGAATTATAAGGTATAAATTGTTTAAATAGTTATCTTTTATTATTAGACATTATGAATAGTAACTTCAGTGATTATTTTATTTACCATGGTTAAAGGGTAAATCTGGTATATAAGGGTAAAAAATAATATTATAACAATATTAAACTACCCTAACTTGTGTCCTAATACTATTGTATGAGATATTTCTAACCATGGGAATCCTTTCTATTTTAGTACCCCATGGTTTCACTTGGGTGTGAAAATGACATTTAATTACTTTTAATTTAAAGTTAAGGAAAATATAACATAAACATATATCTTTTACTAAAACAATTTTTATGTGGGGTTATATAAGTGATATATTTGAATATAAATATTAATTATAAAAATAAAAATATTTCCTACATCATGGTATTTTATTTATAATTTTTAGACATCAAATAAATAAATTTATTTATGACACAATGATGATGTAGTGATTACCTTATTAATGAATGATTTAAATAAAAGAGACTATAAATAATAAAATAAAATTATTTTAAAAAAAATTATATCATCCACTAATTTTATGGTTTATTATGACTTTTTATCTTTGAATTAATGAATTTTTTTTGAAATAAACAAGTTTTTATGGATTTTTTAAAAGTCATGATATGAATAGTATATAAATTGATATAAATGAGTTTTTAAAACAAATACTATTTTATTAAATGAAATAATAGTTTTAAAAATCTAATGTTCGGTCAAATAACTTAGATAACATTTAAAATGTCATTAATGAACCACTTTAAGTTCTATTGGCATTTTATAGTAACTATATTAATCATATAGTATAATATACAAGAAGACATGATAAGAGTTAAATTAGTTGACTAAGGGTTAAAGCTAAAATATAAGGTTAAATTTGTAACCTAGACTTGTGTAAAACCTATTTTTTAAGATTTTTTCGACTCAAAAGTATCTTATCTTTGAAATAAATTACTTTGGGACCATTTTAAACTGAAAATAATTTTATAATAAAATAATACTTTCAAATTTTCCTAAAGTGCCCCTCCTCCCTCTTATAAAAGGGCATCACCTCTAACCCTTAATCACACGTCTCAAGCCTTTTTTTATCATCCAAAATCTGCCCAAATAATCTCCCAACATCCTTCTATTCCTCTTATAAGCCTTACCTTGGGTAGAATTCAATTCCAGAAAACCTTTTAGCTTAACTCAAAAGAAGTTACTCGATTTGAGGTAATGTCTTCTCTCAAGCTTCTTTCATTTATTTTCCTTCTCCAACCCCCTAAACTCTATTTATTATATTATTTTATAAAAAAATTATATTCAATATACTAGTATATTTTACGAGAATTATTATAACTACACTTACTCACACCTTCATCTAATGGATACGAACATATTGTTTCTATGTACGACGAACTATTGCCTCACGAAACGATGATTGTTCGATTTTCCCCTACCACCTATCATGGTGGCCATTATGATGGAAATTTATTTATATATGATATATATTATGTTTATATTTTCTCTATGATACTTTAATTTTTATTTACAAACATACCTTTATGCTTTTTATGATGTGTAAATACGATAATTTCATTTGAGGAAGTGCGGACTACCGCCCCCGCCAAGTGATTGACTCGTTCATGCCATACATGAAATATATAAATTATGGAGTTAATTAACTTGTGTAACATATATATCATATGTTATTATACTTTAATTATAATATATCTATGTATCATTTAGTTTTCATTCCTTTAAATATGAAAAAGAAATGAAAGTAGCGTTCATACGTACATACGACTTACTATCTCCCTGAACGGTGCATTTCATTTCTTATCTCCAAATGTTATGGAATATTATAAATACATATATATTGTATTTATATGATATTTAAATCATGAATACTATTATTGAGATAATGTACTTTTGACAACATGGACAATTTGTAATTATAACAAGATCATTTTCGACTCAAGTACCCAATATCGACAAAATGACAGATATTAACTTAAATAATTATGTAATTTTTATAACATGGTAATAAGTGGTATAAAAGGATTAATAAACTTAAAAAGGTTCTTAAGAAAGTATAAATTAACTTAATTTTATTATTCAGGAAGAACAAGGAACATACGTGACGAATCGGACACAAGGTAAGGGAACCTTTCACCCTCCTCTTTTAGTCAAAGTCTTATTTTATGTTATATATTTTAATTTACATTTTATTATGTTGGTATGTATTATTATATATCTTTATTGTTATACAATTTATTTCCAAGTATTGAGAGACCCTTTTCTCTCCCATCAACTCTTTTTCTGAATTTTAAAGTGACGTCGTTAGGCTGTTGAATTTTCATAAGGGAATTTATAAACTCAATTTCCACTCATTGGGTTTTATGCATACTTAGTTGATTATATTGTGCCAATATTATGTGTGTAATAATTTTTTATTTATTTATGTTGTGATTTTCACTTCCCTTTGTGTGGATATACTATTTCTACACATAATCACCCCATTGATAAATTCATACGTCATTTATACGATCTTTGTAAGGGACTTCGTCTCAATATCCTTTCATTGAGGCATATTTTGGTTTATACATGACCTTATTTTATATGTTTTATAATTATACCCTTTTTATTTTAATTTAATTCAACAATTTTAAAAAGGAATGTTTTTTTTTACAAATTATTTTACTAAATGAAAAAGGGAATGTTTTTTTAACGTATGCGGTGACAACGACCTTTCTATCGCCACAAGTATTATTTGATATTTGGATTCCTTAACAAGTCGTAATGATTTTAAAAGGAAAATAAATACCATATACCCTTTTTACTTATTTTGGTATTGAAAATTATTTTGAGAAACCATTGATTAGTTTAATATCTTGAAATGATATATTTTTATTGAAATGTGTAAATGTTATCTTTTCTTTAGGCTTGTTTTATGTGTTATGAATATGTTATAGTTCTTGAGAATTGTTTACGTATATGGGTGGTTATGTGATAAATTTAGGTCAGGTGAGCTCGAAATAGCTAACTAATGGATTGGGTAATGTGACGGAGGTAAACGTTAATGTTTCTCCTAAGAGATTTAGGGAATATACTATAATGGATATTTCAAATGTAACTCCCTACGTATCTATGAAAGCTACAGTGTAAGTATGTTATGGATGCCACAAGTTACATTATGATTTATGATTTCTATGTGTTATTCATAAATCTTATGATTTCATGAGGTACGTTAAAAGGCTTATGTTTTATGATTGAGAAGTATGATTTCATTGATTTGTATGTATTGATGGACTAATATTTTATTTCCTTATTTTATAACCCTTACTGAGATTTTTATGCTCATACCAAGTTTTTGAAATGTTTTTCATAGGGTATAATGAAGGCTAAGGGAAATAAAGTATTCAAGAAGATTTATATCAAGAAAATAACTCTTGTTTTATATAATGGGTTTTATTATTGTGAAAATTTTGGATAGATTAGAAGTGTCTAATTTGTAATTTTTGGGATGTAATATAATAGTTACAGCTTAATTATCTAAAACTCTAAACCTGAAAAGATCCTCAATGTAAATTCTTGACTTAACTCAGGATTATGTAATGTTTAAGGCTGGGGCCTTATAGATGGTATCATAGGTCAATTTAGAAAATTTTAGGAGTTAGGATATTGTTAAATTAATATCCATAAATTATTTTTACTTTATGGCAAGATTGAAATGATATAGCATTTGAAGATTACCATGTTGCTTCACCTAAGATATTTCTGTGTTAAAATGGTTTTCCGCAGAGGAAACAGGGAAACTATGATGGGACAACATCAAGAGGAAAACAACCTTCCAAATCAGCAACCTGAGATGGTCAGAATTATAACTGAATAGTTTGTTGCAGTGATGGTACAGTTGACTCAGGCTATAAATGGTGGTGGTATCCATGCACGAGATCAGCCAGATCAACCATAGAGGAACATGTCAGTAGTGGATTATTTCATGAGGCAATATCACCCATCATTCAGAGGATCATCTGACACCGTGCTAGTTGAAGGGTGGATTAAAGAACTGGAAAAGATTTTCGATGTCATGGGGTGTTCATAACATCAAAATTTTAGTCTTTCTATTTACCGTTTTGAAAGTGAATCCGATCAGTGGTGGACTATGGTTAAAAATATCAGGGATAGTGAGGAGATTAATGCTCTTTTGATGATGGGATTACTTTGGGAATATTTTTTCTAATATGTGTAACCCTAATGTTTGATATGTGAAAATGTTATTCAAGGAAGAATTACCTTTTCTTGTGTGGATATAATCGATAACCTTATGGGTTCATATGATATATTTTTTTAAGTTGATTAATGGTTATTACATTTTGAGATGCAAAATGAAAGGTATTAGATAACCTTTAAGGATAAAGTGGGTTGTGGTAATTTTTGATGAAATTATATTATTTTTTATAATTTTATAAGAATGATATGGTTTTAGAAAAGGGACAACTTTTAATATGGGTGACAACCCGTCACATCCGGTAAGGCCATAGAAATCGAACCCACATCCAAAGGGCGATAAGGGTTCATCGCCTACCACTGGCCTACGTAAAGTCCCTAGTTAGTATGACTTATTATTTTTAGTTAAATGATTTTATGAATCAAGAATAAGTTTATTTTGGAACTTATGTTTTATCAAATGGATATCCTTAGTATAGGAAAATGATTTGGTGATTAAGTGATAAATGTTATTTTAGAGGACGTTCTATTTTTTGGCAACACTATATGCCTAAGGAAAATAGAATGCTATGGGATTTAATTTGTGGAGTAATGGTTGAAATATTATTTTGGAAGAATATATGTTTTATTACATACATTTGGATATTTTGGTTATTTATGGAAATGATTAACCTATCATATAAAATATGTGATTAGGTTAATTACTTTTCAGTATGAGACTTTAAGAGTAGTCAATGATATTTGGAGATAAATGTTAGGATTTATCATGTAAGACTATGTGATCAAATCCTTCTGAATTTTGGGTTTTAATCTTAGTTGGATTATTTTGAAGAATTTTAAGAACAATTTCATATTGAATGGTCTTTGTTGAAATTTGGGTATTGTTTGTTCAATTTTGGAGATTAAGAGTGGTATTTATTTTTATATAGGATTATCCTTTTTGGGGATTATCTGATCTCGTACTAACCATTTTGGTATTAGTTAATGTCTAAAGATAGAGGAAATATATAGTTCATATTTTTTGGATTATGTGATTCTCAAGAAGTTGATTCTAGTTCTTCAGGTATGACTAAGTCATGTTGAATACTCATCGTTTGGAGAAAATATGAGTTTTTTATAGAAATTTATTAAAGGATGAAACTCTACTAGAAAAGTAAGTATATTTCCTTATGTTCATAATCAATCTCATAAATAAATTCTACAACATTATGTAAAGGAAATTTAAACAAAAAAACATTGTATGTTTACTTTTCCTACTAGATAATCAAAGACCATTTAACCTATCACAATTTTATGGTTTCCTGGTAGTTAACTTTCTCCAGATATTGTTTTCTACCACTCTACATTAGAACTTGATGGTTTGTTTCTCTTCCATATCCATGTTTTTCTATATGGAATCCTAGTATGGGTTATCTCGGGTGACCTTTGTACTTCTCTTTCTTTCTTTTAAAATGATATTTTTATTGACTCTTTCCGATGTGGGGTTTTCAATGAAGTTTCTGAGCCCAATTTTAAAATTGCGAGGACACAATTTCCAAAGGTGGGAAGGATGTAATGACCCAAGTATTTATAGAATAATACATTTTCATATCTATTAATATTTATGAATAATATATTAATTTTATGTTAAATAGTACACTTTATATGATTTCATACTCAACACACAACAACTGGTTTCCTTGAAATCTTACGTTGCAGGCAACTTTGGGTTATACAAAAAAATAAAATATTATTATTATTATTTTAAATGGTAGTTAGCACATAGCTGTTGTATTGTTGGTAATGAACATAACTAAATAAATTATTATAACACATGTTTGTTAAATGTTTTTAAATTTATCCAATAAATTTTAGAGGCATAAAATAATAATTAATTCGATTTTAAGCATGAAATACTTTAATATTCTTTAAAAGGTCAATTTACCACCTTTTAATGGAAAACCCTTTTTAAATCTAGTTTTTTCCAATTTTATATATTCTATTTGACAAAATAAAATTCTTATTTAGAATTGGGACATCAAAATTTACTTTGGATGAAATTTTGGTATTTTTCTGATAAAGTTTATTTTTTATGAATAGTGAAAAATAATGCATTTTAATTCAAAATTGTCATTTAATATAATTTATTTATATAGTTAGATTGCACTTTTAATTGATTTTAAAGTGTAATTGGATTATATTTTTATCATTTAATCCAATTTTTTTCATTTTAAGTAATTTCACTTTGAAATTGGACATAAACACATGTCAATCTTTTGGTAGTTTTTACTTCTTAAAAACACATTTTTTAGTTTTGACAACGAGAATTAATTTTAAATTAATTTCTGCCACTTATATGTTTTGAATTTGTAGAAATGGATTCCATATTTGGAATCATGAGGTCCAAATTGTGTAAATAGGTACATTTTATATTTAGACATTATGAATAGTAACTTCAGTAATTATTTTATTTACCATGGTTAAAGGGTAAATCTGGTAAATAAGGATAAAAAATAATATTATAATAATATTAAACTATCCTAACACATGTCCTAATACTATTGGATGAGATATTTATGACCATGGGAATCCTTGGGTATATTTTAGGACCCCATGGGGCCACTTGTTTGTGAAAATGACATTTAATTACTTTTAATTTAAAGTTAAGGAAAATATAACATAAACATATATCTTTTACTAAAAAAATTATATGTGGTTATATAAGTGATATATTTTACTATAAATAGTAATTATAAAGATAAAAATATTTCATACATCATCTAATTGTATTTATAATTTTTAGACATCAAATAAATAAATTTATTTATGACACAATGATGATGTAGTGATTACCTTATTAATGAATGATTTAAATAAATGAGATTATAAATAATAAAATAAATTTATTTTAAAACTTTTTATGTCATCCACTAATTTTATGGATGATTATGACTTTTTATATTTGAATTAATTATGTTTTTTAGAAACAATCAAGTTGTTATGTATTTTTTAAAAGTCATGATATGAATAGTATATAAATTGACCTAAATGGGTTTTTAAAACAAATACTATTTTATTAAATGGTATAATAGTCCTAAAAATCTAATATTTGGCCAAATAACTTATATAATGTTGAAAATTTCATTAATGAACCACTTTAAGTTCTATTAGAATTTTATAGTAACTATATTAACCATATAGTATGAATATAAAAGAAGACATGGTAAGAGTTAAATTAGTTAACTAAGGGTTAAAGCTAAAAGATAAGGTTAAATTTGTGTCCTATATGTGTCTAAAACCAATTGGTTGAGAGGTTTTCGACCCAAAAGTATCTTATCTTTTAAATAAATTACTTTGGGACCATTTCAAACCTAAAATTATTTTATAATAAAATAATACTTTCAAACTTTCCAAAAGTGGCCCTCCACCCTCTTATAAAAGGACATCACCTCTAACCCTTACTCACACTTCTAAATCCCCCTTGTATCATCAAAAATCTACCCAAATAATCTTCCAACATCCCTATATTCCTCCTAGAATCCTTATCTTAGGCCGAAGGAAATTAAATAAGGATTTTTTTCTTAAATCAAAAGGAGTTACCCGATTTGAGGTAATGTCTTCTCTCAAACTTCTTTCATTTATTTTCCTTCTCCAACCCCTAAACTCTCTTTGTTATATTATTTTATAACAAAAAATTATCTTAAATATACTAGTGTTTTTTTATTTGAATTATTCGAACTACACTTACTCGCACCTCTATCTAATGGATACGAACATACTGTTTCTGTGTATGACGAACTACTGCCTCACGAAATGATGATTGATCAATTTTCCCCTACCACATCTCATAGTGGTCATTATTATGGCACTGTATTTATATATGATATATATTATATTTATATTTTCTCTATGATACTGTAATTTTTTTTCACAAACATACCTTTATGCTTTTCATGATGTGTAAATATGATAATTTCATTTAAGGAAGTGCGAACTACCGCCCCCTTAAAGTGATATGACTCGTGAATGCCATACATGAAACATATAAATGATGGAGTTAATGAACTTATGTAAAATATATATCATATTATATTATAATTTAATTATAATATACCTTTGTATTATTTAGTTTTCATTCCTTTAAATATGAAAAAGAAATGAAAGTAGCGTTCATGCGTACGTACGGCTTACCATTTCCATGAACGGTGCATTTCATTTATTATCTCCAAATGTTATGGACTATTATAAATAAATATATACTGGATATATATGATCTTTAAATAATTAATACTATTCTGGAGATAATTTAATTTTGACCACATGTACAATTTTTAATTATAACAAGATCATTTTTGACTCAAGTACCCAATATCAACAAAACGACCGATATTAACTTAAATAATAATGTGATTTTTATAATGTGGTAATAAGTGATATAAAAGGATTAATAAACTTAAAAAAAATTATTAATAAATTGTAAATTAACTTAAGTTTATTATTCAGGAAGAACAAGGAACATACGTGATGAATCGGACTCAAGGTAAGGGAAACTTTCACCCTCCTCTTTTAGTCAAAGACTTATTTTATGTTATGTATTTTAATTTCCATTTTATTATGTTTGGATGTGTTATTATATATCGTTATTGTTATAAATATTATGTCCAAGTGATGATAGAACTTTTTCTCTCCCATCAACTCATTTTATGGATTTTAAAGTGATGTCGTTAGGCTTCTGAATTTTCATAAGGGAATTTCTAAACTCAATTTCCACTCATTGGGTTTTATGCATACTTAGTTGATTATATTATGCCAATATTATGTGTGGAATAAATTTTTATTTATTTATGTTGTAATTTATGCTTCCCTTTGTGTGGATATACTATTTCTACACATAATCACCCTATTGATAAATTATTACTTCATTTATATGATCTTTGTAAGGGACTTCATCTCAATCTCCTTTCATTGAGGCATATTTTGTTTTATACATGACCTTCTTTTATATAGTGTATAATTATACCATTTTTCTTTTAATTTAATTCAAATATTTTCAAAAGTAATCTTTTTTTTTTATGAAGTTTTTTACTAAATAAGAAAAGGAATGTTTCTTTTAACGTACGTGGTGACAACAACCTTTCTGCCACCACGATTATTATTTGATATTTGGATTCCTTAACAAGTCGTAATGATTTTAAAAGTAAAATAAATACCATATACACTTTTTACGTATTTTTTTATTGAAAAATGGTTTTGATAAAGCATTTATTATTTTAATATCTTGAAATAATATATTGTGATTGAAATGTAGAAATGTTATCTTTCTTTTATGCACTGGTGGAAATCCAGCCTATACCAACACTTCTTTCCCAACTATTTGAAAAAACCATTGGGATGAATAACCTATACCAACGTTTCTATGAAACTGTCAGTATAGGGTGATATAACTTTGGTTTTACCAACTATTTAGTAAACCGTTGGAAAATAATATGTAACAACCCAAAGTTTCATTAATGAAAATCCCTCTTGATCCAGTTAAATGTTTCTTTATGAAAAATGTTTTTATAAGATGTCAACTTCTTTAGTTTTACGTTAAGATTTGTGACCGTTACTTTTTAGCCGTTGAGCAGTGATCATCTGAGTAGTATAAATATAAGGCTTTAACGAACCCATTTCTACTCAGACAAAGGAAGCGATGGCCTCATCCAGTAGAATTTCCCCTTACGAAGCCCATCTGTCAGAGCTCGGAAAAGAGGTGGTGTCTTTGGGCTTTGCCCTTGACCAAGCCCAAGCTGAGCTTCATCAAGTCAAGCTCGAACGTGATCGTCTACGGGAAAAGTGGAAGTTGATTGAAATTACCACTCGAGCGATGTTATCCGATCCGCCCCAAGAGTCTGTCACCATCGCACACCTTACCCTTAGGTCTTATGCGGCTATTTTAAGGGGTTATGTAACAAATAAGTAGCACCATGTTCATGTACATTATTTTTGTATATAATAATGAATATAATTTCTAGTCATTTTTGATATATTGTAATTAGTTTTTAAAGTACAAATGGTGTTTTTAGTTATTATTTAATTAAGAATTATATTTTATTAAATTAAAGGATTTTTGAATTAAATAATATTTTAATAAAATATTATTATTAATATTAAATTAATTTTTTATTAAGTATAAATGATCTTATAATTTTATGAATGAAATTAAAATTTTTATTAATTTTATGAATCCAATTAAAATAAATATTATTTTTGGAATCAGGACGTCGAAATTATCCAACGGTGAATTTTTCATAATTTTCTGAGACAGTCAAATTTTTGGGTAAAAATTAAATACCATTTAAATATATAATGTGTTTTATGACATCATAATGACCCAATGGTGATGTAATAAAATAACATAATCCTTATGTTCGGCCAATATGTGTTTTATCATTAAAATAATGAGGTTTTGGATTTGTTTGACTTACTTTTCAAAGCATTAATGGAGCCCTCAAGACTTATTCAACACTTTGCCATTTTAAATTAATTTCCATGGGAGTGTGACTCACCTCCACATAAGCAACCCTAATTTTTAATAATTTCGGACCTTGGCCTTGTAAAATATTGTTTTCCTCTTTCCTTTTCCAGAAACCATGGGCAAATACCATGGGATGGTTTGTGGTTTGGATTATTTTAATATAAGGGGTCCCAAACCTAAATAATAAAGAATTCTCTCACCTTTCCTATATAAACCCACCCAAGCTCCCACTTCCTCCTCACTAAAATCCCTTGGAGTTCGTCCAACCTCTGCCCTACTCTCTCTAGAATCCTCCCAAGGTGCCCCAAGCTCCCAAGAAGCCTCTCACAAGCCTCTCTCTAGCCTTTGGAAGCACACTTCCAAGTAAGGGTTTTTTCTTCCTTTCTCATTTTTGTCAATTTTCTTTAAGTTGTATTGCCCTTTTATTTAAATTATTAATGTTGGGGTATGGTTTCTCACCTCTCCCATACTGCCCTCTTGTTTTTTGAGTGATGGGAGACCCCTTTCTCTCTCATTAAAAGCCTCCCATGTACACCCGTTACTATGCCGAAATTCCGAAAGAAACCTTTTTCTCCTCTTTTATATTCAAGCAATACTTTTGTATCATGAATCTAAATTCCATTTCAATTGTTGGTACATGTATCTATATGACCTCCTTACTGTCCATTACATGTAAATATGATGAGGAACCCCTTTCTCTCTCATCAACCTTTTTTATGAATTCTTATGTCACGCCGTTACACTGCCGAAATCACACCGATTTTCTAAGACAATATCATTGTGTAGTGAATACCATGCCCATTTCTCCATCAAGGGTATTCACCTTTATGCACATTTACTTATTTATTATAATGTTTCATGTATGAATTCCACATTCCTTTATCATGGAATAAATGATTATGTTTTATGAATCCATGTTTTATGATCCATGTGGCACACTTATGCATGAAATGAAATGTTTAAGAAGGGTGCGCCCTTTATAGCGCTCCAATGCATTGGGTAAAGTATAGTATCATGATACGTCATTTTCAATGAGTGTTGACTCATGATAATTTAAGTTCAAAGAGGGTTTACTCGTGCTTCAAGTGCAATGAGGGTTTACTCATGCTCCATGTGCAATGAGCCTTGGCTCATGCTAATTCAATGTTAAGTGTTGTTGCCACATTTCCATGTTATGGTTATCATGCTTTATCATGACTTTATGTTCATGTTACTCTAATGCTCTATTGATGTTCCTATTGCCTAACATGTATTGTACTCCTCATGTTATTCATTGTGTACTCCCTTACTGGGCTTTATAGCTCACCCTTTTCTTATGCATGTCCTTAGGTTATCCCATGCAATGATAAGTACGAAGGAATGTAGTGGTCATGTAAAGGAAGTTTTCAATAAAGATGATGTATTTCAAGTTTAAAGTTTTTATGTAATGATCCTAATCCCCAAATACACTAAACCTCTCGATCTTCTTTGTTGTATCAAGTGAAGTTTTATGTAATAAAGCATGCTTAAGTTGTAATAAAAAAGCAGGGTTGTCATAGTTGGTATCAAAGGATAGGTTTAGTTATTTTTGGGATTAGGAAACCCTAGTAAAGCCTTAGATACAAGACTAAGCATAATAAAAACATCCCTAAGTTTTGGTAAATACTAAGTAAGTGGTTTATCAAACAAATACATCCCTGTCTGGATACGAGCAGGTAGAGGCGGCTCTGGCACAAATATATCCTGGGGGTAAAACCCGAAAACACCGCTTTGAGCTAGACTCGAATGGGAACTGGTGCACGAAAATGGGCCTTGCTACACTCTTGGTTACGACACTCTCGGGGGATATGTTTTGATAAATTCACAATCTTAGTATGAACCCTTATTAAGGGAAAAAATGCCCCTAAGAATATATGTTAAAAGGAAGATCATGAAAATCCTGGATTGAATCCTATAGACTCATGAGTTAAAGAGATTAAAGTTTATTTATAAGTCATCAACTTTTGTCTTTGGATTACCCTTTATGTGTTACCCCTAACTTTCCTTTTATTCCAGCCAATGGCCGGTAATAGGAGAACTCGGGCTAACAACCGTTGTGAAGATCAGTGTGATGATTGTACTAATGAGATACCCAATCCAATGGGAGCGGGAATTGTGAACTTTGTCACGCTTCTCTCTCGGCTAACTCAAGTTTTGAATAGAAACACTAGTCAAGAGGAACGTTCAACCCCCCCTAAGAAAGAACAATTCGCTATTGAAAGCTTCATGAGACAAAGGCCTCCTACTTTTAGTGGATCATCTGATCCCACGATCGCTGAACAATGGATCAACTCCATTGAAAAGATATTCTCCATCCTCCAATGCTCTGAAAAAGAGAAGGTTCTCCTGGCGGCTTATCATATGGAGGGTGAAGCTGATCAATGGTGGATGTTGATCAAAAATACGAAGCCTGAGGAGGAGATCGAGGCTTTGGAATGGAAGGAATTCCGGAAGATGTTTTTCGATAAATATTTTCCACGCACCCTCCGTCTTAAGATGGAAAGGGACTTCCTTTCCCTCAAACAGAAAGATGAAGAATCTGTGGGAGTGTACGAGGAAAACTTCACAAGGATTGCACGATACGCTTCCGGCTTTGTTGTTATCCCTGAATGCAAGGTTGACCGCTTCTTTGGTGGGCTGAAGCCTAGCTTGCGGAAAGCATTATCGATCCGTGACTTCGACAGCTATGAGGAAATTGTCTGATGTGCCCTCAAGGTTGAAATGGAGATCGGAGAATCACAGGGGTATCATGGGGACAAGAAGCGGAAGGTAGACTTCAATGCTGGTGGTCTGATGGATAAATCCAACGGTGCTAAGAAGTTCCAGCACCCCACTTGCCAAAAGTGCGGAAAGAAGAACCCTGGAAATTGCCTTAGGGGGACGAGAAAATGCTTTAGGTGTGGAAGAGAAGGGCACCTAGCTATTAACTATCGGCAAGAAGGACCCGCGGCTGCGACAGAGGAGAGGAACGCTCCATTCGAACCTCAACGCGTTGTTCAATGCTACAAATGCAAAGAACCGGGTCATTTTGAGAATCAGTGCCCTAATACAAGGGTTATCGGAGGCAACCAACAACCTCCAAGACAGCAAGGAAGAGCTTTTTTCATCACTTCTGCCAAAGTGAACCCCGACAACGAAGTGGTGACAGGTACGCTAGTTATTCATTCAAGAATAGCGAATGTACTTTTTGATTCAGGTTCTACGCATTCTTTTATATCTCGAATGTTTAGTAGAACAATCCCAGAACCACCACAAATCTTGGAAGTAAATATGTCGGTGAGTACGGAAAATGGGGCAATCATTGCATCCCATGAATATAAGTCCTCCCCTATTATAATATTTGGATTGAATTTCCCGGCAAACCTCGTCATACTCCCTTTGGTGGAAATTGATGTAATTCTTGGCATGGATTGGCTTTCCTTATATAGAGACAACATAAATTGTCGGGAGAGGGAAATCACACTCCATATGGAGAATCGACCCCCGATTATTTACAAGTGTCAGGAGGAAGATGAATCTCTTTTAGCTCCATCATCTCAAGCATGGATACTAATGCCTTATGAGCACGCATATCTGGCTCAGATGATTGAGTCCAAGGAAGAAACCACCCTTGAAGAAATGCCTATTGTGAGGGAATTCGCTGAAGTATTTCCCGAGGAACTTCCTGGTCTTCCTCCAAGAAGAGATGTTGAGTTCTCAATTGAACTTATACCTGGGGCGCTACCAATATCCAAGACTCTATATAGAATGGTTGTTGTTGAGCTTGAAGAGCTGAAGAAACAACTACAGGAGAATCTGGATAAAGGGTTTATAAGCCCAAGTGCGTCACCATGGGGTGCACCAGTCCTCTTCATCAAGAAGAAGGATGGGTCAATGCGGCTTTGCATCGATTATCGTGAACTTAACAAAATAACGATAAAGAATAAGTATCCTCTCCCAAGAATCGATGACTTGTTTGATCAGCTGCGTGGAGCACAATACTTCTCCAAGGTGGACTTGCGGTTAGGATATTATCAAGTAAGGGTGAAGAAGGAAGATATCCCCAAGACTGCTTTTCGTACAAGGTACGGGCACTATGAATTCATAGTAATGCCTTTTGGACTCACCAATGCTCCAGTAATATTCATGGACTTGATGAATAGAGTCTTTAGAGATTACCTTGACAAATTTGTGGTAGTCTTTATAGATTATATTCTAATATACTCCAAAACCAAGGAGGACCATGAGGAGCATTTAAAAACTGTACTAGAGACTTTACGCAAGGTGAAGCTCTATGCAAAGTACAGAAAGTGTGAGTTTTGGTTGAAGGAAGTCTCTTTCTTGGGCCATATCATCACAAGCAATGGGATATCTGTGGACCCCTCCAAAATAGATGAAATTGAGGGATGGCCGAGGCCAACATCGGTAACTGATATCCGTAGCTTCTTGGGGTTAGCTGGATATTATCGATGATTTGTGAGAAATTTCTCACGATTGTCCAACCCTCTTACCAAGCTAACTCGAAAGGGAGTAAAGTTTTCTTGGAGTGATGAATGCGAAGAAAGCTTCAAGGAGTTGAAAAGGAGGCTTATCACTGCACTCGTGCTCACTTTACCCACAAGTGGGGAGCTTTTTGTGGTATTCAGTGATGCTTCGAAGAAGGACTTAGGATGTGTGCTGATGCAGAATGATAAAGTGATATCCTATGCCTCAAGTCAGTTGAAAATCCATGAGCGAAACTATCCAACACATGATCTGGAGTTGGCGGCGGTGATCTTTGCCTTGAAAATCTGGCGGTATTATCTCTATGGAGAGAAATGTGAGATATATACTGACCACAAGAGTCTTAAATATATATTCACACAGAAAGAGCTTAATATGCGCCAGAGAAGATGGATAGAGCTCATCAAGGATTATGACTGTTCAATACATTACCACCCTAGGAAAGCGAACAAGGTGGCAGATGCCCTAAGTAGAAAGGATCCAGCGATTCTATCAATGATGAGAATTGAGAAGGATCCAATCTTCTTAGACTTGATGAAGATGGATGTGGTAATCATAAAGAAGGGAACATCATCAATCCTTTCACAAATGATTGCTCAACCATCTCTTTTGGAAAGGATAAAGGATGATCAAAAGGATGATGCAGGAATCCAAGAAAAAGTGGAAGCTATAAAAAAGGTAAAATCCTCAGAGTTTAATGTTAATGAAGAAGGAATTGTGTGGTTTGGGAAAAGACTATGTGTTCCATAAAGTTCGGAGCTAAAGAAGGAACTTTTGGATGATGCACATAGTTCAAATTTCTCTATTCACCCAGGGAGTACAAAGATGTATCGAGATATCCAAGAAAACTTTTGGTGGGATAATATGAAGAAGGAGATCGCTGAATATACATCAAAGTGCCTGGTGTGTCAGCAAGTGAAGGCAGAGAGGCAGAAGTCTAAGGGGATGATGCAACCATTGCCCATACCAGAATGGAAATGGGAGAACATCGCCATGGACTTCGTCACTGGACTTCCAAGGACATCCAAAGGCAACAATGCAATCTGGGTTGTTGTGGATCGTCTTACAAAGACTTCATACTTCATTGCTATTCGAGAGGATTTCTCTTTAGATCAAATGGAACGGATATATATCAGGGATGTGGTACAGTTGCATGGAGTACCACTATCTATTGTTTCTGACCGAGATCCAAGATTTACCTCTAAGTTTTGGAAGATTCTTCAACATGCTCTGAATACTGAACTGAACTTCAGTACGGCCTATCATCCTCAAACTGATGGCCAATCCGAGCGGACTATCCAAACACTTGAGGATATATTGAGAGCGTGCTCAATGGACTTTAAAGAAGGATGGGATCAACATCTTCCTCGGGTTGAGTTCTCTTATAATAATAGTTTCCACTCGAGCATCCAAATGGCACCATATGAATCCCTGTATGGGAAAAGGTGTAGAACACCAGCATGTTGGGATGAGGTCGGTGAACGTAAGCTGCTTGGACCAGAAATGGTCGAAGAAATGGTGGAGAAGGTGAAAACCATTCAGCAGCATATCAAGGCAGCTCAAAGTCGACAGAAGAGTTATGCAGATAATCGTCGACGAGACGTTGAGTTTAAAGTCGGATACATGGTGTTTTTACGCATATCTCCGTGGAAGAAGTTCATGAGGTTTGGAAAGAAAGGGAAGTTAAGTCCAAGGTACATCGGCCCCTTAGAGATTCTTGATCATGTTGGGGCTGTGGCCTATCGACTAGCACTTCCACCTACTATGGCCAAGGTGCATGATGTCTTCCATGTATCCCTCTTAAGGAAGTAGATACCAGACCCTTCACATGTACTCTCTTCCAAGGTGGTACAATTAGAAGATAATCTTTCTTATGAGGAGCAACCAGTGAAGATCTTAGATCGTAGAGAAAAAGTTATACGAAATAAGACAATGCCCCTCGTCAATGTGTTGTGGAGAAACCACAAGTTTGAAGAAGCAACTTGGGAGTCGGAGGGTATGATGAAGCTAAGCTACCCACATTTGTTTTAGTGTGGGAAAAGGAAAAATTCGAGGGCGAAATTTCTTAAGGGGGGAATATTGTAACGACCCAAAGTTTCATTAATGAAAATCCCTCTTGATCCAGTTAAATGTTTCTTTATGAAAAATGTTTTTATAAGATGTCAACTTCTTTAGTTTTACGTTAAGATTTGTGACTGTTACTTTTTAGCCGTTGAGCAGTGATCATCTGAGTAGTATAAATATAAGGCTTTAACGAACCCATTTCTACTCAGACAAAGGAAGCGATGGCCTCATCCAGTAGAATTTCCCCTTACGAAGCCCATCTGTCAGAACTCGGAAAAGAGGTGGCGTCTTTGGGCTTTGCCCTTGACCAAGCCCAAGCTGAGCTTCATCAAGTCAAGCTCGAACGTGATCGTCTACGGGAAAAGTGGAAGTTGATTGAAATTACCACTCGAACGATGTTATCCGAGCCGCCCCAAGAGTCTGTCACCATCGCACACCTTACCCTTAGGTCTTATGCAGCTATTTTAAGGGGTTATGTAACAAATAAGTAGCACCATGTTCATGTACATTATTTTTTTATATAATAATGAATATAATTTCTAGTCATTTTTGATATATTGTAATTTGTTTTTAAAGTACAAATGGTGTTTTTAGTTATTATTTAATTAAGAATTATATTTTATTAAATTAAAGGATTTTTGAATTAAATAATATTTTAATAAAATATTATTATTAATATTAAATTAATTTTTTATTAAGTATAAATGATCTTATAATTTTATGAATGCAATTAAAATTTTTATTAAGGTTTGAAAGCCATTTCTGTCAAAACCCGTGATTTTTTTTATAAATGTCAGTTTTTATTTTAAAAGTGAAAATTCACATATTTAGAAAATTATTTAGATAAAATAAATATTATTTTTGGAATCAGGACGTCGAAATTATCCAACGGTGAATTTTTCATAATTTTCTGAGACAGTCAAATTTTTGGGTAAAAATTAAATACCATTTAAATATATAATGTGTTTTATGACATCATAATGACCCAATGGTGATGTAATAAAATAACATAATCCTTATGTTCGGCCAATATGTGTTTTATCATTAAAATAATGAGGTTTTGGGTTTGTTTGACTTACTTTTTAAAACATTAATGGAGCCCTCAAGACTTATTCAACACTTTGCCTTTTTAAATTAATTTCCATGGGAGTGTGACTCACCTCCACATAAGCAACCCTAATTTTTAATAAGTTTGGACCTTGGCCTTGTAAAATATTGTTTTCCTATTTCCTTTTCAAGAAACCATGGGAAAATACCATGGGATGGTTTGTGGTTTGCATTATTTTAATATAAGGGGTCCCAAACCTAAATAATAAAAAATTCTATGAACTTTCCTATATAAAACCACACAAGCTCCCACTTCCTCCTCACTAAAATCCCTTGGAGTTCATCCAACCTCTGCCCTACTCTCTCTAGAATCCTCCCAAGGTTCCCCAAGCTCCCAATAATCCTCTCACAAGCCTCTCTCTAGCCTTTGGAAGCACACTTCCAAGTAAGGGTTTTTTCTTCCTTTCTCATTTTTGTTAATTTTCTTTAAGTTGTATTGACATTTTATTTCAATTATGAATGTTGGGGTATGGTTTCTCACCTCTCCCATACTGCCCTCTTATTTTTTGAATGATGGGAGACCCCTTTCTCTCTCATTAAAAGCCTCCCATGTACACCCGTTACTATGCCGAAATTCCGAAAGAAACATTTTTCTCCTCTTTTATATTCAAGCAATACGTTTGTATCATGAATCTAAATTCCATTTCAATTGTTGGGACATGTATCTATATGACCTCCTTACTGTCCATTACATGTAAATATGATGAGGAACCCCTTTCTCTCTCATCAACCTTTTTTATGAGTTCTTATGTCACGTCGTTACGCTGCCGAAATCACACCGATTTTCTAAGCCAATATCATTATGTAGTGAATACCATGCTCATTTCTCCATCAAGGGTATTCACCTTTATGCACATTTACTTATTTATTATAATGTTTTGTGTATGAATTCCACATTCCTTTATCGTGGAATAAATGATTATGTTTTATGAATCCATGTTTTATGATCCATGTGGCACACTTATGCATGAAATGAAATGTTTAAGAAGGGTGCGCCCTTTATAGCGATCCAATGCATTGGGTAAAGTATAGTATCATGATACGTCATGTGAAATGAGTGTTGACTCATGCTAATTCAAGTGAAACGAGGGTTTACTCGTGCTTCAAGTGCAATGAGGGTTTACTCATGCTCCATGTGCAATGAGCCTTGGCTCATGCTAATTCAATTTTAAGTGTTGTTGCCACATTTCCATGTTATGGTTATCATGCTTTATCATGCCTTTATGTTCATGTTACTCTAATGCTCTATTGATGTTCCTATTGCCTAACATGTATTGTACTCCTCATGTTATTCATTGTGTACTCCCTTACTGGGCTTTATAGCTCACCCTTTTCTTATGCATGTCCTCAGGTTATCCCATGCAATGATAAGTACGAAGGAATGTAGTGGTCATGTAAAGGAAGTTTTCAATAAAGATGATGTATTTCAAGTTTAAAGTTTTTATGTAATGATCCTAAGCCCCAAAGACACTAAACCTCTCGATCTTCTTTGTTGTATCAAGTGAATTTTTATGTAATAAAGCATTCTTAAGTTGTAATAAAAAGCAGGGTTGTCATATAATACCTGAATACCAACAGTTCTCATAAGAACCATTGGGATAAACCTCCCTAAAACATTCCCCTCACACCCCACTTCTCCAATACCTACCACAACACTCCACTCCTCCCCTCCTCTCCATAGCTCCCATCCCAACTCCCCCTCTCTTCCACTCTCATTACCCTCGTTCTCCCCTCCTCCCATCCCTCCTCCCCCCTCATTGATCGCCGCTCCCCGCTCGCTGCTCCCCACTTGCCACTCCCCACTCGCCGCTCTGTGCTCCTTGCTCCCCGCTCACCTATGGTCGACATGCATCCCCCCTCCTCGTCCTCCTCTGGTTGAGCATCCCTTACTAGGTTGCGCATCACCCTCCTCATCCTCCTCTAGTCAATCATCCCCTTCAAGGTTGAACATCCCCCCCGGGTCGAGCTTTCCCTCACCCGACGTGAATCCCCCCTAGGTCGAGCATTTCCTCACCTGAAAATAATTCCCCCTAGGTCAAGAAGGTCAAGCATGCCCTTTGGTCGAGAATCCCTCCTAGGTCAAGGATCCCCTCTGGTTGAGTATCCCCTTCTACGTTTTTCTGATTTGGGTATTCTTTTACAGTGAGTCCCTAATCTTTTTCTAGCATGGTTAATTGATTCATTATTTAGTTTGAGTTTTGTTGATTCAATTTGTATCATTTCATATTGTTTCATTTATCTTTGATATATAATTGATTTTTATTTTCTCAAAACATAAAAATAGTTATCATTATTGTGTTTGTAGATATAAATCACTGGAAGATAACATAGAAAATTCCTTGAGAACATGATTTCTTTGCGATTTAGATGAACAGTGTATGATTTGTTTCTAGTTTCATAAAGAATATCATATTCTATGTGAAATCATTTGGAGCTCATAAAAATGTTAAGAATATTTTATGTGTATAATTATTCATACCATTGATTCTTTTTGGATGGAGTTGTCATGTGAATGGAGTGTTATAATTTGCAAATGAAAATGTTATCTAATCTATACTGTTTTAATATGTACATGATGTATTTGAAGGGAAATTGGTTTATGGATAAATGTGTTGTTCTTTTTGGATTCACATATATTTTAATGGGTGACTATATTTTATTAAATTATAAAATTTTAACTAGATTTAAAGTTCCCTATAAATATGGCATTAACTCATTAGAAAGGTATTGAAAGCTTTTTAGAGATGTGATTAACAAGAATGTATTTTCGTATTTTCTCCATGTTAATTTTTTAAATGGAATAACAACATTATATAAAGGATTCATTTTGAAAAATTATTTTCCTTCGCAAAAAAAATATTTATGTGAAGTGTGTGTTATGTGAAATTTCCATTCGAGTGTTGTTTTATATCAACAAGTATGGTAATAAGGTGGGTTTATCAACTTCTAAGTTATAACATAGATTGAGGCTTTTTTCTCAACATTGTATCACTTTTCTTTGAAGCTCAATAGTATTTTATTTTATTTTCACTTTATTTTTTCTCACATTATAAACATATTTATGTTGAGGAAACAATGTTTTCTCTTCTTTCACATGTTTATTATTGTTTGAAAATTTCATATTCACTTGAGAAATTAGAGAACTCTCAAATTTTTCTGTTTTCTTAGTTTATCCTTTTATAACTCATCAGACTATATAATCAAACATTCTTTCTTATCATGTTCAACCTTCTTCATAGGTGTGGATCCATTTCTAGCAACTGATTTAGAACTTGATAACATTGGATCTTTTCCCTTACCACTAATCAAATGCTTTTGACTAGGAATCAAAGTCATAAATATGATAGCTCCATGACCAACATAATTACACCTTCAAAGTCATACATATGATAGATCCATGACCAACATAATTAACATATGCCTCATTTTGAGTTTCTAAATACCAAAATTCCTCATAACAGTGACCATATACATTGAAATATTCAAAAAAATTATCAAGGCTTTCAAATATGTTTCTAAGAGGTAAATTTCTCTTCATATGTGAAAACTAGTTTTGCACAATAGTTTTGTTCTTAGTTTTAATTATGCTCTCATTTTCTTATTCTCTTATACCACTTGTATGAATATATATATTATACCAAAAATCAATGTAATGTACCCAAACTTCCAGAAACACCAATATTTTACAAAAAATCTCGTTTCTTTCTCCATTGAGGTAGTTTTTCTATATTTATTTCATTGATGTCTTTGGATAGATTCACCATAATTTTGGGATTGGTTTCTAGAACTACTCTTCATATATATTATCACATCCACCCTTAATGTATTAGTGAGTTTTGTTATATTTTATATCATTGGGTGTTTCATAGACTTTGATCTGTGTACAATACTTAAAAATAAAAAGGACTTAGCAATTATAAATTTATTAGGGTATTGGGATACATTATTTCATGAGGATAAAGTGTAGGACTCTAAAAATGTTCAAAAGATTTATTTTTTACTAGTATGAATCTATTTTTAGTATAAAATATTCAATGTGATTTTAGTGGTAACACTTTTCTTCTCAGTTATTTTGGGAGGTTCATCCTAGGTTGATTCTAGATTCTTCAAGTTTTAGTTCAAGCTCTAAGCACTTCATAATGTGGGAATATTTCTCAAACTCAAATAATTTTAATCTCTCTTAATATTATGATTTTGTTCTTTATGCATATTTTTAATCTCTTATAGTAAACTATAAATATCTTTCACCTTTTTAGTTTTCACATGTAGTCTAAAATCCTTGATATTCACAATGAATTTATGCTACTCTTATAATGCAGGAAAGTATCTATAATTTTCACTTATCTAATCTGGTGATATTTTACAGATACTGAGCTATAATGAAATTATCTCTTATCAGGAGTTGTGAATAAGTGATCACATGCTACTCAGTTCATCTTGGACTATAAAAAGGTATAATATTCTCTATTCTAGAGAATATTGTATAGAGTAACCAATCGGGATTATATTGGAGAATCTATTATTGACACATATTACCATAGTGAGGAGTAAGGAGTTTGGTAGTTTTGAGACTAAAGCATGTAATAATATTGTGTCCCTATTCATGGTTAGAGTTTATTAGATGGATTTTGATGCATATAAATAAATTATATTTTCTGATTGTATGAGGTACTATATATGGTCACTTCATAACAAGACACTTGGATCACATCTTAGTTACGGATGTGATTGTAGGAGGAATTCATGACCCAATAATGGATCATTAAAAAATAACTCCATTAGATCAATGACTATGAAAATTAATAATTTTATGTTTTAAAGTATCTAAAAAAGGTATTTTATGTTAGATTGTAGCTAGATATGGAATGATAACATTATCATGGTATAGTTCAACTATAATGACAGATACCACACTATCATGGACATGGAACCTTCCTTGGCCCATTAAGGTTTACCTTGTTGATCATCCCTTTATAGGATATAGGTAAAAAATATATCTCTAATGCTGAAAGGGTTAAAATTGCTGATAAAAAATAAGGAACTTGCAATACAAATATGAATTAGATTTAACTATTAAGTTTTTATGTTCTAATAGTTTTAATTTTTATAGTACATATCCCTTTTTTAATTTTTTTATGCTATGATATATTCTATTTGATTAGAAATTGTGTCCTGTAATAAACTTTTATTATCAGGTGGGATAAAAATTGATTTTTATTTCATCTTCAAACAAATATAGCCTCAAGTAATGTTGTCCATTTAATTGTTAAATATGATTCCCTAATCTTACACTTTTGAATCCATTGCTATAAATAGATATTTTCCATCGCTTATAGCATATATGATTTATCTTATTATTTGTTTTTTAGGTATTCTAGAATAACAACAGTACTTTTCTTATGTTTATACATGCATTGCCTCCACTTCAACATACATATTTCTTACAATACTATCTTTTCATTCCTTGCAGTTCCATTCTTGTAGATCTTTGAAAGCACAGAGGTTTTATCTTGAGAAATAAAAATAGAAGAGTGTGGTACGTTCTTGTTGTTTGGTTTTATGACACGTTATATGTTAGTTATAGTTTATATTTTCCATATTATTTCACATCACCATATTTTATTTTGTTCATGGTTTCAAGAGCTTTACAAAGTCTATATGGGAACTCATTTTGTGGCTACAAAATATTGATAGAGACAATTATCCCAAGGTATATTGATGAGTATGTATAGAGTTACTGGAGTTAGTGAAGATTTCTGTTTAACAATAATGAGTAGTTCAAAATTAAAACCTTACTAATCTGAATAGAATTAAAATGTACTAAATAAAATTATAGTAAATTGATTCAAACAAAACACAAACAATAAAAAATAATCTACCATAAAATTGACTATACATTTCTAAAAATAGTAAAACAGAATTAACCACATATATAAAAAATTACCATGAAATAGACAAAATAAAACTCACCCAACTAGTCCTAGCATTCACTAAACTAATAGGAAGAGTAATTTTTAATTAATTGGAATGTAATATTTAATAGTATCATTTTAAAACATGGATCTATTTCCCCTTGATTGTAGGAACATGATTTAACCCATGGGGCTATGTGGTTCTTATATATTGGGTGGTGACATGTATAATCACGGGAGACAGGTATGTTGTAGTTTAATTTTTATTTTATTTTCTTCATTGCATCATCCACTTAGGCCTTTTACCACTTTATATTGATGGAGGGTAGTTATATTTTGAGAAGGGGTCCAGAAGGGCACTGGAGGCGGCTACGCAGTTTTCTTTGCAGGGAAGGGAGATTGGGGTAGTGGAGATATTGATTACTATGTTTCATTTTTGTCTGCCTTTATACTGGAAGCCCCCCCCCCCATTTATATTCATAACTCATTTCTATAGGAAATTAGTGTTAATGTCAGTGCATGAATCCAGATGAGACTACATATGTACATTTCACTTGGACACCACTTTTCTTCTACTACCAAAAAAATATATCATCAGCATACTCCATTCATTGAATACACCAAGATTTTGACTGCCAATTCATAAAAAATATTTTTCATTTGTTGTACATAGACATCTATTTGTGGTGTATTCTCCTTGATCAATTTTAAATGTATATCCAGGGGTATATTCATAGGTTTCACCTCTCTCATGATAAAGCACTCGACTACAATCAAAATTTAATCCAATCAAGTCTAGTACAAATTATTTGAACTTAAGCCTCTCGCTGCCTGCATCCCAAAGACCCATTTAGCTTGGTCAAGATCCTTCATCTCAAATATTTTATACATTTCAATATTTATTTCATAAACCCTTTTCCTCACCAAATCAAAAATAAGCATATCATCATCATATAGAGGAAATATATTGAAACTCCCATCACCAAACACCTTATGGTAATATAGATGGTCAATATTAATCCATATGAACTTCCATTGCATCATAAGGTCATTAAACATCCACTTCCACTTCCACTACCTTGGAGAATGTTACAAACTATAAAGGCTTCACATTGGCTTGAAAAAATATCCTAGTTCTCATTCTCCATAAAACAATCTGAATAATCCATGTAAATTACCTCATCTAAGTCCCTATGAAGCTATTCTATCTTCATATTCAACTATTCCAGATGAAATCCCTCAATGAAAACCATAATAAATATCATTCAAATAGTCATATATTTATCTACAAGTGAAAAAATCTAAGAGAAATACACACATTTTATTTATTGGCACCCTTTTATGACTAGCTATTCCTTATACCTTTGTTTACCATCCACTACCTCCTTCAACTGATTCGCCCATTTATTATAAATAATTTTCTTCCTATTTGGGTCATTATGATGTCATAAAACACATTTTATATTTAAACAGTATTTAATTTTTACCAAAAAAATTGACTGTCTCAGAAAATTATGAAAAATTCACCGTGGGTAAAACTGGTTGCAGAATCAAGGTGCAGGGGAAAAAAGAAAATTAAAAAGAAAATTTTCAAAATAAATTGATTTGTACCATGGAAGTCGACCTAATGAAACAATGGATGAAGCTGTCTTTGACAGACAAAGAAAAAGTGCTGGTAGAGACTCGGAGGAATTAAGATATGCTTCTGACAAAACATATGTCGCTGCTGGTTGTCGGAAAATTTGTGGAAAAAACCTCAGTCAATCAATGGGCCCTCAAAAGAACCCTCCAAAATCTATGGAAACTGAAATTTGGAGTGGCTATTTGGGAAGTGGAGAATAACCTTCTGGTTTTTGAGTTCTTCAATGAAAAAGATAGAGACAAAATCCTCAAAGGTAGGTCGTGGTCTTTTGACAATCAACTCCTCCTCATGGAAGAATTCAAAGGTGGGGATAATATCTAGCATATTAACCTTACATGTTCCCCCTTCTGGATACGCGTCAAAGGAATCCCCTTTCATGGGAGAAAGGAAGGGGTTATGAGAGAAATTGGAGATCGCATTGGCCACTTCCTTGAATGGGACTGCTCCGACCCAATCCAATGGGAACCCGAGGTGCGTATTAAAGCCGGGGTCGAAGTAGTAGAGCCTCTGATGAGGGGCATGTTCTTAAAAATCAATGACTCTAACAACTGGATATCATTTGAGTTCGAGAAACTCCCCATTTTCTGCTTCTTCTGTGGGTGCATTAGCCATCTGGAGAGAACGTGTGAAGCAAAGAAAAAGAATGAGTTAGGCAATATCATTCTGCATTATGGTCCTTGGCTTCGTGCCAAAACGTCAAGATATGGCTTCATCCTAGAGGTGTAAAAATTAAGGGATCGATACCATCTCACGAGGGCTCACACTAAACAGGCGGAACCTGAACATAACAATGTCATCATGCTTGGACCAACAGAGTTCCCTGAGGATAGCCCAACAGATCATAGAGCGGCTGGAGGGTCTCCCCGGGACTTAAACATCACGAGAAATACTGGGGAAAGACACGAGATTCGCACGAAGAAGCTTCTCATCGACCCTGAAAGAGTTATTACCCTCCGGAAAGATACTGTCTTACCATCAACAAAGCTGCTTCCTAAAGATCTAGACCCACCCGATCAAATTCCAAAGCCAAAGAAATTGTGCATCGAACCAATTGATCCTGACCCTGATCCAGACATGGCCACATCAGACATCTCTCCACAAGGTGACTCGGGGATGACAGGAATTACATCCCCAGGACCAATTACCCAGTGAACTTGGAAAAGGGCGAACTGTGCAAACAGACACGGGAAAATAGTTAACCCAAAACCTGGGGAACTTAAATGATGAAATGAAACAAGTAACTCGGCTGAAAACTCTCCAAAAAAATGGAAAGCGGTGGGTGACACAATGATCCCAGAGGACTCAAAGGCGGAGGCGGGTATGTCCCAGTCCCGCATAGAGCAATGATTATCTTTTGCTGGAACTGTCGTGGGCTTGGAAACCCAAGAATGGTTCGCATGTTCCAGCGCCATTGCGCTCAAAGTCACCATGATATGGTTTTTCTGTCTGAAACCATACTAGAAAACAAGGAAACTTCTGCTCTCTCTCATAAATGGGGCTTCTAGGGTTGCCTCTCGGTGTCCCGACAAGGCCACTCCGGGGGACTTCGTCTCCTGTGTAAGGACAATGTCAACGTCAAGATTTTATCCTTCTCTCTGCACCATGTGGCGGAAACAATCCATGAGGCCCAAACCCCGCCATGGACGTTCGTGGGTTTCTATGGTTGGTCATCCCATAATGAGAAGCGAAAATCATGGGATATTCTTCGCAACCTATGACGTGATCTATCAAGCCCCATTATCTTAGGAGGGGACTTTAACGAGATTTTGTATCAGAAGTAAAAAAGAGGCGGTTCTCATCAACCCTCTAAGTCGATGTCAGACTTCAAGGAGGCGATTTCTAGTGCGGATTTGATCGATCTGAGTTACGCGGGTAACCCATTCACTTGGTTTAGAGGGAATACGGATGAAACCCGTATTGCTGAGCGCCTTGATAGATTTCTGGGATCAATGGATTGGATGAATTTTTTCAGAATGTTCCACATCGAACACCTGATGCTCAACTACTCGGACCACTACCCTATTGTCATTGAGTGCACACAAGGTAACCGCATCACTAAATTCAGGAAACCATTCAGATTTGAAAGCTTCTGGTCCAAAGACCGCGAATGCGAAGATATTATCTGATCAGGCTGGAAGTGTGGACAAACTAACATTGGGTCCAACCTCCAATAGGTGGCTACTGATCTGAGGTCTTTGAGCAACAACAAATTTCGTCTACCTGACAAGCACTGTGATTTCCTTGAAAGGAAGTTGTCAAACCTTCTCAACCAACCCCCATCCAACTGTAATCTTTCCAACATTGGAGCCACCCAACGAGACTTGGATGCCGCTCTGCGTATCAAGGAAAGCTTCTGGGCTATGCGGGCGCGTAACATCCACATTGCAGAAGGGGATGCAAACACCCGATATTTTCATCATAGAGCTTCAGCTAGGCGTCGGAAAAATTTTATCTCTTGCATCTCGCACCTGGATGGGAGTAAAGTCTACTATACTGACAGAATCCATAATGTTTTATCCAGTTATTTCCAGGATCTCTTTACGGCAGGAAGCCTTAACATCTCGGATGAGGTGGAGAAATTCATTTTACCTGTGGTCACTGAGGAGATGAACAAACAACTTACCAATGATGTTACGGATGACGAGATTCTTCTGGCTCTGAAACATATTCACCCTACCAAAGCCCCGGGGCCGGACGGCTTCCACGCCCTCTTCTTTAAACAGTACTGGCACATTATTGGTCCCGACATTTGCAAGCTGATGAAGAACATTGGGGGGGGGGGGAACAAACCTATCCAATATTAACAAAACTATCCTCGTCCTCATCCCCAAGATCAAGAAACCCCTTGCGATCTCTGATTTCAGACCTATCAGCCTCTGTAATGTCTCTTACAAGATCTTCTCAAAGATTCTTATTAATCGGCTGCGTCCTTGGTTACCTGAAATCATCTCGGAAAATTAGAGTGATTTCGTGTCCAAGAGACTGATCACTGATAATGCTATTGTGGCCCATGAAGTGTTCCACTCTATGAAAACATGCTCCATCGCGAAAAGGGGAATCATGGCATGGAAACTGGATATGACCAAGGCCTAAGATAAAGTGGAATGGCATTTTCTCAGATTCATGATGCTGAAAATGGGTTTCTACTCAAAATGGACATATATGATCATGCATTGTGTATCGTCGGTCTCTTTCCATATTAATGTTAATGGGGTGCTTACTAGAGGCTTCTCCCCTTCTCGAGATCTGCGCCAGGGAGACCCTCTTTCCCCGTTTCTTTTCATCTTGGTGGCTGATGTTTTTTCTAACCTCATTTCCAGGGCAGCATCCTCACATACAATTCATGGGGTAAAGGTTTGTCGTGCAAGCCCACCAGTGTCACATCTCTTTTTCGTCGACGACTGCCTTCTTTTTTCTAGAGCCACACATAATGAGTGCCTTGCTATCGGCCATGCGATCCACCAGTACGAGAGGACCTCAGGGCAAACAATTAATCATGGTAAGTCGGAAGTCTCATTCATCTCGGGGGTACCACCATCCAAAAGGGAAAAAGTCTGTGCCACTGCAGACATTCATATGGTTGAGAAGCACCAGAATTACCCTGGGCTACCCACGGTGATCGGCCAATCCAAAAAAGAAATCTTCGCATCTATGTTGGACAGGATCGAGAAAAAAATCCTTGGCTGGACCCCAAATAGAATTTCCAGAGCCGGCAAAGAAACCCTCATAAAAGCTACTCTTCAATCTATCCCCAGCTACTTCATGTCCCTATTCAAACTTCCTGCTGCTGTCGTTAACCAGATCCACTCATGCACTGCCAACTTCTGGTGGGGAAAAAACAATGGAAGGAATAAAATTCACTGGATCGCCTGGAATAAACTCTGCAAACCCAAATTGGAGGGAGGAATGGGATTTCGGGACCTCTCTCATTTTAATGATGCACTGCTGGATAAGCAAGGATGGCGCCTTATTAACCGCCCATCCTCTCTATGCGCGCGGGTCCTCCGAGCAAAATACTTCCCCCACAAGGATTTCCAAGATTCATCTCTGGACCCCCGACCTAGCTTCCTCTGAAGAAGTTTATGAGGATCCCAAAGTCTCCTAAATAAAGGGTTAGGTTGGAGGATTGGGAATGGCTCAACTGTTAATATTTGGACTGACCCCTGGCTGATTGACATGGAAGGTGTGCGGGAATCATCCCCTGCTCAACCAGGCTTCGAAGGGGCCACTGTTCGATGCCTTTTTGCTGATAATGGGAATGGGTGGTGCATGGAAAAACTTCACTCGTGGTTCAACAAAAAGGACAAAAGGCTTATCCTGAGTATCCCCTGTGTGCCGGATGCAGGCCCTGACCAACTCTACTGGATCAACGACATCTCGGGAACCTATACGGGTAAAATCTAGCTATCGGCTTGCCCTCTCTTCTCAATCAGACGAAGGTGTTGGGGGGCCCTGGGAACAGTTGTGGAAGCTCAATGTCCCACCAAAAATCTGCCACTTCTGGTGGCAGGTATGCTCTGGCACCCTCCCGACCAAGGACCTTCTCATTCGCCATCATATTTCCAGCGACATGATGTGCCCCTTCTGCCCGAACACCCCTGAAACTCCCCTCCGTGTTATCATCCAATGCCCGGGGGCAAAGGAGGTCTGGCTCAAATGGGGCTCTTGTACGAATCTCTCATTGAACGTGGTATCAGACCTCCCTTCTCTTTTGATGCGATGGTGCTCCTCCTTTTCGCCACACAAAGCGGGCTCGCTCTGCATTTTGGCCTGGATCATTTGGCTACGGCGCAACGATGCCATTTTCAACCACTTCATCAAGCCCCCTGGTTTCTGAACCGAACGGGCATCTTCTTGGATTGAGGGATGGCAACATCACAATGGACATCAAAAGCCTTTTGGAACCCCTTCCTCTTCTTCCCATTGGCACCCTCCATCGGAATGGAGTCTCAAGATTAATGTGGATGCGTCTCTTCCCAAGGATAAACCTGTAGGTCTTAGTCTCTTGGCCCGGAACCATTTTGGGCAGACCATCGCAGCCAAACATGAATCTCACCACGTTCTTTGGGAACCCGTGGTTGCTGAAGCTGTCGCCATCCTCGCTGGGATGATGTTCGCTAAAGATCGCGGATGGGATGCAATCCACCTGGAATCGGACTGTCTCACCATTGTCAAGGCTATCAACCTCAACGATGGCGGCTTCCAGCCTTTTGGCTCACTCATCAGGAAAATCCAATCCCTCCGTCAAAGCTTCACAATTTGCACCTTCTCCTTTATCAAAAGGGACAGAAACAAGGGGTGGCGGCAGCTGGCCCTCCTGACAATGACCAGCTCTGGCTGGACCACTTTCCTTCATGGTTATGCGATTGTACTTCCACTGATCTTCGATTTTAATGATTATTTCTTTTGTCAAAAAAAAAGTAAAAACAAGTGACATACTGAAAAACAAGCAAACACACTCAGATTGTTTTGATACTTTAGGACAACGATTCATGAGTCATTTGTGATGTGTATGGGTCACCTGCACCTCAATCCGACGTACGGTATGACCGGTATGACTAAAAGTGTCTGTTATCAGTTTAAAATTGACATTTTAGTTCAAAACATGTCACTCACTGAAAACCAAACAAATGCGCTCCGATTGTCTTGATAATTTAGAACAATTATTCATAAGTCATTTGTGACGTGTATGAAACAATCTTACGTCAAGCCGATGCACGATGCAACCGTTATGACTCAACATGCATGTTTTCAAATTGAAATGACATTTTTGTAAAAAAACACAACTGACATATTGAAAACTAAGTAAACACATTCGGATTGTTTTGATATTTTAGGACAACAATCCATCTGTAATTTCTGACAGGTATGAATCAGCTGCACCTCAATATGATGCATGGTGTGGCCGGTATAACTCCAAATGTGTCATTATTTAAAATTGACATTAATTTTAGTAAAAGAACAAGTGACATACTCAAAACCGAGCAAACACATTCAGATTGTTTTGATATTTTGGGACAACGATTCATAACTCATTTGTAACGTGTAGGAATCAACCTCATCTCAATAAAATGTACGGTGTGACCGGCATAACTCCAAATGTGTCATTTTTATTAAATATTGACATTTTATTAATGTGTTCTTTCATATTAATATTTAATTTATTTCTTTATAGTATTACTAGCATAATATTTGTTTTCTTATATAGGTGGAATCTTTTGCTCGGGTTGAGATGATTTGTTCGGCAACTGATATCATAGGTGAAGATTTTTTAGAGGGGGTCACGGGCGTTAAAAGATGAAATATTAATGTTTTAGAATGTTTGTTGGACAATTGTAAATGTAATTATATAAAACATTTTGTTTGAAATGTAAATAATAGTGTTTATTTTTGTATATACCATGGGTGAACAGTTTTGTATTCTTGATGTCAAGTAAATGTGTATAGTAGGTTTTGCTTCTGGCGCGCTGTTTAAATTGCAGTTTGCTTTTGGGTGTGGTGTGTTTAAATCGTTTATATGTGTTTAAATTGCAGGTTGGATGTGCTGTTACATTACAGCTGCATAAATGGCATATCCACCGTGGAAGGTGGAATTATGGAAATAATAAATAATACAACTTCGCACATAGGTACCAGTACAGTTGACTGGATTTATATCATATAACCCAGGTAGGGACCGCCGTCGCCGTGAAACTCCTCAGACGCCGGCAGGAACGTCGGGGCGGAGGAAGTCGGCGTCCCCCTCCAGCCTCCCCATCGCCGCCGCCTCCAGGCTGATCTCCACGTCGACGCTCCGCCGCCCCGCCGCCCCCTGGTACAGGTACACCATCCCGTCGAAGCGGTTGTTGGAGCCGCTCCTCACGCTCGCCGGCGGCCCCCACCCGAAGTCCACCCCGTACACGTCGAACCGCGGCGAGCTCCCCACCGCCACGCAGTTCTTCCCGGCGTCCTTGTACTGCAGCATCACCGGATTCGCCTCCCACTCCCTGTTCCGCTTCTCGATCGCCGCCGCCCCGTGCATCTCCACCGCGCTCCGTATCGCCGCCGCCGCCCCCTCCGCCGGCCCGCCCGCCACCGCCCCCGCAGCCGCCCCCGCGAACACCGCCTGGATCAGGTTCCCGAAGTAATTATCCGGCATTGGCGGCTCCATCCGCCGCCGGCAGTCGGCGAAGACGGTGAACACCGTCGGCTCCTCCGGCCGGAGCCGCCGCGCGCGTGTGATCGCGCGCCACACGTGGGAGGAGAGGCACTGGAACGTCGTGAACGGCTTCCCCTTCCCCGAGTTCACCTCCGACTTGATCGCCTCGATCGCCGCCTCCGAGAACCGGAACACCCGCTCCCGGAGCTGCGGCTCCGGCGCCGCGCCGCCGTTCTCCGCCGCCGGGATTTCCAGCTTCGTGCGCGTGCTGCGCGCCATCGTCCGGTCGAGGAACGGCGGCGCCGGGGCGGGCTTCCCCTCGTTGCAGCACGTGAACGCCCACGCGTGCATGAATTGCCACGTGGAGGTGCCGTCCAGGATCGCGTGGTTGAACGCGCACCCGATGGCCAGGCCGTCCCGCAGGTTGGTGAGCTGCACGGACAGCAGGGGGCGGTGGAGCCCCTCGATGTTCAGCACGCCGCCGTAGGGAACCAGGTCGCCGGAGGAGAGAGGGCAGTCGTCGGCGACGAGATCCGCGATCCGGACGTCGCCGGCGACGGCCTCCGACACCTCCACGCCGTCCATTCCGTCGTCGTACTCCACCATGAACGTCCCGTCCTCGTACCTCCCCAGCCTCCCCGCCAGCTGGTAGTAGGACTCGAGGGCGGTCCCCAGGCCGCGCCGGAGCTTCTCCGCCATGGCCGAGAAGTCGCCGCCGCGGTAGAGAAGGAGCTTCTGGTTGTAGAAGAAGGCGAGGTAAGGGAGGTCGAAGGTCACAAGCTGGCACTCTTTTCTGCCCAGTTTCTTGGCGGGCTGGACGTGGGTTTTTCCGATGAGCTTCACCTTCGCCATTGATTCCGGTGGAGCTCGCCGGAGGAGCTTTCCTTTTATAGACGGAAAAATGGAAGATGATGCGTGGAGGGCTGTGCGGGGTTGATGATGGGAGAATGAATTAAAGGGGGATGAGATTTTTATACAGAGTTGCGCGCGCTGTCGCCCCTCGTGAAAAGTTATGGGCATTAATGGAAGGGGCGGGCCGACCCAATAAGACTCGTGGTCCAATCATATCGTTTTGTTTTGTTTCTTTATTTAAAAAAAAAATCATTTTACTGATAATCTGACAATTATTTTAAGGTTTGATTCTGACATACGACTCGTGCTTTTTAATACAATGGGGGATCTTCGGAAGACGTGTATCGTTATTTCCATATCTTTGAACTCTTTTTTTAGTAAGGTTTTATTTTAATCCAGTTCAAATTGACTTCAAATAAGACAAACTCAAATCGTATAAAAAAACACGTTAGTGACAAATCAATATAAGTAAAATACATGATAATAAAAATATTATGGTTTGTTCAAGTTGGCCACAATATCAAAGGTAAAAGACCATTTAGTGTGTCATGAAATTGATCTGAGTTAATGATGTTATGGGAAGAGGAGAAATGTGATCAATAGTAGCCATGGGTATTATAATATCAATTTCATACATAATCTACTATATATTCTAATCCTGGCTTTCTCCCCTAACACGTGACACCCTTCCAATTCTCCACTTCCTTTTTCCTTTACGTGTCGTTCCTCCGTGCCACCACGTCCCTCCTCCGCTCTCGTTCTATTCCATTCTCTCTCTCTCACTCCCGCTCGTGCTCGGGTTTCACCTCATCGTGACCTACAATCCCCGCAAACCCCTGTCGTCGTAGTGTTCATTCTCCCAATTACGCTGCACTCTATCATCATTCTTCTCCAAGTTGCTCCTTCTCCTGGCTTCAGGTCACCTTACCATTGTGTTCTGTATCCCGTGCCCGCTCCGTTTTCACCTCTTTGCGACCTAGGGTTACCCGGAAACCCCCGCCGACGTCGTCGTCCTCCCCCCAATTTCCCTGCAATCCGACGTGCTCCTACTCTATCTTGCTCCTCATGGTTTTACCTCACCTCTCCGTCGTGCACCTTTTCCCAGTTTTGATTTACTTCCAATTATCTCCGCCTCACAAGTTCATTCAGATCCACTGAATGACTGGTTGTGCTTTCCTACCACAAGCCTCCTCTATTTGGGTTCCTGCTCACGATTCCTCAAATGTCCTACTGTTGACGCATATCGGGCTACAACTATCTCCTTCAAGCGATTTCGGTAACAAAATCTCTATCGCTTTTCATTCCCTCCTTCCATACCCGCCTATGCAAGGTATTTACCTCAGCTGCTCCTAGGGTTCCCACACAACATTTATGTTCCCTCCTACTACAAATCCCACAATTACAGAGCCGACCTCCTTCTCACGACTCTGCTCCTCTCATACTTGGGATCCTACTCGCAATTCACCTCATCACCTCCTACGGCTCCTGAATATCACAACTGGCGTCTTGCTCCATGTAATTCCTTCGAATAATTTCGGTAACAACCAATACAATTTCACCGCATCCCCCTCACAGATTCTATCAAGTCCTAACTTTTCCCGTAGAATAACCCTGGCTACGTACACCCGCAGAATATTCAGGAATTTCTTCACAATCGACCTCTACACCATCATTTGCAGTAGCCATCTCTTCTGCTCAATTTGCATACAGTAAATTTTTCTTCCAAACTTGACTTCACTTTAAATATTAAGAATTTTTCATCCGTGTCTCCAATATTTATTATACCCCATTTCATAAGAATTTTCCAACAGTTGCAACTACATATATGATTCTCTGATTTAGAAAAACCGAGTCAACTTCTTCCTGTCTGTTTAAACATATGCATTTTGTACAAGCTTTCACATCTTTATGCTCCACCACATTATTCTGAATAGTACTGTTAAGCAAAAATTATTTTATTCAATACATAACTGGCCCAATTTCTATCATGCATATTTGTCAGTTCTATTTCTATAAACGTGTTTAATTACGTGTTTAATTACATACATAGTCAACTTACTGGGGATATCATTGATTCCTATGTATGCTCCTTCAATCCTCTAGACTGTGTATTTTTTTGAGATTTCTTCTGCAATAAACCGGTCTTCGCTTTGCTCCTGGTGTTATGTGTAAATGCATATTGAATTTTTCGATTCGTTTGTTCTCTGATGTCAACTTTCTAGGATTTTTTCCTTTTTGTGGTTTCTGATCTGTGGAATCTATTGATTTTAGGAGATGAGTTTGTATCGAAGAACAAGATTTCACATCGAAGAACATGTTTTCGAAGAACATGTTTTCGAAGAACAAGTTTTCATAATATTTTAAGAGGTTTGATCCTGTTGTTTTTTTACCAACTAATTGTTCATCTCGATTTGATTTATGGTTAAGGACTCATCAATTTTATATTGTTTACAACTCAAGGGGTTAATGATACATTGATAATCACATACTTCTTGAGTTTGACTTGACACTACTTGAATTTGGCTTCAATGGGCAGATATGAGTTGTTTTGGTTGTTTTTGTCTGTGCATAAATGTTCAATATCTAATGTTTTTTTTTCCAGTGAGCAAGGTTGCCTTTTCCATTCTCAAAACTTAATGCTCCGTTTCCTTAGGTTTTTTGTTATTTTTTGCTGGCTTAAATTGAACTAGTTGAACATGTTTGGTATACCCAGATTTTTTAGTTTTTATGAATTTTAATCAATTTGCATATCTTTTAAATTTTGAACTATATATCCAGGTTATTTTCTTTAATCATTTTTTAGATCTGTAAGGCGATCATTCATTTTTGTTGTCTGTTTTCCCATATTTTTGAAATGTCATTGGACCATCATCCTCTTTGGTTGATCCTACTGTTATTTTACCAACTAATACTTCATCTGAATTTGATTTACAGGTAACAACTAAACAATTTTATATTTGTTTAAAACACAATGGGTTAATAATATAGCGATAATCTTTGACTTATTGAGTTTGACTTAATAATACATGAATTAGACTTCAATGGGCATGTATGAGTTGTTTTGGTTGTTTCTACCTTTGTATAAATGTCCAATTTCCAGTGTTCACGGTTTTCTTTTTCATTTTCAAAATTTAATGCTCACATTTCCTTAGGTTTTTTTGTTATTTTATGTTGGCTTAAATTGAGCTTCCTGAAAATGTTTGGTAAACCCAGTTTTTGCAGATTTTATGTATTTTAATGAAATTGATAATCTTTTTAAATTTCTAACCATCATGGTTATTTTCTTTAATCAATTTTTTATATTTGAAAGGTGGCCATTCATTATTGTTGTCTGCTTTGCCCCATTTTCAAAATTTCATTGGACTAAGGTCATGTTTGGTTGATCCTGGTGTTTTTTTACCAACTAATTATTCATCTTGAATTGATTTATGGTTAAGGACTCAACAATTTTATACTGTTTACAACACAATGGGTTAATGATACAACGATAATCACATGCTTCTTCAATTTGACATCGCAATATTTGAAATTGACTTAAATGGGTAGGTATGACAGGTTTTGGTTGTTTTTACCTCTGCATAAATGCTTAATTACTAATGCGTTCTTTCAGCGTGCAAGGTTGCCTTTTTCATTTTCAAAACTTATTGCTTGCATTTCCTTTGATTAATTGTTATTTTATGCTGACTTAAACTGAACATTCCGAACATGTTTGCTAAACCAAGTTTTTTCAGTTTTTAAGCATTTGAATGAATTTCCATATCTTTATAAATTTCGCACTATCCAATTTAAATTTCAAATGTGTTTTTCAGCGTGCAAGGTTGTATTTGGCATTTTCAAAATTTACTGCTTGCATTGCCTTTGATTTACTGTTACTTTATTCTGGCTGAAATTGAACTTTCCGAACATGTTTGGTATACCCAGATTTTTCAGTTTTTAAGCATTTTAATGAAATTACATACCTTATCATGGTTATTTTCTTTAATCATTTTTTATATTTTAAAGGTGGTCATTCAATATTGTTGTCTGTTTTCCCACATTTTTTAAATGTCTGGACCAAGGTCCTATTTTGTTGGGTGGAAGTCAGTTGCAGGAATTGATAGGAAAAAAGGTCAAAATATGTGTTTGGTTTGCAATGGAAAGTAATTTAAAAAAGATATTACTGATTATAAGCAGGTTCTCACTGAATATCAATCAAGTTTTCCCCAAGACTTGGTATTGGGCCAAACATTTGATTTGGTTCCTGATTTTTTTGATGTAGAAGATTGATTTTGACGAAGATAAAGATGATTATAATGTCGAGGAGAATGATGGTATATAGATAATGTAGACATTTCCTGTTACAGTCTTTGTAAATGAATTCCAGTAACATATGTTCAATGGATGATGCTGATCATTGGTTATTGCAGATGAGTCGTTCTATGATTGATCGCACCCACCTGAGTTCTATTCATTGGATGATGATGATCATTGGTTATTCTGCCATGGAGGTTTCTTATATGTTTATCCACTTATTAACATGTATTCTGTTTTGATTTTGTTGTTTCAAAATGAAAATTCAGTTGAAATTTTGATCAGTAGTAAATTTTTTTTGTTAATGAAGTTGTCTGCAGCCATGTCACAACACACATGTTGTAGTAACTAGTTTTTGCATCAATCTCTTACACCGTAGAATCTATAACAAAGTTAGATTCTCCTTCATGGACTGCCTCGATGCATCCAAGACTCACAATCATAGTTTGATAGTTTCTTCCTAAAATATACAAACTCCATCACCCCTCATACAACTAGAGGTTGATGTTGTGGATATGAATTACTTGTAAACATGTATAGTGGATCCACTCTTGACATAATAGAATTGTTTCAATAGGTTTATTTGATATATCCAATTTGACATATATTTGTGGGGAAACTGGATGATTCCAAGATAATGATATAATATCAATTTGAAAAAAAACCCACAAGATTGCCTAGAGATTTTAAAATAGTTGGATTCTGAAAAGGGAGCGAAAAACCTGGAACAGAAACCCAGATGGGTTAAACAGAGGGGTCTCACCTCATATAAAACTTATATATCCATCTTAATATGGAGATTTAGTTTCCATCGATGTTCTATTAGGATTTCAACTATGTAATATCCAAACTGTCTGCATCTTCCAAGTATAGCATCATATGCCTTGAGGTCAGCAACCCACCAATCACACGATTATTCAAAACCCAAAATCTATTAACCATTATATCAAAGGAAACCAACAAATATCGATTATGGAAAATGTGATCCACTAGAAAGAGATTAATGAGATCCAATTATTCATTGAACTCTAGGAGGGAAATCAGAATACACACCCCTTTGATTTACGATGGGACCATGGGGCCAATCGAGATAAAAGGGAATGAAGGAAACTCTTTAGGGGAGTGAATGGAATAAAACCCTCATTGACGTTTGAAGATGAACCAAACGGGTGATCATCCCACCAGTGGTCCATACTGGAAGTTGGATGAGAAGGCACGGGTTTAAAACCCCTATGAAATCAACTTCAACTATATATACTAAAGTCGGGTGGCTTCTTCATACGTGTCACCCAATTATGATTCCACATCACCCAAAAAAAGATATCCAACCTCAAAAAATGTAGAAACCCATGGCTCTCTGTATCCCTCTAATATGTCCAATCGTGTTTTCAGCCATGTCAAAAGCATTATTTCTCCTACTTTTGTAGCAGAAATGATTAGAAAAACATGCAGATCAGCACTACTAACACCCCCTTCAACTTGGAATAGTAATTGAGCTAATCTAGAATAACAATCATGTAGTTAAGGTAGTTATGGACCAACCTATTTGCAACATCATAGAAAATGATTTCAGCAGCTCCAGTTATGTGGAAGTTCACAGGTGCATATGCAACCATGTCACAACACACATGCTTATTAATATATTACCAAAAAGGTTGGTGATGGTTTAAAAATTTGGTGTGAGATGAAAAAATTCATACATATCAACATGAATATTTTGAGAGGAATACAACCGTAATTGGTTCCTTCACTGTCTAGGGTTTTTCTATTTCTTTTCACTATAGTATCTTCATTCTTTCAGTTAAAAAAATGGTTGTCTTATAGATGTAATTAGTTTCGTTCCTCATATATTTTTTACTATCTCTTGAATGGTATTGTTTAATAGAAATTAATGTACAAAATGAAATTTCCTACATATTATTTTGTTATGGTTCCATAACATTAATATGCAGTTTCAATATGTTTTTGTTATAACATGCAATATGTAGCCTTTTTAGGTGTCATTTCAATATATGTACATATACCTAGAATGTTTAACCATGCAACATTATGTGGTTTCATGTTTGTAATTCTCCTTTATAGGCTTATCGAAACTGCTAATATTTATTATCATTCATTTATTTGGTATGATTAGTTATGTAACTCTAATATAGTGTTGTTTTATAATATCTCAGCTGCACTGGATGTTTAGGAGTCAGCCGCAACAATGACATTGGATTTGTTACAACAACTGCAAATTTTTTCTCCACTAAGGTATTAAGATATTTATCTTCATTGTATTTTATTTTCATTACATCATTGGAGTGGACATTACTGATTTTTTTCACTTTCATTTACATTGACTGTATCATTAAAACAAACTGCATTTGGTCTTCTCATTTCAAATTGGTAAACATCATATTGATGCTTTAATGATTACATTTATCAACATTTTTTTTCTAATTATTCATTGAGGTCATTTGTTGATGTAAAAAAAATGTTGAGTGAGTTTGATGATGATGGCGCAATCCAACTAAATGTTAAAAACTCTAGAGATACTACGATAAGAACAAGCTAATTCAATGACATGTATCCCCATTTTAAGGAAAAAATAAACAAAAAAACTGAAAATTTTTACTGAAATGTGATGCTGCAATTGCAAGGTAATGGAAAAACATTATCGACTCTCTTATGTTCAAATTATATGTTACATTTATACTTCCACATTTAAATCTACTATTAATATAGTATACATAAAACTTATAACAACACATATAATCCATAATTTTATCCTTTCTACTGATAAATGAATGTACATAATTTTATCCTTTTTGTGTCTTTTTTACATCATGTTTTTTCCTTTTCATTCATTTTCATTTATAATTTATGATACATGTTCTTATTTTTCATTCCTTTTCATTATTATCTATCACTAAAGATGTAATTTTAACATATTTTTAACTAATTATCATTATTATCTATCACTAATGTTGTAATTTTAGCATATTTTTAACTAATTTGTGCATGGATGTGACTGATTTCAATATGAAAATTCAAGACAATCACTTCTCTATTTCACTAATTTGGTGGCAATAAAATGATACTTATGTACAGTTTTTTACATTTTTTATCTATTTATTGCAATTCAACAATTTTTGGACTGATTTGTGGAATGTGGTTTTAGGTTTATAGAAGGAAAAACTGGGAAAGGACCTCTCTCCAGAAATCTGTGCTAGAGGAAAAAATCAAGAACCACCTAGAACAAGTAGAGGAACTTCGATAAGCAGGAACAGTGGATGCACTATAGCCATGACTGAGAAATGTGTAGGTACTTAATGCTGAGAAAACACTACTGATTTAGCAACCGTAGACTAACAAAGTGTTGATGCTTGCTCTAGAGAAAATGACGGATCTTTGTGAGATCCGTGGATCTTTTCTTGTGGGAAATGATGCTACTGAGAGAACTCAATCTCACATTACAAGCAAACAGCATATCAGTTATAGCATGGTAAGGGATTTCATTACGGGGTAAGACTTTTTTGATTTTTTATGGAATTAACTTTATACTACAACAACAATAATGCTTCTAAATGATGCCCCTTTCACGCATATATATGTACATACATGTTTTAGTTAACGATTAGTATACCTAAAAATTGGTATATTAATGAATATATATCTTCTGTTTATCAGGGAAACTGGTGATGCTGCTATTTTGAACAAAGAAAATGCCACTGACCTATATTGAAACAAGAATGTCAGGTGGAATACTACTACTTCCAGATAATGAATTTCCTCACATCCTTTAAGCAAAGGCAATTATCAACACAACAGAATCCTTTCTTGCTATCATGTAACTGTACATGATAAAGAATATGTGTTCTATAATAAAATCGATAATTTAGTTATGGTTGCTCTAACGATCCAGTTGTCTGGGTCCAACAAAATGAGAATATTATATGTCGATGTTCCTGTTCTTGTAGGTGCTATATGGGAATCTGGTCTAAGGAAAAAAAATTCTGGTATGAAGCTTTTTGGTAAAGTTGATGTTTGGTTGTATCAAAACATAAAATTTTACAGGTCAGAACAAGTCACAATCATACTTTTCCTATGTTTTTAAGTCCATTTCTATATGCATGTGGCGGTCCTTTCAAATCACTTACATCTGTATGATTGAATCTATTTAATTTAAATTCATCTGTGCATATCTGAAGTTCTATAGAATGATTTCATCTACTTCTGTCCAATCCTCTTGCAATTTGTATATCTTGACTTTGTCATTATTTTGACCTCAACTGATGGATCCAAGAGTCTTGTAATTTATCCATGGGGTGGAAATATACTTTGCAATAGTGAGACAAACCGAAGGAGCTGAATTTGTTTTTGCAGGAACAACATACCTTCTTGAGGACCTATTTCTGAGATGATAGGAGGGAAACAAATTCAAGGCCTCTTTCCAATGTTGAGGAGATACCGAAGACACTGTAAGGTCCAGCACAAAATTGTCCGCCATGGCCTCTCACTCCATTTAAGTGATTACTTTTACTGCTTCTCGAAGAATCAACAGAGAGTCCTTATCATATTTGACATAAATTATTTATGTAAATAAATAATTTCAGATTTACATCTTATTATCCAACTGTTTGCCTCCAATAGTCTATCTTTTAGGCATGCATTTTATAACATCCTGCATTTACACTTTGTGATATCTACGTCCCTTTTTCCATATTTTTTCATATACATGATGAATAGTTTCACTCCGTTTTCTTTTTTCCTGAACATCCCACACATTCAATTTATTATTTTTTAATTTATTTTCACATTTCTAATTTTTATTATTTCAACCACAGTCTTATATGTGATTTCTCTTTCATTTTTTATTTCAGTGCCCGCATTTTAGTTATTGTGAATGAAATTGTAAATGAATTAAAATATTCTTCCTCAAAATTTAAAAAATCATATATATTTACTCTTCTTTTTCTTTGTCAACTTTTTGAATGGTGTTTTCATATTCTATGCATTACTATTCCATTACCATACACTATTACTTTCTAACTAAAATTTAGTCAACATTACTTTTTCTTCTCAACTTTTATAAATATTAATCTCTTATTAAAAGAGAAACCATTAATTGATGACGCCGTGCAATAGCACGGGCGAGTACTAGTATCTATAAAAACTAACTAAAACATGGAATCTTTCAGAAGAAACTACAATAAAACCTCTTTTTATCACCACTAAAAAAACTTTTTATCAATGTAAAAAAAACACAATTTATCTAAACACCATTAAAAAGTGGTTATTTTTTATCAGCATTAAAAAAACACCAATAAAGACCGCTTCTGTAACACCCCGAGATTTTATGAAAAATATTCTTTTAATTTCATTAATGTCTTGTGTTGTATGCTACACCAAGATTACCTTGCGCTATACGCAACACTATTCTTGGACCGTGTTACACACAATTTTGATAATAGTTATTCTACGCAACATTGAGTATATATATATATATATGTATATATATTCAATGTATAAATGAAATATGGTTGGATTCTGTTATACGAAACAACGAAGGATTCTTGCACAACACACAACCCTGACTTGGCTTGCGTTACATGCAATCACGACCTTCCTCGATAGCGTGTGTTGTACGCAATACCGAGTTTTACTAAACAACGATATATTTTTATAATATTATTATGAACTAGCTGTTATAAATAGTATTAACTAAATTTTGAATTTTATAACATTATTATTCATCTTACACATTTTCTAGAACATGGTATAAGAACAAAATAAATTTTTCGGGTAAAATAAGTATTTTTCAAAAAATGCAGTTTTGCCGCCTTTTGATGGCGCACCTACTTTAAATCTAGTTTTTGACATGTTTATAAGTTCAATTTGACAAAATAAAATTCTTCTTTGGAATCAAGAAATAAAAATTTACTTTGGATAAAATTTTCATATTATTCTGGTAACTTTCATATTTTGATGAATAGTAAAAACACGCTATATTTTAATTAAAAACAACTTTTTTCATCGCAATAATTTATATGGTTAAATTATAATATTGAATGGTTTTAAAGTATAAATATAATATATTTTTACCATTTAATATAATATATGTCATTATCATTGATTTTACATTAAATTCGTAGGTTAAATCAATTCAATCTTTTGCAATGTTTTAAAGAAAAACCCGTTTTCTTCCGACAACGGGATTAATTTTAATTTAATTTCTGCAACTTTTGTTTATTGAATTTGGAAAAATGGATTCCATATTTGGAATCAGTGGGTCCAAATTATGTTAATAAGCTACTTTTTATTTTTGGGAATTATGAATAGTAACTACGGTAAATTTTATTTATCATAGTTAAAGGTAAATCGGGTAATTAAGGGTAAATATAATATTATAAAATTACCCTAACACATGCCAAAATTCTATTTGATGGCTAAAATTAGACCCATATAACCTAAGGGTCGGATTAGATTCATTTTATGGACTTTTGACCATGAAAATAATTTAATTATTATTAAAACCAAAGAAAGTGACAACATGTCACTCTCATAAATATTATAAGTATAATAATTTTAATTTAGTGATAAACATCATAAAACTTCGAACATGAATAGTCTCCAGAAAGCTAATAAAATTATATACATCATGATAATTTATTTATAATTTTTAGGGATTAAATAATTGTCATTAATGGTGATACATTAATGATACAGAAATTATTTATTAAGTGAAAAATAAGTAATATAGTTTTTATTGAAATAATAATACCCATTAAAAGGCCCAAAAAACCTGACCAAAACTTATTGGTAGTGTATATCTACACCTTAATCATCCAATAACCTAATATATAACCATTTGGAGCCTTATAAAAGTGATTATGACACTTATTTTATTTTATTTTAAATGATGCCAAAGTTGTCACCTTCATAATTTAACAATTTAAATATTGTGATTTTAAGATGATAAATTCGAGTAAAAGTATTATTGTGAAAGGTAATAGATTTATCTTCATCATAGGATTTTATTTTTAATTTTTATGCAACAAATAAGTATATTAAATAATTATACAAAAATGTTGTAGTAATTATTTTATTAAGAGATAAACCAAATAAATGGTTTTAAAAATAATAAAATAAATATTATATAAACTATTTAATGTGATCCACTAATTTTATAGATACATATGACCTTTTATGAATCTATTAAAGCTTTTAGTTTGAACATATCTTCTGTATATATTTTATTTAAATTCAAATAAATGAATAGTGTCAAAATTGACACTATTGTTATTTTATAAAAATAACATATTATAAAATTGTTTAAAAATCACAAAAATATTTAAAAATTATAAATTTATATTTATATTGTCTATAATGTTATAAAGTAACCAATTATGGAAAATTCACAACAAATAAGTAATTATTTGTTATAATTTAAAATTTAGAATTTTATTACCACAAATAAACTTAAATAGATTAAATAAGGATAAATCAAAATGATAAGGTTTAAAATAAGATCCAAACATGTCTAAATATTATTGGTTGATGATATTACAACCCTATCTCATCTAATATTCGAATATGAGTCATTTTTGGAGGTTTTTAAGTGGGGTTAGATTTATTATAAATTAATATTTTTAAGAATTCCAAAGGTGCCCCTCTCCTCCCTTATAAAAGGGAACCTCCTCCCTCTCTTCCTCACACCACTTTGAGCCTTCAAGCTCGGCCAAACCCTGCCCAATTCTCTTCTCCACTTCCCTAGAAACATCCTAGAGGTTCTGGTCTTCTTCAAAGACCAATATTAGTGCCTTAAGAGGAGGTTTCAAAAAGGCGCTTTGAAGAAGAGGAGGTTTAGACACTTACGAAGCAAATCGGACCTAAGGTAAGGGATAATTCTGCAAATCTCATTTTTATCCGAGATTGCTTATTCATAAGTATTTACTGGGGATATTTCTATCATCCATGTACATGTTTTATAAAAGTGTTTTCATGTATGTTTAAATTCCTTTTTAACCATTCTTGACTTTTACTACATGGTATGTAATGAATCTTTCTTTTGTTTACATTACGAGGTACTTTTTGAATTTTCCGGAAAAAGTACGAGAAGAATGTTTTTTTAACTTATACGGCATGAACAGATTTTTACGGTTTTATAAAGCCTTATTTTCATGAAGCTTCCTCCAAAATATTTCATGACTATTTTCAACAAAATCCTTTTCTTTTAAAATTTCACGACATTTTTTGAAAAGAAAATGATTTTGAAGAAAAAAGGATATTTTCCTCAAGAATTCATTTCAAGTGTTTTATCAAAACCATTTTTTATATAAGATGAAATTATTTCATATGTGTATGTTTCAAGTATAATGTCTCTATGATTTACATGGTTTCACTTTTCTTATTATGAAATGATATCCATTTCTTTTATATGGATTATGTGATGATGGGATGATGTTTATGAAACCCATTTTATTTATTGGGTTTTTATGAATGATGTATGTTTATTTTATGGCACAAGTAATAATGATTTCATTATGAGATGGGTGGGACCTATATCTCCCTCCAATGCATTGGGTAAAGATTTATATCTCATGAGATAAACATGGCTGGAACGGAAAGTTAAACCGGTTCAGTAATACAGGACTGGAACGAGGAGTGAACTTGATTCAGAAAGGGACTTTGTCCACTAATATGGTCTTGGCAGCAATGCCTTGGCTACTATGGAAATCATATCATGTTCTTAATGGTTTCCACAATTACAAGTTTTATTTCCATGCTAGTTTATCATGATTAATGTTCCTTTATGATCTATGCTTTATGTACTTCCATGTTTTATGTCATTTCTCAATCTTTTGATGTTTAAACATTATGTTCATGTTTTTAAGTGCAAATGTATATGGTATGTTTTATTTTATCCATGCTTACCCTTACTGAGCATTTGAGCTCACCCTTTTTATGTTTTCTTTTCCCCAGGATATAAAGAAAGTTTTTAGGTAAGAAAAAAAGGGAAGATCTTTATGGGAGATATTGAAGATCTTTCACCACGATTAGAAGATTATATTCCAAGTTTCCGAAGACACTAAACTATTACGGTCCTTGTGTGTGTGTTTTTGTTATGTACTAAGTATTCCACAAAAGTAATGTAATGTCCATGTACGTCAAGCTTCGGGTCTCTACAGCTTCTAACAACACTAAAAAACGTTCTATTAAAAGTCAAAAAATATATTTTTTCCCCGTGAAAAAATATTTTTTATGGTGATTAAACAACCCTTGATCTTGAGTTTCGAGGTGAACGGACCACTGAAGAGGAACCCGAAATATCGACCGATGTGCGGGAGGAAGAGCTTGGCGTTATGGAAATTCCAGAACACATGACGTGTGGTATAGGATACATGGAATGTATTCATCGTTGGATCACTCAACATGTATCTAGAGAGATACAGACATGGGGTGGAGTACATGGGTTGCCTACACGGCATGTACCCCACCACACAACTTGTCCTAGACCAAGTACATGGACTACCCCATGTACTGGTACACGGGCAGAGACACACGGGTTGACGCCGTGTACTGGAACATGGTCAGAGTACACAGGTGGACCCTGGATGGAAGGACATGGTGTGTGAATTCTTCTACATTACGTGTACCCATATTCTACATGACACAATTTGGAATGACGGTCCATTATACACGGGCAGTACCTGGGGTCAAGGAACATGGTGTGTGACCCCACTACACATCGTGTATCCCTTTCTACATGGCTTGATTCTCTTATCTTCCGTATCTTGAAAAAGTTTCATTAGGGTTTATGTCCTTGATAGTTTCCCTGAAGATTGGTGCGTATCATTTCATACTCATAAAATTATGATCCCTTTAGTAGGAATTCCTGGATAGAGTTGTTGGAATCCCCCGAGAGGCCTAAAGAATGATCCTCTATTCATTCTTCATCCCCAGGTAGAGTCTTCAGTATTGACATGACCAACTTCACTGGGCATCGATCCTCTACTTAGCAGGTTAATCTAGATAGAGTTGTTGGTATCACCCCATGACCATGGATGTAATCCTCATCTGTGTATCACATCTCTCTCTTCAGATCTATCAATATATATCTTTCTCATGATGATTACCGACAAAAATTACTTCTCAGATGAACGTCATTAGTGCTATCAGACTCAGGAGTGTGTTATCCTAGATGAGTGCTTCATGGAATCTTTAGACTAAATCCCCAGTGTTGGTATGCAGTGGTTATGACTTACCCTAAACTGCATGGTATAGACTAAGTATATCCAGATATTCTTGTTATATGTGTTGTAGACATATACCTGTGTAGAGATGACTATATATTTTATATGTGTATTGCTTTGTGGTTTCAGGATTTCCTATTGAGTATTTTTATACTCACCCTTGCGTGGGATTTGAATGCACATGTCGTGTCTTGCATAGATGAGTGAACTTCTGACAGAGTCCTAGGCGGACCAGGACCAGACGGTGCATTGTGAGATCAGACAGATCGAGGTGTGTTCCTATAGAAATGACATGTACCTGTCGTGGGGTGTGACAAAAACAAATATAACCTAACTTAAAATTTAGTAAAGTGGTCAACCTAGGTTTTCTCCAAAGAGGAGTGCACAACAATTATGCTTGTCACTTAAATTTAAGAAAGTAGAAAATGTTGTTTTTGAAATTATTTGAGTTGAAAAATAAAGCAAGCAATAAAAATAAAGGTTGAACACTAATGGATGAAGAGAGTGTTGGGGTTAGGGTAGGATAACATTTTTCAATGTCATCATAGTCATAAAGATTATCTTTCCTCTCTTCCTATTGAATGACAAATGAAAGACTCCTCCATCGAGTTATCAATCACTTTTGGTTGAAGAAAGAAATGGAACTCACTCCTATGTGCATGGAAGTTCATAAAAAATTAATAAACAACTAAGGAAAGTCCTGATTGGGAATTGTTACTTCTTATAACTCTAGAAAAAGTCCACTAGTTCCACACACGTGCCAACGATCGCTGGACACTCACCACCTAACACAATATGCTTGATCGAGACAAATTGCACTAGGCGAAGGGATATTAAAAGTCTTTAACCAAAGATATTAAAAAAATGAATACAACAAACCCAAAACATGATCGCATTAAGAGAATTAGGAAAAAATTATAATATAATTCATTCAAAAGAAAAATAGGGTTTTACATTTAAGCATAAAACTCTGACATTACAAAAGTGAAACTCTCCCTTCCCTGATCGCTCAAAGGTTTTACCCCTCCATGTGAAGAGTAATAGAGTTGAAAGGGGAAGAAGAGAGCATGATAAAACAAATAAAAGAGAAAATAGGAAATAGAAATAACTTCAAGAACTCAATCCTCTATCACAGCCCCTCTCACACCTTCTTGAACCCCTTTGAATGGAAGTTAACACTCTTATTTATAGGCTTGTAGAGTAGAAAATTTCCCTCCAAAATTACTCCATCGAAAGTTAGAGTCCGATTAGCATATTAAATGGCCGAATATCAGGAAGGTTTATTCATAAATGTTTTTCCTATATGTATTTTTCAGGCTTCTACAAAATCTTAGAGAATTTGGACAAGTGTAACAAAATTTATCCTCAAATCACTAATGACAACTTTTTCTTCCTGAGGTGACTCTTCAACTTTCTATTTTTGGACGCATGAAATGGGTGCTTAATGACCTAATTTATTCATGAATTTAATGAGAACGTGATGCACAAAGTCCTATTTCTTTTCCATCTTGAATAACCTCATTTGGACATGTGTAGGCTGAGATATGACTCATTAATGACGGTGGGGTCCATTTTGTCAACCATAAAACTTTTTCCATTTGATGAATTGTTCTGGTCCATTGTGTGCCGAATTGGACCTTGGTCCAGAAGACAAAGTTTAAGCTCATGAGCATGGAAATACTACAAAAAAAAAGAATCACACAATTTGGATAAAAAATTTAAAAGATATTTCTGAAATACCAAAGCTCCACAAAACTGTTAAATTTCCAGAATTAACCAATTTCCACAATTAAGCCCATAATTCACCAAAACACTAAAATGATACAAATAAGCTCAAATTGATTAATTTTCAGGGGATAAATCATTGAAACACATATGAAAAATAGTGAAAATATTATCTCTATCAACTCCCCCACACTTATCACTTGGACTCCTGGACAAGTCAAAATTAAAATCAAATCAAAGAAAACTCAAAACACATGCCATTGAGATCCACCAATTCCACACCAAGAAATAAAAGATATCACGCCTCATCCATAACCATTATTCCAAGTTTTAAAGTCAGATCATTAAATATTTTCCCTCTTCATTTGTCTTCCCATTCCCACAAGACACCTACCTCAATGAATTTTCTCTCATCTCACAAATATCAATTTGCAACAATGTTTTTCTCATCCAAACCAATGAAAGGGTCACCATAAGTTTGAAAAACTTATACTTCTACAACCTATGTCAGTCAAGGAAATATGTTTATCATGAGGAATTTGCAGGTTTGTTCTGTGGATTTCAGTTGGTAGGATTTTTAAGTGAAAAATTCTGAGGCCAAATGAGGAGGGCTTGGCTCTTTTTGAAGCAAAATTGCACATTTCTAATTTTCACTCAAGTATGGTATCCTTATCACTCCACTTATTAGAAATTCAGATCCATCATCATAAAAGATCAAGAAATGTTCAAATATCTCAGCATTTCAGCAGCAAAAATTTCAATCTTCTCAAACTTGATTTTTCTTGAAAGCTCTAGAAAAGGCACAACTTTCTTCCTCCATTAGAAGCTCCAGAAAGGCACAACTTCTCTTATCATGAAAGCTCTAGAAAAGGCACAAATTTCAACAGAATGATTTTTCATCAGCACACACATCTCTTCAGTATTTGATTTTTCCACCCAAAGTTTCATAAAATGAGGTAGCACAACACAAGACAGTTTCCCCCACACTTAAGTTCAACTAGATCATGCGATTTCACTTTAAGAGCAGGTTGGATAGGGAAAATTGGATTGCAATGTGGCTAACCTAATTGGCTGTTCATGGCTTCTATGGGATACAAGGATTAAATTTACAAGGTAGGACAGAATGAAATATATTCTCTTTAAAAGGGGCTTCCAAACCAAAGAAATGCCTCAATCATTTAAAACACATGTACCCCAAACCATCAAGTTTTGAAAGGAATAAATCAAATTCTGGTTAAAACAAGCATGGTATGGTTCTCTCAAGAAGTGAGGTGAATGAAAAGAATATAACAACAATGGTTCATAAGCCTCATGGGAAAGTGATTTCAAATATAAAGACAGTGAGATGTGGAATGAGATTAAAAAATATGAGTACTTTTCATGAAATTTTCAAAGAATTGAACTTGAAACAAAATCATTTTCAATATTCATTAAAGCTCAATTTCATGGAATAAATTGTTTCACTCAATGACATGGGTTTCAAAAATGGAAATGATAATCATTTCAGCTCAAAATTTTCAAAGACACACCAAAAATTGAAAAATAAACACATAAAAATTTGAAAACACACAATTTTTTTAGTTTTTTTTTGAAAAAAACACACAAAAAATGGAAATCATAAACTACAAAGGTTCCCTCCCCCACACTTAAATGGTACAATGTCCTCAATTCATTCAAGTGGATTTAACATGTAAGAAACTTTTAAAATGAATCACAACAACAATTAAGTGTAAAGGAGAGGTACAAACTGATGGCTCTTATTGATAGACAGGTTGGAGGAGCAGGATCTCCTCCACTGGATCTGATGGAATGGTCCCATGGAATTTCTTTAGCCTGTGTCCATTAATAGTGAATGGCTCCTGCTCTCCATCTTTCACAATCTGTACATCATCGAAAGGATATACATGAGTAACTATAAATGGACCCTCCCATCTAGAACGAAGTTTACCTGGCATTATCTTGAGTCTTGAATTGAAAAGCAACACTTTATCTCCAGGATGAAATTCTTCCGGTTGGATCATATTGTCATGAGACACTCTTGTTATATCTTTGTAAATCCTAGAATTTTCAAATGATTCTATTATAATTTCCTCCAGCTCCTATAATTACAACGTTCTCTCTTTACCAGTACTTTCAAGATCCAAATTCAACTTCCTAACATCCCAATATGCCTTACGCTCCAGTTCCACAAGTAGGTGACAAATTTTCCCATAAATAAACCTATATGGACTCATTCTAATTGGGGTCTTATAGGATATCCTATAAGACCATAATGTGTCTTCTAGCTTCTGGATCCAATCCTTCCTGTTTGGTTTAACAATCTTCTCCAAAATTCCTTTGATTTCCCTATTGGACACTTCAACTTGAACATTTGTTTGTGGGTGATAGGGAGTTGATGTTTTATGATGCACCCCATACTTCTTCAGTAAATCCTCCATTATCCTATTGCAAAAGTGAGTCCCTTGATCATTGATGATGTCTCTAGGAACTCCAAACCTACAAAATATGTTAGTCCTGACAAAATCACAAACAATTTTAGCATCATCAGTCCTGGTGGCTTTTGCTTCCACCCATTTGGAAACATAATCAACCGCAAGCAAGATATAAGAATTTCCAAATGAAATTGGGAAATGGTCCATAATATCTATCCCACAGAATTTAAAAATCTCACAAAAATTAAGTGGTTATTGGGGCATTTCTTGTCTCTTCGAAATGTTTCCAGAAAACTGACATTTTGGACACCTTTTGCAAAATGCATGAGAATCTTTAAAAATGGTTGGCCAATAAAGTCCAGATTCTAAAACTTTCCTTGCTATCCTTTGAGGTCCAAAGTGTCCTCCACAAGCTAATGTGTGCCAAAACTAAAATACAGAACCAATTTCACTCTCAAGAAAACATCTTCTTATCACTTGGTCATTGAAAATCTTCCAAAGAAATGGATCATCCCAAATGTAATATCTAGATTCAGATTTCAGTTTGTGAATTTGGTGAGAATTGAAATGAGATGGGACCTGATATGTTACCAGATAATTGACCATGTCAGCATACCAAGGAACTTCTCCTTTAACCAAGTACAACTGTTCTCTTGGAAGGTGATCATTCAATGGTTCTTTTTCTGGAATTTTAGCTTTAGTAGTGTTGGAAAGTCTACTTAAATGATCATCCACTTGGTTCTCAAATCACTTTTTATCCTTGATTTATATTTTGAACTCTTGTAGAAGTAACATCAATCTCACTATCCTCGGTTTAGATTCAGCCTTCTTCATCAAGTACCTGAGAGCTGCATGATCAGAAAATACAGTGACTTTAGTTCCAAGCAGATATGATCTAAATCTTTCCAAAGAAAAAACAACTACTAAAAACTTCTTTTATGTGTTTGTGTAATTGAATTGAGCTGCATACAAGGTTCTTGAATCATATTCAATGACTTGTGGCCTACCCTCAATTTTTTGAGAAAGGACTGCTCCAACTTCTTGGTTGGAAGCATCATAAAGTAGCTCAAATGGTTTTTCCCAATTTAGTGGTTGTATCACAGGTGGTTCAATCAATATCCTCTTTAGCTCATTAAAGGATTCCCTACATGAACCATTGAAATCAAAATCAGCATCTTTCAAAATCAATCTAGAGAGAGGGAGAAAAATCTTACTGAAATCCTTGATAAACCTCCTGTAGATTCCTGCATGTCCTAAAAAAGATCTAACGTGCTTCACACAAGTTGGGTAAGGCAATGAATTTATCACTTCAATTACCTTTTTGGAAATGACATGACCAAGAACAATCCCTCTCTCAACCATGAAATAAAACTTTTAAAAATTTAAAACAAGAATTTTTCAATGCAGGTTTTCAAAAAAATTTCCAGATTTTTCAAACAATGGTCAAAAGAGTTTCCAAAAACCGTGAAATCATCGAGGAAAACCTCCAAGAAATATTCAACGTGATCAGAAAATATACTTACCATGCACCTCTAAAATGTACCTGGAGCATTACATAATCCAAATGGCATCCTTTTATATGAAAAAGTGCCAAAGGGACATGTAAAGGTTGCCTTCTTTTGATCCCCAGGAGCAATGGGTACCTAGAAATAACATGAAAATCCATCCAAAAAGAAATAATGAGTTCTCCCGACCAATCTCTCTAACATCTGATCAATGAAGGGAATGGGGAAATGATATTCTCGAGTGATCTGATTCAACTTCCTAAAATTAATGCACACTCTCTAGCTATTTTGAATTCTCACAGGGATTAGTTTATTCTTTTCATTCCTCACAGCGGTTAGGCCAGTTTTTTTGGAACTACATGAATTGGGATAACCCACTATGAATCTAAGATGAGATAGATGATCCCAACTTCCAATAGCTTTCAATATCCTTCTTCACAACCTCTATTAAAGCGGGATTCAACCTCCTTTGGGGTTTCCTGACAGGTTTGGAATCTCCCTCAAGAAAAATTCTATGTGAGCATATTTTTGGGTTGATTCCTAGAATATCACCTAAACTCCACCCTATCTCTTGGATATTCTCTCTCAAAAGATCAATCAATGATGTCTCTTGGATTTCAGAGATATTATTAGAAATTGTTGTTGGGAAAAAATCCCTCAAGGTATCATTGAATCATTTTTTAGGGGATTGTGTTTGTTGACAAAGTGGACATCTATGTTGTGATTATTGACAAAGAAAACCATGACATACAAATTTATTGAAAAAGGGGATTTAATGGTGGAATGTCAAGTTCAAGAGTTGTGGTTGACGATCAATGTTTTATTCAAGAACTCCGACAAAGGAATGGATGATCTGGAGGAGGTACAAAAATAACAGATACAAGGTGGCGCCGTTTTACAGTGTTTGCCAAATTTTTGGGCCTGAAAATCGACAAATGAAGAAAAGTGGTTTTTGGAAAAGGTACTTGCGCGCCGTGTACTTGAAGGTGAGGAAACTTGCATTCCCACTGTTTTTCAAGATTAGAACATCAAAAAATGGAAAAGGGAAAAGGGGCACTCAAGTATTGGGTAGGTCGCGCAAGTGACTTGCGCGCCGAGGAAGGACTTGCGCGCCTGTGCCTAGAAGGATTGGAAACTTGCGCGCCATTTTTCCTTCATGATCAGATCATCAAAATATGGAAAAAGAAGAAGGGGTGCCCAAGTTTTTAAGTTGGTCACGCAAGTGTCTAGGGGGACAGAAGACTTGCACACCGAAACTTGCGCGCCGAGGGGAGACTTGCGCGCCGTTGCGTAGGTTATCCAAATGCCTATAAATACAGGTCGACCACTCCTCATTCGGTGAAGAGTTCAAGACCTATAGAAAATTAGATCTCCCGTCGTGTAGGTGTGGTTGTCACGCAAGTGGTGGTGGGTCGCGCAAGTAGGACTTGCGCGCCTATTTTGAAGAAGCACGGTTGTTGTTAGTTGCACACCAATATTGGTTTGGGTGTAAAGGGAAGTGAGTTGTGCAAGTTTGAAGTTGAAGAAGCTTGTGTCACGCAAGTGATTGAGGTAGACCTGCGCGCTAGTTATAACTTGCACGCTGATACTTGCGCTCCACCTTAGACAAAGGCTCCAAGTAAGGTTGATTCACAACAGTATTTCAGGGCTGCGTGAAAGCTGGAAGATTGCCCGATACCGTCGGTGCAAAGTGAGATTCATCTACGGGTGAAAGTTGGACTTCAAAAGAGCATCTACATACAATAGAGGACGTATTCATTTGTGATGATGAAGAGACCTACAGTTCTATAAACTGTGAGTGGATCCTTTCCAGAGCAGTGAGCAAAGGAAGAGGAAGAAGGTGATCCTCTCCACCGGCAGTGATCCAGAGAGAGAGAAACAGGGAGTGACCCTTGGGAAAGCAGTGAGCTGACCCTAAACCTTGTAAAGGTAGTGAGCCTGGGCATAGAAGTGATCTAGCCTGAACCTTGTAAACAACAGTGTGATTTAGTGAATTTGGTACAATGACACATCACCGTTGTATGCTCCTTGGACATAGCCCAGTGAGGGTGAACCAAGTAAAAATTGTTGTGTCATGTGTATGCTTTAATTTCTGTTTATATTGTGCAACGGGAAAAAGAGAGAAGAGGTTTTTTCTTAACAGCGAAACAAGATCAGAACGGGCTATAATTTTTAATTAGTCATACCCGGATTCACCCCCCTATCAGGGTATTCAGCCTTGTGGACCTAAAAATTGGTATCAGAGGGAAATGTTATTATCTTTGATTCTCTCTCAAATGGAGGTTACCAATCATAAAGGGATTCCGATCTTCGACGGGAACAATTTTCAGCTATGGAAGAATCGGATGCAACACTACTTCCGATAATTAGGAATGGATGTGTTCACAACAGCAATGCATGGCATAACAGCTGATATTAATAGTGGTGCATTATCAGAAGCTGAGCGTAGAGAGTTGGATGCTGATGCCAAAGCAATCAATGACTTAGGGGGTGACCTATCCAATACTATATATACAAAGGCGATGTCTTGAAAAACATCACATGCCATGTGGGAAAAGTTATTGAATTTATATGAAGGGGATACAAAGGTCAGAGAGACAAAGTTGCAAGTGTTGTGGAACAAGTATGAAGATCTAAGAATGAAACCTAATGAGTCTGTTGATGCATTTTTCGACAGGGTAAATTTTGTAGTGGAAGACATGCGAGGTCTCGGAGAAGTTATTGAAGACATAAAAATTGTAAAGCACATCTTGAGGAAACTTCCACCTCGGTTCAATTTGAAAGTCTCAGTCTTGGAAGATAAAGACCCAAAAGAGCTGACATTGGATAACCTGCACAGTACACTTGTTGCATATGAAATGAGGAATGATGACAATGATGCTATGGAAAAGGGGAAATCCAAGGAGGTGGAATTTAAGGCCATGAAGAAGATAACCATTGAAGACTCTCAGGAAGAAGAATAGACAGATAAGGTGATGTCATTACTCTACTCAAACCTTCAAAGAGGAAAAGGAAAGTTTAAAGGGAAGCTTACACTTGCTTGTTTTTGATGTGGAAAGGTTGGAAATCTTGCGGAAAGGTGCCCCAAAAAGTTTCAAGAAGAAAATGATGAAGATGAAGTTGAAATTCCCAAGAAGATATCTTCAGCCTATGTGAAAGGGAAGAAGCAGTTCAAGATAAATTTCTTCAAGAAGAAGAATCTTATTTCACAAGAAATAGACAGTTCATATGAGTATAAGGTTGAAGAGGTAGAGGAGATTGAAAACTACAAAGATCGAGGAGAAAATTCTATGGTGGCGATCATCGGTAGTTCTCAGGAAAAGGAATAAACTGACGCTGGAAAAGAAGAAAAATAAGTCAAAGGAAGAGTTGATATGGAATCCAAATTGGAAGTAGCTCTTGAGGAGATAGACATTTGGAGAGCCAAAATGAAAAAAGAAAATAAAGTGGTTCATGATTCCAAACTCTATATGCAACAACAAGATGAAGAAAAGTCTGTGCTGTTAGAAGAAATTGAAAAACTAAAATATTCAACACTAGAGATCTTAGAAAATATCATTGAGTATAAGCTTAAAATTGAGGAACAAAAGAATGAAATCGATTGTTTGACTAACACAGGAAAGGAGTAGGTAAAATGTATCAAAGAGCTTGAAGAAGAAGTGGTCAGTATGTGACGAAAAATGAAGGATCAAGAAAAACTCTTGACCTCCAATGTGATATCAGAAAAGCAGGTCATTCAGAAGACAAAAAAGATGAAAAAGGAGGATAGTAGTTTAGCAGGAAAGAAGCATCAATTGAGCTCAGACGTTAAGGCTGATTCAGGGATTGATCAAAAGCAAAAATCTATGGCAATTGAAGTCAGACCGCAAGCACCTGTCCCAATATTGAAGGTTGATTTGGGCACAAATAAAAATCATAATATTCATAGATCCCAAGGGGAAACTCTTTGTGATGAATTAACATGAAGTAATGAACCTTATATCAGGTGTTATTATTGTGAAAAGATGGGACATTCACAGTATGCGTGTTCCATAGCCAAGAGATATCAAAGGGAATGAGAACAGAGGTGGAAGCCAAACAGAGAACAGTTTTCTAGAACATATTTCGAAGGACACTATTTTTGGTGCGGAGGATTTGGGCACATGGCTAGGTACTGCACTTCAACCATACAAAGAAATGTTCCAAAGCATAATCAAAATTTTCGCAAGCAGCAGATCAATAAACCAACATGTGAGTTAAAAATGTAGAATAGATTTGCGGCTTTGCAAGATGAAGCTGGTCTATCATACTCTGAGAAAGAACAGAAGTATCAATTCATGCTGAGTGTGAAGGAAAAAATATGGACCAAGAAGAAGAAGAATGAGAAGGCCATGGTGGCAGAAATTGCCCTTAAGGCATCAGATCGCTATGGTGTGTGGATCCTTGATAGTGGTTGCACATCTCATATGACAGGAAATAAGGATCTTGTTATAGGCAAAAAATATGACAAAGAAGGAGTTGTCAAATTTGGAAATGATGAAGGCCTGAAGATTGTTGGCTCAGGAAAGGCCAAGTTTGGGGGCAAAGAGATAAGACGTGCTGATGTCTTGGTAGTAGAGGGTCTTAGTCATAACTTTCCCAGTGTCAGTCAACTATGTGACTCTGGGCACTCTATCCGATTTACCAAGAAGCTGTGTGTTGTGAAAGGAAAAGATGGAGCAGTCGTTCTACAGGGAAAAAGGAAAAAGGTAAATTTTTACCTTGTAAGTGGGGAAGAAGATATGTGTCTTTTATCCAGAGAGGAAGAAAACAAGCTGTGGCATAAGCGACTTGGTCATCTATGCCAACCATCTATGAAAGATCTTGTAAAGTGTGATGCTGCTAGAGACCTTCCCAAATTATCACGTGATCGCACTCATATGTGCGGTGCTTTCCAACAAGGGAAGATCAGCAGAAAGACATACAATCCAAAGGAACAGAAATCAACCAGAGTGCTTGAATTGGTGCATGCTGATGTTTGTGGACTGATCTCACCATGAGCCATAAATGGGCAAATGTACTAGTCCTTTTCATTGATGATTATAGCATAATGGATTGGGTATTTGTCATTACCCATAAGACAGAGGTGTTCAGTTTCATAAAGTAGTAAAAGAGGGAATCATAAAGGATGCTTGGGCAGAAAATTCTGAAGTTTCGTACTGATAACGGTACATAATTCAAAAATAGTCAAGTTGAAGACTATCTCAAGAAACACAAGATAAGGCATCAAGTTTCATCAGTGAGAACTCCCCAAAATAATGGATTAGTTTATAGGAGAAATCAAATCATCAACAACATAGCCAGAACGATGCTTATTGAAAAGGACTTACCAGAAATTTTTTGGAAGGAAGCAGTTTTGACATCGGTCTATATTTCGAACAGGTCTTTTTTGTGTCTGAAGGAAGGGAAGACTCCGTATGAAATGTGGTACGGAATGAACCCAATGTTGAAATACTTTCGAATATTTGGAAGTAAATGTTTTATTCTCAACAAATAAAATCACAGGAAGTTTGATCCTCGAGGAGATGAGGGAATATTCCTTGGCTACTCAGGGAAAAGCAAAGCATATAAATGCTTCAAAAAATGGCTGGAAAAAATTGTTAAGAGCAATGATGTCACTATAGTTGAAAATGAATAGAATACTCAATGACCTAGTGACCAGTTTCTAGATGAAAGTGATGAGGAGGTAAGAAACATAGGGGGAGTAGAAGTGGCAGAGGCTGATTCAGAAGAAGATACTAATGGTGAGCAAGAGGAAACAAAGTCTGTGTCTTCAAGGAATCCAAAGAGTCGAGCTAAAATTGATAAGCAGAATATCATTGGTGATCAAACATCTGCAGTTCAGAAAAGAAGAATGAAGTCACTACAGCAGATATCTTTCCTATCTCAGGTAGAGCCGAAATGTTTTGCTGATGTAGTTGAAGATGAAAACTGGGTTCAGGATATGAATGAAGAGATTGATTAGATTGAGAAGAACCAGACATGGGAGATTGTTTTGAGACCGGAAGATAAGAATTCCATCAGGACTAAATGGGTCTATCGCAACAAGATGAATGAAGATGTTGCAGTGGTTTGAAACAAAGCATGACTAGTGTGAACAGGGTACTCCAAGATAGAGAGAATTGATGTTGATGAGACATTTTCACCGGTTGCAAGGCTGGATACAATCCTATTATTTTTAGCCATAACGGTGCAAAGAAAGTTCAAAGTGTTACAGATGGATGTCAAATCTACATTCTTGAATGGGGTTCTGGAAGAGGAAGTGTATATTGAGCATCCAGATGGTTTTCTCATTCATGAGGATGAGAACAAGGTTTGTAGACTGAAGAAGGCATTGTATGGGCTGAAACAAGCACCAAGGGCATGGTACTCAAGGCTTGATCAGTACTTGAAGAAGCTTGGTTTTCAGCATGGAGGAGATGATTACAATCTCTATTTCAGCAATGATAGTAATCAAAGGATGATGGTTCTGGTCTATGTTAATGACATAATTTTTGGAGGATCAGATGAAGCTCAGGGTAGATAGTTTTCATAATTCATGAAAAATGAGTTTGAAATGTCAATGATTGGAGAGCTAACGTTTTTCCTTGGTCTCCAGGTTACTCAAGTAAGGAATGGAACATTCATTTCTCAATCCAAATATGCCAAAGAGGTTTTCAAAAGGTTTGGAATGGAAAATTACAAGGAGATGAAGGCTCCAGTTGCTACCCAGACAAAACTTTCCAAATATGAGGATGGAAAGGTAGTAAATACCACAGAATACAAGAAAATCATTGGAAGTCTATTGTACTTAACTATGAGAAGGCCTGACATTATTTTTGCCACATGCCAAGCAGCAAGATATCAGAGTAATCCCAAGGAAAGACACATGATTGCAGTGAAAATAATACTTCGGTATATCCAGGGAACAGTGGATTTCGGCTTGACATATACTGAAAAATCTCAGACAGAGTTATTGGGATATACTGATACAGACTAGGCCGGTTCAGCAGATGATAGAAAATCAACTTCAGGTGGTGCATTCTATCTTGGTGTATTGTGTATTTCTTGGCTAAGCAAGAAGAAATATTTCATTTCATTGATCACCGTGGAAGCTGAGTATATTGCGGCCACTCAATCATGCACATAGTTATTATGGATGAAGCAGCAGCTTAAAGATATGGGAGTTGAAGTGAAGTCTCCGATCGAAATCCAGTGTGATAACTCAAGTGCTATAAATCTTAGAAAAAATCCCATCCATCACTCAAGGACAAAGCACATTGAGATAAAGTATCATTTTATCAAGGAGAAAGTTGAGCAAGGAATCGTGAAGTTGGAGTATGTGCCTACAGAACTACAGGTTACAGACATTTTGACAAAGGCCTTACCCAAAGAATCTTTTGAGAGGCATCGATTGGCTCTGGGAGTTCAGTCGACTCCCTGAACTTAAATGAGTGTGGATGTGGACCCCCCCTCTCCCCGAGGTATGATGTGTTTTTCCCTAATGTGATGATATGTGTTCTCTACTCTGTTACAGACTACCAAGGAGTGACCTTTGGGTTCGTTAACAAAGGGGGAGAAAATAGTGATTGTTCGAGGGGGAGACAGTGTGGCTATTTGAAAAATCATGAATGATATGGGGAGAAGTTGATAGGTGGAGCAGCGAGATAGGGGGAGCAATGAGAAAGGGGGAGTATATTAAATCTGACGATGCTAGAAGTGATTGATCAAAGAATAGATATCACGACAGCTGAGGATCGTGATGAAAGCAGAAGAGTGATGTTGGAATGTGGAAAAAATATTTCCAAAAATTGGTATCAGTTTGGTAAAAATTGGTATCAGTTTGGTGTCAACAGTGGATGTCAGAGTTGAAATGATTCATTGATGAACTTTTCATTTAATCTTGTTTCTCACGCCGAGCATTTCTCATGTGTGCTTATAGTATGTGTTGAGTAAATCCTTGATCGCTATCGAAATCGTAATAGGCGAATGGTGGCTAAAGAATTAACGATGTATCTTTTTTTGGAAGAGTTGTCAACAAACCCAAAGGGGGAGATTGTTGGGCAAAAATCCCTCAAGGTATCTTTGAAACATTTTTGAGGGGATTATGTTTGTTGACAGAGTAGACATCTATGTTGTGATTGTTGAAAAAGAAAACCATGACATACAAATTTTTTAAAAAAGGGGGTTTCATGGTGGCATGTTGAGTTCAAGAGTTGTGGTTGATGATCAATGTTTGATTAAAGAACTTCGACAAAGGAATGGATGATCTGAAGGCAGTACAAAAAGAACAGATACAAAGTGGCACCATTTTCCAGTGTTTGCCAAATTTTTGGGCCTGAAAATCGACAAATGAAGAAAAGTGGTTTTTAGAAAAGGGACTTGCACGCCGTGTACTTGAAGGTGAGGAAACTTGCACGCCCAATGTTTTTCAAGATCAGAACATCAAAAAATGGAAAAGGGAAAAGGGGCGCTCAAGTATTGGGTAGGTCGCGCAAGTGACTTGCGTACCGAGGAAGGACTTGCGCGCCTGTGCCTAGAAGGATTGGAAACTTGCACACCATTTGTCCTTCATGATCAGATCATCAAAATATGGAAAAGGAAGAAGTGGATCCCAAGTTTTTAAGTTGGTCGCGCAAGTGTCTAGGGGGACAGAAGACTTGCGCGCCGAAACTTGCACGCTGAGGGGAGACTTGCACGCCGTCACGTAGGTTGTCCAAATGCCTATAAATACAGGCCGACCCCTCCTTATTCGGTGACGAGTTCAAGACTTAGAGAAAATCAGATCTCCCATCGCACATGTGTGGTAGTCACGCAAGTGGTGGTGGGTCGCGCAAGTAGGACTTTCACGCCTATTTTGAAGAAGCACAGTTGTTGTTAGTTGCGCACCAATATTGGTTTGGGCATAAAGGGAAGTGAGTCACGCAAGTTTGAAGTTGCAGAATCTTGTGTCGTGTAAGTGGTTGAGGTAGACCTGCATGCCAGTTATAACTTGCACACCGATACTTGTGCACTGCCTTAGACAAGGGTGCCAAGTAAGGTTGATTCACAGCAGTATTTCAGGGCTGCGTGAAAGCTGGAAGATTTCTCGATACCTTTGGTGCAAAGTGAGATTAATCTACGGGTGAAAGTTGGACTTCAACAGATCATCTACATACAACAGAGGATGTATTCATTTGTGATGATGAAGAGACCTACAGGTCTATACACTGTGAGTGGATCCTTTCTAGAGCAGTGAGCGAAGGAAGAGGAAGAAGGTGATCCTCTACACAAAAAGTGAGCTAGAGAGAGAGAGAAACGGGGAGTGACCCTTGGGAAATCAGTGAGCTGACCCTAAAACTTGTAAAGGCTGTGAGCCTGGGCATAGATGTGATCTAGCCCAAAACTTGTAAACAACAGTGTGCTTTAGTGAATTTGGTACAACGGCACATCGCCGTTGTATGCTCCTTGAAGGTAGCCTAGTGAGGGTGAACCAAGTAAAAATTGTTGTGTCCTGTGCATGATTTACTTTCTATTTATATTGTGCAATGGGAAAAAGAGAGAAGAGGGTTTTTCTTAATAGCGAAACAAGATCAGAATGGGCTATAATTTTTAATTAGTCATACTCTGATTCATCCCCCCTCTCAGGGTATTCAGCCTTGTGGACCTAACAATTATCACTAGTAGTTTCTCTCCCTCCCTAAGGTACACATATTTCAAATCAGTGGGGAGTGGTTTGAGTTCCAGATTAGGTGGATTCTCAAGGGATGAAACTAAATTGACATTTCCCACTTCCAATTTTTGGATCTCCTGTACACAAGAAACCATATCATCTTCCTCATCATTTAACAAATCATCAAAGAAATCAGATTTTACCTCTTCCTCCCACATGAAGTCAGAATCTCCAGCATCTTGGGAATCCACATGTTCAATGATATTTTCAATGGAAGAAGTATCTCATAAGTATAAGAATTAAGAGAGCATAACTAATTCTTTAATGGGTTCTGCACTAAGTTCATGGGAAAGTGAAAAGAGGGAGTGATCATCCGATGGGTGCCTCATGGATTCAAAAATATTGAAGTGAACCGTGATCTCTCTAAACTCCATGGTGCATGTACCATCGTAAACATTGATAATGGTTTTGGCTGTCTTCCAGAAAGGTATACCCAAAATTATAGGTGAATGTGAAGGGCTCCTATCTTCTTCCATATTGATCATGTAGAAGTCTGATGGGAATAAGATATCGTTGACTTTCACAAGGACATCCTCCAAAACTCCTACAGGGAAAACTGTGGATCTGTTTGCAAGATGGACCACCACTCTTGTGGGATTCAAGTCTCCCATATGAAAAGAAGTGTATACCGAGTGGGGAAATACATTAATTGAAGCACCTAGATCACACAAATCATTAGATAAATTTAAATAACCAATGGTGCATGGAATGAAAAACATCCCTGGATCTTGACATTTGGTTGGAAATTGTGGTGTGATAAGGGCTGAGACAATTTTTTCCAAGTTGATCCTTTCATTCCCTTGAAGTCTCCTCTTCTTGGTGAAAACATCCTTAAAAAATTTAGTATACTTTGGAATTTTTTTAACTGCTTCAAGTAAGGGGATATTGATTTCCACTTTCTGGAAGGTGTCTAGAATTTCTTTTTGAAGTGCTTCCTTCTGCAATTTCTTTGATTCAATCATCCTTGATATAAATAGAGGGGGTAAGTCTTTCTTCTCTCTTTTTTTTCCTTTGAAATGGTGTTTCTTGTCTCTTCTTCCTTGGCCTATCCTTCTCTTCCTCCTCTTTATTCTCTTCTTCACAATGCATTCTCACGGAATTCTCAGAGTTTACAACTTTATTCTCCCTCAAATCAGGTGGTCTTGTTTCAGGTTCATGGGATACTGGTGGTGAGAGATATTTTCCAATTCTTATTGTTATCATACTGACATTATACTTTGGGTTTGGGATTTTTTGGGAAGGAAGTTTCCCAGTATTTTTGGTTAAGAAGTCCATGAGACCTTAAAACTTGGTGGAAAAATCTTTTACAGAGTCTTTTAGCCCCTCAAATATTAGATATATGCTATTGGTTCAAAATTATGGGTTGTGCACTGGTTGATGGATTCTCATAGGGTTTTAAGAAAGTGGGTGTTTGGTGAGAAGGTTGGCTATAAGATTTATTCTGTTGAAATGGTGGGGGGTTTTGAAATTATTGCTGGAATGGGGGTCTAGCTTGATTCTGCTGATTTCCAAAGGCATATTGAACATGGTTTGGCTCTCTCCATCCTTGATTTTGTTGGAATTGCCTTTGCTGAAAAGCTACCGCACAAGTTTTCATTCCTTGTATTTCAGCACATTGTTCAGTGAAATGATTAGGTGATGATTATAAAACACATACCTTAGCTGGTGCTTGTTGGTCACCCACTTGTTTCAAGGTCATCTGTCTCACCAAACTAGTTAGCTCTTCAATATTAGTTTCTAGTAAGGGTGATGGATGAGAAGTTCGTACCCCATGAATACATCTTTTTCTGGTACCTCTTGTACCAAACTGTTGCGAGTTCTGAGAAATCTTCTCAATCAAACCTTTGGCTTCTTCTGGTTACTTTCCAATCAATGCACCTCTAGATGATGCATCAAGAAGGTTTCTATCATTGTCCAGTAATCCTTGATAGAAGAAGACAAGAAAGTGATGATCCTCAATAGCTTGATGTGGGCAGCTAGCACATATCTTTTTAAATCTTTCCCAGTACTCATAAAGGGTTTCTCCAGATGATTGTTTGATGGCATAGATCTCCTTTCTGATGACTGTGATTCTGGAGGCGGGGAAGAATATTTTCATGAAGCATCTCACCAGGTTATTCCATTCATCCACATATCTAGGTTTTAGACCATAAAACCATTCTTTAGTAGCTCCTTCTAATGAAAATGGGAATGCCTTCTACTTTACTTGTTCCTCAACTACTCCATGTGGTCTGAAAGTTGAGCAGACATGTGTGAACTCTTTAATATGTTTGTTGGGATCTTCACCTACCAAGACATGAAACTTTGGAATCAATGGAATCATGTTAGGTTTCATCTCAAAATAATTTTGTAACACTGGAATGAAAAGTTTATTATTTTGATTAAAGAATTTTGGGGCACAAAGGTCTCTAAGGGTTGGGTTTTGATTTCCATCTATGATGATAGGCTCAGAGTGAACACTTGAAGTTTCACTTGAGTCTGTATGAGAAATTTCTTCAAATTCAGGTTGTAAATTGATGTTTCTGATCTTATTAAACAAATTTCTTTCAATTTAAAGATCAATAGGGAAAGGTTCAGTGTTTGAGGTTCTAGTCATGCAACTTTGGAATGAAAATAAGAAAAGAGAAAATAAAGAGAAAAAAAAATTGTTGGCATTGCCACCCTAGAAACGGTGCCAAGTTTTGACATGTGCCTATCATGGAGTGTGAAAAAAACAAATATAACCTAATTTAAAATGCAGTAAAGTGGTCAACCTAGGTTTTATCCAAAGAGGAGTGCATAATAATTATGTTTTTCACATAAATTTAAGAAAGTAGAAAAGGTTGCTTTTGAAATTGTTTGAGTTGAAAAATAAATCTAGAAATAAAAAGAATGGTTGAACACTAATGGATGAGGGGTCAGGGTAGGATCACCTTTTGCAATTTCATCATATTAATAAAGATTTTATTCCCTATATTCCTATTTAATAACAAATTAAAGACTCCTCAATCGAGTTATCAACCACCTTTGGTTGAAGAAAGAAATGGAACTCACTCCTATGTGCATGGAAGTTCATAAACAATTACTAAACAACTAAGGCAAGTCCCAATCGAGAATTTTTGCTCCTTATAACTCTTGAAAAAGTACACTAGTTCCACACATGTTCCAATGATCACTAGACACTCACCACCTAACACAATATGCTCGATTGAGACAAATTGCACTAGGCGGAGGGAGATTAAAAGTCTTTAATCAAAGCTATTAAAAAATGAATACACCAAACCCAAAAACACGATTGCATTAAGATAATTTGGAAACAATTATAATATAAGTCATTCAAAATAAAAAGTGGGTTTTACATTTAAAAACAAAACTACGACATTACAAAAGTGAAACTCCCCCTTCCCTGATCACTCAAAGGTGTTACCCCTCCATGTGAAGGGTAATAGAGTTGAAAGGGGAAGAAGAGAGCATGATGAAACAAATAAAAGAGAAAATAGAAAATATAAATTACTTCAAGAACTCAATCCTCCAGCACATCCCCTCTTGTACCTTCTTGAACCCCTTTAAATGTAAGTGAACACTCTTATTTATAGGCTTGTGGAGTAGAAAATTTCCCTCCAAAATTACTCCACCGAAAGTTGGAGTCTGGCTAGCATATTAAATGGACGAATCTCAAGAAGGTGTATCTATAAATGTTATTATTATATTTTTGGTTCATGCTTCCACAAAATCTCAGAGAATTTGGCCAAGTGTAACAAAATTTATCCTTGAATTAATAATGATAACTTTTTTTGTCTGAGGTGACTCCTCAACTTCCTATTTTTGGAGGCATTCAATGGGTGCCTTAATTACTGAATTTCTTCATTAAATTTAATTTTAACATGATTTGTGGAGTCCTCTTTATTTTACAGATGGAATCACCTCATTTGGACATGTGTAGGACGAGATATGACTCATTAATTATGGTGGGATCCATTATGTCGGCCAGAAAACTTTTTCCATTTGATGAATTGTTCTGGGCCAATGTGTGCTGAATTGGACCTTGGTCCAGAAGATGAAGTTGAAGCCCATGAGCATGGAAAGTCTAAAAAAAACAATCACACAATTTTGATAAAAAATGTAAAAAATATGCCCGAAATACCAAAGATCCAAAAAACTGTTAAATTTCTAGAATTAACCAATTTCTACAATTAAGCCCATAATTCACCAAAACACTAAAATGATACAAATAAGCTCAAATTTATTAATTTTAAGGGGTTAAATCATTTAAACACATATGAAAAATAGTGAAAATACTATCTCTATCAAGCTACAAGCAGTATTCCCAGTACCTTCTTTTTATAGGTTGGACTTGTGGTTATAAACTTCTTTTGGTGGGCTTGTATTCTATCCCGGTTTACTTTATTTCACTTTACTTTCCTGTAATACTTTGGTTGGGATATAGTGGTATGAATGAATTTGGTTCTTAGTGTTTTTTTTACATTTCAACATTTTTTGGTCTTGGAGATGTGTTCATACGTACAGGTACATAGGCATTGCCTCCCATGTTAGTGATATGACTAATCGGTGCTAGTCACCAGCCCCTGTCTTATTAGAGGTAGGATTGGGGAGTCACGGTACGAGCCCCACTGGGATAGGTTGTGATAGAACCAAAAAGGGCCTCTCTTTCATAGGCTCCAAACCATCCACTATCATGCATCTTTCGCATAGTATTCCTCACCACATGACTTTAAACTATTGCATACCCAATCATTTATGAATAGGATGCCTTATGTATCAAGCATAAAATGCCTCATTCCATGATCATGAGATGATATTATAGTCCTCACTACATGAATTTAAACTATAAAATACACTATCATTCAAGAGTAGGATTCATTATGCATCAAGCATAATATTCCTCATGCCATGATCATGAGATGATATTATAGTCCTCACTATATGACTTTAAACTAAAGTATACCCTATATTACATAGGAAGCCTCCTATGATACACACGAGATGCCTTATGCATCCATCAAAATATTCCTCATGCCATGATCACGAGATGACCACCAAATGACAACTGTGGGCCTCATCATCATGTGTAATCCCTAACCATATACCTCGACCCACCAACGAGTTGATATTTCCTCATGAATAAACATGAGGAAGATGAATGAGCCTCCTCATATGGTGTAAACCCCATCAATATTACTCAAACCATCAGTAAGTAGAGATGCCCTCCCGACCCAACATGAGGAAGAAACAGTCCGAATCTCATTGCATAAGCCCCACAGACTATTCCCTTTCACATGATGTTAAACTGAAATCCTACCTCATGAAATGCAAATGAGATTCCCTCATGACTTGACATGAGGAATATATGATGGTAAAATTCCACGCATAAGCTCGATCCACATAATTGTTTCTCCATAGAATCACCCAAGATGCTCTTACGTATAATCCCCAACCATATGTTTCACTTAACTAGGACTTATCTATAGGTATAATCCCCAACCCATTATGAAATATGTGGGATTTGATTCCCAACTAATTAGGATACGTAGGAATCCTACCTGAGGTCCAAACCCCACATCCACATCCATACTGATTTTATCCAGACCACATACCTAGTGAGACCATGCCCCTAGTTAGAGACCAAATCTTCTCCGGGTCCCTCGATTAGCTTCCACACATAAGCCTCATCCACATCACTGCTGCTCCATAGAAGAACCCAGGACGCTTCTACACATAAGCCCCAACCACATGTTTCACTTCACTGGGCATCTTAATTAGGTATAATCCCCAAACCATTATGAACTACATGGGATTTTATTCATAACTAACTGGGATATGTAAGAATCCTCCCTAAGGTCCAAACCCAACATCCACATCTATCATAATTTTCTCTGATCAACATACCCAGTGAGATAATGCCCCCACTCGGAGACCACATCTTCTTAGGGTCCCTCACGTAGATTTCACGTATACTCCCCATACACATCATTACTGCTCTATAGCAGCACCTGAGCCTCTCCTACACATAATCCCAAATCACATGTTTCACGTCACTGGGCCTCCTCCTCAGGTATAAGCCCTATCCCATTCTGAACTACATGGGATTTGATTCCTAACTAACTGAGATATGTAGGAAGCCTCCTTGAGATCCAAAACCAACATCCAAATCCATCCTGATTTTCTCCGGACCACATGTAACGTCTTGGATCCATGTGCCACTCAACTGGTGCCCCGTACCTAGTTGGCCATAGGGCCTCAAGTGCATTTTCCAAAATTACATAGGTTGCTGACTAGAAGCGAGGAACTATAGGGTGTGATAGTGGGGAAACTATGCCTTTATTGGGAGAGCGTAACACAACGGAATAATAATATACAATAGTAGAAGCAGTAAACAACATACAACTAAAATAAACAACATAAGAATGATAAGATAAATAATCAAGTATCATTCCATACAAAAGATGATGCAATATGTTATGTTCTAAGAAAACAACCAAAACAGGTACACTGTAATAATTCACAATATATGTTCTAAAAACAAAATAAACAAAGGAAACTACGAATCATCGCAAGCCTTAGCTCGGTCTATAGAGACCCAATCCTTTTACATAAAACATTTCATAATTTTAAGCATAATTAATCATCAGAGTACAAGCCAAGGATCGTTAAGTCTAGTGTCTTGGAAGACTAGGTACATATAACTTAAAACATGGGGCAAAAAAAACATCTTTATTTAATCTCCATAAAGAGATTCTAACTTCCTTTTATCTCTTACATCTGCATAGGGTACCTTGGGGAACACATGAACAAAGGGATGAGCTAAAAAGCCCAGTAAAGGAATGAACATAAGGGTACATCTCAAGCACATGAGTTCGGAGGCATGACATAATGATATCCAAAGCATGAAACTTATATAATCATGAGATCATATAAACATGGTATCATATAAATGTGGCAGAATCATAAATCATATCTTTAGTATGGGTCAAGGCTAACCGCCAATCCCGTTTCCCATTTTAGTACAGGTCAAGGCTAACCGCCAATCCTGTTTCACATCGCATCTCATGAGACTTATCCTTACCCAATGCATTGGAGCGCTATCTGGGTGCACCCATATCAACATATTCATGAATATTCTTGCCACATATATAATCGTTCCACATAAATAATCACACATAATCAACCATACATAAACATAGGGGTACCCATGGAAAGAATTGGGTACCACAATCATGACATAAAACATATCCAATGGGCGTATCACTAAAGTTTCCATGAAAGGAAATTATTATAAAATACATGGACATTCATAGGGTAAAATGGAAAGTGGTTTCAAATACAATTGACAACATATTAAAAATGTATTTGTGAAACATTAGTATTAAAACATTTTTGTGCGGTTTTAAGGAAAACACTCTAGAGCTTTTCAAATAGAAAAGAGGAAATTCTTTTATATAAAACCATAATTTAAACAATAAGGTTTTCATTATAAAAATAATGATTTTATAAATACAATTGTTTTTTAAAACATAGGATTGAGTTCACTTGAAATTTGGTTAAAAGTTTGGGAAGTCCCCTTAAAACAGGTTTTTTTATCAGAAAGTTCTAAGGAGGGAATCTTTCAAAAATCATGTATATCCCTGAAAGAATGTGATGAAAGGGTCTTGATATAATAATATTGTACAAATAACCAGAATTCATAAGACTCACATAAATATACAAGATAACACCATTTTGAAAGAAAAGATAAGGCAACCCGAAAGAATAAAGAAGGTTCGGGTAGAATTCTTTACGTTTTTATCGACATGGTGTCGGGTGTAACCAAGAGGGATTGATGAGAGAGAATGGGATTTCTCATCACTTATAAATCAAGGGGTAAGTATGAGGGAGGTGCATAAACATACCCCATCCTTTGGTATTACACAAAAAGTAATAGCATAGAGAACAATCTTGACTAAGAGTGAAAAGGAGAGGATCCCTTACCTTAAATCTGGTGGTGTTCTTCACTTATTATTAATGACCTGAATAAATAAATTAGGATTATTAATTCATAAGTCTATAACCTCTTATATATGTAATTTATTTATTATAACCCTTTTTATTTCATTTAAATCCTTTTTGATTAGTTATAAGGTTCAATTTCATTGTTCGAGCTCATTTGTTTACTTGGCTTTAAAGATCGGTTCACTTATATTCGAGTTTGGATTGTACTCTAGATGAAAGTGTTTGTCAAGAATTGAAGTTATATTATTTAGTTAATATACATTATATTACATGGTTTTAATTTTAATTAGTTTACTTAGAGTGATGTTGAATTATTATATATATAACCTTAGTGATAACCGTTTTTGTTAATCGGTGGATTTAATTACAAAAAATGTGTTTTTCATTATAACTTAATTCCATTTGTACTAAAAGATTACAGAACCAAAAATAGGATATATATATATATAATAATCTGGTTCAACCATAACACAAATGGTTTCATCACCATAATTAAATATAATCATAGAAATTGATAAACCGTTGTCCTTGAATGTGCTAAATTAGCACATCTCAAACGGTGCTTTCATTTCTTTCAAATAAAAGGGGTGGGGAAAGGAGGGAAGATAAAGAAATAAACCACCAGCATGAAGACATTACAGTACTTGTATGTTACTGGATTTACCATACTATTATGGTGAAGGGAGGTGAGGAAAGAAATAAAAAAGAAAATAACTTAAAAGAAAAGATGAAATTTGGAAGAGGAATTTACCTCTTGAGACTTCCTCCTTTGAGAACCTCTTAAGGGAAGATGTTTTGATATTTTGAGGAGGCTGAGAGCTTTTGGACGCGGGGGAGGAACTTGGGGAGAGATTTGGGCAGAATAATGGCAATGCACAAGGCTTGAGAGGAGTGTAGAGAAAGGGGAGTGAAGGGGGGTTTTTATAGTGGAGGAGAGAGGGGTTTCCTTAATATAAAATTCATTAGTTTATTATTTCCCCACAAGACAAGGAATAGTGAGTCTTTAATGACCAAGAATATTAATTTTATAATGTAACCCCGAACCAACTGGGCTTACATCAGTAGAACATCACACATGACTCTATAATTAGCTTATTTAGCTTATTTTTTTGTAAATTACGGTACTTCACTATTCATAAAAAATTCAAGTATTTCAGAAAAATACCAAAAATTTACCCCAACCATTTTTAGATGTGTAGAATCCAAAAATGAAGTTCATTTTTCAAAAATAATTTTCTAAATATGATTATTTTAATATTTAAATAAAATAATAATTTATTTTCTAAACCAGTTTTAAAACATTCATCAACTCATTCTAAACTATAGGTATATCGTACTTCCAACATGAATATTATTTTTGTACCACCAAAGGTTAGGTTACTATTCATTGGGGTATATAAATATTCATAAGGGTATTTTACTATTCATTAGGGTAGGTTACTATTCACCAAAAATTATTTTTTCTTTATTAGACTCCAAAAAACATCTTGAACACGACCGTGTTTGTTAGATTTTCAAAATTCCAAACACAGAAGTGAAAAACTTATGTTTAAAGGTAACTTATCACTTAGTAGTTCATTATTATGTGATTTTATGGCATATTTATAAGAAGGTAATTTCCATTAAAAACATTGGGTCGTTACATTCTTCCCCCCTTAAGAAATTTCGCCCTCGAAATTTCATTTTACATTCTAGGCCAAAAACAGATGCGGGTACTTTTCCTTCATTACTTCCTCCAGTTCCCATGTTTCTTCCTCAAACATATGGTTCCTCCAAAACACTTTGACAAGATGGGTTGTCTTGTTGCGTAGAACCTTATCTCTCCGATCCAGAATTTTTACTGGCGGCTCCTCATAGGAGAGATCATCTTCCAGCTGCACCACCTCTGAGTTTAGTACATGTGAGGGATCAGGTATGTACTTCCTCAAGAGTGATATGTGGAAAACATCATGAACTCGATCCATATTTGGTGGAAGTTCAAGCCGATAGGCCATAGCTTCTATGCAGTCAAGGATCTCAAAGGGGCCAATATACCTTGGGCTTAGCTTTCCTTTCTTCCCGAATCGCATGACTCTCTTCCATGGAGATATTCGAAGGAAGACTTTATCTCCAACGTCGAACTCCAAGTCCCTTTAATGGTTGTCAGCATAGCTCTTTTGCCGACTTTGAGCAGCTTTGATGTGTTTCTGGATGACTTGAACCTTTTTTGTCATCTCTTGAATAAGATCAGGTCCAAGTAGATTTCTCTCTCCAACTTCATCCCAACAGGTTGGAGTTCTACATCGCTTTCCATACAGAGCTTCATATGGAGCCATATGAATACTCGAGTGGAAGCTATTGTTGTATGAGAACTCAACCAATGGGAGATGCTTATCCCAACCACCTTTGAATTCAAGAGAGCAGGATCTTAGCATATCTTCAAGCGTTTGAATAGTCCTTTTAGATTGGCCATCAGTTTGGGGATGATAGGCCGTGCTGAAATTTAATTCAGTACTCAAAGCATATTGAAGACTCCTCCAGAATTTAGATGTGAACCTTGGATCATGGTCATAGAAAATTGAGAGTGGAACACCGTGTAGTCTCACCACTTCCTTCACATATAAATTTTCAAGTTGTTCAAGCGAGAGATCTTCCCGAATAACGATGAAATGGGATGTCTTGGTGAGTCAATCAACCAAAACCCATATCAAATTATTTCCTTTCGACGTCTTCGGGAGACCCGTGACAAAGTCCATAGTAACATTTTCCCATTTCCACATGTGTATAGGCAATGGATGCATCATACCTTTGGACTTTTTCCACTCAGCTTTAACTTGCTGACATACCAAGCACCTTGATATATATTCTGAAATCTCCCTCTTCATGTTATCCCACCAGAAGTGTTCTCGGAGATCACGGTACATTTTGGTACTCCCATGATGGATAGAGAAGGTCGAGCTATGTGCATCATTTAAGAGCTCCTTTTTTATCTCTGGATCATATGGTACACATAATCGTGTCCCAAATCTTACAACTCCTTCCTCATCAATTTTGAAATCGGAGGATTTCCCATTTTTAACAGCTTCCACCCTTTTCTGAATTTCCACATCCTTTCTTTGTGCAACCTTTATTTTCTCCATGAGTGATGGTTGAGCAATCATTTGAGAAAGTATTGATGATGTTCCTCCCTTAATGATTCCCATGTCCATCCTTTTCAAATCTAAGAAGATCGGATCCTTTTCAATTCTCATCATTGATAAAGATGCATGATCCTTTCTACTTAGAGCATCCACCACCTTGTTTGCCTTACCGGGATGGTAGTGGATTGAGAAGTCGTAATCCTTGATGAGCTCTATCCATCTTCACTGGTGCATATTAAGCTCTTTATGTGTGAATATATATTTGAGACTCTTGTGGTTAGTATATATCTCACATTTTCCCCATAGAGATAATGCTGCCAAATTTTCAACGCAAAGATCACAGCCGCCAACTCCAGATCATGCGTGGGATAGTTTTGCTCATGTATTTTCAGCTTCCTTGAGGCATAGGCTACCAATTTATCATTTTGCATTATCACACAGCCTAATACTTTCTTAGAATCATCACTATACACCACAAAGAGTTCTCCACTTGAAGGGAGTGTGAGTACCGGCGTAGTGATAAGCCTCTTTTTCAACTCCTTGAAACAGTCTTCACATTCTTGTGTCTAGATGAACTTTACTCCCTTCCGTGTCAACTTGGTCATTGGGTTTGAAAATCGTGAAAAGTTCTTCACAAATCATCGATAATACCCCGCTAGACCTAAAAAGCTGCGGATCTCTGTTATAGAAGTTGGCCTCAGCCACTCTTTAATTACCTTCGTCTTGGAAGGGTCCATAGATATCCCTTTCCCGGTGATAACATGCCCCAAGAATGATACTTCCTCCATCCAAAAATCACATTTACTGTACTTTTCATACAACTTCTCCCTTCAAAAAGTCTTTAACACAGTTTCCAAATGCTCCTCATGTTCCTCCTTACTCTTGGAGTATATCAGAATATCATCAATAAAGACCACCAAAAATTTGTCGAGGTAATCTCTAAAGACTCTATTCATTAAATCCATGAAAATTTCTAGAGCATTAATGAGTCCGAAGGGCATCACTATGAACTCATAGTGTCCATACCTCGTTAGAAAGGCAGTCTTGGGAATATCTTCCTTCCTCACCTTTAGTTGGTGATATCCCGACCGAAGGTCCACCTTAGAGAAATAACTATCCCCACAAAGCTGATCGAACAAGTCATCTATCCGTGGAAGGGGATACTGGTTCTTTATAGTGATTTTATTGAGCTCATGATAATCAATGCAGAGGCGCATTGATCCATCCTTCTTCTTGAAGAATAGGACTAGAGCAACCCACAATGAAGCACTCGGGCGTATAAAACCCTTCTCAATATTCTCCTGTAATTGCTTCTTCAGCTCTTCTAGCTCTAAATTGGCCATTCTGTAAGGTGTATTTGAGATTGGAAGAGATCCATGGATAAGTTGAATTGAGAACTCAACCTCTCGGTCAGGAGGAAGTCCAGACAACTCTTTGGGAAATACATCAGTGTAATCCCTCACGATGGGCATGTCTTCAAGCATGATTCTCTCCTTTGACTCAATCATTTGAGCTAGATATGCATGCTCATAAGGAAGCAATATCCACACTTGAGATGATGATTCGAATGGAGATTCATCTTCCTCCTTGAACTTTTAAAGAATCATAGGATGCTTCGGGATGTGGAGAGTAATCTCCCTTTCCCGGCAGTTGATGTTGGCCTTATACAAAGATAGCCAATCCATGCCCAAGATAGCATCAAATTCCACTAAAGTAAGTATGAAAAGATTTGCTGGGAGGTTCAGTCCACAGAAATTAACCAGGGAGGAGTTATAAACCATGGATGCAATAATTTCCCCATTCGCTATTCTCACAGATAACTTTTCCTCCAAATTTTGAGGTGGTGTTTGAATAGTTCTACTAAACTTTCAAGATATGAAAGAATGCGTAGAACCAAAATAAAATAGTACGTTTTCTATTCTTGAATGAATAACAAGAGTACCTGTCACCACATCATTTTCTGGCTCCACCTCAGCAGTAGTGATAGCATAATCCCTTCCATGTTTCCTTGGAGGTTGTTGCTGATTGCCTCCGATAACCCTCGGCTTAGGGAAATTGTTCTCATAATGCCCAAGATCCTTGCATTTATAACACTGCACTACAGGCTGAGTGTTGATCTAAACCTTCCTTTCTTCTTCAAAATTAGAGGGATTTTTCATACCCCTTCGGAAGTTTTTGGCTAGATGACCAAACTTTCCACATTTGAAGCAATTCTTGGTTCCCTTCAGACAGTTACTAGGATGCTTATTCCCAGAATTTTTTCAAAGGGGAAAGTTGGGATTCTTTCCATCATGGGATTTGTTTGATGGAACACCCATTATGTTTTCCATTTTCCGCTTCTTGTAATTAGGCCCATGAGACCACTGAGAGTCTCCAATCTCCATTTCAACCTTTAGGGCACAACGAACAATCTCCTCATAGCTGTCGAATTCTCGAATCACCAACAATTTTTGTAGACTCGGATTTAGTCCACTAAAGAAGCGATCCACCTTGCTTTCAGTGTTCATGACAAAGCCAGAGGCGTACCTTTCAAGCCTTGTAAAGTTCGCTTCATACGCCCCAATGGACTCATCTTCCTTCTGCTTGAGTCTAAGGAATTATCTTTCCATCTTGAGACGGAGGGTTCGAGAAAAATATTTGTTGAAACACATCCTCTTGAATTCCTCCCAATCTATGGAAACAATTTCCTCTTGGGACTTTGTTTTCTTGATCAGTGTCCACCACTGATCAGCTTCCCCATTAAAATGATAGACTGCCAGTACCACTTTCTCTTCTTCCGAGCACTAGAGGACAGAAAAAATCTTTTCAATGGAGTTAATCCATTGTTTTGCGAGGAGGGGATCAGAATACCCGCTAAACATGGGAGTCCTTTGCCGCATGAATGATTCTACGACAATTTTCTCTTTCCTTGGAGGAGGGGGACATTCCACCTAATTCATGTTATTATTCACAACTCAAGCCAGCTGAGCAAGTACTGCCATGAAGTTTTGAGAACCCACTTCTATCACATCAGGCATGTCATTAGGGCAATCATTACATTGCCTATCACATTGGTTGTTGGAACGTGTTCTTTTATTTCCCGCCATTAACTGAGAAAAAGAATGTATAATTAGAGGTCTTGAATACTTAGCTATTGAGAATAAAAAAAGAAACTTTGAACACAAAAGGATAAACTTATAAAGAAAAAGTACATCCTAATTTTTGATTCCTTAGGTTTATATCTAGGTTATCCTTGATCAATTTCTCCACTTATATTCTTATGGGTTTTTTTTGTCCCTTAATAATGGTTTGTACTAATCTCGTGAATCTACTGAAGCATATCTCCCAGGAGTGTCATAACCAAGAGTGCAACAAGACCCGTTATCGTGCACCAGTTCCCGTTCGAGTCTAGATCAAAGCGGTGTTTTCGTGTTTTACCCCTAGATACATCTGTTCCAGAGCTGCCTCTACCTTCTCGTATCCAGACAAGGATTTATTTTCTTGATAAACTACTTACTCTATACTCACAAAAATTTAGGACTATTTTCTTATGATTAGTCTCATCCTTAAGGTTCTCGCTAAGGTTCTCTATTCCTAATCTCCAAAAATAACTAGACTATCCTCTGATACCAACTATAGCGACCCAAGCCTTTTACATAAAACATTTCATAATTTTAAGCATAATTAATCATCAGAGTACAATCCAAGTATCGTTAAGTCTAGTGTCTTGGAAGACTAGGTATATATAACATAAAACATGGGAAAAAAAACTTCTTTATTTAATCTCCATAAAGAGCTTCTAACTTCCTTTGAGCTCTTACATATTCATAAGGTACCCTGGGGAACACATGAACAAAGGGATGAGCTAAAAATCCCAGTAAAGGAATGAACATAAGGGTACATCTCAAGAACATGAGTTAGAAGGCATGACATAATGATATCCAAAGCATGAAACTTATATAAGCATGGGATCATATAAAAATGGTATCATATAAATGTGGCAGAATCAGAAATCATATCTTTAGTATGGGTCAAGGATAACCGCCAATCCCGTTTCCCATTTTAGTACGGGTCAAGGCTAACCGCCAATCCCGTTTCACATCGCATCTCATGAGACTTATGCTTACCCAATGCATTGGATTTCTATCTGGGCACACCCATCTCAACATATTCATGAATATTCTTTCCACACATATAATCTTTCCACATAAATAATCACATATAATGAGCCATACATAAACATAGGGGTACCCATGGAAAGAATTGGGTACCACAATCATGACATAAAACATATCTAATGGGAGTATCACGAAAGTGTCCAGGAAAGGAAATGATTAGAACATACATAGAAATTCATAGGGTAAAATAGGCTTATAACATGGTAAGTGGTGTCAAATACAAGTGACAACATATTAAAAATGTATTTTTGAAACATTAGCATTAAAACATTTTTGTGCGGTTTTAAGGAAAACACTCTAGAGATTTTTAAATAGAAAAGAGGAAATTCTTTTATATAAAACCAGAATTGAACCAAGAATGTTTTCATAATAAAAATAATGATTTTATAAATATAATGGTTTTTTAAAACATATGATAGAGTGCACTTGAAATTTGGGTAAAATTTTGGGAAGTCCCCTTAAAATAGGTTTGCTTATCGGAAAGTTCTAAGGAGGGAATCTTTCAAAAATCATGTATATCCCCAAAATAATGTGATGAAAGGGTCTTGATATAATAATCTTGTAAAAATAACCAGAATTCATAATACTCACATAAATATACAAGATAACACCATTTTGAAAGAAAAGATAAGGCAACCAGAAAGAACAAAGAAGGTTCGTGTAGAATTCGTTACGTTTTTATCGACATGGTGTCAGGTGTAACCAAGAGGGATTGATGAGAGATAATGGGATTTCTCATCACTTATAAATCAAGAGGAAAGTATGAGGGAGGTTCATAAACATACCCCATCACTTGGTATTACACAAAAAGTAATAGCATAGATAACAATCTTGACTAAGAGTGAAAAGGAGAGGATCCCTTACCTTAAATCCAGTGGTGTTCTTCACTTGTTATTAATGAACTGAATAAACAAATTAGGATTATTAATTCATAATTCCAGAACCTCTTCTATATCTAATTTATTTATTATAACCCTTTGTAGTTCATTTAAATCCTTTTTGATTAGTTATAAGGTTCAATTTCATTGTTCGAGCTCATTTGTTTACTTGGCTTTAAAGATCAGTTCACTTATATTCGAGTTTGGATTGTACTCTAGATGAAAGTGTTTGTCCAGAATTGAAGTTATATTATTTAGTTAATATAAAGTAGATTACATGGTTTTAATTTTAATTAGGTTACTTAGAGTGATGTTGAATTATTATATATATAACCTTAGTGATAACCGTTTTTGTTAATCGGTGGATTTAATTACAAAGAATGTGTTTTTCATTATAACTTAATTCCATTTGTACTAAAAGATTACAGAACCAAAAATAGGATATATATATATATATAATAATTTGGTTCAACCATAACAAAAATGGTTTCATGACCAGAATTAAATATAATCATAGAAATTGATAAACCATTGTCCTTGAATGTGCTAAATTAGCACATCTCAAATGGTGCTTTCATTTCTTTCAAATAAAAGGGGTGGGGAAAGGAGGGAAGATAAAGAAATAAACCACCAGCATGAAGACATTCCAGTAATTTTATGTTACTATATTTACCATACTATTATGGTGAAGGGAGGTGAGGGAAGAAATAAAAAAGAAAAGAACTTAAAAGAAAAGAAGAAATTTGGAAGAGGAATTTACCTCTTGAGACTTCCTCCTTTGAGAACCTCTTAAGGGAAGAGGTTTTGATATTTTGAGGAGGCTGAGAGCTTTTGGACGTGGGGGAGGACCTTGGGGAGAGATTTGGGCAGAATAATGTCAAGGCACAAGGCTGGATAGGAGTGGAGAGAAAGGGGAGTGAAGGGGGGTTTTTATAGTGGAGGAGAGAGGGGTTTCCTTAATATAAAATTCATTAGTTTATTATTTCCCCACAAGATAAGGAATAGTGAGTCTTGCATGACCAAGAATAGTAATTTTATAATTTAACCCCAAACCAATTGGGCTTACATCAACAGAACATCACACATGACTCTATAATTAGCTTATTTAGCTTATTTTTTTTGTAAATTACAGTACTTCACTATTCATAAAAAATTCAAGCATTTCAGAGAAATACCAAAAATTTACCCCAACCATTTTTCGATGTTTCGAATCCAAAAATGAAGTCCATTTTTCAAAAATAATTTTCTAAATATGATTATTTTAATATTTAAATAAAATAATAATTTATTTTCTAAACCAATTTTAAAACATTCATTAACTCATTCTAAACTATAGGTATATCGTACTTCCAACATGAATATTATTTTTGTACCACCAAAGGTGAGGTTACTATTCATTAGGGTATATCACTATTCGTAAGGGTATGTTACTATTCATTAGGGTAGGTTACTATTCACCAAAAATTATTTCTGCTTTATTAGACTCCAAAAAATTTCTTGAACACAACCGTGTATGTTAGATTTTCAAAATTCCAAACACAGAAGTGACGAACTTATGTTTAAAGGTCACTTATCACTTATTAGTTTATTATTATGTGATTTTATGGCATATTTATAAGAAGGGAATTTCCATTAAAAACATTGGGTCGTTACACGGTCTCATGCTCTCCTACTCCTAAACAACATCTCAAGTACCTATAGAATGGTTCTTTCCCTTATCAACACCTACAAAAATATAATCTATTTGGGTCCAAATCATGACCTAAACAAGGTATGAGAAATAAATCCCAGTAGGAAACAATTAAATATCTATTCCTATCTATCAATGAACATGTGCAACAAGTAGGGTACACAAATAAAAATAAGTAATCTAGGAAGTACTCAAAATTAAAAAATCCTACATGTCATGTTTTCCATTTTTATTCATTATGTTCAGTTCAACCATTCAATTACATTTAATTATATAAGTTTCAATATTTTTCCTAAGTCCATCAATCCCCTATATAAATAATAATCAACAAATACCTCAGAAGGCTATCTAAAAAAACAAAGTGAAGACCAAATCCAAGATTATGCTTTGGCTTGGAAGACGTGTCATATATCATTATATTTCAATAATCTATTCAAAATCTTTCCTGCAAGCATAGAAAAAACCTTCCCGCAAGCATCACCAAATCCTTTCCCTCAGTCCTAACGAATCCTTGCCCATAGCCATAACAACTCCTCGCCCACATGCGTAACAAATCCTTTCCCATAGGCATAACAAATCAATAAAGTTCAAGACCAGTATATCAACATTTTAGAATATTAAAAACACATGTAATTTACACTATTACATGGTTAACATATAATAACTCACGTGGGCATCACACATATCAAGCAACAAGTGAAGTGAACTATCACAAGGCTTAACTGATAATTAGAATAACATGGGGCAAAGGGGAAATCACTAATACCAAACCCATTAATCAAATCCATCACAATTTACACCAATTGAAATTATATTATAATTTAATTCTTACTTAACAACCCAATAAGGGAAAACAAGGCATGCCTTATAGGTAATATCATCCAAACAGCCACAAATAATCATTCCAAGGGAACACACCCACAAGGTAGCCCTTAATCAAACCAATAAGCCGAAACATGCCTAAATTAATTTAATTCATGATCTAATCATCATTAGGGAACAAAAAGGATCAATTTCCATTCAATGTTACACCCTAAACATGGGATAATTTCAATATGACACATATAAACAACTCGACATTGGGTGAAAGGCACAAGACCACCTACCTCATCATAGTACGACTCTCCTTGTCCAACGTTGAGCTTTGATTCAACCTAGAATGAAGTATATCTAAAAAATGATGATAAAAACTCAAACTTAAATAACTCAAATGAGAGAAGAAATCAGGAAGAAAGGATCAAGAGAAATTGAGATCTCACTGATCGGGTTCAAATGCTATCGACGACGAAGGAATCGAGGTTCAGATGATCAATCGGGAAGGAAAACTACACTTAGCACTACTATTCATGAACCCAAATGATCCCCTGCCTATTTTCACAAAAACAACACTACTACCTAATTTATCAATTAAAAAAAAGTGTATAGTATGTACTTGAGACTACACGCTGTGTCCATACAGATTTTGGACCAACCATTACATGACCGTGTACCGGGATTACATGGTGTGTAGCCTTACGCACAAAGTGTGTACCTATAATTAAATGACATGTAGTTCTTAGTCACGTTGTGTAATAGGCCTGCAACCAACCCCTCGACCTTTTCCCCCCATTTTAATAAGTAAAAATTGAAAAGAAAGGATCCATACCTCAAAGGAAGAACCGGGTTATTACAAAATTCTCTCTTAAAGAAATTCATCCCTGAATTTCGCTTCTAAGGGTGATTATGAAAAATATGAGAACAACTCCAGCCACTATGATCGTATGTCAGACTCCCTCTCCCAAGTCTCATCCTACACTCGACCATGCTGCCATAACACCCATACCAAAGAAACAGACCGGGCACGGAGAACCTTCGTGCTATGATCTACAATACAAATGAGATGCTCCTTAAAGGACACATCTTCTTGCAATTTCACTTCTTTAGGATGAAAGGTGTGAGAAGGGTCTAAAAAGCAGCATCAAAACTAAGAAACATGGAAGACATCGTGCATAGCCTCGTACCTCTGAGTTAACTACAATCAATAGGAAATCAACCCTACCCTCTCCAAAATCTTAAACGGACCAATGTATCTTGGATAAAGCTTACCCTATCTCCCGATTCTCTTGTGTCCCAACCTCGGTGCAACAAACAAGAAAACTTGACCCCTAACCTCGAACTCCAAAGGTCGTCTGTAGCAATCAACATAAGATTTCTGATAAGACTACACAATATCCATCCACTTATAAATCAACCGAACCTTCTCAAAAGTCTCCTATACAAGAAATGGTCCCAGTAAAGCTACCTCACTCGCCTCCATCCAGTACAGGGGTGATCGGCATGGCCTAATGTACAAAGAATCATAAGGCGCCATCTCTATAGTCTCCTAGAAATTTCTATTGTAGTAAAAATAAACCAGGAGAATATACTTCTCCCAAGATCCCCCAAAGTCCAGGATGCATGTTTTCATCATGTCCTACAACACCTGTATCGTACGCTTTGATTTTCCATCAGTCTGAGGGTGGTATGTTGTGCTTAGAATCACTTGTGTACCTAGTGCCCTCTAAAAACTCTATTAGAAACAAGATGTAAAGCAGACGTCCCTATATGAAATGATCAAAAGAGGGACCCCACAAAGTCGTACCACCTCATGAACATACAACTTCCCAATCTCATCAACACCGAAGGTCTCCTTGATCAGCAAGAAGTGAGTGAAATTCATAACACTACATCATTACCTCAAGGCAAACTCAGTAAACCCATCACAAAATCCATTGTGACATCATGCCATTTATACTCTGAAATAGGTAATTGCTGTAAAAGACCAGCTGGCTGCTGATGTTCCGCCTTCACTTGCTGACAGGTGGAACACCTCGTAAAAAAACCAACCACCTCTCTCTTCATACCCGACCACCAGTACTGATGGCGCAAGTCACGATACATCTTTGTAACTTTAGGATGCACTGCCCATGATGAAGTGTGAAACTCCCATGCCAACTCCTCATGTATGTCCACTAGAACCTAGACATGTCCATGGATATAAAAGATCTCATCATCACCTACCATCCAACTAGGAAGTGGATCCTCACCTGCTACACTCTCCCGCAGGACTAGGCCCTCAGAATCTGATGGCTATCTCATCCTTACTCTATCCAAGAGGGTAGAAGTAACAACTAAAGAAGAAAGGAATGTATGTCCCTGACTTTCATGCACCTCCAAGTGCATCTCATAGAACAACACTATAATATTCCACTCACTATTGGACTCCTACACTACCTGCATCCGAGTCCTCCTGCTTAGTGAATCGGCCACTGCATTGCCTTTTCCAAGAGTTTAGGGAAGATCGAAGTCGAAATACTGGAGGTAATCCACCCACCTTCACTACATTAGATTTAGATCATACTGAGTAAATATTTACTTGAGACTTTTGTGGTCCGTGTACACCAAAAAATTCTCCCCCAATAAGTAATGTCTCTAACAATGTAAGGCATGAACAACCATGAATAACTTGAGATCATGCGTCAGATAGTTCCTCCCATGTGGCCTCAATTGCCGAGACCCGTATGCAATGACTCGTTCCCCCTGCATAAGCAATGCTCCTAACCTGATTCCTAATGCATCATAGTACATAGTATAACTCCTACCTAACTCTAGAAAAATCAGTATAGGTGCTGACATTAGTCTCCCTTTCATCTCCTGAAATCCCGTCTCACAAGAATCTGACCATACATACTTCACACCCTTCTCTGTCAAGCCTATCATCGACACTGCTAAGTGTGAGAAGTCCTATATGAAATGATTATAGTAACCATCCATCCCTAAAAAACTTTGCACCTTAAAGAATTTCTTGGGATTATCCCAGGTAACTACTACTCTCACCTTCTCTAGGTCCACTGATACTCCTATTTTCGAGATGACGTGACCCAAGAAGGGAATCTGATCCATCTAGAAGTGACACTTTGAGAGCTTAGAATATAACTAATGCTCTCTAAGTGTCTTCAAAATGATTTTAAGATGGTTGGAATGGTCATATTTATTATGACAATATACCAAGATATCATCCACAAAAACCACCACAAAAGAATCCAAGTAAGGATGGATCACTCGGTTCATCAATTCTATGAAAACTACTAGCACGTCCGTGAGACCGAACAACATAACCAAATACTTATACAGACCATACCTACTTTGAAACATGGTATGAGGTATGTCTGAAGGTCAAACATGTACCTGGTGATATCTTGATCTTATGTTGATTTTTGAGAACACTCGGGATCCTCAAAGTTGATCAAATAGGTCATTTATCCATGGAAATGGATACCAGTTTTTAACCGTCAGCTGGTTCAGTTTTTGATAGTCCATACATAGCCTGAGGGCACCATCCGCCTTTTTTGCAAAAAGGACCAGCAAACCCCAAAGAGAAGTACTGGGTCAAATAAACCCCTTTGCCTCTAAATCCTCTAGCTACCTCTTGAGCTCCTACAGCTCCATCGTATCCATCCTATAAGGAGGAATAAATACTAGTGAATCTTATAGAACTAGCTCGATAGAGAAATCCACCTCTCTTACTGAAGGTAAGCCTAAAAAGTCATCTAGGAAAACATCCCTGAAATGATCAACCAATGGAGGGAAAAATATATGACGTTTTCCCTGGTTATCCATATATAAACTGGCAATATTTACTGTCATCCCACTCAACCCACGATGCTCTGGTCTATCTTGGATTACCTGGACATCCCACTATACCTTGTATAGAAACAATCCACCTTCTGGTGACGTAAAACTCACCCTGTGGTGATAAAAATCAACAAAGTCTTTAAATGAGACTAGCTAGTCCATTCTGAGTATGACATCAAATACTATCATCTTTAATACATAGAGATCCCAAAAGAAGTGACACACACCAACCTCAAGATGACACTTCTTAAACTGACGCACACCTACCATCCTTATCCCTAACAGAGTTTCTAGCATCAAAAAATCATCAGAAGAGAAAAAATAGAGCCCAAGACTCTCTAAAACGGGCACATATATATGACTATTAAAATCCCCTATATCAAAGAGTGCAGAAGATAAAATAGAGGTGACTAGAATAGTACCTCAAATAGTAGAAGATCTGGGATCCTAATCCTGCTAGGTCTGTTGCACAGCATAAGTCTGACCTATACCATGACCCTAAGACACTGCTTGGATACCCCGAGCGCCGACCCTCCCTACTGTCACTGAGATCATGAGGTCTGGTTACCACGACCACGACCACCACCCCATCCTGAAAAACCTCACGTATTACAATTCCCTGACTAGTGAGAAGCTAATGACCCTACTCCTGAACACGAAGTCTATGTAGAACCTCTCTCACTAGTTACTGGTGGAAATGCCCTACAGTAGCACTGTAGATGACCCATCCTACCACAAGCTTGGAACTCAACTGGGTCCATCGGGTACTATGGTATCATATTCCTAGCTCTGCCACACTGATAACATCTCTCATGGATACCAGATGAAACATTTTTACTACTCGTATCACCTTGAGAAAGCTCCATATAATGCTTCTAGCTCTCGGTCAAGACAATACTAGATCTTGGTGCCGAACCACCCAAGTCCGCACATCTAGCTTCCTGGAGATTACACTCAGTAATCATCGCCTGATTCACGATGGAATATACAGAAGGAAACCTAAAAACATTCATCTGTGATTAGATGTTGTACCTGAGACCATCCTCTAATCACTTATCCCTTTATGTCTCATCACCTATTAGAATAGGTGAGAATCTATGAAGCTTAGTGAAATGGGAAGAGTATTCCATCACTGATATAACTCCCTGCACCAGATTCATGAACTCCCAAGCTCTATTGAACCACATAATATCAAGAAAATAGTAGTCATAGAAGACCATTTTAAAATCTCCCCATGCCATTTCCAATGATGCTATGTCTGTGTGATAAAATCCCACCACCTCTTGGACGAATCATGCAACATATAAGTTAAAATCTTGAACCTTCTCTTAGGAGGTGTCTCCAGATGCTCGAAGATCATGATCATGGACTCCAGCCATGAATCTGCAGCCTATGGTCCACCATCCCCTAAAAACTTAGGAGGATGTTTCTATTGGAATACTCATGTTAGTTCATCCATAGACGTGGAAGGATGAGGTACTCCCTGGATGGTCTGTATAAACCTCATGAATCCTTCACAGAACTGTTTATCCACACCTATGTATGGTATAACAGCTGGTGCCATGACTGCACATCTTAAGGATTTACTGGTATCCCATGGCCTACCACCTCCGGGGTATTCTCATTTCCACTATCCTAGCGTACAATTGGAGGTCGTGGTGGTGGTATTTCTCTGTAAAGTCTAACACATACACCTTAATATAAGGTTTATTCATCAAGGTACATAGTTAAAGAACAAAAGGACTAAATAGGAGAAGAAAAGACTTAAAAGTTCATAAAAGATGAGTACATGACTTTTAGGAACAATACACAACATGTACACTTAATTACTTACATGGTCATGTACTCCTGCTGGCCTAGGCGGGTAAACACCCTAGGTACATGACGTGTAGGGACTATGCATGGTGTGTCCCCTTAAACTCTCACATGGGCGTGTAACTCCTCCTGCATTGGTCGTGTAAACTTCCTAGGTACATGGTGTGTCAGGATGACATACGACGTGTACTCAAGTCTTCCCTCATGGCCATGCAATTTTACATGGATAAAGCCACATGGGTCTACCTTTACAAAACTACACAGGGTGTAATTAAGGTACATGACATGTTCTGATCAGAACTTGAAAACCTGTGATTTCTCTCACACGTCTGGTGAAATGTTCATCTACCACATGATGTGTACTTAGATTACACAACATGCACTTGGAAAAGTTTTTTTCTTCCTAAATTGAAGAACACATAGCGTGTGTTCATAAAACCACACACCGTGTTGTCTGGGTTTCTGAATAGTAATCCTCAGAAACTTCCCTGAAACCCCTATTTTTGAAAAATAAAGAAATAGTGTGCCAAATTCCGATCCATGGGGCCCATACTCCTCACAAATCAAATCTTGGCATTGAAATATAGCACATAACAACACAATTTATATCCCATGCCTGAAACAAGATCCACCAAATTCTGATCCAAGAGGGACCGCACTCCTCAGGGTTCAAAGTTTGGTGTCCATCCAATTCAACCATAACACATACCAATACACCAATCATAACAGCAGACATATCTATTACGGTATCTATCACAACAACATGCATATCTAGAATGACATCTATCACAATAGCATGAAATTAGTAATGATCTCTAAATAGGATGTCAAAATGGATGACATGTGATGTCTAACAAGTACCTATATGATGCATGAGATGGAATACCCTCATCTTATCAGGTTGAAATAAAATAGAACCAAAATTATATCAATAATAACATCACAAAACAAGTGTTCCACCCAACGGTGAAATCAAATCAACTGTAATATCTAAAAATATAAAAATCGCAATTCAATTCGAGGTAATTTGGAGCTTCCCTATACATGAGGTAGCTACTCCTGGACATAACTAATTACCAGAATATATTTCCTTCCTATCCATTTTAATGTCTCCAAATAGTAATACAAAGTCGAAAATAAAACTCCTCTGATACCACTTTGTAATGTCCCACATCCGGGTGCCACTCAACTGGTGACCTGTACTCGGTTGGCCATATGGACTCAAGCACATTTCCCCAAATGCTAGAGGCTACCAACTAACAGCAAGGAACTAGGGTGTGATAGTGGGGAAACTATGACCTCATTGGTATAGTGTAACATAGTGGAAAACTAATATACAATATTGGAAGATGTAAACAACATTCAACTGAAATAAACAGCAAAATACTGATAAGATAAATAATCAAGCATCATTTCATACAAAAGATGATGCAATATGTTATGTTCTAAGAAAATAGCCAAAATAGGTACACTTCAAGAATCCAAAATATATTTTCCAAAAAAAAAGAAACAAAGGAAAATATGAAGCATCACAAGCCTCGGCTTAATCCCATTCTCTCCTACTCCTAAAAAACATCTCAAGTACCTGTAGAAGGGCACTTGCCATTATCAAAACCTGCAAAAATATAATCTATTTGGGTCCAAAGAATGACCCAAATAGGGTGTGAGAAATAAATCCCATTAGCCAACCACCAAATATCTATGCCTATCTGTTAGTGAACATGTGAAATAAATAGTGTACAAAAAGTAAAAGTAGTAAAATAGGAAGTACTCCAAATTAAAAAATCCTACAAGTCCTATTTTCCATTTTCATTCATTATGTTTAGTTCAACCATTCAATAACATTGAATTATATAAGTTTCAAGATTCATCCTAAGCCCATCGACCCCCATACAAAGAATACTCAACAAATACCTCAGAAGGCTATCTAAACAAATAAAGTGAAGATCAAATCCAAGTTTGTGCTTTGGATTGACAGATGTGTCATATATCATTATATTTTAATAATCTATTAAACATGAAATGCACTGTGTTGCATTTGTTGTCAATGAGGTATGTTGTTGTCAAGGAATGAATGGATGGATGTCAAGGAGTTTCAATGTGTGAATGACAAAGGATGTGATGGTGTTGGTGAGGAAAGGAGAATGTCCATGGTACTAAGATGCATGTCACTTAGGAGATTCACTAAGTGACATAGGATGTTGTGGTTGAAACATTCTCTATGAAAATCAGACGATTGTTGAACTGATCTTTAAGTTCCAAGAACTTGTATCAACTGGATACAATGTCACAACAAGCTCTAAAAGGCCATGCATTGTTAAGATAATGCATGAGGAAGTGAATGGGATCCATCCACAACTTTTAAGTGGATGAAGTGGATTAATGAAGTCCATGCACTAACACTTAGTGCATGTGAATGTGAAGAAGATCCAATTGATCTCTGATTAGATCAATGAAGCTCATTGGAGATTTTCTGTGATTCAGGAGCTCAGTTGATGAAGAACCTTCAAGAATTTCCATTCCTAAGTGATAAATAAATGTTGAGGATGAATGGAGGAATTCTTAAGAAGAAGAAGAAAAATGTAGAAGAATAATGGCTTAGAGGAAGATGGCTTGGCATTTAGAATTGGCATTTTTCATATGGAGTACTTTGTTTTTTTTGACAAAGTAACATTCTGTCCCTTTGCCAAAAATTAGGCCAGCCAAGGCCAGCCCACGAGTTCAACCCCACGGCTCATGTGGGAACTAGGCGCCACGCCCATGGGGGAACCCATGGTGCAAGCACAGGGCGGCAGGGCTACGCAGGGGTGTCACGCCCGCGCGGCAGGGGCGCATGAAGGGCGCCCGGAGTGCATGGTGGGCGCTAGGAGCGCGCCCGCAGGAGGCGTGAGTGGGCGCAAAGCGCGCCCGCAGAAGACCCGGTGCGGGGCGACACCGAGCGGAGGGAGAAGAGATAGTAACAATTGAAGAAGCGGCGGGGAGCTTGTGTTTGATAAGCCGCGAGGAAACCGGCCGCGACTTCGATGTGGGATGCGGAAGTTTTCCGCGGAGCGAATCCCAGCCGCATGATTGATCGTGCGTGCGATCCGAGCCGCTCATCTAATCGCGCCATTCGCGATCTGATCCAGGCCGTCCGAGGTTATTTGATCGCCTGATCCGACGGCTCCCCGTCCGTCTCCTTCCTCGAGCTCAGCCGAAGGCCACCCGACGTTCCCGCAGAACCAGGCGCCATCCGAGCAACGTATTTCGAGTTCCCGGCCACCATTGAAGGAGCTGAAGGTTCCATTGTGATCGTCTGTCCATGAGGAATCCATTCATGCATAAAAATACACATGCATGCAACGGGAGAAGAAATTTGCACGAGGCCGAAGCAAACCGAAGGTGCGAGGCCACGTGGAGTTTATGCTTTGCATGAATCGGGATAAACAGAGGCATGCGTACGTTTCCATGCACATGCATGAAGAGGAAAAGAAAGAAGGAGAACCCGCGGTGAACCGAGAAGAAATATCAAGATTCACAGAATCTTGAAAACCCGAAAGTTGTGGGGATTTGAGAGATATCTCACGCGGAAGTTTTGGACCTCCTCTGCCTATAAAAAGATAGGCAGAGGCGCTTGAACTTGCTTGCTGAAACTTTGAAGATCCGTGAGTGTATTTGCCTCACGAAGAAAGGAGCCACCGCGCAAATTACTTGCGCGGATGTTGTCCTGAAGCCACCCGAGGCTTTGAAGGTGTTCCTTGCGTGCAACTCCTTTGCATGACAAGAAGGAGGTGAAGTGTTCCCTGCGCGCCTACTCCTTGCGCGGCAGGAAGTACCCGGGGCAGTAGCACTTGCGCGCCCCGTGGTTGAGGTTCCTTGCACCCACTGACACTTGCGCGGCTGCCTTGCACCCAAGGAGTTCGGGCTGTGTGTGCAAAAATAGAAGAAGGCAGTGTGTGTGTGCCAAGTGGAGAAGAAGACCCGAGGCCTTAGTGCCTTGTGTGAAGTGAAAGAACACACCCTAGTGGTGTATGTGCAAAACAAGAAGGACGAGGCTTACACCTAAGTGAATCTAGTGTGTGCATAAGGAGGAAGACTACACCAAGTAGTATGTGCAAAGAAAGAACAAGGCCAAGGCTAGCACCCATGTGGAAAAAATTTATATAATTTGTGTGTGCTTAACAAGTGTGAAGGCCAAGCTCAAGTGTGTGCCAAAGTGAAGAAGTTGTGTGTGCAAAGTGAAGAGGCCGAACCTAGGTGTGTGAAAAGTGTACACATTTAGAAGAAGAAAGAAGAGGACATCCACACTAAAGTATAACACACTTTTAAGTGTGTGAATAAATTGAACAAAGTGTGTGAGTGAAGAAGGTGTGTGTGCTTAAGGAGAAATTACACTCTTTGAGTGTTTATCACACCAAGGAAGAGAAGGGGAGTGCATGCTTGCATGCATGCACGTGCACACGTGAACAAAGCTAAATCAGGCTATGTGCATTTGAGTTGTCCAAGACCAGGAGTTCTTGAAGAGTTTTGAGAAGCCATGCAATCAGTGCATGAGGATGCAGAGATGCCATGCACTCAGTGCATGAAGTTGATGTGAAGTGAGACTGAAGCCAGACTGAAGTTAAAGACATCAGCTGCCTGAGTTTTCAGTAATTGAGAAGACCCTGATCAACAGTAGTGATCAGAAGCTTTGAGCAAGACCAGCAGACCTTATCAGAGGCTGTTGAAGATTCTTGAAGAGAGAGGCCAGGTCATCCCTAGAAGAAGGTGATAAAGCCCGAGCTAGACGAGAAGACCTGATCAACTCAAGTGATCAGAGGTACAGAGCAAGGCCAGCAGTCTTTATCCCAGACTGCTGAAGATACTTTAAGAAGCTTAAAGTGAAGAAGAGCTACTTGTGTGACTCGAGGAGCCAGGAGAAGCCCCCTGTGAGACTCAGGGCGGAAGAAGTCTTCAGTGGGATTCTGGAGCAGGCCAGTGGGACTCTGGTAACACTGTGGGACGTAGTATAAAGACCCTCCTGTGGGACTCAGGAGAGATACAGTGGGACTCTGTATCGACCATTGTAATACTAACCGATTATAATGGAGAAACCATGTTGGGGCGTATAACCAACATGGCAAGGACGTAGGCCTTTGGTGCCGAACCTTGTAAATCCTTGTGTCCTGTGCCTTTACATTTACTGCATCATTCGAGGAAAGGCTGAGAGATACAAGAAGAGTGGATCGAGGCCTTAACAATCCATAGAGGTTTAATTGATTAAGAATCAATTAGTAAAAAGTTTTAAAGGATCACTGATTCACCCCCTCCCCCTCTCAGTGATTCACACTGATCTGGGCACTTCAAAACATCTTGCCTGTATTCATAGGAAAAACTTCCCATAAGCATAACCAAATCCTTGCCCTCAGGCCTAATGAATCCTTGCCCATAGGCATAATAACTCCTCACCCACAGGCGCAACAAATCCTTGCTCACAGGCATAACAAATCCTTACCGATAGGCATAAAAAATCAATCAAGGTCAATCCCATTATATAAGCATTTCAATATATTAAACAACACATTTAATTTACACTATTACATGGTTAACATATAACAACTCACATGGGCATCACACATATCAAGAAACAAGTGAATTAAACTATCACAAGGCTTAAACAATAATTGGCATATCATGGGGAAAAGGGGAAATCACTAATCCCAAACTCATTAATCAAATCAATCACAATTTACCACAATTGAAATTCCATTATAATGTAATTTGTACTTAACAACCCAATAATGGAAAACAAGGCATGCCTCATAGGCAACCTCAACCAAACAGCCACAAATAATCATTCCAAGTGAAATCACCAGCGAGGTGGCCCTTAATCAAACCAAAAATCTCAAACATGACTAAATTAATTTAATTCATGACCTAATCATCATTAGTAAACAAAAAGGTTCAATTTCTATTCAAGGTCACACCCTAAACATGGGATAATAGCAATGCAACACATATAAACAACTCGAAATTGGGAGAAAGGCACAAGACCACCTACCTTGTCATAGTATGACTCTCCTCATCTAGTGTTAGGCTTTGATTTGACCTAGAACAGAGTAGATCTACAAAATGATGATAAATGATAAAACTTAAATAACTCAAATGAGAGAAGAAATTAGGAAGAAAGGCTAAAGGGGAATCGAGAGCTCACTGATCGAGTTCAAATGCTACCGATGATGAAGGAATCAGGGTTCAGATGATCAATCGAGAAAGAAAATGGCCCTCGGCACTGCTGTTCGTGAACCCAGATGAGCTCCTTCCTGTTTTCACAAAAAAATGCTACTGCCTGATTTATCAATTAAAAAAAAGTACACGACGTGTACTTGAGACTACACGCCCTATCTGTATAGATTATGTCCTGACCATTACGTGACTGTGTATCGGGATTACACGACATTTAGCCTTACGTACATGGCGTGTACCGATAAGTACATGACACGTAGTTTCCATTCACATTGTGTGAAAATCCTACAACTATCCCCTTGACCTTTTCCCCCCATTTTCTTAAGTACAAACTAAAAAGGAAGGATCCATACCTCAAAGGAAGAACCAAGTTCTTACACCACATACTTGGTGAGATAATGTCCCCACTCAAAGAAAACATCTTCTCCAGGTCCCTTAGGTAGCTTTCACATGTAAGCCCCATCCACATCATTGCTGCTCCATAACAGCACCTAGGCCTCTCCTACACATAAGCCCCAACTACATGTTTCACTTCACCGGGCCTCCTCCTTAGGTATAAGCCCCATCCTATTATGAACTACATGGAATTTGATTCCCAAATAACTGGTAGGAAGCCCCCCTGAGGTCCAAACCCAACATCCATATCCATCCTAATTTTCTCCAGACCACATACCCAGTGATATCATGTAAGGACCCATACCCCAGTTGCCCGAAGTTTGTGCTAAAAATATGTTGTGTAATTTTTTTTATAAAAATAAATGAATAATTACACAATATACTACATAAAAGAGAATCTTTTTACCGGACTAAGTTTTAGAGAATTTGAATTCTAGTAATACATTCAGATACAAAAGTACAAAATTTAGTAAACATTAAGTAAAGTAACATCAGAGCAACGCTTCCACATTAGAAATTTATCATATCACTTCCACTAAACCTGTAAGAATAATTTAAATACATAGGGTGAGTAAAAAAATCCCAGTAAGGGGTTTTAAAACAAAACCATTTAGAAATAATGTTTTAAAACATTACTTTAAAATACAAGATTTAAATCATGAAATTAACATCTATCATAACATGTCATCATTATTTTCTTGAGATATTTTGAAATAACTTTTAGGATATACTCATGCTCTAAATTTATAAATTTATTTAAGAGTTACAAATAAAATGCATTATAAAATATGCATGCACTTGAACATAAATGCATGAAATGACACCTATAGGTTAGATAATGACCATACTTAATTATGCATGACATGATAGGGGTGCAGATACAAATTTACACATGAAATAATATTTTTTTATAATTTTCACATACAACTATGTCATTTATCATTCCACATAAATGAAAACCATGAAATGATAGATAATTTTCTAACCTTATTATCAATCCTTTCAAATAGATAATTTTCTATATAAGTATATACTTAAATATAAAACATTTTACCATGTTCAATTAAAAATGTAAAACTGATTAATACAGGTTCATAAGAGAATGATCATAAACTATGGATATTCTTCTAGTCAAATAATCACATGGAATTTCAGTTAATAGATTCCTAATGAGGGAATGCATAATGCGGGACATCATAAACATACCGTCAAGGCCACGTTCCAAGACCATAAATAATTGTACTGTCAAGGCCTCATGCCAAGACCCTAAATAACTATTTTTTCAAGGCCTCATTCCAATATCTTAGTTTTTATTATTAGACCTATCAATGCACTGAGATGCTATAATGGGCCTCACCCGCTGCATAAGAAGTCTAAAGCATTCCTCACATGTCTAATAAAAATATGTCTTTAAATCAAGTTTTTCCATACCACTTTGATTTATTTGAATCTTAATCATAGGTGAAATAAATTCATTGATAAATTATTGAGGTACATAATCTTTAAACAATCCAAAGTGTCCCATACCACCTTGAAAAGTTTAGTTCTTAATCAATATATTATCATAAAAAGATTCATCTCATAATTAAATTAATTGTTTTTATTTTTAGTTCATCAATAAAATGAATAATGAAATAAATGAACATTTAATCAAAAATGAATATATTGTTTTTGTAACACCCCGAGATTTTATGAGAAATATTATTTTTAATTTCATTTATGTCTTGTGTTGTACGCTACACCAAAAGGAGCTTGCACAACACGCATCCTTGACTTGCCTTGCATTACACGCAATCACGACCTTCCTCGATAGCGCGTGTAGTACGTAATACCGAGTTTCACTAAACAACGATATTCTATTAAAATATTATTAAAACTAGCCGTTATGAATAGTAATAACCACTTTTTGAAATTTTATAAATTTTATCTTTCAAAATGGACTTCATTTTTGGATTTGGAATATCGAAATTAGCCTAGGGTGAAAATTTGGTACTTTTCGGATAACTTTAATTTTCTGATGAATAGTGAAAATTACTAAATTTTAATTAAAAACAACCTTTTTAATCGAAATAATTAATAGTGATAAATTATTAATTTGAGTGGTTTTAAAATATATTTAGAATATATTTTTACAATTTAATACAATGTTGGTCATTGGATGTAATTTCACATTTAAACCAGACATAAACAAGTGTCAATCTTTTGATAGTTATTATCTCTTAAGAACACGCTATTTGTTTTGATGACGGGAATTAATTTTTTAAATTAATTAATGCAACTGATATGTTTTGAATTTGGTAAAATAGACATCATTTTTGAGTTCATAATATCAAATATAGCTTAGGCCTAATTTTTGGTATTTTTCTGGAAACTTTCATTTTTTGATGAATAGTGAAACCACTAAGTGGTAGTTAAAAAAATGAATTTTTCATAAAACTTAATTTTACCGCTTCTGTGAGTGGAATTTCAAAAATCCGAGAGACACGGTTGATGTCAGTAAGTAAAATGTGGTTCAATGAGATGAAAATAATTTTTGGTGAATAGTAACTTTTTACTTCTTTTTTACCACGGTTAAAAGTAAATAGGGTAATTAAGGGTAAAAATGTTATTATTATTACACTAAAAGATGTCCTAATTCTATTGGATAAGTGTAATTCGACCAAAAACAACCTTAGGAATAAAATATGACCATTTAGGACCACTTGGATTAGATTAGGACATTTATTATTAATTTATTTAAAGAAGGGTTAAAATAGTTAAAATCAAAGTTTAATAAGTATATCATTTTTAATATAGGGTTATACATAAGATAAATTAGACTATAAATATTAATTAGAAAGATAAAAATATTTCCTACATAATTATATTTTATTTGTAATTTTTATACTTTAAATAAGTTAATTTATTTATGACACAAAGATGATGCAGTAATTATCTTATTAATGAAATATTGACATAATTGATGTTATAAATACCCAAATAAATGTAATTTGAGACTTTTTATGAATTAAACTAATTTTATAGGCTAATATGACATGTTATTATTGATTTAATTAACTTTTTTCTAACTAATAATTCTGTTATTATTTTTACAAAAATCAATTACTAAATAGTGTCAAAATTGACATAAAATAGTTTTTAAAACAAATATTATATTATTAATTGTTATTTTATTCATAAAAATCTAAGGTTAGGCCAAATGACTTAGATACGGTTATATATATTAATAATAAACAACTTGGGGTTCGTTTGGCTTGTTATTGTAAGTTTATTAACCTTATAGTGTAAGAACACAAAAAGACATGGTAAAAGTAAAATTATCTAACTTAAGGTTAAATATAAATGATAAGGTTAAAATAGGAACCTAAACTTGTCTAAATTCTATTGGATGAGATAATTTCGACCCATCCCCACCTTATCTTAGAAATAAATCAATTTGGAGCTATTTAAAACCGAATTTGTCTTTATAATAAAATAATATTTTTAGTTATTCCAAAGGTGCCCCTCTCCTCCCTTATAAAAGGGCACCTCCTCCCTCTCTTCCTCACACCACTTTGAGCCTTCAAGCTCGGCCAAACCCTGCCAAATTATATTCTCCACTTCCCTAACAACATCCTAGAGGTCTCGGTCTTCCTCAAAGACCAATTTTAGTACCCTAAGAGGAGGACTCAAAGAGGCGCTTCAAAGAAGAGGTAATGTCCGTTACCGATTCTTTAAACTTTATTTCTTCTTCCACTTCTTCTTATTAGGTTGTTTCATTATGAAGTAATAACATAAGTATCCCTAATATACTGATATGTTATTATAAATATGAAACAACCCTATTTCACCTCTTATCCATCCTACGGAAAATGAAATCACCGTGCGTGCGTACGTACGGAATACCGTCTCCACGCCGTGGTGTAATCTATTTTCCACCACCACCTTACTTGGATGGGTATAATGGTGTACATAATAACTATATATGATTATTTTAAAGTGATATTGATTCTGAAATAGTATACATACACTCTAATACAATTCCACGATCATGAGAACGATATCATCACTCGTGCGTACGTACGGACTACCGTCTCCACGACGCGATGAGATTAATTCTCCACGTTAACCATTCATGATTGATTATAAAGTATATATAATAAGTAATCATGAAATATATGACATAATAATGATACTGTATTTATGTGTATATATATGTATGTCATCTACTTAATTCCATTCAACTCAATAAGGAAATGAAAACAGCGTTCATGCGTACGTACGGCCTACCGTCTCCATGAACAGTGTATTTCTTTCCATTTACTGATCTATTATATATATGTATATTGTGAATATATATTATATATAAATCATGTTTTATATTCTGGAATTAAGTAATAATGATCTGAGTAATCATATGAATAATTACAAGTCAAAACACGGACGATAAATGAAACGATTTTACCCAAAACGCTCTTTAACATGGAATTTACAAAAGAACGGGTAATATAAAGTCATAAGTGAACCATATATGATATCATAACAATGATTATGATTCTTGAATAAGTCAATGACATTATTTAAATCATTATACAGGAGGTTCGGACACTTACGAAGCAAATCAGACCTAAGGTAAGGGAAAATATCACAATCTCATTTTTATCCGAGATTGTTTATACTTTGGTATTTACTGGGGTGTATTTTATCATCCACATCCATGTTTCCCCAATATGTAATATTTATATCCTTCTACAGTAGTTTATATCCAATTTTACCCTTCGGTGAGTTTTTAGTAAAATATATGAAAGGAATCTTTTGTCGTTTTTCGTACGAGGTACTTTTTGACTTTTCCGACAAAAGTACGGGAAGAATGTTTTTTTAACTTATACGGTATGAATGAATTTTTAGAACATTATTTCCAAGAAGCTTCCTTTACATGTTTTCAAGTTTATTTTTAATCAACTTTTAGTTTAAAATTGTATGACATGTTAAGAAAGGAAAAATGTTTTTGAAGTAGAAAGGATATTTTCCTCAAGAATAGAGTTCAAGTGTTTTATCAAAATTATTTTCCATCTAAGATAATATAGGGTTCTGTTTCTATCCCTATTTTTACATTGATTTGATTTTGTTATGATGGAATTATTTTTATGATGTCCTTTTATCTTATATGGATTATGTTATGATGGCATGATGATTCCCATTTTTATTACATGGGTTATGCAATGATGTATGATTTTTTTTTGATTTTTTGGCACACATAAGAATGGTATCATTATGAGATGGGTGGGAAATATATCTCCCTCCAATTCATTGGGTAAAGATTTTATATCTCATGAGATAGACATGGCTGGAACGACAGGTTAAACCGGTTCAGTGAAACAGGACTGAAACGAGGAGTGATCTCGGTTCAGAAATGGACTTTATCCACTAAGATAGTCTTGGAAATGAGCCTTGAATAATAAGAAATGATTCTCTATGATTATGTGTGTATGCCACAAAGTTTCATGTTTTATGTTATGATTATTGGGATTACATTTCACTACTATGATTTATCCCATGTTATGTAATTATGATTTCTTTTGAAGGTTAAGATTTCCAAAAGTTATGCTCTTATGTATATGATGTGATTGATATTTATTTTGTTTACCATTACTGAGAATTTGAGCTCACCCTTTGATGTTTTCTTTTCCCCAGGATATAAAGAAAGATTTTAGGTAAAAAAAGGAAGATCTTTATAGGAGATGTTGAAGATCTTTCACCATGATTAGAAGATTATATTCCGAGTTTCCAAAGACACTAAACTATTACGGTCCTTGTGTGTGTGTTTTTGTTATGTACTAAGTATTTCGCAAAATTAATGTAATGTCCATGTACATTAAGCTTCAGGTCTCTACAGTTGGTATCAGAGGAAAGGTTTAGTCAACCTTTGGAAACTGGGATGCGAGAACTTTAGTAAGATCCCTAGAGATATTTCTAAGGTATGTATAGGGATGTCCCTAAGGTTAAGTATACGTTATAGTCATAGAATTGCACTAACCATATTATAATTAAACCTAAGATGTTAGATATTTAAGGTACTCCCCCTTTATTATATTGTTTTCCCTAGAGTGATTTTTACCCTTCACACTATTTTTTTTGGGTTTTAGACGATGGATGGAACTCGAAGGAACCGTGTTGATCAATGTAATGGACAATGAAATGATTGTCCTCCTGAACAAAAAAATGTTATGGGAGATGGAGTGCAAAATCTTATTGCTATACTTACACAATCTATGAATCATTCTGGACTTCCAAATGAGCAGAGAAGGGAACAATATTCTATTGAGTCCTTCATGAGGCAACGCCCACCTTCTTTCAGTGGGTCTTCTGATCCACTTGTTGCTGAAAAAAGGATCATTACCACTGAAAAGATATTTTTAGTTCTTCAATGTTCTGAACATGATAAAGTCATCTTAGCAGTATATCGTTTGGAAGGTGAAGCTGATCAATGGTGGAATCTTATCAAGAATACAAGAGATGACATTGAGTCCATGGAATGGGACGAGTTCAAGAACTTATTTTTCAATAAGTACTTCCCTCGTATTCTTCGAACAAAGATGGAGAAGGAGTTTCTTGAACTAAAGCAAAAGGATGATGAATCTGTTGGTATATACGAAGCGAATTTTACAAGGCTTGCAAGGTATGCATCTGGATTTATCATCTAACCTGAAAGTAAAGTTGATCGATTATTCAGTGGCTTAAAACCAAATCTTCGAAGGGCATTAGCTATAAGAGACTTCAGTTGCTATGAAGAAATTGTGCATTGTGATATCAAGATAGAAATGGAAGTTGGTGTTACTTATCCATCTCATAGTTTTGACAAGAAATGAAAGATGGAGTTCAAGGATAAATCTCAGAATAATGGTGAAAAGAAGATGAATGTTTCCTTATGCTCAAAGTGTGGAAAGAAGCATGGTGGATATTGTTTTAAAGGGACTAGAAAATGTTTTAAGTGTGTAAAAGAAGGTCATCGAGCAGCTGAGTGTCGAAGTAATGGAAAAAGGGTTGCTAATGGTGTGAATAAAGAAAAGACTGTAGAGAACGCACCACCAACACTTCAATGATTCAAGTGTAAGGAAATGAGGAATTATGCTAATAAATGCCCTAATCCAAGGGTTAGTGACGATCAACATGAGAAACCGCTTAAGGAAAAGGACAAAGTGAAGTCACATGTGATCACTATTGGTGATGTTGAATATGACAACGATGTGTTGGAATGATTAAGTTTTTATGTAATGGGATTCCAAAATAATGTTGTATATAGTATCATGGAATATTGAAATATTTATGTATTGGTCTATTGTGGTATTCAATAATTTTATGGTATTGGTAACCACGGAAAGTGATTGAGATATTTTTGGAAATAAGATGATATGCGCATAATGAAGGGAAAATGAGAAAATGAAATGTTTAACTGTATTCATGAGCTCATGATTGATATAAGGACTAAGTGATATCATGGTTTGATTATAAATAATTTTGAGGATTTTGGTTTGTGGAAAGTGTTAACTTTTAACTGCATTCATGTTTTCACTAAGGTTCAATGGGTATTCATTCTTCAAGAGAATATATGATTAAGATATTCACATGTTTGTAATTTGACCAACAAGATATATCTTATGATATATGGGGATAAATTATGGCATTCACGTGATTGTTATGTGACATTTCAAGTAATCATTTTCTTTATACTATGATCTTGGACCGAAGTATTTTAGATAAACCTAAATATTGGAATGGATTATATTGGACATAAGTTAGTATTTTTCGATATTATTGATGGGATGTTATAGTAATATAGTTTTAGAAAAAGGACAACGTGCAGGACGGGCGACAAACCATCGCATTAGACAAGGCTGTGGGAATCGAACCCACAACCGAAGTGCGACTGGCCTTTATCACCTACCACTGGCCTACAGGAAGTTCCTGTTTAGTAGAAACTAGTTTTATTATATTAAGCAGTATGATATAATAAGTATTAGTCCATTTTAGGTACCATATATGATTAATCTCACTATAGACCGACTTATGTATATTTAATAACTTTTGCCAACCTTTTGTTTGAGACAGATGGAATGACCCGTCATTCTATCACATGATCTGCTAACACTTCACAAATAAAAAATTCAACTTCATTTCTTTAAGATATGAAGTGGAAATTGTTCAAGGCACGAACAACAATGATATTGTATCAAAATAAAGTAAGTATTTATTCTAATTCAAATTCTTCAACTTTAGGTAAATGATCTTGAAAACCAAAAATGTTGTCCTAGTGCTCTTATATCTAATGAATCAGATGGTACCTTAGATCGTCACAAATTTATGGCTTTGTGATTCCTGGCTTTTCCATAGCCATGTTCTCTACCACTCTCCATCAGAACATGATGGTTAGATTTCTCTTCCATATCCATATTTTCACCTATGTGGAAACCCATTGATTAGTTTATTTGGGTAACCGTTACGTTTCATACTTTTGTTTTTAAAGATTGGTTTTGGTATTCCTTTTTACGATGTGGGTTTATATTAAAGAAACTTTAGAGTAGTAAACCATTTATAACCCCGATGAATTTTGAGGGAGAAATTCATTTTAAGGGGGGTAAAATGTAACACCCCGAGATTTTATGAGAAATATTATTTTTAATTTCATTAATGTCTTATGTTGTACGCTACACCAAAAGGAGCTTGCACAACATGCATCCTTGACTTGCCTTGCATTACACGCAATCACGACCTTCCTCGATAGCGCATGTAGTACGCAATACCGAGTTTCACTAAACAACAATATGCTATTAAAATATTATTAAAACTAGCCATTATGAATAGTAATAACCACTTTTTGAAATTTTATAAATTTTATCTTTCAAAATGGACTTCATTTTTGGATTCAGAATATCTAAATTATCCTAGGGTGAAATTTTGGTACTTTTCGGATAACTTTAATTTTCTGATGAATAGTGAAAATTACTAAATTTTAATTAAAAACAACCTTTTTAATCGAAATAATTAATAGTGATAAATTATTAATTTGAGTGGTTTTAAAGTATATTTAGAATATATTTTTACAATTTAATACAATGTTGGTCATTGGATGTAATTTCACATTTAAACCAGACATAAACAAGTGTCAATCTTTTGATAGTTATTATCTCTTAAGAACACGCTATTTGTTTTGACGACGGGAATTAATTTTTTAAATTAATTAATGCAACTGATATGTTTTGAATTTGGTAAAATAGACATCATTTTTGAGTTCATAATATCAAATATAGATTAGGCCTAATTTTTGGTATTTTTCTGGAAACTTTCATTTTTTGATGAATAGTGAAACCACTAAGTCGTAGTTAAAAAAAATGAATTTTTCATAAAACTTAATTTTACCACTTCTGTGAGTGGAATTTCAAAAATCCGAGAGACAAGGTTGATTTCAGTAAGTAAAATGTGGTTCAATGAGATGAAAACAATTTTTAGTAAATAGTAACTTTTTACTTCTTTTTTACCATGGTTAAAAGTAAATAGGGTAATTAAGGGTAAAAATGTTATTATTATTACCCTAACACATGTCCTAATTCTATTGGATAAGTTTAATTCGACCAAAAACAACCTTAGGAATAAAATATGACCATTTAGGCCCACTTGGATTAGATTAGGACATTTATTATTAATTTATTAAAGAAGGTTTAAAATAGTTAAAATCAAAGTTCAATAAGTATATCATTTTTAATATAGGGTTATACATAAGATAAATTCGAATATAAATATTCATTAGAAAGATAAAAATATTTCCTACATAATTATATTTTATTTGTAATTTTTAGACTCTAAATAAGTTAATTTATTTATGACACAAAGATGATGCAATAATTATCTTATTAATGAAATATTGACATAATTGATGTTATAAATACGAAAATAAATGTAATTTCAGACTTTTTATGAATTAATCTAATTTTCTAGGTTAATATGACATGTTAGTATTGATTTAATTTACTTTTTTATAACTAATCATTCTGTTATGATTTTTATAAAAATCAATTACTAAATAGTGTCAAAATTGACATAAAATAGTTTTTAAAACAAATATTATATTATTAATTGTTATTTTATTCTTAAAAATCTAAGGTTAGGCCAAATTACTTAGATAAGGTTATATATATTAATAATAAACAACTTGGGGTTCGTTTGTCTTGTTATTGTAAGTTTATTAACCTTATAGTGTAAGAACACAAAAAGACATGGTAAAAGTAAAATTATCTAACTTAAGGTTAAATATAAATGATAAGGTTAAAATAGGAACCTAAACTTGTCTAAATTCTATTTTATGAGTGGATTTAGACCCATCCTCACCTTATTTTAGAAATAAATCAATTTGGAGCTATTTAAAACCGAATTTGGCTTTATAATAAAATAATATTTTTTGTTATTCCAAAGGTGCCCCTCTCCTCTGTTATAAAAGGGCACCTCCTCCCTCCCTTCCTCACACCACTTTGAGCCTTCAAGCTCGGCCAACCCCTGAAAAATTCTCTTCTACACTTCCCTAAAAACATCCTAGAGGTCCTGGTCTTCTTCAAAGACCAATTTTAGTACCCTAAGAGGAGGACTCAAAGAGGCGCTTCAAAGAAGAGGTAATGTCCGTTACCGATTCTTTAAACTTTATTTATTCTTCCACTTCTTCTTATTAGGTTGTTTCATTATAAAGTAATAACATCAGTATCCCTCATATACTAATATGTTATTATAAATATGAAACAAACCTATTTCACCTCTTATCCATCCTACGAAAAAGGAAATCACCGCGCGTGCGTACGTACGGAATACCGTCTCCACGCCGTGGTGTAATCTATTTTCCACCACCACCTTACTAGGATGGGTATAATGGTGTACATAATAACCATATATGATTATTGTAAAGTTATATTTATTCTGAAATAGTATACATACACTCCAATACAATTCCACGATCATGAGAACGATATCATCGCTCGTGCATATGTACGGACTACTGTCTCCACGACGCGATGAGATTCATTCTCCACGTTAACCATTCATGATTGATTATAAAGTATATATAATAAGTAATCATGAAATATATGACATAATAATGATACTGGATTTATGTGTATATATATGTATGTCATCTACTTAATTCCATTCAACTCAATAAGGAAACAAAAATAGCATTCATGCGTACGTACGGCCTACCGTCTCCATGAACGGTGTATTTCTTTCCATTTACTGATCTATTATATATATGTATATTGTGAATATATATTATATATAAATCATGTTTTATATTCTGGAGTTAAGTAATAATGATCTGAGTAATCATATAAATAATTACAAGTCAAAACACGGACGACAAATGAAACGATTTTACCCAAAACGCTCTTTAACATGGAATTTACAAAAGAACGGGTAATATAAAGTCATAAGTGAACCATATATGATATCATAACAATTATTATGATTCTGGAATAAGTAAATGACATTATTTAAATCGTTATACAGGAGTTTCGGACACTTACGAAGCAAATCAGACCTAAGGTAAGGGAAAATATCACAATCTCATGTTTATCCGAGATTGTTTATACTTTGGTATTTACTGGGGTGTATTTTATCATCCACATCCATGTTTCCTAAATATGTAATATTTATATCCTTCTATAGTATTTTATATCCAATTTTACCCTTCGGTGAGTTTTTAGTAAAATATAAGAAAGGAATCTTTTGTCATTTTTCGTATGAGGTACTTTTTGACTTTTCCGACAAAAGTACGGGAATAATGTTTTTTTAACTTATACGATATGAATGGATTTTTAGAACATTATTTCCAAGAAGCTTCCTTTACATGTTTTCAAGTTTATTTTTAATCAACTTCTTTTAGTTTAAAATTGTATGACATGTTAAGTAAGGAAAAATGTTTTTGAAGTAGAAAGGATATTTTCCTCAAGAATAGAGTTCAAGTGTTTTATCAAAATTATTTTCCATATAAGATAATATAGGGTTCTGTTTCTATCCCTATTTTTACATTGATTTTATTTTGTTATGACGGAATTATTTTTATTATGTCCTTTTATCTTATATGGATTATGTTATGATGGCATGATGATTCCCATTTTTATTACATGGGTTATGAAATGATGTATGATTTTTTTTTGATTTTGTGGCACACATAAGAATGATATCATTATGAGATGGGTGTGACCTATATCTCCCTCCAATGCATTGGGTAAAGATTTTATATCTCATGAGATAGACATGGCTGGAATGGCAGGTTAAACCGGTTCAGTGAAATAGGACTGAAACGAGGAGTGAACTCGGTTCAGAAATGGACTTTGTCCACTAAGATAGTCTTGGAAATGAGCCTTGACTGATAAGAAATGATTATCTATGATTATGTGTGTATGCCACAAAGTTTCATGTTTTAGGTTATGATTATTGGGATTACATTTCACTACTATGATTTATCCCATGTTATGAAATTATGATTTCTTTTGCAGGTTAAGATTTCCAAAAGTTATGCTCTTATGTATATGATGTGATTGATATTTCTTTTGTTTATCCTTACTGAGAATTTGAGCTCACCCTATGATGTTTTCTTTTCCCCAGGATATAAAGAAATATTTTAGGTAAAAAAAAGGAAGATCTTTATGGGAGATGTTGAAGATCTTTCACCATGATTAGAAGATTATATTCCTAGTTTCCAAAGACACTAAACTATTATGGTCCTTGTGTGTGTGTTTTTGTTATGTACTAAGTATTCCGCAAAAGTAATGTAATGTACATGTACGTTAAGCTTCGGGTCTCTACAGTTTTGGCTTCTCAAAATAATCTTATAAAATAAATAAATAGGTTGCACACATGAAATGATAACTTGTTTCATAATTTCACATAAAATGATAAGGTTTATCTCATGCAGTTGAGCAAACAAATCATACAATAAATAAATAGGTTCCACACATGGAATGATAACTTGTTTCATAATTTCATATAAAATGATAAGGTTTATCTCATTAAGTTGAGAAAACAAAGTGTTTATAAGAGTTTACAATCACTAGACATTAGTTTGGAGGTTGAAAAATACCATTTTTAAATAAAAGAGAAAGAACATATATAATTTGTTTATTTTTAAATGCCTATATATGTATATATATATATATACTTATATAGGTGTATGTGGTTTGTATACATAAAAATCTTTCAAAATTTTAAAACAAGAACCCTCCCATATGAACACACACCATGAAAAAGTTGATAAATAAATGTAAATGTGTTTACTTTCATGTAGGATTACACATATGCTCATATATATATATATATATATCACTTTTATAAAAATAAATTTTGAAAAGTAAGTTAATACATAAGTTTTTAGATATAAGATTCATGGAAAATAAACCCTTAACATACATACATACATACATACAGATATATATATGCCAAATATATTAATATGTATATGTGTATATACACATGTATATACACATATATATGCAATTTTTGGTAAAATATCATATCATGGTAGTAAAATTACACCCTTAAAACTTTAATTATAAAGAAATAGACCCTTGAAAATCGATATTGCATATAATATATACCATTTGGATTAAAAAGATATGGTATACACATATATAGATGTATGTATATGTATATATGTTTTCAAAAACAAGAGAAAATAAAAAAGGCCCTTACTTGATTTAAATTAGGAGAGGCTAAGTGTTTCTAGAACTGAGAGAGAAAGAGAGATCTTGGAAGATAGAATTTTCAGGTAACAACTTGGGTGAAAAGTGAGGTTTTTAAACAAAAACAAAGTTTTCAATTGCTGTTTTGAATTGACCATATATATCCCAAACAAAAACATTAATTATCACAAATAAATGAGAAACATGTTTATTTACACCCTAAAATATAAAATTGCAGCAGTGAAGAGGATCTGAGTCAAGTATGGAGATGTTTGGTTTAAAATAACACTACCTTTGGAAATAAAACAAGGGGTCGAGACTAAAGGAAACATGATGAGAGTGGAAAGATGGCATCATGAGAAAGAGAGGATGGAGAGGTGCCATTGGCTAGAATGTTGTATGGGGATTGGTGTGGCTTCATGAGGAAGAAGAAGGTAGAAAGAACAGATGACTCAGATCTATTTTGATCTGATCCAAGGGTTTGTATTAACCCTAAAAATTTTTAATGAAGGGAAACTCATGGCTGGATAATGGACGACCAGGATGCAACCATAGATCTAATCCGACGACCCAGAATTGATCATTGTATTTTAAAATGATGGATGGATGAGATTATATTAGAAGGATCGAACGATTAAGGTCATCTGTGCATTTTTAATTAGGTTGAACGGTCCAGATCTAATGTGGCTAGATTGGACGGTTGAGAAAAACTATAGTGAAGGAATGAAATGGTGGGGGTTCAAATGTGGGATCAGCGCGGGCGTCTAGGATCTTGAGCGGTGAGATCCTGTGGCTGAGATCACGCGCCTCGAGAAAAACTAAATCCCACATCGAAACATAGTGGGTTTTGGGGCTTCCTTATAAGCCTCAGTGTGCGGCGCCTCTATTCGATGACACAAACACACACTCATGGGGTCCTTATACATGGGACCCCACCCATGGGCGCTCAGCCCGCCCTCTGCTCACGTTTGACCGGGTCCTATACACAGGTCCTTGTGCATGTCACCTAAGATATGAATTCTTGGTTTGCCTACTGCTCGAGCCTCGTTGGGTGCAGGCAGGCGTCTCCTTACTAGGGTTAACTAGGTACCCCAACATAGTTGAGGTGTCCCCTTAGCTTAGGGATGGTTTAAATTTTTTTAAGACTTTAAAATAAAAAATTTATATATAGAACAAATTTTATCCAAAATTATTTTATTTAAATCCCTTATTAACATCCTTTATTACCATTAACTATTTCCATGCACTTCTTAAAATGAAAAAAATGTTGTCATCTTAATTTTAATTGCCAAAAACACATAACCATGTTGTATCAAACCATAATATTATTTCAAAATATTTTAACTCACTAATACACATAAAACACTAATTTTTATTACCCATGTTATTAATTTAAAACCATAATTTCATTTAACCAAAATATTATTTAAACACACCCAATGGCTATAAAACCCAACAGTCACTTTTAAACACCCAATATACACTTATAACATTCATATTGGTCATATAAGTACCCATCCAAGGCATCAAAGATCATTACTTGTTTTTAAGAGGATTGTGCTCTACATCTCTTTGACTCTTAGCATTTTTGCTATACTTTTTTCCATATTGTTTTTTACGATCAATCTAAGGGATTTCAACTACACTATTGGCCTTATTGTCATGCTTGGTAGTCTTCCGTTTATTCTTCTAGGATGTACAATGAGTTTCCCTGAGTAGTTCTAATCTTTTGTATCCATGTAATATTTCAGTGTTTGAATAAAATATTTGTCTTTGTACTTATTGTATTTGAAATAAAACACACCAATTCACATTAAAATAATAATAATAATAATAAATAAAATATTATTATTACATTTATAATTAATTTTGGGCGTTACATTCTCCCCCTCTTAACATAATTTCACCCTCAAAATTCTATTATACTCATACATTCCCCACCAACAATGACCTTATGATATCATCCTCGATGTCCCTACAAAAACAATTTAATTATTTTATTTTATTTTATATTATTAAAAAAGACTTATAATAATTCATCCATACCTTTAACAGGTCCACCACCATTGGAGACTTTCTTAGTAAGTTCTTCCAGTAAGGTTGATCCCTAAAACATTTTTAAATTCTTCAATTTCATTTTCCCAAATTCACCTCAAGAAGTTAGGGTCGAACTCATGTGGACAAAAATAGTTCCTTGAGAGAGTGGAAAAAGAGGTTCAAAAGTTTAAAGATATCATAATAGACTTGGTTCTGATAAACTAGTCAGGTAACTTTGTTTTCTAACAACTAGATATCATAAAGTCTTCCAAACATTCTAAAGCTCAGAACTTGAAACAGATAGACTGCATGGGGGTCACCCACCTCTACAGCTTCTCAAAATTTTTCTAAGGCCTGATAAGTTTCAGACAGGGTGAAACATAGGAAGATACCTTCATAGTACTTTCCTTTATGTACATAATATGAAAGTTGTGCATACGACATAAAGTAATAGACATGATTCAGTCCTTGGTAGAGCTAAATGACATTTGGGTTATTTGACACTTGGTAGAGATGTTTGCAAGACAAAATTAGGTTTGTGAAAGGATGGTAAGCATATGAACATGATTTGGAAATTATGGTCTCGAGTAGCTCAGTAGGAAGAGACAAGAGGTTAGTTGGTGAAACCTCATCATCCATATGAAAATATAAGAAATGAATTTCATTTATGAAAACATACTTAAATTAGTAGTTTTATTCTAATTTTCCAAAGTTCACTAGGCTGTTCCTTTGATACCAACTGTAAGGATCCAGACCCCAGTTTCCCGGAGTCTATGCTAAAAATATGTTGCGTATTTTGTTTATAAAAATAACTGAATAATTACACAACATACTACATAAAAGAAGGATCTTTTACTGGACTAGGTTTTAGAGAATTAGAAATCTAGTAATATGTTCAGATATAAAAGCACAAAATTTAGTAAAAATTAAAAAAATTAACATCAGACCAAGGATTCCACATTAGAAATTCATCATAGAACTTCCACTAAACCTGTAAGAGTAATTTAAATACATAGGATGAGCACAAAATTTACAGCAAGGAGTTTTAAAACAATATCATTAAGAAATATTTTTTTAAAACATTTATTTAAAATACCTACTTTAAATCACGAAATTAACATCTCTCATAACATGTCATCATCATTTTATTGATATATTCTAAAACAACTTTAGGATAAACTCATACTCAAAATCGCTAAACTTATTTAAGAGTTACAAATAAAATTCATTATAAAATATGCATGCACTTGAACAGAAATGCATGAAATTATACCTATAGGTTCGATAACAACCATACTTAATTATGTATGACATATCAGGGGTGCGGATAAAAATTTACACATGAAATAATATTTTTTCATAATTTTCACAGACAAAGATTTCATTTATCATTTCACATAAATGCAAACCATGAAATGATAGATAAGTTTCTAATATTATTATCAATCCTTTCAAATAGATTATTTTCTATATAAGTTTATAATTAAACATAAAACATTTTACCATGTGAATTTGAAAATGTAAAACCGATTAATATAGGTTCATAAGAGAATTATTATAAACTATGGATATTATTCTAGTTGAATAATCACATGGACTTTCACTTAATAGATTCATAATGAGGGAATGCATAATGTGGGATATCATAACCATACCATCAAGGCCTCATTCCAAGACCATAAATAACCATACTGTCAAGGTCTCATGCCAAGACCATAAATAACCATTTTGTCAAGCCTCATGCCAAGATCGTAGTTTGTCTCATGAGACCTACTGATGCACCGAGAGGCTATAACAGGCCACACCCATAACATAAGAATTCCAAATAATTCCTCATATGTCTAATAAAAATATGTTTTAAAATCAAAGTGTCCCATACCACTTTGATTTATTTGAATCTTAATCATAGTTGAAATAAATTCACTGATAAATTGTTGAGGTACATAATATTTAAACAATACAAATTATCCCATAACACCTTTAAAGTTTTATTTCTTAATCCATATATTATCATAAAAATATTCATCTCATACTTAAATTACTTTTCTTTATTTTTAGGTCATCAATAAAATGAATACTGAAATAAATGTACATTTAATCAAAAAATGAACATATGGTTTTGTATTCTAAAAATAATATTATACAATAAATAAATAGGTTTCACACATGAAATGATAACTTGTTTCATAATTTCACAAAAAATTATAAGGTTTATCTCATGCAGTTGAGAAAAGAAATGATACAATAAATAAATAGGTTTTGCACATGAAATGATAACTTTTTTCATAATTTCACATAAAATGATAAGGTTTATCTCATGAAGTTAATAAAAAAAAGTGTTTATAAGAGTTTAAAATCACTAGACGTTAGTTTGAAGGTTGATAAATACCATTTATAAATAAAAGAGAAAGAACATCTATACTTTTTTTATTCTTAAATGCCTATATATGTATATATATATATATACACTTATGTAAGTGTATGTGGTTTGTATACATAAAACTCTTTCGAAATTTTAAAACAAGAACCCTCCCAAATGAACACACACCGAGAACAAGTTGATAAATAAATTTAAATGCATTTACTTTCATGTAGGATAACACATATACTCATATATATGTTTATCACTTTTATAAAAATAATTTTTGAAAAGTAAGATAATAAAAAAGTTTTCAGATATAAGATTCATGGAAAAGAAACCCTTAACATATATATATATATATACTGAAAATATTAAGTTGTATATGTGTATATACACATGTATATACACATATATATACAATTTTTGGTAAAAGATCATAGCATGGTAGTAAAATTACACCCTTAAAACTTTAATTCTAAATAAATAGATCCTTGAAAATCTATATTTAAAATCATATATACCATTTGAATTAAAAATATATGGTATACACACAAATAGATGTATGTATATGTATATATGTTTTCAAAAACAAGAGAAAATAATAGAATCCCTTACTTGATTCAGACCAGGAGAGGCTGAGCATTTTTGGAACTGAGAGATAAAGAGAGAGCTTGGGAGATAGAATTTTCAGTAATAACTTGGGTGCAAAGTGATGTTTTTAAACAAAAAAAAGTTTTCAATTGCTATTCTGAATTGACCATAGATATAAAAAAAACATTAATTAGTTCAAATCAATGAGAAACATATTGATTGACACCCAAAATATAAAATTGCAACACTGAAGAGGATCTGAGTCAAGGATATAGATGTTTGGTTTAAAATATAACCACCTTTGGAAATAAGACAAGGGGCTGAGACTCAAGGAAACACAATGAGAGTGGAAAGATTTCATCACAAAAAAGAGAGTATAGAGAGGGGACAGTAGCTACAAGGTCAGATGGGGACTGGTGTGGCTCCACGAGGAAGAAGAATGGATAAAGAACAAAGGACTTAGATCTATTTTAATCTGATCTAAGGGTTTGTATTAACCCTAAATTTTTTTAATGAAGGTAAACTCGCGGTTGGATAATGGATGACCAGGATACAATTGTGGATCTAATAGGATGACCCGGAATTGATCGACACATTTTAAAATGATTAATGGATGATATTAGATTGGAAGGATCAGATGACTATGATTGTCCGTGCATTTTTAATTAGGTTGAACTATACAGATCTAACGTGGCCAGATTTAATGGTTGAGAAAATATGCGGTGAAGTAATTCGGTGGTGGGGGTTTGAAAGTAGGATCAGTGTGGATGACTAAGATATCACGCGACGAGATTATGTTGCTGAGATCGCACGCTGTGAGAAAAACCAAATCCTACATTGAAACAGAGTGGGTTTTTGGGGCCGCCTTATAAGCCTCAGCATGCAACGCCTCCATTCAATGACACAAACACACACTCATGGGGTCCGTATACATGGGACCCAACCAGTGGGCACTCAACCTACCCTCTAATCACACCTGATTAATCCCTATACATGGGTTCTTTCACATGTATCCTAAGCTATGGATGCCCAGTTTTCCTACTGCTCGAGCCTCCTTGGGTGCGGGTAGATGACTCCTTGCTGAGGTTAACCGAGTCCCCCAACATAGTTAAGGTGTCCCCTTAGCTTAGGGATGGTTCCAATTTTTTTAAGTCTTTAAAATAAAATTTTTATACATACAACAAATTTTATCCAAAATTATTTTATTTAATTCCCTTATTAACATCCTTTATTACCATTAACTATTTCCATGCACTTCTTGAATTAAAAAAAACTATTTCCATCTTAATTAAAAAAACATAACCATGTTGTATCAAGCTATAATATTATTTTAAAATATTTTAACTCACTAATAAACATAAAACACTAATGTTTATTACCCATTTTATTAATTTAAAACCCTAATTTCATTGAACCAACATATCATTTAAACACACCCAATGGCTATAAAACCCAATGGTCACTTTTAAACCCCCAATTTCCACTTATAACGGTCATATTGGCCGTATAAGTACCCATCTAAGGCATAAAATATCATTACCTACTTTTAATAGGATGATGCTCTACATCTATTTGACTCTTAGTATTTTTTTTATTCTGCTTTCCATATTATTTTTTTTACGACCGATCCAAGGGATTTAAACTATACTATCGGCCTTATTTTCATGCTTGGTAGTCTTCTGTTTATTCTTCTAGGTCTTGAGATGAGTTTCCTTGAGTAGTTGTAATATTTTGTATCCATGTAATATTTTAGTGTTTGAATAAAATGTGTCTCTTTATCCTTAGTATATTTGAAATAAAACATAACAATTCACATTAAAACAACAAAAATAATAATAATAATAACTAAAATATTATTATTACAGTTATAATTAAGTTTGGGGTTTTACATATCATGCCCCCAATCAGAGACCACATCTTCTCTAGGTCCATTGGGCCACTTTCAGGTGTAATACCCATCCACATTATCACTGCTTATAGAATCCCCTGGGTATCTCAATGCATAATCCCCACACCATCCAACCAAGATCAATCCTCTTGCGAAGGGAAGATTCCATGTGTAAGTCCCACACCATCATTCTTCAATGCATCAATTGTGATGAGAATATTCTTACCTAATGACATTAAACTCCATGGACCGGTCTTGTCACAAGACCTTAAACTGCAGCATCAAACTACATTAGTTTTGATCCTTATCTTCAAAATAGGATACGCAGGATGCCTCTTTAAGGTTAAATCCTGACCAATGGTAGGCCCAAGTGCCCCCGTCCTAGGGATTCACCTCATTGATCCACTTATATGGGTGTTCCAATCAACCTTCATGATGTAACATCTTTCATTTATGGGACACACCTCCCAGATCTTCCTTTAAAGGGCATTCTGATCCATTATCCTTTATGTTGTGACATATTCCTTTTATAGGACACACCTCCTAGATCCTCCTCAAAAATGCGTTCTGATCCATCTGCCTTCATAGTGTGACATCTTCCCTTTATGGGACACACATCTTGGATCTGCATCTAAAGGGTGTTTTGATCCATCTGCCTTTATGGTGTGACATATTCCCTTTCTGGGACACACCACTTGGATCCACCTCCATCGGGTATTTTGATTCATCCATTGGTAAACCTTTCAGGTGCTCCCTCATAGGGATGAACCTCCCCGATCCACCTCTATGGGGAATCTTGATCACTCATCTCTATAAGACGGTAAACCCAAGATCTACCTTAAGGTGTGTTTCATCCCAAACTCAGGTGTTCCCTCCTAGTGGCATACCTCCTTGATCTACCTTCATGGGGGTCTTGATCAATCAACTTTGTCTCATCAAGATGTTAAACTCACGGCCTTTCTCATGATGATACTTAATTTTAAACATGGGATTCTTGAGGTGAAATACTTGGAAAATATATCCCCTCGGCATTAGATACCTTATGATCAACATAAGATGCCTTGGGTTCCTCACATAATATGACTCCATGAGATTCCCTCCCAAGAGGAAGATTCACTTGTGCCCATCATCCAGTGTCTAGAGCTTCCCAGACCTGCCTGAAGTTACCATATACTCTGACAAAAGGTTTCTACCTTATCAAATAGAAGCAGAATAATTAATCATCATCCACAAGTAGATGACACCAAGAAAGAGTTTTACGAACATGACTCAAATCTATGAGGGAGACCTTGACTAGGCAACGATCTCCAAGGAGAAATTCTTGGAAGGAGGAATCGACATCCCATCATCCCATTTCAATCAAAGATTCCACATCACTAACAATAGTAGAAAAGACTGCCCATATTTGGAAAGCGGGGATGTGAGGATAGAAATGCACATCACTGTGATGATGTGCACCTCGACTGGGAAAGTTTAAAAAACAATAGGTTTGAGCCTAAGATTTCATCTCTAAAAGTTCAAGAGGATCTATCTCTGAATTAACTTTATAACATTATCATAGAATATGAAATGAGAAAAGTAATAGTTTTTAACAATACAGCTAAAGGTGAGATAAATTTTGAAGTTATGTTTAAAGATACTTTTAGTGTTGAAGAAATATAATACGAATCAAGTGATTCAGATGCCATAGAGGATGAAGAGGATTTCAAAAAAAATTCTTGATCTTATATTTAAGAGATAAAAAATGGGTAATTATAAAGGAAAAGGTAAAAAATATCTTATGTGCTATAATTATAATTACAATGTCTATTTTGTAAGTAACTGTCCAAAGAAGAAGATTTTTTATTTTGAGATTGATGAAGAATATAAGAATCCCATAAACCAAAGTTAAATAAACACAAGAAAAGGTTTTCTAGAAACATAAATAATTTTTTGAGCATAAAATAGTAGGATAATTCATCATCCAATAGTGAATCTGATGCTAAATTAAAATTCTTATATCATGTTAAAAAATTAAAATGTTTCATCAAGAAATGATGATGATGAAGAAAAGATAAATGGAATTTAATGGATTCTAAAAGAAAATTTGTAAGTAGATCTTGAGAAAATTACATAGCTCAATAAGGAGAAGAAAAATTTATTGAAAGAAACTAAGGAGATAGATTTTGAGAATGATGAGCATATAAAAAAGGAGATGAAACACCTTCATGAGATTAGAGTATATAAAGTAGAAATGGATGAGCTAAAAAAATATAAGATTTTGAAGGAAAACCATCCAAACAAGAGTATATCAATGAGGAAGAAAAAAAACTTATTGAAGAAAGTAAGAAAAAAATTAAAGTTGGATGAATTTTAGAACATGGTAAAAGATTATTAAAAAATATTTGATGAGAAAGAGGAAGATTTTTCTAAGACAAAATCAATCCATCTTATAAGAAAAAGTGAGTTAAATAAGATTTGATAAAAATTTACTAAAGAAATTTAGGTTAAAGGTGAATATTATCAAACTGGTGAAAAGAAGGGTACATAGAGCTAGGTTGATTATTTCCCCAAAAAATATCAATTTAAATCTTCCTATACAGGCAATATAGGTTCAAAAGGTAAGACCAGGTCATCTAGAACCAAAAATATTAGTGATAAATCACCTATTACAAAGAAATAATGGAATACTTCAAGAAGATTTCACCACTTAACGAAGACACCCACAATTTTTAAAGAGGCAACAACAACACACTTTAGAGTAGAACTACCATCAATACGAAATATAAAGTTTTAGAGGTCACTACTAGTATTTTGGAGTATTCAAACACAAATCCTACTCATGTTGATACAATATGCCTCTACTAGGAAAGAGGTATGAATGAAGGGTGGGAAATAATAAGCATATAAGAACAAACATTTCAATAAATAAAGATAAGGAAGAAAATAATTTTCATAAGGAGAATGTAATGAATATTATTTTTCTATGTGTTATATCAAAATATTATATGGGTTATTTTCAGAGATAGGAGATGAGACAATGTGAGATTCTGAAGCCCGATGAGTCTGGAATTAATATTTGAAAAACATTAAAAATATTAATATCACGCACTCATAGTTTTTATAAAAAAATTTGGAATAAATCTTAAATGGATGATTAAATCATAAATATAATGCCTACATTGAGCTTAGAGTGTGGTATTTACTCTAGGAAAGACATAATCTTTGTTGGTGTCAGGCATTTGGTTAAAATCCATCATGAGTGTAAATAATAAAATAAATAAATTGGGTTATTTATTTTATTATGTTGACACAACAACCTATTTTACCTCTATAAATATATAGCTATGATGATATCTCAGGTTTTAACACATAACCCTAGAGATCTAGAGGACAATTGGAGGAGAGCATTCTTGGTGGATGACATTAGATCAGATTGATATTGAGGATCGTTGCATCATCGGAGTTCTTGGATCTTGCCAATGATGGCAACACATGACTATTCTTCATCAGCGATCGATCAAAACTCTAGGTAGGATGTTTGATTGGTGTGATTCCATACAATTATTTTATACTGGTCGAATGTGGATCAATTCCATGAATAAAAATTGATTCACACATCGACAGTTGATTTTATTTATAGTTGGTTTATTTTTTCGTTGATTATTTACCTCATCATTTGTCAAATTATTTGACAATGAATTGAGGCTTAAAACAAAAAAAGGATGAGGTTAATTCATCAAATTTTATTGTTTATGGATTTCACCCTCGTTTATTCACATGATCATCACTGAAAATTAATTTGGCCCATAGTTCAATGAATACTTGATATTTGATCATTGAATAACCATTCTTAGATGCAACAGATCAATACCACAGGTATGAATTGTGATAAAGGGAACAATTAAGATGAAATGATGATAGAGTACAATCAGATGTGGGTCAAAATGGATTGAAAATTTCTATTCATATCAATTCTACAGAGTGTCTATGGATGACTCGTGTGGGTGATTCCCGAGAAGATTCAAAACTTGGATCCAAGTGATCGATGACGGTAGGGGATGGATGAACTTAGATCTACAATTCCAAGATGGAATCATAGCAGCAACAATAAGAGAAAACGATGTATAAGAGATCCATGAAATCTAGAAAATATCATGTTACAAAATGTGTAATCCAGAGATATATGCTATGTAGGACCCTATGTGTGGTACTAGGGTTTCCGTGTAGAAGAAAAAGATCACACACCACATGATATCTATCATATACCGTGTGAATCATGCTGGTGGTTCATAATGTTTCTAAGAGGATACACAGGAACTAGAAAGCCAAGATACATGGACATGACCAGATTACATGGGAGGAGATGTGTACTTGGACACAGCCAGGTATACATGGGCATGACCAGGTGTACATGGGTTGGTACATGGGCACAAAAAGAAGTACATGGGAACATACATACAACATGAGTAGTGATCCAACATACCTATACATGATGTGTATACTTTTTTACATGCAATGTATTTTCAGGCTTACATGCTATGTGAGGCAGTGTCATATAGGCTAATCAAGGGCTGGATAGACACATCGTATACCCCCTAATACACATCATGCACCCCCTTTGAGTGTGTTTGGAGCCCTTCATTTTTTCATTTTAGACTAGTGTTGGTTGAGTGTGTTCCCTTGGTCTATCCCCTCAAGGGTACAATGTGGCATTATATCAACAACTCTGGATTATGATCCTCTCTGGAGGATGAGTCTCATATAGAGTTTGTGGCATCCCTCTATGAGACCAGAGTGTGATCTTATATCATTCCTTCTTATACCCTAGTTTGGGTTTATGGAATCAGTGTGTCCTCTATACATGGGGTGTTGATCCTCCATCTAGTAGGCCATTTTAGTAGGGTTCGTAGTATTATTGGAAAATGATCCCTAACATAGCAGATTGATCCATATTGGGTTTGCGTTGTCCCCCAACATTCTTGGGCATGATCCCCTATCTAAGTATCATGATATTTAGAGATTAGTAATTTTTATTAGGTAGGTCCCCATGATCTTGAAATCTTGGATGTGTGTTTCTAGTGATATCATGGCTCATAGAGTGGGTTCTCCTAGAACAATCATAGACTAGAAGCTTTGAGAAAGATCCTGTGGTTGGCAGTTTGGATGAGACCACCTGGAGGCAAGATTTCCTTCCTAAGTATATCTTGGTTGTTTTTTCACTTTGATTTATAAATCATTGTTATGATTTGACTATTCTTTATGATTTGTGTTTAGTTTTTTGGGGTTTCCTACAGGGTATTGTTATAATCACCCATGCATGGTATCTTCATGCACGTGTCATATCTTATGAAGATGATAGACCTTTTGATGGTGTCTTAGAAGGATAGGGAGCCAGTGGAGAATAGATTTATCTAGACCGAACAATGTGTTTCCTAGGTGGTTTCATTTCATAGTAGTCTCCACCTTCCGAGCAGGTTGGACTCTCTTCAGTTTTTGGTTGGGCTTGTATTTGGACCCTTTTGCACTTTCAATAATTTATTATCATAATCTAATTGGAAGATCATAGATATATGTATACATTGTTTTTAGTTTTTTTTTTAAATTTCAATATTATATGGACTTGGAGATGTTTGTGTGTATACATATACATTAGGCTAATGCCTCCCATGTGTGGGATATGATTACTTAGCACTAGCCACTATCCCATGGCCTTTTGGAGGCAGGTATGGGGTAGTTGTGGATTAGGTCCCAATGGGTTAGTTCATGAAAAAGTGGCATCAGAGGTGTTAGTTTTACATTAGGACCATATTCTGTGATATTGGGTTGGGTTTTATAGAAATAGTGTTAAGTGTTTCAAATTTGGATTTTAGGACATAGAATCCAATGTTGGTGCGGTGACCGATGTATCCATACACTAGGACTTTGATCAACTACCTTTTGATTCGATATATGTAGATATTTTTTTTAGGGAAAAATTGGTACATGAATCATATAGAAATGGGTTGTTATTTCCATTTCCTTTTTGAGTTAGCTCCCCACTTATACTCTTTGACCATAGTATATCTTGTTTATTTCAAGATACCTCTATGAATAAAACTATATAGGATTCCACTAGGTGATCACAAGGATGATTTGATGAGTGATCATGCTTCGTACATGGTCCTATAATCATGATAGTACCTCTAGGTGGTTTACCAGCTATATTACCACCTTTTGAGTTGTTGTTATAACTGACAGTACTGGATGAGGGTGCAGGCTATCTAAGTGCACTGCATGAGTTTTATAGGCAATGAATTCACAAGTTTCGGGGTGATCTAGACCCCTAAGTGGATGAGGACTGCCTAGAGGCAACCCCTTGAGTTTTCTGCCTTTTTAGGACACATATAGATCAGATAGTTGTCCTCATAGTGAGCATTATTTAGGGATCCACTGGGTGATGGTGGAGTCTGGTGAATCAGTCACATGGCAACATAGCTCTCTCCTAGCCAAACCTTTAGCATTTCTTTAGGGAGGAGTTTTATCTAGCCACATTTTGATTAGTTCCCATCTAGAAGATTCTGTATCTATAGTAGGGAAGTAAGACCGTGGTGAATTATTCAAATATTTTTACTGATCTCTTATAGTACTCCATGGATATGGTGAGAGATCTATTTTTCATAGATTAGTCCTTTGAGAAGGGCTTATTGTGAGATATCAGGGCTTTAATGATATCTCTTTTCATTCCCATTTATGATGGAGTTCTTGAGCAGAACTTAGTATTGGATAGATTCCTAGTAGATTAGACACCAACAGTGGGTGTGGGTAGTTGGAACCCAATAAATGAGACCTCAATAGTGGGTAGCTGATGGTAGTCGTAGGGATCCAAGCATGTGAGACACTTCAGGAGATAATCATAGGATAGAGGATCAGTGGCGCAAGGATATCAAGATAGATTGAGTCAGATGAGGGAGATTTTATTTTTCTCATGCGATGATTGGGGACACCTATAATGGGATTGTTTAACTCATCATACATCTTACTAGGAGACAGTCTAGGGACCGCCCATGCAAAGACAGAGGCAATATCATGGAGGTATGTCGGAAAACAAACGTGGCATAGGGGAAGGTAGATCAACATGAGGTGGTAAAATGTTTGAACTATAGCCACCACTACCCATGTTAGTTCATTCTAGGATCAGGGAGCTGGTGGTCAGGGATAGGGAGAGCCACAGGCTATGAAGTCCTATGACCTCGAGTGTAACACCTCGAGTTTTTATAGACCTTTTTTTTAAAATAAATTAAATTTTCAATTATGTATTGAAATGCACTAAGTCAAACATTTCTTTCACATAGAACTGACTTTGTGTATGTTACATGACATCAACTCAATGTATATTATATAGAACACTGACTTGGTGTACGTTACACGTAACACCGACTTGGTGTACGTTACATGCAACATCGATGTTTCTATGAAACATCATTTTGCTATTATAATTGTTTAAATGAGATAATTATAATCTAGAATTTAAACTTAGAAATAAGAATAGTAATAAATAATTTTAAAATATTGTTTATAATTGTTTTATATAAATAAAAAATATTTATAATGAAAGATATGATTTTTGGTAAAGTCCTTTTATGTTTAAAAATACCATTTTCTTGAATGAACCGCTTTCAATAATAAAATTAATTTTAGACACATTTATAAATTTAATTTGATAAATTAAACTTCATTTTTTAATTTATAATGTCTAAGTTATCTTAGGGTTAATTTTTTATATTTTTCTGAGAAACTTCATTTTTTGATGAATAGTGAAAATACTGCTTTTAGGTTAAAAACTGCCTTTTCGTTTAAATAATTATTAATGTTAAATTATATTTTAAATTTGTTTTAAGATCAAATTATATAAATTAAACACCTATTAAAACAATTTAGGCCATTATAATTAATTTCACTATGAAATTGAATATAAAAATGTAATAAACTTTTGAACTTTTTTCTACTTTAAAGACCCATAATTTTATCTCATCCGTAGGATTAACATTAATATTAATTTTTCTATTTCTGTGAAATGAATTTCAAAAAAATGACATAATCCATTGTAATAATTATAATATATAGAGTCTAATTATATCATGTTTATTTTTGACCAAAATGATTAGTAAAAGTGATTAAAATTAATCACAATGATTAAGGTCAAATTAAGCTTAATTAGGGAGTAAACCATAATCTTATGGGGACCAAATGACCTAGAAACTTGTCCAAAAGTCATTTGATGGACATATATTTACCCTATAATCAATTAGATTGACTTTTTATCATTATTGGATACACTTGAAACATGAAAAATGTGGGTGTAATTCTCTCTTCAAATATTTATACGAGTGCCACTCCTTCCCTATAAAAGGCCACCACCTCCCCCTCTTCCTCACACCTATCAAAACTCTTAAGTTTGGAAAATATCTGAATAATACACTTACCAACATCACCATTCCTACTTTCATCCTATCTTTTGGTATAAAGTCTTCCAAGTAATCCTTTTGGCATAAACCAAAAGGAGTTACCCGATTAAGAGGAAACATCTTCTCTCGAGCTTCTTTCTTTTATTTTTCTTATACACCCCCTATAGTATCTTTATTCCATTATTGTATAACAAAAACAATATCCTCAATATACTAGGATGTTTTTATGATAAATTTTCAACCTAAAATTACACATAAATCCATCTAATAGATAAAGAACATACTGTTTATGTGTATGGTGAACTACCACCTCACTAAACGATGACTGTTCAATTTTTCCTTACCGCCTCTCATGATGAACATTATGATGGAAAATATTTTTATATATTATATTTATTATTTATTTAAGCTTATTTATTGCTTTTATAACAATTATATTTTTTACTTTCTATTTTGTGTTAATACGATAATTTCATTCGAGAAAGTGTGGACTACTACCCCCTCAAAGCGATATGATTCGTTCATACACTACATTGATTGTATTAAGGATGGTTTTTGTAACACCCTGAGATTTTATGAGATATATTATTTTTAATTTCTTTGATATATTCTGTTTTACGCTACACTAAGATTATCTTGCATTATACGCAACAATATACTTGGCTTTTGTTACACGCAAGAGCGACCATCCTCGATAGCTTGTGTGATACGCAATACTGAGTTCCACTAAATAATGATATAATATAATATTATTATGAACTAGATGTTATGAATATTATTAACCTCATTTTTAATTTTATATCATTATAATTCATCTTACACATTTTCTAGAACATGGTATGAGAACAAAATCAATTTTTCGTATAAAGGAAGTATTTTTCAAAAAAATGCAGTTTTACTGCCTTTTGATGGCGCAACCATTTTAAATATAACTTTTGATAAGTTTATAAGTTAAATTTGACAAAATAAACTAATTATTTTTATTCAGGATATAAAAAATTTACTTTGTAAAATTTTTCATATTTTTATGATAACTCTCATATTTTGATGAATAGTAAAAATACACTAAATTTTACTTAAAAGAAACTTTTTTCATCGAGATAATTTATATGGTTAAATTATAATATTTAATGGTTTTAAAGTACAAAAAAAATATATTTTTACCATTTAATATAATGAATGTCATTATCATTAATTTTATATTGAATTCATAGGTAAAAACATTTTAGTCTTTTGCAATGTTTTAAATAAAAACTCGTTTTTTTCGACAACGGGATTAATTTTAAATTAATGACTACATATTATCTGTTTTGAAATTGGAAAAATAGATTCCATATTTGGAATCAGTAGGTCCAAATTATGTTAATATGCTACTTTTATTTTTGGCCATTATGAATAGTAACTTCGGTAAATTTTATTTACCATAGTTAAAGGTAAATCGGGTAATTAAGGGTAAAAATAATATTATAAAATGACCCTAACACTTGTATTAATATAATTAGATGATTATATTTCGTCCTAAAATATACTTGGGTTAAAATTTTATCTGTTGGAACCCACTTTGATGAGATTAAGACCTTTAATTTATTTTATTTAAAGGAAAGTGAAATATGTCTCACTCAAACTTTAATAATAAAATTATTTTTAATATAAGGTTAAAAGGAATATAAATTTTATTATAAATACTAATTTTAAAGATAAAATGTTTTTATTTATCATGGTAATTTATTTTTAATTTTTAAGAAATATATAATTACCTTAATAGCTTTTACATTAATGATGCAAAAATTATTTATTTTGTGAAAAATCAATAATATAGTTTTTATTAAAATAATAATTCTCATTAAAAGACCCAAACACTTGACCAAAACTTATTGGTTGAGTATATATACACCATAATCATACAAGTGTCGACTGGTGGACCATTTTGAGCTTTATAAAACAGATTATGACATTTATATTATTTTATTTTAAATGATGTCAAAGTTGTACCCTTCATAATTTAATAAACATAACATTTTAAAAGTTGGGTGTTTTAGAATATAAATTCAACTAAAAGTATTCTTATAAAATATATTAGATTTAAATTCATCATATTATTTTATTTTTAATTTTTATGCAAAAAATAAGTATATTAAATAATTATACAAAAATGTTGTAGTAATTATTTTATTAAGAGAAATATCAAATAAATGGTTTTAAAAATATTAAAATAAATATTATACGTACTTATAAATATTCTTCACGAATTTTATTGATTCATATGACATGTTATAAATCTATTAATTATTTTTTTGACTCTATCATATGTTTGGATTTTATTTAATTTCAAATAAATGAATAGTGTCAAAATTGACACTATTGATATTTTATAAAAATAACATATTATTAAATTGCCTAAAAATCACAAAAATATTCAAAAATTACAAATTTAAAATTATATGGTCTCTAATTTTATAAAGTATTCAAATATGGATAATTAATAACACATAATTAAGTATTTATAATTGTTTAAAATTTAGAATATTATTACCACAAATAAAATTAAATAGATTAAATAAGGATAAATCAAAATGATAAGGTTTAAAATAGATTCCAAACATATCTACATTTTATTGGTTGATTATATTACCACCCTATCTCACATCATATTCAATTTTGAGTCATTTTGGAGGTTTTTAAGTGGGTTTTGATTTTATTATAAATTAATATTTTTGAGAGTTTCCTAAAGTGCCCCTCTCCTCTCTTATAAAAGGACCTCTCCTCCCTCTCCTCTTCACACCATTTTGAGCTTTAAAACTCGGCCAAAACCTGACCATTTCTCATATAAACTTTCCTAGAGACATACTATAGGTATTTTACTTCTTCAAATACTAACCTTAGTTCTCTAAGAGGAGGTTTAGAAGAGGCATGTAGAAGAAGAGGTAATATCCTTTACCGATTCTTTCAAACTTATTTCTTCTTCTACTTACTTTATATGAGTTGTTTCATTATTAGGTAATAATTCCAGTATCCGTTGTATACTGAAATGTTATTATGAATATGAAACAACCATATCCCATCTTCTATCCATCCTATGAAAAATGAAATCACCACGCGTGCGTACGTACGACCTACCATCTCTACGCCGTGGTGTAATCTGTTTTTCATAACCAACCTACTTTGATGGGTATAATAATGGAAGAAATAACTATATATTATTATTATAACATGAAACTAATTGTGATATATTATATTATCCATTAAAATTATATTCAATAAATATGGGAATGATATCATCACTCATGCGTACGTACGGATTGCCGTCTCCACGACGCGATGAGATTCATTCTACTTGTTAACCATTCAAGAATGATTATAAAGTATATATAACAAATAATAACATGACATAATAATACTAATGTATTTATGTATATATATATATATATATCATATACTTACTTCCATTCAATTCAATAAGGAAAGGAAAACAACGTTCATGTGTACGTACGACCTACCGTCTCCATGAACAGTGTATTTCATTTCATTTATCTATCTATTATATACATATAATGAATATACATATGATATATAAATCATGTTTTAAATTCTGAAAGTAATTAAATAATGATATACGTAATAATATCAAGAACAACAAGTCCAAACACGTACGATAAATGAAACTATTATTACCCAAAACGTTACTTCAACATGGAATTGACAAATGAATGGGTAATATAAAGTCGTAAGTGAATCATATATGATATCATAAAAATTAATATGATTCTTGAATAAGTAAATTACATTATTTAAATCATTATACAGGAGGTTTGGATATATAAGGAAGAAATCATACCTAAGGTAAGGGATTATTTCATCTCACTTTTATTTCTGTGAGACATATGCCTTAATCACCTTCTATTTCTTTTGTATGGTGTTTATGCTTCCCATGAATGTTTTATGATTTTTATTATGAATGATATGATATTTATATATGCATGTAATTTTCTTTATTTTATGACATTTATGATTCCACCAATAATAAATGGTAAGGGATAATTTTGCAATCTTATTTTACCTGAGATTGCTTATACGTAAGTATTTACTAGGGTTATAATTATCATCCATGTCTATGTTTTCTAAAAATGTTTTCATAAAATTTTTACTATTTTTACATGTATTTTTAAAGTCATTGTTACCCTTTGTTAACTTTTACCACATTGTATGTAAGGAATCTTTCTTTTGTTTACCATACAAGTTACTTTTTTGACTTTTCTGGAAAAAGTATGAGGATAATATTTTTTTAAACTTAAACGGTATGAACAAATTTTTACAATTTCATAACGCCTTATTTCCAAAAATCTTCCTCTACAAGATTTCATGATTATTTTCAACGAAATTATTTTCTTTTAAAATTGCACAATATTTTGATAAAAGAAAATGATTTTGAAGAAGAAAGGATATTTTCCTCAAGAATTCATTTCAAGTGTTTTATCAAAATTATTTTCCATCTAAGATGAGAATATTTAATATGGATATTTTTCATGTATAATTTCCCTATTATTTACATGGTTTTATTTTGTTTATGATTAAATTATATCCATTGTTTTATATGGATTATGTTATAATGGGATGATGTATATGAAACCCATTTTATTCATTGAGTTATGATGAATGATTTATGTTTATTTTGTGGCACATGAAAGAATGATTTCATTATAAGATGGTTGGGACCTATATATCCCTCCAATGCATTGGGTAAATATTTATATCACATGAAATAAACATGGATGGAATGGAAAGTAAATATAGTTTAGTAATACAGGGCTAGAACGACAAGTAAACCCGATTTAATAATGGACTTCTTCCACTATGATGGTCATGGCAGAAATGTCTCGGATACTATGGAAATCATAATATGTGCTTATTAGTTTTCCATAATTACATGTTTTATTCCAATGCTATTATTTTATGGTTAATATTCCTTTATGATCCATTCCTTACGTACTACCATGTTTTATGTCATTACTCAATATTTTTATGTTTAAATTTTATGTTCACATTTTTACGTTCAAATGTTTATGGATTGTTTTATGTTCTCCATGTTTACCATTACTGAGCATTTGAGCTCACCCTTTCTATGTTTTCTTTTCCCCAGGACATAAAGAAAGGTTTTAGGTAAGAAAAAAGGGGAAGATATTTATGAGAGATGATGAAGAACTTTCACCATGATTAGAAGATTATGTTCTGAGTTTCCAAAGACACTAAACTATTACAGTCCTTGGGTGTCTATTTTTGTTATGTATTAAGTATTCCGAAAAAGTAATGTAATGTCCATGTACGTCAAGCTTGGGTATCTATAGTTTTATTGAATATATAATACATATATGATATAATAAATCTAATTTAATAATTATATATATATACACATATATATATATGTATTTTACTTTATTTCTTCCAACATGTCAATTAAACAGAAATAGCATTCGTACATATGTACGACCTACTGTCTCAATGAACAGTGTATTCTGTTTCATACTTATATATTATATAGATTATTATAATACACATATAATGTATATAAATGATATTTATATCATGGTTTAAATTCTATAAATCATGATATAAAGTATAAATACCAAAGATATAACAAATTAAGACACATGCGAAGAATAAAGTGAATATTATTCGAAGTGAAACCTTAATATAGGATGGTTAACAAGCAAGAAATATAAGGTCATAATAAAACCATATATGGTATTAAATATAATAATATATTTTTTTAAAATATTTATAATAAATTTATATTTATAATACAGGTGTTTTGAATGAGTACAATGAGATCCAAGACACAAGGTAAGGGGATTTCATCTCACTTTTTATTTCCATGAGATACATGATATGTTCACCACTATTTCCTTTTGTGTGGTGTATGTAATGACCATGATTGTATTATATGTATATTATAATTAAATTTATGGGTATTAACAAATCTATTTTATGATCTTTCTTTCACGGAGTTAAAGTTTCAAAAGTTAACAAACCAGTAAAATAGTTTTGTCTCAATTTGCCTTATTTGAGACTTATGTTTTGTTATGAACCTAAATTATCTTTAGAGGTGTATATAATTACATTTTACATGTTATATAATGAATTTAATTTATTTAATGATATTTTAAGATTAATTTAATTTTCATTTCTTACATGGAGATTATGATCCCAAGTTACCATGTTATAAGAGTTTATTGAGATAATCTCATTGCTTTTTGAGATTGTTTATGTTTATGATTAATTTGATGAAATATTACAATCCATATATCACGAATACTAATGAGTTTTTTTATCCTATATTTATTAAATATATATGCATGTATTAGTACCATTTTACCACTCTTTGGTACTTAAGATAATGTTTTAAGTAAAATCAGACTGTATCTCTCTCCGGCCAGAAATCTATTGTATTAAAAAACTATGTTTTCAAAAATGTTTTAAAAAGATATTTGAAGTCCATTTTTAATGAAAAAGGATTTAAAAAAAGTTTTATATGCTTCATTTATAAGTTTTCAAATCTATTTTCAAATAAAAATGTTTTCAAAAATGTTTTATGTTTTAAAAAGAATTTTCAATTCATAAAGGATATTTTCCTCAAGAAATGTTTTTAAAAGATATTTCAAAATTATTTACCATATAAGATAACATCTATTGGTGTTACTCATGAATTTATGAGTAAATTATTCAATTTTTTCATTCATATTATTTTTCTGAATGGATTATGATTTGATGACATGATATTTATGAAACTCGTTTCTCTTTAACGGGTTATATGATTTTGAAACCTGCTTCTTTTCACAGGTTTTGTTCATGATGAAATGATTATGAAATTGTCTCTTTCCACATGTTATGATATGATTACATGTTTATAATACCCATTTAATTTCATGGGTTATGATGTGGTTATTTATGATCTTAGGTCACATGTATGTATGATTTCACTGTGAGATAGGTGAGACCATTATCTACCTCTAATACATTGGGTAAAGATTTATATCTTATGAGATAGAATAAGATGATCATGGGAATGAAACTTGACTACTAATATGGTAATGGGAGTGAACCATGACTACCAATATGGTATTAGGAGTAAACTCATGCTACTAATATGGCCATGGAAATGAACCATGACTACCAAGATGGTATGGGGAATGAATCGATACTACCAAGATTTTCTGGAAATTGATGCCTTGAATACTATGAAAATATTATTATATATTCTTATGTGTCTTCTACAATTTCATGTTTTATTCCTATGTTTTTATTTTATTGATTATGTTCTTTATCATCTTATGATTCATGTCTTATGAACTACCAATATTTATTCTATGATTCATTTATATGATATTTGATATGCAGGGTATGATCTTTTATTTTCATGATCATGTTCTCATACCCTTATTCTCATGATTATGCTTACATATATCCCTTGTTTACACTTAGTGAGAATTTGATCTCACCCCTTATTATTTTTCCTCCCCTAGGTTATGAAGACATGTATTATGTTTGATGTTTCTAAGAAGAGTTATAGTTAAGAATAACCAAGTGGGAGATAATTTAGCTTACTCATGTATCGGTGTTTATGTTTCGATGTTTCCATAGGAACTAGACTAGTATGGTCTTTGGGTGTCTGTTTGTATAATGTTTTAAGTATTCCACAAAAGTTATGTAATGTTAATGTATGAAAAGAGAGGGTCTCTATATCAAGGCTCTAGGGATTATACAAGGTATGATCTGTGTATTTTCTATCTTATATGCTGTATTGATAGTCATAGGTGCGAGTCATTCCTTCCTTTCCACTTCTTTGGTTCAAGACTTAGAGATTATTATTGAGCCTTTGGCTCGACCCTTGCATTTGGATAATATAATTAGAGGTGAATCAGTGATCACAAACTTCTCCCAATAGTACAATATGATGCTTAGAGGCATGAGATTTATATGGTATCTCTTTGTAGCAGTGATGAGTTCTTATGACATCATCTTAGGTATGAATTGGATATCCATACTTCATGCCCAGATTAACTATTTTAGGAGAAGGATGTGATGTGTCCGTATTGATGGGATGAGGTTTTCCTTTATGGGTGAAAATGAAACATTGGAAGAGAAGGATATTCTCAGGCATATGAGAGTACATCTGATTACTCATTAGTTGGCTAGCATGACTCTTGGAGCAGTGGATGCTATGGGATACCAGTTTCCTGAGGTGGTGGAAGTGTATGAGGACATATTTCCTGAGGACATTCAAGTATTACCTCTTTATAGAGAGATAGAATTCTATATTGAATTACAACCTGGTACGATCCCGATATCTGCACCAGCATATAAGATAGATCCCATAGAGATTTGTGAGATGAGGGTGCAGTTGGAGGACATAAAGAAGAAGGGCTTTGTGAGACCCTGTGTTTCCCCTTGAGCAGCCCTTGTGTTTCTTTCCAAGAAGGCAGATGAGAGATTGAGGTTATGTGTAGATTACCCATGCTTGAACCAGGTGACCATGAAGAATAAGTATCCAATACTGAGAATTGATGAACTCTTTGATCAGTTGATAGAGGCGTGATGGTTCTCAAAGGTTGACCTCAGATCAGGATATCACATGCTGTGAGTATGGGATAAAGATATATCGTAGATGACATTAATATGTTTTTTCACTCACTATGAGTATTTAGTGATTCCTTTAGGCATGAAGAATGACCCAAAAGTGTTCATAAGACTCATGAACCATAACTTTCATCCTTTCTTAGACCAACTCATAGTGGTATTCATCACCAAAAGCTTAGTTTACTCAGTGCCCAAGGAGGATAATATGAGACACTTGAGGATGGTATTGGATAGAATCTGAGAGAACCAGATTTATGGGAAGCTCTCTAAGTGATATTTTTGGATTTGAGTGGTCCACTTCCTAGAATACATGATATCAGAGGTAGGATTGGAAGTGGATCCAGTGATGGTTGAGGTAGTGCTAGCTTGGGAGCCTCCCATGAGTGCTATAAAGGCATGCAGGTTCTTTGGGTTAGAAGGATACTATCAAAGGTTTGTACCCAATTTCTTCATATTTTCAACACCCTTGATATATTTGACCTAAAAGGGGAAACCTTTCATGTGGATGAAAAATTTCCAGTAGTGTTTTCAAGAGTTCATATGGAGGTTAAAGAGTTCCCCCATCTTGAGATTACTAGAGGAGGGTATCCAACACTTAATGATTTGTGATACCTCTGGGACTGGATCAGGTTGTGTCCTAATTCAAAGTAAATGAGTGATTTCTTATGGGTCCAAGCAGTTGATACCACATAAGAAGAACTACAGAACCCACAATATTGAGCTAGTAGTAGCAGTATTTTCCTTAAAGTTGTGGCAACACTACCTTATGGGTGAGTGGTTTATCATCCACTCAGACCACAAGAGTCTCAAGTATATCTTCTCTCAGAAGGATATTAACTTGAGATATAGGAAATGGATAGAGTTATCTAGGGACTATGACTTTGAGATTGTCTATAACCCTATTAAAGGGAATATGGTGATATATGATCTCAGTAGGATATCTTTTTCTTAGTTATTGGATGAGGGGTCAGAGCAGTTAGCCTTGTTACTGTTTTCATTAGTAGGAAAGGATGGTGCTTTTTATCATTAGTTGATGGTTGTTACCCCACCAATTTTACAATGAGTTAGGTAATATCAGCATATAGATACCGACTGTGAGACCTTATGTACTTAGATATCCACTGGACATGTTCCTGATGAATATTATGAAGGTGAGGGGCATGTTATCCTTTTTAGAAGAAAAATGATGATACTAGTGATGGTGTGATAGGAGGTTATGAGGGAGTTTCATACATCCCCTTTAGTGGAAAATACAGGAGTGAAAAGGATGTATTAGGACCTCTGATATTAGTTTTGGTGGCTAGACATAATGATTTTTTTTAGAGTTTATCTTTAGATGCCTCACTTGTCATCAAGTGAAGGATGAGCACTAGATTACAGCAAGTTTAGCTCAACCCCTTGAGGTTACTGAGTGGAATTAGGATGGGATATCCATGGAATTCATGATGGGGTTACCGTATACATTCATAGGCCATGATTCCATATGGGTGATCATAGAACAACTCATCAAGTCGTCCCACATCCAAGCAATTCGAGAGAAGACTTTAGTAGAGAGATTGAGATGATTGTACATGCAAAAGATAGTCCATCTCTACAGAGTTCTCTTAACAATAATTTTTGACCATGATGCTCAATTCATGTTTCAATTATGGATAATATTTCATGAGTCCTTTAGGACTTAGTTTCACTTGAGCATGATGTTTTACCCCTAGACTGACGTACAACTTGAGAAGATCATTAAAGTCTTCAAGGAAATACTGTGGGATTACATATTATAATTTTTCAATAGTTGGTAGGATAACCGACCCTTAGTGGATTTTGTGTACAAAATTAGATACCATTCCACCATCAGTATGACACCATTCGAGACCTTTTATGGGAGAACCTTTAGGTCACCCCTTTGTTGGACTGATCTAGTTGATTCAGCACTCATGGGCCCATAGTTGGTGTGAGATACAATAGATAAGGTTTAGATCTTCTAGGAGTGGATGAGGACTGCACAGAGCTATCATAAGTCCTATAAGGACCAACGAAATAGGACTCTAGAGTTTTAGGAGGGAGACTATGTATTCATGAGGGTCTTAAATAAATGTGGATTACATATATTTTTCTAGGATGACAAGATATATATGAGATTCATTAGACCTTTATAGATATTTCATAGAGTTTTCAAGGTGGAATACCACTTAAAATTACCTCCATAGTTAGATCAAGTACACGATGTCTTATACATGTCACAAATTAGGAGGTATGTGCATGACCCATTGCATATTATCTTCTGGTGTGAGATGGACATAGAGGATGGGGATATATTTATTGAGTACCCAGTGAAGATAGATACTATAAAAAAATCACATACCAGTGGTGGTTTCCAAAAACCTTTATTAAAGTTGGCATCAACACCCAACTTGCATCAATTTCTTCCATTTAACAGCGGTTTCTAGGAACTGTCATAGAAATTTTGTTTAGCGGTGATTTTACCTCCCAAAAAGGCCAAATATATAGTGGCAGTTTAAACCATTTCTATATCCCCAAGATTTGTTAGGAGGTTAAAATTATGCTAAAATGATAAAACTGCCACTAAAAAAACTACATCTTTAGCGATAGTTTAAACTTTCAATAAATAATACTTAAAAAAAAAATACAATTTCAATATCTATAGCCCCAAAATAGGAAAAAATAAACCAATATATCATAAAATGTTTTATCCATACCACCTCTAACAACGATTAAAAAAGTTCCCATTTCAATTACTTAAGAATAAATCTATTATATAATAATATCACAATACACATGATCAAGAACCAAAGATAATCAATGGGATCAATAAGGTTGTAACCATAACCTTTGAAATAATTATACATAAAGTTCCATAAGTTTAGTTTGACATAATCTTTGAAACAAAAGTGAACCCTAATCACTACCTTATGAAATTTGATTGACACCCTCTCTCTCTGTCTCCACTTCCTTCAATCAGCACCTACAGGGTAATTATATTGAAAAATAAACAATTTTTTATATTTAAATTTAAACTTAAAACCAATAAATGTTTATGTACTAAATGATTTTGAATTTGGGTAATTTACCTACTCACTACCAGCCATCGATGCAATATCACTGGGGACAGATCCAGTCATCTTCTGATATAATTCAAACAATGCTTTCTATAGAGTGAAGACCTTTGAATCTTTAATATTTATAGTATAACCATGTTCTTTAATTATGCTCTGCATGGAAACAAACTCCCTATTTCCAAATAATCCTACAACATCATCTGTCAGGATCCCATAATAGTAAAAAAATCCATGTAGATTTTTTTTAGAAATGATAACAGATACATAGTACCAACAAACAAAATATACATATATATGATAATTAATTGCAACAAATATAACAAAAGTGGTTGATAAATGAATATATGAATTCACATACAATAATTGTGTCCTTTAATCATGTATTTTTACTACTCTATCATTACTCCATCTACTTCATCCACCCTTGAAAGACTAATATTTTCAATATCATGATGGAAAAATAAGTTCACACTTTACTATTTATGAGATTCAATTTTAGTGGTAAAATATTCCACTTCATCACCCATATCATACAAGTCTCTTTGTTTTACATGAAAAACTACACTCCACCCTTCATTTGTGACATCTTTCACACAATATAGCATTTTTTATTTTGATGATAAGATATACAGGTCATGTAACTCATGATCACCGATATCCATCAAGTGAGAGAATTTCATATAAGTAAATTCCAAGGAATATCTTTTAACACCCCTGATAATATCAACCCAATTTAATTTGAATAAAACAACTGAAAAATGCCTACGATCGTTTAATTCAATAATATCAGTCAACTTTATATAATATTCCACTTTGGAAAACATAAATATAACACTATTTTGTGTTTTCAAACCCTCTTCTCGATCGATTATACGAAATTTAAAGCCACTAACATTGTAAGTGTTTAACTTTCTAGCATGTTTTAAAGGACCTAAATCCATAAACTTAAAATATTCTAAAAACTCACCTCGAGTATCAGTATTCATGATATAAAAAAATTAATATACATTATTATATTTAAAAAATATATGTATTAACCTAATATCCATATTTATTGCAATATTCACGAGCTTACACGTCATGTAAACCATTATATAATCTCTTTATAAATAGATTTTGTTATATCTTTCTCATTTAATGTTAGGCTTCTCATTCATATCTTTTTTTGTATCCTAAGAACATCAATAAATGAATATTCAATTTCACTATTCAGCATCACATATCTATGTGCCTATAATAATTCCATTTTCTTCAGTGTAGCATTTCAGGTCCTCCCAACTAATCGTACAATAATAGGAAATATTTTTGATTTTCCATGTAGTTGAGATTGAGTCGATGTGTCATCAACATGTACAACTTGATTGAATATTTTATCAATATCATCCAAGTATCTAGAATAAAAGGTAAGACACTTCTCTAACAAATAGACTTCAGAAATAGAGCCTTCAGGTTGAGATTTATTTTTCACGTATGACTTTAAATGCCCAAGATATATGTGAAATAAAATAAATAACAAATAATTATGTATTTAATTAAGTGCCAAAAATTTCTTATTTAATATGAAAAAAATATAATTAAAGTACCTCTCAACTGGATACATCCATAAATAATGTACAAAGCCTCCTGATTTAGCTTCCTTTACTAAATGCACATTTAAATGCATCATGATAGTAAAACAAATGGAGTAAAGATCATCTCTACTGCACAAAGTGTCAATAAAATTATCTTTGAAAGGTTTTCAAGATCAAATGGTTGTAGAGTTTTCTCACATATTTTTGTAAATAATGTGAAAAATTAGAGTACAATAGTAGTAACATTTTCAATAATAACGTATGTAATGCTAATGGTTGTAACTGCTTTTACAAAATATGTGAATCATGAAATTTGAATCCATGTAACGTATGGTGTTTTAAGTCAACACTCCTTTATATGTTACTTAAATACCCATTAGATACCTTCAAATGTTTTAAAATTCAAAGGAATGTATCTTTATCTTTATTTTTCAATGAAAAAATTTCAATAGCATACTTTCCATTCTTATCTATCTAGAGATGACATTTTATATTTATTTGATTGTAAGTATTTCTGAGCATTGAAATCATCCTTCAATTTTCCATGATCATTAAATAATGTGAAGATAAAATTGTCACAAAAATTCATCTCAATATGCATAACATCAATATTATTCCACAACAAATGAAATTTCTAATAAGTAAGTTTGAATAATATAATTTTTTTCTTCCATTTTTGTGTTCCGATTTAACTTGATGATTCACTTCAAACTCATTTCCCACTATTATTAAAATGATGAACCTTCCCAAATTTTGTTTCAATATTTCCAAGTTGTTCCAATATTTCAAAACCTCTCAACGACTTTGGTGGTTGTCTATGATCAATAGAACCATTGAATTTTGACTTGTTCAACTGAAACCTATGAGATCCATCGAGAAATATTTGATGACATAAGAAGCACCAATTTTAATTTGAGATAGTAATTCAAGATCAAAATCAAAGTTACAATCAGGACAATCCAAACCCGTGTAAGTATTCTAACCAGCTAAATTCCTAAGTCCAAGGAAGTCAATAATGCCCCACATTAGAGCATCTTTCATTTTGAACATTTCTATAGAAGATGCATTATATGTATCAACACCATTTCTCCATAACTCTTGTAATTATTAAATTAGAGACTACAAGTATACAAAAATATCATTTACAAGAATTTTTTCTAGGAATAATCATCAAAATGATAAAGTATTTTTGTTTCATACACATCCATAGAGGCAGATTGTAAGGGATCAAAACAACCTGACAAATGCTATAGCTGGTGCTCAAAGTCCCAATTGGGTTGAATCCATTAAAATCCAATCCCAATAGAATATTATTAGTATCAAATGATAAATATAGATGTAATGAATGAAATTTCTTCCACAATTTTGAATCTATTAGATGTCTCATTAACCCATCATTTTTATTATCTATAAAATGCCACTTCATGTGCTCAGTGGTTTTTGATGACATGAATAATATTTTCAATTGAGGTTTGAAATTAAAGTAATGAAAAACATTTATAGGTGTGTTACTTTTCTTTTTATTTATTTTAGTATGTTGATTCAGACTTCCAAAATCATCCATCAACTGCCATCTAGAAGAAGATTTTTTTTGCAAATATGTCTGCTTGAATCCTCTCCACAATAAAGCATACAATAATTAAGACAAGCATGTATTTTTGTACAATTCAGACCAAGATTGTTAACAAATTTTTTTATATCATAAAAATACTTAGAGATATTAGCTTCAAGAAATGAATCACACAAAAATTAAAATACCATGTACATAGCCTTATTTGTAATTCCACATAGGCATTTGATATTGTAGAATTTCATCAAAAAAGAAAATTTTGAATATTTCAAACATCCACCGTACAAATATTTATTTCCATCATCAACTAAACCATGAAGCACATTTGTCTACTTAGTGATATCCTCTTCTTATATTAGTCTCCGTAGAATAAAGAGTAGGATATAATGATATATTACAATCTTGATATGGTTGTCCTATAGTTTTAAAAACATCAGTTGTAAAGTTGATATTTTTAGCACACTCAATTGGTCATTCTAATATGTTTTTATGTTTATGATATTGTCTTGCAACACTAAATGTATCATTTATAAGGTTTCTCATTTCATTTTCCATTATCGATGAAGTTGGAAGCTTATTCTGTCGATTGAAATAAGAGTTGAAACTTTATATAACGTTCTATTCTGCATTCCAAATACAACAAAAATATTGAGTAGGGAATTGCTTTAATATAAAGTGTATATAAACATCATCCCTCTTAAACCATATTATAAATTTACATTTAGAAAATGGAAATCTTATTCTCCCATTAATAAATCGATTGGAAATTGAAAAATATAAAAACATCTCCAAACCCTTAGCATATTGAGGTGTGTTCCTCGATAACGTGATCCAGCTTTTGTCCATATATATAACAATGTGCCTACACTTTATTAAAAAAAATTAAAACACATCAATATTGTTAAGTAAAAAAAGAGATAAATTGAAGTGAAAAAACACAACCCAGGTAGTTATAAGAAGAGTCATTTAAGTACTAAAAAAGTACATGTAAAAAAAGAAATTAATCATGGATAATATTATGTAAAATAGAAGCAAGAGAAAAATCATACAATAATTAAGAAAAACATAAATATTCATCAATAAAAATCACCCCTTCATGGGATCACAAGTATCTTTGTAAGTAACTACAGTCACATGAGGCCCAATTGGGTCTCACACATTTATAAAAACATTTTTCTTAAAGTTTAAATCCAGTTTTCATAAAGGGATTTAGAATCCAAGCTAGTTTCACACCATTTGAAAACCAAATTTCAAATGTTCTTTGAAAATCATTTATCAAACCACACATTAAAAATAAATGTAGAAATTTAAATTTTTCCATAAAATCACTTTTGAAGGAAAGAGACACATCTTTAAAAGAATTATACTTCTTTACATGATGTATAAAACCAATAATATTTAAAACATGCATTCCATTTAAAAAGGAAATAAATGAAATATCTACAACTCAAAACAAATTTTATAGCCCATAAAATCTATAAAGATTCAACTATGATTAATTCATTCGGGGAAACACCTTATATTAGATTTTTCTTATAATTGAGACACATTAGTTTCCATTGAATTTTTATTACATATATTACAATCCATTTTTATTATTTATTTATTAAATTATATAATTTATACATTGATCATTATAAGGTTGTTCGGTTCATTGTTGTAAAACCAAATCAATTTATAGGTTTTGGTCAAAATATATTTTCTAAATTTTATAGACACACCATATGTATTACATTATATTTTTATATCATTATAGAAGTGATTTATTGAGAAACCTCTCTTACACATTATATTACATATTTTTTTAAAAAAATATTTTTAAATCACACCTCAAAATATTTAGGTTTCGTTAACTTTTTGAAATTAGTTATATCATTAGTCATGTTAAATCCAACTACTTAATTTAATATTTTCATTGTTATATATTTATAATAGAGCTCATCATACTCTTATAATTGGATGGGATATTCTAGGGGCATTATTAAAGAATGAGTGAGGTATAAAGCTCAGTAATCAGATAAAACAAGATAATCATGTAGTGTGAAATCATTAGAATAAAAAATAGGATTATTGAATTATTTAGGGAAGTATCATACATGATCACATAGAAACATGAAATTGGTATAAAAATAATTTAGGAGAATGGTTAACATTATAATCATATAATATCAAATAAAACATATGTCATTTCATCATAAACATGAGTCAAGGATGACCAATAAGTCATCATAACATTATAGAATATTCTAATTTCATCATACCCATGCGTCATATTGTGGATAAAGACTACAACATCATTCCCACACACAACACTATGGAAAAATCTTACCACATCATGTCAACACATAAGGATCTCATTAGATATAAATAATTACAAAATCGATTCTAGGATATATAAATCTTGTCCAACCCATCATTATAATATTTCATTCATAACTGTTCCATATAGAAAAGAACATACATAAAGCATACACATGAAATAAAAACATTAGGTGGAAATGGGTTATAGAATAAATCCATAAATATTTATTCATAAATGTATCATATATTATCAAAATAAAAGAAATGATAAAGAAATCATGACTATTAAATATAATTTGTAAAATCATGACTAATGAAAGTTGATCTCAATGTGAATTAAAAAATCCTAAGAAAAGATGAAGAAGAAGTCATGAAATAAAACATTTTTATCAAACATTTAAGAAAAGGAAAAAATAATTATTAAAAAGTTATAAGAGACTAAAGTTTTAAAAAAAATATAAATAAATGAGTAATTTTTTATGTTAAAACAAAAAGGGTTTTTTGGAAATCGTATAAATAAAATAATCCTTATAAGAGAGGAATATGACAAGGTAGGAGAAATTGAAATGTTATTTTTATTTAATTTTTATTTATAGAAAATTATTGGAGAGGAAACTAAGAATACAATAAAATCCATAGAAAAAGGTGGTAAATTAGAGAATAATTGACATATAATTAGTATAATATAAAGATAGAAATTGAAAGACTAATAGTGATAGAGGTTTATAGAGAACACTATAAGAACTAAAAAGTGAGTAAAGGAACCCTTAGCTCATGTATCAGCATGAATTAAATGCTTTTATAAAATCATGAATAATAAAGTAAAATTCATAAATTAATTGATTTAGTTATCATTTAATATTTATTCCATATATTATAATACATTTTTATTAATTTATTAAATTAATAATTTCTGCATTGATCATTCTAAAGTTCTTCGGTTCATAATTTTATAATGAAATCAATTTATAGATTTTGGTCAAAATATGTAGTCTAAATTCTCTAGATTCACTATATGTATTAAATTATATTTTTATATCATTATATAAGTGATAGATTTCAATATATCATTAGATATTAATAAAAATTTGGAATCTTCTTTAGTAAAATTGTTTTTTATGGTTAAAAATTACCATTATTATTTACTTTTAATACCATTTTTAACATGATTATTGTGTCATTAAAAAGCTATATAAATGATATTATTTGATTATTTTGATATATTAAAAAATTAAATTATTATTTTTGTAATAGAAATGTAATTAATAAGTGAAAAATGTAACATTTTCATTCTATTAGGTTGGCTGAAACTACCATGGGGGAAATAATGTTTTTATAAATTTTTTTGAAAAAAGAAGTAAATGAGTAAATATTAGAGTTTTAGAAAACATAATTTTTTATTACTTTTTTTTAAAATGTTACTTTTTAATGATTACATAAATTATAGAATGGGTAAGAGAATAATTATAATTAAAATAATGATTTTAAAACCCCTATACCATACCTTGAGTCTCCTCTAGTAGATTGAGCCTAAACCCTTCAGAGGAGGTAACTCCAGTCACACTAAGGGATTTAGAATGTGGATATAAGAATTTTGATAGTTTTTTGGTTGATATTTAGAATGATAAAAGGTTTTTAATTAGAGAGAAATGGGTTAATGATGGGTTATTATATTTATAAGAGGGAGAGGTATTTTAGAACAATGTCACAATTTTTTTATTTAGGATAAAGACTAAATATTATTGATTCCTATTCCCTTTATTAGTGTTAGATTAAATTATTTTGGTTTATTTGAAATTTTAACACACAAAAATTTAAAATGAATAATTGAAATATTCTATTAAATATAAATAATAAAATATACTTATTTAATACAATATATAATGTAATTCCGAATCATCTGAACTCCTCCCTCTCACCTCTTTGGTGATAAACTAGTTAGTATATTGGCCCCATTAGACCCCCCCATCATCAAGGTAGTGTAATATAACCTCTACTCTTCTCCATAACCCTATATAGAACTTGATTTTAAATTTTATATTCATTGATATTGTATTAGAGATTCCAATGATTTCTAAAGTCCTTATGGTTGTGGAGATCTCCCCTCTATAATTTTTAAAGGATTTAGTTCTAAAATATTCAGTCAGTTTAAAAAAGAAATAAATGAAATATATAAAACTCAATTTTTTATAGCCCATAAAATCTATAATGAGCCAAATATGATTAATTCATTATGGGAAACACCTTATATCATATTTTTCTTATAATTAAGACACATCAATAATTATATGAAACTGAAACATGAAGATTACCCTTATACTTTGAGACCTAGGTGATGTATACAATTAGGCGACTGCACAATCGAGCAAATAATCAACCTCCTCCACCTAGACAACCAAAATAAGAATCATTAGAGCATCACAAGAGTTATTAGGATTAAGAAAAATTGAGATATGGGGAAAGGGAATAAGAGAGTAGAAAAAATACCAATAAGGGAGGGCTTACCACTAGGGTGATGGATCAGGGGACTAAGGGTTGACTACATCTTCGACATGGGCTCGAGTAAAGGGTGGTCGGGGTGCTATGACCACTGCATCAATGAGGGATTAGGGGGATCAATCTTATAGGTCATAGGTGAGGGTGAGGGATATGGCTTGGGTGAGTGTAAGGGAGGGGGAAAGCAATCAGGAGACTATGACTACAACACTATCAAGGCTCGGGGAGCTTGGACTTGGAGGGATCAGGAGATACTCAAGCACCGATGAGTGGAGAACCACATTGGTGATATGGATTAGGGTCAGGGGGGAGTGGAATCTTGGGGGATTCATGGGGGAAGGATTGGGAATGGGGTGTATCTTTTTCTTAATAAAAACATAATATTCAGAGGCAGTTTTTAAAAAACCGTCGCAGAATTAATTAATTTTTTAGCGACGGTTTACTAAACCGCCCCCAAAAAACCATCACTAAACAAAACTTTTGTTGTATTTTGAGTATTTTAAGGATAATATCCTTTGTGAGTGATCAATTCTTCTAGTCTGTTTCTGGTGGTAGCATGAGAATCTTCAAGAGAACACCTAGGAGCGGGAGTGTTAGATGCGATTTCAACACCCTCATATTTTGAATTGTTTTTTTTATTTTTTGGGATTAAAATACCTAAGGTCAGGAGAATATAATGACTCGATTTTTCCCATATATTACTTTATAATATTATAATGGCTATTTATAGATCTATGTGATGATATTACATGATATTTCGAGGCCCAACGAGCTTGAAATTAATATTTGAAAAATATTAAAAATATTAATATCACGCACACATAGTTTTCTTGGAAAAGTGGAATAAATCTTAAATTGGGGCCTAGAATAGAAATATTAGGTCTCCATTGAGTCCAAAGCATGGGTTTTACCTGAAAAATGACATAATCATTGTTGGTTCTAGGTGTTTTGTTAAAATCCATCATGGTCATAAATAATAAAATAAAATAATTAGGTTATTTATTTTATTATATTGATGAAATGAACTATTTTTCCTATATATATATATGGTTATGGTGAGACATCAGGGTTGGACACATAAACATGGAGATCTAGAGGACCATTCAAGTAGATCATTCTTGGCGTACAACATCAGATCTGATTGTGATCCAGGATCATTATGCCATTAGAGTTCATGGATCTCACCAACGATGGAAACACCTGACCTTTCTTCATCAGTGATCAATCCAAAATCTTGGTAGGATTATTGATTAATGTGATTCCATTACATTCTTTTATCATGGTTTAATATAGATCAATTTCATGAATAATAATTGATCCGCATATTGATGGTTGATTTATTTGTTTATTGATTATTTTACTCTTCGTTCATGAAATTATTTAATAATGGATTGAGGATAAAAATGAACAAAGGTTGAGGTTTGTTCCCAAAATTTTATGGTTTATGTATTTCTCTATGATTTCTTTATATGATCATTATGGGAATTTTTTTGGCCCAAATTTTGATGAATACTCGATATTCGATCATTGCATGACCATTATTTAGAAAAACAGATCAATACCGTAAGTATGACTTGGGATCATGGGTGCAATCGAGGTGCGATGATAATGGAGTGTGACTAGAGGAAGATCAAAATGGAATAAAGATTTATGTTCATCCCAGTTCAACAGAGTGGCTGCGACAATGCATGTGGGTGATTCCCAAGTAGATTTGAAACCCAGATCCCATAGATTAGGGATAGTAGGGGATGGATAACCTTATATTTGAGATTCATAGCTAGAATCATGGTGTAAATAGAAAGAATGGATGATGTAAAGGAGATTTTTGAGTTCTGGAAAATATCATGTAACACAATGTGTAATCTAAAGATACACATAATGTTAGACCCTCTGTGTAGTTCTAGGGTTTCCACAGAGAAGAAAAATATCACACGCTGTGTGACCCATGATGAAGGTTTAGTGTGTATCTCATAAGATACATGGGAATATAAAGGCTATGATACATGGACATGATCAGAGTACACAGGAAGAGTCGTGTACTCAGACATGGACAGGTGTACATGAGTATGACCTAGTGTACATGGGTTGGTACATGGGCACAACCATAGGTACAAGAACATGGAAAGAAGGCATGGGTAGGGTGTTAGCAGACCTATGCACACCATTTATACTTACTTACACACTGTGTATTTTGAGTCTTACAATCATTGTGATTTAACAACACATGGGTATATCAGGGTTTACTTAGACACATCGTGTACCCCCCCAGTACACACCATAAACTCCCTTTGAGTGTGTTTGGAGCCCTTTTTTTCTTTATTTTAGACCAGTATTGGTTGATTATCTTCCCTTGGTCTATCCCCTCAAGGGTATAGTGTGACATTACATCCACAACTCTAGATTTTGATCCCCTATGGATGATGGGAAAATGATTTAATAGTGAACATAATGAAACTTCATCACTTTAGAATATACCCTAGGCCTGAGCCCTTCATATTCTCATCATATCATCTAATAGGGCCCCATTATATTTAAGTCCTAGAAATGGTGAACATGGTGGGAATGATCCATCATAAGACTCTTGCATCAAGACTCTGAAAATATTGAATAGGCTTCTTATATGAGAAAATCCAAATCTATATCTGTAGTATGACCCTAAATAGTGTATAGATCTTATTTAGAGAATGCACTACACCCATATCATACTTTGGAAAAAGCTTAAAAAATAAGAAAGGTAGTAGTAGTAGCCGTAATAATGGTGATATATAAGAAACCCCAACACATAGAGTTGGGGGTATTTTTACCAATTCCTCCACCTCAAGGATCATCAAATCCCTAGTGGGTACAAGGTTTCATGGAAGTGGAAAAAGGTAAAATACATCCAATAGGGATTGGGATATTTTTATCGTAACATCCTCCTCCTATATGACACTTTTTGTTCTATAGGTTGGAAGAATCATTACATGAAATTACTTTATAGTTTCTACCATTGTATGAATCATATATCACTTTAGGTATGCACTCATCAAGGATTTTTGGAGACATCCTCAGGATCACCATTCATAGTTTCATTCTATGGGAGTATCATAAGGAGATAACAAGGCCTCATAAAGGCCACAAACCAAAACAGACCTTCAAAAAAGGAAATACTAAGGTGGATTAGGAATTTCCTCTAAAAAAATGCTCATAAGGGGATCAATATACTTATCCTTTTAATGAGGACATGGTTCTTATAAAATACTATGAATATGTAAACATCATTGGAAATTTTCCTATAGATGACTTGGAATATGATGTTATTATAGAAGATCATGATGAGGAAGTCATTGTCCAAACTATATTACAAACTGAGATACTTAAAGGAAGTGTGCGTACTCATCAACATTGGTAGACCTAGAATTTGGGGGCTCCCCTAAATGCTTAATTTATACCTCTTCTATGGGATTAAACCAAAGAAAAGGTGAAGGGTTTGCTTATATCCCACTCATTACCCAAATAGGTTGAACCTCTTACACTTGAAAAATTAGTTTCTCAATATAAGGTAGATATAAAGGATTTAAAGTGAATAAATACTATATTTCTCATGGGTAATATTCCCATTAAGTCTAATATTCAAGTTAAGACTAATGTTTCTCAATTATAAAATATCCCTCAATAGGAATAATATAATCCACCAATGAGATCAAAATCCAGTCATCTGGATAATCGAGGATTCATGAAACTTGTCTATGTGGACATTACTGAAGAAGATTAATATTTTCCTCTATTGGGATGGCAGCTAGAGCCATGCTACGCATGCTACCCTAGGACATACCATACTAGACATCACTAATAGATATAGTAGATCCAACCATATCAAGCTCAATATATTGCCTCTATTAAAGTGTTTTTCTATCCAACTGTTCTTATACAGCATATTGAGTCATCGAATCTTTGGAATCAAACATGGAGACCATAGAAGGGTGACATGCACTAGTGAAACTAGAAAGGAAACCACAACCGAAATGTGTAGACATGGATTATCCTTCACCCTACATCAGAAATCCAACTTTTCTGACTTTAAATGGTACTAAGGACTCAATGGAACATCTGATTCACTTTGTATCTCGATGTTTTCCCATGATGGGAACCCAAAAGAATCAAGAGGAAACTAAACACAAATGCTTTTTGAAAAATCTATATATACCAAAATTTGTCTAGTATAACAATATATCAACCAGATCAGTTACAATATGAAAATACTAATGCCAGAAATTCCTCTACCAATTCATATATATGATTATTAAAAAAATAGTTCTTTAATCTAAAACAAAAAAATACAATAATGAGAGAGTCTCATACTTCATTTCAAGGTGGATGAGTTTGGTTTATTTCATGATGGTGGAAATTATCTAAGAAGAGTTTATGGGTATCTATATAGAGAATCTCTATGGAAAGTTTCAAACTCTACTCATTTCAGTTAAATATATAGGTAGATTCTAGGAGTTTTCGATAATTTCATAGGGGTTGGAATATTCCATTTAGAAAACCAAGACAAAGTCACAGCTAATGTCGACAACTCAAGTAAAGAGGAATGGTAAGGTGGAGAAAATAAGTGTAATGCTTAATCAATCCTCAAAACCATCTCCAACACCCAAATCCAAGAAATATCTTGAGTTATATCCTCCTGAATGAAAAAATGTTAGTATTTTCCTCTACAAGAGGGGATAAAAGGGAAGATACAACTTCTATATGATTACCTAAAAAATAAATTTTATTTTTTCCAAAATTATAAAGTCCTTAGTTATTTTATCATTACTATGTAAAATAATTTTCTAAAGTTTCTAGAACCTAGGAAACTTGATCAATTTATCCTCATTATGTACCCAAATTATTATCCCTTAAAAAAATGCTGGGACACTGTAACATCCTAGGTAAATAAAGGATAATAAATTTTAATATTTATTAATATTAGTGAATTAAAAATTAATTTAACTTTAATGGGGTTGCTATGTTCGATGGCGTACCCAATACGCAACAACAAGTTTCTTCAAAATCTTACGTTGCACACTAATAATATAATAATATATTTTTAAATTATAGTTAACGCCTTGCTGTTGTAATGGTGGGAATGAAAATAAATAACAACAAAATGATAACAATTACCCAATAAATGATAGAGGCTTAAAATATGAATGAATTCAATTTTAAGCATAAATATTCTAATCATCTTTAAAAGGTCGATTAACCGCCTTTTAATGGTGAACCATTTTTAAATCCCCTTTTTGTCAATTTTATATTTTATATTTGACAAAATAAAATCCATATTTAGAATTGGGACATCAAAATTTACTTTTTGTAAATTTTTGTTATTTTTCCGATAAAGTTCATTTTTAATGAATAGTGAAAAATGCTGTATTTTAATTCAAAACCTCATTTTAATATAATTTATTTATATGGATAGATTATATTTTTAATTGGTTTTAAAGTGTAATTATAATATATTTTTTATCATTTAATCCAATGGTGGTCATTGGTATTAATTTCACTTTGAAATTGGACATAAACAAGTGTCAATCTTTTAATAGATATTGTTTCTTAGAAACACGCTATTTGTTTTGACAGCATAAATTGATTATAAAATTAATTAATACAAATTATATGTTTTGAATTTGGTAAAATTGATATCATTTTTGAATTTTTAATATCAAATATAGCTTAGGGTTAATTTTTGATATTTTTCTGACAAATGTTCATTTTCAATGAATAGTGAAAAATACTGCATTTTAATTCAAAACTGCTTTTTCATACAATTTATTTATATATTTAGATTAAAATTTTAATTTGTTTTAAGGTTTAATTTAATTATGTTTTTATAATTTAATACATTTTTGGTCATTTTATGTAATTTCATTTTTAAATTGGATGTAAAAACAAATCAATCTTTTGATAGAATTTACCTCTTAAAAACCCATCTTTGGTTTTGACAACGGGAATTATTTTAAATTAGTTACTGAAATTTCTATGTTTGTAATATTATAAAATGGATTCCATATTTGGAATCAGAAGATCCCAATTATGTAATTAAGACTCTTGTTTTTGGACATTATGAATAGTAACGACAGTAATTATCTTTAATTATCGTGTTTAATTAGTAACCGTGTAGTTAAGGGTAATAAAATAATATCATAAAAATATAAAATGACCCCAACATGTGTCCTAATGCTATTGGTGGTGTCATGGCCGACCATGGGATGCCTTGTTCCAACCTTGGGACCCCATGGAATCACTTTAGTGTGATAGTGACCTTTTATCATATTTTTTTAAAGAAAGGAAAATGTAACCAAAGTATGTAACACCTAAGTAAAACAATTTTAATTTTTTATACATAAATGATCTCTTAGACTATAAATAATAATTGGAAATCTAAAAATATATCCTACATCATGGTATTTTTTTAATAATTTTTAGACATTAAATAAATAAATTTATATATGACACCATGATGATGCAGTGATTACCTCATTAATGAACGATTTAAATAAAATGAAAATATAATGTAAAATCTAAGACTTAAACTTGTAAAAGACCTATTATATGGGTGTATTTAGAACCCTTATCACATTATACTAGAAATATATCTTCGTGGGACCTTTTAAATCGGAAACTCATTTTAAAATAAAGTAACATTTCATGACTTTCCAAGAGTGCCCCTCCTCCCTCTTATAAAAGGCCCCCACCTATACCACCTTACCCACACCTATAAATCCATTGTATTGGCAAAAATATGCTCATTTTATCTCTACACATCCCTCTATTCATCTTATAAGCCTTACCTTAGGCATAAATATCTACAAGAAACCTTTTTGGTTTAAACCAAAGAGAGTTACCTGATTTAAAGGTAGTGTACTCTCTTATGTTCTTTTGTTTTATTTTGCTTCTCAAACCCCCTAAACTCTTTTTATTCCTTTATTTCGTAACAAAACCATTATATTAAATATACTAATATGTTTTTATGATAAGGATTCTAGTTACACTTACACACACCTCCGTCTAATGGTTAAAGAACATACTGTTTCTGTGGATGGTGAATTTCTGCCTCACGAAACGATGATTGTTCAATATTCTTCTAACACCTTTCATGGTGGCCATTAAGATTTCTCTATATTTATATATGATATATAATATGTTTATGTTTTCCATATGCTTATGTATTTTTCATTTATGGCATACCTTTATGGTTTCCATTATGGGTAAATGCGATATCTTCATTTTAGGAAGTGTGGACTACCGCCCCCTCAAAGTGATTTGATTCGTTAATGCCATATGTGGGATGTATAAAGGATGGAAATAATGATATTATATATGATATTATATTTGAATTATAATATACCTTTATAAAATTATGATTTAATTCCATTAAATATGAAATAGAAATGAAAGTAGCGTTTATGCGTATGTACGACTTACCGTCTCCATGAACGGTGCATTTCATTTCTTTCCTCTAAATGTTATGTAATATTATAAATGAAAGTATATACTGGATATATATTATATATATTATGTCTAAATCATTAATATAATTCTGGATATAATGGATATTTTACCACATGAACTACTTGTAATTATAAGAAGTTTATTTCTGACTCAAGTACCAATGATCGACAAAACGACCGTTATTAACTTAAATAATTACATAATGTTCATAAAATAATAATAAGTGATATAAAAGGAATAATTAAATTGAAAATTGTACTTAATCAAGTATAAATTAACTCTAGTTTATTATTCAGGAGATTAAAGAACGATCGAGTCAAGTCGAACACGAGGTAAGGGATCCTACCTCTCTCTTTCTTTTTAAGTACTCTTTTTTATGTCATTTATTTTAAGATCCTCTTTATTATGTTGGGGGATATTATTTTATATTATTATTACTGTAATTTTTATGTTAATATTATGAGAGAACCTATTTTATGTCTTCAATCCATTTTTGGAAGTTTTAAGTGGCGCCGTTAGGCTGCTGAGTTTTCGTAAGAGATTTTTCATCTCACTTTTATTCCTGTGAGATCTATGCTACATTTTCCACTATTTACTTTTGTATGGTGTTTTACTGCCCATGATTGTATTCTTTGTGTAATATACTCTCGTTTATGGGTATTTACATCTTCATTGTATGACCCTTTCTTCACGGGGTGTACGTTTCAGAAGTTACCCAAATCGGTAAGGGATCCTTTCACCCTCCTCTTTTTAAAAGACTTATTTTGTTATATCTTTTAATTTACATATTATTATGTTGGGATATGTTCTTATATATCCTTATTGATGTAAATTTTATGTCCAAGTGATGAGACACCATTTTCTCTCTCATCAAATCTTTTCTCTGAATTTTAAAGTGACGCCGTTAGGCTGTCGAATTTTTGCAAGGGAACTTCTTAACTCAATTTCAATTCTTTGGGTTAAACTTGTTCTTCTTGATTATGTCATTATATGAATATTTGTGGATGAAATATGATTGTTTTAAACTGAATATCCACTTATATTTGGCGTATTTATATTTTTCACACATAATTATGCCATTTCTTTATCCTTGCTCTAATGGCATGATCCTTGAATGGGATTACATATCAATTTCTTCTCATTGAGACATTTCTTAATGATATGCACTTTTATTATTTTATAAAGTGTATATACATACCCTTTGACTTTACATATCCATATTATGTCTATACTAAAGGCATTTAAATGTTTTGATAATGATCTACTTTCATGTGGCTTATAATTTAAATGTTCAAAATGGAAAATGACTCTTTTATTAAAACATTGTTTTAAATGGTTTTAAAGATTTATTATTTTAAACATTTATCATACATGTCCATGTTTTAAAAATGGTTTTAAGTATTTATTTATATGGTCATGAATGTTTTAAAACCCTTTCAAAAGTTTCAAAGTGGTATGGGACACTTTGATTCTAAAATCTCTTTTAAATGTCTTCTTTTAATATTTTCAAAGTATAAAGGGATTTTTCTCTCATAGAGTTTTAATGATTTTATTAGATGTTTTTATTTATGATAATATCATGATGTGATCTCTTGTGATTGAAATTTGGAAATTTTATATTTCTTTTATGCATGTTTTAAGTTCTATGATTATGTTATAGTTCTTGGGCAATGTTTATGAAATCGGGTGGTTCCGTGATAAACTAAGGGGGGGTGAGCCCGAGATAGCTCTCCAATGCATTGGGAAACACGAAGGCGTTAAATTCTAGGGTTTCTATAAAGAGATTTAGGGAATATACTATGATGGGTATTCCAAATGTAACCATGAGGTTTTCTCCCTACGTAATAATGTTATGAATGCCTCAAGTTACCTTTATGTCTTATGATTTCTATGAGTTATACAGAAATATTATGATTTCAAAAGGTATGTTATGATTGAAAGTTATGGTTTCATTGATTTTTATTTATTGACGGGATAATGTTTCCTTTCATTATGTTATAACCCTTAATGAGCTTTTTATGCTCATACCATGTTTTTGAAATGCTTTTCACAGGTTATAAGGAAGGGTAAGAGAAAGGAAGTATTCAAGGAGATTTATATCAAGAAAAGGACTCTTGTTTTTTTAAGGATTTTTTTTATTGTTGTGAAAAATTTGTTATAGTAGTAGTGTCTACTTTGTAATCTTTTGATATGTAATAGTTATGTCCCAATTCTCTAAAAATCTAAACCTGAAAAGATCCTCAATGTGAATTATTCATTTAATTCAATATTAAGTAATGTTTTAAGGCTGGGTCCTTATAGTTAGTATCAAAGGTTGGTTTAGATAAATTTAGAGGTTAGAGTGTTGTTTAAGCATAAGTGATAAGTTGTGTATAACTATTAGGGTTTATATGATCCTTACTTTTGAGGTAATTATGGGTTACTATATGATGGAAAATGAAAGGCATGAGATAAAATTGAGGTTAAATTATGTTATCGTTATATTTGAAGATTTTATCTCATTTTGGGGAATGTTTTAAGAATTATATAGTTTTGGAAAAAGGGACAACATGTAGATCGTGTGACAACCCGTTGCGTCGGACCAAGCTGCGGGAATCAAACCCACAACCAATGTGCGACTGGTATTTATCACTTACGTCTAGACTACGTGAAGTCCTTGGTTAGTATGACAAATTCTTTTTATTTAGATGATTTTATGAATCAAGAATTAGTTGATTTTGGGTTATATATGGAAATTATTTACCTATCATGGAGGCTATGTGATTAGGCTAATTACTTTTCAGTATGAGACTTTAAGAGTAACTGATGTTCTTTAGAGATAAATGCTAAGATTTACCTTGGAAGACTATGAGATTAAATCCTTCAGATATTTGGGTTTCAATCTTAGGTTGGTTTATTTTTGATGAATTTTAAAGGAAATTTTGTATTGAATGGTCTTTGTTGAACTTTGGGTTATTTGACAAATTTTGGAGATTAAGAGTAGTTTTTCTTCTTGTAAAAGATTTTTTTGGGATTATCTGATATTATACAAATAAATTTGGTTTTGGTTAAGGTCTAAAGACATGGTAAATATATAGTTCATCTTTTGTGAGTTATGTGATTCTCTCGAAGTTTATTATAGCACTCTTAATGTGAAAAAGTCATCTTGAATACTCATTGTTTGGAGAAAATATGAGTTTTTGTTGGAAATCTAGTAAAAGATGAACCCTACATGACAAGTAAGTTTGTTTCCTTAAGTTTCAGTTAAGCCTATAAATAAATTCCTCAATTAAAAGTATCTTGAAACAAAAACATTGTCTGTTCACTTTTCCTACTGGGGAATCAAACACTATTTAACCCATCGCAAGTTTGTGATTTTCTGGTGGTTAACTTTCTCTTAGACGTGTTTTCTACCACTCTCCATCAGAACTTAATGGTTTGTTTTCTCCTCCATATCCATGTTTTCATGGAATCATAGTATCTGTTGTCTTGGGTGACCTTTTTATTTCTTTTTATTTATTTTAAAGTGATAGTTTTATTGACTAGTTTTTTGATGTGGGACTTTAAATGATGTTTCCGAGACCAATTTTTAAATTGCGAGGATGAAATTCCCAAAAGGGGGGGAGGATGTAACATCCCTGGTAAATAAAGGATAATATATTTTAATATTTGTTAATATTAGTGAATTAAATATTAATTTTACTTTAATGGGGTTGCTATGTTCGATGGCGTACCCAATACGCAACCACAAGTTTCTTCGAAATCTTACGTTGCACACTAATAATATAATAATATATTTTTAAATTGTAGTTAACGACTCACTGTTGTAGTGGTGGAAATGACAAGAACTAACAAAAAAATCATAAAAATTACCCAATAAATGATAGAGTCTTAAAATACGAATGAATCCAATTTTAAGCATAAATATTCTAATAATCTTTAAAAGGTCGATTAACCGCCTTTTAATGGAGAACCATTTTTAAATCCACTTTTTGTCAATTTTATATTTTAAATTTGACAAAATAAAATCCATCTTTATAATCGGGACATCAAAATTTACTTTGTGTAAATTTTTGTTATTTTTGCGATAAAGTTCATTTTTTTAATGAATAGTGAAAAATGCTGTATTTTAATTCAAAACCTCCTTTTAATATAATTTATTTATATGGTTAGATTATATTTTTAATTGTTTTTAAAATTTAATTATAATATATTTTTTATCATTTAATCCAATGGTGTTCATTGGAATTAATTTCACTTTGAAATTGGACATAAACAAGTGTCAATCTTTTAATAGATATTGTTTCTTAGAAACACCCTATTTGTTTTCACAGCGGGAATTGATTATAAAATTAATTAATGAAACTTCTATGTTCTGAATTTGGTAAAATTGATATCATTTTTTAATTTGGAATATAAAATATAGCTTAGGGTTAATTTTTGGTATTTTTCTGACAAATGTTCATTTTCAATGAATAGTGAAAAATACTGCATTTTAATTCAAAACTACTTTTTCATCCAATTTATTTATATATTTAGACTGCCTTTTTAATTTGTTTTAAGGCATAATTTAATTATGTTTTTATCATTTAATACAATTTTGGTCATTTTATGTAATTTCACTTTTAAATTGGATGTAAAAACAAATCAATCTTTTGATAGATTTTATTTCTTAAAAACCCGTCTTTGGTTTTGACAACGGGAATTATTTTAAATTAGTTACTGAAATTTCTGTGTTTGGAATCTGATAAAATGGATTCCATATTTTGAATCAGAAGGTCCAAATTATGTAATTAAGACTTTTTTTTGGACATTATGAATAGTAACAACGGTAATTATCTTTAATTATCATGTTTAATTAGTAACTTGGTAGTTAAGGGTAATAAAAGAATATCATAAAAATATAAAATGACCCCAAAATGTGTCCTAATTCTATTGGTGGTGTCATGGTCGACCATGGGATTCCTTGTGCCAACCTTGGGACCCCATGGAATCACTTTAGTGTGATAGTGACCTTTTATCATATTTTTTTTAAAGAAAGGAAAATGTAACCAAAGTATGTATCACCTAATTAAAACAATTTTAATTTTGTATACATAAATGATATCTTAGAATATAAATATTCACTGTAAATCTAAAAATATATCCTACATCATGGTATTTTTTTTATAATTTTTAGACATTAAATAAATAAATTTATTTATGACACCATGATGATGCAGTGATTATCTCATTAATGAATGATTTAAATAAAATAAAAAGATAATGTAAAATATAAGACTTAAACTTGTCAAAATACTATTTTATGGGTGTATTTCAAACCCTTATCACCTTATCCTAGAAATATATCTTTTTGGGACCTTTTAAATCCAAAACTCATTTTAAAATAAAGTAACATTTCATGACTTTCCAAGAGTGCCCCTCCTCCGTCTTATAAAAGGCCCCCACCTCTACCACCTTACCCACACCTCTCAAGACATTTTCTTGGCCAAAATCTACTCATTTTATCTCCACACATCCCTCTATTCATCCTAGAAGCCTTACCTTAGGCATAAAGCTATTAAATAAACCCTTTTGGTTCAAACCAAAGGGAGTTACCCGATTTAAAGGTAATGTCCTCTCTTATGTTCTTTTGTTTTATTTTTCTTCTCCAACCCCATAAAATATTTTTATTAATTTCTTTTGTAACAAAACCAGTATATTAAATATACTAGGATGTTGTTCTGAGATGGATTTGATCTACACTTGCACACAACTCCATCTAATGGTGAAAGAACATACTGTTTCTGTGGATGGCGAATTTCTGCCTCACAAAATGATGATTGTTCAATATTATTCTAACACCTTTCATGGTGGCCATTAATATGTCACTATATTTATATATTATATATACTATGTTTAAGTTTTCCATATGCTTCTGTATTTTTTATTTATGGCATAACTTTATGGTTTCCATTATGGGTAAACGCGATATCTTCATTTTAGGAAGTGCGGACTACCGCCCCCTCAAAGTGACTTGATTCGTTAATTCCATATGTGGGACGTATAAAGGATGGAGTTAGTGATATTATATATTATATTATACTGTAATTATAATATAACTTTATATCATTATGATTTCATTCCATTAAATACGAAATAGAAATGAAAGTAGCGTTCATGCGTATGTACGACTTACCGTCTCCATGAACGGTGCATTTCATTTATTACCTCTAAATGTTATGTAATATTATAAATGAAACTATATACTGGATATATATGATATATATGATATCTACATAATTAATATAATTCTGGATATAATGGATATTTTACCACATGAACAACTTGTAATTATAAGAAGTTTATTTTTGACTCAAGTACCAATGATCGACAAAACGACCGTTATTAAACTAAATAATTAGATAATGTTCCTAACATGGTAATAAGTGATATAAAAGGAATAATTAACTTTAAAAAGGTCCTTAATCAAGTATAAATTAACTCTAGTTTATTATTCAGGAGATTAAAGAATGATCAAGTCCAGTCGGACACAAGGTAATGGATCCTACCTCTCTCTTTCTTTTTAAGTACTCTTTTTGTGTCATTTCTTTTAAGATCCTGTTTCTTATGTTGGGGGATATTATTTTATATTATTATTACTGTAATTTTTATGTTAATATGATTATAGACCCTATTTTATCTCTTCAATCCATTTTTGGAAGTTTTAAGTGGCGCCGTTAGGCTGCCGAGTTTTCGTAAGAGACTTTTCATCTCACTTTTATTCCGGTGAGATTCATGATAGATTTGCCACTATTTACTTTTGTGTGGTATTTTAATGCCCATGATTGTATTCTTTTTTTAATATAATCTCATTTATGGGTATTTACATCTTCATTGTATGACCCTTTTTTCATGGGGTGTATGTTTCGGAAGTTACCCAAATCAGTAAGGGAACCTTTTACCCTCCTCTTTTTAAAAGATTTATTTTATTATGTCTTTTAATTTCCATCTTATTATGTTGGGATATGTTCTTATATATCCTTATTGATGTAAATTTTATGTCCAAGTGATGAGAGACCATTTTCTCTCTAATCAACTCTTTTTATGAATTTTAAAGTGACACCGTTAGGCTGTCGAATTTTTACGAGGGAACTTCTTAACTCAATTTCAATTCTTTGGGTTAAACTTGTACTTCTTGATTATGTCATGCTATGAATATGTGTGGATGAAATATGATTGTTTTACACTAAATATCCACTTATATTTGGTGTATTTATATTTTTCACACATAATTATGTCATTTCTTTATCCTTGCTCTAATGGAATGATCCTTGAATGGGATTACATCTCAATTTCTTCTCATTGAAACATTTCTTAATGATATGCACTTTTATTCTTTTATAAATTGTATATACAACCCCTTTGACTTTCCATATCCATATTATGTCTATACTAAATTCATTTAAATGTTTTGAAAATGGTCTACTTTCATGTGGCTTATAATTTAGATGTTCAAAATGGAAAAGGGCTCTTTTATTAAAACATTGTTTTAAATGGTTTTAAAGATTTATTATTTTAAACATTTATCATCCATGTCCATGTTTTAAAAATGGTTTTAAGGATTTATTTATATGGGCATGAATGTTTTAAAACTCTTTCAAAAGTTTCAAAGTGGTATGTGACACTTTGATTCTAAAATCTCTTTTAAATGTCTTCTTTTAATATTTTCAAAGTATAAAGGGATTTTTCTCTCATAAATTTTTAATGATTTTATTAGATGTTTTTATTTATGATAATATCATGGTGTGATCTCTTGTGATTGAAATGTGGAAATTTTATGTTTCTTTTATGCATGTTTTAAGTGTTATGATTATGTTATGGTTCTTGGGCAATGTTTATGAAATCAGGTGGTTCCGTGATAAACTAAGGGCATGTGAGCCCGAGATAGCTCTCCAATGCATTGGGTAATACGAAGGAGTTAAACACTAAGGTTTCTACGAAGAGATTTAGGGAATATACTATGATGGGTATTTCAAACATAACCATGAGAGTTGCTCCTTACGTAAGAACGTTATGAATGCCTCAAGTTACCTTTATGTCTATGATTTCTATTAGTTATACAGAAATATTATGATTTCAAAAGGTATGTTATGATTGAAAGTTATGGTTTCATTGATTTCTATTTATTGGAGGGCTACTGTTTCCTTTCACTATGTTATAACCCTTATTGAGATTTTTATGCTCATCCCAAGTTTTTGAAATTCTTTTCACAGGTTATAAGGAAGGGTAAGAGAAATGAAGTATTCAAGGAGATTTATATCAAGAAAAGGAATCTTGTTTTATTTAAGGATTTTTTTTATTGTTGTGAAAAATAAGTTATAGTAGTAGTGTCTACTTTGTAATCTTTTGAGATGTAATAGTTATGTCCTATTTCCCTAAAAATCTAAACCTAAAAAGACCCTCAATGTGAATTATTCATTTAATTCAATATTAAGTAATGTTTTAAGGCCAAGTCCTTATAGATACACCCAAAAGGGTTATTTATATTCAAATATATTATCTAAAAGATTTTGGATTCTAGGAAGGTCAAATTGAGAAAGTCTCTAGTAAAATTGGATTGTGTCTCTAATACCTTACAATAAGAGGAATGGAAATGGAAGGAAGTTCCAAATTTTTTTTTATGGAAGTTTGATGTAAGGTTGAATATAAAGATAGTTAACTAAGTGCTTACTATCCTCAGAGTATAGTTGAATTAACTAGTTATGACCACAAATACCTATGTAGAAACTGACATGACTTCTCTGGAACCACATTTTTCAAAGATATGGTATTCTAAGAACTAATTAAAAAGGTGTAAAAAGATAAGGATACTCTAAGATGAACCTATTATAATTCATAATCCAGTTTAAAACCTCTCAAACTTTATGTCCCTATAACTAGGAGGATGAAAACTTCCCTACCAAATGTTTTAGTTGGGACTGCCCCATAAAAAGGAAAAATCATCACATAAAGAATCTTAATATGACTCTGTTAATATAATTCATTTGGTTGATCCCTTATATGATGAATAAGATATATATAAGCTTGATTTACCCTTCCACAATCAATGATAAAGAAGAATAAGTTTCCTAAGATAATGGGGATGATGAAGATAAGGTCAACATGGATCTTGAAATTAAAGTAGCAACCTTGTTTAGACCATGTATACAATAAGACATGGATATATGCACTCTAATGGGATGATAAGGAGCACCAATATACTCCAAAATAATCTAGGGATCATTCATCCCTAATCATATTTGAGGACTGAATTTAAATTCAACACCTGTTAGGTCAACATCATAATGTGAGAAGGTTAACTCTTCCCTACTCATAGATTATTGATATTCCCTCAAGTTTTGATCAGAGAAGGGAGATAACAGTATAGACTACCTTTTCTCATAATCATAATAATTGGGAGAAACCTCATGTATGTATACATATTACTTTGGATTAGTAGTATAACATATTGAAATAGCTTACTATTATTCCAATAAATTTTACAGTACCTGATGCCCCCCATATTTCAAAGGATCTTCAAGAAACACTTATTGAGGCCATTTAATGTGATAAAAAATTTTAAGATTAGGTTGATATCATTTAAGTTTATTGTGATAATACTAACCCTATTTAGTGTCACACGACCATATTTTTCATAGATAAAGAAAAGGATAAAATCTATAAAAGGATATATTAGGACCTTCTAAATATATGAAAAAATGGAAAATATTGATATTCATTGGTCCCACATTGATAATGGTTTAAAAATAAACCTCTTACTATTTTATACCCTCTAAATATTGGGTTAAAGTGAATATAATTTATCTCCCTCAACCCTAAAAATCCAAGGGTATAAAAAACAAGACGAAGACTCTTGGAAAAATCAATATCAGAGACTAGTTTGGATACCATGCCTTTTATTTTTATTTCATGGTCATAATTCAGGATATAAATTTCAATGTCCTTTTAGAAATACCATATCTTCATTCCCATGTTGTTGTAGCTTCATCATACCAACATTGTCTTAAATAATCCATCAACATACAGATCAGAGTATTGCATGGTGATGGTTCCCCTTTCAACTCCCTATAATCTTAATACATAGATGCAAGATTCTATCAAAGAGAGGGAAAATAGAGAGGGACTGGTAATGTCATCTAAATCACTTACCCCAATGGTATAAAGATGGACTCTATCTACACATTCCATAAACTCGGTGAAGATTATGTATTTTCCATTAATCAAATAAATGAAATGAATTTAAAATTAGGGGATCATCAGGTCATACATACCTTATCTAAGAGGATAAATCATATGGTCTTATTTTTATCATATGATGGTAAGGAAAAAGTTTCCTTATAGAATCCATCTCTAATAGATAAAAATAATTCCAGACCAACTATGAAAATCAATCTCATTCCTCATTATCTTTATAAGAAGGCTAGTATGATTGATCTTCATCCTTAGTAAACACAACCAAGACTCTTTGACCAAGTGGATATGAATCCCAAGATAATAAGTAAGGCTTGAAGTTTGGGAACATTTTCCTATGAATTCATGATATTGGTCACATCGACTGAATCCAATTGTTTGAAAGAAGGGTGTGGTCTTGGTCATGATGATAACTACTTGGATGATAGAACTCCCACTTTTTCTTCAAGATACAAGGATATCCTCTCATTTCCTACTGGATCAAAAGATGAATCCACATCAACATAAGAAATTTAAAATTCATCGATGTCATCCTATGAATCTTAGGACATCAGAATTTCTAGTGTCCCTAATGATATTTGAGAAGAGGGAAGGAATTTCAAAAAATCTACCAACAATGAGGTTCATGCATTAGTATGATTAGGAATCAGTGATGCTTTACCATAATTTACAAAGGATAAAAATGTCTCTGTATTGTCTCATAGTCTTGAAAACATTCTTTCATCACCCATTTAAACCAAAATTGAAGCACATGAAAAAGAGGGATAAGAGGAAGATAATCTGAGTGATACACCTACCATGTTTGGGAAAGGAATCTCCACCACCATCAATAAAATCATATAGGTGAATATGGGTATGGAAGAAGAATCATGAAATACCTTAATTAGTTCTTCTATGTTCCCTAAAGAAGAAGTGACATACATCACTTTTTTGAAGTAGCATTAGGATGTCTTTGACTAGAATTATAGAGAAATTTCTAGGCTTGAACCTAATGAAACCACTCATCATTTGGGTTTTTTTAAAGATTATTATGACTATAAATTGGTTTCTAATAAAATTCATATAACTCATTCTATAAAGTTTTACACCAAAGATGATAATCTCATTAAATACAACTTTATTTGGGATATTCATTACCAAAAATGGATTACCAACATCATCACTATTAAAAATAAGAATGAGGAAATTAGACTCTGCATCTAATTCAATTATCTCAACCATAATTTCCCAATAGATGATTTCCCATTTACAGTCATAGAACTTTTTATTGATTAAATGACTAGATTCGAAGCTCTCTACTTGATCGATGGATACTCCAGCTATAACCAAATATAGATAACCCCAAAAAATGAAGAGGCCACTAATTTAATGGCTCCCCAAGGAGATTATTTTTATTGAGTCATGCCCTTAAACCTAAATAATGATTTAACCACATATAAATGTTCCATACACTATATTTTTAATCCCTTTATATATAATAACATGGAATTATATGTGGATAATATGGTGGTTAAATATGAGCAACAATGTGATCATCTCACTAACCTTGAAATATTTTTTATCAAATTATGACAACATAGTCTAAAAATGAATCCCCTGAAATGTGGTTTTGTAGTAACATTGGGAAATTTTATCATCTTTGTAGTACTCCATCATAGTATCAAGTTGATCCTGAGAAAACCAAGGTGATTCTTAAAATGAAACCTCTTTAAAATATCAAATATTTAAGAGGGATTCAAAGATTACTCACCTACATCAAAATATTTATAGAAAAACTCATTGTAAAATTCAAAACCTTCACCAAGATCATAAATAAGGGAGTCATTGATGAAGGGTATAATATTTTTAGGAATATTTTAACAATCTCATGTAATACCTCTCAATCCGACTAGTATTGATGACTCCATTCAAAGTAAATACACTCATTTTGTATGTTTAAGCTTTTGAGTGATCACCAAATTCCTTTCTAACATAGAGGAATGGAATAAAAAATAAAAAATTGTCCCCAATATCTCAAAATAACCATGATTGACACCAAGACTCAATTTTATTACATCAAGAAAACTTTCATTGCCTTGATCTTCATAGTTAAAAAATTCAGACACTACCTACAACATCAAAAGGTCTATCTGGTTTTTCATATTAACCTAGTCAAATACATAATAAATCATCCAATGTTGATGGGTTGAGTGGAATGGTGGGAGGTAATTCTATATAAGTTTCATATTCAATTTGTATAATAAAATTAGGTCAAAGGTAAATCATTGGAAGACTTTATTATGGAAATCCTACCTCAATAAGAACACCAATTTATATCGAATTTTATGATGAAGCGGTATTATAATATCCTAATTCTCCTTAGATATGAGATATGTTTTTCAATGGTGCTTCCATAAGTCCAATAGGAATAAGGATAGAAAACCTAAAACTCAATTGATTTATCCTAAGGATATTTTTCATCTCTCCAATAAACACAATTTTCACTATTATTTCCTATTGATAGAATGGTATAAAAAAAATTAAGAGTAATACCAATCCCTTATTGAAGTTTTAGAATTATCCTTATAAATACTAGTGTCCTAATTAAATATAAAGGGCGATTCAGAGTTTGTAATCAAATATATTAATGGTGAATATGACATTAAGAAATAAGAATTTATTCCTATGTTTTATTATTCATGGGAGATGATTGTTAAACTTCCCTCCAACCCAATAATATCTCATGTTTCATATCCATAAAATTAATAAGTAGATACATTAGATAATTCAGATACAAACCTAGAAGATTCTGACCTAGATGAGACAATATTAAGTATTTCAAAACATAGAATAGTGCCCCCATTAATTAGAAAGAATAGAGAAGAGACTAATGAAATTGGAACCAATCTTAAAAAAATGAGCTAATAAACTCACTAAATGATACTTTCATAGGATGGATGTCCCCAATATTGTACTATATACAAATCATAATTCTTCCACTGTATCCATCATAGAAAGAGAATATCTGATGTTGAGATGTCAATTTTATTCTTTATGATGGCCCTGATGCTTATAAAGTTCTCTAGAATTGAGGTTTTGATGGAATCCTCAGGTGTATTGAATGAGGTCATACAATCATTATTTTTTAGGAATCCCACACATGAACTAATAGTGATCATCTATCCAAGATCAAGATCTCCCATCATATTATATGGATTGGACTCTTTTGGAAATCAATGACCCAATATTACTTGTAATTCACCATTAAATGTAATTATTTCTATATACATTCAAATTTTATCAATCAAACCCCTGAGTTACTTTACACTGATAAATATTCATGGACATTTTCTGTAAAGGTTATAGATTTCATGAGGCTATCTCCCCAAAAACAGCCATATTGTTCAAGTACATACTTATTTATACTGACTTCTTCTACATGTTAGATAAGGCTATATCCATCAAGGAATTAAGGATCAAGGATATCATAAAATTTATAGAGACAAACATCATTACTAGGTGTTGTTCCCCTCACAAAATATTATCAGACAATGACACTAGATTCTATTCTTATGAGTTAAAAAGGTTGTATCATAAATATGTTAATAAATACAAACACACATACTGCTTAAATTTAGTGATAAATAGAAAGATCAAATATTTCAACAAGAATATAACATACTCTTTAAAATATTAGATAAATATAAGAAATTCTGGTCTGAAAAACTCCTGTATAATTTATGGTCCTATCTCACCATAGATCATACGACTACACAAGAAACCCTATATTATCTTGTATATGGTACATAGGAATACCTTACCATAAAGGTCTAACCACACTCTCTTGACATTTCCATATACAACTAGTTGTCTAAAGATGAAAAATCTTGGAAATGAATGGATTATTTTGAATAAATTGATGATAAAAATCTAAGAACCCTACACAACTTTGAATTGTATCAAGACCAAGTTTCATGAGCTTTTAATAAGAATGTTTGGTTTTGTTCTTTCCTACAAGGAGAGGTGGTATTCATTCTCAGAACTCCAATGATTCATGGGTATAATCCTCCAAATATCAAACCCAAGAGGTAAGGAACTTAAGTTATACATAAAGTTTAATCTAATGAAGATTATTCCTTGGTCACAATATATGGATAACACATCACACAAAACATATATGAAATTTTTCTAAGGAATTACTTTGTATAAAATTTATTTTGGTTCCCTCACACATCCTTTCCATATGACGTTAAACTGCATGAAACAAGTTCTAGGTAAGTCTTTAAAATTTCAAAATATCATCCTAGTTGCATGGAATACGACTATATGAAAATTTCATCACCATATGATGTTAAACTACATGTTCACAATCCATAATGATAGGTGTTAAATTGTATAGTGAACATAATAGCCAAAAAATGTTAAACTATGTATCACAAGTCCTAGATATAATACTTTAAACTACACAACATTAAATCTTAGTCACATGCCATAAAACAACAAGATTATATCCTAGTCATATGACATAAACTATATAAAAACATCCTTAGCATATGATGTTAAACTAAGTGGTTACCATCCTCATCGTAAGACATTAAATTTCATTATAAATTTCATAATCACATGATATGAATCTATATGAAAACATCCACACCACAAATTACAAACCCCATGGTATGTGTATTGACTTTTTCATGTGATCTAGTGTGATATGATTAGTCCTACAATTACCTCTTGTTTCTCACATTGAGTATAAATCATGTGACCTTAGAGGTCTTGGTAAATCAGTCAATTTAGCATAATATAAAAAAATTATTACTAAACACCCCTTTGTCCTAGTTTTTGTACCCTTCAATTTTTGATGGGTTCCCCTCCATGGGAATATCATAGAGATGGATCCATATCATCTTGTGAATGATCCATATATATGAAATGTATCTATTTGAAGGTCCTCATTGTATGGCTCTTAATTTCATGGAATATATGTCCTTGTCTCATGAGGATAAACTACATTATATATAGTCAAACCCGCATGATTGTATACTTTTTAGATATGCCTTCTATATGTAGTCCTGTTTCTTTACATGAGATTTAGATCTATTTAAGGGTTATTGGTTTAGGGTCATTCACCAAATATACTTCAAGAAATAGTTCCGCATTCTCAATATAATATCCTGATGTTCATATCTTCCCCAATAATATAAGAACCATATGGGGATTTATTCTTGTAGATTCAAGACACATAGAGATGTTTATAACACATGTTAGAGACCCATACATGGGTCATCATTTTCCTCTAATCATTTCAAAGAAATCATAATAACATAGTCATGGACAGTTCAAGTCTAAAATTATCCCATAACCATTCCTGAAAACCCCTTTTCAAAAATCACACTTCATAACTCAATTGTATTGGATCACTATAAACCATTTATAGATATCATAAATGAGCATATTAGACTCCAAAGGAAACTTATTCTTGACTATACATGTCCCATATATAGATTTTCATATATACCCCTGATATGTAAGTTCAACCAGAGGCATTAAAATCTTAAAGGGAAGATTACATAAGTTTCATACACATCTATTTCATCAAAATACAACCCATCATTCAAATGTGGTCTATATTTATTCCTTGGGTACTTATTAGATGCCATTGTTCTTGATTATAGAGCCTCATGTTGTTATTTACAACATCTCCACCCCTTAGTTCAAAATGTGTCATGGCATTCTTAGTCTTTGGAACCATTTATGTTTTCACTCTAAAAAACTATAGGTCTACACACCGTGAACATAAACTATGTAATCCCCCTTTTAGATAGTTTATACTGGCATCAGGCTCTCTATTTACATAAGGTCAACTTTATCTTTTCTATTATATGGAATATCTTGAGATTTTTAGGCCCACACATCATGAACTTAAAGTATCTTCACCTTCTTTTAGATAGTCTATAGTGGTATTGGACTCACCATTCACATTGGGTATTTCCTTTTTATCACTTTATAATTTTTCTCTATTATTGGTTAAAGTTTTATGACCTTAAAATCAGTACTTGTGAATCAAATCTCGATGACCTTAAACTATATCCATTATTAGTCCAGACCACAAGACCCTAAATTTTAGGTGAAAAAGGATTAAAAATTTTCTGGATGAAAACCCATAAAGGGTATCTTGAGTAAAAGTCATCTCCCCACTCACCGAGCTTCCCAATTACAGGTATTAAGAAAAAAACTAGAGCATAAATAGAAATGACCCAAAGTTTGAAGGTCCCATCATATGACCCCAACAAAATCCAATCCATTCATTATAGAATGGCTGGTTCAAGAAAAATTTAGTGTGGTGACATATCATATCTATTTACCCCAATCATATATTTTATAAATGGTGGAATAACCTTTAGGGTGCTTGAACCCTAATTGAATATTCCTTCTTTCCATAAAACCAACTCATTTACTAAGAATTTTAATCCTTTCAAATATTCCTGGATATTAGTAATGAGCTTATTGAAGGTTCCGGGCGCAGCGGAAGCGTGTGGGTGTATGTGCCCACTTGGCTTTTTGTCATTAGCAATGATCAAACCGGGATCAATAAAACGATAAACGCCAGTCTCCACGGATCGAATCACAGAAAAAGACAAAGAAGATGGTTTGTCCCGGAACCACAAATAAGGATCGTTACAGGTTGATTATAATTAATTTAATTAATTATAAAGAAATACCTTTTGGGTGTTCTTTCTTTGTTGATGTTCTTGATCACGTTGTCAATGTGATCCGTCGTTGCGTCGTAGAAGCCAAGTATAGACTCCCTCTAGCAGTGATCCACACGTGTACCTCGTATCTCTGGACGTCGCCAAAGGATTCTCCAGGTGCTAGCGTGGAGAAGCCTTTGCTTGCGTTGTCCGCCTTATATTGTCTTGATCTGATGGAAGAGGATCTCTCTCAGTCTTGAGAGTGTTCTTAGAGGAAGAGGTTCTTTCAGCCTTGAAAGAATTCTCCAGAGATGTTGTGCACAACAATTCTCTTGTGTAGGAAAAGAGTTGGGGTTGTGAGGATATTTATAATCGAGTTTGAGGTTGTAGAGTTATGACAATAAATAAACGCGTTATGCGTTTCATTTATTTCATTAACTCTTATTGAAAACCCCATGTCGAATAATTAATTCCTTGACATGTGGTCATGCTGATTATAATAAATATCATTTAATAAAACGATATTATATCCTCAAAATCCCGACTGGTAAAACTACACGGCGTGTAATAATAAATACACGGCGTGTACTTGTTTTTTTCATTGAAAACTACACGGTGTGTACATTAAATGTACACGGCGTGTATATCTTGTTTTCATTTATTCATTTACTTTCCAAAATAAAACTACACGGTGTGTACATTTAATAATACATGGCGTGTACTTGTTTTATTTTATTTTTCCTCCATCATTTAAAACAACTTAGGCTTCCTTGAATAATTATTAAACCACGTACGGGAATAATATTTATTCAACTTGAGATACTTAGATAAACTTAGTGTGTGACCCTCTAGGACTCTTTCTCGTTGGCATTAGGTGGGCTTGCCTAAAGTCCAAGATTACTATCTAGCAACGGGTCAAGGCACCCAAGAGAAAGAAGTTGACGCCACATTGATGTATCACCTCATACGAACGCTTACTGTGTAATTTAATCCCTTTGTCTCAATATCTCATCAAGAAGGTTTCCTGGTAGTGTCATAAACCTATATGCTTGATCCGTCGTTCTTTGACTACCTGAAATAAACTCGTCGTTCACACCATGGCCATGGAATTTAATGCGACAGTTTTATTTCAATCAAAGGGCCGAGATATCAACTTCCATAAATGGAAGGGAAAAATCCTTCCTCGACTTATCCTTTAACAAAATGTCACTCGTGACGCACCTAACGTACCCTACTTCCCGCCAACTGTCTACATGACGGTTTTCTTCAGTAAATCTAAGTGCGCGAGTCATGACATGAGTTAATGATAATGTTCCAGTCTAAGGACCATTACACACGCTCGTAGATAGCAATATCTGATGACACCAAGACATGAGGAATTACTACTGGCGGGTCTGTTCTCATAATCTCCCATCTTGGAGATTACCAAGTGCGAACTCCATGAGAGAGAGTCTTGTCTTCTTATGAGTACTCGCACATGACGGTCTGTATACTATGTGTCCTATCATAGTATGTCATCCAACCGTAGAACTTTATTTAAGAAAATTGTTATAGCATTTCAAGGTTCTCATCATAGAGGGGATCTGATATGACCTTATTAATGCAACAAATATTCCAGGACATTATTATATTATAGTCATGCAGAATAATGAACAATATAAAATAAGTGAACATTCATGTAATCAAAGTACAAAATAGTTGGTTCTGAGGACACCAACCCTTACAAACTCCCACTTGGACTAGAGCCAACTGCCTACGACTTTTAGTCCGCTAGACCTCACATGATTATCATGTTTCTGCTAAGTCAAGGCTTTAGTCAATGGGTCTGCCACACTGTCTTACGTGGAAATACTTATCACTGCAACTTCACCTCTCTGAAAAAAATCCCTCAAGAGATGATACTTCCGAAGTATGTGCTTTGTCCGCTGATGTGACCTTGGCTCTTTTGCAAGTTCCACCGCTGCAGTATTATCACAATAGAGTGTGATAGGATCTTTACTGCTCGGTACAACAGCCCGCTCTTGGACGAAGCTTCGCATCCATACTGCTTCTTTAGCTTCCTCAGAAGCTGCGATATACTCGGACTCCGCTGTAGAATCTACCACTACACTTTGTTTTGAGCTCTTCCATCTCACTGCACCTCCATTCAAACTGAATATGTATCCAGTCTGCGACTTCATGCCATCTTGATCAGTCTGTAAACTAGCATCTACATGTCCTCTGATGACTAGTTCCTCATCTCCTCCATAAACCAGGAACATATCCTTAGTACGCCTCAGATACTTAAGGATAGTCTTGACTGCCATCCAATGGCAGTCTCCTGGATCAGCTTGATATCTGCCTACCGCACTTAATGCGTAAGCAACATCTAGCCTCGTATATAACATAACATACATGACTGACCCAATCGCGGATGCGTAAGGGATCCTTGATATTCTATTTCTTTCCTCATGTGTTTGAGGACACATTTTCTTGGAAAGATGAATTCCATGTGACACTGGAAACAATACCCTCTTGGATTGTTCCATAATGAATCTCTTCAGTATCTTGTCAATGTATATACTTTGACTCAGGACCAGCATTCTCTTGGATCTATCACGATGGATCTTGATCCCAAGAGTATATGCTGCCTCACCCAAGTCTTTCATGGAGAAGCATTTATGCAACCATGCCTTAACTGACTGTAAGACAGGTACTTCGTTTCCAATTAGTAATATGTCATCAACATATACTATTAGGAAAACGACTGAACTCCCACTAAACCTCTTGTAGACACAAGGCTCACATTCGTTCTTAACAAATCCAAATTCCATTATAGCTTCATCAAAACGAATGTTCCATGATTTTGATGCTTGCTTTAATCCATAAATGGATTTATGCAACTTGCATACCTTGTTGGCATCCTTTGGAGTCACAAACCCTTCAGGTTCTGTCATGTAGACATCTTCCTGGAGGTTCCCATTAAGGAAAGCTGTTTTGACATCCATTTTCCAAATTTCATAGTCATGGTAAGCAACAATGGCCAATAGGATTCTGATGGATTTCAACATCGCAACCAGTGAAAAGGTTTCATCCTAGTCAATTCCTTGACGCTGTTTAAAACCTTTTGCAACCAGTCGTGCCTTGTAGGTGCTGACTTTCCCTTCCATGTCTAGCTTCTTCTTGAATACCCATTTATTACCAATAGGCTTTACATCAACTGGAGGATCTTCCAAAATCCAGACTTGGTTTTGGTACATAGAATCCATTTCAGAATTCATGGCTTCTTGCCACTTGGCAATGTCTGTGCCTTCAACTGCTTCCTTGTAGGTAAGAGGATCATTATTGTCAACCAATAATGAGTCACCATCCTCGGTGACAAGAAAACCATATCGTTCTGGTTCTCTCACCTCTCTCGTGCTCCTACGCAGTTCTTGTGTCTCTGGAACATATTGTTCTTCCATGGGGCTTTGTGGAATCTGTTCTTGTAACAACTCATGTATATCTTGAGCCTCGACTTCATTGAAGTCTATCTCTCTCCCACTATCTCTTTTGGAGATGTGCTCCCTCTCAAGGAATATGGCATGTCTTGCCACTGTAACATTTTTGTCTGAGGGGTTGTATAGGTAATATCCCCTTGTTTCCTTGGGATATCCTATAACGATACACTTTGTGCCTCAGGGTGAAATTTTGTTACCTGAAGAGGAATTAACAAATGCTTTTCTACCCCACACATGTAAATTCGATAACATGTCTTTGCGTCCACTCCATAACTCGTATGGAATACCATTTATCGATTTAGTTGGTACTTGGTTTAGTATGTGCGCTGCTGTTTGTAATGCATATCCCCAAAAGGATAATGGAAGACTCGCATGACTCATCATTGATCTCACCATGTCCAACAGGGTGCGGTTTCTACTTTCACTTACACCATTCCACTGTGGTGTGTAAGGAGGAGTGAGTTGAGATAGAATCCCAAACTCCCGTAAGAAATCAATGAAGTCCTGATTAAGATATTCTCCTCCTCTGTCTGAGCGGAGTTTCTTAATCATCTTACCAAGCTGGTTCTCAACTTCATTCTTGTATTCTTTGAACCGATCAAAATAATCTGACTTATACCTCATTAAATAGATATATCCATATCTACTAAAATCGTCAGTAAAAGTTATGAAGTACGAGAACCCACCCCTTGCTTCAACTGGAAATAGTCCACACACATCTGTGTGAACTAATTCTAGAAGCTCTTTAGCTCTTTCACCTTTCCCACTAAATGGGGCTTTGGTCATTTTACCTTGTAGACATGCATGACATACACCATGTGGTTTTAGTTTGAAAGAATCTAAATACCCATCTTGATGTAATTTTGTCAAACGTTTCTCATTGACATGTCCTAGCCGGTGATGCCAAAGTTGGGTGTGGTACGATTCATGTGAATTAACTTTTTTATCGATTGCTATTACTTGGTTTGTGTAGTTTAACACATAAAGGCCATTATATAAATATTCCCTACCAAAACAAATTCTATCTTTATAAAAATAGCAATATCCACTTCCAAACTTGAAGATGAATCCATCAGTATCTAATCTGGATACTGAAATAATGTTTTTAGTAATAGAAGGCACATAATAACAACCTTTCAAAATAAAGACCATCCCAGTAGGCAATGTGATGTGGTAGTCTCCGACAGCTACAACAGCGAGTCTGGATCCGTTGGTTGCTCGTAGATCCACCTCACCTCGATTAAACCTTTTGAATCTACTTGGTTCCTATATTTGGATACAGATGTGAGCACCACAAGCAGTATCTAATACCCAATTAGTAGAAACAGATAGATTGAATTCGATAACAAATGCACCTGAAGATTCCCCTTGCTTCCTTGGCTGGGTGTAGTTTTTCTTCCAGTGGCCCTTCTTGCCACATGCAAAACAAACAGCATCCTGTTCCTTTGCCTCCCCTTTGATCTTCCTTTTCTTGGAAGGCCTTGAAGAAGATTTGGGCTTAAAGCTATTCGCCTTACCTTTCCTTTTATTCACCATGAGGACAGAAGGCTTTTCACGCTTCATGTCAGTGTCCACTTGGAGAATGAGGATGAGAAGATCAGACAAAGACTTCTCAATGTTGTTCATATTAAAGTTCACAACAAAGTTTGAAAAGATCTGGGGGAGTGATGCAAGAATGGGGTCGGTACCCAATTATTTGGGGAGTTTAAACCCTAGAACCTCCAAGCGCTCAATGTATCCAATGAGCTTGACTACATGAGGCCCGGCTAGGGCACCCTCTCCAAGCTTGCTCTGAAATAGAGCCTTGGAGATCTCAAACCTTTCCTGTCTTGCTCTCTCCTGGTATAGACCACGGAGGTGCTTGAGCATGCTATAGGCATCCATGTCTTCATGAGACTTCATGAGCTCACTAGACATCGATGATAACATCAAACATTGAACGTCGAGAGCATCGTTCAAATGTTGATCATAGACCAAGAAATCTTCATCACTCGCCCCTGGGGTAGGAGAATCAGGAAGTGAGGACTCCAGCACATAAAACTTTCGTTCATGGCGTAGGATAACACAAAGGCACCTAAACCATTCCTGAAAGTTACTGCCGGTGAGGATATTGTATTTATCCAGTATTGATCGCAGAGAAAATGTGGTTGATGAGTTTGTCATCTTGATTCTACAATTTAAAAGAGCAGATTTATTAGTACTTTCTTGATTACAATTTATGAGAAATAATGAATGAATTAATTAATTCTCCCACTATTTTATCAAGTCCCAATGGCCCTCACCATTAAACTTGGAATGTCCAGTTTCTTTGACATTCTAGTGGAAAGGAACCATATTTCCCTTCGCATAACCCCAACAAGTGTTGGTCAAGCTATTTAAAGGTATTTAGGTAGGCAGTTTTTTGCCAACTGTGAGCTTACAGTTCCTTGATCTGTTGAGTGGACTCCCCAATCCTGAAATCCTGACTTGGATTTCCTCAAATATTGCCTCCAATATTACACCAAGTCTAGCAAGGGATACTTCTCTTGATGTAATATGGTTAATTCAACCCGAAACCTTTTATAAGGGATTCATTTATAAAAGTAAGTGTCCCAACAAGGGTTGGCCAAACACATAGTTTTATTAAGTCTTGCCCTTAAAAAGGTAACAGAAGGCTTGGTCTGACTTAATATGGTATTGAGGGATTTTATTCCTTTATGCGTAATTTCACATTATCACATGCTTGTTAATATTAAGTGATGCTTTCTTAAGTGATTAACCATGTTTTGATAATGTTTACGCATAGTCCGGTTTTTATTTTATTCCATCTTTGCATGCTTGTTCATTTTATTAATTATGTGATTGCGATAACACATACATAATAAATAAACCATGCAATCAGACAGAAATAAAATAAGATGGCATGATCATGAGCTTATATTGGTTAGCTTATCTAGCGGTTTTGATAAGCTAACCCTGACCTAGGGAAAACACCTTGAACCTGTTGGTTCGTGTTTTGCAGCTCCCACCTGTCCACCTTTCTATCTTCTTGCGTCAGTTTCGCCTTGGCTTTGGGATTTGAACTGTCTCCTCTGGCTTGGGAGATCCTCCATTACATGGGTTTACATTAAAGAAACTATGGGCACGCAGGCCCTACATTTTATTGTAAGAAGGCTCGCAGGACAACAAATTTAAATTAAATAAATTTAAATGAAACCATACACATAAAAAGGGTCTTTGGTCTAGCTCATGATCATCCATAGTATGCAACGACATTTACGCATATTTAGAATTTCAAATTCTTTTAATAATTATTTTATTTAAGATAAGACGTGCTCGAATTCAATTAATTATGATCTTATAATTAATCAATTCTTTATCTTAAATTCCTTTCTGAATTTCCTTGAGATTCTTCTCATCCATATTCCTTGTACGGGTCTTTGTACATTGGAGAAAACCTGGTGAAATTCCATTTTTGGAAAGTACACGACATGTAGTTTATAATTACACGGCGTGTATTTTTCTTTTCACCCTTTATCCAAAGTACACGCCGGGGCTTTGGCATGTTTTCTCTACTTTGGAATTTTTGGAGTACATGGCGTGTAGATGAATCATACACGGCGTGTACTTCCTTGTTACGCGGTAACTGGCCTGGCGATCCCGTGTATGCGGTATGTGGCTTATCTTTGTACACGGTTTCACCTGGGCCGGAACGGACTACACGGCATATTGCTCCAACATACACTTTGTGTATTACAGTTTCCACGCACCATTCAATTCTGGTCAACACGACGTGATTAAAACTTAGGCATAATCAATTCACACGGTGTGTTTTGGAAGACCAGTGCTGGTTCGTTGAACCTAAGTACACGGCATGTAGTTTTAAGTACATGCCATGTAATCCCATGTTGTACAGACAGAAAGAGTGGCTCCTCCGGATGGGTTCCTCATTTTTATTTTAATCAAAATTAAAATTAAAAGGTCGTTTCTGTGATATGAATCGAGAAACAAAGGAGGAAGAATAGATCCCGTTTATTCAGATTAATAGAATGATATATTTCAAATTGAATCAAATATAAATGTGTAAAGTATAAATGAAAATTAAATAACTATAATCAACATTGCAACCTCCCTTTGATACCATTTGAAGGTTCCGGGCACAGCGGAAGCGCGTGGGTGGATGTGCCCACTTGGATTTTTGTCATTAGCAATGATCAATCCGAGATCAATATGACGATAAATGCCAGTCTCCACGGATCAAATCACAAAAAAAGACAAAGAATATGGTTTTTCCCGGAACCACAAGCAATGATCGTTATAGGTTGATTATAATTAATTTAATTAATTATAAAGAAATACCATTTGGGTGTTCTTTCTTCGTTGATGTTCTTGATCACGTTGTCGATGTGATCCGTCGTTGCATCGCAGAATCCAAGTATAGACTCCCTCTAGCGGTGATCCACACATGTACCTCGTATCTTTGGACATCACCAAAGGATTCTCTGGGTGCTAGCATAGAGAAGCCTTTGCTTTCATTTTCCGCCTTAGATTGTCTTGATCCGATGGAAGAGGATCTCTCTCGGTCTTGAGAGAGTTCTTGGAGGAAGTGGTTCTTTCGGCCTTGAAAGAATTCTCCAGAGATGTTGTGCACAACAATTCTCTTGTATAGGAAAAGAGTTGGGGTTGTGAGGATATTTATAATCGAGTTTGAGGTTGTAGAGTTATGACAATAAATAAACGCGTTACGCATTTCATTTATTTCATTAACTCTTATTGAAAACTCCATGTCGTATAATTAATTCCTTGACATACGCTCATGCTGATTATAATAAATATCATTTAATAAAACGATATTATATCCTCAAAATCCCGACTGAAAAAACTACACGACATGTAATAATAAATACATGGCGTGTACTTGTTTTTTTCATTGAAAACTACACGGCGTGTACATTAAATGTACACGACGTGTATATCTTGTTTTCATTTATTCATTTCCTTTCCAAAATAAAACTACATGGTGTGTACATTTAATAATACACGGCATGTACTTGTTTTATTTTATTTTTCCTCCATCATTTAAAACAACTTAGGATTCCTTGAATAATTATTAAACCACGTACGGGAATAATATTTATTCAACTTGAGATACTTGGATACACTTAGTGTGTGACCCTCTAGGCCTCTTTCTCATTGGCATTAGGCGGGCTTGCCTAAAGTCCAAGATTACTGTCTAGCAACAGGTCAAGGCACCCAAGAGAAAGAAGTTGACGCCGCATTGACGTATCACCTCATACGAATGCTTACTGTGTAATTTAATCCCTTTGTCTCAATATCTCATCAAGTAGGTTTCATGGCAGTGTCATAAACCTATATGCTTGATCTGTCGTTCTTTGACTACCTGAAATAAACTCATCGTTCACACCATGGCCATGGAATTTAATGCGACAATTTTATTTCAATCAAAGGACCGAGATATCAACTTCCGTAAATGGAAGGGACAAATACTTACTCGATTTATCCATTAACAAAATGTCACTCGTGACACACCCAACATACCCTACTTCCCGCAAACTGTCTACATGACGGTTTTCATCAGTAAATCTAAGTGCGCGAGTCATGACATGAGTTAATGATAATCTTCCAGTCTAAGGACCATTACACATGCTCGTAGATAGAAATATCCGAGGACACCAAGACCTGTATAATTACTACTGGCGGGTATGTTCTCATAATCTCCCATCTTGGAGATTACCAACTGCGAACTCCATGAGAGAGAGTCTCATGTTCTTACAAGTACTCGCACATGACGGTCTGTATACTATGTGTCATATCATAGTATGTCATCCAACTGCAGAACTTTATTTAAGAATATTGTTATAGCATTTCAAGGTTCTCATCATAGTGGGGATCTACTATGACCTTATTAATGCAACAAATATTCCAGGACATTATTATATTATAGTCATGCATAATAATGAACAATATATAATAAGTGAACATTCATGTAATCAAAGTACAAAACAGTTGGTTCTGAGGACACCAACCCTTACACTTTTTGGACCCCAAAGGATGCTTCTTGACTATGCATACATTCCCATGATATGGATATGGATATGCACCCTCTATATGGCCTATCACCAGATGCATATGCATTATAAGGGTAAGTTCCTTTAAAATACATACACCTATACACCATTATAGTGGAACCTATCATTTGAATGTGGTCAATAATAATCCTCTATATATGTGTCGTGTATCATCATCATTGATTCATATTTATTAAGCTATGATTTATAGAAACCATAATCCAACTATTTAAGTGGATTTATTACCCTCAATTTTACAAACTCTTACATCATGCTCATATTTAGAGTATACATTCAACATCTTTCCCTTATACCTTTGAATAACCCTAATTTAGTGATCCTAAACCACATGACATAATGTTCTGAGCCTTATGACCATAAATTAAATTTACTTTTTTTAAGGTAGTTTATGATAGAACCGAACCCCCATTCATATATAATAGAGGGGACAACATTTTCATAACCTTTTATACCAACAATATCCAAATAAAATTAGCCTCTTGAGATCACACAATCATTCTATAGAAAAATCTTGGAGAGTGCGAGTACACCATTTCTAATAACGTTGGTCATTTTTATTGGGTTGATTAGAATATATATTTTCATGATGTTGTATATATTAGTATCATTATGATTTTTCAATTTATGTATTTTTTACCTCACCCGTATCAATGAAATGGATACCCCACGTTATTTGGTCAAATATTTATGACCTTAAACTAGAACAACCACTGGTCCAATCACTATGATCCTAAATTACATTCATATTTCTTCAAGGTTTCCTATATTTCAATGTTTAGGATTTTATAGTTTATGTTAAGATTAATATGCTTGGACAAGTATGCATACTTCCTCAATTTTATTTGATCAAGGTTATTTGACCATAATAATTTCTATAATGGTTTGACATGAATTATTTTAAACTACCCAAATAAAGAGTCCTAAAATCCGCTAGGTTGAAAATTTGTAAAGTGATACCTAGGTTAAAAAGTTGGATCTTATCTCATTGGGTGTAAAAATCATGTGATGAAGAAAATATCGAGTGTTTGAAATGAAAATACACAAAACTTATTAGGTTGAAAACTCAAAAATAGTGGTTTAAAAAAAATCTAGGTTCCTCCCTGCTAAGCTTCCCCCATATAGATATTAGGTAAATGTTAGGTTAATAAAATAAAAGACCCAAAGATTGTGGGGTCTATAATATAACCACTATATAAGTTAATCTATGCTAACTATGTCCCTTGGTGTAGAAAAAAATTAGAGCATTTTTTTATTCCACTTATCCTTGGAATATAGGTCTAGATAATATGAAACTAAAAAGATAAAGTAGGCATGATCACCAAAATGATCAGTAGGAATGCCAAAAATAAACCATAGAATCCATGTATTTTTCTTTATCAAAAAATCCCATTAACACTAGTTTAAAATAAATTTATAAAAAATAATTTTTTCACATTTTATTAAACAAATAAAGATTTTCCAATTTAAAATGAAACACACACCACCTTCCATTTTTTTTAAAAAATGTCATTTTATAACCAAAACCCAAACTAGATAATACTAGGGAAATTATAAAAATAAATAAGTAGAGAAAATTGAAAACTAAGTGCAGAAAGATACAAAAAATATATATAAAGTAATAATGGGATTTACTAAATATCCATATAAGACCCCTAGACATACTCAGTTCAGAACCACCTATTGTCATATAGTTAATCCCCTAAGTTAATAACCAAATAGCCACCCAAAACTAGCTTATTTAGTGACACATTCCACTTGGCCTATCTATAATCTAGGGGGTACCAACCTGTCTAATCAGGGTTGATCAGAAACTATCACTCGATCCTATAGAAGACACCCAGGACCCCATGGTAAATACACAAAAGCTATGTAAGTAGGAGGACCTCATATGTGTGACTCACCTTACTCGTTGTCCCCACACTTGCCCACCCAAAACAAGAACACCCTATATGATAACCGATATAGGGATATCCCTCCTATAGAGGTGACCTATATATACACACACACACACACACACACATCAAATAATCAAAGCTTCCAACCAGGCCATCAAATAACATTGATTCTAAAACAAACTTCAAAACATTCAAAGATTCCAATAGAGATTTTATGCTTTTAAACCCAAATCCATTTATAATGTCAAAAAGTTCCCACCGGGCCTACAAAACGTTTCATTACAATACATCACACAATAGATCCAAAACATTCCCAAAATAACCTAATATAGACTCCATGTTTGTGAATCCAAACAAGCCCTTTAAATTTATAAATCTAAACACATTTACAAAATCATTTCCAAATATTGAGAAAATGTACAGTCTTATAAAACATTCCAAACAGGCCCTTGAGCCATGCATTTACCAAAACACACCCCAAGTTCTAAACAGGCATACCTTTTTAATATTTCATTCTAAATTATTTTTAGAAATCTAACCAACACCATTTAGAAACCAAAATCCATTTAAATAATCAAGGTAAAATTTTAAAACCAACGAATAATTAAAGAAATCAGAGTTGAAGGAAAACACTATTTTAAAGTATCATCTTCATTTGAACGCCCATCCATGGGTGCACTTCGTGCACCCATGGATGTGGAAACATCCAACGACACTTCCCCAGAGTCCATGAAAACATCCAAAACCAATGTTAAAGAAACGCAATGTATTTTATGACCAAAAAAATAGGCCATATAAATTACCAATTCACACAATTAATGCCCAATATACAATACAACCATTTTAAATAAATACCACTAAGGTCAAAACCACCCAAAACATCTATTTACTCTATCGAAACTCTATTGAAATTTTATCAAACTCATTTCACATAAATACAAAAAGGCATAAACAAATAACCACTTCAAAACCTATTTTTAATAAATTATACCATCACAGAAACACCATAATAAACTAATTATATATATCATGGAGGTACGAAACATATTTAACAATTAATTTAAAGCATCCAAATTTCAAATTAACCCCAATTCATAAATTAAAACTAAGTTAACAAAACATTTCAAAGGCCAAATATCATAGTGAGGCTTTATTTAGTCTTAAGAAAATAATAGTCATTTTAATCAAACATGTTAAGTGCATCAATACATAAAAATAATTGAATAATAACATCAAAATCTATTTTTAACAACTTATAAAAATTTAAAAACACCATAATAAACTAATTAAGTGTATTGTGAAGCTACATACAATGTTTAAAAATTCATTAAAGAATTCAAGCATCAAGGTTACATCAAAAAGGAAAAACATGTAATCACCTACCTCAAACATGTATGGATGCAATGAAAATTAAAGGGGAGGAAGAACTAATCCTGAAAAATGATCCGCACACCCTAGGATCAAAGGAAAATGACCCACAAATCAACCCAACATTTAGGGTTCTACAAAAGTGAATAAAACCCAGAAAATTCAAAGAAAACTCACCGAAGGGGGGAGCCGCTGCTGGAGGAGTAGGGCGACACTAGCAGGGTTGCGCGACAGAGAGGGGCCTGACGTTGGAAGGGTCACGTACCAGATAGGGGACCACCAGTGAGGTAGGGTGGCTAGAGAGGGTGCTGGTGGGGGAGGGACATGAACCATAGGGGGGGACGCTAGTGAGGGAGGGTGGAAAGAGAGGATTCTAGAGATGGAGGGGTGGCTGGAGGAGGAGGGCACCGACGATGGAGGGGCACACGTAAGAAGATGAGGAGGAGGGGGGGGGGGTGCGCATCATGAGGAATAGCAAGGGGGGGTGACATGTGAAGGGGAGAGGGCGGAAGAAGAGGGAAACCCCTATTTTGTGGGTTCAATAAAAAAGGCCTAAATAAATTAATAATAATAATAAATTAATAATAGTGATAATAATAAAAATAATTACCTAATAATAATAATAATAATTCTATTATTATTATTAAACATTATTTTATTTTTTATTTTATTTTCATTTCATTTTATTTTTCATTTAATTTTTATTATTATTAGACACAGAGTAGGCCACACGGTCTACCAGGCCATGCACCAACCGTGTGCACCCCACTAGAGGGAAGGGGTACTTGCATGAGCTAGCCGTATAGTTTACCAAACCATACTGAGAACCTCTGCTCAGTTCCCAAAACTGAACCGCACAGTCACCGCATGGTTTCCCAAACCGTGTGCAAACCGTTCATAGGCCAAAAATTTACCCAAAAGTTTTGAAATATAAAAATTTTACTCAAGTATTAAACCGAAATCCAATCAAAAGGATCCAAGACCATAAAAAGAATAAAATAAGGGTGTGCCCAAGGTCATGGTGTGACAATTATCCCCACCACATAAACTTTTTAACCCCAGAAAGTGACCAAGTAAAATGGTAACCAATGCTTGAGTCCATGCCCAAATAAAACTAAAGGAATCTATGAACCTCTAGGTGACTATTAACTCCACAAGTCACACCTGACCGATCAAGAGGGAACCACAACGTAAAATCCATGGGAGGACACGAGAGGGTTCTCCCCACCACAAGAACTTTGTTAACATGGAAATTAAAATACAAACACACCACCTTGGGGAGGGGGGCCAACGTGAGAAATCCCAACCCAAACTTACCTAGCTTCTCCACATCAACCAAACAAAACCCTCATCGTAACTAGAAACTAGGGAACTACCTACACGAACTCCAACCTATTTCATTGACCAACCTAATCTACACTGGGAGCAATTAAATGAAAACCCCACTAAAAGGATACCCAATATACTGAGATGCTAAGACAAGGGAACTTCCTACAAGAACTAACAACCCTACATAAATGGGAAAACAATAACACTGCCAGAATTATAAATTTTTCACACACCTTCCAAACCCCCAACACTATGGGAAAACTCATGAAAAGAAATTTATACCAAATAATGAACTAGAACCACCATCCATCAATTTCATAAGATTAAAATATCTACAAAAAACACAACTAAAACCAAAACCACTCACCCAAGGGCCAAACTCCCACTAAAGAAAACAAATGTTTCAGAAAAACCACATTCAGAATAGACACAACTTCTTATATTGAATTAGAATGAGTTCATCATGACTTTAGAATAAGATTATGAAATTATAATATAATGAAAACTAGAATGAGTAAACTTTTGATGTTTCCATCCCAACATGGGAAAAAAACTAGGTCGAGGCTTCAACCCCTCAGAAACTCCTGAATGTTCACAAGATTCACCCCGAGACCTGTGGATGGGGTTCTGATGGTTAAACCATCTTATGACTCACTATTAGGTACGATAATCAATCAGTAATAACCCCTTCTTTGAGAAATTATTCCTTCAGGTCTTCTGGAGGATGCGAAAAGATGGATTTGAATTCCTAGACCGACCACTCTAATGGCACACTAGAAAGCATCCTGATGAACTAGAAGTTAGAACCAATGAAGAGGAATCCTTAGGAATAGGTTCCTCTGGCATGCACTTCTTTCTAGATGGGGAACCTTCACGGGAAACTGGATATGCCGGATTATCAACCTTTTGAGATCTAGAAACCAACTCATCTAGGAATGCTTCATCTACCAGCTTCTCGAAACAATGGTACTTGGAAGAGAGGAACCACTCCTTGATCTATGGATGAAGAACCCTAAGGAAAAGAGTAGTATTAATCAAATATTATGAGACCACCTTCATAGAAAATTAATCTAGATCCTTGAAATGGTCGATGTAGGCCTTCACTGTCCGTTGGCCTTATTGAATACACATGAGCTCTTCCCTTTTCTTCATCTTCACCTCTTCAGGTATGAACCAAAATATGAAGACAAAATTAAAAACCTCCCACGTCATCCCTAAATGAAATGTTGGTAGGGATAATGGATCCCATTCACAAAAATATGGACCTTAAAACAATCCCAGGACATCTCAAACTCTAATGGATTTGGGAGTTCCCAACATCCTGAAGACGCACTCCAATTTCTCAAGCCACTCCGCTACCTCAAACGGTCCCCAATCACCATGGAGGAAAGGTAGCATTTGATAAGAATAAAAAACTAGGCATGAATCATCATAAACTTTGAGGACCTTTCTGGGTGGAATTTTCTAAAGAACAGGAGAAACATAAAATCAAATCCAACATCAATCCAAAACATAATTGGAAAGAATATATCAATTCAAAACAATAAGGTGATAATCCAAACACATATAAGAATAACAAAAAATTCTCTTTTAAAAACCCCCTTTCCATTTTAAATTTCAAAATTAACTTTTTTCAAGTCCACTTTTTAAATATAGAAACCCACTTTTTAAACCAAATTCAATTTCCAAAATCATTTCCTCTTTCAAAATCACCTTTAGAAAAACAAGGACAAAACTTTGGTTTTAAATAAACACTCATGGCATCCCATGAACCGTAGTACATGTGTTCCTACATTTCTATACATATGTATCAACATGAACTTTCCACACACATACCCTCACATGTGAAAAGATCCATAAAGAGAACCAAGGGTCACACCCAATCCATTTTCTTAACAAGTCCAAACATTTAGAAAATTCTCCAACCAAAAAAATTTAAAATTTAAAACCCATATTACCAATTTAAATCCATTTAAAAGAAAGAATTTTCATTTCTAAAAACCTTTTCATTTTAAGAAACACACTTACACCAACCATAACCAAAGAAAACCACAACTTGAACCAAAATGTATGAATGAGGAACTAGTAGTTATGCTTAACCCTGTGACATGGTAGTGAGCCATGCCCCAAGTAAGCATCAACTACTAGGAGGAGATTAAACTGTGTAATCAGGCTCCACATGGGTCACTACTCCATGTGAAATCGCAACATAATATTGGCTTGGCTCCATTGTCATCCCTAAATCCCAAAACAAACCAAGACAAGATAAGGACTCAATTCCCAGACTACCCCTAGCAACTCAGGTTTAGTCATGAGTGGCGGTGATCAGGCACCGACCCACAACCTACCTATTGAGACCCAATAACCCTAGTCTCCGACTACCAGACACCCCAAATAAAAAAGGGCCTCCCTCTGATACCATTTTTTTACAAACCAACCCTGGTTGACCCTGATCTGGTCACCCGATCCAATCCACGACAAGGACTAAAGGGCATTCCTGATCCCTATGGGCTGACAACTAGTACCGGACATCAAGATAAAAACATTGGGAATGAATTGTCCCTTGAACTAAAGATAAATAAATAAATAAAAATAAAACTGAACAATAAAAATAAGTACTCATAGAGGAAATAAATAAACTTCTACACATACCTCCATGCGACCTCATTGGTCACCACCAAATGCAGAACGAAGATCTCTTCGAGAGTGATGTAAAACTCGGAGAACCTAAAACTGAAAAAGATAAAGTAAGCATGAGCACTAAAATGATCAGTAGGAATTCCAATGATAAACCAAAAAATCCATGTATTTTCATTTCTCAAAAACATTATATTAACAATATTTTGAAATAAATTTATAACAATAAGTTTCTCAAATTTAATTAAACAAACACAACTTTCCTGTTTTAAAATGAAACACACGCCACCTTCCATTTAAAAAAAATACAATTTTATAATTAGAACCCAAACCAGATAATACTAGGGCAGTGCTAAAAATAAATAATCAGGGTAAAAAGAAAACTAAGTTCATAAAGATACAAACAAGAAGATATAGAAACTAGCCATGATATTTCCTAAACATCCCTAGAAGACCCCTGGAGTTTATCAATTCGGAACCACCTGCCAGCATATGGTGAAGCCCGTAAGTCTATAACCAATTAGCCACCCTCAACTAGCCAATCTAGTGGAACATACCACTTGGAATATCTACAATCTAGGGGGTACTAACCCATATAATTGGGGTTGATTAGAAACCATCACTAGATACTCTAAGATATGCCCATGAACGGTTGGTAAATACACATAAGTTGTGTATGTAGGAGGCCCTCACACGTATGACTCACCTTATATGCTGTCACCGCACTTTTCTACCTCAAACACAGATACCCTATATGATAACCCATAAAGGGATATACCTCCTATATAGGTGCCATAGACACAAACACACACACATACACACATCAAATCATCATAGTTTCCAATCAGGCTGTCACATCATGTTGCTTCTAAAACACACTTCAAAACATTTGAAAATTCCAACCAGGATTTTATGCTTTTAAACCCAAATTAATTTATAAAACTGTAAAGTTCCCACCAAGCCTACAATACCTTTTATTACAATAAATCACACAATATATCCAAAAATTTTCCAAAGCAACATAATATATATTCCATGTTTTCAATTCCAATTGGGCTCTTCAAATTTTAAAATCTAAACACTTTTACAAAATCATTTCCAAAATTTGAGGAAATGTATAGTCATATAAAACATGCCAAATAGGCCCTTGATTCAAGAATTTACCAAAACACACCCCAAGTTCCAAATGGGAATACATTTTTAAAATTTCATTCAGAATTATTTTTGGAAATATAACCAACACCATTTAGAAACCAAAATCCATTTAAAGAATCGAGGTACAATTTGAAAACGAAAGTATCATTAAATAAACAAGATTTGAAGGAAAACACTATTTTAAAGTACCATCTTCATTTGAATGCCCATCCATGTGTGCAATCCATGCACCCTTGGATGTTCTAACATCCAATTGTACTTCCCAAGAGTCCATAAAAACAACCAAAACAAATTTTAAGGAAATGTGACATATTTTCCAACCAAAATAACAAGCCATATAAATTACCAATTCACACAAGAAATTCCCAATCTACACTCCAACCATTTTAAATAAATATTCCTAAAGTCCAAAACCACCCAAAACATCTATTTCCTCTATCAAAACTCTATTGGAATTTTATCAATCTCATTTTTCATGAATCCATAAAGTCATAAACAAAGAATCACTTAAAAACCTATTTTTAATAAATTCTACCAACATGGAAACACCATAATAAAATAATTACATGTATCATGGAGGTGGAATTTTTTTTTTAAAAATTAATTTAAATCATCTAAATTTCACATTAACCCAAATTCATAAATTAAAACTAAGTTACAAAATCATTTCAAAGTACAAATATCATAGAGAGTCTTGATTTCATCTTAAAAAAATGATAGTCATTTTAGTCAAACACATTAAGTGCATCAATACATAGGAACAATTGAAGAATCACATATAAAGATATTTTTAAGAAGTTTTAAAAATTTAAAAACGCTATAATAAACTAATTAATTGTATTATAAAGCTATGTATCATGTTTAAAAATCCATTAAAACATTTAATAATGAAGGGTTTTCATCTGAAAAGAAAAATATAGAATCACCTAACTCAAACATGTGCGGATAAAATGAAACTTCAAGGGGAGTGAGAACCAAGCCCCATGGATGATCCACACACTCTAGGTTCAAAGGAAAATGACCCACACATTAACCCTACATTTTGGGTTCGACTAAAGTGAAGAAAAACTCTAAAATTGAAATAAAACTCACCAGAGGGGGGGGGGATGCCGCTAAAGGAGGAAGGCGACACCGGTGGGGTCATGCACCAGAGAGGGGACTGACATCGGTGGGGTCGTGCATTCATGAGGGAGGGGTGCCTACCGTAGGGTAGGCTACCAGTGAGGGTGGGTGTTTGAAGAGGGTGCTGGTGATAAAGGGGATTCTGGAGGAGGAGGATGCCGAACATTATTTTAATTTTAATTTTAATTTAATTTAATTTTATTTTTCATTTAATTTTTATTATTTTTGGACATAGAGTAGGTTGCATGATCTTCCAGGCCATATGCCATCCGTGCACACCCTAGTGGAGGTAAGGGGTACTCACATGGACTAGCCACATAGTTTACCAAACCGTATGCCAACCATGTCGAGCGCCTCTGCTCAGTTCCCAGAACCAAACCACACAGTCGCCTTAGAGTTTTCTAAACCTTGAATAGGCCAAAAACTCACCCGAAAGTTTTAAAATCCAAAACATTTTACCCAAATATCAACTCGAACCCAAATCAGAAGGATCCAAGACCAAAAAAAGAATAAAATAAGGGTGTTTACAAGGTCAGGGTGGGACACTAATCCTCATCAGTATCTCTTTTAGCGCTGACCAATTCTCGATGGATCTAATCCAAATCTTGATTAAGATAATCTGACTCTTTTGAAACTGATCCACTAGGGATTGATTCTTTAGAAATCAAACTTACCACCCATATACCACTCTGAAATGTTCATAAAATTAATTAATGATTATATTACTAGAAATAAATAAATTGCCTATGGATTCCATGACCAATAGCTTTGATTGGAGTATATTCATTTATTCTTAAGATATAACCAATTCCTTCAACTTGGAATATATTATGTGATAATTGAACCTTCCATACCGTAGAAATAAGAATATAAAATAGATCTTAGGTAGTTTCATTGGAAATAATTACAGGGGAGTCAGAGAGATCAACTACCACATGTCTCTCCATATAGTTTTCCAAGTGACATGAAAACTGTAGAGAGTTTCATGATTAAATTAAAAGTCACTCTTGAAAGGTGGGATTTATTCAGGAACTAGTTCACTTAGAGAGGTCCCAATATCAACACCAATTAAATGATATGATTTTCTTATAATATATTCAAGTTGAGATGTAAAAACAACAACATGTTGAACATCAAAAGTATGTATTAGAACTCTTGTGATAAATTCCCAAGGTATGTTGGTGGAAGGAAAGGAAAGAAATGACATGTCCAGAGAGATAAACACTTACTTTCATCCACTAAAGCATTGAACACTATAGTCATAGTTACCCCATTAACTAGTAAAAAATATGGGCACCTTGTAGAAAACATTACACCATGCTTTGAGATTTTACATCCATCCCCATAAGAACTACATCCACTGATGAGGGAACCACATCCTCCATTGGATCAGTAGTCCCATAAGGAACCTATGATCTTGGAATGTCTAAATTACCACTATCAAGAGCAACATATGTATTTTAATAGTAGTTAATATAGTTACAAGTAAAATAAATAAATCTTAATGTCACTAACATTTTGAACCAAACACATGTAATATAAAAAAACCAATGGCTATGTATTCAACCATATCTAAAACCTTCATGAGGCCACACATAAATTTTTGATCCATAGAGGAAATAACTGACGAGTTTGTATTGATAGTTAACTCAAATACTTCTTATGATTTGAACAACTCTATTTGTATAGTTTTCATATCAAGCTAAGTAGGAGAAATATGTTATTCAAGAATCAGGGAATCTGAATCTAGAGACCTTATAATATCATCTTTTAGGTTATTCTCAATATGATTGGGGATTGACATGTTTGGATCCAACCTATCTTATACTCCATCTGTTAATGCTTCCACAAATTCCACTTCTAGAGGCACAAAGGGTAATTATTCTTGGAGATCTTGTATCAATGAGTATGGAGCTCCTGTAACCTCATATAATGGCCTAGGATCTTTGGGAGGAATGGCATACATAATTTTACTCTCAGTTGGGCTCATTTATCTCTAGGTTTCCTCAAACACTACTATAAATGTTCCTTTTTAAGGCACATAATATTTTTATCTTTGAGTAACTCATATCATCTGATGCATGGAGCTTACAAAAACATATATAAAGTTAGTATAGTAATGGATCAATAATAATTATCTAAATATGGGTAAAAAAGTATAATGCTTACTTTTTGAACCAAAATAGACACATATCATCATTGTTCTCACCAGTCCCCACTTAGAATCCTCCCATGAAGGTAGTGTTAAGGAAGTAATTTTTGGTGGTGATGGAGGTGGAAACACTCATTTAGGGTTAGATATTACATTTATTATATGTCCAATCATTGAAGGGGAACCATCAGCTTTAACTCTTTATTCCAAGGGATTTTCTTAATTGGCTACCATTCTTATAACTGAATATACTAGAGAGAATATGGGTGATTTTATTCTCTAAAATTTATAAAAAGATAAAAAGGGATTATTTGATTTCTCCCAATGATAGTAAATTGACGTGAAGAGGGGAGTTGTCTTACTCCCCCTAGGAGGTGCCTTCCTCATAATCATCTGTAACTCCTTGAGTAGACAACATATCAAGGAATCATTCTGTGCCTAAGGTCCTACACTTGCAATAATGGATTGTATATTCAATATCATTAAGAAAATATTTTACCATATTATGGAGATCTATAAAAGATACATGAACATGGGATTTCACATGAATAAAAATCGTTAATACAATCTATTCCTTCTAGATAATTAACTATATCTATTATATAAATCACATTCTTCTCAAAGAATTCTTTTCTTTATGATTACATGGGGAATGATGCATTAAGAGGAATAGATGGAAGGAGAGGTACCCTAATGATAGAAGGAGGCACTATTCTTGTTGAAGGTGTATAATCTAGTTGTCTGATTTACTACCTCGATATCTAAGACATTAGTGGATTCCTTGGAGATGATATCTTATGAATCTACCCTATCCCCACATTAGACTTTCATTCTTCCTCTTCCTCCTCAACTATTAGAGTACCCTTGATTTGAGGCATCGATTTTTTTCAAATTCCAATGTGGGTATGAATGTATCCAACATTTAGCATGTGACATGACAAGACCGATCACTACCTAAGGAGGTGTAAGAACCACTTGGATCCCATATCCTCTTCGGTAAACATAAGCCAAAATTTATGTGAGACTAATATATTTTTTTCACTCTGTACACTATTGAGATGATTATGAAATATATTTTATATAAACATGAATTATCTCCCTAATATATATGGGGAATATCTCTCCCATATCATTTTCTCATTGATTCTGGTAGCTATAACACCCTCTATGAATAACTCTCATTCTACATGGGTACCAGATGCACCATCTATCATGACATTAGTTAGAGGTGTGTAAGGTGTAAAGGAAAAGTGAACATATCAGTTCAGTTTTCTCTCCTCACTCCTCTTGTCTAAGTTTGATGGTTGGAATGCATAGATACACTAAATATATAGCCTAAAGTGGGTTCATGGGATAAATTCATCATTTATAAACTCATAGAAACCTAAATGAGCTATAGTCCATCCCTAAAGGACTTGGAATATATCAATAATCCCAAAGGGTGATTTACCTATGCTAATGTGACTGAATATTAGATAAAACCTTACTAAACCTTGTACTACTAGATTGATTCATTGTCTAGTCTCCAACTACATTGCCATTACAAATTTCATGACACTAACTTCTATGTGGGACTCACATAAAAGCAGCAAATAATCGCTTTAGAACAAGGATAGAAAGGTTACTTGACATATGAGCTAATCAAATATAGAGGAAAATTCATAACCCCACTCAGTATAACATCCCTTCCCAATATTGGTTAGTATTTATCTTGATGTCTATAGGTTTTATGGGTCAAAAAATTCTCGGCGTCCTAACCTATACCTCAATATAATTTGGTGTGACGAATTCATATGCCCAATCGAGGAAGGGAATTCCAATCTTATTTCAGATTTCCCAACCCTTTGATAGATTTTGTACAATCATGAATAGTTACTTAACAAGTGGAGGAATACTCTATGTATACTCACAAACTGATTTAGGGGGAAATAACTCTTCATAAATATCCCCCATTATTGGTGCTCCCATATTCATCTAGACTTCCCTTTGGTGGATTCCACCTTCTCTGGGTATCTAATGAAATTTATTGGAATTCAGGCTTAATATTCTAATAAAGTATAGTATGATATCCTTTTTACATGAAGATAATTTCATAGGAACTTAGAAAACTTCATGAGTACCCACATCTTTGAGCTTCCACTGAAATTACTCATACCTATTCTGCACCTAGAATTTCCATCCCCGGTCTATTATGAAAGTGCCCCTAGTGTGAAAATCCCACCTCAGAAACCACCTCATCTTATAATTAAATGACTATATCTTAAATATCCACCCATAAATGTTAATATAAAATTTAAGTTCTCACCATATATATTCCATTGTTAAGGGAGTATACCCCTGGATGTAAACTTCATCATGATCAGCATCTCTGATATACAATCCTTTCACAAAGATGTTTACTTGGGAAGTATCCCATTAGTGATTGATCTAGGTAACTGTTTTTTTTTTACAAAAAGTTCTAAGAATGGTAACATTATTTAGTTTCCCAAATCATCTATGATATTGGATAATCTCATAGTCCAGCTCCCATGAGCTTTAATAAAACTTGATGTCCAGGTTGTTGGAAATACAAACCAAAGAATCTTCCCAATGCGGATTTTGATCTCTTCTATGAATACATCTCAATTACTTATGCAGTTATTTAATATTTCATTGTTTTTTTCATTTTATCTCTATAATTAAAGCTATTACCTATATTATTTGGTGTATTTTCATATTTTTTTGGAAAATTCTATAAATAGGGGGGATTGTGTAGTCTGTATGTAATGTGAGATAAGTAATCTTGAAATCAATTTTTTTGAATTTTTTTTCTTCTCACTTGTCCTAGATTGTACAACCATCAAACTGGTATTAGATCTAGCAAACAAGTCATCCTCCAATTTCCAATATTTCCTTTAAAAAATGGCCACCACAATCCAATCGCAAGTTCCTAAGTTATCCAAGGGAAACTATGAAATGTGGTGCATCCAAAGAAGGCATTGTTCAGATCATAAGAACCATGTGAGATTATCATCGATGGGTATATAATAACCACTATGGAGGAAGAAGCCACCTTCACAAATAAAGAAAAGACTACTCTCAAAAATCAAAAGAAGAAAGACAACAAGGCACTATTACTCCTCTATCAAGGGTTGGATGAATCAACCGTTGAAAATATTTCTAAAGAAACATCAAGAAATAAATTTTGGGACACCCTTGGAAGCATCTTCAAGGGTGTTGATCGAGTGAAGCAGGTTCATCTTTAAATACACTAAGAGAGGAGTTTTAAGTGGTGCATGTGAAGAAAGGTGAGAGTATCTCTGACTACTTCTCACCTTTAATTTTTATTATTAACAACTTAAAAATAAATGGTGAAAATGTTGAGTATATTCGTGTCATTGAAAATACATTGTGATCTCTCACAACCAAGTTTGATCATGTGGTTATGGCAATCAAAGAATAAAAGGACTTGGAAAAACTGTCCATTGAAGAATTGATGGGATGGTTACAAGTGCACGAGTAATGAATAGAAAAGAATGTTGGTTCAATGATTGAACTTTTCTTAGAGTCTAAGTTGATTTTAAAAGAAAAAAATATTGGCCACACACAACAAGTTAGTCATGGAACTAGTTTTTGTGATAGAGGCAAAGGGAATGGATACCATCCAATCCATCAACAAAATAATTGTTTTACCAATTTCCATGGAAGAGGAAATGGTGGAGGCCAATTCATGTGTGGTTTTGGAAACAAAAAAATGTTCAATTCCACAATTGTAAGAAATTCAAACATTATGCCTCCGATTTTTGGAGAAAATTGGATCAAAACGAACAATCAAACTATACTAAAGCATCTCACCATGAAATAGATGTCACCACAATCCTCCTCACACAAGAGAAGGAATGTGAATGTCCAGATGTGTGGTATCTAAACATGAGTGTAAGAAACCATATGAGTGGTAACAAATAACTATTCGAGGAACCCACATAATATGATCGTGGAAATGTGAGATTTGGGGACTCATCACTGGTACCCGTGATTGGAAAATGAAAAATTAAAATCTATTTGAATAATGGTGATCTGAATTACATCTCTAATGTTTATTACATACCAAATACGAAAAATAATATCCTCAGTATCATCCAACTCCTTGAGAAAGGGTATGTCATACACATGGATAACTATTCTCTTTCTATAAGAGATGATCACATGAGACTTTTTGTTCAAGTTTAAATGGTGAAGAATCGCATGTTTTCGCTCCATATTAACATAGAGGCTGAGAAGTGTAGTTTTGGAATCATGAATAATGACTCATGGAGATGACATATTAGGTTTGGGAATATCCATTTTAGTGGCCTTAAAATATTATCCTCATCAATCATAGTGAATGGCTTACCGATAATTGAAGTTACAAATCTTGTGTGTGAGGCATGTACACTCGGTAAGCAACAAATGAATTCCTTCCCAAGTGGAGTGTACAAAAGAGAAAAGGAACCACTTTAGTTGGTTCATACTGATATTTTTGGACCACTTGAAACACCCTCACTTGGAGGTAATAAATACTTTTTTACTATCATTGATGATTTCAACATAAAACTTTTGGTGTATTTCATCAAAGAAAAATATTATGCTTTTACAATATTTAAAATTTTCAAATCCCATGTTGAAGAAGGAAGTGGTCACAAAATCAAAGTACTAAGGTTTGAAAAGGGTGGATAATACAACTCAAATTCATTTCAAGATTTTTATAGGGAATAAGGCATCAAGAAAAAATACACTATAGCCTACACGACACAACAGAATGGAAATGAAAAATGAAAGAACCACACTATTATCGATATGATGAGGACCATGTAGAAGAAGAAAGGCCTACTAAAGAGCTTCTTGGAAGAGGTAGTTACATGTATCTACTATCTGATCAATCAATGTACAAATAAGACAATCATAAATTGGACACAACAAGAGGTATGAAGTGACTATAAACTGAGCCTATCACACCTAATAATCTTTGGTTGTGTCTCCTATGCTCAAGTTCTATTAGAAAGAAGTAGGAAGATTTATGATCGTGGTGAAAAGTGCATCTTCATCAGCTATAGTGAAGTGTCTAAAATATACAAGCTCTAAAATCCACTAACCAATAATGTATTGGTGAGTCGATATGTGATCTTTATTAAGGAAGAAGCTTGAAAATAGAATGATAAAGAATTGAACAAAGATATTTTAGTCAAAATAGAAGAACCTGAAGAAAGGCATGATCATTAGGATAAAACACCCGCATCACCTTCTTTGGTCGCAACATCATTATAAAAAATCTAAAAGTACATTCCATCACTCCTAAAAGGACTCCATCAAGTCAAAATTCATCCAGATCATCCTTACCCATGATGTTTATAAGAATTAAAATTTTAAGTGACATCTATGAGCTTACCGAAGAGGTCAATATTGTTTGCCTATATACAGATCACAAGCCTCTAACATTTCAAGAATCCATAAGAGAAGAATGTTGGAGAATCTCTATGAAAGAATAAATTTATTCCATAGAGAAAAATGAAACATGGGAGATGAAAACACTTCTTAATATCTATAAAACCATTAGCATCAAATGGGTGTACAAGATCAAGAGAAATTCTAATGGAGAGATCGATCACTATAAGGCGAGGCTCATATCAAAGGGCTATAAATAGAAGTAAGGGGTGGATTATAAAGAAGTATTTACTCCTATTTCTCTCTATGACACTATTAGGATGATTATCTCCCTTTAAATCCATAATGGTTGGATTATCTACCAATTGGATGTGAAATATGCATTCATAAAAGAAATTACAGAAGAAGAGGTCTATGTTGACCAACCTGAAGGTTTTTTCCTTCAAGGAGAGGAACACAAGGTATATCAACTGAAGAAAAATCTATATGGGTTGAATCAAGGTCCATATTCTTGGAATTAATGCATTGAAAATTATATTTAAGAGAAACACTTCACCTAATGTTCATATGATAATGATGTTTACATAAAGAAGAATGCTCATGGCGATATGCTTATTGCATTCCTATATGTTGATGATTTGTTGTTTACAGGGAACAACCAACCAATGTTTGATTAAATCAATAAGAACATGTTTAAGGAGTTTGAGATGACTGACATAGGCCTCGTGTATTTTTTTCTAGGTGTAGAAGTAAAACAACAACATGGTGGCATCTATATATCTTAGAATACATATGCCAAGGAATTTCTTGAAAAGTTCGAGAAGGACAATTGTAATGCCGTAAACATGCCTTTAGCAACATGCTTAAAACTGACAAAAGATGGAGAAGGAAGAAGCATTGACTTGAATTTGTTCAAGAGTTTGATTGGAATCCTTAGGTACCTTATAATATCAAGGCCAAATTTCATCTACAGTGTTGGTATTCTAAGCTGGTACATGGAAGTGCCAAAATAATTACACTGGCTAGCCGCAAAAAGAATCCTCAGTTTTGTCAAAGGAACAATAAAATTTGGTATTTTCTATCCATAAAATGATGAAGAAATTCTATATGGATACTGAAATAGTGATTGGGGGAGGTGACCAAGATTAAATAAAAATCACCACTGGTTATGAATTCTTTCTTGGAATGACTACTTTCAAATGAAATTCAAAGAACCAGAGTGTTTTCACCCTATCCACATGTGAAGCAGAGTACATAGAATCACAATCCACTATTTGTGAAGGAATTTGGTTGAAAAACCTGTTAAAGGAGATGAAGCATCTCCATGATAGATCTACAATAATACATGTGGATAACAAGTCAGTAATCAAACTATCCAAAAATCCAGATGCATCATGGAAGGAACAAACACATTGATACCTAACACCATTTTTTAGGGATCATGTGAAGCAAAAAACAATAAAATTGGATTATTTCCATACTATGGAATAAGTGGTTGATATCTTCATGAAGGTATTACCAACAGATGCATTCAAAAAACTAAGAACGATGCTTAGAATGAATCTGATTTTGGTTTAAAGGGGAGTGTTGGAAAAATCAAACCAAAGTTTCTTCCCCATGTGACTTTTTCTCTCTTCTATGCATCAATATCAATTACTTATCTAGTTATTTAACGTTTCTTTGATTTTTTCATTTTTTCTCCATAATTATTGCTATGACTTGTAGGGTTTGGTGTTTTTTCATATTTTTTTGGAAAATTCTATAAATGTGGGGGATTGTGTAGTCCGCATGTAATGTGAGATAAGATAACTTGAAAGTAGTTTTTGTGATTTTTTTTCTTCTCACTTGTCTTGGCTTATACACCCATCATAGGCCGAATGCGATATTGGGTGCTAGCCTCAACACTTTTGATCATAGAATATTAACTCTCTTTAGTACCTTGAAGAATCAGATCTTGAGTCATTCTATTTTACTTTTTTCTAATAATACGATTTATGTGATATCATAGGGATTCAAATGGATTAAAAATGACAAAGTCCCAAATCCCAAACTTCACTATGTGAGCGGTATAGAATTTTTCTATGAATGAAATGAGTTCACATAAAGAGTTTCTTCATGAATAGAGACTATACAAATAGAGGTCTTGATGGTTTTTAAAGTGAGGTGCTCGTAAAGAAGAATCCCTATGCCAGATGAAACTTTAAAATAAAGATCTGTTGGTGATCGAAAAACACCCTTTGAGTAACAATGATGAATGAGGGTTCCAAGATCTATTAATATAGGGGGACCCTCCTACTAGTAGACTATGAAGTGCTTTGTAGGCTACTCATTCTTCCTTGGAACAAGATATTTTCTTTCCGATCATACCCCTTTCTAAATACGAATTTGTTGAGGCTCATAAAGTCCCAAAAAAACACTCATAATACTTCTAGAGGACTAAGAAACCAAGAAATGATACATGGTGAATAAAAAATCTACAATAAAAAATTCATCACAACACATGTAGGCTTCACTAAAAAGTATTAATCCTTCACTGAAACCCACATTTAAAAAGCACCACCCTTTATGAAGCAATTCATCTCCCATAAATAAAATGATCCTACATCCTTAGATTAAGGCTTCATAATTTGTAGAGTTGAGGTGTGGCGCAATGTGATCATATATCATATAGACATAATTTAATGTACATAGATGGACTAATATAAGACTACGTAATATAGCCCAAGCCATTTATAGAAACCAAGCGGTGACTCTATTCTCTTTATGAATTTCCATATGGAAACCTATTTCAGAATAATGATTTACCTAGAATAACCTTTAAATAAACCACTAATTCTCTACATAAACACACACAGACCAAGGGTAAATGATACTAAATTATTCATAGGAATTATTTTCTCTTTTAAGAATTATCATTAAGGAAATTCTTTGTTGGTAAACTTTAAAAAAGAAACTTCATAAAACATTTTGTGAAATATCTACTTCACGATGCACCTCCTTCATAGAGGTACCTCATGAAGCGACCTTTCCAACATAGTTTGTGAAGGGAGCTCCTATGAGGAAATTTTATGAAGGTATCTTTGTAGTGGCTTGTTCATAAAGGTTTATTTGTATTGTATTTTTCATGAATGGTGATTCATAGAGGCTGCTTCACAAAGGGCCCTTCACAAGGTGGTTTCAAAAATAGTACTTCATGAAGCAACCTTAAGTGTCATCCTTCATGGGACACACCTAAATTATTTACCATATTATCCTATGAAAAGATAGTGTATTAAAAGGTTTCCATTAAAATATCTTTATTTTCATTCCATGGAGTAATGAAACAATAGAAAAACCAACTTCCCCTATGTTATACCCTTTGCTAGGGTCACCCAACAGAGCCACACCAATCCAAATGGCCTTGATGGAAACTATTTCTAAAAATAGAGACTCTTAAAAAAGGATACATTATTAGTGACACATCTTTTATAGGGAAGAATATGTATATGGTGTAACACTCTAAAATTATAACATATGATTCCTTTTAAATATGTTAATTTTTTTGACCACTTTCTTCACATGAAACAATGAACTTAAATAAAACCACGATATATTTAGAAAAATATAAATATTTAAGTATGATATTTAAAACCTATCCATTGAATTGGTAAAAATTAATATTTTTAACCAATTCATTAAATATATTTATAAATATAATAAATTATACTTTTATATGAATGAAATTCAATTAATTTTTCTAACATAACTAATAAGATCATTTATTGTTTAGAAAAGTATTTTTTTTCTAAAAATTTTCCTTTTATGCAATACACATTTCTATTTAAAGAAACATATAATTAATTATCAATTATATATGCTGTTAATAAACTATCAACAATAATTTAGTTTTCATATGATATGAAATGAGTATAATAATAGAAAATATTTGAAAATTTCATTTTCCAATTAAAACATTTTTCAATTATATTATACGATTTTACTAAAAAAATTGAATTATAAATTTTGGAATTTAAAATGATAAAAATTAACTTCATTTTGGACTCCTAATATCAAAATTGACTTACTATGAATTTTTGAGCTTTTTTTTGAAAAGGCCTATTTTTAGTCAAAAAATTTATTTTCAAGAAACTTGTAATTTGTTTGACTTAAACATTATATAAGAAAGACCTAGAAATTTATAAAACCTTTTAAGTAATAAAATATTAATTTTCTAAATAACATCATTAATTTTAAAATATTTTTTGAACTTATAAAACCTATGGCATACATTTTTATAACTAATTAAAATTTTACTTCAATATAAAAACTACTGTTAGTCTTTTGTTTGAATCAAGTATTTTTTAAGGGAGATTCAGTTTTGAGTTTTCTTTTAAGCATAATACAATTTATTTATTTTATAATAATTTAATTTATTCCATTAAAACCACTATCCGAGATAAATTTACCTTATATATAAACTTTAAGCTTTAAAAAGTTATTTCTCTAAAAACTATTTTAAGCAATTTAGTGTCTTTATTTTAAAATTATTTTTTCATAGCATGAGAAATTTTATTTGATAAAATTATTTTCAAATTTAAAATTATTAGGTATCAAATTAGGTAAAAATTTCAATCTTAATACTTTTTATTAAAATTATTTGTTAAGGTTAGAAATCAATTACAAAAGTAAAAGTAAATTAGGGTAAAAGGTAAAAAATTAAACCCTCCCCCCTCAAAACACTCAATGTTGTCTAAAAAAAATGAGTTTTTGAGTTTATTTTTGACCCACACTCGTTTTATTCTCTTTATCCATTTTTTTCCTTTGACATTTGAAAATTATTTTTACATTATTGAAAATTGAAGGGTTACTCCCAGAACTACCCTTCCTTTCACTTGTAAAATGGTATCATCTTAAGAACTTCAATACTCACCTATTATTATAATTTATCCTTTAAAATATTTTATTTTACTCTGCCATAAACATAATCCTATGGCCACTCATAGTTATCCCAATTCTTTCAAATTAAAGGAGACTTCCAAGGAAAATTCAAGTCCCCAACATGAGTTTTATCAACCACTTAGTTTTTATTAATAATTATTTTTTTTCAAATATATTCTAGGAACACTAATATAATGATATTAGTATCATTTATATAAAATAATTTTAATATATTAATGTTATTACCATTATTTATGTAATAAACCGAAGTTTTATCAATGGAAATTAACTTCTTATAATTATTTAATATAGTATAAACACATAAAGAACACAATAAAATCTTTATAAATGATGAATTAATGAAATAAGAAGTGATTCTAGGTATTAAGGAACCTATAACGATGAAATAGTAACTTGACATTTGGAATAGTATTGTGGCCCTTATGAATAATAAATCATCCAATTGAATAGTAACCTCACTAATGGAAATATAAATAAAATTTATCCATCTTATAATTGAAAATTTGATATAAATATATCATAGTATAAGTAAATAAATATTTTAAAAGTTATTAATTAAGTGTTGGTATTTTTATAAGTCATAAATATTTAATTACAATTTTATGAATAATTTAATAATTTAAAAGAAAATGTGTTTTCATAAAATTTATACATAAATTATTGTTTTATGTCTTATTATTATAATATAATTTTACGAGGCCTTAATAAATTTGTTAAAGTGTTAGAAAAGCATTCTTAATTTTAAACTTTTTATTTTCTAAGTAAATAATGAATTTAATTAAAAATCAAAATTTTCATATTTAGAAAATTATTTTCATTAAATTAAGTTAATATTTTTAATCGATAGATCAAAAAATTGTTAGGTTAAATTTTTGGTATTTTTCTAAAATATTTGAATTTTTGTTAAATAGTAAAATACGGTAATTTACAGTAAATAATTAAATTTTTGAGTCATGATTGAGTCATGGATGATGTAAGTGACCATTTTTTCAAATTAACATTCACAAATTACTATATTTATTCTCAATAATCAGCACTATTTCCTATCTTGTGAAAAATAATAAAATATTGAATACAATAATGAGAAAACACCCCCTCCTCCACTATAAATACTTCCCTCACCACTTCTTCTTCTTACACCTATAAAGCTTTGTGACTTATCCAAATTATATTAAAATATATTACCAATACCCTCCCCCATATACAAGAGCTATTTTTCTCATCAAAAGACCAAAACCTCTTCCCTAAGGAGGCTCTGAAGGTGGATAAATCCAAGAGGTAAATTCCTCTTTCTGATTCTTTTGTTTTATTTTCAAGTTCCTTTATTTTCTTTTTCTCTCCTCATATACACTCATAAAAATAGTATTATTACTACATTACATTATATATACTGTAATTTTGTTATTATAATGGAATAATTCATCATTATCTTTCCTTTACCCTCCTTTAAAACTAAAAATTAAAACATTGTCCAAGATGTGTTAATTTATCACATTCAAGGACGACGAAGTTTTCAATTTCCTTTAACTTCTTCAAGGTCTGGTCATGAAAACATCTTTATGGTTGAAAAAAGTTATAATATATGTACTATATCTTATTTAATGTTCTGGAATCATTTTTTACTCATGATATTAATTTATAACACAAAATGAGTTTGTTGTGATCGAAAAACCACCAAAATAAACCCAAACGATTATCATTAACTATTTATCTAATGATTCATCACCATGTAATAAAACTAAATGATATAATATAAATTAAACCACTGGAATATCATTAATAACATAAAGGTTCAGTTCTGGATAATTAATCCCACTTTACATGACCCTTCATACATGTATACAAGTAAACTGATTATGAAAACCAAGGGAAAACCAACACTCCCAAGCAATGAAATTGAATCTCCTAACCCATAAAAAAGCCATTAATGGACTTAATTAATTTATAATGAATCAAATTATATTATAATAGGTTTATATAATTATTAATTAATTAATCTATTTGATTATCTAGGACATTAAGATCAAGTAAAGGACACCTTCAGACTTAAGGTAAGGGATTCTACCCAAACATCCATTATTCATTTGGGATATTATTTCTCTATCTTCACCCAAATGAAATTCTCTGTTCTTTTTATGTGTATCTTATAAATTATTTGTATATATTCCAACATCATATATCAATATCCATTTATCATTCTTTGTAAACTACATCAAGTTATAAATAATAACTCAAATCGTGTGAAACACCCTCCTTCTCCAAGGAAAGAGAAAGCTGCCACTGAATCCTTCACACGGAAAAGGTATTCCATGTTTAGTGGATATTATGACCCCCTATTTACAAAAAATTGGATTAAATCTATTGAAAAGATATTCTCTTTCCTCAAGTGCTCAGAAGAATAGAAAGTTGTGCTGACAGTCTATCGTTTTAATGGGGAAGCTGATCAGTGGTGGACACTGATAAAAAATATGAAGTACAAGGAGGAAATTGATTCCATGGATTGGGAGGAATTAAAGAAAATGTTTTTAAATAAATATTTTCCAGAACTCTCCATCTCAATATGGAGAGAGAGTTTTTTAGACTTGATAAGTAGGATTATGAGTCTATTGGGGCATATGAAGAAAACTTTACCAGGATTGCAAGATATGCTTCCAACTTTATCATGAACACAAAAAGAAAGGTGAATCACTTCTTTAGAAGAGTAAAGATAATTCTATGAAAAGCATTGAAAATTTGAAACTTCAAAGGTTATAAATAGATTTTCTGTTGTGCCCTCATGGTTGAAATGGACACCATAGACTCTTAATGGTCTCATGGTTCTAGTGAAAATAATCGAAAAATGGAGTCTAATATGGGTGGATCAGAAAATAAATCCCATGATAAAAAGAAGATCAAACATCCCACGTGTCAAAATTGTGGGAAGAAGCATCCTGGGAACTATCTAAAGGGAACCATGAATTAATTCAAATGTATAAGAATGGTACATATAGTTAAGAAACTCCAAAGAAATATGATGAATTCCACTAATGTGGAAGAAGAAAGGAAGGTTCATATCAACACTCAGCAAGTAGTGTAGTGTTTCAACTATAAGAAACCAGAGCATTATGAAAACCATTACCCTAATCCAAGGGTTATTTGAGGCAATCAACAAAACATCCAAGGAAATAAGGAAGGGATGATTCCATCACTACTACTGAGGTGGAGCCGGAAAACGAAGTGTTGATAGGTATGTTAGTTATTCTTTTAAGAATAGAGAATGTACTATTTTATTGTAGTTATACACATTATTTCATATCTTTTATGTTTAATACAACTATTCAAACCCCACCTCAAAATATGGAGGTTGATTTATCTTTGAGAGCAACAAATGGGGTAATTATTACATCCAAGGTTTATTACTCCTCCCCAATAAATGTTTGTGGGCTGAACCTCCCAGCACATCTTTCCATACTCCCTTTGGTATAGCTTGATGTTATTTTTGGTTATGGATTGTCTATATTTATATAAATCCAACATCAAATGTCAAGAAAGGGATATCAATCTTCACATCCCATAGCATCCTCAAATCCTATACAAGTGTACGAAAGAATATGAATCTCCTTCAAAATCATCATCTCAAGTGTGGATATTGTTTCCTTATGAGAAAGAATATCTTTCTCAAATAATTGAGACAAAGGAGAGAATTTTTCTCGAATAAATTCTCATTGTGAGGGATTACACTGATGTATTCCTAGAAGAATTGACCGGTCTTCCTCCTGATTGAGAGGTTGTGTTCTAAATTGTGATTATTCTCGGATATCTACCTATATCAAAGACACATTATATAATGGACACCATAGAGATGGAAGAGCTGAAGAAGCAGTTAGAGGAGAATTTAGAGAAGGGTTTTATATGCCTGAGTGCTTCACTATGGGGTGAACCAGTCCTTTTAATTAAGAATAAGGATGGATCAATGCGCCAATGCATTGATTATCGTGAGCTCAATAAAATCAAGATAAAGAACTAGTATCCCCTTCCATGAATAGGTGACTTGTTTGATTAGATATGTGGATCAAGTTATTTATCTAAGGTGGACCTTCGGTCGGGATATCAGCAATTAAAGGTGATGAATGAAGATATTCCCAAGAATTCATTTCAAATGATTTATGTAAAATATGAATTCATAGTGATTCCCTTTATATTCACTAATGATCCAACAATTTTTCATGGATTTAATTAATAGATTCTTTAGTGATTATCTCAACAGATTTTTGGTAGTATTTATTGATGATATTTTGATATACTCCAAGATCATGAAGAAACTTGAAAATTATTTGAATACTATGCTGAAGACTTTGAGAAGGGAGAAACTATATGAAAAGTATAGTAAATGTGAGTTCTAGATGGAGGAAGTATCATTATTGGGTAATTCTATCATCATCAAAGGGATATCTATAGACCCTTCTGAGACAAAAGAAATCTAAGAGTGGCCCAAGACAATATCTGTAATTGAGATCCATAGTTTCCTTTCCATATCTGGGTATTATCGACGGTTTATGAAGAACTTATCATGATTTTAAAACCCAAGAAACAAGATTACATGGAAGGGAGTAAAGTTTTTCTAGACTCAAGAATGCGAGGAAAGCTTTAAGGATCTCAAAAAGACGCTTATATTTGCAACAATACTCACAATCCCGAAAAGTAAAGAACTCTTTGTGGTGTACAGTAATGATCCTAATAAATTCTTAGGATGTGTTCCAATAAAAAATGAGAAATTTATAGTCAAAGACCTAATACAGTTAAAAATCCATGAGCAATACTATCCCACACATGATATGGATTTGGCAGCTATGATCTTTGCATTGAAAATCTGGTGACATTGTCTATATGGGGAGAAGTGTGAGATATATACTAATCACAAGATTCTTAAATATATATTCACATAGAAGGAGATTAATATGTGGTATCATAGATGATTATAGATCATCATGGATTATGACTATTTATTCCACTACCATCTTCGTAAGGAAAATAAGATAACTGATTCTCTAATTAGGAAGGATACTACATCTTTATCAATGATGATAATTGAGAAGGATACAATATTTTTATACTTAAAACAGATGGACATGGGAATAATTAAGGGAGGAACATCATCAATCCTTTCTCAAATGATTCCTGAACCATCCCTCTTAGAGAAAATAAAGGATACTCAAAGAAAATATGTGGAAATTATAAAAATGGTGGAAGCTATTAGAAGTGGGAAATCCTATGAGTTCAAGATTTATGAGGAAGGACTTGTAAGATTTGGCTCATGATTATGTGTACCATATGATCCAAATATAAAGAATGATCTTTTGAATGACGCACATAGATAAACCTTATCTATTCACCCAGGGAGAAAAAATATGTATCGCGATATTTGAGATAACTTTTGGTGGGAAAATATGAAGAAGGAGATTACTGAATATACATCAAAGTTCCTCATATGTCAACAAGTGAAGGATGAAAGAAAGAAGTATATGGGGATGATGAAACCACTACCCATACTAACATGTAAGTGGGTGAACATTACCGTGTACATTGTCACTGAACTTCCAAGGACATCTAGAAGAAACAATTCTATATGGGTCATTGTTGATTGTCTTACAAATATAGATCACTTTATCACAATTCAAGAGGAATTCTCATTGGATCAACTTGCACAGATATATATCAAAGAGGTAGTAAGAATGCATGGAGTACCACTATCGATTGTTTCTGATTGAGATCCACGATTCACCACAATGTTTTGGAAAATTATCCAAAATTCTGTAACCACTGAGATGAACTTTAGTATGAACTATCATCCTCAAAATGATGGATAATATGATCGAACTATTCAAACACCAGAAGAAATGTTGGGAGAGTGTTCTATGGAATTCAAAGGAAGATGGGACCAACGTATGCGACTATTATAATTCTATTAAAACAATAGTTTCCACTCGAGCATGAAAATGAATCCGTATGAAGACCTTTATAGGAAAATGTGCATAACAATAGCATGTTGGGATGAGGTCGGTGAATGTAAGATACTAGGACCTGAAATGGCTGAAGAAATGGTGGAGATAGTGAAAACCATTTAGTAGCACATCAAGGTAGCCCAAATTCGAGTGAAGAGTTATGAAGATAATCATCGACGATACCTCAAGTTTAAGGTCAGAGAAATGATATTCATCCACATATATCTATGGAAGAGGATCATGATATTTAGAAACAAATGGAATATAATTCCCAAGTACATCAACCCCTTCGAGATCCTTGATCGTGAAGAAGTTGTGGTCTATCGACTAGAACTTCCCCCAACCATATCTCAAGAACACAATGTATTTCTCGTATCTTTATTAAGGAAGTACATACCAGATCCTTCATATGTACTGACTTTAGAGGTGGTACAGTTAGAGAATGATCTTTCTTATGAGGATCATCCAATGAAGTTCTTGGATTGTAGAGATAAAGTACTACGTAGCAAGACTACTGACCTACAGTGAAGATCTTAGATCGTAGAGATAATGTACTATACAAAAAGACTAAACATCTAGTCAAAGTACTACGAAGGAACCATAAGTATGAAGAGGAAATATGGAAATAGGAGGAAGCGATGAAGGAAAAGTACCCACACCTATTTTTACCTTCGTATGTAACATGAAATTTTGAGGGAGAAATTTCATAAAGGGGGGGGGGAGAATGTAATGACCCAAAGTTTTATCAATGAAAATTCATTTATTATAATTATTTCATATGGTATAAACACATGGTGAACACAATAACATATTTATAAATGATGAATGAATGAAAGAATAAGTGTTTCTAGAAGTTAAGGAACCTATACTAATGAAATAGAAACTTGACCTTTGGAATAGAATTGTGACCCTTATGATCAATAAATCAACCAATTGAATAGTAACCTTACCAATGGAAGTATAAATGAAATTTATCTATCTTATAAGTGATAATATGATATAATTATATCATAGCATAAGTAAATAAATATTTTAAAAATTATTAAGTGTTGGTGTTTTTATAAGTCCTAAATATTTAATTAGATTTTTATGTTTAATTTAATAATTTTAAAGAAAATTTATTTTCATAAAATTTATTCATAAATTATTGTTTTAATGTCTTATGATTATAAGATAATTCTATGAGACCTTAATAAATTTTTTAAAGGGTTAGAAAAATAGTTTTAATTTTTAAATTTGTATTTTCCAAGTAAATAATTAATATAATTAAAAAATAAATTTATTATATTTAGAAAACTATTTTCATAAAATTGAGTTAATTTTTTAATTATACACATTGATAAATGGTTAGGGTTAATTTTTGGGATTTTTCTAAAATACTTGAATTTATGGTGAAAGGTGAAATATAGTAATTTATAGTAAATCAATTAATTTTTGAGCCACGATTGAGTCATATATGATGTAAGTTATAATTGTTTTTGAATTAACATGCAATATTTTTTGTATTTAGTCTCAATAATCAACACTATTTCTTGTCTTGATAAAAATAATAAAATATTGAATAAAATAATGAGAAAACACCCCCTCCTCTACTATAAATACGAATCATCACCACCTATTCTCATCACACCTATCAAGTACTATTCATAATCTAAATTTTGATAAAATATATTCCCAATCTCCTCCGCCATTTCCAAAATCTCTTGGTATCTTCAAAATACCAAAATCCCTTCCCCGAGGAGGATCTCAAGGAGGATAAATCCAATAGGTGAATTCCTCTTTCTAATTATTTTATTTTCTTTCTAAGTTCCTTTATTTTATTTTTCTCTCCTCAACTCACCTCATACAAATGGTATGATAACTCAAAAACATACATATACCATAATTTTGTTATTATATGGTAATAATTAAACATCATCTCTCCTTCCCCCTCCTTTTATACTAAAAATCAAAACATCGTCTAAGATGTGTTAATTTATCACATTCAAGGATGATGCAGTTTTCAATTTTCTACACCTTAAAGGTCTTGTCATGAAAATATTTTTATGGTTAAAATAGGTTATAATATTTTTATTATATCTTATGTAAGGTTCTAGAATCTTTTATTACTCACGATATTAATTTATAACATAAAATGAGTTCATTGTTATAAAAAAACACCAAAATAAACCCAAACGATTATCATTAACTATTTATATAATGATTCATCCTCATGTAATAAAAAATGATATAATATCAATTTAACCACCAAATTATCATTAATAACATAAATTTTAAATTATTGATAATTAACCCCACTTTACATGGCCCTTCATACATGCATACATGGAAACCGATCATGAAAACCAAGGGAAAACCAATGCTCCCAAGCAATGAAATTGAATCTCTTAACCCATCAAAAGGCCATAAATGAAATTAATTAAGTTATAATAAATAAAATTAATGTATAATAGGTTCTCAAATTATTAATTAATGAATCTAATTTGATTATCTAGCACATTAAGAACAAGTAAAGGACACCTTTGGACTTAAGGTTAGGGATTCTACCCGAACATCCATTATTCCTTCAGGTTATTCATTCTCTCTCTTTACCCAAATGAAATTAATTGTTATTTTTATTTTAATATTATAAATTTTGTGTATATTTTTAAAGATCATGTTTCAAGATCCATTCATCCTTCTTTTTCCGGTATATGATTGTTTTCAAAAGGTTCACTACTCAATTCTTCCCGATAAGAAAACTTGATTTAAGGAAACTTCCTGAATTCTTACCCATTTTTAAGTGAACTCTATAATATATTTTGAACCACTATGTATTTTTTAAGATCAAACTTTTTATTATAAAAACTTTATTTATTAACTTATGGTTTGATATAAAATATTATGCCATATTCTATTTTAAAAAATCTTTAATATTTTCCTTAAAACACGCCAATTATTTTAATTCTAAAGATTCTTAAAAGATATTTTTACATGTCATCAATTCAGTTTGGCATCACTTATCATGATCTATGCCTATTTTACCTTAATAATGTCCATGTATGTTCTAAATCCATTATTTCATGGACACTTTTATGATATGACCATTTGTAATGACTTGTGACATGATTATGATACCCATTTCTTTCCATGGGTAACCTTTATGTTATGTTTGATTACCTATGTATGATTTTTTATATGTAAAGCATATTCATGAACATGTTATGATGGGTGCACCTAGATAGCACTCCAATTCATTGGGTAAATTTTAGTCTCATGAGATGTTATGTGCAACGGTCTTGGTGGTTTGCCTAGGCTTGTGATCCTCTATGTGTAGTGAGCCTTGACTCATGAAAAAGTCATGTTTTATGTTGCCGACACATTACTATGATTCCATGAATATATTATCCCATGTTTTATATGTTATGATTCCTTATATCATGTTCCATTCCTTTTTATGTCTTTATGTCCTGCCTTCTAACCCATGTGATAATATTTATTCTTATGATTATTCACTTACTGGGATTTTTAGATCATACCTTTGTTCATATTATCCCTAAGTTATCCTATGAAGATGTTTGATCATAATGGAATTTAGGACCTCATTGTGGAGATTAAATAAAATACGTTTTATGATGTTTAATTATGTATCTAATCCTCCAAGACACTAGAATTTACGATCCTTGGATTTTAATATGATATTTAATCATGCATAAAATCATGTAATTACATGTGTAAAAGTCTAGGGTTTCTATAGTTTATTCATATGACCCATCCATTTAAAAAAGCTTCTATTTGTGTGTTTTAAAGACCATTGCCTCCATGGTGTAACATGTTTTGTTTTACTTCCCCATCATAAAAGGTTAGATATAAGGATGGTATTAAAAGATAAATATTATGTTTATTATATCATTATGGTTCTAGTATGATAAATTATAATACCTATTAATGATATGATCAATGAACAATCATCATTAATTAAATCATTTAAAATAAGAATACTAAGAGGATAACCACTTATTCAAATTGTTTAGCAATTTCACATCCATTAATTATTATTATAATTCCTTCTAATTATGATATATCACACCAATAATACCAAATAATATCATTTTTTCTATTATAATGACATTACAACTAAACCCCCTTATAATCATTAATTAAATTAGGGTATGTTCATGTTTGGGTTGGTTTGACCACATAATTGAACAATAATAATAATTTATGTAATGGATGGATACGAGAACTTATTTACTATTTTAATTTGATATAAATATGTAAATAATGTTCTTTTGGTTTTGGGAAGCTTATATAAACATTTAAATCATTAATTTTGAAACCATCTTTCATTCGTTAAGAACCACCAAAACATGATCATCAACGATTTCATCATCTAGTTCATAACTAAAAAAAACATGAAAGAAAATTATAAATTTATTAATGATCTTGGAAAATACATTCCAATATATTATATGATCTAATAATTATGGAATATATAAAAATAATATATACTAACACCACTTTTATGAAACTACTTCAAAACAATAAAGATTACTTACACCTGGTGGTGAAAATATCTAAGGACTAAATAATATTTATATATATATAAGATGATTATAAATGAGTAAAATAAATTGTTATAGTTATGAATAAGGTTGTGGGGTATTTATTTAATTAACTTAATTTGATTATTCCATACATTTTGGGAAGGTTCATAATGGATTAGGATAACATAAGGTTTTTCATCTCAAATTCATCTATTTGAGACATGTTTTGAATTATAAACCTAATTTTTAAGGTGTATATAATTATTATTTGTTATATTATAACATGAAGTGTATTTTAATCATGTTATTTTAAGTTAAATTACATTACCACTCTTTTAAGAGGTTTTTATTAAAGTGTTACTCAAGTCACAAGGGTTTTCTTAATCTCAATCCTGATTCTTTGAGTCATGTTACTTGTTATACACCATGTTTTGTTTATATAGTGTTCTATTGATTTACTATCCTATGAATTATCTATAATTTATTTCCTTGTTTTTTTAGAATTTTATTTCCAATGCATGTTTACTTATTCAAGTGTCTATCAATTCATCTATTTCCCAAATAGTAAGAGTTTTTGGTCACTCAATTTTCATTCATTGAGTTATGATCATTTTGTCAAACCAATTTCATAAAATTTGGGTATAATAAACCCTTTGATATTATTTTATGGCATTCTATTTTTTAGTGATATACATTCATACCACATAAACACTTTGAAAAATTCTTCTCAGTTTTTATGATTTTTTTTGATACCATTGATTTTCTTTCTCTGAATCTATTATGATCATTTTATTCTTGTATTGACTTAGTCATATACTCATTGGTCTATATAGTGTGAACATCAAATTTTGAATATCTCATATTGGATGATTTTCACCTAGAAAGTGTAATATTCTATTAAAATTGGGAAAGTATTGAAATTCTTGATGATTATTGGATGCTAACATAGGTTGATCATTTATTGATATTCCATATTCTTCATTATACAGATAACCATATTTTTATTTAGCCAAAGGTTCCTTAATGAATGGTATGAAACGTAATTTTCAATTTTATTGTAAACAAATTGTACTTAACCAGGTTATGTGTGTGGCCCAAAATTATATATCCCCTCGATGCATCAACATGTCTCATGAGACAAAACATGTTTGGGTATTTGGTGTATTCTTACCCAATTCCAGAAAGATGTCTTGACTGTGGTCTCGATGACAAGTAAAATGTATTCTCACAATGCCTTGACAATAGGATTTTTATGTCCTACATTATTCATTCCTTCGGTATGATACTAGTATTATTGATATCCTTGTTTTAATTAATTGTCGGGGATATAGTATGCTCTCAGTTTCAAGTTGATCATGACATTATGTTATTCACCTATTCCTACTGTAATATTTATCCCATGTTTATGCCATGATTAATTTAGTTATATGTTTCTCTTACTGAGCATTTGATCTAAACCCTTATTATATTTCTATTTCCCTAGGTTACAGAGAAAAATAGTACATGTGAAATGTTTAGAAGGATAACACATGTAAAAGAATTTGTGGGATAAGTTGAAGACTTATCCTAAATTATGAAGTTTATTATATATTGGGAAAATTTGCCATTTGATAAAATGAACATTGGATTTATCAATTTATATTGTTTCCTAATTTTATAAATCTATAAACCTAAAAAATATCCTTCGGATTTAATAAATTCAATAATCAATTTTTATTTGGTAATTTTTGATGCTTATATTTTGGATTTTACAGCTGGTATCAATGCAAGTATGTAAAGTATGTGTTTATGTCACCAGATCTAGGAGTGTAGGTACATGGCATCACATAAACCCCATTCTATCCTTTAGTATCATTTTTATCCAAACTCAAATCATCCTTAGTGTAAGACATAAAAATATAATCTTACCAAATGTGATAATAATTGGATGACCTAAGAAATGAGCATAAGATGCATCATGTCATGAGTATGAAACAAACCCTTATCCATAGGAGGTATTAGTGAATAATACCAATCCATTATATACTCTCATGTAAATTGTATAATCATCCATTTTTTCTCATTTCTCATATTGATCTTGAATCATGTGGGCTTAGGGACCTGAGTTGATTTTATCATCAACATAATTAAAATTCCTCAAATATGGGCTTACTCATAGGTATAAGTCTAGATTGATCTCTAGATAAATAATGGTTTTATTATATATTCAAAGATCCCTAGTGTAAGTAAAATGGAATCCTCATATGAATAATCCTTAATCGATCCTCTGTTATCAAACATTTCATGAAGAAAACATCCTTGTAGAATGATGTTAAGCTATATGGCCAATATTCTAGTCACATGATGAAAAACTACATGATAGTTTCCTTACTACATGATGTAAAACTACATGGTGTAGTCCTATAATATGAATTTAAACTATATATCTTGAAATACATGGGATATAATTCCCATTAAATGGGACATATAGGATGAATCCCAAGATGTTCAATCCCAAAATCATCAACCCTTCACTTTTCATCCTCATGGGGCCATATTTATCATAAATCCACTTATTTCCTTTCTTACATGAAAATATTCCACATGATTTTGGACATACTCACCCATTATGCCATATCCTATTTGAGACCCCACCTTAATTAATTAGGGAAATATTCCACAATGACCATACTCCCATCAAAACATATTCTTGATCAAATCATGCCCCCACTTGGAAAGTAATATCCCTTTTGAGTGACTTCCACTCATTTCTCTTTCAAGTCATATTCTTGATGAGACCGTATATACTTTTTAGGTATATATTATACATCAAATCAACCAATACTTATTGATCCATATTCCCTATGAGGTAAACTAGAAAGGGCCACTCATAATTATGTCCCACAATAACCATTTCTAGGCATCTTTCACCTAATCACCCTTGCCACATGATGTTAAACTACATAGACCAGTCCATGTCACATGAAATTAAAAGGTATAAATTTTTCCATTAAATATCATTAAAATACATGGATTCCAATTCCTTTCACAATTATGTATAGGAAACCCCTTCATGGGTCTGATCCCAACCCTATTAACATATACCACTTCCTTGGACGTCGATAAAATCCAGAGGGCCCAACTATACAACTTTGAACTAGAATTACTAAGTAATATCAAAATAATATGGAGAAAATATCATACTTAAATATGGTACCATATATTGAGAAATTATAATATATATAGTTTTTTACATTTTTGGGATATTATTTATGTTTACAAATGTTCACATCAATAAATTTTAATGACAAACTATAGGTATAGGGGTAACCAGTCCCCCACTGGGATATGAGAAGGATTAATAACTTTTATTAAATATATAAGAATTTATAATATTAGGAAATAATACCATAAAAAAGATGTGATAATCTTGATTCACTACCCTCTTAACTGAAACACATTCCAAATAATTACTGGAAAAAACCCTAGTGACTGTAAGCCATTATAAAGAAGGGCTGCAACAATATTCACAATGTAACATCAAGGACATAGATTATGTGAGATTTTTTCATTGTAAATATCTACTTAAACTTTATTAATAGAATATATATCAATATACACATCATATTCTATGTGCTTGAGAACCTGATGATGTCATGGATAAAACAAACTGTGTTTGTTGAGTTTGGGATATTGATATGTTCATCAATATTTATGAATATAATTTGATATAATGATAAAAGATCATATATTGTAGCTTATTTTTAGATAAATAATTATATAATAGTTTAATGGACTCAAATATACATGGTGATATCAATCTCTTGCATAATTTTGGAGAAATTCATTAAAGAATACAAAATATTTCTTTCTTTCTATGAGTTGAAGAAAATATTGAATTATTTATTATATGATATTTTTAAATTTTATGAACTTACATGAGAATTTGATAGTTTATACCATAAATTTTGAACTAATTAGAGTTTTATCTATAATATATTATAAATTGATGAAAATTTTATGATTATAGTTTCATAGAGAGAGTGTGGAATATTTCTGTATGAACATATACTAATGATATGTGTTTAGATTTAAATAGATTATTTTATCGTAATAGAATTTTCCATGTTTAACAGACATGTAAAATACTCCAAAAGAGAATCAATTAGTTCATTTAATCTTTGTTTCATAATGATTAAATATCATATAAGATATACTATAATGGTTCTTGTTAATGCCAATAGTTTTTTTGATTTGGGTTTATGTAGTTATTAAGAAAGCATTATGAATATTTTTATTGTGATCATAATAAAATGAGTGGTGAGTCTTTAAATTGTATTTGCAGAGTAACTATACTCCATAGAGGTTTTATTTTAGGTCTTGAACTAAACCTATTTTATATAATGATTTAAGGATAAAGGATATATATATGATATCTCTTATACAGTAGCTTCTATAACAAAGTCACGATGACCAGAATGAATTTTTTTTTTAAAATTAGTAAAATTATGACAAGGAAAATGTAATGATATTTATATTATATAAATATAAAATGGGCTGTCCACTCATCCTGTTTGATATAATAGATAGAGTGGTGGTGATATCACTGGTAAATAATTTTTATTTTGGCGATAGTGGAAAGGATGGAGTTAGTGTTTCTAATTAACAGAATTTTAGAAATGTTTATGCAATAATCTTGTCTAATTAGTGGATGGATATACAAAGCTAGAAGGAAATTTTTTCTCTCAATAAGTAACACAGGTGTGTTAAAAACATTGATTCATTAACATATGATAGAAAATATTTTATAGGGTGGGGAAATATAGGTATTATGAGATTGTTTTATGTAGTTGGGAAAGGATTAATGGTAATGAGTTAGAGTTAGGTATATGTGAGATTACCTAGCTAGGATTCAATTATTATTGGGAGGGGAAGGGGGTGAATAAGCGAGATATTTTTTCTTTTAAGCCTCCTTACTTATGAAAAAACCTTAACCAAGTGTTAAATATTTCTTTCCCTGCTAAAAAAATTTAAACACACATCCACTAGAACATAAGAATTTACATGGTTCACTACTCAATAAGAGTATCTATGTCCTTGGTATGGCTTGGAAACAATCCAATACCACATAATCCACTAGAAAACAATCCTTTTGTGTGGAATAAAATTAGTAAGATATTCCCTTATAATCATATAGTACTAAGGTCACTACAATAGTTCATGTTCTTCAAGTATCATGAAATGATGTAATATAATTTTTGTAAAAAACATGTTATGGTGTTTCTTGATCAAATTTCAAAACTATGATATTTTAAAACAATTATTCACTTTCTTACCTAGAACCTGGTAAGAAATTTCTGGACTTTGTAATGATACTTAGTCTGATTCCCAGTATGATTCCCAAGTTTTATTGCTCAATACAAAAACAATGCCCTATTAAAATACTACTGAAATAATCCTGAACTTCTTCTTCCTCAGTCCAGAAATGTCAATACGATTTTCTTCATTTGACTATCTTAATCAATATGGTAACCATATGAATATGATCTTCCTCTTATTATTCTTATATCTGGATAACTTCTTTAAGAAATCATAATGCAAAAACCTTCTTCACTTGATAAAAATGTGGAGACTCTCTATCCTCTTTTGTGAATAATGAAAGTCAAAGAATACACAAAGTATTCTACTCCTTTTATAGACATTCCAAAATGGTTTAAGTGGGATTCTAAAAAGGTTTTCTCACTTCACCAAATTTATCAAATCTTTAATCTTCCTTAAATCTTGGATCTCCCTTTGAATTTTTCAACACCTTTTCAAATCTTCAAATCTTCTTTATTTTTGGATCACTATTTGACTTTTTCAATGCTTCAGACTTTATAAAAAATCTTCAGTCTGATTCTGATTCTAATTCCATTTGATGATTATGATTTCTTCATTATGATAAAGGAATTTTGTCACTCTAATTTTCTTGACCCATTTTGAAAATAAATTAGAACTGAAGATATTTCATTCCGTTTCTCTACACCACCTAAAATACTATCTTCTCATTCCATTTTCCTCATTACAACGGAATCATATGTTCAAAAATAGTTTCTTAATTATGTTAAGTTTCACCAAATGTAATAAGGAAAACATATGTATTCTCATCATGATTCTCAAAACCAACTCTCATTCTGATTTCTTTGTTACGATGGAGACAACAAGATCTTTTAAACTTATTCAACCTCTTCTACAGCTTCTTTTCTGAATACGATACTAAAGATATTTTACCACTCAACTTATTTATATTTTCTAATTTGTATACTTATCAACTTCATTTTATAAATAATTAAATCTTTTGGATTTTGGTCTAACTGAAAACCAGCACCTTCAAATTCTCTCATTATGATCAAGTAAATCTACCTAGAATTTAAAAAAATCTGAATTTGATGATCTAAGACTGAAATGTTTTTACTTAATCAACTCCGTTATTCCACAAAAATATTCTTATAAGTATGAATTCCTTCATGACTTTTATTATGTTGAAGAACATCTTTAGCATTGTCTGACTTACCAAGGAAAGTATTATAACTTCCCTTTCTTCCAACAACATATTTCTTTGCAATCATACCTAAATATGATTTACATCACATTTTCTCCTCCATTCATTCATCAAGATACCATCATATGTTTTAAAACTTACTTATGATTTTTGGGAAATAAAAAATAGCAAAGAATCACCAGGTTTCAATTCAGATCCACTCTAAATACAATTATCTTCCTCATTACGATCTTCCTTTAATTTCAGATCTGAGGTGAGTTTGATGAAGATTTTCTTCTAGAAAACAACTTCCCAATCCAATAGAATTTCTTAAGAAATGTCAGTCCAATTTCTTAGATAAGATGGTGATTACGATCATCCTCTTTTAAAAAGTGATCTGATTTCTTTTCTTCTTAAACTTCCCTGACAACAAAAGAAAATGCAGAAATAAAATAATCTTCATTATCATCTTGGTCCTAACAATATTTACCCTTGGATTTTGTTTTCAACCAAGATTCATAAATCAATGAACTTTGTAAACTCAAGATATTGATTTTTTATCAACAATTATAAGCCTATGTGAGCAAACTCTTTGTAGGAAATGAAAATTATTGATAGAAAACCCATGTTTTCCAAGAGTAGTGATTATAAAACTTCCTCATTTTTTCTTCCTCGAATTTTCTACAAGAAAAACATTTTTCCCACTTTTTCAACATTCCTGTTAACAAAAGTTTTCTTTTCCTACAACCACTCCAACAAATAGTAAGAATAGTTCACACACTTATATTCTGAATTAAAATCTTACCCATAACTCTCCCTTTATGCATGCTTCTATAACGATAATTTTATAAAACAATTATCCCCCTTTACAACACTATCCAAATGTAAGATGAGAGAGGGGAAGAAACAAATACCTCAAACTTGATTAGAAAGATTTTGGACATTCATGTTCAACCTCAATTTATAAAAAAGTTTCTTTGGTAAAGGTTTGTGAATATGTCAGCAACCTGTTCCAATGTAGGAACATACTCCGACTTTAATTAATTCTTCTCTTAATGATATTTGATGGGGTATTACTTTATGTTAATATGTTTTAAGCAATAATGTTTTACTAGATTCCTTGTAAGGTTGATTTCACTTTTATTATGACATCCCAAGAGCAAGGTTAACTTTACTTCAAAAAGTAACTCATCCAAATGAGCTTTCATCCACATAAGTTAGGTAACAACTTGAGTGTAAGAAACATACTCAGCTTCATCCATGTTAATATTTATTGAATTTTGTTTCTTTTTATGGAAACTATCACTAATTTTACATAGAAATAAAACTCAACCAGATATGGATATTCTATCATCAATAGTTCCTGCCCAATAAACATCTAAATAACCAAACAAGTCAATAATTTCTGAGCTATTATACCTTATTTTAATTTTTTTGTTCCTTTAATATGTCTAAGAATTATTTTCCCATAAAGTAAATGTGATTATTTAAGATTGATCTAAAATATTTTACATAAGGTAATAGCATAAAAAATGTCGGGTATTACAGAATTAAAATATAAGAAACTTCCAATCAGCTTCTTAAAATCTTTATGATAAACTTCCTTGCCTTCTCCATTTTTAAACAACTCAGTTCCCACTGAAATTAGTGTGGAAACTCATTTCCAATTTTCTATACCAAACTTATTAATAAGTTCTTTAGAATACATTTCTTGAGAAAGAAAAATGTGTTTCTTCTTTGTTAAAATTTGTAACCCAAGAAAGTATTTCATTTCTCCCAGTATGGACATCTCAATTTTTTTTGTCTCTTCAGAAAATATTTCATAAGTTCTTTCATCATTACCAGCAAAGATAATGTGATCAACATAAACAATTATGATGAGGGACAACTCTTGAATTTATTTAATGTAAAGTTTTCTATCTACTCTTCCTTTCTTAAAACTCACATTTCTTAAGAAAATATCCAACTTGGAATACCATGACATCCTATATTATTTCAACCCGTACAAATATTTCTTCAACCTAAACACATAATTTTCATCTTTCCCAATAAAAAATCCACAGGATTGTTTAATGCAAACTTCCTTATCTAGATCCCCGTTCAGAAATGCGGACTTTGTATCCATTTGAAAAATTTTGTAACTTATTTTTACAGTAATAACAAGAAAAATTATAATTGTTTCTAGCCTTTCCACCAAATAAAAATTCTCATCAAAACCAGCACCTTCAATTTATGAGTAACCTTTTCACATTAATCTTTCATTTTTCCTTATCACTTCACCTTATTCATTAAACCTATTCTGGAAAACCCATTTTTTACCAATAACATTTTTGTTATCTATATTGGGTATGAGTTCCCAAGTATCATTATTTTTTATATGATCAAGCTCCTCATTCATAGCCTAAACCCATTCCGAATGATCAAAAGCTTCATTCACATATTTTTGCTCCACTTTTGAATACAAATAAGTCTATGTAACAATTTTTTAAGTTATTCTTGTTTGAACCTTCTGATGTTGATCACCAATAATGTTTTAAGCCTCCACTAACTTCCTCAGCCTAGGATGAGTTATTTGAGTTTCATCCTCATCATTTGAAATAGTTGAGTCTAATTCTTCTATTTGATTAGGATTACCACTATCCCCATCCTTATTAGAATTATTAAGAAAACTTTCTTTATCCTGTTCAACTTCTTTATCAACAAAAGTCAATTTTTCTTCATTAGAATTTTCAACAAATTTCACCTCAGTAGAATCAAAAATTCTTCCTATATGTTTTTTGAATAATCTATATCCTCTTCCTTCCAGATCATGACTAAGAAAAATTATATCTTCACCTTCCTGCTCAAACTTTCCAAGGTTTCTACCCGTCTTATTTATAATGCATTAACTCCCAAGAACTCTTAAGTGTTTAAAACATGGAGTTTTTCTGTAAAAAATTTAATATGGAGTCATATTTGAACTTTGTCTATAAAAACATCAGTTTTTATTATACATATCAATACTAATGGATTTCCTCTAAAATTAATGAGAAATACAATGTTTAAGTAACATAGTTCTCCCCATTTCCACCAAACTTCTATTATTCCTTTCAAAAACACCACTTTGTTGAGGAGTGTATGGTGAACTATACTCATTACGAATTCCAGGATTCTATATATAACTTTAAAATTATTTATTTTTATACTCACCACCACTATGAGTTCTCAACTTCTTCACTGAATACTCACATTTCTTTTCAGTTTTTTTCCTGAAACTTTTAAATATTTTCTGAGCATGTGACTTATGTTTCATACACATAACACAAGTAATGCAAGTAATTTCATCAATGAATGTGATGAAGTACTTATATATATAAATTGATTGTTTTATCATTGGCCCACATATATCAGAATGAATAAGTTCCAGGGGTCATTTTGGAAAAATTTCAACTTTATTATGCACAGAGTTTTTATTTTCCCATTGTGAAAAATAGTGCAACACTAATATCTTCTTCTTAACATATCTATAATACCACATACACTATATATCTTTTATAAATTTATCATGTTTATTTAACACATTTTACCCAACCTTTTATTTCATAATAGCTTCTCTTCCATCACACCCAAGTAACAGGAGTTTTGTATTTCACCAACTTGAAATAAGTTTCCTTTTGAGCATTGACCTCTTGTAACTATCTTTATATATTCATCACTTTTAAAAAAAACCTACATTTTCTCAAGTTATATTTTTTACTTTCATCAAAAAGTTGTGAAACACTAAAAAAGTTGTGTTTCATCCCATCAACATATTAATATTTCTTGGATTTCATCTTTTCTTTCCCAATGATGGATAATCCAACACCTTTCATTATCAGAGATTCGTCAATGCCAAATATCACTATTCCTTCTTTTAAGTATTTAAAATTATTAAACAAATTTAAGTTTTATGTAATATGAGAAAAACTCTCACTATCAAGAATCAAAGGAATTTCTCATTTTATAGCTTTCAAAGTGGTTTCAACAACAAGAGCCTTTTCTTTTCCCTTTTCTTTCATCACCTCTGGTTTCAGAGAATTTCTAAGAAACTTTTTTTGTGTTGGGAACAAAACAAGACAAAAATTAGCAAGATGTCTAGGTTGTTCACATATTTCACAAATATTTTCTATGGGTTTGAACCTATTCTCAAGTTTCACACTAACCTCCTCAAGTTTCTTCTGAACATACTTCTCATACTTCTTCTTTTGAGAGGATTGATCCCCCCTAAATCCTTTCCTTCCATAACCAATAGAATAATATTTATGTTGTTCATTGAACCAAAGCATATTTTCTATATGTCTAAATCTGCCACAATACCAATAGTATCCATAGAAAGAGTATTTATCTTTGAAACTTCATATTGACTGGTGTTATGAGTATGTTTCTCAGAAACCTTATTAATAGAACATTGTTGAACACTGATATTTTTTTCACTAGGTTTTCATTTCAACCTTATCAGAACCAGAAGTTATAAGAAATTTTATGTATTCATAATGTTTATAAAATTTTTTAGACTTATAATTTTTGTAAACTTTTGAATTTACTAATTTGTTGGTCTTATCCTCATACATAACTTTCCTTGCTTTCTTCCTTTCAGAAACTACTTCAGTTTTCTCCTCAAACTTTTAAGGAAACTTTTTTATCCTTTTTAGGTTCCTCCTTATGAGAAAAACCACTAACTTCAGAGATAGAGTTTTTAAAAATTATACCTATCTATTCATATTTATAAAGTTTTTTTTGGAAAAGTTCTAACTCTTATTCTTTTTCCTTTACATTAACTTCTATATGTTCATTATTTTTCTTTTCTTTCTCAAGATATTCCTTAAAACCATCAATCTCTTCCATCAAATTTAATTTCTATTTACTAAAACATTCTTGATTATTTTATGAGGAATTTATATTTTTCACCTTTTTAATTTTGTTTTCAAGCTTCCCAATATTGCTCATACATTATTTCAACTCTCCTTTAAGATGAAATTATAATTTGGTTTATTATTCTTCAGAACTGTTGCTTCTAAATTATTTATTATTCACTGTTGTAATCAAATTATTCTCTCCATCTTTTTGAAAATATTTTTCAGATTCACATTAACTATCTTCTTATTCATCTTTAGACAAAAAACTATTCTTTTGGATTTGAATAACATTTTATATTTACATTTGGAAAAATATTTATCCTTATCACTCTGTTTCTTCCAAGTCCTTCTTGGCCTTATTTATTATTCATATCTATCCTATTATTTCTTTCTTCAAATATAATTAGCTTCAAAGTTTCCAAAAGATAAACATTAAAAAAATTTCAAGGGAAGTTTCCATTTTTATTTACCAGCACCCCTTCTCACATTTTTAGAAAAAAAGGATAAAATTTCGTCAAGATTTTTACATAGCTCATTTTTAGATTCAGAGACAACAACATCATTTTACTCAAGAACCTTTTTCGACTTCTATTTCTTAGTGGATTGGAAATAAATTTCTCTATCATCTTTTGTTTTCCCCTTCATGACTTTCTATATTATTATTTCATATGTCACTAGTGCAGAAAATGTTTTTTATGGTGGTTATTTTTTATTTTTAACATCGGATTCTGGCCGACGTTATTACAGGAGACGTTATAAACAGAGTTTTTTATGACGGTTATTTTACAGCCGACGTAAAAAACACAAATCCGAAGTGTTTTTCACGTCGGTTGATAAAAACCCAACATGGAAAACACTTTGGAGGAGTGCTTTATTACATAGGTTATTTAATAACTGACGTGATATATACCCTTTCATGTCGGTTATTATATAAATAATGTCATAAAGAACTCTTCCGAGGCATTTATCATGTCGGTTATTTTTAAAACCGACGTGAAAAACCGGTCTGCCAAGCAGTTTTCAACGTCAGTTATATAATAACCGACATAAAAATATATCTACGATGTCGGTTATTTTATAACCAACATAAAAAACTATCCATTTCAATTTATAAGTCGGTTATGAAATAACTGACATAAAAACCATTTCCTATGAAGTTATTACGTCGGTTTCCAAATAACCGACGTTATAACAAATAACGATGCATTTTTTAGGTCGGTTATGAAATAACCGACGTAAAAAACAATTTCTTTTTAATAAACCCAAACCACTACTATGACCAGCCAAATCACATAAAACAGAGAAAAATATTACCAAAAACAGACGAGAATAGAACAGAACCCCCCTGGACACCCCCACACACCTGGATAGCCCCCCACCCCCTGGACACCCCCCACACGCCTGGACGCCCCCCACCCCTTAGACATCCCCCACGCCCCTAGACAACCCCCACCCTCCTATATACCCCCACCCCCTGGATAGCACTCCCACACCCTTGGAAAGCCCTCCCACACCCCTAAAACAGACCAAAAAGTTACCAAAAACAGACCAGAACCCCCTCACCCCACTGGATAGCCCCGACCACACCCCTGGACACCCCCACACCCCTGGACTTCCCCCACCCCTGGACAGCCCCCAACACCCCTGGACAACCCCACCCTCCTGGAGACCCCCACACCCATGGACTACCCCACCCCCGGGACTACCCCCACCCTCCTGGACACCCCCACACCCCTGGACTGCCCCCATCCCCTGGACAGCCCCCCACACACCTGGAAAACCCCCCACCCTCCTGGATGCCCCCACACCCCTGGACTTCCCCAAACCCCTGGATAGCCACCACACCCCTGGAAAATCCCCCCACCCCCACCCTCCTGGACACCCCCACACCCCTGGACTGCCCCCACCCCCAAGACTGCCCCACCCTCTTGGACACCCCCCACACCCCTGGACTGGCCCCACCCCCTGGACAGCCCCCCACACCCTTGGACAGCCGCCCACCCTCCTGGACTCCCCCACACCCCTAGACAACCCCCCACCCTCAGGACTTCCCCCACCATCCTGGACACCCCCCACACCCATGGACTGCCCCACCCCCTGAACAACCCCCACACCCCTAGACAACCCCCACCCTCCTGGACACCCCCACACCCCTGGAATGCTCCCCACCCCTGGGACTGCCCCCACCCTCCTGGACACCTCCCCACACCCCTGGAATGTCCCCCCACCCCCAGGACGACCCCCACCCTCCTGGACACCCCCACACCCCTAGACTGCCCCCACCCCCTGGACAACCCCCATACACCTGAACGCCCCCACACCCCTAGACTACCCCCACCCATGGGACTGCCCCCACCCTCCTGGACACCCCCACCCTTGGGACTTCCCTCCACCCTCCTAGACACCCCCACACCCTTGGACTTCCCCCACCCCCTGGACAACCCCCCCACACCCCTGGACACCCCACCCTCCTGGACGCCCCCACACCCTTGGATAGCCCCCCACCCCTGAGACATCCCCCCACCATCCTGGACACCCCCCACACCCCTGGACTACCCCCGCCCCCTGGACATCCCCCCACACCTCTGGACAACCCCCCACCCTCCTGGACACCCCCACACCCCGAGACTTCCCCCACCCCTGGGATTGCCTCCCACCCCTGGGACTACCCCCACCCTCCTAGATATCCCCCCACACCCCTAGACTTCCCCCACCCCTGGAAATACCCCACACCCCTAGAAAACCCAACACCCTACTAGACACCCCCACACCCCTGGACTTACCCCACCCCCTGGAAATCCCCCCACACCCCTGGAAAACTCCCCACCCTCCTGGACACCCTCCAGACCCCTGGACTTCCCCCACCCCCGGGACTGCCCCCACACCCCTAGACACCCCCTAGACATCCCCCACTCGCCTAGACATCCCTCCCACCCTCCTGGACACCATCCCACCTCACTGGACAACCCCCACCACACCCCTGGACACCCCCAGACCAAAACCCAACCAAAACCAGACCAGAACCCCCCCACCCCACTGGACAGCCCTCACCACACCCTTGGACACCCCACACCCCTAGACTTCCCCCACCCCCTGGAAAACCCCCAGACAACTGGTGTTGGGAGAGGAGGCGCCGACATCCCTCGGGGGGCCCGCCGCTGGATGGTACTCATCACTCCCACATGCGAAGCTTATGCTCCCAAAATGTTTCACATGTGGGAGTGATGAGTACCTTCCAGCGACATTCAGCCCCCCCGAGGGATGGTGGTGCCTCCTCTCCCATCCCCCTGAACTGCCCCCCATCCCCATGGACACCCTGGACAACCCCCACCCTACTGGACAACCCCCCCACTGGACATCCCTCCCACACCCCTAGAAACCCCCCTCACCCGACAGGACACCCCCACACCCCTGGACACCCCCTGGACGACCCCCCACTCCCCTGGACAGCCCTTCCACCCTCTTGGAAACGCTCCCACCCCCCTGTACTGCCCCCCACTCTCATGGACACCCAGGATACCCCCACCCCACTGGACAACCCTCCCACACCCCTGGATACCCCCACCCCATTGAACACCCCCACACCCTTGGAACCCCTCCCCCCAGACCAGAATCCATACCAGAAAAACCATCACAAGTATACCAAAACAAGAATTAGAGAAAAATTAAACATTCACATATATAAAATTCAAAACATACAATGTCAACTTAAAAAAAACAAAATCCAACCTAAACGACTACCAAATACACAATTACAATGACAATATTCAAAATTACATTTTACAGTACAAACAACTAAAATTCAATCAAACCTGTAAAATAATTTGACCATTCCACTTGTAAGTGTTTGATGTCTTGAGCACTATAGGGTTGAGGGTCATGAAATAGATACAAATTAAAAGGATTGTAGTTAACGTGTATAATGTATAAATCAAATGAAATATTATGGCAAAGTTTAAAAGGAAATCTTACCAGGTCAAAGTTCACAACTGTCCCAGTTGTTATTATTTCATACATAAATCTTAACATATAATATCCGCATTAGATGACGCCTTTTTGTTCATGAAAATTCTGTTTGAATGAGTGTAAATTCAATATATTATTTTTTGTAATAAATCAAAAAGTACAAATTATAAATGGATATTTACCTTTATATTTACATATTTGATCTTCGCACTCCTTTTATTTGTGTTTTTTTGAAAGTAGACCCATCCCCTATTAGAAAATAATAAGAATGGGATAAATTTAAAATTAATTATAATATATAAAACTATTGAGAAATTAAAACTTACTTTTCCAACATTTTCTTATAACTTTCCCACACATCACCATGGACAAATCATATCCAATAAAGTGTCTTCTCCCTTGGGAAAAAAACCCCTAACATCCAATGATCACTGATAAAAGAAAATTTAAGGTTAGTGGTTTTTTATGTTAAAAGATAATGAACTCTTTGAGAGATATGTGTTTCATACCTCTCACAAAAAGGAATCATCCAACATTGTGTGACTATATTCTGTTCAAGTCTTTCAGCAATATAAAGCATTATTTGTTCCTCATCCAATGCACATGTTTCAGGGGAAATCAAATGTAGGTCCATGAACCCATATACATCTGTCCTCTCATTCTTCTCACAAATGTTATAAAGATACCTAATAAAAAATAGACATAAGTATACATTTTTAATAAATATAACATAGGAAAAATGTGTTAAGACTTACATGGAAAAAATTTATACCATGTTGATGCCCAAATTATCTCCAATAACAAGCTCCATGATATCAATTTTCACAATCCCCACAGTTATTGCACATCCAAAAACATGAGCTTCTATTAGAAACTCATAATGATCCACCAAAAAATTTGAATATCTTGACAATCTGTCAAAACTACTAGAATCTGTATCTGATGTCATAGCCATTTGTCTTTGTTGTTGTCTATACAGTATTTCTTTAACTTTGAAATATTCCTGTAAAAATAAATAGAAAAATATATTAGTTTTCAAATGATAAAAAAACTTTAATAAAAAAATAAAATAGAAGATATAACATACATACCTCTATTATAATGAGTCGAATAATTTTTCATGGCAAGATTAAAAAATGGCCGATACTATGTCCAACTGTCGTCACCTCATCTGTAGGTAATTGTACTCGAGCTGATCTATCTATAATATCTTGTACAGTGACCCTCTGATTCTCTACCTCTAATTGTTGATGATGAACTATATCTATTATACAATATACCAACCCATATGAAACTATATGATGTTGAGGATCATCAACATACAACTCGAAATAAGTAGGAAGCTGCGGCGGAGGAGTATGATAAAAAATGGGGTCCTTAGGCTGAGGTGGGGGAGTGGGAGCTACTGTCAGAGGTGGATGATAAATAATGGGGTCTGCAAGGGGAGGTGGATAAGTGGGAGCTGTAGTCTAAAATTGTCTTTTCATGTCCGCAAACATTGACTGTACCGACGATCTAATCTTTTCCTCCATCTTCACATTAATATTATGAACTTCAGCTTCCAAGGATTCTATTTTTTTATAAACACCCTCATAGTAAGTAGTTTAAGAATGTGGCAACACGTTTCTTACCAATACACCTGCTAGATATCCTCGTACATGACCAGGATGTTCGGGCTTTCCCAATGCCGCAAATAAAATATCTTTCCTCCCAGTAGCTGTAAATACCCCCTGTGAGCTCTGCTTCTCAAGAGAATCCTGTATTAATTAATTGAACATTTCTGTAATGATTGACATTATATGAGAAAATAGTTAACTTAAATAAATAAAATAGATATCTTACAATACTCTCATCTACGATTCTCAAATCTTTCAAAAGATATTTCCTTTTTTTCCCATCTGAGATCTCTTCCATTTTTCATGTCTAGATGGAGGGGATATTGGGGCCACCTCTCCAGAGCTTGAAGACTCAGTTGTTAGTTTTTGTAAATTTTCCACCATCATTTGTTCTTCCAATAATGTATACCCTCTCCGAGATAAACTATGAGGGTATACATTTTTAGATTGGATCTCCTGATGATATTTCTTTGTTTTCTGTAAATTAGGAATAAGAAATCATTAAAAAAACATTAATAAGATCATTTATATAAGAAAGATTATAAAATTTTACATTTCCCTTACCAAAAATGAATCTTTTCTTCTACATTCAACAAGCTATCTCCATGCGTCTTCATCTATGAAAGGATATAGACGACATGGATTGCCATGACTCTTGTGACCAAAAATGAAATCAGATGTGAGGGTTGATTTGAAATCCATCCATCTCCTGGAATCCATCGATAAGAATTTCTTCCTGACTCCTCCAGTGTCAGGAATATCAAATTTCATCTAATAAAGAAGAGGTTAAACATATTATATATACTAGAAAAATTTAAATAATAGGAAAATAATGGCAAAAGATCTTACCAAAATTGTCTCCCACAACTGAGAGATTATCGCTTTATCCACACTTCTCCAGTAATCATACAAAATGATTACTTTGCTCTTACCCTGAGTTGATACAAAACTATTAAAATATTTTGCATTTTGACCTTTAAGAATATCGTCCTCATCAAAATCAATGAGTATCCTCTGATCCTGTGTACGGGTAAGTGATAATTTTGGTAAACGTGTGCACCCACGTTTACCAACTCTTGAACTCTTTATCGTAATAGGAGCACATGAGGAAGATTGGGGAACATCATGAGGAGAATGTGAATGTTCCTCCCCAGAGGTATGACCAATATGCTCATCTCCAGAATCATGTGGTTGATCAACTGATTGATCTTTCATTATCCTTAAAACAAAAAAACAAATATTAGTTCACAAATATAAAAATTCAAATATTTTAATACTACTCTAATCAGAAAATAGAAAATTGTACTAAGTTACCTAATAGTAAACATGGTTAATATGGTAAGCATGTTAAAGAATGGTAAAGATGGTAAATATGGTAAACCCGGTAAACCTGGTAAACATTGTAAAGTAATTGTCACTGAACAAAAATAATTGATATATAATTTTTGTAATGGTAAACATGATAAAATAAACTAAACCAAATTAAAACAGACAAAAACTTATACTTATTTTGTTTTAATACATGTTTTAATAAATAAAAAACTTACAATATCTAACATTTTTTGAAAATAATAAATGTAAACAGGAAATAAACAAATGTTACCTATAATTTTAGGAATGTACAAATGTATTGTTTTCCCAAATTCCTTCATCGTGATCATTCCTTATGGTACAAACCATGTCTTCAACATGATCATCATTATGTTCTATTAATCTTTCCATGGAAGTAGGTATCTCACATAAATCAGCATCTTCATCAAGTTCATCCTAACCAACATATTGTTTTTTCCTTTATAAAACAACAACCCACTGCATATCTGATTGATCTACTACATAGAAAATTTGTTTTTCATGTGTTTCCATTATAAAAGAATCAATTGTGTCTTCCAATCTATTCATATTTACAACTGTCATTCCAAATTCATCGTGTATGACACTGTTGTTACCGATAAACCATTTACAGTTAAAAACAGGAACTTTAATTTTAAAGTAATCAACCTCTCATATGTCTTCAATCACTCCATAATATGCACTTGATGAAGAAATTGGGTTTTTTTCTTTAGCACTCGAAAAATGCATTGCTTCTGCAAACACCAATACACCACTATTCGGAACTGCACTTCTGTTGTCCTGAGCTTTTGTATGAAATGTATAGCCATTAATTTCATAACCGGACCATGTTATCACATTTAAACATGGACCACCCACTATCCATTTCAATGCCTCTGATACATCTTATCTACCAAGTAAGGTCTTTTTAAACCATGACAAAAATGTTTTGTTGTGATCATTGAAAATCCACATTTCTTTCTTCTTTGGATGACATTGTTTCAACTCATTAATATGCAATGTGATATACGGTTGAGAATCAGCTATGTTATTCAAGATGTATGATTCTAAATTCTTCATATGTTTAGATGACAATGATTTGACTTTCAAGCCACGAATCCCCTTTCCCTCATTATTAACTCGTTCATGGTAAGATGGAGGCAAATATATGTGCTGCGCCGCAACCAAGTAGCTCATACAAAACTCTAAAACCTCCTCAGAAATACACTTTTCAATAATGGAGGCTTCAGGTCAATATGGATTCTTAACATTCCCCTTCAATATTTTCATATACCTTTCAAAAGGATACTTCCAACAAAGATATACAGGTCCACAAAGCTTTATTTCTCAAACCATATGAATCATTAAATGCACCATTATATCAAAAAATTTTGGAGGAAAATACATTTCCAATTGACAAAGTATAAAAATTGAATCCTTTCCCAAAATGTTCAAAGCATTCACATCAATCACCTTATTACAAATTTAATTGAAAAAATAACACAACTTCATTATAGTCTTTTTGACACGGATGGGCAATATTCCACACAATGAAACTGGTAGAAGTTGTTGCATCATGACGTGACAATCATGATATTTCATACCTATCAACTTCAAGTCCTTCAATGATACAAATTTTTTTACATTTGAAGAATAAACTTGAGGCACTTTGACATCATGAAGACATTGAAAAAATCTAATTTTCTCCCTATTCGATAATGAATGAAAGACGGGGGAAGAGATGTTCATCTTCCATTAGGAGTGGGAGATAACTCCAAACTTATTCCCATTGATAGTAAGTCTAATATTGCATTCAACCCATCTTTTGTCTTTCCTTTAATATCGAAAAATGTTCCAATCAAACTATCACATATATTCTTCTCCATGTGCATGACTTCAATATTATGTTTAAATTCATGATATCTCTAATATGGTAGCTCAAAAAATATTGACCTTTTTTTCCAAATATGTCCATCATTACCAGATTTTTGTGTCTTTCCCATTGTCACATCAAGATTTTTCACCCTCTCAAAATACAGATCAGGGGATAAAGGTTTTAGAGAAATATCAAATTCTTGTGAGCTATTGAATGCCTTTTTGAGTCTAATATAAGAGTGATCCATAGGAAAAAACTTTTGATGACCCATGTACACCATTTTCCTCCCATGATGTAATTGACAATATGACGTCTATTGTTTGCAAATTGGACATGCTTTATTCCCTTTAACACTGTATCCAGAAAAATTTCCATATGGTAAGAAGTCTTTTATAGTGAATAAAAGAACTCCATGCAATTGAAAATATTCCATTTTATAAGAATCATACACCCTAATACCATCCTCCCATAAAAGTTTCAAATCATCAATCAACGGTGAAAATAAAACATCAATATCATTGCCGGGTTTCTTCGGACCAGAGATCATTATACTCAACATGACATATTTGCAATTCATACAAACTTCCAGATAGAAGTTGTAAATTACTAATAAAACAGGCCATGAACTATGTGTGCTATTGAGGGTTTGGTATGGATTCATTCCATCTGTGCACAACCCTAGTCTGAGATTTCTAATTTCATTTCCAAATGTAGGATACTGCTCATCAATTTTCTTCCATTGTGGACAATTAGCAGGATGTCGTATTTTTACATCACATAACCGCTCATCAGTATTCCATCTTAACCTTTTTGCATCATTTGAATTAGCAAATAAATATTTGAAATGATGAATTATAGGAAGATACCAAAATACCTTTGAAGGGATCTTTGTAATATCTACATCAGCCAATGATTTTTCTTTCACCTTATACCATGATGTCCCACATTTAGGACACTCTGAAAGAAACTCATATTCCTTATTATATATCATACAGTCATTCAGACATGCATGTATTTTCTTGTATCCCAATACCATCGGGCATAATATTTTCATGGCCTTATAATATGAATCTAGAAGATTGTTATCTTTTGGAAGAATGTATTTCGTCAATTGTAGGAGCTCTGTAAAACTTCTGTCACTCCATCAATGTTTTGCCTTCAGGTTAATAAATCTTAACACCGCTGAACAAACCATAAAATATGTACAACCATGACATAATGGTTTTTCATCATCACCATATAGACACACAACTGTCGGTTCTATCTCAATTTGTTCTACTGCAATATTGCGAATCATTTCTTCAATTCCATCAGAGTCACCATCTTACGAATCATCATCATTAGCGACATTCCGTCCAGTTTCACCATGCCAAATCTAAGGTCTGTAACTCGGATTAAAACCATGAAAAATCAGATGATCTTTTTTCTCTTTAGTTTTCAACTTCTTCATATTCAAACATTTCAGGCATGGAAAGAAAAAAATGTCACTACTTGGAACATTTCGTTTAGCAAATTACAAAAAGGCATCAACACCTTACTCATATTCATTGCTCATTTGATGTGCCATAATCCAACTTCAACTCATTATTACCTATAACAAATATCAAAATTATACATCTTTTTAAGATAATACAAATATATGTTTGTATGAAAAAAATCATAATTTGAATGTAAAACAATTTTGAAATATAAAACAAATCTATGCATATTTAAAAAAATATTCTTGAATATGATTTTAAAAAGAAAATATAGTTAGATATAATAGTTTTAAATTCATATTGGATCCTTTATTCTTAAGGTTCACTAATAATACATCCTGGTGCAACTGGATACCAAATTCACCCTTTCGTAAAAAAGAAATATGAAGTATAAATATTAAAATATATTTTCATTCACTACTGAAAATTACACAGATCCTAACAATTTGAAACCTCTGAACAGCCCCCCACCCCTCTGGATAGCCCCCACCCCTCTGGACACCACCCCCACCCCTTGGACATCACCCCCACCCCCTTGGACACCACCCCCCCACCCCCACCCCCTCAGACACCCCCTGGACACCACCACCCACTTGGACAACCCCACACCCCCTAGACACCACCCCACCCCTTGGACACCCCCTGGACACCACCACCCCCTTGGACAGCCCCCACCCCTCTGGAAAACCCCCTCACCCACTGGACAACCCCCACCCCTCTAGACAGCCCACCCCTCCTGGACACCATCCCCCACCCCCTACCCCCTTGGACACCCCCCTGGACACCCCCACCCCCTGGACACCACCCCCACCCCCTGGACACCACCACCCCCTTGGACAACCCCCCACCCCTCTGGACAGCCCCCTGCCCCATGGACAACCCCCAACCCTCTAGACAGCCCCACCCCCTTGGACACCCCCACCCCTCCTAATAACCCTAGAAAACATATATTACTATTAAACCATCAATTTAAAAATGACCAAACATCCCTAATAATAGAATTAATGAAGGAGAAGAATAAGTGGATGACGAAGAAAAAAAGAAACAAAGAATAAAAGAAGAAGAACATGGAATAAGTAACTTATTTAAGGAAATTCCATGGAATCCAAGAAAAACATGAGGCCTCTAGTGGTTGATAGAAAATTGGAGAAAATGGAGTAAACCTGAGAATCAAATCAAATTTAAAATAAAAACTCGGATGGAGAAAATCACAGATTAAAGCCTATCATCACGGCACAATGGGGTCAGGATAACTACGCATATTTGAAAACCATGACATGGTCTTCCCCATAACCTATAATTTTTTCATAGTCAATTACTGGTCAAAATATATATAACCAAATTATAATCATATTGCAACACCCCTCATCTTTTCATAATGCTTGAATCCCTAAAAATCATAGTAGAAACCTCAAACATAGACTGTACCAACCCCCTTGGACACCACCACCATCACCTTGGACACCACCCCCATCCCCTTAAACAACACTAATAAATTGTGGCCTAATATCCATGAAACAATACAATCATCATGTCATAATCTCACAAACCACAATGCAATAGTCAATCCTAATTGACACTTATCCCTCATCCCCTTGGACACCCCCAGGACACCACCACCCACTTGGACAGCCCTCCACCCCCTGGACACCACCCCCCACTCCCTTGGACACCCCCTGGACACCACAACCCCCTTGGACAGCCCCCAACCCTCTGGACACCCCCACCCCCTGGACAACCCCCCACACCTCTAGACACCCCCACCCCCTTGGACACCTGCACCCCTCCTGGACACCACCCCCACCTCCTACCCCCTTGGACACCCCCTGGACATCCCCCAACCCTCTAGACAACCCCTGGACAACCACCCAAACCCTCTGGACAGGCCCCACCCCCTTGGACAGCCACCCCCACCCCCTTGAACTTCCCCCACCCCCTTCGACCACCTCCCCCTTGGACCCCCCCATAGACACACCCCCAGACTGCCCCCCCCACCACCATGGACACCCTGGACACCCCCCAACCCTCTGGACAACCCTCTAAACCCTCTGGACACCACCCCCACCCCCTTGGACACCCCCTGGACACCACCACCCCCTTGGACAGCCCCCACCCCTCTGGACAACCCCCACCCCCTGGATAGCCCCCCACACCTCTATACGTCCCCCACACCCTTGGACACCCACTCCTCTTGGACACCACACCCACCCCCTACCCCCTTGGACACCCCCCTGGACACCCCCCAACCCTCTGGATAGCCCCCCCAGACAACCCCCCAAACCCTGTAAACAGGCCCCCACTACCTTGGACAACCCCCTACCCACCCACCCCCTTGGACAACCCCCACCCCCTTCGATCCCCCCCCCACGAACCCTCTGGACAGCCCCCCGAACACTCTGGATATCCCCCACCCCCTAGACACCACCCCCACCCCCTTTGACATCCCCCACACCCCCTTTGGACACCTCTAACCCCCTTGGACAGCCCCCGCACCCCCTGGACACCACCCCCACCCCCTTTGACACCCCCTGGACACCCCCACCCAACTGGATAGCCCACCCAACCCCCCTGGACACCCCCACCCACTTGCACAGCACCCCACCCCCTTGGAAACCCCCTGTACGCGCACACACACATGATAGAACACACAAAAATTGTAAACTTGCATGATATCACTTCCATATGTTTATTTTACCAGCAAAGAATTTAGCATGGTATAGATTAACACTATGAAACTAACCATGATTGCAAGAATAAAGAAAAATAACATCTCAACAAATTCATTTAGGGAATCGCGAAAAAAAAACTGAAAAGGAGTTGTGTGAGGCTTACATGAGTGTTGTGAGTCGACCTGATAGATCTGATAATAATAAATATGAAAATTGATGTTGAAAAAATGAGGCTGGAGGTCATGACTTCGACAAATCGATTCTAGTTTTTCCACGCGAGAGAGACAAGTCGCAGGTCGCCCGATCGGAGAAAAAAGAATGACTGAATACTAGGTACGATAAATCATTTAAAAGATTTATCACGTTGGTTATTTAATAACTGCTGTGATAAACTATTTTTTTTAAGTTTATAACGTCAGTTATTTAATAACTGACATGAAAAAATTTTATCACGTCAGTTATTTGATGACCGACGTGATATATGTTGCTTCATACCGACGTGATAAATTGCTGATATTGGATTTATCACGTCGGTTTTTTATAACAGACATGGTAAAGTGCCGATCCTTCCTTTATCACGTCGATTATTTAATAACCGCCATGATAAAGCACCAAGATTTCCTTTATCACGTCGGTTATTTTATAATCGACGTGATAAAACGTGCCAGATTCGATTTGCACGTCGGTTATAGAATAACCGATGTGAAAACACTAATCTTCGTATATTTTATGTCAGTTATTTTATAACCGACGTAAAATATGGATCCTGATCGATATACCACGTCGGTTATAAAATAACTGACATGATATATCAATCATTATATCTTTTCACATCGGTTATATATAACTGCCATGAAAAATGCCGACGTGGTAAACGTTTTTTCCACTAGTGTGTAATGAGAGTACTGTAAAGATCATCCAAATATAGAGATTCAGGATCTCTAACTTCCAACAAGAAAACTTTGGCATAAAATTTATGAGGAATAAATTATTAAGATATTTTCAACAACTTTAGAATCTTATAACATTTCACCAAGACATATAATAGTACTAACAATTACATTTACCATGGTAAAAAAGTCACCAAATGATTCGTATTCACCCATCTTGAGATCTTCATACTAGAGATTCCAAATCTAAAAAATGTTCCTCTTTACTTTTGTATTGTCTTTGTAAACATTTTAAAATGACCCTATATACATTTATAAGTGTAAAAAAATTTCACTATTAAAAATTAACTTTCATAAAGTGATGAGAGTAAAGAATTTTTAGCTCTTCCATCATTCTCAAGATTCTTCTTATTAACTGGTGCAAGAGGAACCTTATCATTAATAGGAGGAAATCCATCTGTTGTAGCTTCAAGAACATCATACCCAAGAGACATTGGATAAGGAATCATTATATATTTCTAGATATGATTATTGTATGCATCAAAGATCAGAATCCCCTTATTGTTCACACAATTCATATTATCCATCAGAATTTTTTTTAAAACTTTAGTAAAGAAAAAATGAAGGGAACCTTCATCTATGATACTAGTTGAGATTACCTAGCTAGGATTCAAGTATCACTGAGATGTGGAGGAGTTGAATCCATGATATCATTTTCTTCCAAGTTTCCTTATTTATGAAATAACCTTCACCTCTTGTTAAATATTTCTTTCCCTACTAAAAAAATTCAAACACACATCCATAAGAACATAATAATTTACAGGGTTCACTACTCAAAAAGAGCGTCTTCCTCCTTGGTATGGTTTTAAAACAATCCAATAAAACAAAATATACTAGAAAAAAAATCATTTTTTGTGGAATAAAACTATTATTATATTCCCTTACACTTGTGTAGCACTATGTTCAATACAATAGTGAATGTGCTTCAAGTATTATAAAATAATGTAAAACAATTTTTATAAATTTTTTTTACAGTGGTTCTTGATCAACTTTCACAAATATGATCTTTCAGAAAAATTATTCACTTTTTTACCTAGAATTTGGTAATAAATTCCTGGAATATATAATGATACTCAGTCCAATTTACCTATCTAATTCCCAAGTCCGATTGCTCAATAAAAAAAATACTCCTCCAGAATACCACTAAAACAATCTTGAACTTCTTATTCCTCTGTCTAGAAATTTTAATATGATTTTTCCAGTCCAATTATCCTAAACAATACGGTAACTAGCTGACTATGATCTTCCACTTCCTCTTCTTCTGTATGAATAACTTCTTTAAGAAATCACAATTTGGAAACCTTCTTCACTTCAAGAAATTTAGAGTTTCTCTATACTATTTCAGGAATAATGAAAGTCACAGAATACAAAAAGTATCCTCCTTCTTTTATAGACATGCAAAAATGGTTTAAGAAAGATTAAGAAAAGGTTTTCCCACTTACCCAAATTTCCTGAATCTTTAATCTTCATTAATAATATTTCTTTGACTTCTTCAACACCTTTTCTAATATTAATATATCTTTAATTTTCATATCTCTATTTTAATTTTTTAATGCATTATACTTTAAAAAAAATATTTAGTTGGATTCTGATTCCGATTCCAATTTCCAAATATGATTTATTCATTATGATAACAACATTTGGTCACTCTGATTTTCTTGATCAATTTTCAAAAAAATTAGAACTAAAGATATTTAATTTCATTTCTTTTCACCACCTGAAATAAAACCATCCCATTCCATTTTACTCATTATGATGGAAGCATATGTTTAATAATGTTTTCTTCATTACATTTATTTTCACGAAATGTAAGAAAGAAAATATATTTCTTCTCATTACAATTCTCAAAACCAACTCTCATTCTAATTTCTTTATTATGATGGAGAGAATATATTATTTTAAAATTAATCAAATGATTCTAGTTATTATTTTTTGAATATGATGCCAGAGATATTTCTACACTCATCTTATTTCTCTTTTCTCATTTTGATACTTATCAAGTTAATTATATAAAGACTTAAATATTTTTTCTTTTGGTATAACTAAAAACTAGAACCTTTGGTTTCTCTCATTATGATCAAGTAAACCTTCCCAGCTTTTAAAAAAATATGAATCTAATGATCTGTGACTGGAAAGATTTTACTTTAGTAACTTCCATCTTCTACAAATTTTTTCTTATAATAATGACTTACTTCATGAATTTTATTACGTTAAATAATAGCTTTAGAACTGTCTAACTTCCTAAGGAAAGTATTGTAACTTACCTTTCTTCCAAAAAATATATTTCTTTACAATCAAACCTGAATATCATTGGAAACACCCTTTCTCCCCATTTTATTCATCAAGCTAGAATCACAAGTTTTACAACTTATGTATGATTTTTAAGAAATGAAAAATAGAAATTCCCCATCATATTTCAATTCAGATCCATAATAAATTTGATTATCTTCCTAATTATGATCTTCCTCTCATCATAGACCTGATGTGAGTCTGATGAGAATTTTATTCCATAAAACATATTCCTAATCTATTGGAATTTATTAAAAAATGTGAGTCTGATTTCCTGAATACGATGGACATTCTGACCACGCAGTTTTACAAAGTGAGGTGATTTATTTTCTTCTTAAAATTCATTGATACCAAAAGACTATACCTGAATACAATAATATTCCTTATCAGTTTGTTCCTAAAAAGATGTTTTTTATTGATTGAGTGATGATATATGAAATAAGTGATCCTTTACATGGGTAAGAAGATAAAATGTTGAAGTATTCAAAGTGGGTTTCCTTGATTATTTTAATAATAATTTACATCATTGATTGAAATAATATTCAATTATATTTTTTACTTAATACTGATAAAAAGAAACACTTTACCTATCAACCTACCAGGATTTGTTTATTATTTGTATTTCAAAGGTATGCACAAGACTTGTTTTATTCAATTCATCTACCTTTAAAGTGTAATTTTAAAAGTAGATACGTTTTTAAGTGATTATTTATGGGTGAAAATATATTGGGAGAAACTATTATTTATGTATTATACAATTTGAATTAGAAGTTATCTTACCTAATTAAAAGGTTAAATTTTTATGTGAAATTTTTGGGTTGACCAAGGAGTTTTTATGTGGTTCATATAGCGTAGATGTGTAAAGTCTATATTCATTGAGTTTTATCAGTCATTGATCAATATTGTTTTTATTTTTTAAATTTCTGATGAGGTGACACATTGTGATTAGATTTATTTTGGGGAAACCTTGATATTTATCTATAAAGATAGAGATATTGACCTTATTTCCCTAAAATGAATTTTGAATTTTCACATGATATGAGATATAATGTTGAGAAAACCTTACACTTTCAAATAATGATATTCTGGATGTGGTGAAAATAGGTATCATATATGTTAATGATTGATTAGTTATAAAAGTTTATTTCCATTAGTTAGTTTTTTGAGAAAAATAATATATATAAGTCTTATGTTAGATATTTTCTATTATCTAAATGGTTTATAGAAGCTTGTTGTTTACCTGATGTTCACTTTTAACAATCGAGTTTGAATTTAGTGGAATATTTATGAAGATTCATTTGTATTGGAATTATTTTTAATAGGTTTTTATAGATTAAAGAATATATTATGGGAGACTTCAACAATATACCTTGCTTGGTTACCAAATTTTTTTTATTGTATAACATATGTATGGAAGCTATATTATATATAAATTAAAGGTTTTGAGAAACAAATGTATTTATTTGGTTGTATGGAGTTTATTTTCTTTTGGAGGGAGAAAATCTTAGTGGTGGGGTGAACATAATAGTTTAGATTTTCTCATGGGAATGGATTTTGTTTTCATGGAATTTGGCACCCTTTTATTATTTGAGGATTGATTAACCCTCATTCAAATTTAACAAGGTGTTTAGAGTGTCTTATTTGACCCCACTTGATGTTTTAAAAGGAAATATATTTTTTTTATATAGAGGGAAAATAGTAATTTTATTAAAAATTACATGTCAAATTAAAAAATTAACTACATTATTGAGTTCAGAACAATGTATTTCCTTTAATATATTATTTTTCAAAATTTTTGGTTGAAATTTAAATTTATGGTGTCTGTGGTGGGAATTTTTAAATATTAAATAATTTTTAATAAAATATGATTTTATCTTAAATCATAAATAAGTTCATGATTTAGTGGATTTGGAATGGTGATATTATCTTAGAGAATTATCTCATCATAGAGATTCCATAATAGTTAGAGGATTCTTAGGGAATGAAGAATCAATAGAGATAAGGTTTGATTTTTTTTTATTTTGATGCTCTATTTTTTATAATATATGAAGCCTTAAAATACATATTCATGTTCTAAATCAAATTGATTTATTTATGATATGAAATTGATGAATTTTATTCTAAAAATCATAACAAAGATAATATAATTGGGTTGGATAATATTTTACATACCAAAACTTATCTTTATGTTTTAAATTATAAGAACTTAAATTCAAGAGGCATAATTATAAGGCCTCAACCTTAAAAATTACATAATCTTTAGTTTAATTCAATAATTTTACTTTATTTCACCTTGAGAAAATTTTTAGGTTTATAGTTTTAGATAATTATGACATAAATCATACATAACAACACCATAAAATACAAAGTGGACACTTCTCCTTAGTTTCCATTTCCCCCATAATATAATACTTTTAAAATAAAGAATGTTCTCTTTTCATGAAAAATCATCATGACTTTCAACTTAAGCTCTTAATTTCCTTTACCCATCCCTAAATCCTCTATTTTTTTTAAAAAACATGGGATAAGCATAGAATCTTCATAAGTTATACAAAAATAAGGAAATTTTTAGTCTAGTGAAAAACATCTAAACCCATAAAATCCTTTTCTCGAAAACATAAAATTTTACCCAGAAAAGGAAACATCATTCCATTAAAAATATAATATATTTTACCATTTTAAAAAAATTATTTCCATGAAAACTCATTAGAAATCATATAAAATTCATGTAGTTATATGGGGACATAATCTCATAGAACCCTTATAGAAACCTTACAAAACCCTTATAAATTGGAATAACCATACGACCAACTTCAAATATATTTATTCGGAGAATATAATCATTACCCAATATATTTGAGTGCTATTTGAGAACACCTATAGTTTAAGATATAAGGGACTCATCAGGTGCTATCTAGGAACACCCATCATATATAATGTCTACGAACCATAACATTAATAAAACACTCCATCATTTGAAAAACCTTTTTAAACTTATATGAAAATCAATTTTAGACATTAAAATACCATTTTATTTCAAAATCCCATTTTAAATAAAAAATAAAAAATTATTTTTGAAAAACCATTTCTAATGCCAAAAAAAATTAAAAAGGGAAAAAGTGTTCTTAATTTAATAAAACATGTAATTTGGTGAAGGAAAATAGAAATAAAATAACATTCACGATGATAGGATATGTCATTATAACCATTCTGTTTGAAACATGTAAAAATATTCCTTTTGAAAACCTTTGAACTAAAGTAAAAGTGACATAAATTTAACTTTATAAATACTTTATGCTTATATGAAAACATTTCAAACATCATTTTAAAAACATGGACACATAAGAGAAATAGAGATTTAGGAAAACCTTAAAAGGATTATTTTTAAAGAAAATACCCTTATATATTTGGAAACTCTTAAATTGTAAAACCCATTTTTCACACCCTGACCTATCCAACTATTGTATTTTATTATTTATTTGGCCTTACATAAATTTTATTGGGGTTCAGGTTGAGTCATAGATTAAATTTTTGAAGCTTATGTTAAAAAGTGCACGTTTTTTAGTTGATATTGTTGGGTGCATGAGCAGATTGAATTTTGGAAACCCCATGTGGATTTTCATAGAAAACTTCACGACCCATCCATCTTCAAAAAATAAATTAATATATAAATAAATAAATAAATAAAATAAGTAATTTTTTTATTTGTCGTGTCATTTATAATTTTTTATTGTTCTTAAGAATTTTATTATTATTAGAATGATGTGAATAATTTTATATTTTTTATTTTTATCATTTTGATGATAACTTTTATTTCTATTAATATTTGGGCTATTGCATGGGCTCCACACAGCTAGCGGAATCTATGCATTTAGCCCAGAAACCTGCGCGGTTGCAACATTTGAATCAACTAAATAAAATAAATTGAATGAGTTGAAAAATTAAAATTTAGTTAAATAAATAACTTAATATAGTAATGATAATATTATTTTTTCATGAATAATGATATTATATTATTATTAAATAATTTTTGTTATTAAAATTATTATTTTTATCATTTTTATATTATTGTTAAAGTTATTATTATTATTATTATGCATATTATTATTATTATTGTTGATATTAATATTAATATTATTATTATAGATTAAAGTTAATAATAATAATAATATTATTATTATAATTTTTGTTCTTTTATTTTTTTCCCTTTTTCGTTTTCCCCTTAACACTAGTTCTCCCCCTCTCTCTGTGTGCGACACAAGCATGCCCCCCAAAACCTCCCTCTGTGAGGGGTCCTACCAGCGAAGTTTTCTAGTCACTGACCTCCTCTTCCGGCCTCAGTGCCACCTTTGCCTCCTGTCGCTGCCCTCCGACCATCTGTGTACCCTCCGGCCACCCCTCACACTCTGGCGTGCGCCCTCCAGCCTCACACCTTCTAGGCGACGCAGCTTCAGCTGCCGCTCACCACCCGATTAGCCTCACCTCACCAGCGCACCCACTATCTATCCACTATTACATCCACCTCCCTCTTTAGTTAGTGCCACCCCTACTAGAAGTCGTCCCCTTCCAACCACTTTCCCAGCTAGCGACACCTCTTCTGACCTCTTTCCCGGCCACAGACCCCTATGCCGACCTCTTTCTTGGCCAGCGATCCTCCCTGCTGGTGTTGCCACCCCTTTCTGACTGTCTTGTGACCCCGATGATTGAGCGCACCCCCGCGCTGACCCCTACCTCATCGGTTGTCATGAAAATGTGGTTGTTTTATTCTCAATTGGGCGCACAAAGAATTACCACCGTTGAGGGAGAGCGGTTTGGGTTCGCTCCAATTTTCCTGTACCAATATTGAGGTGGGGTTTGCGTTGTTTATTGGTTTGGATTATTTGAAGTTAGTGTTTCTGTGTTTTTAATTATTTTTTGGTTACTGCAGCATGTTGTCAAGGAAAATCCACAATACCACGGTCAGCAGGTTGTGCACACTTGTGCACAAGTGCGAGGCGTGTAACATTTTCGTGGTCGAGCTGTGAGTCGAGGTAGGTTCCTCACTACACTCAATTTTGAATGTAGAATTTATGAATTAACTGTTATTCTATTGTTTTTTAGTTAAATTAGAATTAATATTATATAATTTTTTTTAGAATAATTATTTTCTGTAAATTAGACTGTTTATTTTTATGCATCCAACTTAAATTATTTTATTGACGAATTATCCCACAATAATGAAAAATTCATGTTTGGCCTTTGAACATAATTCAGGAATTTTGAATGTGTGGTTTTGGTTTGATGAGAATTTTTTTCTTCTGACGTGTGAGCATATGTTTTAGTTTCTCTTGAGAAACAGTGTTTCATTTAAAAGTTACTTCAAGACCATTTGGATCTTGATGAATATTGAGTGTATTTGAATATTTGGAAAATGATTTTACCAATGATAATGATGTGTTGTTTCTTTTTTGAAAGGGGGGATTCTCAAAGGGTGTTTAAGACGCATTTGGTACTTAAAAAAAATGGTTGTGTGGAAAATTATTCATGGATAATGCTCTTGACTTGGTTAAATTGAATGTGGTGGGAGGCCCATGCTATGTGGCTCCCTTGTGTCTCAATGGTTAAAAAGGGAAAGACGCTATTCCTTGGGGTGAATCAGGTGAGGCCAGTTTTCTGTATTATTATTATATATGTTCATGTGATTTGGAATCGATTGGGTCACCCTTTTTGTTACATATGTTTACATGGGAACCTAGCATAGTAAGTTAATTTTATATGAACAATTGCCGCACAAGTTTAGATTACGCATTGGATAGTGGCCCGTAGCAGGGGTATGTTTTGTTATTATTGCTATAGGATTAGGCCCCTCAACCAGGCTAGGTAGGGCTATAGTCGGGCATTAGGGAATTATGACATCCATGAGTAGGGTATGCCTTCAGGATGATTCACATGTATAGTATGTTCTGTTTTGTTCAGGATCTCTTAGGTTTGACCCATATTTCCTTCGACACTCATTTGTTTATGGCGGATGATTAAGGTGCCTAGCTCTGTTGTTGGTCCTTCTGTGTTACTTTTTCCATTCCTGTGTTGTGTGTTGTGTGTTATGCATGGTTTTTCTCTTGGATAAGAACTAAAATTGGATTTATTATTTGCTGTGAAAATGTTTTAAATAGGTAATACACCTCTTCCTTCAAACATTAAACCTGTCTCCAAATTAAAAAGAAAAATGGGCTATTACTTGTTTTTGAAATGAAAAGTGTGTGTGAAACCCATATTTTATATAACATAGTTCAAATTTGAATTTAATAAATTCTTTATTTAATGCTAGTGATTTGGGAATGGATCGTTGGGTACACCTATTGAGTGTTAATACTCATGCCTATAGTATTATCTTGTTTTTAGTTTTGTTGTATGTTCAACTCAAGCTCATCCGATGTGAGTGATAGTTGGTTTTGGATTTGAGAGTGACCCTCGGGGTCATGTGGAGGTGTCTTGGGTGTTAGGTTCAGTTTGGTTATTCAGATTTTGTTAGTTTTTCAATTTTTTGTTTCTTTAATTGAAAAGAAAGTAAAGTTAAAAAATGCCATTGAGTTTGATTTTCACATTTAATTATTCAGTTTCTTAACTTATTTTCATTGGGAAAAATCATTCCCATGTGTACTCTATTGATTCCCTTGAGATTTTTACCTACCTGAGTGGATCGAGAACTTCCCTCAACCCTTGCCACAGATCCGCTCAGGTGACCGATTTAGAGTCGACCAGGGTTGGTTCAGGACAAAATGGTACCAGAGGAGGTTGACTCTTGAGTGGACCTTGTTTTTCAGAGTTCACAACATTATTTGGGGATATCGAGGTAGAGGGAGTAGAATTATTGGGACTCGAGGTGTATAGATGGGAAGGACATCATGAACCCTTTCTCTTTCTGAACCTCGGGTTTCCATGGGATGTCCAGGTTTGTTGGTTTCTTTTTGGTTCCTTTGAATTGTTTTATATTGGGATATAAAAAGGGAGTTGGAAAATTGGTCTCTGTGAGCTCACAAGGCCTGGAAAACCATGTGGAGCTAGAGATATTACCCTATAATTCTCTCTATGGTGGTTGCGTGACTGGTTTATGGCTTCCAACCATATGTCCAAGTCATCCATCAACACTAGTGTCCCTCAAGTGAATTGTTTGGGTCTTTTTTAATTCTAAAAATTGTTTTTCAAAGTTTTGTTTTGGAAACTGTAAATGGTTGAATTTAAAATAGTAATTACCATGTTTTGACCCAGTTCTTCATTTACTTGTTCCTTAGTGTTCTCCCCCATGAAGGTTTAATGGATGCCCAAGGTGAAACTTCAGGTGGTGTATCCTTAGAAAAACCTCTAGTGGATCAGCCCATAGACTATGTCCTCGAGCTTCAAAAGTTGAACCGTCCCCTCTTTTATGGTCAATCAGATCCTCTTAATTTAAGGGATTGGCTGTAGAAGATTGAGAGTAAATTCTATTTTCTCTCACCTCCTGAGTCATTGAAGGTGAAGTTGGATACCTTTATGCTTGAAGGTCCAACCTGGAAATGGTGGAAGTACGTGTATCAAAGCAAGCCTCGAGAAGATCTCACATGGGAGTTCTTAAAGTCTTTATTTATCCAACAACACTTCTCTGAGTTGACGAAGATGAGGAAGAAGATGGAGTTGTGTTTTCTTTAGTAGGGTGTTGGATCAGTATTAGAATTTCATCGATGCTTCTTAAACCTAGTTCCATATGACCGGTGATTTTTTGCTAACGATCCCAAGAAGGCTCGAAAATTTGAGTTTGGTATCCAGCCTAAACTGCAATCAAAAGTGGCCGAGCTCAACCTATCTACCTTCTCGAATGTTGTGAGACAAGCCTTTCATTCTAAAGTTGAGTTAGCAGGTGGAATCATTATGGAGAATCCTCATCCGACCTTGGGAAGTAGGGCATAGTATAGTGATAGGAATAATGGTATGCAACCTCATGTGGGTGGATCTAATAGAGGAATCAAGATTCCTTTATACCTTCGGTCATCTTCTTCACAGTGAAATGATTTGATCTATCACCAGTATGGTAAGCAGGGTCATAAGAAGCCGAAGTGCCCGAGTGCTCTGAGACCCTACCACACCTGTGGGCGTCTAGGTCACTTGCAGCGATTCTACTGAGGTGATTCTAAGAAGCATGCTGAAGCCAGAGCTGGCTCGTAGAAGGTCACCTCAACCCATCAGCAGGAGTAGGAAAATGTTTGGGTTTAGTTTGGGGTTTTCTCTTTGTAGTATTCCCTGGATGTAGTGGTCTTCTCTTGTAGCATTTTGTGGTGTTTCTTTTCCTTAAGTTGTAAGAATGGTTATTATCGAATCTCTTTGAAAACTTTATTTTAATGGAAGTGTGTTTGGTGAAATTATGGTTCATGTGTTTTGTTTGGGAATTTCTAAATCCAGACTATGAGCCAGGAGATGAATCAATCATCAGAGCTCCATCTATACGTCCCGTAGTGAAGCTGGCGTATAGTCAAGAGAACACCAATGGTGTAAAAGGGCCTTGGTTTAATCTTTGTTCTTAGTGTGGCATGGTTTGTGTTCTTATTAGGGTGTGATTTTGTTGATATAGAAATAGAGGTAGTTTTGATGATCTATATGTTGTGCCCTCCCTTTCCCCCCCTCTTAGTGGGATTTTTTGGTCCGTGTGGGAAGTTTTCAAGTTCGGTTAATCTCATCAATTCTTATGGTGGGGAGACCCATAATGGGTATCATAAAGTTAAACCTGAAGTAATTTATTGTTATCCCAATCCTTATGGTGGGGAGTCCATTTAGGCCTCCCCGTGTTGGTATCAGAGTTTCATTTTGGGTGTTGTTTTGGTGGCAGGTGGTCTCGTGCGGAACCACCTAATTCTAAGTTCTTCCTCTTGAGTAAACGCTGGGATTATAGTACACCCAATGGTTATATTGGACTAATATTATAGGAATAAATGTTGGAGGTGGTTTAATTTCATTCATTTATTGGTTGAAATTGATGGTATGGGTTCTTCTTGGTGGCTGTTAAGGTGTTCGTGTTTTGAGGATTAGTTGTGTGTCATGGGAGTTTGGTATCTGTTTGGATTGATCAACTGGAAAAACTTAAATTTTTGGAGGTGGGTAACACTTAATAAGTTTTATCTTTGGGTTGGAATCTTGTTGTGGATTTCTGGGGGCAGAAGACATTATAGTGGGGAGAATTGTTACACCCCGACCTATCTGACTATTTTATTTTATTATTTATTTGGCCTTAAATAAATTTTATTGGGTTTTGGGTTGAGTCCCAGATGAAATTTTTGGAGATTATGTTAAAATTTTCACGTTTTTGAGTTGATGTTGTTAGGAGCATAGGTGGAACGCATTTTGGAAACACCACAAGGCCTCACCCAGGAAACGGCGTGACCCATCCTTCTTCAAATAAATAAATAAATAAATAAAATGAGTAAATTTTGTAATTTTTCGTGTCATTTATAATTTTTATTGTTTTTAATATTTTTATTATTATTTGAATTATGTGAATAATCTTTTTTTTATTTTTATCATTTTAATTATTATTATTATTATTATTACTATTAATATTTGGGCCGGTGCGCGGGCACCGCATGGCTAGCGAAAGCTGTGCAGTTAGCCCGGGAACCTGCGCGGTTGCAGCATTTGAATCAACCAAATAAAATAAATTAAATGAGTTGAAAAATTAAAATTTAGTTAAATAAATAACTTAACATAGTAATTATAATATTATGTTTTTCATGAATAATGATTTTATATTACTATTAAAGAATTTTTATTATTGAAATTATTATTTTTATAATTTTTATGTTATTTTTAAATTTGTTATTATTATTATTATGTGTATTTTTGTTATTATTATTGATATTAATATTAATAATATTATTATATATTAAAGTTATTATTATTATTATTATTTTTTATTTCCTTTTATTTTTATTTTTCCCCTAACCCTAGTTCTCCCCCTCTTTGTGTGTGCGTCGCGAGTAGCCTGTCCCCCAGTGCCTCCCTCTATATAGCGTCCTACCAGCGTTGTGGTCCAGTTGCCGACTTCCTCTCCAGACCTCGGCGCCGCCTCTGCCTCCTTCCAGCACCCTCCGACCGGCCAGACTCCCTCCGGCCGCACGCCCTCCGGCCACCCCGCACCCTCTGGACTCGCACCTACCAGCCGATGAGGCTCCGTTCACCTCTCACCCTCCGGCCGACCTCACCTCACCAGCACACCCCCCTATCTGGCCGCCAGGACTGCCACATCCCTCTTCAGTTGGAACAGACCTTTCCAGTGGTCCTCCACCTTTCCGAGCACTTTCCCTGCCCAAAACCCCTCTACCGACACCATTCCCATCCAGCGACCCCTCTGTCGGCCTCTTTTCCAGCCAGCGACCCTCCCTTCTAGTGTTTCTACCCTTTTCCGACTGTCGCACAAACACACTAATCGAGCACACCCCCACACCAACCCCTACTTCATTAACTTGTGTGACCAACCATGCACCTTGTTCTCAATTGGGCACGTAACGAACACCCACCGCTGAGGGCGAGCAGTTTGGGTTTGCTCTGATTTTCCTGTATCAAGGTTGAGGTGGGTTTTGTGCTGTTTATTTGATTGGATTATTTTAAGTAAGTGTTTATGTGTTTTAGTTGTTTTTCAGTTGCTGTAGGATGTTGATATGGAAAATTTGCGATACTTCGGTCAGTAGGTTGTGCACATTTGTGCACAAGTGTGAGGCGTGTCACATGGTCGTGGTCGAGATGCGAGTCAAGGTAGGTTCCCCACTTAACTCACCATTGAATATAGAATTTATTAATTACTTTCTATTTTATTGTTTTTCATTAAATGGGAATTAATATTAAATATTTATTTTTAGAATAATGATTTTCTATTTGTGAGACTGTTTATTTTTATGCATCCCACTGAAATTATTTTGTTGATGAATTGTCGTGCAATAGTGAAAAATTCCCATTTGGCCTTTGAACCCAATTCTTGAAATTTTAAAGTGCGGTTCTGGTTTGATGAGAAATGTTTTCTTCTGATGTGTGAATAGATGTTTTGGTTTCTATTGAGAAATAGTGTTTATTTTAAAAGTTACTTAAGGCCCATTAGGATCTTGGTGAAAGTTGGGGGAATTTGGATATTTGAAAAATGGTTTTACCTGTGATGTCTTTGCATTGGTTTATTTTTAAAAAGGGGTGATTCTCAAAGGGTGTTTAAGACCCATTTGGTACTTTCAAAAAAAAAATGGTTGTGTGGAAAAATATTCATGGATAATGGTCTTTCCTTGGTTACATTAAATGTGGTGGGAGGCCCCTATTAAGTGGATCCCTTGTGCCTCAATGGTTAAAAAAGAAAATACGCTGTTCACTGTGGTGACTCAGGTGAGGCCTATTGTCTGAATTATTATTATATACGTTCATGTGATTTGGAATCAGTTGGATCACCCTTTTTGTTACACATGTTGACATAGGAACCTGGCATAGTAAGTGAATTTTCTATGAACAATTGCTGCCTTAGTTTAGTTTATGCACTAGCTAGTGACCCATAGAAGGGAGATGTTTTGTTATTATTGCTATGGGATTGGGCCCCTAGACCAGACCAGGTAGGGTGGCGGTCGGGTGTTAGGGTGTTATAAAGTCATTTATTAGGGCATGCCTTCAGGATGAGTCACATGTATAGTACATTCTGGATTGTTCACGGGCTCCCAGGTTTGACCCTTGTTTCCTTCGTCACTCATTTGTCTGTGGAAGATGATTGAGGTGCCTAGCTTAGTTGTTGGTCCTTCTGTGAAACCTTTTGAATTTCCTATGTTGTGTGTTGTGATTCGTGCATGGTGTTTCTCTTGGATAACAACTAAAATTGGATTTTTAATTGGCAGCAAAAATGTTTTAAAAATGTAATGCACCTCTTCATTCAAACATTAAACTTGTCTTTAATTTAAAAAGGGTAATAGACTGTTACTTGTTTTAGAAATGAAAAGTGTGTGTGAAACAAATATTTTATATAATGTAGTTCAAACTTGAAATTAATAAATTCTTTATTTAATAGTAGTGCTTTGGGAATAGATCATTGGGAATTCATACTGAGTTTTATTACTCATGCCTATAGTATTTTCTTATGTTTAATTTTATTATAGGTTTAAATCGAGCTCATCTACTATGGGAGATAGTTGGTTTTGGATTGGAGATTATCCCTCGGGGTCATGTGGTGGTGTATTTGGTGTCAGTTTCATTTTGGTTATTCAGATTTTGTTATTTGTTCAATTTTTTGTTTCTTTAATTGAAAAGAATGTAAAGTTCTAAAATCTCATTGAGTTTGATTTTTTGCATTTATTTATTTAGTTTACTTGCTTATTTTCATCGGGAAAAATCATTCCCATATGTACTTTGTTGATTCCCTAGTGCTTGTCTCTTGCCTGAGTGGATCAGGATTGCCTCTCAGCCCTTGCCACAGATCTATTCGGGTGAGTAGTTTAGGTTTGACCAAGGTTGGTTTGTGAAAACATGGTATCATAGGAGGTTGAATCTTGAGTGGACCTTGTTTTTCAGAGTGCCCATCATTATTTGGGAATGTCTAGGTAGATGGAGAAGAATTGTTGGGACTCAAGGCATAGGGATGGGAAGGATTTCATGATTGCTTACTCGTTACGAACCTCAGGTTACCAAGGGATGTTTGGGTTGTTGGTGTCTTTTTGGTTCATGTGAATTGTTTTATGTTGGGAAATGAAAAGGGAGTTGGAAAAGTGGTCTCTATGTGATCACAAGGCCAGTAAATCCATGTGGATCCAGAGACATTACACTAGAATACTCTCTATGGTGGTGGCATGACTGGCTTATGGCCTCCAACCATATGTCCGAGTCATCCATCAACACCAGTTTTCCTCTAGTGAATTGTTTGGGCCTTTTTAATTATAAAAATTGTTTTTCAAAGTTTTTTTTGGAAATTGTAAATGGTTGAATTTAAAATGGTAATTACCATGTTTTTAACCAGCTCTTCATTTCCTTGTTCCTTAGTGTTCTCCCCCATGAAGGTTTTATGGATGCCCAAGGTGCAGCTTCAGGTGGTACATCCTTAGCAAAACCTCCAGTTGATCAGAACATGGACTATGTCCTCAAGCTTCGAAAGTTGAACCATCCCCTATATTATGGTCAAGAAAATCCTCTTGAGGTGAAGGATTGGTTGTGGAATATTGAGAGGAGCTTCTATTTTATATTTCCACCTGAGTCATTGAAGGTGAAGTTGGATACCTTTATGTTTGAAGGTCCAACCTAGAAATGGTGGAAGTACCTGTATCGAAGCAAGCATCGAGAAGATCTCACCTGGGAGTTCTTCAAGTCTTAGTTTATCCAATAATACTTCTATGAGTTGAGAAAGTTGAAGAATAAGATGGAGTTGTGTTTTATTTAGTAGTGTGTTGGATTATTATTATAATTCTATCAATGATTCTTAAACCTAGTTCCATATGACCGATGGTTTTTTTCAAACGATCCTGAGAGGGCTCAACAATTTGAGTTTGTTATCCAGCCTAAACTGTAGTCGAAAGTGGCAGAGCTCAACCTAACCACCTTCTCGAATGTTGTGAGAAAAGCCTTTCATTATGAAGCTAAGTTAGCAGGTGGAATCAGGATGGTGAATCCTTGTCTGACCTTGGGAAGCGGTGAAAAGGATTATGACAGGAATAATGGGAAGCGAATTGATGCTATTTTCTCTAATAGAGGAATCAAGAGGCCTTCATAACTTCAGTCATATTCTTCATAGAGAATTGATGTGATATGTTACCAGTGTGGTAAGCAGGGTCACAAAAAGCTGACATTCCTGATTTCTCCAAGGCCTTGTCACACCTGTGGGTGTCTGGGTCACTTGAAGCGATTCTGCCGAGGTGTTTCCAAGAAGCATGCTCAAGCCAGACCTAGCTCGTCGAAGGTCACCTTAGCCCATCAATAACATTAGGACAATGTTTGGGATTAATTTGGGGTTTTCTCTTTGTAGTGTTCTCAGTATACAGTGGTCATCTCTTGTAGCATTTTGTGGTGTTTCTTTTCCTTCAGTTGTAAGAATGGTTATTGTCAAACCTCTTTAAAACCTTCATTTTAATGGAAGTGTGTTTGGTGAAACTCTGATTTGTGTGTTATGTTTGGGAATTTTTGATGCTAAACTATGAGGTTGGAGTTTGTTTAATCATCATAACTCTAACCATAGGTCCCAGAGTGAAGCTGGCGCGTAGTCAGGAGAGCCCCAACGGTGTAAAAGGGATTTGGTTTAATCTTTTTCCTTAGTGTGGCATGGTTTTTATTCTTCCGAGTTTGTTATGTTGTTAATATGGAAATGAAGATAGTTTTGATTCTCTATTAGTTGGTCCCTTCCCTTCCCCCCCTCCTGGTGGGGGTTTTTGGTTATTGTAGGAAGTTTTCATGTTTGGTTAATCTCGTCAATTCTCATGGTGGGGAGACCCACAGTGGGTCTAGAAAAGTTACACTTGAAGTAGTTTAGTGTTAGACTTATCCTTATGGTGGGGTGATCATTTGGTCCTCCCTCTTTGAGTATCATAGTTTCATTTCGGGTTTTGTTTTGGTGGTGGGTGGTCTTGTTCGAAACCACCTAATTCTAAGTTCTTCCTCTTGAGTAAATGTTCAGATTGGAGTATACCCAATAGTTCCATTGGACTAAGATTATAGAAATAAACATCAGAGTAGGTTTAATTTCATTAATTCCTAGGTTGAAATGGATGGTCTGGGTTATTCTTCGTGCCAGTTAAGGTTTTTGTGTTTTAAGGATGAGTCACATGTCGTTGGAGTTTGGTGTTTGTTTGGATAGATCAAATAGAGGCCTTTAAACTATTGGAGGTGGGTAGCACTTAAGAAGTTTTATATTTGGGTTGAGATCTTGTTGTGTATTTATATGGGTGGAAAGCATTATGGTGGGGAGAATTATCACACCTCGACCTAGCCAACTATTTTATTTTATTTTTTATTTGGCCTTAAATAATTTTTATTGGGGTTTGAGTTGAGTTCCAGAATTTTTTTTGGAGATTATGTTAAAAAGTGTGCATTTTTGAGTTGATGTAGTTGGGCGCACAGGAAGAGTATATTTTGGAAACCCCACATAGCTTTGCCTGTGAAACTGCGCGACCCGTCTGTCTTAAAAAAAAGAGTAAATTTTGTAATTTTTCGTTTCATTTATAATTTTTTATTGTTGTTTATAATTTTATTATTACTAGAATTATGTGAATAATTTTATTTTTTTTATTTTACCATTTTGATTATTATTATTATTGTTATTATTACTATTAATTTTTGGGCCAGTGCAAAGGCACCACATGGCTAGTGGAAGCCATGAGGTAAGCTCGGGCACCTGTGCGATTGTTGAATTTGAATCGACGAAATAAAATAAATTGAATCAGTTGAAAAATTAAAATTTAGGTAAATAAATAACATACAGTTGCAATGATAATATTATTTTGTCACGAATAATGAAATTATATTATCATTAAAGAATTTTTATTATTAAATTTTTTATTTTTATCATTTTTATATTATTGTTAAAGTTGTCTTTATTATTATTTTGTGTATTATTATTACTATTGATATTAATATTAATTTTATTATTATATATTAATGTTAATATTAATATTATTAATTATATTATTATTTTTTTGGTTTTTCATTTCCTTTAAATTTTCTTTTTTCCCCTAACCCTAGTTCCCCCCTCTATGTGTGTGCAATGTGAGTAGGCCCCCCCCAGGGCCTCCATCTGTGGGGAGTCCTCCCAACGCGGTGGTCCAGTCGCCACCCTCTTCTCTCAGTCTCAGACCCACCTCTACCTCATGTTGGTGCCCGCCTACTAGCCGCACACCCTTCGATTTCCCTGCACCCTCTGGCTACACACCCTCTGACTTTTCAACCTTTATATAACATGGCTACGGCTGCTTCTCACCCCCTGAGCTGGACTCACCTCACTAACATAACCCCCTATCCGATTGTCATGACCGCCGCCTCCCTCTTCAGCATGTTCTTTCCCTGCCGATAATCCTACCCTTATTGGCCACTTTCCTGACCAGCAACCCCTCTTTCGACCTCGTTCTTGTCTAGAGACCCTCCTTGTCAGTGTTTCCACCCCTTTCTGACTATTTCAAGACCCCGCTGATCGAGTGCACCTCTGTGCTGACCCCTGCCTCATTTTTTCGTGCGACCAGCCGCGCTCCTTTACAGAATTGGGTGTACGACGAAAGCCCACCACCTAGGCCTAGCAGTTTGGGATCGCTTTGATTCACCTGCACCAGAATTGAGGTGGGTTTTTCACTTTTTATTAATTTGTATTATTTTAATTAAGTGTTTCTATGTTTTTTGTTGTTTTGCGGTTGCTACAATGTGTTGTCAAGTAAAATCCATGATACCATGGTCATAAAGTTGCGCGCACTTGTGTGCAAGTGTGTGGCGTGTCATGTGGTCGAGATGCGAGTTGAGGTATGTTCCCCACAACACTCACCTTTGAATGTAGAATTTATTAATTACATTCTATTTTATTGTATTTTTTTAAATAGGAATTAATATTAAATAATTATTTTTAGAATAGTGATTTGCTGTAAAAGAGACTGTTTATTTTTATGCATCCCACTAAAATTATTTTGTTGATGAATTGTCGCACAATAGTGAAAAATTCCCTTTGGATATTCAATTTAATTCATGAATTTTTAAAGTGTGGTTTTGGTTTGATAAGAAATATATTATTCTAATGCGTGAACAGATGTTTTGGTTTCTATTAAGAAATATTATTTCTTTTAAAAGTTAGTTAAGGACCATTTTTATCTTGATAAAAGTTGGGTGCATTTGGATATTTGAATAATGGTTTTACCTGTGATGTTAATGCATTGGTTTTTTTAAAAAAGGGTTGATTCTCAAAGGGTGTTTGAGACCCATTTGGTACTTAAAAAAAAAAGGTTGTGTGGAAAAATATTCATGGATAATTCTCTTTCCTTGGTTACATTTAATGTGTTGGGAGGCCCATGCTAAGTGGCTCCCTTGTGCCTCAATTGTTAAAAAGGGAGGAAGCTGTTCTATGTGGTTACTTAAGTGAGGCATATTGTCTGAATTATTATTATATATGTGCATGTGATTTTCCATCGGTTGGCTCACCCTTTTTGTTACACATGTTGACATGGGAACCTGGTATAGTAAGTGAATTTTCTATGAAGGATTACTAAACTAATTTATATTATGAACTGGATAGTGACCCATAACAGGGAGATGTTTTGTTATTATTTCTATGGGATTTGGCCCCTCGACCAGGCCAGGTAGGGCGACAGTTGGGTGTTAGGGTGTTATGAAGTCTGTAACACCCCAGGTAAATAAAGAATATGACATTTTTATATTTATCCATATTTGTGAATAAAATATTAATATTACTTTAAAGGGGACACTATGCTCGATGGCGTACCCAATACGCAACAACGAGTTTCTTGGGAATCTTACGTTGCACTCTAATAATAAAATAATATTATTTTAAATGGTAGTTAACGCCTAGCCGTTGTAATGGCGGGAATGAACAGAACTAACTACAAAATGATTATATATGTTTGTCAAATATTTTTACTTTTTACAATAAATGTTAGAGGATTAAAAATGTGAATGAATTCAATTTTTAAGCGTAAACATTCTAATGTTCTTTAGAAGGTCGATTAACCTCCTTTTGATGGAGAACCTCTTTTAAATCCACTTTTTGAAAATTTTATGTGTTATATTTTACAAAATAAAATTCTTCTTTAGAATAGAGACATCAAAATTTACTTGGTGTAAATTTTTGGTATTTTTCCGAAAAAGTTCAATTTTTAATGAATAGTGAAAAATGTTGTATTTTAATTCAAAACCTCTTTTTAATCTAATTTATTTATATGATTAGATTATCTTTTGAATTGGTTTTAAAGTGAAATTAGAATATATTTTTACCATTTAATCCAATAGTGGTCATTGGAATTAATTTCATCTTAAAATTGGACTTAAACTAGAGTCAATCTTTTGATACTTATTGTTTCTTAAAAACATGCTATTTGTTTTGACAGCGGGAATTAATTATTAAATTAATTAATGAAACTTATATGTTTTTAATTTTGTAAAATAGAATTCATTTTTGAATTCGTAATATCAAATATAGCTTAGGGTGAATTTTTGGTATTTTTCTGAAAAACTTCAATTTTTGATGAATAGTGAAACCACTAAGTGGTATTTAAAGAAACTGATTTTTCGTTTAAATGAAACTTTTCCACCTCTGTGTTTTCAATTTAAAAAATCCGACATACATGATTGTCATTAATAAGTAAAATTTGGTTCAATGGGATTAAAATAATGTTTTGGTGAATAGTAACTTATAAAGTTTTTAATCGCGATTAGAGGTAATTAGTGTAGTTTAAGGTAAAAATAATGTTTTAATAATATAATATGACCTAGAAACATGTCCTAACATAATTGGATGAGTCATGGCCACCCAAGAAAATTGATGGGTCAACTTGGGGACCCCATGGAGCCACTTTGGTTGGACAATGACATAAATACCTTTTTATATAATGTTAAAATTAAAATGACACAAACATGAGGTGTTTTACTAAAACAATTTTTAAATGGGGTTATAAAAGTCAGATTATTGACTATAAATAGTCATTGGAAAGCTAAAAAGATTTCCTACATCATAGTATTTTTTTTTTATAATTTTTAAAAATTATATAAATTAAATTATTTATGACATCATGATGATGCAGCGATGACCTCATTATTTAACGATTTGAATAAAATGGAAAGATAATGTAAAATATAAGACCTACACATGTCCAAAACCTATTGTATTGGTGGATTTCTAAACCTTATCACCTTATCCTAGAATTATATCAATGTGGGACCTTTTAAATCCGAAACTCATTTTCAAATAAAGTAACATTTCTTTACTTTCCAAGAGTGCCCCTCCTCTCCTCTTATAAAAGGCCCCCACCTCTACCTCCTTACCCACACTTCCAAAGCCTTTGGATCGGCCAACCCATGCCCATTTTGTCTCTAAACTTCCCTCTATTACTATTTTAAGCCTCACTTTGGGAAGAAGGCTTCCCAAGGAAGCCTTTGAGTTGAAATCAAAAAAAGAGTTACCCAATTTTAACGTAATGTCTTCACTTGTGTTCTTTTGTTTTATTTTTCTTTTCCAACCCCCTAAACTCTTTTTATTCATTTATTTTGTAAAAACACCAGTATCTTCAATATAATAGGATTTTTTATAAGAAGCATTCGAGATACACTTACACACACCTACATCAAATGGTTAAAGAACATACTGTTTCTGTGGATGGCGAATTTCTGCCTCACGAAACGATGATTGTTCAACACTCATATAACAACTTAAAAGGTAGCCATTAAGATGTCACTATATTTATATATGATAAATAATATGTTTATGTTTTACTTAAGATTCTTTATTTTTCTTTTGTGGCATACCTTTATGGTTTCCATTGTGGGTAAACACGATAATTTCATTTTAGGAAGTGCGGACTACCACCCCCTCAAAGTGATTTGATTCATTAATGCCATATGCGGGATGTATAAAGGATGTATTTAAAGTTATTATATATGATGTATGTTACATATAAATGATGAATATAATTCTGGAATTAAAATATACATACCTATCATTTAGTTTTACTTCCATTAATATGACATAGAAATGAAAGTAGCGTTCATGCGTATGTACGGCTTACCGTCTCCATGAACGGTGCATTTCATTTCTTACCTCTAAATGATTATGTAATATTATAAATACATGTATATTCTAGATATAAATAATATATATGATATCCAAATCATGAATATAATTCTGTATATAATGAACCTTTGACCACACGAACAACATGTAATTGTAAGAAGTCCACTTTCGACTTAAGAACCAAATATCGACAAAACAAACATTATTAACTTAAATGATTACACAATGTTTCTAACATGGAAATAAGTGATATAAAAGGAATAATGAACTTGAAAAAGGTTCTTAAGCAAGTATAAATTAAACCAAGTTTATTATTCAGAACGTTAAAGAACGATCGAGTCAAGTCGGACCCGAGGTAAGGGATCCTACTCCTCTCTTTCTTTTTAAGTACACTCTTTTATATCATTCCTTCTAAGATAATCTTTCTTGTGATTGGGGTGTTCTTTTATATTACTCTTACTTTAATTTTTATGTTCATGTGATTAGAGACCCTATTCTCTCTCATCAATCCATTTTGGAAGTTTTGAGTTGCGCCGTTAGGCTGCCAAATTTACGTAAGAGATCCAACCTCTCTCTTTCTTTTTAAGTACTCTCCTTTATGTCACTTATTTTAAGATCCTCTTTATTATGTTGGGGGATGTTATTTTATATTCCTCTTGCTGTAAAATTTATGTTAATATGATGAGATACCCTATTTGATCTCATCAATACATTTTTGTAAGTTTTAAGTGGCGCCGTTAGGCTGCCGAGTTTTCATAAGAGATTTTTCATCTCACTTTTATTCCGGTGAGATTTATGCTACATTTTCAACAATTTCCTTTGAGTGGTGTATGTACTGCCCATTATTTTACTCATTGTGTAATATACTTTCATTTATGAGTATTTACATCAATGTTGTATTTTCCTTCTTTCACGGGGTGTATGTTTCGAAAGATACCCATGTGTGTAAGGGAACCTTTCACCCTCCTCTTTTTAAAAGACATCTTTTGTTATGTATTTTAATTCACATACTATTATGTTGGGATATGTTCTTATATATCATTATTGATGTAAATTTTATGTCCAAGTGATGAGATACCCTTTTTATCTCTCATCAACTCATTTTCTGAATTTTGAAGTGACGCCGATAGGCTGTCGAATTTTACCAAGGGAACTTTTTAACCCAATTTCGATTTCTTTGGGTTCAACATGTAATTATTGAATATGTCATCCTTTGAATATGTGTGAATGAACTTTTATTGTTTTACACTTAATATCCACTTATATTGGGTGTATTTATATTTGTCACACATAATTTTGAGATTGATTTATCCTTAGTTTAAGGATATCTTCTTTATAAGGGATTTCATCACATTTTACATTTCTATTGAGACTTCATTGTTGTTATGCACCAATTCACTCTTATATGGTGTATATTCTATCCCTTGGAAAATTATATTATTAATCCTTATATTCTCATGATATTATAAAGTTCCGACTAAATGTTATTCCTCAATTATTGTATTCAAGTGTCTCTAATTTTGGTAAAAACCCTTTAACCAAAATATCGCTTTAAATGTTTTAATGATTTGTTCTTATTAATATCCATGTTTTCAAAATGGTTTTAAGGATTTATTTATATGGATATTAATGGTTTAAAATGTTAAAATCTTCAAGGTGGTATGGGACACTTTGATTCAAAAATCTCTTTATTAAATGTTTTAAATGGTTTTGAAAATGGGGGTTTTTTGAATGGATTCATTATTTCAATATCCTAAAATGTTATATTGTGATGTGGAAATGTTATGTTTCCTTTATGAATGTTTTATGTGATACGTTTATGTTATGGTTCTTGGGCATTGTTATGAAAACGGGTGGTTCCGTGATAAACTAAGGGCGGGTGAGCCCGATATAGCTCTCCAATGAATTGGGTAACACGATGGAGTGAAACGCTAAGGTTCCTCCGAAGAGATTTAGGGAATATACTTTGGTGGGTATTCCAAATGTAACCAAGAGGGTTCTCCCTACGTAAGAATGTTATGAATGCCTCAAGATACCTTTATGTCTTATGGTCTCTATGATTTATTCATGATTTTTTGAGGTATGTTAAAGTGATTATGTTTTATGGGTAAACTATGATTTCATTATTATGTATACATGTACTCATGTTTCCTTTCCATATTTTTGTATCCCTTACTGAGCTTTTTATGCTCATCCCAAGTTTCTGAAATGTTTTTCACAGGTCAAGGGAAGGGTACATGATATGATGACAGTGTCAAGGAAGTGTCAAGAAAGAATCCATGTTTTATTTTAAATATGTTTTCATTGATGGAAAAAATGAATACTATCTTTTATGTAACCACTTTGTTTAAATGTGAAATGTAATGCAAGTTTTACGATCTAATTCTCTAAAAATATAAACCTGAAAAGTTCCTCAATGTGTAATCTTATAATAACTCAAGATTAAGTAAGGTTTAAGGCTGAGGCCTTATAGTTGGTATCAAAGGTCAGTTTAGATAACTTTAGAGGTTAGGGTATTCTCTAAGCACAAATGACATTACCATAATTGTTAGGATTTCAGAAAGAGTCCTAGTTTTAGATAAAGTGAATGAGTAGGTATATCTTAGTGTTTAACTTCCTCATTAGTACATTATGGTTTTGTTGATATACTATCACTGAAATTTCTATTTTTAGTGAATGGATGGATCTAGCAGGCACCAAAGAGACAACAGGTTTGAAGGAAACTGTGGTGGTTCTTTGGTTAAGATACTAGATAAAATGGGGTATTCAATGAGGAAACTCGTGGTTGTTCTAAACCAACTATCAAGGAGTCATGATCAACCACTTGAACCTTGGTATGATCTGTAATGCATCATGTATGAGATGACCAATCGATGTGGAAGTTTAGGTAATAATTATAAAGGTAACCATTAGAGTTTATATGATCCTTACTTTTGAGGTAATTATGGGTTATTATATGTTATGATGGAAAATGAAAGGCATGAGATAAACTTGAGGTTAAAATATGTTATGATCATTTTTGAATATTTTATCTCGTTTTGGGTAATGTTTTAAGAATTATATAGTTTTGGAAAAAGGAAAACACGCAGACCGTGTGACAACCCATCACGCCGGACAAAGCTGCGGGTATCGAACCCACAAACAAAGTGAGACTGGTATTTATCGCCTACCACTGGACTATGTGAAGTCCCTGGTTAGTTTGAATAATTCTTTTTAGTTAGATGAATTTATGAATCAAGAGTAAGTTTATTTTGGGTTATCTATGGGAATGATTAACCTATCATCGAGGATATGTGATTAGGTTAATTACTTTTCAATATGAGAATTTAAGAGCAACTGATGTTATTTGGAGATAAAAGTTAATTTGTACCTTGGAAGACTATGTGACTAAATCCTTTAAATATTTGGGTTTCAATCTTAGTTTGGTTTACTTTGAAGAATTTTATGGAAAAATTGTTTATCAAATGGTCCTCATTGAACTTTGGGTTTTGTTGGACAAATTTTGGAGATTAAGAATAGATTTTATTTTTATAAAGGGTTATCCTTTTCTGGATTATCTGATCTTGTACTAACCTTTTTGTTTTTTGTTTTGGTTAAACTCTAAATACATGGGAAGTATATAGTTCTCTTTTGTGGATTAGGTGATTTTCTAGAAGTTTATTATAGTGAAAAATTCTTCCTAAATACTCATCTTTTGGAGAAAATATGAGTTTGTGTAAGAAATCTAATAAAAGTTGAAAGTCAACTTGATAAGTAATTATGTTTCCTTATGAATAAATTCCTCAATAAAAATTAACTTAAAACAAAAAATGTTTTCTATTAACTTTTCCTACTGGGGAATCAAATACCGTTTAACCCATCACAAGTTTGTGATTTTCTTGTGGTTAACTTTCTCCTAAACATGTTTTCTATCACTCTCCATCAGAACATGACCCTATGTTTTCTCCTCCATGTCCATGTTTTCCTACATGGAATACCAGTATGGGTTAACTCGGGTGACCTCTGTACTTCTCATTCTTTATTTTAAAGTGATTTTTTTGCCGACTATTGTTCCGATGTGGGACTTTCAAGGATGTTTCCGAGCCTAATTTTAAAATTGTGAGGACGCAATTCCCAAAAGTGGGGAAGGATGTAACACCCCAGGTAAATAAAGAATATGAAATTTTTATTATTATCCATATTTTTGAATAAAATATTAACATTACTTTAAAGGGGACACTATGCTCGATGGCGTACCCAATACGCAACAACGAGTTTCTTGGGAATCTTACGTTGCACTCTAATAATAAAATAATATTATTTTAAATGGTAGTTAACGCCTAGCCGTTGTAATGGAGGGAATGAACAGAACTAACTACAAAATGATTATATATGTTTGTCAAATATTTTTACTTTTTACAATAAATGTTAGAGGATTAAAAATGTGAATGAATTCAATTTTTAAGGGTAAACATTCTAATGTTCTTTAGAAGGTCGATTAACCTCCTTTTGATGGAGAACCTCTTTTAAATCCACTTTTTGAAAATTTTATGTGTTATATTTGACAAAATAAAATTCTTCTTTAGAATAGAGACATCAAAATTTAGTTTTTGTAAATTTTTGGTATGTTTCCGAAAAAGTTCAATTTTTAATGAATAGTGAAAAATGTTGTATTTTAATTCAAAACCTATTTTTAATCTAATTTATTTATATGATTAGATTATCTTTTGAGTTGGTTTTAAAGTGAAATTAGAATATATTTTTACAATTTAATCCAATAGTGGTCGTTGGAATTAATTTCATCTTAAAATTGGACTTAAACTCGAGTCAATCTTTTGATACTTATTGTTTCTTAAAAACACGCTATTTGTTTTGACAGCGGGAATTAATTATTAAATTAATTAATGCAAATTATATGTTTTTAATTTTGTAAAATAGACTTCATTTTTGAATTTGTAATATTAAATATAGCTTAGGGTGAATTTTTGGTATTTTTCTGAAAAACTTCAATTTTTGATGAATAGTGAAACCACTAAGTGGTAGTTAAAGAAACTGATTTTTCGTTTAAATGAATCTTTGCCACCTTTGTGTTTTGAATTTCAAAAATCCGACATACATGGTTATCATTAAGAAGTAAAATGATGTTCAATGGGATTAAAATAATTTTTTGGTGAATAGTAACTTATAAAGTTTTTAATCGCGATTAGAGGTAATTAGTGTAGTTTAAGGTAAAAATAATATTTTAATAATATGAAATGACCTAGAAACATGTCCTACCCTCATTGGATGAGTCATGGACGACCAAGAAAATCCATGGGTCAACTTGGGGACCCCATAAAGGAACTTTGGTTGGACAATGACATAAATACCTTTTTGTTTAATGTTAAAATTAAAATGACACAAACTTGAGGTGTTTTACTAAAACAATTTTTAAATGGGGTTATAAAAGTCAGATTTTTTACTATAAATATTCATTGGAAAGATAAAAATATTTCCTACATCATAGTATTTTTTTTATAATTTTTAGACATTAGATAAATTAAATTATTTATGACATCATGATGATGCAGCGATGACCTCATTATTTAACGATTTAAATAAAATGGAAAAATAATGTAAAATATAAGAACTAAACATGTCCAAAACCTATTGGATTGGTGGATTTAGAAACATTATCACCTTATACTTGAATTATATCAATGTGGGACCTTTTAAATCCTAAACTCATTTTCAAATAAAGTAACATTTCTTTACTTTCCAAGAGTGCCCCTCCTCTCCTCTTATAAAAGGCCCCCACCTCTACCTCCTTACCCACACTTCCAAAGCCTTTGTCTCGGCCAAACCCTGCCCATTTTGTCTCTCCACTTCCCTCTATTACTCTTTGAAGCCTCACTTTGGGCAGAAGGCTTCCCAAGGAAGCCTTTGAGCTCAAATTAAAAAAAGAGTTACCCGATTTTAAGGTAATGTCTTCACTTGTGTTCTTTTGTTTTATTTTGCTTCTCCAACCCCCTAAACTCTTTTTATTAATTTCTTTTGTAAAAACTCCAGTATATTCAATATAATAGGATGTTGTTATAAGAATCATTCTAGCTACACTTACACACACCTACATAAAATGGTTAAAGAACATACTGTATCTATGGATGGCGAATTTCTGCCTCACGAAACGATGATTGTTCAACACTCATATAACACCTTAAAAGGTGGCCATTAAGATGTCACTATATTTATACATGATAAATAATATTTTTATGTTTTACTTAAGCTTATGTATTTTTCTTTTGTGGCATACCTTTATGGTTTCCATTGTCGGTAAACACGATAATTTCATTTTAAGAAGTGCGGACTACCGCCCCCTCAAAGTGATTTGATTCGTTAATGCCATATGTGGGATGAATAAATGATGTATTTAAAGTTATTATATATGATTTATGTTACATATTAATGATGAATATAATTCTGGAATTAAAATATACATACCTATCATTTAGTTTTAATTCCATTAATATGACATAGAAATGAAAGTAGCGTTCATGCATATGTACGGCTTACCGTCTCCATGAACGGTGCATTTCATTTCATACCTCTAAATGATTATGTAATATTACAAATACATGTATATTATGGATATATATGATATATATGATATCCAAATCATGAATTTAATTCTGGATATAATGAACCTTTGACCACACGAACAACATGTAATTGTAAGAAGTCCACTTTCGACTTAAGAACCAAATATCGAAAAAACAAACATTATTAACCTAAATGATTACATAATGTTTCTAACATGGAAATAAGTGATATAAAAGGAATAATGAACTTGAAAAAGGTTCTCAAGAAAGTAGAAATTAACTCAAATTTATTATTCAGGACGTTAAAGAACGATCGAGTCAAGTCGGACCCGAGGTAAGTGATCCTACTCCTCTCTTTCTTTTTAAGTACACTCTTTTATGTCATTCCTTCTAAGATCATCTTTCTTGTGATTGGGATGTTTATTTATATTACGATTACTGTAATTTTTATGTTCATATGATGAGAGACCCTATTCTCTCTCATCAATCCATTTCGGAAGTTTTGAGTGGCGCCGTTAGGATGCCAAATTTACGTAAGAGATCCAACCTCTCTCTTTCTTTTTAAGTACTCTCCTTTATGTCACTTCTTTTAAGCTCCTCTTTGTTATGTTGGGGGATGTTCTTTTATATTACTCTTGCTGTAAACTTTATGTTAATATTATGAGATACCCTATTTTATCTCATCAATACATTTTTGTAAGTTTTAAGTGGCGCCGTTAGGCTGCCGATTTTTCGTAAGAGACTTTTCATCTCACTTTTATTCCCGTGAGTTTTATGCTACATTTGCCACAATTTCCTTTGAGTGGTGTATGTACTGCCCATTATTTTACTCATTTTGTAATATAATTTCATTTATGAGTATTTACATCAATGTTGTATTGTCCTTCTTTCAAGGGGTGTATGTTTCGAAAGATACCCATGTCGGTAAGGGAACCTTTCACCCTCCTCTTTTTAAAAGACATCTTTTGTTATGTATTTTAATTCACATACTATTATTTTGGGATATGTTCTTCTATATCATTATTGATGTAAATTTTATGTCCAAGGGATGATATACCCTTTTTATCTCTCATCAACTCATTTTCTAAATTTTGAAGTGACGCCGTTAGGCTGTCGAATTTTACCAAGGGAACCTTTTAACCCAATTTCGATTTCTTTGGGTTCAACATGTAATTATTTAATATGTCATCCTTTGAATATGTGTGAATGACCTTTTATTGTTTTACACTTAATATCCACTTATATTGGGTGTATTTATATTTGTCACACATAATTTTGAGATTGATTTATCCTTAATTTAAGGATACCTTCTTTATAAGGGATTTCATCACATTTTACATTTCTATTGAGACTTCATTGTTGTTATGAACCAATTCACTCTTATATGGTGTATATACTATCCTTTGGAAAATTATATCATGAATCCATTTATTTTCATGATATTATAAAGTTTTGACTAAATGTTATTCCTCAATTATTGTATTCAAGTGTCTCTAATTTTGGTAAAAACCCTTTAACCAAAATATCACTTTAAATGTTTTAATGATTTGTTCTTATTAATATCCATGTTTTCAAAATGGTTTTAAGGATTTATTTATATGGATATTAATGGTTTAAAATGTTAAAAGCTTCATGGTGGTATGGGACACTTTGATTCAAAAATCTCTTTATTAAATGTTTTAAATGGTTTTGAAAATGGGGTTTTTTTGAATGGATTCATTATTTCAATATCCTAAAATGTTATATTGTGATGTGGAAATGTTATGTTTCCTTTATGCATGTTTTATGTGATACGTTTATGTTATGGTTCTTGGGAATTGTTATGAAAATGGGTGGTTCCGTGATAAACTAAGGGCGGGTGAGCCCGATATAGCTCTCCAATGCATTGGGTAACGCGAAGGAGTGAAACGTTAAGGTTTCTCCGAAGAGATTTAGGGAATATACTGTGGTGGGTATTCCAAACGTAACCAAGAGGGTTACTCCCTATGTAAGAATGTTATGAATGACTCAAGATACCTTTATGTCTTATGGTTTCTATGATTTATTCATGATTTTTGAGGTATGTTAAAGTGCTTATGTTTTATGGGTAAAGTATGATTTCATTCTTATGTATACATGTACTCATGTTTCCTTCCATATTTTTATATCCCTTACTGAGCTTTTTATGCTCATCCCAAGTTTCTGAAATGTTTTTCACAGGTCAAGGGAAGTGTACATTATATGATGATAGTGTCAAGGAAGTGTCAAGAAAGAATCCATGTTTTATTTTAAATATGTTTTCATTGATGGGAAAAATGAATACTATCTTTTATGTAACCATTTTTTTTAAATGTGGAATGTAATGAAAGTTTTACGATCTAATTCTCTAAAACTCTAAACCTGAAAAGTTCCTCAATGTGTAATCTTGTAATAACTCAAGATTAAGTAAGTTTTAAGGCTGGGGCCTTATATTTGGTATCAAAGGTCGGTTTAGATAACTTTAGAGGTTAGGGTATTCTCTAAGAACAAATGACATTACCATAATGGTTAGGATTTAAGAAAGATTCCTAGTTTTAGATAAAGTGAATGAGTAAGTATATCTTAGTGTTTACCTTCCTCATTAGTACATGATGGTTTTGTTGATATACTTTCACTGACATTTCTATTTTTAGTGAATGGATGGCTCTAGCAGGCACCAAAGAGACAACAGGTTTGAAGGAAACTGTGGTGGTTCTTTGATTAAGATACTAGATAAAATGGGGTATTCAATGAGGAAACTCGTGGTTGTTCTAAACCAACTATCAAGGAGTCATGATCAACCACTTGAACCTTGATATGATCTGTAATACATCATGTATGAGATGACCAATCGATGTGGAAGTTCAGGTAATAATTATAAAGGTAACCATTAGAGTTTATATGATCCTTACTTTTGAGGTAATTATGGGTTATTATATGTTATGATGGAAAATGAAAGGCATGAGATAAAGTTGAGGTTAAAATATGTTATGATCATTTTTGAAGATTTTATCTCGTTTTGGGTAATGTTTTAAGAATTATATAGTTTTGGAAAAAGGAAAACACACAGACCGTGTGACAACCCGTCGCGTCGGAAAAAGCTGCGGGAATCGAACCCACAACCAAAGTGAGACTGGTATTTATCGCCTACCACTGGACTACGGGAAGTCCCTGGTTAGTTTGAATAATTCTTTTTAGTTAGATGAATTTAGGAATCAAGAGTAAGTTTATTTTGGGTTATCTATGGGAATTATTAACCTATCATCGAGGATATGTGATTAGGTTAATTACTTTTCAATATAAGAATTTAAGAGCAACTGATGTTATTTGGAGATAAAAGTTAATTTGTACCTTGGAAGACTATGTGACTAAATCCTTCAAATATTTGGGTTTCAATCTTAGTTTGGTTTACTTTGAAGAATTTTATGGACAAATTTTTTATCAAATGGTCCTTGTTGAACTTTGGGTTTTTTTGGACAAATTTTGGAGATTAAGAATAGATTTTCTTTTTATAAAGGGTTATCCTTTTCTGGATTATCTGATCTTGTACTAACCTTTTTGTTTTTGGTTTTGGTTAAAGTCTAAAGACATGGGAAGTATATAGTTCTATTTTGTGGATTAGGTGATTCTCTAGAAGTTTATTATAGTGAACAAGTCTTCCTAAATACTCATCTTTTGGAGAAAATATGAGTTTGTGTAAGAAATCTAATAAAAGTTAAAAGTCAACATGATAAGTAATTATGTTTCCTTATGAATAAATTCCTCAATAAAAATTAACTTAAAACAAAAAATGTTGTCTATTAACATTTCCTACTGGGGAATCGAATACCGTTTAACCCATCACAAGTTTGTGATTTTCTTGTGGTTAACTTTCTACTAAACATGTTTTCTATCACTCTCCATTAGAACATGACCCTATGTTTTCTCCTCCATGTCTATGTTTTCCTACATGGAATACCAGTATGGGTTAACTCGGGTGACCTCTGTACTTCTAATTCTTTATTTTGAAGTGATTGTTTTACCGACTATTGTTCCGATGTGGGACTTTCAAGGATGTTTCCGAGCCCAATTTTAAAATTGTGAGGACGCAATTCCCAAACGTGGGGAATGATGTAACACCCCAGGTAAAAAAAGAATATGAAATTTTTATTATTATCCATATTTGTGAATAAAATATTAACATTACTTTAAAGGGGACGTTATGCTCGATGGCATACCCAATACGCAACAACGAGTTTTTTTGGGAATCTTACGTTGCACTCTAACAATAAAATAATATTATTTTAAATGGTAGTTAACGCCTAGCCGTTGTAATGGAGGGAATGAACAGAACTAACTACAAAATGATTATATATGTTTGTCAAATATTTTTACTTTTTACAATAAATGTTAGAGGATTAAAAATGTGAATGAATTCAATTTTTAAGCGTAAACATTCTAATGTTCTTTAGAAGGTCGATTAACCTCCTTTTAATAGCGAACCTCTTTTAAATCCACTTTTTGAAAATTTTATGTTTTATATTTGACAAAATAAAATTCTTCTTTCGAATAGAGACATCAAAATTTACTTTGTGTAAATTTTTGGTATTTTTCCGAAAAAGTTCAATTTTTAATGAATAGTGAAAAATGTTGTATTTTAATTCAAAACCTCTTTTTAATCTAATTTATTTATATGATTAGATTATCTTTTGAATTGGTTTTAAAGTGAAATTAGAATATATTTTTACTATTTAATCCAATAGTGGTCATTGGAATTAATTTCATCTTAAAATTGGACTTAAATTAGAGTCAATCTTTTGATACTTATTGTTTCTTAAAAACACGCTATTTGTTTTGACAGCGGGAATTAATTATTAAATTAATTAATGCAACTTATATGTTTTGAATTTTGTAAAATAGACTTCATTTTTGAATTCGTTATATTAAATATAGCTTAGGGTGAATTTTTGGTATTTTTCTGAAAAACTTCAATTTTTGATGAATAGTGAAACCACTAAGTGGTAGTTAAAGAAACTGATTTTTCGTTTAAATGAAACTTTGCCACCTCTGTGTTTTGAATTTCAAAAATCCGAAATACATGGTTGTAATTAAGAAGTAAAATGTGGTTCAATGAGATTAAAATAATTTTTTGGTGAATAGTAACTTATAAAGTTTTTAATCGCGATTAGAGGTAATTAGTGTAGTTTAAGGTAAAAATAATGTTTTAATAATATGAAATGACCTAGACACATGTAATACCCTCATTGGATGAGTCATGGACGACCAAGAAAATCCATGGGTCAACTTGGGGACCCCATAGAGCCACTTTGTTTGGACAATGACATAAATACCTTTTTATTTAATTTTAAAATTAAAATGACACAAACTTGAGGTGTTTTACTAAAACAATTTTTAAATGGGGTTATAAAAGTCAGATTTTTGACTATAAATATTCATTGGAAAGATAAAAAGATTTCATTAATCATAGTATTTGTTTAATAATTTTTAGACATAAAATAAATTAAATTATTTATGACATCATGATGATGCAGCGATGACCTCATTATTTAACGATTTAAATAAAATGGAAAAATAATGTAAAATCTAAGACCTACACATGTCAAAAACCTATTGGATTGGTGGATTTATAAACCTTATCACCTTATCCTCGAATTATATCAATGTGGGACCTTTTAAATCCGAAACTCATTTTCAAATAAAGTAACATTTCTTTACTTTCCAAGAGTGCCCCTCCTCTCCTCTTATAAAAGGCCCCCACCTCTACCTCCTTACCCACACTTCAAAAGTCTTTGGCTAGAAAAACCCCTGCCCATTTTGTCTCTCCACTTCCCTATATTACTCTTTGAAGCCTCACTTTGGGCATAAGGCTTCCCAAGTAAGCCTTTGAGCTCAAATCAAAAAAAGAGTTACCCGATTTTAAGGTAATGTCTTCACTTGTGTTCTTTTGTTTTATTTTGCTTCTCCAACCCCCTAAACTCTCTTTATTAATTTCTTTTGTAAAAACTCCAGTATCTTCAATATAATTGGATGTTGTTATAAGAATCATTCTAGCTACACTTACACACACCTACATCAAATGGTTAAAGAACATACTGTATCTATGGATGGCGAATTTCTGCCTCACGAAACGATGATTGTTCAACACTCATATAACACCTTAAAAGGTGGCCATTAAGATGTCACTATATTTATATATGATAAATAATATTTTTATGTTTTACTTAAGCTTATGTATTTTTCTTTTGTGGCATACCTTTATGGTTTCCATTGTCGGTAAACACGATAATTTCATTTTAAGAAGTGCGGACTACCGCCCCCTCAAAGTGATTTGATTCGTTAATGCCATATGTGGGATGAATAAAGGATGTATTTAAAGTTATTATATATGATTTATGTTACATATGAATGATGAATATAATTCTGGAATTAAAATATACATACCTATCATTTAGTTTTAATTCCATTAATATGACATAGAAATGAAAGTAACATTCATGCGTATGTACGGCTTACCGTCTCCATGAACGGTGCATTTCATTTCATACCTCTAAATGATTACGTAATATTATAAATACATGTATATTATGGATATATATGATATATATGATATCCAAATCATGAATTTAATTCTGGATATAATGAACCTTTGACCACACGAACAACATGTAATTGTAAGAAGTCCACTTTCGACTTCAGAACCAAATATCGACAAAACAAACATTATTAACTTAAAAGATTACATAATGTTTCTAACATGGCAATAAGTGATATAAAAGGAATAATGAACTTGAAAAAGGTTCTTAAGAAATTAGAAATTAACTCAAGTTTATTATTCAGGATGTTAAAGAACGATCGAGTCAAGTCGGACCCGAGGTAAGGGATCCTACTCCTCTATTTCTTTTTAAGTACACTCTTTTATGTCATTCCTTCTAAGATCATCTTTCTTGTGATTGGGATGTTCTTTTATATTACGCTTACTGTAATTTTTATTTTTATATGATGAGAGACCCTATTCTCTCTCATCAATCCATTTTGGAAGTTTTGAGTGGCGCTGTTAGGCTACCAAATTTACGTAAGAGATCCAACCTCTCTCTTTCTTTTTAAGTACTCTCCTTTATGTCACTTCTTTTAAGCTCGTCTTTGTTATGTTGGGGGATGTTCTTTTATATTAATATTGCTGTAAACTTTATGTTAATATGATGAGATACCCTATTTGATCTCATCAATACATTTTTGTAAGTTTTAAGTGGCGCCGTTAGGCTGCCGAGTTTTCGTAAGAGATTTTTCATCTCACTTTTATTCCCGTGAGTTTTATGCTACATTTTCCACAATTTCCTTTGAGTGGTGTATGTACTGCCCATTATTTTACTCATTGTGTAATATAATTTAATTTATGAGTATTTACATCAATGTTGTATTGTCCTTCTTTCACGGGGTGTATGTTTCGAAAGATACCCATGTCGGTAAGGGAACCTTTCACCCTCCTCTTTTTAAAAGACGTCATTGGTTATGTATTTTAATTCACATACTATTATGTTGGGATATGTTCTTCTATATCATTATTGATTTAAATTTTATGTCCAAGTGATGAGATACCCTTTTTATCTCTCATCAACTCATTTTCTGAATTTTGAAGTGACGCCGTTAGGCTGTCAAATTTTACCAAGGGAACTTTTTAACCCAATTTCGATTTCTTTGGGTTCAACATGTAATTATTGAATATGTCATCCTTTGAATATGTTTGAATGACCTTTTATTGTTTTACACTTAATATCCACTTATATTGGGTGTATTTATATTTGTCACACATAATTTTGAGATTGATTTATCCTTAATTTAAGGATACATTCTTTATAAGGGATTTCATCACATTTTACATTTCTATTGAGACTTCATTGTTGTTATGCACCCATTCACTCTTATATGGTGTATATACTATCCTTTGGAAAATTATATCATGAATCCATTTATTTTCATGATATTATAAAGTTCTGGCTAAATGTTATTCCTCAATTATTGTATTCAAGTGTCTCTAATTTTGGTAAAAACCCTTTAACCAAAATATCGCTTTAAATGTTTTAATGATTTGTTCTTATTAATATCCATGTTTTCAAAATGGTTTTAAGGATTTATTTATATGGATATTAATGGTTTAAAATGTTAAAAGCTTCATGGTGGTATCAGACACTTTGATTCAAAAATATCTTTATTAAATGTTTTAAATGGTTTTGAAAATTGGGTTTTTTTGAATGGATTCATTATTTCAATATCCTAAAATGTTATATTGTGATGTGGAAATGTTATGTTTCCTTTATGCATGTTTTATGTGATATGTTTATGTTATGGTTCTTGGGCATTGTTATGAAAATGGGTGGTTCCGTGATAAACTAAGAGCGGGTGAGCCCGATATAGCTCTCCAATGCATTGGGTAACGCGAAGGAGTGAAATGTTAAGGTTTCTCCGAAGAGATTTAGGGAATATACTACGGTGGGTATTACAAACGTAACCAAGAGGGTTACTCCCTACATAAGAATGTTATGAATGCCTCAAGATACCTTTATGTATTATGGTTTCTATGATTTATTCATGATTTTTGAGGTATGTTAAAGTGATTATGTTTTATGGGTAAAGTATGATTTCATTCTTATGTATACATGTACTCATGTTTCCTTTCCATATTTTTATATCCTTTACTGAGCTTTTTATGCTCATCCCAAGTTTCTGAAATGTTTTTCACAGGTCAAGGGAAGGGTACATGATATGATGATAGTGTCAAGGAAGTGTCAAGAAAGAATCCATGTTTTATTTTAAATATGTTTTCATTGACGGGAAAAATGAATACTATCTTTTATTTAACCACTTTGTTTAAATGTGGAATGTAATGCAAGTTTTACGTTCTAGTTCTCTAAAACTCTAAACCTGAAAAGTTCCTCAATGTGTAATCTTGTAATAACTGAAGATTAAGTAAGGTTTAAGGCTGGGGCCTTATATTTGGTATCAAAGGTCCGTTTAGATAAGTTTAGAGGTTAGGTTATTCTCTAAGCACAAATGACATTACCATAATGGTTAGGATTTAAGAAAGAGTCCAAGTTTTAGATAAAGTGAATGAGTAAGTATATCTTAGTGTTTACCTCTCTCACTTGTACATGATGGTTTTGTTGATATACTCTCACTGACATTTATATTTTTAGTGAATGGATGGATCTAGCAGGCACCAAAGAGACAACAGGTTTGAAGGAAACTGTGGTGGTTCTCTGATTAAGATACTAGATAAAATGGGGGATTCAATGAGGAAACTCATGGTTGTTCTAAACCAACTATCAAGGAGTCATGATCAACCACTTGAACCTTGGTATGATCTATAATGCATCATGTACGAGATGAACAATCGATGTGGAAGTTCAGGTAATAATTATAAAGGTAACCATTAGAGTTTATATGATCCTTACTTTTGAGGTAATTATGGGTTATTATATGTTATGATGGAAAATGAAAGGCATGAGATAAACTTGAGGTTAAATTATGTTATGATCATTTTTGAAGATTTTATCTCGTTTTGGGTAATGTTTTAAGAATTATATAGTTTTGTAAAAGGAAAACACGCAGACCGCGTGACAACCCATCGCGTCGGATAAAGCTGCGGGAATCGAACCCACAACCAAAGTGAGACTGGTATTTATCGCCTACCACTGGACTACGTGAAGTCCCTGGTTATTTTGACTAATTCTTTTTAGTTAGATGAATTTAGGAATCAAGAGTAAGTTTATTTTGGGTTATCTATGGGAATGATTAACCTATCATCGAGGATATGTGATTAGGTTAATTACTTTTCAATATGAGAATTTAAGAGCAACTGATGTTATTTGGAGATAAAAGTTAATTTATACCTTGTAAGACTATGTGACTAAATCCTTCAAATATTTGGGTTTCAATATTAGTTTGGTTTACTTTGAAGAATTTTATCGACAAATTGTTTATCAAATGGTCCTCGTTGAACTTTGGGTTTTGTTGGACAAATTGTAGAGATTAAGAATAGATTTTCTTTTTATAAAGGGTTATCCTTTTCTGGATTATCTGATCTTGTAATAACCTTTTCGTTTTTGGTTTTGGTTAAATTATAAAGACATGTAAAGTATATAGTTCTCTTTTGTGGATTATGTGATTCTCTAGAAGTTTATTATAGTGAACAAGTCTTCCAAAATACTCGTCTTTTGGAGAAAATATGAGTTTGTGTAAGAAATCTAATAAAAGTTGAAAGTCAACATGATAAGTAATTATGTTTCCTTATTAATAAATTCCTCAATAAAAATTAACTTAAAATAAAAATGTTGTCTATTAACTTTTCCTACCGGGGAATCGAATATTGTTTAACCCATCACAAGTATGTGATTTTCTTGTGGTTAACTTTCTCCTAAACATGTTTTCTATCACTCTCTATCAGAACATGACCCTATGTTTTCTCCTCCATGTCCATATTTTCCTACATGTAATCCTAGTATGGGTTAACTCGGGTGACCTCTGTACTTCTCATTCTTTATTTTAAAGTGATTGTTTTACCGACTCTTGTTCCGATGTAGGACTTTCAAGGATGTTTCCGAGCCCAATTTTAAAATTGCGAGGATGCAATTCCCAAAAGAGGGGAAAGATGTAACACCCCAGGTAAATAAAGAATATGACATTTTTATATTTATCCATATTTGTGAATAAAATATTAATATTACTTTAAAGGGGATGCTATGCTCGATGGCGTACCCAATACGCAACAACGAGTTTCTTGGTAATCTTACGTTGCAATCTAATAATAAAATAATATTATTTTAAATGGTAGTTAACGCGTAGCCGTTGTAATGGCGGGAATGAACAGAACTAACTACAAAATTATTATATATGTTTTTAAAATATTTTTACTTTTTACAATAAATTTTAGAGGATTAAAAATGTGAATAAATTCAATTTTTAAGCGTAAACATTCTAATGTTCTTTAGAAGGTCGATTAACCTCCTTTTGATGGTGAACCTCTTTTAAATCCACTTTTTGAAAATTTTATGTGTTATATTTGACAAAATAAATTTCTTCTTTAGAATAGAGACATCAAAATTTACTTTGTTTAAATTTTTGGTATTTTTCTGAAAAAGTTCAATTTTTAATGAATAGTGAAAAATGTTGTATTTTAATTCAAAACCTCTTTTTAATCTAATATATTTATATGATTAGATTATCTTTTGAATTGGGTTTAAAGTGAAATTAGAATATATTTTTTCCATTTAATCCAATAGTGGTCTTGGAATTAATTTCATCTTAAAATTGGACTTAAACTAGAGTCAATCTTTTGATACTTATTGTTTCTTAAAAACACGCTATTTGTTTTGATAGCGGGAATTAATTATTAAATTAATTAATGAAACTTATATGTTTCGAATTTTGTAAAATAGACTTCATTTTTGAATTCGTAATATCAAATATAGCTTAGGGTGATTTTATGGTATTTTTCTGAAAAACTTCAATTTTTGATGAATAGTGAAACCACTAAGTGGTAGTTAAAGAAACTGATTTTTTGTTTAAATGAAACTTTTCCACCTCTGTGTTTTGAATTTCAAAAATCCAACATACATGGTTGTCATTAAGATGTAAAATGTGGTTTAATGAGATTAAAATAATTTTTTGGTGAATAGTAACTTATAAAGTTTTTAATCCCGATTAGAGGTAATTAGTGTAGTTTAAGGTAAGAATAATGTTTTAATAATATGAAATGACCTAGAAACATGTCCTGCCCTCATTGGATGAGTCATGGATGAACAATAAAATCCACGGGTCAACTTGGGGACCCCATGGATCCACTTTGGTTGGACAGTGACATAAATACCTTTTTATTTAATGTTAAAATTAAAATGACACAAACATGAGGTCTTTTACTCAAACAATTTTTAAATGGGGTTATAAAAGTCAGATTTTTGACTATAAATAGTAATTGGAAAGATACAAAGATTTCCTACATCATAGTATTTTTTTTATAATTTTTAGACATTAAATAAATTAAATTATTTATGACATCATGATGATGCAGCGATGACCTCATTATTTAACGATTTAAATAAAATGGAAATATAATGTAAAATATAAGACCTACACATGTCCAAAACCTATTGGATTGGTGGATTTAGAAACCTTATAACCTTATCCTCGAATTATATCAATGTGGGACCTTTTAAATCAGAAACTCATTTTCAAATAAAGTAACATTTCTTTACTTTCCAAGAGTGCCCCTCCTCTCCTCTTATAAAAGGCCCCCACCTCTACCGCCTTACCCACACTTCCAAAGCCTTTGGATCGGCCAACCCCTGCCCATTTTGTCTCTCCACTTCCCTATATTACTCTTTGAAGCCTCAATTTGGGAAGAAGGATTCCCAAGGAAGCCTTTGAGCTCAAATCAAAAAAAAGAGTTATCCGATTTTAAGATAATGTCTTCACTTGTGTTCTTTTGTTTTATTTTGCTTCTCCAACCCCCTAAACTCTTTTTATTAATTTATTTTGAAAAAACTCCAGTATCTTCAATATAATAGGATGTTGTTATAAGAATCATTCTAGCTACACTTACACACACCTAGATCAAATGGTTAAAGAACATACTGTTTCTGTGGATGGCGAATTTCTGCCTCACGAAACAATGGTTGTTGAACACGCATATAACACCTTAAATGGTGGCCATTAAGATGTAACTATATTTATATATGATAAATAATATGTTTATGTTTTACTTAAGATTTTTTATTTTTCTTTTGTGTCATACCTTTATGGTTTCCATTGTGGGTAAACACGATAATTTCATTTTAGGAAGTGCGGACTTCCGCCCCCTCAAAGTGATTTGATTCGTTAATGCCACTTGTGGGATGTATAAAGGATGTATTTAAAGTTATTATATATGATTTATGTTACATATAAATGATGAATATAATTTTTGAATTAAAATATACATACCTCTCATTTAGTTTTAATTCCATTAATATGACATAGAAATGAAAGTAGCGTTCATGCGTACATACGACTTACCGTCTCCATGAACGGTGCATTTCATTTCTTACCTATAAATGATTATGTAATATTTTAAATACATGTATATTCTGGATATATATGATATATATGATATACAAATCATGAATATAATTCTGGATATAATGAACCTTTGACCACACGAACAACATGTAATTGAAAGAAGTCCACTTTCGACTTAAGAACCAAATATCGACAAAACAAACATTATTAACTTAAATGATTACATAATGTTTCTAACATGGAAATAAGTGATATAAAAGGAATAAAGAACTTGAAAAAGGTTCTTAAGCAAGTATAAATTAACTCATGTTTATTATTCAGGACGTTAAAGAACGATCGAGTCAAGTCGGACCCGAGGTAAGGGATCCTACTCCTCTCTTTCTTTTTAAGTACACTCTTTTATGTCATTCCTTATAAGATCATATTTCTTGTGATTGGGATGTTCTTTTATATTAATATTACTGTTATTTTTATGTTCATATGATGAGAGACCCTATTCTCTCTCATCAATCCATTTTGGAAGTTTTGAGTGGCACCGTTACCCTGCCAAATTTACGTAAGAGATCCAACCTCTCTCTTTCTTTTTAAGTACTCTCCTTTATGTCACTTATTTTAAGCTCCTCTTTGTTATGTTGGGGGATGTTATTTTTTATTCCTCTTTCTGTAAACTTTATGTTAATATGATGAGAGACCCTATTTGATCTCATCAATACATTTTTGTATGTTTTAAGTGGCGCCGTTAGGCTGCCGAGTTTTCGTAAGAGATTTTTCATCTCACTTTTATTCCCGTGAGATTTATGCTACATTTGCCAAAATTTCCTTTGAGTGGTGTATTTACTTCCCATTATTTTACTCATTGTGTAATATAATTTCATTTATGAGTATTTACATCAATGTTGTATTGTCCTTCTTTCACGGGGTGTATGTTTCGAAAGATACCCATGTCGGTAAGGGAACCTTTAACCCTCCTCTTTTTAAAAGACGTATTTTGTTATGTATTTTAATTCACATTATATTATGTTGGGATATGTTCTTATATATCATTATTGATGTAAATTTTATGTCCAAGTGATGAGATACCCTTTTTTATCTCTCATCAACTCATTTTCTGAATTTTGAAGTGACACCGTTAGGCTGTCGAATTTTACCAAGGGAACTTTTTAACCCAATTTCGATTTCTTTGGGTTAAACATGTAATTATTGAATATGTCATCCTTTGAATATGTGTGAATGAAATTTTATTGTTTTACACTTAATATCCAATTATATTGGGTGTATTTATATTTGTCACACATAATTTTGAGATTGATTTATCCTTAATTTAAGGATACCTTCTTTATAAGGGATTTCATCACATTTTACATTTCTATTGAGACTTCATTGTTGTTATGCACCAATTCACTCTTATATGGTTTATATACTATCCTTTGGAAAATTATATCATGAATCCATTTATTCTCATGATATTATAACGTTCTGACTAAATGTTATTCCTCAATTATTGTATTCAAGTGTCTCTAATTTTGGTAAAAACCCTTTAACCAAAATATCACTTTAAATGTTTTAATGATTTGTTCTTATTAATATCCATTTTTTCAAAATGGTTTAATGGATTTCTTTATATGGATATTAATGGTTTAAAATTTTAAAAGATTCAAGGTGATATGGGACACTTTGATTCAAAAATCTCTTCATTAAATGTTTTAAATGGTTTTGAAAATGGGGTTTTTTTGAATGGATTCATTATTTCAATATCCTAAAATGTTATATTGTGATGTGGAAATGTTATGCTTCCTTTATGCATGTTTTATGTGATACATTTATGTTATGGTTCTTGGGCATTGTTATGAAAACGAGTGGTTCCGTGATAAACTAAGGGCTGGTGAGCCCTATATAGCTCTCCAATGCATTGGGTAACGTGAAGGAGTGAAACGTTAAGGTTTCTCCGAAGAGATTTAGGGAATATACTGTGGTGGGTTTTCCAAACGTAACCAAGAGGGTTACTCCCTAGGTAAGAATGTTATGAATGCCTCAAGATACCTTTATTTCTTATGGTTTCTATGATTTATTCATGATTTTTGAGGTATGTTAAAGTGCTTATGTTTTATGGGTAAAGTATGATTTCATTCTTATGTATACATGTACTCATGTTTCCTTTCCATATTTTTATATCCCTTACTGAGATTTTTATGCTCATCCCAAGTTTCTAAAATATTTTTCACAGGTCAAGGGAAGGGTACATGATATGATGATAGTGTCAAGGAAGTGTCAAGAAAGAATCCATGTTTTATTTTAAATATGTTTCCGTTGATGGGAAAAATGAATACTATCTTTTATGTAACCACTTTGTTTAAATGTGGAATGTAATGCAAGTTTTACGATCTAATTCTATAAAAATCTAAACCTGAAAAGTTCCTCAATGTGTAATCTTGTAATAAGTCAAGATTAAGTAAGGTTTAAGGCTGGGGCCTTATAAAGTCACTGAGTAGGGAATGCCTTCAAGATGAGTCACATGCATATTACATTCTGGATTTTTCAAGAGCTCCCAGATTTGACCGTTGTTTCTTTCAGCCCTCATTTGTCTATAGAGGATGATTAAGGTGCCTAGCTCGGTTGTTGTTCCTTCTGTGCTACTTTTTCCTTTTCCCATGTTGTGTGTTGTGTGTCGTGCTAGGTTTTTCTCTTGGCTAACAACTAAAATTGGATTTTTAATTGGCTACGAAAATGTTTTAAAAAAGTAATGCACCTCTTCCTTCAAACATTAAACATGTCATTAATTTAAAAAGGGAAATGGAATGTTACTTGTTTTAGAAATGAAAAGTGCGTGTGAAACACATATTTTATATAATGTAGTTCAAACTTGAAATTAATAAATTCTTTATTTTATAGTATTTATTTGGGAATAGATCGTTTGGAACGCCTACTGAGTTTTAATACTAATGCATATTGTATTTTCATCCGTTTAGTTTTGTTGTAGGTTTGACTCAAGCTCATAAACTATGGGAAAAAGTTGGTTTTGGAATGGAGAGTGACCCTCAGGGTCACATGGAGGTGTCTTGGGTGTCTGGTTCACTTTGTTTATTCAGATTTTTTTAGCTGTTCTGTTTTTTGTTGCTTTTATTAAAAAGAATGTAAAGTTCAGAAATCTCATTGAGTTTGATTTGTGCATTTATTTATTCAGTTTCCTTGCTTATTTTAATCGGTCAAAATCATTCCCATGTGTACTTTGTTGATTCCTTGGTGCTTTTCACCTGCCTAAGAGGACCGAGAATGCCTCTCAGCCCTTGCCACCGATCCGCTTGGGTGACCAGTTTTGGGTCGAACCTGGTTGGTTCATGAAAAAATGGTATCAGAGGAGATTGACTCTTTAGTGGACCTTGTTTTTTAGAGTGGCCATCATTATTTGGGGATGCTGAGGTATAGGGAGTAGAATTGTCGGGACTTGAGGCATCGGGATGGTAAGGACATCATGGACCCTTTCTCGTTCCGAACCTCAGGTTACCATGGGATGTCTGTGTTGTTGGTATCTTTTTGATTCCTTTGAATTGTTATATATTGGGAAATGAAGAGGGTGTTAGAAAAGTGGACTCTGTGAACTCACAAGGGCTGGAAATCCATGTGGATCCAGAGACATTACCCTAGAATTATCTATGTGGTGATGGCGTGATTGGTGTAATGACTCCAACCATATTTCTGAGTCATCCATCACCACTAGTTTCCCTCTAGTGATTTTTTTGGGTGTTTTTTAATTCTAAAAATTGTTTTGAAATTTTTTTTTTTCGAAATTATAAATGGTTGAATTTAAAATTGTAATGGCCATGTTTTGACCAAGCTCTTCATTTTTATTTTCCCTAGTGTTCTCCCCCAAGAAGGTTTGATGGATACCCAAGGTGAAGCTTCGGGTGGTGCATTCTTAATAAAACCTCTAGTTGATCATCCCATGGACTACATCCTCAATCTTTAAAAGTTTAACCCTACCCTATTTTATGGTCAAGAATATCGTCTTGAGGTGGACGAGTGGTTGTGAAAGATTGAGAGGAACTTCTATTTTCTCTGGCTGCCTGAGTCATTGAAGGTGAAGTTGGATACCTTTATGTTTGAAGGTCCAACCTAGAAATGTTGGAAGTTCATGTATCGAAGAAATCCTAAAGAATATCTCACTTGGGAGTTCTTCAAGTTTTCATTTATCCAACAATAATTCTCAGAGTTGATGAAGCATATATGCGCTGACCCACACAGGATCGCTGAGCGCTGACCCATACAGGATCTGACCCACATAGGACTGGTATGCGCTGACCCACATAGGATCACTGAGCACTAACCCACATAGGATCTGACCCACACAGGATCGGTATGCGCTGACCCACACAGGATCGTTGAGTGTTGACCTCCGTATGATCTATCTCCAACCTCCGCCTCACTATCAACCTCTGGATTCCTCACACCTGGTGCACTTGAGGTCCGTAGAAACTACCCTCAAGATATCGGTCATACCTCGACCACCAATAAACTCCAAAAATGTGTAACCCAAAGGACCGCCATGTCGTAAGGGTTCCAATGTGACGAACGATGCGTCAATCGGACGCCCAGTCTGTGAGTTATTGGCATTTCCGTTCCAGGGGCCCAGTTTATTTTTAGGTTCAAACCAACCCAAACGTATTCCAACTATGTCCAAACCTCATGTGGGGTACTCCAAAAGAATTGTCTCACTCTAAGATTTCCCTCATCATAGACGGTTCGTCGATCGAACACCCATAGCCCAAGATAGGGGCGAAAATGTGTAAACTGGCCAAACAGGTCCAGGTCCGGTCTGACCCAGTCGGATCGACCCGATCCGGACCGGGTTCTAGCCCAGTTCGCAGGTCCGATCCGGTTTGAGAAAGGTGCCCGGCCCGGCAGAAGGTCGCCCTGCCGTTGGCGGCCTGACCTAACCGCACCCAGGGGGGAGACGCGCGCCCCCTGGCACCCGAACGGTTCTACCGTTCAGGTGGGGACCCTAACCGGTTCCAGGTGGTGCCGATCTAGGTCATGTGGGACCCTGAGGGTCCCGCTCCTCCCGGGCGGCAAAGCAGCCAGCTGGTCGGTTCCACCGATGGCCGTCTAGGCCGGCCGCCTCGGCTCCTCCACCGCGGCGCGACGACGGCATGATCTTACTCCACCGTGCGGCGCGACGGCGCCGCCCTTCCTCCGCCACGGCCCATCCCGACCGCATTCTCCAGCTCCTATGCACGGCGCGACGGTGCTGCGCCACCTCTGCCGCGACCTGGTATGGCTGCGGCCCCCTGCTGCCCTCCGCGCGGTGTGACGGCGCCGCGCGCCTCCGCCGTGGCCCCTCGTGGCTGCGACTCTCCTTCCGCGCGGCACGACGGTGTCGTGCCCTCTTGGAAACCCGGCATCCTTGCGCCGCCAGTTCCTTCATGGTAGGTTTTCTTTGCGGTTGGCCCGACGTCGTCTGCCATTGCACCACCTCTGTTATCAACAAAAGAGAACAAAAAAGGGGGAGGGTCGGCCGTGTTCGTGTGGTCCGATCCCTCCTCATTGTGGTGATATCAATCGGCAAAAAGTGCTCAACAAACGATGAAGAACGGAGGGTAGAAATCATACATAAAACAACTAAATTCCCCTTACCATGATTGCTGACGATCGTTGATGAAGTCGCGGCAAGGCGGACGTCGGTCCGTCGATGTTCGAAAAGGAAGAAGGGTACTCGTCGTTGGCGGACTAGCGTTCGGAGGTAAAGAAGTCGGAGACGATGTCAGTGTTCTTCAAGGACAGCGATGTTTCCTCTTCTTTTCCTGGTTAAAGAGGGAGAGAGAGATGTCCATCATTCTTTATGGGAGAGGGGCGTTCTTCGTTGGAAGGAAAAAGTTCTCCAAATTCCTCTCTCAAAGCTCCACCAAAAGATTTTCCAACCAAAAATAATAGAGTCTCTATTATTTTAATTATTGGAAAGAATTCCAAAGAATTCAAAAGGGTGAAAATTAATTAAAAGAAGGAGTTCAATTAATTAATTAAGTGTGTTGGAACATTAAATGGTGGGGGAAGGTGAAGAGGCTCTCCACTTAATTAGGGGTTTAAGGGGGTTTAAAGCTCACGTGGTCCCCACATATTTGATTGCAAGAGGTGTTTAAACCTTTGGGTGGGCCCCACTAAATAATTTCCTCCCAAGGGAGGTTATGTGTTGGTGGGCCCCACCTCTAACCCCCACTTGAAGATTTTAACCACTAACAAATAAAAATAAGCACACCTTATTTTTATTTAATTTAATTAAAAACCACAAAATATAACTTCCATTCTTGTTAGAACGCAACAGCTGTGAAGGTCTCACTAAGAAATCACTGACGCTGCGAGTTCAATGGTGCCCTCAGATTTTAGTTCTGAGCACCGGTTCAAAAGTTACAAAATGCCGCTCGCGCGTTTACTAAACGTAACCAAAAAAAATATTGGAAAATTATTATCAGTCACCCTCGACCAACTACCGTCGAGGTTAGTCTCGACCTAGGTGAAACACACCCCAATGAACCCAACAGTACTCTCAGATTTTCAATCCAAGTTACCATTTAGAAGTTATGAATTTTACAATAAAATAATTGTCATTTAATTATTTTATTTGTGGCCAAAAACTAACTTTCTCTGGTGGCCCGCGCCGGCCAAAGTTGGTATCTTCTTAAAGAAAGAATATAATCACAAGTTCAATGGTGGTATCGGATTTTTAATCCTAGTTACCGTTTGTGAGTTATAAGCATTTGAAAAATAAAATAATTTATTTAATTATTTTATTTATGATTTTTCCATTTTTGGGTTTCCTCACAGGAGGCCCACGCTGAGTAATATTAAGTAACGCCAAGGGTAAACCCGCCATCCTGAGCGTAATGGTGCACTCAGATTTCTGATCCTAGTTACCGTTTAATAGTTATTCCACTTTTTCAGGAAAATTACTTACTCACATTAACTTAATCTTAACAAAAAAACTTCGACAGATCATTCTGGGCACTCCGGGCCTCGGAATCACGTGCCGTCAGATTTAAAGGACTCATAAAATTTCCATTTAATTAAAATAAATTACATGGAAATTCTGTGTCTTTACATTATCCCCACCTCAGGGATCTACATCCCCGTAAGCCACAACTCACAACTAAGGGAACAAGTGGGGGGTAATGAGTACGCATCTGATCCTCCCTCTCCCCATGTGATCTCCTGGAGGTTCCCGTGCTTCCAGGGAACGCGCACCAAAGGTATCGACCATCCATGAAGGATCCGATCCTGTCGGTCCTCAATCTCTACCGGAACCTCTGTAAAAGTCTCCCCATCGTCAACGTCTAGCTTACCATGGTCGATGATGTGGGAAAGACCATGTGCGTATCTCCTCAGCTAGGATACGTGGAAGATGTCGTGCACCTGGTGCAACATAGGTGGAAGATCTAAGCAGTATGCCCCCTTGAAAACTCTTTTTAGGACCTAGAAATGTTCAATGAACCACAGAGATAAATTTGCCTCCTCGGCCAAATCTTTGTAGACCTCGTCGAGGCGAGACCTGTAAAAAGATGTGGTCACAATCCTTGAAATCCAAAGGTCTCCATCTCTTGTCAGAATATGACTTCTACATGCTCTATGCAGTCTTCATCTACTCGTGGATGATCTACACCTTCTCAGTGGTAGCACGTATCATCTCTGGTCCCACTAGTGATGACTCTCCTGGGTCTGTCCAGCATAGTGGCGATCTGCAAGGTCGACCATACAAGGCCTCAGAAGGTTCCATACCGATGGTGGATTGATAGTTGTTTTTGTAGTCAAACTCTACTAATGGTAAGTGATCCTCCCAGCTACGACCGAAGTCAAAGACAAAAGCACGAAGCATATCCTTGAGAGTCTGAATGGTCCTCTCAGTCTGGCCATCTATCTGAGGATGGAAGGTGGTGCTCAGACATAGCTGTGTCCTGAAAGCCTCCTGAAACCCCTTCCATAGCTAGGAAGTAAACCATGCGTCATGGTTGGAGACTATAGAAGAAGGTACTCCATGTAAATGCACAATCTATTGCACATAGAGGCGTCCCAAGCTCTCTACTGAGCCCTACTCTCTTATCAGTAGGAAGTGGTCTGACTTGGTGAGTCAGTCAATGATCACCCATATTGAATCATGACTCCTAGAAGTACATGGAAGAATTGTCCTGAAGTCCATGGATATCTCTTTCCACTTCCACTCTGGAACCTCTAAAGGCTGAACCAAGCCAGCTAGTTCCTCGTGATCTGCCTTCACTTGCTGACAATTGAGGCACCGAGAGACAAAATCTGCTACTGACTTCTTCATACCTAGCCACCGGTGCTATCGTCAAAGGTACTGGTACATCTTTTCCACTCCTGGATTTACCGCTATAGGGGAAATGTAGAACTCCCACAAAAATTCCTCCTGAAGTGCTGCTGGTACCATGGTACGTCCTCTGAATAGGATGAAATGCTCCCCACCTTCAGAAAATCCATCAGGTGCCTGCCCTGCGGATATCTGAGTATGTTGCGTCTCACAGTCAGCGTCTCCATGCTCTGCCTCCCTGACTCACTGAAGGAGTAGAGGAGTGACTGTAAGAGACTGTAGATAGGCAGCTCCATCCCTATCCACAAAGGATATCTATAAAGAATCCATCTTCTCTATCGCCTCTCCTAGAAGCTATATACTAGCTCTCCAAATGAGTGCATCTGCAACAACGTTCCTCTTGAGAGGAATATGGACTATCTCGAAGTTATAGTCCTGGAGGAACTCAAGCCAACGTCGCTATCTCTAGTTCAGGTCCTTCTGAGAGAAGATATACCTAAGACTCTTGTGATCAGAGTATTCATTAAAACATTCACCCATAAGGTAGTGCCACCACAACTTCCAGGCAAAGAACACTACTGCTAATTCTAGGTCATGGGTAGCGTAGTTCTGCTCGTGCTGTCTCAGCTGCCGAGAACCATACGCGATCACTGCTCGCTCCTGCATCAGGATACACCCGAGTTCGTTACCTAATGCATCGTAGTAAACTACGTACCCTAAAACTTCCTCTAGAAGTCTCATGATGAGGGCACTAGTCAGCCTATGCCTCAGCTCTTGAAAGCTCTGCTGGCATCTCTTTGACCACACGAAGCGTTGCCCGTTCTTCGCCAAGGCTGATAGTGGTGCTGTAACTATGGAGAAGTCTGGCACAACGGTAAGTCTGGTTAACTCATGAGTGATCGGCTTCACCCTCTTATGCATGAGTCCATCCTGTGCTACCTGAGTTTTCCTTTTCTCCGACCAAGGAAAACCCCATCCCAATGTTGTAGATAAACCACAACCTTTTTTTCCTAATATAGTCAATCTGTGTATGAAATGTGGTTGCCCAGTACATACCCAAACTAACGTCGTAAGGCATAGACGCTACCACCAAGAGGTTCCAACCGAAACTCTCGCCTCAAGGGTCAGATCACACCATCGACGTAAGTGTGATTATCAAGTCTCCTCCCAAAGGTATCTCCAGATGTGAGGGTCAAGTCAATGGTTTAACTGGAAACTCTAGGTCTTGGAAAAGATTCGTGGAAGGAAGGAATGATTAGTACCTATGTCAATTGTTATGAGAGCTAGTAGTATACACAGACCGTACCACAAATATTTCCCAGAGCCTTTGGGTAGCACTCATTGACAGCATGCAACTACTCTCTTCCCCTACCCTCCAGCTCCCTGAGCCTGGCGAGGACTACAAAGGTCGGTGGTTGTAAAATGTTGAAAAAGTACACCACCCCATGATGCTCTTCTAGCTCTTCTTCCACATCTTCTGCCCTATAGATTCATCTGTCCTTAACAATTCCTCTTCTCAAAACATTTTACACGCTCAAGTATCTGAGACTAGCGTCAGTTTCATGCTTTCCCACTGCTAACATTCACTGGATGTATCCGCTCAGCCAAAGAACATTCAATCCGAAAAGGTTCTCTCTAGAATCTAGAGAAAAGGTTAGGGCTCTAATGTCCTAAAACATACCTCTCTCGGTAGTATGAGCTCCAAATCACTGATCGTATCATATTCATCGAGTACCAGGAATGATCAGTATACCTTGATAAATTCTCAGATACCGACATGTCATCCTGACGAAGCTGTACAAGCTATAGAGAACTCTCAGCCACCTCCTCAGGGAAGTCCTCAGCTGCCTATGAGTCAGGATCACCTCGAAACCTGATTGGTATCTAATTCTGATACACGTGTAAGGCACTAAGCCTACATGTGTCATCTACCGGTACTGCCAGTTGTAACTGATGACCAACAGGAAGTGATATAACTAACATACTACCTGAAGGTACAATCTCGGGCAACAGTCCACATAGCGAAGCCTTATCACTATCTGGACCAACCTCATGGTCACTCACTAGAAAAAAATAGTAGATAAGATCACTATCTACTCTACGAGTGTCTCAACTAGGCGGAGAACTCTAGAAATCGCCTCTATCCAGCCCTATACTGCCTGGGAATCTGTCCCGCCTCGTAACCTTGGAGAACTCTTTCGCTGGAACTCGTGTAACGCGCTCAGTTGGCGTGCACCGTCTGCTTGTGCGGCTGGTGGAATCTACTACCAAAAGGGTGGTGGTGCTACTGGTACACCACCCGAAGGTGCCAACATAGTAAGAAGGCCCTGCATTGGAGCCTCGTCTCTTGGTGGGCCATTATCGAGTACTCTATCGGAACTCTAACTGGAAGTATGCGTGGAGGCATCCTGAACAGATGCAACACGGTCAAATGTTATACCTAGTGAGCTGACCTGGTTGGGATGACTTAAAATTTTTTTTGAAAACACACACGCAACCAATGTCTCCATGAATTGAGTTAGAGATCAGTAGTCAGGGTCCTGGTGTATGGATATGTCGACCGCCGCACCAACACTGGACTCCCTGAATTGAGAACAACACTCAGTACACTTAACACTATTGCTTCATAGAAAAGAAAGATCAAATTCCTAAGTCCTGCGGTAGAGACGACCCCTATGATACCAATTTGTCATGACCCGTCCCTCAGGGCCCGTATCGTGACTACCCCAAACCCACCTTCCATAGACCAGGGGCTGGAGACTAGCACAAAAATGCATAAATCCTTTAACTAGGAAGGCATTGCCTTTATAACAGTAAACAAACACAACAGAGTACATAACTGGAAGTAAAATACTAAGTAAAACAGAAAAAAAAGAGTGTACTGAAAGTAAAGGGGCCGAAAAAACAAGCCCAACAGTAAAGTACAGTACAACTGAAAAGATTGTACAACTTAAGAAAAGAAGTAAAGCAGCTACTGGGTCATCCTTTAGAATTCCCACCTGAAGGGTGGGTACAAATGGCCTCCTCAGCACCCCAAGTCCATCCGTCCACACCGTGTACATCTCGCCGAGTGGTCCACCTCCGGGTACCGTCCATTTCTGCTACTCTCTGCCCCGATCAATGCTGTCCGTCATCTGTAACAAACACAATGAGGTGCGGGCATAAACCGTGTAGGTGTGAGTATAACGATACTCAGTAGGGACCCAAAGACACTCAAGGTCTCAAAAAATCCAATAAGGATAACCACAAAGTACAGAATCAACGAATAACCTTTAATTAGGTATATTCCCATACATATACCTAAGTTGTTTAGTAACTCATCTCAATCATGAGAAAAACACGAAATTCATTGAATTAGATCAAACCAGGATTTCAGTGAAGTATAGATTTACTGATGATTAGTCGCGAAGCTAGATCATCTTATTCTGTCAGGAGGCACTGCTTCTGACCATACGGAGTCTGACCCACACATGATCGATAGGAACTAACCCCCGCAGTGACCCACATAGGATCGATATGCACTGACCCACACAGGATCGCTGAGCGATGAACCACACAGGATTGGTATGCGATGACCCACATAGGATCACTGAGCACTGACCCACACAGGATCTGACCCACACAGGATCTGTATGCACTGACCCACACAGGATCGTTGAGCACTGACCTCTGTATGATCTGTCTCAAACCTCCGCCTCACTATCAGCCTCTGGATTCCTCGCACCCAGTGTGCTTGAGTTCCGTAGAAACTGCCCTTGAGATATCAGTCATACATCAACTGCCACTAAACTCCAAAATGGTGTAACCCAAAGGACCGCTATGTCATAAGGGTTTCAACACGACAGACGGTGCGTCAATCGGATGCCTGGTCTGTGAGTTATTGGCATTTCCGTTCTAAGGGCCCGGTTGGTTTTTAGGTTCAAACCAACCCGACCGTATTCCAACTATGTCCAAACATCAAGTGGAGTAAGACAAAAGAACCATCTCGCTCTATGCTTTCCGTCTCCGTGGACGGTTCGTCGATCGGACACTCGTAACCCAAGATAGGGGTGAAAAGGTGTAAACTGGCCAAACGAATCCGGGTCTGGTCCAACACAGTTGGACCGACCCAGCCTGACCCCGTTCGGACCGGGGTCTGACCCAGTCTGTGGGTTTGATCTGGTTAGAGAAAGATGCCCGACCCAAGGACGGCCCGACCCGAGGGTAGCCCAGCCAATGGTGGCCCGACCCGAGGGCCGCCCGACCCAGGGGCAGCCCGGCCGAAGGCGGCCCGACCGTAGGCGGCATGCCCTAGCTGCGCCCAGGGGGGGAAACACACAGCCCCTTACACCAGAACGGTTGAACCGTTTATGTGGGGAACTTAACTGGCGTCAGGTGGCGCCGGTCCAGGTCACACGGGACCCTGAGGGTCTCGCTCCTCCTGGTTGTCCAAGTGGCCAACCGTTCGGTTCCACCGGTAGTTGACCGCCTCGACTCCTCCGCCACGTCACGATGGCACCACGGTCCTCCTCCACCATGCGGCACAACGACTCTGCACTTCCTCCACCGTGACCCGGGCTGGTCGCAGCCTCCTGCTCCTTTGCGCGGCGGGACAACGCCACGCCACCTCCGTCGCAGCCCGGCATGGCTGCGTCCCCCTACTACCCTCCGCGCAGTGCGACGGTGCGGCGCGCCTCCGTTGTGGCCCATCGTGGCCACGACTCTCCTTCCGCGCGGCACGAAGGTGCCGTGCCCTCTTGGCGACCCGGCGGCCTTGCGCCGCCGGTTCCTTCGTGGTAGGTTTTCTTTGCGATCGGCCCGACGCCGTCCGCCGTTGCATGACCTAAGTTATCAACAAAAGAGAACAACAAAGGTGGTGGGTCGGCCGTGTTCGTGTGGTCCGATCCCTCCTCATTGTGGTGATACCAATCGGAAACAAAGTGCTCAAGAAATGACGAAGAACGGAGGGTAGCAATCATACATAAAACAACTCATATCCCCCTACCTCGATTTCCGACGATCTTTGACGAAGTCGCGGCAAGGTGGAAGTCATTCCGTCGATGTCAGAAAAGGAAGAAGGGTACTCGTCGTTGGAGGAAAAATGTTCGGAGGTGACGAAGTCAAAGGCGATGTCAGCATTCTTCAAGGATGGCGATGTTTCCTCTTCTTGTCCCGGTTGAAGAGGAAGAGAGATATGTCTATCGTTCTTCGTGTGAGAGGGGGCGTTCTTCATTGGAAGGAGGAAGTTCTCCAAGTTCCTCTCTCAAAGCTCCACCAAAAGATTTTCCAACCAAAAATAATAGACTCTCTATTATTTTAATGGTTGGAAAGAATTTCAAAGAATTCAAAAGGGTGCCAGTTAATTAAAAGAAAGAGTTCAATTAATCAATTAAGTGGGTCCACACATTAAATGGTGGGGGAAGGTGAAGAGGACCTCCACTTAATTGGGGGTTTAAGGGGGTTTAAAGCTCCCGTGGGCCCCACCTCTTTGATTTCAAGATATGTTTAAACTTTGGGTGGGCCCCACTAAATAATATCCTCCCAAGGGAGGTTATGTGCATGTGGGAGGCACCTCTAACCTCCACTTGGAGGTTTTAACCACCAACAAATAAAAATAAGCACACCTTATTTTTATTTAATTTAAGGAAAATCCCTAAAATCTAACTTCCATTCTCTTTAGAACGCAACTACGGTGAATGTCTCACTAAGAAATTACCGATGCTGTGAGTTCAACGGTGCCCTCCGATTTCAGTTCCGAGCACGAGTTCAAAAGTAACAAAACGCCACTCACTCGTTTTTTGAACGTACCAGAAAAAAAGTTTGGAAAATTATTATCAGTCACCCTCGACTAACTTCCATCTAGGTTAGGCTCTACCTAGGTGAAACACGCCCCAAAGAACCCAACAGTACTCTTGGATTTTCAATACGAGTTACTGTTTAGATGTTATGAATTTTACAATAAAATAATTTTCATTTAATTATTTTATTTGCAGCCAAAAACTAACGTTATTTGGTGGCCCGTGCCGGCCAAAGTTAGTATCTACCTTAAGAAATCATATACTCATGAGTTCAGCGGTGGTCTTAGTTTTTTAATCTAAGTTACCATTTGTGAGTTATATTCATTTGAAAAATAAAATAATTTATTTAATTATTTTATTTACGATTATGGCATTTTTGGGTTTCCTCACAGGAGGCCAGTGTCGACTAATCTTAAATTGTTCCAACGGTAAAACTTCCATCCTGAGCGCAACGGTGCCCTCATATTTCTGATCTGAGTTACCGTTTAAGAGTTATTACATTTTTTCTGGAAAACTACTTACGCTCGTTAACTTAAGCATAACAAAAACTTCAACAGATCATTCAGGGCACTCCGGGTCTCAGAATTGCGCACCGTCAGATTTCACGGACCCATAAAATTCTCATTTAATTAAAAAAAATTACATGGAAATTCCAAGTCTTTACATTCAATCTCTCTAATTGAACTTGAAGCTATGATTTTTTTTAAAGAGTGTAAGGTGTGAACATTTTACATGATCATTAGAATTGATCTCACCGATCAACTCTGATGTCAGACAAGAAAAAGTGAAGAGTTTAAAGAATAAACCAACAGAGTATAAAATTACTGAGTTAGACGATTCAACCAATGATCATAATGAAATATATAATTGAAAACAACTAAAAAAGAGAAAAATAATAAAAGAAAGGGGGATGAAGAACTCCCCAATATTGCTCTGCCTTAGGGCTCCTTAACCTCCAGCTAATCTCTTATGCTTCTCCCGAGAATCTTCACTCTCCAAAAAGTGTGGTCTTTAGAGTCAGAATGAGAGTCCTCTAAAAATATTGCTTCTTGCTCTGCCTTCAAAATGTACTATAATCTACTGTATGTCACTGCATTTTTCCACCGACATACTTTGGTTGTTTAACCTTTGACTGCACCCGTGCGTTTTTGGATGCATCGCACATTGCACTAGCTTTTCCCTCATAACTAACTTCTCGCAAGTTAGTTAAATGAACATGGATGTGTTATACTCTCCTATATGAACCAACAAAAAATAACAAAACAAAACAGTTAAAACACATGGGAAATAAATAAATAAATATATATATTTTAAATAATTTGTTATATATAAAGTCTTTAGAAGAATTAATACGTTTTTAAAAAACATTATTTAAATAAGTTATTTTATTCGTATTATTAAAAACTATTAATTATATTTTAGATTTTATTTTTTTAAATTTTAATTTAATTTATAAATTTATAATAATTAATGTTATTTTATTATAAACGTTAAGTTATAAAAATTAATTAATTGTTAAAGTATTACTTGATTGATCGATTTAATATTTAATCATTATTAAAATTTAAGTTAAAAAGTTTATTAATTATTATTTTATTATTATTAATTTGTTATTAATTAATTAATTAATTTTTCTCTTATAAATTTTAATAATATTATTATTTGGAATATTAATTAATTTTTTTTATCTAATTTAAATTAGTTTTGTTTATTATAAATTATTATTAAGTATTTTATTTTATTAACAAATTTTATTATTAAATAATAATTACAAAAAAAATTAAATAATAATTTAATTATTTTTATTTAATTTATATGTTTAACTAATTTAATTTCACAAGGTTTTATTTAAAATAATTAAATCAATAATTATGTTTAATTAAAATTAATTATGTTGTATATATATGATTTATTTATAATCATTAATGTTTAATGTTTTAATTTAGTTATTATTATTTTTTTGTGTTTTTAATTTGGTTTGATTTTATTTTATTTATATTTTCTTATAAACTATTCTTCTCCACCCCCACACCCCTAATTCAGTGTAACCCTAGGGGGTTTCTTCGATGGTATCCCCTACACGCAGTGGCCAGCGACCTCTTCTTCTGCAAACCACGACATCAGCCTCTTGCTCATGCAACACCACATCTTGCTTAGTATAGGCGTCTTGGCTTAGCTCCTTTAGGCATGATGGATGGGTGCCGGTAGTCTCAGTCAGATCGAGAATACGGCGACTCTGCGTAACCCTCTTCCCGCAGAGACATAGCTCGGGTTGTACAGATAGATCATCTCAAGGCACGACTCTCTTCAATCCATTCTCACAGTGCGAAATGTAGACAAACAGAGTGACATATTCACATCCATGAGAAGCGACTCGATTCATCATGAATGGCGGTAAAGGGTTGATTTCTTTGAAATTTGAATCCGATCTACGAGTGAGTTTTTTTGTTCGGTGATAGTTTCATTTTGAGGAAAGCTGCAACAATAGGTCGTTGGTTTGCAGATTGTCTGTGAGACAAATTGTCAGTATCGGCATAGAGAAGATAAGAGGAAGTTAGTGGATTCAAAGGTTGGAGAAAAAAATGAACTACCAGTGTGATATGGTGAGAGACCGATGGAAGAAGAAGTGATCGGTGAGGGAAATTGTGGAGTGGAACCGAAATTCATCGATGGGGTGCATCAGCTGCAACAATAGAAGAAATAGTGGATCGTCACAGCAAGACTGTGAAAGAAGAATAAAAAAAAATCAGTGATTATTTCAAATAATAATAATAAGTCACTAACATCGATGAAATGAGAGTCCGACGCTGTTGAAAAGGCGAAACTGATACTGATGCTCATCAGCAACGGTAGCATAAAAAAAGACATTGGTGAGTCATCTCACTGATAGAAGATGAGAAAGATCGGTGTCACACTATCAGTAGCAGGACGCTACTGATAGTTAAGAAAACGAAAATGATGACAAAAAAACATAAGTTAATTAAATTTAACTCCATAATTAAACTTAAAATTAAAACTTAAGTCAATTAAATTGTTTAATTTAATTATAATTTAAAAATATAAACTAAAATTATTTGAACTAAAATTAAAAACACAATAAAGTGATGAATAAAATGAATCATAAAATAAAAAGTATTAAGATTAAAATTAAAAAACATCATAAATTAAATCTAAATTAAAATTAAAATAAAATGATAAAAGTTTAAAATTAAAATTTATTATATAAATTTATAAAAGGGTTTACAGTGAATTCTTTCACTCTCACTATTAGACTAAAAAACAATTGTTATTGATATAATAATTTAACAGCATACTTATGGTTAAAAAAATTATTTTTTTAAAACCGTAACATAATTAATTAAATAGCTAAGTGAATACTTAAAATTAGAAACACATTATTTCATTAAATTAAAAATCTAATTCTTAACTTAATTAATTAGGGGGATAATAAAACACAATAATTAATAAAGTTAATTTATTTTAATAAATATAAATTATTGTGTAAAATTTTAAATTAAATACTAAATTAAATAAATAAAATAAAAATGAAAAATTGATTAAATAATAAACACGTTTTAAAACAAAATATTCAAACAGATTAAAAAAATAGTAAAATATAATTAATAAATATTTATAATAGAAAATTATTTTAGATTAAATTAATTACTTAAATGACTAAAAATAACATAATTAATTATAAAAGTTGATTAATTAAAAATTTTAAATATAAAAATAAAAAAGTGTGATTATTTACTATAAAGTACAAAAAAATTAATTAAATGAATAAAAATTAGAAAAAAATATGTGGAAAATTATGTACAAATAAGGCCACATCAAATATCAAGAGTTAAATTATCCTCATGGTATTATAATTTTTATTCAATTCATAGTGAATTATGATTTAATTGTTTCTATGTGTTATGGGACACATTGAAATGTTTAAATATTATTTTTCCACAATAAAGTTTTAATGTCAACAACCATTGTTACAACTTATCCTCCTCTAAGGTATTATTGATAAATTGTTATTCTTTATTCAATGTGGATATTTAATAAGTCACGTTATTTATTTGATGTATGTGGAATGTTTTGGATAGAAAATATGTGGGTTGGGACCATTTAAGGTAAGACCTATGGGTTTTGGACTAGTTAATGAAAGCCCCACGATGCATTAGTAGTATCATGAGATGAAACAATTGGCCAACATAGATGGGTTTTTACACGATAGCTAAATCATCTTGTGAAAGGTCTCGATAGTGCTGGTTTCATGTACCTAGGAAACATGGTGTCGAGTAATTAAGTATTTCTCTCATTTAGTTTCAATTAATATTCATCTATGAGATTTTTTATTGACATATCTATGGATACATATAATTATAAGTTCATTGACTAAATTGAATGTGTTTCTGTTTCTTACCATTCTATTTTGAATTTTTCTTATCTAGTTATTTAAATGTAATTTTTTATAAATTATTTACCTTTACATGTTGATTTATTCTCATTGATTAATTATTAATTCCATTTTATTTACCTTTACTAATCATTTGAGCTCACTCTTATTAAATTTAATTTTCACATGTTATGAAGAATAAGTATTTGAATAATTCTTCAAGGTTGTATTTTATTTATTTTTTTATATATCATGGCTGTATTTCCTATTTCATAATGTATTATGGGTGTCTTGTGTGTAATATGGCATTCCAAGACTGCTAAATAGAATGATCCTTAGGGATTTGTTTCCTTGTAAACATACCAATGTAATAAAATGATTCACATGCTCCAGGATTTTGGGGTCAGGGCATTATGAGAAATTTATTTCTAAATCAAAATTTTATAATCATAGTAAATTTTAAGACATTATTTAGAGCTCTAAATTTTTTCATTTTCAAAGATATTTCCCAACCATGATCCCTTTTCCTCCTAGCCTTTATATTCACTTGACACATTAGATAATTATTTCAATAGTGACTTATCCTCATGTCACTACAAAGAAACACTCTAGATTATGGGTGGTTTTAAACTCTTCATGTTAATACACATATATTATTAAAACCATCATGTTTCTCTCATTCGATATTTAATTAGTTATGATTTTGTTGATATTTATTGTGGTTTTGTGAAACTAATTCCCTTATATATTTGGTGGTAGTTAAAAACACACCACTAAAATGGACATGTTGGTTTTTTTGAAAAACATTAGCTAAAATTTCGGTGGTTAAAGCCTCTAAAATTAATATAGGTTGTGGTGTTGTTTTGAAAAAAATATTCCTTATCTAGTGTATGTTATAACTGGTATAAATGATATAAATTATGTTTAAAAAAATGAATTTTCTTGTGGTGGTTATAACTAATGATAATTTTTTTTGATGATTTGGTATCATTTTCAGTTGTTTATTGTGATTAACTATAAATTTTAACCTTAGTGGTGGATTAAACTACCTCCAATTGAATAAAAAAAGTAAATATTAGAGCCTTTAAATCTACCACCACCTCCTATATAAAAAATAGAAAAATCATTTATATAGAAAGAGTATTGTATTAACTATAATAGTAGGGGTGAATTTTAGTTTATAAATTAAAACATACCACTTTTTTACCTATTTTATATGATATTTCATAATATAGTTTTGAATAATAAATTATAATGTAATAAAACAAATAAATTCCTATATAATATATAAAATCGGAGTTAAGGAATGTTTATAACAGACTATATGAAAATTTATTTAGTAAAATATTAGTTAAAATAATTAAAACTTATAGTTAAAATAAATTTCAAAGTAACACATGTTTTTTAAAGGGTGTTAGAAAAACATAAACAACATTCCTAATATATTTACAACACTTTTACCTTTAGTGTAAATGTATTCTTCATCAGACTCAAGATATACATGGTTTTAACCAAAATATAATGGTATGTCTTCATTATACATGGAATCCCTCAATTCTATGATTAGACAATCTTTTGTTTCGCTGTACACAAGAACCCTTGATCACACATGATCAGAATAACCTCGTTCTTTTAAAAATATGAGATCCATCGATAAAGACTAATCGAACACCGTTATTACAAAATAAAATAACATGAGGCATTGAAAAAATTTCAAATAAATTAATTCTTTAAGTAAATATGTTTAAAGAAATAGAATTAAGTGTTAAATTATAACAATAAGTAACAATTTCTTCATATAAAAACCATATAGTTTAGGATTAAAAAACATGGATTATAAAAGATCTCTCCCCTTTGAATTTTGATTTTATTTATAGGAATTTCTCCAATGGTCATATTATAAATTATTTAGAGTTATTCTCAATGAAATCATATGAAATACATATTTTTATTAAGGGTTCAACCTCTCTTATTTGTCTTATGGTCTTCTTCAAAAAGATCCATTATAATGATTTTGGATTCCTTATAGTGGAATAGAGTTTATTCATCATATATAACATGTGATTTTTTTTGTCTATTTAGGGTTTAAAAATTTTCATCAAAAAAATATATCGGTGTCCATATGATTGTTTTATCTGATTGAAATTGTATAACCTCATCCTGGTATACTTTTCTATAATTATTCTTCTAGAATTTATAATCCTTCATATGGGGAACTTTACCTCCATATTTTTGATGTAAAAAGTACATGAACGTATGTTTATGGAACTTTCAACTGATTTATTTTTTCTAAAAAACATTAACAATGCTCTATTTTAAATTAGTAAAATTCTATTTCTAGTATAATTACTTTTCTTCAAAAATATTATTAGGATATTTGGGAAATATAAAATCCTTTAAAGTAAAGATTTTTAAATAATTGGTTTGTGATTTTCATAACCATGGATATATAGGGTTCAATTGAATATTTTAACACAAAAATATACCCATTTTTATAAATCACAAATCACAACATTGAAAGGGGAAAAGTAAATTAAAAATATTTTAAAATATACTAACCCCCTATTTTATTTAATTATAGCCTTTATCCTTTTTCATGAAAAGATTGAACTATCTTAACCTTCTCCTTTTTTTTGCAATGTTCTTAATATATAAAGAAATATATTATTTCTCCCTTAAAATTTATTTTCTATTTTAAAAATAAATAAAAAGGATTTATTCTTTTTTTTAAAAAAATTAATACATTATCCCCATTTTTGATTTTCAAAAATAATTTTTTAGAGGTAGAAAGCGTACAAAAAATGTTAGAAAAAACAACTACCATGGAAAAATTTATATAAAAACAAGCATTCGTACAATATATATATAAGGCATTAATCCAATGAAAATGGGGAAGAACATTCATCTAGAAAATTAATGAAGAATATTAATATAAAACATATATAAAAAAATAGTTTATTTATTTAAACTGTTAAAGTGTTAAAAAAATTAAATCTTTCTTTGAATGGTTTTTGATAATAACATTCATATTCTTGATATCTTCTTGGTACTTATATTATTCTATAAAAAATTAATTGATATTCCATATATTCACATCAATAACTATAATCTTCCTATTTTTGCTTAAAATTATCATTTTTTTTATAAAAATCACTTTTGTGGAAAATACAGGAAACCTTTCGAGTACAAATCTAGAAATTAGTCAAAACCATAAGAAGTATCTAAATTATTAAAATTGAGTTTATGTCTACTATAATCAATACATATATTTAAAATTAATTGTAGATTAGTGACCTTCACATCCGTGGTGTCCATGATAATGTCTTCAAAACTATAGTCCATCTTGTCCCATGTTTGAATAAACTCTTCCACACTACTATTCCTTTCATTGAACCACATGTGAAGATTCTAAATTATTTGTTGAACCAATAACATTTTCCATTGTTAGTTTCCACTCGAATAAGCCTCTTAGTAATCCTACCAATTTTTTCCTGAGTATCCTTGACCTCAAATTCTTCTTAGATCATTTCGTCATTTTAACTAATTATGAGATCTCATTGATTACATTACACCATTCAATTTTCACTCAGAATAATTAATCTCTTTTCCTTCCTAAACATGAGGCCAAGGTTCATTTTACCTTGAATTATTTCTTATAGTACTGACCTTATTTCCATTAGTTTATGTAATTTTTAATATTCATTGCTTCTTTTAGTCTTCTTTAGTTTTTCCACAATTCCACTCATTGTGTACATTCTGCCTTTCCACTCATTCTTCTACCTTGGGTTGTGTATTTCGCTTCCATGTACATTATTAAAACTATTCCACAAGATCTGGCTGGAAGTATCCACCATTGAATCTGACCAATAAAATCCTAGATTAGAAGAGAGGCTCTTATTTAGTGGTGTATTTTTTTATGGAAATTCCATCTTGAAACGCATCCCCTTCATCCCACACATTATATTAAATTAAAAAGCTTTCAAAAATGTTGCTAACATTAACCATTGAGTTTTTCGTGCTTGGAATCTCCCTTATTGTACATTAGTCTATCCCTCATTTCCTAGATTAACAGTTACATATTCCCCACCTTTCACTTTTAATACATCCTAATCTTTCCCTCCACCTCTGGTGTCCACTAATTTAATAGAATATTACAATCATAACTACATTCAATCATTCCTTAGAATCTGTTTTATCTACACCCACCAGATCATCTTTCAGTCTTTCAAATATGTCTTCCACCTTCGGATTAGGGGAGGCATCTATCGTGCCTCCTAGATGGAGGCGTCTGTCGTGCCTCCTAGATAGAGGCATCTACCGTGCCTCCTAGATGGAGGCATCCTTTTCTCCACCAATTCCCAAACCCACAGTGATTTCAATTTCCAGTTCCCTATGTCAAGACCTAGAAATTCTATAATTTTTTTATTATATGGAATTATTAAGAGACAGTGAAAATTGACAGCATGTGATTTTGAGGCCCAGTGTTCCCAAAATTGAATTTTGAACTTTTTTTAAGGTATGTTCAGTAAACTTGCGAGCATATATTTATATCTTTTGAACAAGTTCTCAAATTAAAAATCAGAGGGAACCATTGAATTTGGAGCACCAAGATTCACTTTGGAAAAGATTAACTTCGAACAGAAAGGGTCAGTTGAAAAATTTAATAATTTCACTTTTCAAAAAAAATAATAAAATAACAAATTGAGTTATTTTATTATTTCTTTAAAACCATTGGGAAATGGTGGAGGGACCACAAAGTTAATAAGTTATTTAATATCCTGATTCACTAGGTTGTGTTACTACACCTTTGGGTAATTAATGAGTTAATTAATAAATTCTTTAATTAATCACATTAAGGAGTAGAAAATTAAACTCTTTAACTCTAATTTTAAATAAGAGGTTGGAGAAAGGGTTTGGGAAATTGAGGGAGAACTCTCGACGAATCCCCGACAGAAATCCTCTCTAATGTTGAATGAACAGTGCTGTTGAGGATTCAATCCGGAGATCAACGAACGCTAACGAATGTCTCCGAACAACAGATTCTCCTCCATTGTCATCAGAAGAATCCAATGTGTTCGAGGTAGGTGTTTTGTTTTTTGAAATTGAATTATTGATTCAGCCTACCTTTTTCTTGAATTACATAACGAATGCAGATAAACCAACTAAAGGGTTGATCCATGATCCATTTGAATCTATGGGTGGTTATTGTGGGAAAATAATATAGGCATTTTTTTGATTATTTTTTTGTGTTAAAACACTAACGGAGATGGCGCGGGACAATTCAGACAAGTCTTGGAACCTCTGCTGCTCTTGGTTTTGATGGGTTCTTCATGGTCGAATGTTCAACTTGTCGGAAACTCAAAACCAAGGGCCATACAGTAAAGGTGGAATCTTGGGAGGCACGTAGGCAAAATGGGAAGAAAATCGGACCATTGGAGCTTTATAGGTGGCCCAAAGAAGTACCTCTGGCATGGAAGCACTGGCGAATGGCGGTGGTGAGGAGGAGGCGACGCATGCCGGTGTCGCAGCAGACAAGGGATGGATGACTGATGTCGGCCGTGTTGATGGTGGGCAGTGCACCATGGAGGAGGAGGCGACAGGCAACGAGCTACCATTGAGTAGGCATTGCGGCTCTAAGCCACTATGGTGGGCGGACCCCCACATGTGAGTCCCGCCTTTGACCGGTCCATGCGGACTGGTCAGCTGGAGCGATGCCAGGATGACCTCACTGATTGAAGAACCCGAACAAACTTAGTCCCTTCGGGGAAGCTGGACCGCGCCAACTAGCGGGTCCGGATGGTTCCACGGCCCGGTGGGCCACGCCCAACCGGGTGTCCTGATCCAACCCTTTAGCCTAGTGGGCTGGGCCATACCTAGTCTAACCAGGCCTAGTGGGCTGGGTCGGGCCGGGATGGGTCGGGTTGGTCCGACCAAGTCGTGTTGGACCCAGACTCATTTCGACCCCACTTTTGTTCAAAGGGCCATATCTCCTAAACCAGACGTCTTTTTAAAGATCTGTATACAATGATGAAACCCTTAGGATTAGGCAAACGTTTTGAGATACTCCACTTCAGTTTTGAAAAAAGTTTTTGTATGGCCGGGTTTGATCGGACTCGAATCCAACTGGGCCCTTGGTACTAAAATATCTATAACTTAGAGATCAGGCATGCGATTGGAGTGCCTTCTATTTCACTGGAACCTTTATGACATGGAGTTCCATTGGGTTACTTCATTGTGGGACTTCATGGATGTTGAAATACAACCAGTGGATTGAGAAGAAGAATCTAAGGAAGCCAAGCACACCAAGTGTGGGAATCCTATGACTAGTTGTCAAGTAGAGAGAGACCCATTGTGGATTGGCCTCAACGACTTATGATCCTGTGTGGATCAGCGGATTATGCCCCTATGTGGATCAGCAGTAGTGCTATCCGATGAGGATCATCCTTAGAGAATCCTGTCATGGATTAGAGACTTTCGACCCTATGTGGATCGATGACATACAACCCTGTGTGGATTGGAAGTAGCACAACCCGACAAGGACCAGCCATAAAGTGTCCCATCATGGATCATCAACTTACGACCCTATGTGGATTGATGACTTAGGACCCTATGTGGATTAGTAGTAGCGTGACCCGACGAGGACCATCCCTAGAGTTTCCAGTCTTGGATAAAAAACTTACGACCCTGTGTGGATCGACGAATTACGATCCTATGTGGATCAGTGACATGTGACCCTGTGTGGATCGACTTTAAAACGACTTCTTTGTGGCACAATAGTGTAACTTCTCAATGGAATATGATGATTTTTCTTGATGACTAATCATAATTATTCATGTTCTTTAATTTCTAACTAGTGTGAGATGTCATTTACTTGTTCTTTGTGGTTGAGATCATGTTTTTTGGTTTTTAATTTGTGGAATTCTAATAGGCTATTAGGGGTATTGGGGTCCCTACTGGTCAGTTATTACTCATACTTCAGAATTTCTTGGAATCATTGGGCGTACAAATCAAGTGTCAGATGAAGACGTTTTGTATATTGGGATAGAGTTTGAGAGTTATGATGCAATGAAAGACATTACTCTTATATTGTAGAAGAGTCAAAAAGGACTTATTATTTGATCCGTTGTGACAAATAAGATTCAAACTGTCAAATGCATCTGTGAGCTATAATTGATAACACTATTCACATTTGGTGCTTCACATGATTTACTCCACACACATGTGTGAACCCAAGCTTTTCACAAGAACACTCTTCATTAGATGTTGACTTTGTTTCAATAGTAATTATTGAAATGATTACAACATGTCAAGATGTTCCTGTTGTTCTAGTGATGGAGTGAATCAAACAACTTTTTGTGTATCATATCTATTATTATAAGGCATGGGAAGCAAGACAAAACACTATTGTGAAAGTGTACGGTGATTAGGATGACTCTTATCCAGTTTTACCACAACTTTTGGAGCTTTTATGCCACAATAATTAAGTGATCTATCGGTTACATACTACTAAATATGTTAACCAATACAACCAAGTTGATTAGTCAATGGTTGTTTTTGATATACTGTTTTTGGCATTTTTACCATGTGTGGCGGCTTTTATACATTGCAAGCAGTTTATACAAATAGATGACACATATCTGTATGGAAGGTATACAAGAACTTTATTGACTGCGACCACACAAGATGGAAATCGATCCCCTCTACCTTTTTCATTTGTTATTGTGGAGAAAGAGAACTTCTCATCATGGAGTTGGTTTTTGGCATGTCTTTGAGAGTTTGTTACAGGAACCAAAGGGATTTTCCTTATCTCAGATCATCACCATGCAATTAATGTGGTAGTATAGTCTGAGGGAATTTCATGGAGATCACCCTACGACCATCATTGATACTGTATTCGACAAATTTCTAGAAATTTATGAAATAGATTTAAGAGTGAGTCGATGAAGAAAAAAATCTTAAAAATTGGTATTAATATCCCTTTTCCTATTAAAAATTCCTATCATAGTTATGATCATATCTGTTCTAATTATTTATTTTATGATAGCATACGAGCCTCAACAACAAAGAATGAAGGACCGTCTTCAAGATATTCATAGAGTTAATCCGTAAGTTTCTGATTACATTATTTAAATTCCAAAACAGAAATGGTCGTCTTCATGTGATGACGGGAGGAGATATGGTCATATGATGACCAACATCATATAATGCACAAATGGAGTTTTCAAGGGAGTTTGAAAATTACCAATCGTAGGTAAATATCAATATTTTATTATATGTTTCTCAGAAAAGAAGAATTATAATATACTATTAGTATAATGACTTAAATCTAAATTATAGGTTTGGTACAAGAGACTTTCTATTTTAGTGTCAAGTATTTTCTGGAACGGGGAAAGCAAGATGAAGATTGATTGAACAGAGGGACGCGCTATGAACACCATTTCCAGTACGATCTATATATAGTTTTTCAGGAAGCTGAAACTTATTGTGTCACCACCTTTAATCATCCATAGCAACGATTTGAGGTTGCTAAGCCCGATGATGTTGTGGCTTGTAGCAATGGTCATATCTGAGTTTTTTTATTGGAGAAATGTTACTATGAATGTGGCAAGTCTCAATCATTGAGATAACCTTATGGACATGTGATTGCAGCTTGTGGTTACGTACAGGTATCTTGGGAGAAGTTGGTTGATCCAATTTATTGAATCGATAGTATCAACTCCTGCTATAATACTTCGTGGATGGAAATCAGAGAATATCATAATTTTCAGCTCTCTGATGACACACCCACACTTCTACCGAACAATAGTAGACTTCGACATAAAGGGAGGCCAAAGTCGACTCGTATCCGGAATGAGATGGATTGGCCTAGTGAATAGGAACCTGGACGAAGGTGAAGCATATGCCTCTAGGAGGGTCATACGAAGACACATTGCCCTAGACACATAGGGCAATATTTTAATGGTTAAAATTATTTTTGTACTCCATTAGTTTCTGTAAACACATTGTATGTGTAACCAATATTGGAAGAAATTAGATACCAGCAATCTTAATGAGTGTATTGTTATTCTTTTAATGAAGCTACCACTAAATTTTAAGCACCCCGTATCTTTTTTTATTTAATCCCAAATAGGATCAAGTGAGAAAATGAAATGTTTTTGTGATTTGGGAGAAAATATTAATTTTATGCCTTAATCCCTGTTCAAAAAGGTGGGTATTAGGGAATTGAAACTGACTTATGTTAGATATCAACTTATTGATATGTCACTAACTCACCCCTAAATTAATTAATTTAACTCATTACACGCTTCTTTCATACATTCCATGATAAATTTCATATCGTAAATGATAAATGTGATGTTTAACATGAAATTAATGTTTTACTATTTGTACATTTAGATGGAGAAGCCACTATTATCTGGCCAAGATAGGAATGTGTTGCATCTTGTGTTGGAGTGATGACCTGTTCGAGAGCTTGTTCTTCGAAGAGCACATAATTATCATCACAATGCTCCCCTGGCAGCTATTTTTCCATACCTTAGGCGTGCATGATTTTATGGAGTCTCTATGTGTGACTTCATGACTATTGACCATCAATTGATTGTGGAATTGATTGAGAGATGGTGTCTAGACACACACACTTTTCATCTCCTAGAGGGAGAGATGACCATTACTTAAGAGGACATCACCTACATGCTTGGTTTTCCCATCCATGGATAGGCAGTTACGGGTACCACTAGTGGCAACTGGGTTGCCGTCATACAACGACTATTAGGCATTGATGTCGTTGGAATACAAGGAATTATTATGGGTTCGTGATTGCACATGACATGGCTTGGTGAACATTTCGCTATCATTCCTGATGACACAGATGAGGAGATGCTTATTAAGAACACACGTGCATATATTCTGCTACTGCTCAGAGGCATGTTATGTGTCGACTACTCCACCCTTTTGGTACACATGATGTTCCTCCCATTACTTGAGGATCTTGATCAGACAGCTACATACAGTTGGGGATCTGCTGTATTAGCACATTTGTACAGATCCCTTTGTACCAGTTGTTAGGCAGATGCATGGAAGATTGCAGGTTTTATAGATTTAGTATAGATGTGGGCCTGGGAGCATTTTCCACGCATCACCTCTCGAGCTATCACACCACTTGCAGTAGAGCTATTTCAGGATTGTCCTCGGGGACGATGGTATGTTTAATTCATTAATTTCAATTATTTAGTATTTTTGTTTTTTTATAAACATACTGTATATTACTATTTTGTAACCAGGCGAAGTCAATCTCAGAAGCATGCACACACACCGAGATATAGTGTTCCTAGATTTCGATAGATATTCGATGCATTAGTGCCAGCTGATGTAAGTCAATAAATACTTTTTTATAGAAAAATATGTTTTGTTATCACTATTTTAAGTTATTTTAATGTAATCTTACTATCATTATCTTTATAATATGACACTTAATTTTTGAGTTTACATTTTAGGTTTCATTGAATCCATATACAGGTTATGTGTATGCGTCACTTCCACCGTACTGCAAAGCTATGATTGGAGATCATGCTGCAGTGGTGCCACTCATCCAGTTCCATATCATTGAGTGGCACCAGCCAGACCGGGTCATGCGCCAGTTCAGTTATATACAGCATATCCCGATGGCACCAGAACAACTTGATGGGTTGCATTCGATTGTACTTACAGCTATACAGTTGACGAACTGGCGACAGTTTCATGAATCTCATATTGAGCTGTGCGACGCGCATGCCCGGTATGGTATTTCTCAATATGAATATCCCACAACACATTATCAATTATCTGCCCAAGGGGATTATGCAGACTGGTATCGACGTCATACCATCATGAATCTTACACTTAAGGGGATTGGAATTCAGCAGATGGTATGTTTATTAAGGTATATTATATTTGTTTAACTCTTTTGTGGTATCAATCTGAATGTCATTTAATTTTCAGACAGACAACATTGATCATCTTGCACATATCACACATACTCAGAAGGAGGAATATATTAGATGGGACATAGTTCATCAAGATGTGTTGGCTCTCTACGACCATCTCCAGATGATATGGGGAAATTTTTTTGATGAGGAGCCATAGGTATACCCTAATCCATATCCTCCAGTTAGAGCTACTAAGGGTGATGATGTCCCTGCTTTGCCTACATATCACGATGCACCACCACTACCGCCACCAGCTGGGAGATGGAGACGAGTACCTCTGGAGGGACAGAGGCGACAAGATAGAAATCTGAGAGTGCCTTCTACAGATGTGGCAGCACCACATATAGATAATCATACCTAGATTATTGATGAGCTTGCACAGCAGGGCGACACTTATATACCACATCTATCGTCTTTAATGACTACTATTGACAATGAGCTAGATCAGGTGACACAGCTAGTGGCGGCCCCCTCTACTCCAGACGAGGACTTCTTTAGTATGCCATTTCTACCATTTTTTGGAGCCCCAGGACCATATGGCTCCATGCATGATTTTGGGCCATCATCCACATATGATTTTGGGCCGTCATCCACAAATATTTTGGTCAGCCCTCTACACAACATCATGAGGAGGCACCACATGCACCAAAAGCAGAGGATCCCGCTTCTAGGATGCCAGAGTGACCTATACATTGAATGAGGGGAGGACGTGAGATTCAGATGCCACGTTGCGGTACTGGGGGGCCTTGAGGTTGATTTATTCAGATTCCATAATATATATGTTAAAAACCATATTTATTTAGATAAATTATTTTTATTTAGACAAATAATTAGATAATAAAATACATATTATATAAAAAATAATTTAAATGAAACTTGAAACATTGAGATCCGCTATAAATTTTGATATCCAATTCACATGAAGAAAGTCCAGAAGGTCCAAACATGTTGTGTTTATGTGGACCTTCTAGACTTTCTTGCAGTGAATTGGATATCAAAATTTATACTGGATATCAAGAAAGGTCAAAGTCACCTTTCATTTTGGGGGGAACACCACCATAGCTTCCTACATCTAGCTTAACCGTTCAATTTAGTTTCATTAAATCTGGACAACCCCTCATTTTTATCAAAATATAACTCACATATCGAGATTAACCCCCCAATTCTGACGCCTCTGGGTTCAGACCATTTGACGGAGAAGAGGCGGCCATGGTAAACCTCTGAGTGAGAGTGAAGGAAGACCCACTTACTGTTTTAGATAAAACCCCACTATTAAGAGGACAATTAATCATGAACTCACATTTCTGATGTCATTGACATTTTTTATCTATTAAAAAACATTTTATTTAGTTATATGATATACATTTTATACCTTATTCTTTAATTTAAGAATATTATTTATTGTTTGAAGTTATAATGGCTTTGATAGAAGAATTGATTATATTATTACCTCTTTATCGGGGGCAACTTTGATATTGTTAATGATTCTATATTTGGGAGTTTCTTGGACATGTTTCATGCCCATCCTGTATCTAGAATTCATCTGAAGTCATAAGATTTATTGAAACAAATGTCATTTGTCCTGCAGTTAAAACTTCTCCCTTGGTGAAACCTTGGTTCATAGATGTTACAAGAATATTGTCTAGCTTGGATGATTTTTCCCTTTATTTTTTACCTCGATATTTCAGGTTTTTTTCTTGATTTTTTTTTTGGTTTTTATGTTTATATTATACTTGTATGTGATTGTTTTGAATGGATAGATCAAGGAAGTCTTACAATAGCCTTTTTAAAATGATAAAGGATAAATATTTGGTGATATAGATTTCGATGGGCTATGTGGAATCATTGGTGTTTTCATCTGATCAACTAGGCCTGGGGAAATGGGGTGACAATTGTGGAAGAAATTATAATGGTTGGATGCATGGTGCCGTTGAAGGGGTTGGTATTTGCAGGAACAGGAACAGATGAGCATTTCATGTGGCATATCTTTCACCATACCCTGATGTGGCCAAATGTTGATATAGAGATGGACATGTCATGTAGAAGAATGGATTTCGTTGTCCCATGAAAGGAGATATAAAATGTTCCCATGCATCAAATATTATATATGTATGTGATAATAGCGACATCGTGCATCATATTGATGTGGGGTTGAATATTATATGTTTAATCATTTTTTAAAGTTTCATTTATATTGGTCTTATAGTTTATGTTTTATTGTCATTTAAATTTTTGTACTTGAAACATTCTTATGTTTCAAGTAGGCGGTTTTGAAAGATTATAAATTAACCTTCGTCAAATTTTTTTAGAAAGTTATTTTTGTTTTCAACTATATCTTATATTTTTAATCAGTGTTTAAAGTTTCATTTTTATTGGTCTTATAGTTTATGTTTTATAGTCTTTCAAATTCGTGTACTTGAAACATTTTTAAGTTTCAAGTAGATAGTTTTGAAATATTAAAAATTAATTTTTGTCAATATTTCTTAGAAAGTTCTTGTTGTTTTCAACTATTTTTATATGTTTAATCAGTGTTTAAATTTTCATTTTTATTGGTCTTATATTTTAAATTTTATATTCTTTCCAATTTGCGTACTTGAAACATTTTTAAGTTTCATGTAGGCGGTTTTGAAAGATTATAAATTAATTTTGGTCAACATTTTTAAGAAAGTTCTTTTTGTTTTCAAATATTTTTTATATGTTTGATCAGTTTCTAAAGTTTCATTCCTATTGGTCTTATAGTTTACATTTTGTAGTCTTTCAAAGTCGCATACATGAAATAGAATCCCACTTCGTAAACACAGAATGTACTGTGCAGGAAAAAGAGAACCAGAAAACAATATAAATGAAAATTTTATTTTTATATATTTATAAACAAAAAAATAAAAAATAAAAATAAAATTTTTATATAAAAACAAAACAAAAAAAAAACAAATAAAAATTATATATCTAAACAAAACAAAAAAACAACAATTTTAAACAAATCAAATAATAAAAAAAATTAAATTAAAAAAAATTATATATAAACAAAACAAAACAAAAAACAAAAAATAATAATTCTAAATAAAAAATTTATTTATTTTTATCCAAATTCAGAACTTGGTGTCCCGCCTTTGCTTCTTATTGTGTGGGAAGGAGGCACACTAGGTGCCGCCTTCCCCCAGGTGAAAATTTCTCTAAAGGCGGCACCTGGTGTGCCACCATTAAGGTGTAAAACAAAATATTTTAACCAAGAGGTATTTAAAAAAAATTGAAAAAAATTAAAAAACCCAGTTATAATAAATATATAATAATAAATATAATAAAATTAAAAAAATATATATAAAAAAACATAAGCTTTAATTTAAGTGGTTATTTACTATAGAATTAAAAAGTTCCACTTGAAGTGGTGCTAGGACGACCCATTTTCCTAATTAAACTCAACCCTACCCCGCTAAACTAAACAAAATTTCCCCTGCCCTAAATTTTACGTTTATGCGTCACCTTTTGATTCTCAATTTTTTTTGTTATTGTTTGGTTCATAGTGGTGCGTGATGCAAGGCGGTTTGGGCAATATGATGATTTCTGTTTGAAATTTGAATTTGGATGATTGTACTCTTTAAAGTTCCCAATGACTGATGATTCAAGATGCAGATGATGCTGAAAAGTTGATCATGGTTGTGATGGGTTGATGGCATCATTTTTTTTGACTTTTAGGTGGTTCCTAGTTTTTAATCTGGTCAAAGTGGTTTATGTTTGTTATTTTTTTTATTTTTGATGTTTGGGATTTTTCTATATTTGAATTTTTCGGTGTAAGGATACCATTATTCCAAAAAGTGGCTTCTATAAAATTTTAAAAAAAGAGATTGTGGAGAGTGAAATGAGGGTAAAATAGAGTATCACAAGGATAATTAAAAGATTGTGCTCTATAGAGAATTAGACAACTACTTATGTAAATAGAATAAATAAGTTTAATGACTACATATTATAGATATTTAAACTGCTGAGATTTAATCATTTCAATATTAAATAAGGAAACATTTTATCCATGTAATATATTATGAATATAAAACATTGATATAGAATAGGAATATGGTGAACTAAATAAAAAAGTAAAGACTAAACATGCTGCTTCTCTGATTATTCTAAATGTTGAGGGGAAAATAATAGACTCAAATTCGAAGTGTGAGAAAATCCTATGAATTGAATAAAATGATAAATAGTTTAATAAATGGATCTATTTAAAAATCATCTTCTATAGTTTATCTTGATTAACAAAGATGATAGTATCTATTTTAGATTGTTCTTATTGGGAAATAGTGGGAAAACATAGAGAGATTACTATATGGAAGAGGAATCCTTAATGATTTATATAAGAGATAAAAATTCATTTTGTTTAGTGGATAATCAAGAATTCATAGTAGTCAGCATCAGTGGATCCATCTAAATATTATTATTATATAATAATTGCTAATTGGTACAAAAGATTATATATTGAATTTTTTTTCTTACATGTAACAGGGTTGGTGATAGGAATATAACTACACTTTCATGTCCTTATTCTAGAAAATAAAAAAGGGAAGTGGGTGAGTGAGATGAAAACCACCATTCTATAGTTATGTAGTCATCCACATTAAAGGTGAGCCTCATCAAAAAAATTATTGTGTTCCTGATTATTTTCATTCTTGATAATATTACCCACATTCAAATCAATAAGGTGAAAAGTGTGTCAGATACATTTACCCTAACTTATGAAATGGTGAAAAAATAGAGTTTAAATTGCTAAAATTTGACTACACTAATTCGTCCCCCTCTCAATGGGGTTGGAAAAATACTGGTAAAAAAATTGGTATCAGATATATAGTTCCACCATTTATTATAATATCAATATTTTACATTTTAATATTTTTTGTTTTTATTATAAATAAATATTGAAGTAATGACTTGAAGAAGATGAATATGAAATTGAGTAGAATTTTATTCCTTGAAAACTCTATAGATTAAATGTAATAAAGAGATGAAAAATATGAAAATGTGTTCCTCTTATTGAAAGAGTAATAAAAAACACATTCAAAAGATGGAATATTAGAGAACATATATCTGACATAGAAGAAGAATAACTTGTGGTCAAATATGAAAAAATGAAATGGAAAATAGTTATACATCAGAGTGGGATAAGAAAATGGAGTCTTTCAAAGAAACTCACAAAAATAAAGAGCATAAGAAAAATTTGAAATAGATTTTCCATGATTTATAGGAATTAAAAAAGTTTGAATTCATGCCTATAATGAAAAATTGGATTTCAAGGAAATGTGGATAAAAAATCATGGAAATATATTTTAAGAGATGATTAAAATTAATTAATATCATTAGATTCAAAGTGGGATAATAAAATGGAGTTTAAATACAAAATGAAATTAGTGGAGGATGTGATAAATATCATCAATATGAATGGTCTTGTGTTGGAAGTAATTAAATAAAAACTATAAATGTAATAACCAAATTATTTACATTCTAATTATAGATACATTAAATCAACATTTACTTATAAGAAGTATCTCTATGATAAAATAACTCTATAATTTTAAAAGAACATTATGGAATCATCTATTGATAAATATTATTCAAGCATTACGAAAGAGATATATTTTCATCTATGGGGTGTGTGAGTGTATATTGGTGAAATGGTTCCCCAAAAAGGTTTCATAAAGATTGATAAGTTTTATAAAAACACCAAGTTATTCATATTGTCTACATTTATATTCCAAGTAAGAAACCAAGTTTCGTTGTCAATTATTAGTGTCATGGAATGATTGGGCATAATGAACATATTTTTTTGTAAAAAATTTTAAACCATAAAAGTACAAAAAATCATGCATTATGGGGAAATAACAATAAGATTAAGAAAAGTGAATAGAATAAGAGTAATAATATATATTTCTCTGTTATATTTCTATGGTTGAATATTCATTATGAAATTTGAATTCAATGTGGCCATTATAATCATATATACTAGTCCAAATAAACCAATAATGTGGAAAAATATTTGGAATAAATAAGACCACCTATGGAGAGAAGATGTCTTGAGTAGGATTGTGAGTTTTCCTTTGGAAATCAAAAATAAAATAATTATTAAAAAAACCCAAGATATACAAAAATAATACTTTAACTAAGATAATAAAGAGTTTCATTTATCATAGTATATTGGGACACACCATAAAATATTTTTAAAATTCCCTAGATACAGTTTTTGAAATAGGAGATCTAAAGAAAAAACTTAAATATATCATTCTATGAAATAAATAAGAGGATTAGGTTCATTTAATTCATATTTCAAGAAGAATTTGTGTCATAGAATATCATTCCCAAAAATATAGACTTTTATTTTCTTATGAAACCATGTGGAAGATAAATTATAGATGACCATATTCCTAAATAATGTTTTATAATTTGGGAAACCCAATTGGAACTAGAAAGTTAGTTTATATAAACATAAGAAAAGGAAATTAAAATAAAAAAGAAACTCTAAAGGAAGAAGAAATGAAATTCTATGAGGGGACGTCAAAATAATAACCCAAGAATTCGTGAGGATCTATGTAGAAGGTCCAATCATGTTAAACCCAATTTTAATGATTTTTTGGTCATGTCTCCATCCAAAGAGAATATTTTAATAATGATAAATCTACCAAAAGTGATATTATTAGTAATATAAATTAGGTAATTTTAAAAAAATACTTTTTAAAAGAATAAATGTGATCATATTGACCCTCATGTTTACTAATTTAAGGAATATAAAAGAAATCCTAAAGGGTTCTCTAAATGTTGGAGTGGAGTGGAAGGGAGTATCTTTGTTGAGAAGAATGTCTAAACCTTATTCCTCTCACTGATGAGAAAATTATAACAACATTATTATCATATATATTTTACTTATATTCATTATGTACTTAATTAATGGAAATGCATATTTTCTGGTGGAGAACTGAGGAGATAAGTATGATGTGAAATACAAATAGTAGATTAGGGGTTTCCCATTTGGATGTGATCCACAAAAATGTTATTTTGAATATTAATTGATAAAGATATAAACCATGATACAAGGAAGATATAATGTTTCATATAGGAGGTAAAATCATGAGAAATATAGAGAAATATTCTAAAATAAAATATTTCTTGTAAATCTAAAATTATGTAAAAGTGCATGGAAAGTTTCATTGATGAAGTTCAAGTGCATATCCTATTATCCTTTTTTGAAAAATGAAATATATATTATTATTGGGGATAATTTTTTTAACCAATGAAAATAGAAATAATAACTTTATAAATACATGGATATGATTTTCAAGTGTTGTGAATTTGATTAATAAATTATATTTACTACACTGATCATTGGTCATGTAGACTTAGATTTGATTAAATGATAACTTAACAAATAGTATCTTCATTTTATTTATTTTTAGTAAGGATTAAAAAGATGAAAATAATATAAGCCACATTTATATGAATTTTCAATAAGGGTATTGATGATTAATTTTTAAGTGAGACATTATTTAACTGATTTGTGATGTATTTAATTTATTATAAAAAAGTTATGATTTCATTATTTGGTTATAGTGGGCGTTTGGTGTTTTTAAGTTCCTTTATGGAGATCTTATCATGATATATATTAATATTATCCATAAATATTTAATAATATAATATGTTTCAATTGTTTATATGAAAAAAAAGATTTTTAGTTTGATGTTTTCAATGGATATAGAGATCCATCCACATTTGTTAAAGGTTAAAGAAGTTGATGAATAAATTTTTTAAATAAATCCTTGAAATATCATATAGGTATATCTATCGAATGATGAAAAATGTTAATAGCTATGATGAGATGGGTGCTAAAAGTTTTAGAATTAATTTCTATAAAAAAAATTAGAGGATTAACTAATAAAATCCAAGTGATTATTTTAGAAGTGAAAGGTATATTAAAAGACTCAATTTTTTTTATTATATGTTTTAAGAACTTTATTATTCTATATTAATATTTTTCTAAATATTTTATATTTTTATAATGTTTTTTGAAGTGTTTTTGATGGATTAATGTGGATTATAATGATACAAATACATTTTGAGATGATTTTAAAAGTTATTATAACGACGATTTTGAATAATATGATTTCATGAATTGAATAAAGATATAGATTATTAGATCAGATCCATTTCAGAGTAATTTGTATAAGAAAAAACGTGGTTTCATTATATTAATTCTAGCAGTAAAAATCCACCATTTGATTAACTCTTGATGTTATAGATATGTGTGAGAATAATTTTTTATGTATGTTGATCCAAATAATAATATTTAAATAAAAAATAGAGTTTGATAGAGATTATTGGGTATTTTAAGTTGATTTATTAGAATATCATGTAAAATTTATTTGGTGGGTTGCAAGACTATACAAGCACATATAAAGGATAGAGAAGAATAAACTAGTCCTATAGAATATTATACAAAATCTGAATAAGGGATGATATTGGAAAAGATAAAGAATGAAGTTATGAATAGATATATTAATCTTACAGATGATATACAAGTTCTTACATAAGAATCTATTGTGATTTTTAAACAATTTAAAATATTCATCATATAATTTTTAATATCATTCAAGGGATTGGTAAATATTGTCAATTTTATAAATGTGATATTTTCTAGGGAATAATTTAGAAGGAGATTAATTTGCATGATTCTTATACTGAATATACAAATAATAATTGTCATGAATACTTTGTGATTAAAAAATGTTTCATTAAACATGTTTTAGTTATGAATTGGTTTTTTCAGAGATAATAATTAAAATCCACAATGTGTCATGAGTTGGTAATGGTTCTATGGAAATTGACATAGCCATGTAACAGAGATGATCACGCATCATGGTTTGGCATTTCATGAACTCGATGAATAAAAAACAATTACATGGGAGAGATATTTCATTTAAAAAAATATTTTTTATGTGAATAAACATTTCATTATGGATTAATATCTTATTTAATTTAAAGAGAATTAGCTAAATAATGATCCAGGAGAATATTAGTGTATCTCAATGAGAATTAATATTTTGAGTCCTATTGAGATTTAAATGAGAATATATTTTACCATTTAGAATGATTTTAAAGATTGGGGACCATCCAGATTTAAGGTGGGGATTCTAAGAATTTTTTTCCATATTCAAATATAGAAAAATATACCATTTTTATATACTAATATTATAAGAAGAATAAAAACAATCAAATAAAAAGGTGAAAAAATAACCCATCCTTCTACTACTATGATTATTCTATGGGTCAATGGAATATGGAGAGATCTAATGCTATGTGCGAGAGATCCTCATGTTCATTAAATAAAAACAGTAATAGAAGATATATATTTACCTGAATAATATATTGGGACATTCATCTAGACCAAAAAAGAATATAATTAGATATTTATGATTCCTATTGTTGATAAATAGTGACAAGATGCTATACCATGATACTTTATGATTTTTTTTCTTTTAAACAAATTCAATATCTTCGATAGCTTTTCATACACACAACTCTTGGTTTAAACAAAAGATGATAATCAATTAAAATATTATTAAAACATGACCATTATAACCTAGATGTTAAATTTGAAGTTATGAGTAAGGATTAATAAATTATAAAAAATATATATTTTACACACTTTCAATAGTTATCTATAAATTATAAATAAAACTAATAATCTTTTGAAAGAAAAAGAAATTTCTATAAAAACTATATTTTTTTTCCAAAAAACGATTTCATCATGTATTGCATACTTATGATAAATCAAATTTTGACACATTTAGAAAATTTATTTGGTAAAATAAAATTACTTTTTGAAATAATCATATCAAAATTATATTAGGGAGAAGTTTTTTTATTTTTCTAAAAAGATTCAATTTTCAATGAATACTGAAAAATACTGATTTTTATTAAAAACAAACTTTTCAATTGAATTATTAACATATTAAAATTATATTTTAATTTTTTTTTAATTTAAAATTAGTTCAATTATAATATAATTAATAAAATTTAGTTCAATTTAATAAATTTCATAATGATCATTGATATTAAAACATTCTATACTTATTAGAATTTTCTCCTTAGAAACTAGCTTTTTCATCACATACGTGTCCATAATTTAAAATTGGATTCTACCATATATAAAAATATGATTTGAAAAAATGTATTATATAATTTGATTCCTAATAATTTATATTATCTTAAAACTTCATATTAATTTATGATACTTATGAATAGTAAAATAGGTAAAAATTAATTACCACGATTAAGGTTAGAACTGAAGTATCAAGGGTTAAACTATAGATATTTGGGTTAAAATAACCAAAATAATTTTTCAAACCCAATTTTATGTAAATATATCAAAATTATTTTCTATAAGGGTTGAAAATGAACCATTGTTTTTTGGATTTTTCTTGAAAAAACATGTGTGTAATTGATTCTTTTAAAAAATATAATGTGTATCCTCACCAACAATTATAAAAGGACATCTCAATCCTCCTCTATTTAGACTTTCAAAGACATTTTTCTCGTCAATACCCTTTCCAAATAACTTCCTTGATCTGATAAAGACATCCTAGAGCCACGTTTTTGATAAAAAATATTTCTTAGGAAGGATTTTGGTGCAAACTTAAAGAGGTTTTCCGTGGAAGAGGAAATGTTCCTAAATGATAATTTTTAACTTATTTTATCCTCAAAATACTTAAAATTTTATTAAAATATTCTAATATAATAATAATTTTATCTTTAATATACTTATGTATTATTATATTAATTAAATTACTTATTTCAACCTCCACTTCCATCTAATGGAAAAAAAATCTTTGATCACGTGTGTGGAAGACTATCGCCTCATGAATTGATGTAACTTGTTTTCCATAAAAACCCATCACGATTGGATATAATGTTGGATTTAATACTAATATGTAATATTTAGGATACAATTAAACTTATGGAATTATAATATCACTTATACCTTCTTCCTTTTTGTTTTCTTAAAATACGATAATGCCGCTCGAGTGTGTGGTAGTCTACCACCTCACGAAGCGATGTGATTCATTGTTCCCCGACATTTTATTTGAAAGGAAACAAGAATATATTAAATGAATTTATTTGATATATATTACATGATATAAATTTTATAATATTAATATATCATACAATTTCTTACCCTTTCATCCATTAAGGGAATGATATCATCTCTCATACATATGTAAGACATACCTTCTCCAAGAAATGATTTGATTCATTTTCCTTGACCAACATTAATGAATAATTCAAATAATGTATATAATAACCAAATATAATATATATAACATTATTATAATTTTTTATATGATGGATTCATATCCCATGTACGTGAACATGAACTTTCATGACAAAACACACATGAATGAACAAGACAATTTACACCCAAAATAATGAAAATAATGAAATATTATTAATAAATGGGTGGTAAAATGTTATAAGATGATCATATATGATATTATAAATATGATTATGGTTCCATTATAAATTAATATCTTGATTAAAAACTTTATTAATGTGGTTAAATTATGTTCAACTAATGGAAAGCGGCAGGTATGAGATTCTAGATCAATTTCATTTTTATTGAGACATATTTATAAATTTGGAACTATTCACTTTTATACAGTCCTATTTATGTATTTAACATTAATTAATATGTTTTCATGATTCTTAATGTTTATTTTCATGTTTATTATTAGAGGGTATGCAATTTAAAAGATAACAAGGAGGTAAAAATTATTATATAATATCACTTTCTTTCATGTTTACTTTCTCTGGAAACAATCACTTTTTTGGATCATTTGTTAATAGACACTACATATAAAATAAATATTCATACTCTTGTATTATGGATATGATTTTTTCCTTACCTTTATACCATTTTTATATATGGTGTTTACATTGAATGACATTTTATTAATAGGGTAAATATTGATAAATATATATCCTTTACAATATATGGATATGTAATGATAAGGAATATTGTCCATAAATTAAATCAGTAATTCAATATATGAGGAATAAATTATATATGAAGACATATATGTGACCCAATTATAGATATCCCATCGATTCATCTAAATGTATCATGAGACAAATCGGTTGTCAATTCAGATGGTTTTTATCCATAGTTTTAAAATGTCTCGTGAAGAGTCTTGACAAAAGAGGTATCATGATGCCAAAGACCATGAATCCAAATAACAAAGAATTTCATTCTGTTATAATACATTTATTATTATTTCCACTGTATTTTTACATTGATATTATATTTGGATTCATTTAATTATTATTTTATAGATTAAATTGAATGTGTGTTATCTTAGTAACCTTCCCATATTGATTATTCCTTATTTCATGTTCAAGTTATTGATTAAATGGAATGTGTGTTTTGTTAGTTACATTGCGATATTTATTATAGCTTATTTCATTATCATGTTATTTATTAAATTGGAGGTGATTTTAGTTATTTACCTTACCTTATTGAATATTTGTCATTTACTCATGATAACTTCAACTTTATGTAACCCTTTCTGAGAATTTGATCTTGACATTATTTTTTTCCTTTCCCCAAGTTATGAATTTGAATCCTTTGTATGATTTTCAAGGATTCTAATAATGATTTTTTATTCATTATTTTATTTTTCCAATTTAAAATTTTTATCTTGTATATATTTGGTTCTCCAAAACTACTAAAATGAAATATCCTCAGTGATTTGACCCTTTGTATCTATACCAATGTAATATAGTAGACACCAGCTATGGGATACTATAGTTTGGGTCATTAAATTTGGTATTGATGGATGTTTTGTAAAAACATTATCACTAGACTATGTAAGACATAAATTAGGTAACATACCCCACTGATGGACTTTGAGTATAATTATATAAAAACATCCTAACATATGGGTTATAAATAGATTATGCGGTTTTTCCTAGAAATACATCTCATTTTTGGATACCTCAAGTGGACGTGGTTCTGGAATAGCTGTAACAAAGATTAATAAATCTAAAAAGATCATATTTTCTTTGACATGATCATCACTAAGTGCACAAAAAATGTCCTAATAATAAACCAGTTTTAAAATCCCATGGGATATGATTATGATAATTCTAATTTTCTTTAAAAACCATTATAAGTGATTTTAAAATAAATATAAAAAAAAGTACATTTTATTATTCTAAAATTAACAATGCATAAATTTTTTATCTGATTATTAGTGTTACAACATATTTAGAATTATACATTATAATTTAATATTCATAACATTATGAGATAATATAGTAAATTACATTGTTTATAAATAGAATCTGGAAGGAATTTAACGCCCTGACCCCCGTTACCCAGAGTCGGTGCATTATTACATAACATTGACATGATCAAAAGAAAGATCAAATTTCGAAAGACCGAATAGTTTAGTAGCCTTGGAAACACTAGATATATTCATAAAGTTTAGATTACATCATAAAATGAAAACTACAATAATATAGTCTCCATAGTCCACACTCTTATCCCCTCATACTATCCCTGCAGGTCATTCATAAATTACTTCTTCACATCCTGGAAAAAATATAACATAGAAAAGGGGTGAGCTCAAATGCCCAGTAAGGATAACAATATAATAGAAACTTTCATAAATAAGAATAAACATTTAAGGCAATGTATAACTAAAACAAAATCTTTTTAAACTTGAACTTCAACATAGTATGGCAAAAATAAAATGAAATAATGCCATTTACTTATTCACATGGATATTCTACTAATCGAATAATCACATGCAATATCAATAACCACTTTCACAATGATAGAATTCATAATGCTAGACTATCATAACCACAAAGCCAAGGCCTCGTGCCAAGAATACAAATAATATTTTGTCAAGGCCTTGTGCCAAGACCATAGTTTGTCTCATGAGACCTACCGATGCATCGAGGAGCTATAACAGGCTCCACCCGCCACATATTAAGTCCAATGCATTCCCATATGAAAAGGTTTAAAAATAAAATTCGTATTAAACTAGCATAAAAAATGTAAATACTTCATCCATAAACCTTGAATGGTATAAAAATAACACATCCACAGTCAAACATATCACAAAACCTTCAAAACAATATAGAAGTTTTGTATCATAATAAATCAACTTCAAATAAGCGTAAAATCCATCAAAGGATGTTGACATAGATAAAATCAAAACTCTTTTTAGAGAAATATCTATTTCTATTTTGAAATCATTTAAGAGTCATATATTTATAAAATAAAACATTTTCTTTTAAAATATTCTTATAATCTTGTAAGGGAAGCTTCAGCGATTTTATAACGGCGTAAAATAGCCGCACCTTTCGTATAAGTTAAAAAAACATTCTTACCTTAATTTTGTCGAAAAGGTTAAAAGGACCTTGTTTGGAAAACAACGAAAATATTCTTTTATAAACCACTTATAATATTCAACAAGGGTATAAATAACTTTAACACATATTCTAGTAAATATTAAGAATGTTTTGAAATAAATTTTTATGAAACATGGATGTGGATGATAAAGAAGTCCCAGTAGATTATTACGTATAAACATCTCGGATAATGAAGAGATTGCGAAATAAAACCTTACCTTGTACTTTTCCTTGGTTGGGGGTAGGTTAACCTCCTGTATAATGGTGAAATAATTGTTATTAAATTATACAAGAATCATATACATTCATATGATATCATATATGATCTTTTAACATTGATTTTTAATAATATCTTTGTATTATCGTCGTTTCAGGTGTTAACTTACTCATTTTTTTTATATGTTTTGTTATGTAAGACATGTTTGTCATGGATAGGTTGTATCTTATTCATATCCATAATGATATCAAGTCCTTAAACATTATTTTTTATTCATAAAATTATAATTATACTTGAATGGATACGATGGAGAATGAATCTCATCGCGTTGGTGGAGACGGTAGTCCGTACGTACGCACGAGCGACAATGGGTGGTGAAAACATTACCTCTTCTTCGGGTTCCTCCTTTTGATTTGATCAAAAGGGATCCTTAGGTTGTCTTTATGATAAAACTAAGGCCTCTAGGTTGTATTGAGTGAAGTTGAGAGAGTATTTGGGCAGGGGTTGTCTGAACCAAAAGGCTTTGAAGGTGTAAATTAATGAGAAGAGGGAGTGCCCTTTTATAAGAGGGGTGAGGGGCACCTTTGGAAAAGCTAGAAATATTATTTTATAATAAATTCATATTCGGTTTCTAATGGCTCAAAAGTGGATTATTTAAAGATTAAGGTGGTTATGGGTCTAAAACCACTCAACCGATATAATTTAGACAGGTTTGGGTTATTATATTAACCTTATCTTTTAGTTTTAACTCTTAGTTAATTAGTTTGACACTTACCATATCACTTTGTATTTTTATAATATATAGTTAATAAACTTACTATATACCTCCAATATACCCCCAATTGGTCCATTAACGATAAACCTATCATGATATAAGTCTCTTGGACGAACCTTAGATTTTTAGGAATTGAATATCAATTAATAATATAATATTTGTTTTAATAACTCTTTTATGTCAATTTTGACACTATTTGGAAAATTGATTTTTGTGAAAATCATAACAGAATTATTACTTCTAAAAAAGTAAATTAAATCAATAATAATATGTCATATTAACCTAGAAAATTAATTTAATTCAAAAAAGTCTCAAATTATATTTATTTGGGTATTTATAATATCAATTATTTTAATTTTTCACTATTATGGTAATTAATGCATCATCATTGTGTCATAAATAAACTAAATTATTTAATGTCTAAAAATTATAAATAAAATATCATTATGTAGGAAATCTTTTTATATTTCTAATGAATATTTATAATCGAATTTATCTTATGTGTAACCCTATATTAAAAATGTTTTAGTAAATAAACTTTGATTTTAACTCTTTTAACTCTTCTTTGAATTAAATAATAATAAATGTCCTAATCTAATCCAAGTGGACCTAAATGATAATATTTTATTCCTAAGGTTTTTTTTGGTCGAGATAAACTTTTCCAATAGAATTAGGACATGTTTTAGGGTAATATTAATATCATTTTTACCCTTAATTACCCTATTTACTTTTAACCGTGGTAAATAAAAGTAAAAAGTTGCTATTAACCAAAAATTATTTTCATCTCATTGAACCAAATTTTACTCCTTGATATTAACCATGTGTCTTGGATTTTCTAAATTCCACTCACAGAAGCGGTAAAATTTAGTTTTATGAAAAATTCAGTTTTTTTTAACTACCACTTAGTGGTTTCACTATTCATCAAAAAATGAAGTTTTTCAGAAAAATACCAAAAATTCACCATAGGGTAATTTCGATATTCCGAATCCAAAAATGAAGTCCATTTTTAAAAATAAAATTTATAAATTTCAAAAAGTGGATATTACTATTCATAACAGCTAGTTTGATTGGTTGTGGTGTGTTAGAAGTTGATGTTGCGTACAACACACGCTATTTCATTATTTAAAGAGAAGCATACCATAAAAGCTTGGGGTGTTACAAGGAATAAGTGCATCAATACTCATGGAAAATATAGAGTTTACCCTACCAAGAAATCCAATGTTGCTGGTATTAGAACTGAGAATATCATAGACATAGGATAAATCTTAATCATGTTATGATAATTAACCTTACCTGGATGGAGAAACCTAATTTTCCATAGCATGATTATCTTATGTTGGATCACAAAATGTAACAAAATCCCCCATAATTTTGTGGGACTAATAATATAATTCTATAAAACAAATGTATTACATATCTTTAGAATATATTTAAGTGCCTAAGATTTGATGAAAATTAAAAGGATAGATGTATTGTGTGTTTTATCAATGAATATACTGGTCAATGGTGTTCTTTGATCCAGAGTACAAGGGGGAGAGGTAATAGAACACAAGTAATGGAATGATTTTAATGAGATATTCTTTGAAAAAATATTTCACTCATAAATAGTGATTTGAAATGAATATAATGTTTCTTGTCTTAATGATAAATGAATAAGAATGTGATATTATTTATGAGGCCACATTTACATGGATATCCATGTATGATATCGATTACATATGTAACATGGAGTTCAAGATTATCCCTTTCTTTTAAGTTATTAAGAAAAGTATTATATTGGTACTTGACTCTTAATTTTTTTATCATATGATGAAATTGTTTTATGTTCCATCAATATAGAGAAGGAATTCTCTATATCTCACATTTTTAAGGGAAATGAAGAAAATAAGAGGTCGAATGAGCACCAAGAAAAGGGTATTTCATCAAAGAAGAATAATAGGATGAAGCAATTTCCATATTATGAGAACTGTGAAAAGAATCATCCCAAGAAAAGGTTGATGTACAATAGAGTTTTTTATATGTGTGGAGATAAGGAGCATCAGTATAAGGAATGAAAATGGAAGAATGAAAAAAATGGAATTCAGTGTTTTAACTATAGTGATATAGGGAACTAGGCAAAGTAATTCCCCTTGAGTTAAGAGAATCTACCCCATTAGAGGTGAATAGGATAAGTAAAATCTTATGAAGTCACTACAGTAGAGGTGGAAGTACCAATTTATGTGGTGGAAGGAACTTTAATAAAACCTTGAAATTTAGAAAATTATTTATATGATTCTAGATCCTTGAAATATTATAGAAATATTCCATGTTTTCAAACAGAATTATATTTTTTCCTACCACCTTAAAAATGGATTTGTCAGTAAAAACTTCAAATGGAAGTATCACATCAAAAAGAATATGTTAGTTAGTCCCCATTATAACACATAAAACTGATTTATTTACTAAAATTATTATAATAACGACAGTTGAATTCAATTTAAAACTTAGTATGGACCAACATTAAAAATATGTTGTACGAATTTATTATAAGGGGAAGAAATTATGATTCATGATGTAGAAAAAATTCCATATCTTTTTTGTGTAGACATCATCATCTAAGACATTTCTATATCCATGCCCATTATCTCTACTAAATGAGATTCTTAGGAAATAAGAGAAGAAAAAATATATGGAAGGATAAGGTAATAATAAAATTGAGGACATACCTATCATATGGAAATCCATTGATGTATTTCATAAGGAATTTCCTAACCATCCTTCTAGGTGTGAATATGAGTTTTCTATTGATTTAATACCTAATTCAAGACCAATATAAAAGACTACCTATAGAATGGACACTGTATAATAAGTGGATTTAATGAAAAAACTAGAGGATTTTTGTGATAAGGTATTAATTTTCCACAGTGTTTAACCACGTAGAGGCAATGTTCTCTTCATTAATAAAAAAATAGGATCTATGAGGCTATACATTGATTAAATATAAATAAATTATATTACGATAAAGAATAATAATTCTATGCCTCTCATTGATGACTTATGAAATCAAATTCATGGATACAATTATTTTTTCAAAGATTTAACTTCATTCTTAGAGTCATCAATTATAATAAATTAATGAAGACATTCTGAATATAGCATTCAAAAAAAGTCATATACATTATGAATTTTCATGAATTATATTTTGATTGACTAAATCATCTTATGTTTTTATAGATCTAATGAATATAGTATTCAAGGAATATCTTGATGTTTTTTTATATTCATTGAGAATATTTTGGTGTATTCTAAAAGTTAAAATAATCATGATAAACACATTTAGATCATTATTGAGACTCTTAGATGAAATTATTTATATGGGAAATTTAGTAAGGGTGATTTCTATATTTAGGATATTTCTTTTATTAGCTATATTATCTCCAAGTAAGGAATCCTAGTAGATCCTATAATGAAAAATGATATTATAGAATGTCCTACACCAATGAAAAACTAAGGTACACAGTTTCATTAGTTTGGCAGTTTACTATTGGTGATGAATTGAAATTTTTTCCAGATTGGATAAACCATTACTAATTTTACAAGTAAAGGGGTTATGTTAATTTGAAAAAAGGAATGTATGTAATTTTTTTATAAACTTAAGATAATATTAGTCAATGCTTTGATTTGGACTATACCATCTAGAAATGATAGGTTTTTTATATATATTAATTCATTGAAAAGGGATGTGGTTTGATCCTAATGCAAAGTGATAAAGTTATTAAATATTAATTAAGGAAATTCAAGTCTAATTAATTAAACTATATATACCATGATCATGATTTGGTAGGTATAATATTTTCTTTCAATATTAGGATACATTATATCTATGGTGAATGATGTGAGATATACAAGGGTCATAAAATCCTAAAATACATATTTTAATAGAAATAAATCAATATGAGACAATGTAGAGGGCTTGAACTACTCACACACTTTGATTTCTCAATACATTACCACCCCAAGAAAGAAAATAAGGTATTGGATGTATTATGTAGGAAAGATCATGGGGTGATTACTCAAATGATTATTGAGAGGGATCCCATGTTCATGGGTTTATTAAAGATGAATATGGGAATTATTGAGGAAGCATATACATTACTACCTTTTCAAATTATTTTTAAACCATATTTATTGGATAATGTAAAAAAAAATCAATCTGATGATGAAATATTTCATACGAATATTAAATTTCTGAATGAAGGGAAATTAGCCAACTTCATTTAGGAATATGGTGTTACGAAAATTTTAAAGATAATATGTTTTCCATATATACCTAATCTAAGATGGTAATTGTTATATAATTCTCATATATGAAATCTCTCTATACACCCAGGTTGGCCTAATATGTATAGGTATTTGATGGAGCATTTTTTGTTATCATAACATAGAGTAAAAAATTGTTGACTATGTATTAGGACTATTGGTTTGTTCATAGGTCATGTCTGAGAGACAATATCTTAGAGTTGTAATGTAACCTCTTAATATTCCTATATAGAAATGGGATTATATTATGATGGAAATTTTCATAGGACTACTAAATAATCCCAGAAAGAATGATGAAATATAGGTTATTATTGATTGCCTAAAAAAGGCTATGCATTTATTACCCATAATAGAATATTTACCATTTGATAACCACACATGGATCTATATTAATGATGTTTTAAGAATTCATGGACCACCTATTTTTATAGTGACTGATCAAGATCCCCATTTTACATGATAATTATAGAATATTCTTTAGAAGGATCTTGACACTAATCTTCATTTGATCACTACTTAATATCCTTATACTGATAAATTGTAAAAAATGACTATTAGTATAATGGAATACATGTTGAGGTCATTCTCACTTTACTTTAAAGTTATGTTGCATAAGTATTTAATTTTGGCATAGTTTTCCTAAAATAATAGTTTACATTCCAGTATTAAAATGGTGTTGTATGAATCACTATATAGAAAGAGATGTTATACACAAACGTTTTAGGATGACGTCACTGAAAGGAAAATTTTAGGCCTTGATTTTTTTAAAGATATAACAATATAGATAGAGGAAATTCAGGCTCATATTAATGTATCTCAAAGTAGGAAAAATAGTTATTCTAGAAATCATATTAAGGATTTATAATTACAAGTGGGGGATCATATTTGCTTGAGATTATCTCTATAGAAGGGTGTCATAAGGATTGGTATGAAAGGGAAATTGAACCCAAGGTACATATAAACCTTTAAAATCATTGAAATTATTGGATTTTTTTCTTACCATTTGTAAATTACACCAAGTCTCTTAAAATTACCTGATGTGTTCAATATATCATTCGTTTAGAAGTACATTTCATACCCATCACAAGTGCTCACCTATGATAAAATATAATTGGAACCAGATTTATAATACTATGAATAAACCATAAATATTATTGATACTAGAGGGAATATATTGAGTAATCATACAACTCTATTGATAAAGTTACTTTATAGAAATCACAAAATAGAGGAAGCAACGCATGAACAAAAGGATGTAATAATGAATAACTACCCTTATTTATATTGAATGTAATATCCACAAAATATCAAGGATTAAGTTTTTGAAGGAAATAATAACGAAATAACTTGAATTTTTTATTAATTTCATTTTAAATTAATTCAATCTATTTGATAATTGGAGATGCACACAATACATTGTTTAAATGTAACATGATGCTCTCTAAAAATATTATTTAAACATGACTATTATAACCTAGTAGTTAAATTGGAAGTTATGAATAAGTCTAAATAAGTTAAGAAAAATATAATGTTTACATATGTTCATTAGTTATCTATTTATTATAAATAAAATTAATAATCATTTGAAATTAAAAAAAAGGTTTATTAAAAAATTATATCTTTTTCAAAGAAAACTACAACGTCAATTCTTGTGAAATTATGAGAATTTTTTTAAATTTTTTTTAAGAAAATTTATTTTATAAAATTTAAATTGTTTATTAAAATTGGAATATCAAAATTATCTTAACATTAATTTTTTGGATTTTTCTAAAAAGATTCATTCTATTGTGAATAGTAAAAAATAATGATTTTTATTGTAAATTACATTTCTATTTAAATTAATTACAAGGATATATATAATTTTAATTGTTTTTATATAAAATTAGTTTAATTATATGATATTAAATACAATTCAGGTCAGTGGATTCAATTTCATATTTAATTTTGATATTAAAACCATCTATATTTATGATAATTTTCTTTTTGGGTACTCATATTTTCGCTGCATCTACAGATATATTTTTAAATTGGATTTTGTCAATTATATGAATTGAATTTGGAATAATTTATTAAATATCTCGAATATTCATAAATTAAATTATCTAATATATTCAAATTAATTTTCATACATTATAAAAATTAAAATCAATAATAATTAGTAACCATAGTTAAGGTAAAAACATATTTACCTTGGGTTAAACTAAAGAGATAAGGCTTAAAATGACATACCTAATTGTAAAACACCTATTTTATAGAAATATATTGACCCTATAACTTTTAATTTTCAATAATGATCCTTTTTTTAGGTTTTTTGTATTATAAAAATGTGGGAGTAAGTAATTCTTTAAAAAAATAACTTTTTTATCATGTCCCCATTAATAAAAATGCCACCCCTCTCCTCCCTTCTTCAAAATTACAAATCGATTTGGATTTTGAAATAACAAACCAAATCAATAAATTACTCCCCTAAATAAATCCTAAAGATATTCTTTATTTGATATCTATCCTAGTATGGATTTTTGTGCAAACCTAAAGAGGTCATCTGAAGAAGCGGTAACATTCTTAAACAATCACTTTTTTTATATTTCTTCTTCCACCACCTTAAGATTTTCTTCCACCTAGAAAATATAATAACACATGTTTCTAAACTATACTTAGATATTATCATGTTAATTTAATAACCTATATCTTTCTATTCATCTATCAAATTGGAAACAAAATCATTGATCATATCTACAGTATACTATCGCCTTGTAAACCGATGTAAATCATTTTCTATCAACACCTCTCACAGATGAATGTAATAATGAATTTAATTGATATATATAATAATTATGGTTCAATTAAAATTATAATATCACATATACCTTCTAACTTTATATTCCATTTAAAATACTATAACGTCTCACATTGTATGGCACACTACCGCCTCGCGTTGTGATCTGATTCGTTTATCACTTATGATTTACATTAAAGGTAATAAGGATATATTTAATGAATTTATATTATATATATGTCATTATATAATTTTTTTAAAATAAATATATCATATAATTCATTTCCCTTTCACTGTTAAAGGGAATGATTTCGTCTCTCATGCGTATGTATGACCTTCCATCTCCATGAAGTGAGTTTATTCATTTTTGGTGCCCAAATTTCATAAATTTATCTAATAATGTATCCAATGATTAAATAATATATATAAATTTACTATAATTTTTTATATGATGGATTTATATCATATTAAAATAACAATAACTTTCATGAAATAACATCAACGATAAAGAAATATAACTAACACATGAAATAATGAATATTATAGAATATTAATAACAAATACGTGGTAAAATGTAATAAATGGATCATATATGATAAAATAAGTTTGATTTTGGTGTTTTAATAAATTAATAAAATTCATAAAACCATTATAAATGAGGTTAAATAATTTTCTAGTAAAAGAAAGTCTTTGGTAAGGGATTTTTTTCTCAATTTCCCTTTCATTGATGTATATTTGATAATATGCACCTATTAACTTTTATATAGTGAACATACTAACCCATTGATGTATTTAACATGAATACATATTTATTAATAATGATTAATGTTTCATTTAATGTTTATTCTTAAAAGGGTTTCTGTTTAAAAGTTAGAAAAGTGGTAAACAATTATTGTACAATCACATATTCTATTGTGATTGTTTACTTTCTCTTGAAATATTCACATTCTAAAGATCATGTTAATTGGAAACTATATTTATTTAAAAGATCCCTATTATTTTATGATTGATATTTTTATCTCCTAAACTATATTCCATTTTTAATTTTGTATTTACATTGGATGTTATTTTATTAACTAGGGATATTTTGATAAATATGTATCCATTACTCAATAAAAATATTTAATGATAATACATATTGTTCATGAATTAAATTGATCTTTTGATATATGTAGAGTGTATTGGAAATGAATATATACGTGGGTCATAGTTACTGATATCCTCTTGGTGAATTTACACCATTGAGAATTCATTTATTATTATTATGCATGATATATTCACATGGATATTTTCCATGGAAGAATTTCATTCTCAATTTATTAGTAAAATTTATTTTATGTTCAATTAGTTACCATGACATATTGATTATTCCTTATTTCATGATCATGTTAATGATTAAATGGAATGTGTTTTACCATATTTACAATTCCTCATTTAATGATGAATTTATTAATTAAATGGAATTCATTTTCTGATATTTATCTTTACATATGTAATATTATTTGTTTACTCATGGTAGAATCTATTGTATATAACCCTTATTTTGAATTTGAGCTCACATTTTTTTTCAATCCTATAACTATAAAGACTAATACATTGAATGAGTTTCAATGATTCTTATAATTATATTTTATTATATTTTATTATATTTTATTTTCCTTTCCTAATGTGAAATGGTATCATGTATGTATCTAGATCTTCAGAACTACAAAAATGATTGGTCTTTTGCGATTTGATCCATTGTATCCATGAAAATGTAATAAAATAGACACTATCTATAGGGTGTTAGAGTCAAGGTCATTACAGACAACCATATAATGTTATTATGAATACTTGGTTTCCTTTAGGACTAATATATTCCCAAGGAAGGAGATTGTACTCATTCGGTCTGATGGATACTCAAGCGTTCATATTTATCACACTTAAAATGAGTCATCTAAATCATGTTATTGTAGTGGAACACCAAGTTATTCCACATTCCAAAGATAAAATGATTTTTATTTTAGGTAACATAGCTGGTGACTGGAACACATATTCAAGGATAAACCGTAGAATGTTTTTCTAAAAAATAATAAAATAGGATGAGTGTGTGAATAATATAACAACTAACATATATTGGGGGTGTATTCATTATCATATAATGTGAACACTCTTAAAAAATATTTTTTTGTGGTTCTATTTGATTTAATTATGATATTAATTTCTTTAAAATCGAAGTTGATAAGAGTGTGTGAGATTCATTCACTATAATAAGTGGACATTTTTAAGAAAGTTATTAAATATGTAATAGTATACCGCACTTATCGGGCCCCATTTCAGTGCGTCCACAAAAATCCAAGTGTAATAACATATATCCATTTAATTATATAAAAAATATATAATAAAGTATTTATAATGAGATTATTTTATATTATGATATCCTATTTATCATTTAATTCTTCGTCACAAATCTCACTAATATGATCCCCAAGGGGATGGTTTATGAAATTATTAATGTAATGAAAGTAACCCCTAAAATTAGTAATATAATAGGAGTATGCCAAATAAAATCCACTTTTACTCTATAATCATGTTAACATTGATTATTTATGATCTTTATGATTTTTTATATTATGTTAAAGCACTCCATGGGCAATAAAACCAAGATTCCATCTATGGATTAAACATTCATTTTAATCCAAATATTACAATATATAATTGTTGTAATTAAATTACCACTCTCTATTAATACTAATAAATATTTCAACAATATATTTTTTGTTTACTAATTGTTATTTGAAATCATATAGGATATAAAATAATTATGGGGACCATAATCAAATAATGTAACACAAGTGAGGACCTTATATTCTATAGCGTGCACAAAATTTGACACGAAGCGCGTAAGGGAAAATAATAACTTGAATTTTTAAAAATATTTATTTTTTTAAATATATTTTATATATTATATATTTGGTAATTCACTCGACACCGAGTTGTCTTTCATTACACACAAGAGAAACTCTCTTTGAAGGCTTTTAATACACACAATATTGATTTTTACCGAATAAATATATATTTTTAAATATCATAAGATATAACATAGACATTAAATTATTAGTTATGAAATGGGGTAACTAATTAATGAAAATATATGGTTTTAAAAATTTAAAATTAACTAATTGGTTTTAAATTAATTAGAAATTAATATAAAAACCAATTAAATATAAAAAGAAGTATTATTATATCCAAAAAGTTATTTTACCCTAATAGATTTAATTATTAACAATTAGTGGGTGATATTAATTTAATATATAGAAATATATATATAATATTTTTAAAGTTTATAAAATATATTTTATAATCATTATATAATAACCAACCAAATATTACACATAAAAACACATATTTTTATAAAGGTAATTTTACCACATTTTAATGGAGAACCCATTTCAAATATGAATTTTGAAACTATAATTGATTTAATATGTCAAAATAAACTTCATCTTTTAAATAAATAATAAAAATTAGGTTAGGGTGAATTTTTTATATTTTTCAAAAACATATCCTTTTTAATGAATAGTAAAGATACTAAATTTTAGTTCAAAACATCTTTTTTCATAGAATTTATTTATAATGTTAAATTATATTTTTAATTGGTTTTAAAGATTAATTAGATAATAATATTTTCAATTAACATAGTTTACATCATTTTGGTAATTTTTACCTTGAAATTAACTATAAAAACATAGCAAAAATTATGACATTTTTACTTTAAAAACCTGTATTGTCATCCCACCTACGAGGTGAATTTTAAATTAATTTATGCTACTTCAATGATTGTAATTTAGAAAAATTGATTTCCTATTTGGAATATGAATAATTTATAATTCCTATTAAGTCCAAAAAAAATTTGACTAAAAATATTAGTGAAAATAATTAAAATTAATTATAATTATTAAGGAAAAATTAAGCTTAATAAAGGGCCCAAATGACATATTCACCTGTCCAACACCCATTTTACGGCCATATATCTGCCATGAACCTTACATTATTGAGTATGGTTGGTTTTGGAATAATTTTTAAGGTAAAAACGTGGGTACACCTTACTTCTTTTCAAAATACCAAGTGAGTCCCTTCCTACCATATAAAAGGCCACCACCACTCCCTATTCCTCACACCTCTCAAACCACTTAGGCTTGGAAAATATCTGCCCAAATATATTCCCAACACCCCTACCCAAGACCTTGTAGCCTACCTTTGGGAATAAAGCCTTCAAAGAAATCATTTTGTTACAAACCAAAATAAGTTACCCAATTACTAGGTTACAACTTCTCCCAAGCTCTCTATACTCATTTTCATTCGCCACCAACAAAAATATATTTATTAAATAATTATATAACAACACTAGTATCCTCAATATACTAGGATATTGTGATATAGATGTTTTTTCTACACTTTCACACACCTCCATCTAATGGGCAATGAACATACTTTTTTTGTGTAAGGCAAAATATTGCTTAATGAAACGATGATTGTTCATTTTTCCTTACCACCTATCATGGTGGCTATTATGATGGAAATTATATTTATATATTTTATATATTATATTTAAAATATCATTATTCTTTGGTAATTTTTATTTTAAGCATACCTTTATGCTTTCCATCTTGTCTAAATTCGATAATTTTACTTTAGGAAGTGTAGACTACCACCCCCTCAAAGCGATTTGACTCATTCATTCCATACATGAAAGATGTAAATAATGGTTTTATTAAAACTATATAGCACATATAACATTTGTATTATACTAGAATTATAATATACATATGTATCATTTAGTTTTCATTCATTTAATACAACAAAGAAATGAAAATAGCGTTCATGTGTATGTACGACCTACCATCTCCATGAACGATGCACTTCATTTATAATCACGAAATATAATGGACTACTATAAATAAATATATAACAAATATATATGATAATTAATTCATGGATTACTTTATTAATATAATTTAATCATGATCTAATTAATAGGAACAAAGAATGAAGAGTCAAAACATACTTGAGAAAACTGGGCAATTAACACCCTAAATAGTTAAAATAATGAAAGAATGTTAATAAATGAGTAATAAAATATTATAAGGTATTAATATATGATATTATAAACATGAGTATGATTATATTATAAGTTAATAACATATTTTAAATCAAAATACATTAGGATAAATACCACACATATAAAAGGAAGGTTAAGGTAAATGATTTCATATTTATTTACATTCCATTGAGAATTATTTTAGTTATGAAACAACTCACTTTTATTTGGTGTATATATTGACCATTGACATTTTATATCATGAATTTAATTATTCTAATGATATTATAAGTTTTATTTAATTTATGGGGAATTTTTTTTAAATGTTTCAATGTGGTATGAGACACATTGAAATGTTTAAAAATTATTTTCCCTTATGAATGTTTTAATTTCAACAACCCTTGTTATTACTTATCATATTCAATGGTATTATTTATAATTAAATATTATTTATTCAATATTGACATCTGATATGGAACATTATTTATTTAATATGTGTGTAATATTTTTAAAATGAAATATACAGTTTGGGGACTATTTAAGGTAAGCCCTACGGGGTGGGGACCGATTAATAAAATCCCATTGATGCATCGGTAGTCTCATGAGATGAAACAATTATCCAAAATAGATGGGTTTTTACCTAATATATAAACTCTCTTGTGAAAGGTCTTAACGGTACTGGTTCCATATGCCTATGAAACATGGGATCCAATAATTAAGAATTTATTTTATTTAGTTTCAATTGTTATTTATTCAAAAGATTTTGCATTTATATATCTATGAATACATATAATTATTAGTTCATTGATTAAATGAAATGTGTTTCAATTTTTTACCTTTCTATATTGAATTTTCCTTACCTAGTTATTAAATGTCCTACTTTATTAATTATTTACATTTCAACGTTAATTTATTCTCATTGATTCATTATTGCTTCCATTTTTTTACATTAATTGATAATTTAAGATCATCATTATTTTGTTTCCTTTCCCCAAGTTATGAAGAAATATTTGAATATTCTTTCAAGGAAGCAGTTTATTTGTTTTTTTATGTGTCATGGTTTTAGTTCCTATTTCCCTTTATATTATGGGTGTATTGTATGTGATATGAATTTCCAAGACTGATATATCAAACACTAATTCATGATTTATTTCCTTTTAAACATGAAAATATAATAAAATAATGAACCGACTCTATGATTCTGGGGTCGGAGCATTACAATTGGTATCAAATTATGTTTAGAAGAAACCATGGAAACTAGATTTAGAAAACATTGATTAGAGAGAACAACCCTACGATAGAAATTGAGGATAGGTAGAAAAGAATGTTCTAGAATTTTTTGTAAGGTAGTTCTTATGTGGGTATTCCTAGAAATACATCCCTATCTGGATACTAAAAGTGGATGTGGTTTCAGTATAAATGTACCTAGAAGTAATGAATTAGATAAGGTGTTTCAGGCTTGACTTAGAATAACCTGGTACACAACAATGGGCGTTAATGTACACCTAGTTTGACACTCCCATGGAATATGATTAGGATTATCTAGTTTTTCTTTACCTACAATTATGAAGGATTTTAAATTAAAGCATACCTCAAAGTAACCAATGTCTTTGACTCTAGGATTCATGATGCAAAAATTTATGTTATGTGTTATACCATATTTAGAGTTATATAAAGTTCCCAACTTTTTGAGATAATCTCGTGTCTGCTAGTTTTATGAAATTATTCCTAGTAGACAGAATTTGAACTCCACCAATGAATGTGATAAAAATTGTAAGAAGGATCATATCCTTTATGGTATTAAGATAACATTTCAAAAGTTAATAGTATCCAAAGTATTCTCATCATATAAAGTAATAATATCATGTGATAATGAAATAGGTAAAGAATTATCAATGTCATATTTCATCAATGGAAACCCAGACAAGAAGAGTTTATATGACATGTGAAAATTTTGGAAAGAAAAACTATGGTACTTGCTTAAAGTGAAAATTTTGGAAAGAAAAACTCTGGTACTTGCTTAAAGTGAATATGAGTTTTTTATAAGTGTGGAGAAAATATACACAAAGTTATTGATTTAATGATTAAGAAAAGGTTTCTAATGTGAAATGATTCAACTGTAAAGAGATGGAACACTATGCAAATCAATTTCCCAAGTGTCAAAGGAATGTACCCAAAATGATGCTATTGGATAATGAACAAGTTATTCTACTATCATGGATGAAGTGGAATGATTAATATATCTATTCAAGAATTATGTCATTTGAATATTTTATGAGTAATGTACTGGTAATAAGAATTATAACATATATAAAGATTTCCCTGTAGTACTTTTCATTAAGAATTTGAGATATTATGCAGAACGGTACCAATAAAATTAATTCAGTAGAAAGTTAGAATCTTTGTAAAAAACATGAATGAGGGAAATAAATCCATTAATATGTTCTTGATTTTTTGATAATGATGAAGAATTGATTAATTTGGAAAAGTTTTTACTACCTTGGAATTTATTAATGACTTATAGATAAGTGGTCTATGATATTATTGATTCAGTTTACATTGCTTTTGGATTAAAGGAATATATCCAACAACATGTTTCTTATATAAATAATAAAGAAGAATTCATGTTTCTATTGATTTTTTAAAATGATTGGAGTTACTACCATATTTCAAGATGATACATGATGAAGTTATTCACATGTTTGGAAAACGAAAATTTAGAGCTACTTCATATTGATTAAAGGTTAATTATAAGATCATATTAGAAATCCAGTGACCATATTTATAAAGTGATGGATCATAATATTTTGGAAAGGTTAACCCTTTATAAAATGGTTTAAGTTGATCATTGGATGACATTTTCTTGGGTAATGTATTACTTCACCATATGATGCATCATGTGTTAAGAGATGAAGTAAAAATAGTTCAAGATGTAATCAAAGGAAAAGATTATGTTTATAGTAACATAAATTTACTTATATACTTAGAGAGTGAAATAATTCCTCAAATCTTGGAAAAATGATCTTTAAACCAAAAATTTTATCCTAGTACATTCATTTCTAAAGAATCAAATAACCCTTAGATCATCAAGGATTTAGGGATTTTTTATTGTTAACTTTTTCCTAACCATGTTCTCTAGAACTCTCCATCACAACTTGATAGTTATATTTTTCTTATGTATCCATCTTTCCATCTATCACGTATGTTCTCCTACTAAGGTACATATTTATGTGACCATTATACTTTCCTTTCTCAGTTATTAAGAAGATGTGATATTAATACTTTTTACAATGTGGTTCATTCATCAATAGATTATTTTAGATCCATAAATTTACAAGATTAGTTTTAAATTGTAGGGAAAAAATTTATTTAATGTGGGGAGAATTTAACAACCAGAAATTCTAAAGTAATGTCCTTCTATTTGATAGTGTACATGAAAAGTGACACTAAGTTCATAAGGGAAACTAATTCCCTGATAATTTAAAATATATATACAATTTTAAATAGATTCTATATATTCTATGTTTTTCAATTAACTCGACACAGAGTTATTTTTCATTACAAACAAGTGTGACTTTCTTCGAAACCTTACATTACACAAAATACTATGTTTTACCGAATAACGATATATTATTTAATATAATATGATATAACATAGCCCTTAAATTAATAGTTATCAAAATGGGTAATTTTTTTTTAAAATATATGGTTTACACAAATTTAATATTAATTCATTGGTTATAAATTAATTATAAATTAATATGAAAATCAATTGAATATAAAAGAAAATATTATTATTTTAACAAAGATGTTTTACCCTAATATATGTAATTAATAAAAATTAGTGTTTGATATTAATGTAATATATATATATATATACATATATATCATTTATTCAATAATATAGTTTTGAATCTCATAAAATATATTTGACCATCATAAGATAAGAACAAACCAAATAATACACTTAAAACCCTATATTTTTTAAATAGCAATTTTACCGCCTTTTAATAGTGAATCCATTTTAAATATGAATTATGAGAATTTTTTTGATTTAATATGTTAAAATAAAATTAATATTTTAATTAAAAACATAGAAATGAGGTTAGGATGAATCTTTGATATTTTTTGGAAATATATCATTTTTAATGAATAGTTAAAAATATTAAATTTTACTTCAAAAATATTTTTTCATCTTTTTTATTTATAAAGATAAATTATATTTTTAATTGGTTTTAAATTTTTATTAGATAATATTTTTATCAATTAATATAATTTATGTCATTATAATCATTTTCAATTTGAAAATAATTATAAAAACATAGAAATCTTTTGTACGTTTTTAATTTAAAAACTCACATTGCCGTCTCACATGCAGGGTGAATTTTAAATTAGTTTATTCCACATATATGTTTTAAATTTGTATAAATGGAATCTATTTTTGAAATATTCATTATTTATAATGTCTCATAATAAATTTTTTTACCAACAATATTTTAGAAATTAAATAAAATTAGTTACAATTATTAAGGTAAAATTAAACTTAATAAAGGACTAGACCATTAAATTAAGGTCTCAAATGACCTATCCATATGTCCAAAAAGAATTTTATGGAAATATATCATCCATTAACATTACATTATTTAGTATTTTTGGTTTTTTAAGATTTTTTAGGTAAAAACATGGGTACACCTAACTTCTTTTCAAAATACCATGTGAGGCCTTTTCCTCCCTTATAAAAGGGAACCACCACACCCCATTCCTCACAAATATAAAAACACTTAGGTTTGGAATATATATAACTATATAGCTTAAAAAAACCCCTAACCTCTACCTTGAGCCCTATTTTTTCACAGAAATCCTTCCAAGGAAGCATTTTGGTACAAAAACAAAGAAGTAACCTGATTAAGAGGTAACGTCTTCTCTCTAACTCTATAGTTTAATTTACATTATCCACGCCTCAAATGTATTTATTAAATTAATATGTCACAATAATAGTACTCTCAATATACAATCATGATTTTATGCAAATGGTTCTATATACAGTTACACACACCTCCATTTAATGGGTAATGAACATACTATTTCTGTATACGACAAACTACTATCTCACGAAACAATGATTGTTCATATTTCATATACCATCTATCATGGTGGCCATTACGATGGAAAATCTGTTTATATTTGTCATATATGATATTTATAATGTAGTTATGCTTGTTTATTTTTTATTTGAAATATACCTTTATTCTTTCTTTCTTCTGTCAATACGATAACTTTGCTTGAGGAAGTGTGGACTATCGCCCCCTCAAAGTGATATGAATCATTCATTCCATACATGGAACATATAAAGGATGGTTTTAATAAACCATTATAAAATATATAAAATAGATATGATACTGAAATTATAATATACATATTTATTAGTTAGTTTTTATTATTTTAATACAATAATGTAATGAAAGTAACATTTATGCATACATACGACTACTATCTCTATGAATGGAGCACTTCATTTCAAATATCCAAATATAATGGACTAATATAATTACATATATAATAAATATATATGATAATTAATTCATTTTTTAAATTATTTATATGATGAAAATCATGATCTGATTAACAGGAACAAAAAATGAAAAGACAAAACATACTTGAGAAAGCTAGGCTATTAACACCCGAAATAGTTAAAATAATGAAAGAATATTAGAAAATGGGTAATAAAATATTATAAGGGATTAATATATGATATTATAAACAGGATTATGGTTCTGGTACAAGTTTGGAACATATTATAAACCACTGTACATTATTATAAAAACCGCACAACAAAAGGAAGGTTAAGGTAAGGGATTTCATCTCAATTTACTTTCCATTGAGACTTATTTTTGTTATGCACCAATTCACTTTTATTTTGTGTATATAATAACATTTAACATGTTATATCGATGCGTTTGGAGGTCTTCACATCCCTCAAAACACTACTTATAAGCCTACGCTAGTATAGTAGTGAAGGGTCGAATCTAGTGGAAGGAAGGTGAGCTATTCTAATGTTTATAGAAACTAGAAACTTCACTATTGTTAGCATTGAGGTAAACATCTTTATAGTTTTTTAGCTTTTTATTATTTTTATTTTTTTAAGAAATAAATAAATATAAAAATGCTTATAGAAAAACTAAATTATATACCATAACACTAACAAACTAATAAATAGAGTAAGCTAATGTAAAGAAAAACATATACTAAAAAAGCAGCAAGGTCAAAGGAGAATAGATCAAGAAAAAAGACTCAGGAATTCTAAACTTCTTGGTTAAAAAATAACTCGCCACTGAAATTTATTGAATCAAACTTTAAGAGTATATTGATATATCTTTCTCTCTAGAAGATACATCAATAGAGGTATGACTTTTAGGGTTCACCACTTCCAAATTCATCCACTGGAAATTTTTTAAAGAAGAATAAAGTTGAAATAAATCTCACTGTAAAAATCCAACTATAATGACATTAAAGCATCAAAAAATAATGATCCAGTTAAGTCTCACTGATTGAACTTGAAGATATTATTTTTTTGAATAATTTAAGGTGTGAACAATTTAAATGATCATAAGAATTGATCTCACCGATCAACTCTAATGTTAGAGAAGAAAAAGTAAAGAGTTTAAAGAATAAACCAACAGAGTATAAAATTCCTAAGTTAAACGATTCAAACAATGATCATAATGAAATATAGAAGTGAAGAAAACTAAAAAAAGAGTAAAAGAATAAAAGAAAGGGGGATGAAGAACTCCCCAAATATAGCTCTGCCTTCAGGCTCCTTAACCTCCAGCTAATCTCCTATGCTACTCCCGGGAATCTTCGCCCTCCAAAAAGTGTGGTCTTTAGAGTCAGAATGAGATTCCTCTAAAAACATTTCTTCTTGCTCTGCCTTTAAATCCACTATCATCTACTATACGCCGCCGCATTTTTCCACCGACATACTTTGGTTCTTTAACCTTTGACTGCACCTGTTCGTTTTTTAGGTGCATTGCATGTTGCACTAACTTTTCCCTCGTAACTAACCTCTTGCAAGTTAGTTAAATGAACATGGACATGTTATAGTATCCTGCATGAACCTGCACAAAATAACAAAAGAAAACATTTAAAACACTTGAGAAATAAATAAATAAATAAATATTTTTTAAATAATTAGTTAAATAAAAATTCTTCAAAAGAATTAATAAGTTTTTAAGAAACTTTATTTAAATAAGTTATTTTATTAGTATTATTAAAAACTAGTAATTATATTATAGATTATTATTTTTAAATATTTTATTTAATTTTTAAATTTAAAATAATTAATGTTATTTTATTATAAACGTTAAGTTATAAAAATTAATTAACTGTTAAAGTATTACTTGGTTGATCGATTTAATAATTAATCATTATTAAAATTTAAGTTAAAAAATTTATTAAATATTAATTTATTATTATGAATTATTATTAATTTATTAATTAATTAATTTATTTTTCTATTATAAATATGAAGATTATTTTTATTTAGAATACTAATTAATTTTTTTAGAAAATTTAAATTAGTTTAGTTTATTATAAATTATTATTAATTATTTTATTTTATTAAAAAATGTTATTATTAAATAATAATTTCAACGAAACATTAAATAATAATTTATTTATTTTTATTCAATTTAGATGTTAAACAAATTGAATTAAATAAAGTTTTATTTAAGATAATTAAATCAATAATAATGCTTAATTGAAATTAATTATCTTTTGTGTATGATTTATTTATAATCATTAACTTTTAATGTTTTAATTTAGTTATTATTTTTTTTGTTTGGGTTTTTAATTTGATTTTATTTGATTTTATTTATATTTTTTTATAAACTCTTATTCTCCCCCCCAATTCGGCGCAACCCCAGGGGGTTATTCAATGGTATCCCCTACACGCAGAGGCCAACGACCTCTTCTTCTGCAAACCACAACGATAACCTCTTGCTCATGTAACACCACATCTTACTCAGTATAGGAGGCTTGGCTTGACTCCTTTAGGAATGATGGCTGGGTGGTGGTATTCTCAGTCAAATCGGGAATGCGACGACTCTGCGTGACCCTATTCCTTTGGAGACAGAGCTCAGGTTGTACGGATAGATCATCTCAGGGTGCAACTCTCTTTAATCCATCCTCACAGAGTGAAGCATAGACAACAGAGTGACAAATTCAAATCCATTAGTAGCGACTCGATTCATCACAAATGATGATAAAGGATTGATTTTTTTTGAAATTTTAATCTGATATTTGGGTGAATTTTTTTGTTCGGTGATAGTTTGATTTTGAGAAAAGATACTACAATAGGTGGTTGGTTTGTAGATTGTCGGTGAGACAAATCTTCAGTATCGAGATAGAGAAGAGAAGAGATAGTTAGTGGATAGAAAGGCTAGAGGAAAAAATGAACTATCAATTTGATATGGTGAGAGACCGATGGAAGAAGAAGTGATCGGTGTGGAAAACTGTGGAGTGGAACCGAAATTCATCGATGGGGTGCATTAGTGGCAATGATAGAATAAATAGTGGATCGTCACATAGAGACTGTGAAAGAAGAATAAAAAATAAGACATTGATAGTTACAAATAATAATAACAAGTCACTAACATTGATGAAATGAGAGACCGACGCTGATGAAAAGGTGAAACCGATACTAATGCACATCGGCATCGGTAGCATAAAAAAAGATATCGGTGAGTCATCTCTGTAACAACATGAGATTTTATGAGAGTTGTTATTTTTAATTTAATTTATGTCTATTGTTATATGCTACAACAAAATTAGCTTGTTCTATACGCAACACCGTATTAGCTTGCAGTATACGCACACCTATTCTTGGCTCGTGTTACACACAATTTCAAGTTCGTTTTGTTGAAATTATTCTACGCAACATTAAGTATAGATTTTGTTTAATGTATAAATAAAATAAGTTTTGATTATGTTATACGCAACAACAAAAGGATCTTGCAATACACGCATCCTTGACTTGTCTTGCATTACACGCAATCGTGAACTTCCTTGATTGTGGGTGTTGTACGCAATACCGGGTTTCACTAAACAACGATATATTGTTATAATATTATTATGAACTAGCCGTTATGAATATTATTTACTAAATTTTGAATGTAATGACATTATTATTCATCTTACACATTTTCTAGAACATCGTGTGTGAACAAAATAATTTTTTTGAGCAAAATAAATATTTTTCAAAAAATGCAGTTTTGCCACTTTTTGATGGCGCACCCACATTAAATCTAGTTTTTTACATGTTTATAATTTCAATTTGACAAAATAAAATTCTTATTTGGAATCAGGATATATAAATTTACTTCGGATAAAATTTTCATATTATTCTGATAACTTTCATATTTTAATGGATAGTAGAAACACGCTATATTTTAATTAAAAAAAACTTTTTTCATTGTAATAATTCATATGGTTAAATTATAATATTTAATGGTTTTAAAGAATAAATAGAATTTATTTTTACCATTTAATATAATTTATGTCATTAGCATTGATTTTACAATGAATTCATAGGTTAAATCATTTCAATATTTTGCAATGTTTTAACTTTTAAAACTCGTTTTCTTAACAATGGGATTAATTTTAAATTAATTTTTGAAACTTATGTGATTTGAATTTGGAAAAATAGATTCCATTTTTGGAATCAGTGGGTCAAAATTATGTTAATAAGCTACTTTTTATTTTTAGTCATTATGTATAGTAACTATGGTAAATTTTATTTACCATAGTTAAAGGTAAATCAAGAAATTAAGGGTAAATATAATATTATAAAATTACCCTAACACTTGTTCTAATATAATTTGATGACTATATTTTACCCTAAATAATACTTGGGTCGAAATGGGATCTAATGGAACCCACTTGTATTTGAGTAAGACCTTTTATTTAGTTTATTTAAAGGAAAGTGAAATGTCTCACTCAAACTTTAATGATTAGATTATTTTTAATATATGTTTATACAGAATATAATTTCGATTATAAATACTCATTTTAAATCTAAAATATTTTTGTTTATCATGGTAATTTATTTGTAATTTTTAATAAATTTTTTAATACCTTAAAATCTTATACATTAATGATGTAGAAATTATTTATTTAGTGAAAAATCAATAATATATTTTTATTAAAATAATAATACATATCAAAAGGACCAGAAACATGACAAAACATTATTTTTAGAGTATATATATACCCTAATCATCCAAGGGTAGATTTTCGGTCCATTTGGAGTCTTATAAATCCGATTAGGACATTTATATTATTTTATTTTAAATGATGTCAAAGTTGTCACCTTCATAATTTAATAAATATAACAATTTACATGTTTTGATTTTAAGATGATAAATTCAATTAAAAATATTATTATGAAAGTTATTATATTTATATTAATCATAGGATTTTATTTTTAATTTTTATGCAAATAATAAGTATATTAAATGATTATACAAAAATGATGTAGTAATTGTTTTATTAAGTGAAATACCAAATAAATGGTTTTATAAATATTAACCTAAACATTATATGAACTAATTAATGTTCTCCAAAAATTTTATAGATTAATATGATATGTTAGGAATATATAAAACATTTTTTTTCAAATATATCCACCTTGTGGATTTTATTTAAATTCAAATAAATGAATAGTGTCAAAATGAACACTATTGTTATTTTATAAAAATAACATATTATTAAATTGTTTAAAAATCACATATATATTTAAAAATTATAAATGTAAATTTATATGGTCTAAAATTTTACAAATTACCAAATTATGGATAATTCACAAAACATAAGTAATTATTTATAATAATTTAAAATTTATAATATTATTACCACAAATAAGATTAAATAAATTAAATAAGGGTAAATCAAGTTGATAAGGTTTAAAATAAATTTCCAACTTGTATAAATTTTATTTCTTAATGATATTACAACCCTATATCATCTAATATTTGAATATGAGTCATTTTTTGAGGTTTTTAAGTGGGGTTTTATTTATTATAAATTAATATTTTTGAGGTTTCCAAAGGTGCCCCTCTCCTCCCTTATAAAAGGGCACCTCCCCCCTGTCCTATTCACAACACTTTGATCCTTCAAGATTGGACAAACCCTGACCATTTCTCTTCTCCACTTCCCTAGAAACATTCTGGAGGTTCTGGTCTTCTCAAAAGACCAACTCTAGTGCCTTAAGAAGAAACTTAAAAGAGGTGCGTCGAAGAAGAGGTAATCTCTTCTACCGATTCTTTCAAGTTTATTTCTTCTTAAACATCTTCTTATTTAGTTGTTTAAATATAAAATAATAACATAAGTATCAATAATATACTGATATGTTATTATAAATATGATACAACCCCATTTTACCTTCTATCCATCCTACAGAAAATTAAATCACGGCGCGTGCGTACGTACAGAATACCGTCTCCACGCTGTGGTGTAATCTATTTTTCCACCATCACCTTACTTGGATGAGTATAATGGGGTAAATAATTACTATATATGGTTATTATAACATCATACTGATTCTGATATATTATAACATCCACTCCAATTCAATTAAATAATTATGGGAACGATATCATCGCTCGTGCGTATGTACGGATTACCGTCTCCACGACACGATGAGATTCATTCTCCATGTTAACCACTCAAGAATGATTATAAAGTATATATAATGAATAATAATTAAATATATTAAATGATAAAGGTAATTTATTTATGTATTTATATATATATATGTCATCTACTTACTTCCATTCAAGTCCACAAGGAAAGGAAAACAACATTCATGCGTACGTATGGCCTACCGTCTCCATGAACGGTGTATTTTATTTCATTTATCTATCTATTATATATATATATACGGAATATATATGACATATAAATCAAGATTTAAATTCTGGAATTAATTAAATTATGATATAAGTAATAATAATATCAAGAACAACAAGTCCAAACATGTACGATAAATAAAACGATTTTACACAAAACGCCACTTTAACATTGAATTTACAAAAGAACGGGTAATATAAAGTCATAAGTTAACCATATATGATATCATAACAATGAATATGATTCTATAATAAGTTAATGAAATTATTTAAATCATTATACAGGAGGTTCGGATATGTACGAAGCATATCGGACCTAAGGTATGGGATAATTATTCCAATCTCGTTCTTATCCGAGATTGTTTATACGTAAATATTTACTGGGGTTATATTTTTCATCCATGCCCATAAAATGTTTTTCATTAAGTGTTTAATATTATTTTATGTATTTTTAATGTCATGTTTACCCCTATTTGACTTTTACTTTGTGTATGTAAGGAATCTTTCTTTTGTTTACCATACGAGGAACTTTTTGAATTTTCCTACAGAAGTACAAGGAGAATATTTTTTTTAACTTATACGGCATGAACAGATTTTTACGGTTTCATAACGCCTTATTTTCATGAAGTTTACTCTACAATATTTAATGGTTATTTTCAATAAAATCCTTTTATTTTAAAATTTCATGGCATTTTGTGAAAAGAAAATGATTTTTAAGAAGAACAAATATTTTCCTCAAGATTTCTTTTCAAGTGTTTTATCAAATCCATTTTCCATCTAAGATGACATTATTTCATATGTGTATGTATCAAGTATAACATCTCTATGATTTAAATGGTTTCACTTTTCTTATGATGAAATGATATCAATTTGGTTTATATGGATTATGTTATGATGGGATGATGTTTATGAAACCCATTTTTATTCTTTGGGTTATGATGAATGATTTATGTTTATCTTGTGGCACAAGTAAGAATGATTTCATTAAAAGATGGGTGGGACCTATATCTCCCTTCAATGCATTGGGTAAAGATTTATATCTCTTGAGATAGACATGGCTGGAATGATAAGTTAATCCGGTTCAGTGATACAGGACTCGAACAAGGAGTGAACTCGATTCAGAAAGGGACTTTGTCCACTAAGATGGTCTTAACAGCAATGCCTTGGCTACTATGGAAATAATATCATGTGATTAATGGTTTTACACAATTACATGTTTTATTCCCATGCTATTTTATCATGATTGATGTTCATTTATGATATATGCTATACATACTTCCAAGCTTTATGTCTTTTCTCAAGATTTTGATGTTTAGATTTTATGTTCAAGTTTTTTGCATTCAAATGTTTATAGATTGTTTTATGTTCTCTATGTTTACCCTTACTGAGCATTTAAGATCACCCTTTTTATGTTTTCTTTTCCCCAGGATATAAAGAAAGGTTTTAGGTAAGAAAAAAAATGTGTAAGATCTTTATGGGAGATGCTGAAGATCCTTCACCGTGATTAGAAGATTATTTTTTTCCGAGTTTTCAAAGACACTAAACTATTACAGTCCTTGTGTGTTTTTTTGTTATGTATTAAATATTCCACAAAAGTAATGTAATGTCTATGTAAATCAGGCAAGGGGTCTCTACAGTCTCACTGATAGAAGATGGGAAAGATCGGTTTCACACTATTAGTATCATTATTCTACTGATAGTTAAAAAAATAAAACTAAATTGATGACAAAAAACATAAGTTAATTAAATTAACTTCATAATTAAACATAAAATTAAAGCATAAGTTAATTTAATTGTTTAATTACATTATAAATTAAAAATATAAACTGAAATTATTTGAACTAAAATTAAAAACATAATAAAGTGATGAATAAAATGAAGCATAAAATAAAAATTATTAAGATTAAAATTAAAAAACATCATAAATTAAAACTAAATTATAATTAAACTAAAATGATAAAAGTTTAAAATTAAAATTTATTATATAAATTGATAAAAGGGTTTACAGTGACTTCTGTCTGTCTCACCATTAGACTAAAAAACAAGTGTTATTGACATAATTATTTAACTGCATACTTAGGATTAAAGAAAATAATTTTTTAAAAACTATAACATAATTAATTAAATAACTAAGTGAATACTAAAAATTAGAAACCCATTATTTCATTAAATTAAAAAAAAATTCTTAACTTAATTAATTATGAGGAAAATTAAACATAATAATTAATGAAGTTAATTTATTTTAATAAATATAAATTAATGTATAAAATTTTAAATTAAAAGCTAAATTAAATAAATGAAAATAAAAATGAAATATTTATTAAATAATAAACACGTATTGAAACTAAAGATTCAAACAGATCAAAAAATTGTCAAATCTAATTAATAAATATTAATAATAGAAAAGTATTTTAGATTAAATTAATTATTTTAAACACTAAAAATAACATAATTAATTATAAAAGTCGATTAATTAAAAAAATTAAATATAAAAATACAAAAGTGTGATTATTTTCTATAAAGTTAAAAAAAATATATATTAATAAAAATTATACAAAAATATTTGGAAAATTGTGTACAAATAAGGCCCCATCAAATATCAAGAATTTAATTCTTCTCATGGTATTATAATTTTCATTTAATTCATAGTGAGTTATGATTTAAATGTTTCTATGTGTTATGGGACACATTGAATTATTTAAATATTATTTTTCCTCAATAATGTTATAATATCAATAACTATTGTTACTACTTATCCTATTCTAAGGTATTATTGATAAATTGTTATTCTTTATTCAATGTGGATATCTAATAAGTCAAATTATTTATTTGATGTATGTGGAATGTTTGGGATAGGAAATATGTGGGTTGGGACCCTTTAAGGTAATCCCTATGGGTTGTGGACCGGTTAATGAAAGCCCCACAATGCATCACTAGTATCATTAGATGAAACAACTGGCCAACATAGATGGGTTTTTACACAATAGCTAAATCATATTGTGAAAGGTCTCGATAGTGCTTGTTTCATGTACCTAGGAAACATGGTGTCGAGTAATTAAGTATTTCTCTCATTTAGTTTCAATTAATATTCATCCATGAGATTTTTCATTGACATATCTATGGATACATATAATTATAAGTTCATTAACTAAATTGAATGTATTTCTATTTCTTTCCATTCCGTCTTGAATTTTTATTATCTAGTTATTAAAATATAATTTTTTATATATTATTTACCTTTACGTGTTAATTTATTCTCATTGATTCATTATTGATTCCATTTTATTTACCTTTACTAAGAATTTGAGCTCACCCTTATTACATTTCATTTTCACATGTTATGAAGAAGAAGTATTTGAATGATGCTTCAAGGGTGTAGTTTTTTATATATCATGGTTGCATTTACAATTTCATAATGTATTATGGGTGTCATGTGTGTAATATGGGGGTCAAAGACTTCTAAATGGAATGATCCTTTGGGATTTTTTTCCTTGTAAACATGCCAATGTAATAAAATGATTCACTGGCTCCAAGATTCTGGGGTCAGGGCGTTATGAATAATTTTTTTATAAATCAAAATTTTATAATCATAGTAAATTTTAAGACATTATTTGGGGCTCTAAAATTTTATATTTTCATAGATATTTCCTAACCATGATCGCTTTTCCTCCTAGCCTTTATATTCACTTGACACATTAGATACTTATTTAAATAGTGACTTATCCCCATGTCACAACAAAGAAATACTCTAATTTAAGGGGTGTTTTAAACTCTATAGGTCAATATGCATATATTATTAAAACCATCATGTTTCTCTCATTCGATATGTAATTATTCATGATTTTGTTTATATTTATTGTTGTTTGGTGAAACCAATTCCCATATATATTTAGTGGTCGTTAAAAACCCACCACTAAAATGGATATGTTGGTTTTTTTAAAAACATTAGCTAACATTTTGGTGGTTAAAGCCTCTAAATTTAATATAGGATGCGGTGTTGTTTTGAAAAAAATATTACTTATCTGGTGTAAGTTATAACTGATATAAATTATATACATTATTTTTAAAAAAAAATGAATTTTCCTATGGTGGTTATAACTAATGATAATAAAATTTTTATGGTTTAGTATCCTTTTTATTTGTTTATAGTGAGTAACTATAATTTTCAACCTTTGTGGTGGATTAAACTACCTAAAATTGAATAAAAAAAGTAAATATTAGAGCCTTTAAATCTACCAACACCTCCTATTTAAAAAATAGAAAAATCTTTTATATAGAAAGAGTATTTTATTACCAACAATAGTAGGGGTGAATTTTAGTTTATAAATTAAAACATACAACTTTTTTACCTATTTGATATGATATTTCATAAAATAATTTTGAATAATGAATTAGAAAGTAATAAAACAAATAAATTACTATATAATATATAAAATCAGAGTTAAGGAATGCTTATAACAGACAATAGGAAACATTATTTAGTAAAATATTAGTGAAATTTAATTAAAACTTATAGTTAAAAGAAATTTCAAAGTAACACATGTTTTTTAAAGAGTTTTAGAAAAACATAAACAACATTCCTAAGAAATTTACAACACTTTAACCTTTAGTGTAAATGTAGTCTTAATCAGACTCAAGATATCCATGGTTTTAACAAAAATATAAAGGTATGTCTTCCTTATATATGTAATCCCTCAATTCTATGATCAGACAATATTTTGTTTCCCTAGACACAAGAACCCTTGATCACACATGATCAGAATAACCTCGTTCATTTAAAAATATGAGATCCATCTATAAAGACTAATCAAACACTGCTATTAAAAAATAAAATAACTTGAGTTATTGAAAAATTCCTAAACAATTAATTCCCTAAGTAAATATGTTTAAATAAATATAATTAATTGTTAAATTATAACAAGTAGTAAAAATTTATTCTTATAAAAACCATATAGTTGAGGATTCAAAAACATGGATTATAAAAGATCTCACCCCTTTGAATTTTGATTTTATTTATAGGAATTTCTCCAATGGTCATATTTTAAATTATTTAGAGTTATTTTCAATGAAATCATATGAAATCCATCATTACATGAAAGTTTCAGCATCTCTTATTTGTCTTATGGTCATCTTCAAAAATATCCATTATAATGATTTTGGATTCCTTATAGTGGAATGGAGTTTATTCATCATATATAACATGTGATTTTTTTTATCTAGTTAGGGTTTAAAAATGTTCATCAAAAAATTATATTGGTGTCCATATGATATTTTTTTTGATTGAAATTATAAAACCTCATCCTGGTATACTTTTCTATAATTATTATTTTAGACTTTATAATCCTTCATGTGGGGAAATTTATCTCCATCTGTTTGATGTAAAAAGTACATGAACGTCTGTTTATGGGAGTTTCAATTGATTTATTTTTTATAAAAAACATTAACAATCTTCCATTCGATAGTTGTAACTTTATATTTCTTGTATAATTACTTTTCTTCAAAAAAATTATTAAGATATTTGGGAAATATAAAATCCATTAAAGTAATGATTTTTAAATAATTAGTTTGTGATTTTCATAAAACATAGATATATAGTGTTCAATTGAATATTTTTTCTCAAAAATATACCCATTTTTATAAATCCCAAATCACAACATTGAAAGGGAGAAAATAAAATAAAAAAAACTAAAATATACTAAATCCCCCTATTTTATTAAATTATAGCCTTAATCCTTTTTCATGAAATGATTCATCTTCCTTGACCTTCACCTCTTATTATTAATGTTCTTAATCTCTAAAGAAATATATTTTTTCTCCAGGAAATTTTATTTTCTATTTTAAAAATAATAAAAAGGATTTCTCCTTTTTTTCAAAAAAATTGAATACATTTCCCCCCTTTGTGATTTTCAAAAAGAATTTTTTATAGGTAGAAAGCGTATATTAAATGTCAGAAAAAACATCTACCATGGAAAAATTTATATAAAATAAGCATTAATACAATATATATATATATATATAAGTCATTAATCCAATAAAAATGGAGAGGAACTTCCATCTAGAAAATTAAGGAGGAATATTCATCTGAAAAATATATAAAAAAATAGTTTATTTATTTAAACCGTTAAAGTGTTCAAAAAATTAAATATTTCTTTGAATGATTTTTGATAATAACATTCATATTCTTGATATCTTCTTGGTACTTATATTATTATATAAAAAATTAATTGATATTCCATATATTCAGATCAATAACTCTAATCGTCCTATTCTTGCTGAAAATTAACATTTTTTATGAAAATCACTTTTATGGAAAATATGAGAAACCTTTTGAGTATGAAACTAGAAATTATTCAAAATCATAAGAAGTATATAAATCATTAAATTTGAGTTTAAGTCTACTAGAATCCATACATATATTTAAACTTTAGTATAGATTAGTGACCTTCATATCCTTGGTGTCCATGATGAGGACTTCAAAACTGTAGTCCATCTTGTCCCATGTTTGAATAAACTCTTCAACACTAATATTCCTTTCATTGAACCACATGCCAAGATGCTAATTTATTTGTGGAACCAATAAAATTTTCCATTGTTAGTTTCCGCTCGAATAAGCCTCTCAACCATCCTAAATTTTTTTTCTGAGTATCCTTGACCTCAAATTCCTCCTAGATCATTTCATCATCTTAACTAATTATGATATCTCATTGATTACATTCCACCATTAAATTTTTACTCAGAATAATCATACTCTTTTCCTGCATAGACATGAGGCCAATGTTCATTTTACCTTGAATTATTTCTTATAGTGGACCTTTTTTCCATTAGTTTATGTAATTTGTAATAGTCATTACTTCCTTTAGTCTTCTTTATTTTTACCACAATTCCACTCATTGTCTCCATTCTGCCTTTCCACCACTTCTTCTACCTTGGGTTGTGTATTCCTCTTCTATATACATCATCAAAACTATTCCAAAAGATCTGGATGGAAGTATCCACCTTTGAATCTGACCCATAAAATCCTAGATTAGAAGATGGGATCTTATCTAGTGTTGTATTTTTTATGGAAATTCCATCTTGAAAAACATCCCCTTGATCCCACACATTATCTTAAATTACAAAGCTTTCAAAACTGTTACTAACATTAACCATTGTGTTTTTCATGCTTGGAATCTCCCTTCTTTTACATTAGTCTATCCCTCATTTCCCCCATTAACAATTACATATTCCCCACCTTTCACTTTTAACACATCCTAATCTTTCCCTCCACCTCTGGTGTCCACTTCCTTCATAGAATATTACAATCATAGCTACATTAAATCATTCCTTAGACTCTGTTGTATCTACCCCCACTGGATCATCTTTTTATATTTCAAATATTTCTTCCACCTTCGGATTGGGGGAGGCATTTTTCATGCCTCCTAGATGGAGGTATCATTTTCTCAACCAATTCCCAAACCCATAGTGATTTTAATTTCCATCACCCTATGTCAAGACCTAAAAATTCTGTAATTCTTTTTATTATATGGAATTATTAAGAGACATTGAAAATTGACAGCACGTGATTCTGAGTATCAGTTTGCCCAAAATGAAAATTTGAACTTTTTTTAAGATATGTTCTGTAAACGTGTGAGCATAGAATTCTATCTTCTGAAACATTTCTGAAATTAAAAATCAGAGGGAACCATTGAATTTGCAGTACCGAGATTCTCTTTTTCAAATCTTAACTTTGACCGGTAAGGGTCATTAGAAAAATTTAATAATTGGAATTTTCAAAGAAAATAATAAAATAACAAATTGAGTTATTTTATTCTTTATTTAAAACCATTGGTAAACAGTGGAGGGACTACAGAGTTAATAAGTTATTTAATAACCTAATTCACTAGGTTTTGTAACTGCACCTTTGGGTAACTAATGAGTTAATTAATTAATTCATTAATTAATCGCATTAAGGAGTTTAGAGTTAAAATCTTTAACTCTAATGTCAAATAAAAGGTTGGAAAAGGGTTTGGGAAATTGCAGGAGAACTCTCGAAGAATCCCCGACATAAAACCTCTCCAAAGTAGAATAAACAATGCTGTTGAGGATTCCATCTAGAGATCGACGAATGCTGATGAATGTCTTCGAACAACAGATTATCCTCCGTTTTCATTAGCATAATGCAATGTGTTCGAGGTAGGGGTTTTGTTTATTCAAAGGGAATTATTGATTCAGCCCACCTTGTTCTTGAATTATATAACGAACGCAGATCAACCAACTAACGGGTTGATCCTTGATCCGTTTGAATCTGTGGGTGGTTATTGTGGGAAAATAATCTAGGAATTTTTTTGATTACTTTTCCTTGTTAAAACACTAACAGAGATGGCACGAGCCAATCCGGAAAAGTCTTGGACCCTCTACTGCTCTCAATTTTGATGCGTTCTTCATGGTCGATTGTTCAACTTGGCGGAAATTCGCAACCGAGGGCCATGTAGTAAAGGTGGCATTCTGGGAGGCACATAGGCATAGATGGGAAGAAAATCGGACCACCAAAGCTTCATAGGTGGCCCACAGAAGTGCCTCTGGCGTGGAAGTGCTGACGAATGGTGGTGGAGAGGAGGATGCAGTGCCTACCGATGTCCCAACATACAAGGGACGAATGGATGATGCGGGCCACATTGATGGTGGGAAGCGCGTAGTGGAGGAGGAGGCAGCAGCCAACAGGATACCATGGAGGAGGCGTTGTGGCTCTGAGCCATAGAAGTGGGCAGACCCTCATCTGTGAGTCCCACCTTTGACCGGTCCCAGTGGACTGGTCAACTAGAGTGGTGCTAGGCCGACGTCCCTGATTGAAGAACCCAAACAAACTTAGTCCATTCAGGGAAGCTGGACTGCACCCAGCTGGCATACCGCGCCCAGCCAGCGGTCTGGTCTGGTTCTGCAGCCTGATGGGCCACACCCATCTGGGTGGCCTGAGCCGACCCTTCAGCCTAGTGGGCTAGACCGGACCTAGTCGGACCGGTCCTAGTGGGCCAGGTCGGGCCGGAATGGGTTGGGTTGGTCTGACCCAGTCGGGTCGGAACCAGACCCATTTCAACCCCAATTTTGTTTAAAGGGCAATATCTCCTAAACTAGAAGTCTATTTGAAGATCTGTATGCAGTGATGAAACCCTTAGGATGAGGAATACCATTTGAGATACTCCACTTCAGTTTTGGAAAAAGTTTCTATATGGACGGGTTTGATCGAACTCAAATCCAACCAGGCCCTCGGTACTAAAATATCTATAACATTCATATCGGGCGTCCGATTGGTGCGCTGTCTATTGTGTTGGAACCCTTATGACATGGCATTCCGTCGGGTTACTTCACTGTGGGACTTCGTGGAGGTTAAAATAAAACTTGTGGATTGAGAATCAGAATCTAAAGAACTCAACCACACTAAGTGTGGGAATCCTATGGCTGGTTGTCAAGTGGAGAGAGACCCATTGTGGATTGGCCTCAGTGACTTACGATCCTATGTGGATCATCGACTTATAAACCTGTGTGGATCAGTAGTAGTGATACCTGATGAGGACCATCCTTAGAGAATCCCTTCATGGATTAGCGACTTAAGACCCTATGTGGATCGACGAATTACAACTCTGTGTGGATTGGCAGTAGCGCAACCCAACAAAGACCATCCATAGAGTGTCCCATCATGGATCTTCAACTTACGACCCTATGTTGAGGACTTACGATCCTCTGTGGATTAGTAGTATCGTGACCCGACTAGGAAAATCCTTAGAGTGGTCAGTCATGGATTAACAACTTAGGACCCTGTGTGGATCGACGAATTATGACCCTATGTGGATCAGTGACATATGACCCTTTGTGGATTCAATTTAGAACGACTTCTTCATGGCACAATAGTGGAACTTATAAATAGAATAATATGATTTAGATTCATGGCTAATCATCATTATTCATGTTCTTTACGTTCTACCTGGTGTGAGATGTCATTTACTTATGCTTTGTGATTGAGATCATGATTTTTGTTTTTTACTTTGTGGAATTATAATAGGCCATTGGGGGTATTGGGGTCCCTAATGGGTATTTTTATACTCACCCCTGCATGGGATTCACCTTCACATTGTTGTGTCTTTTGTAGGCGATGGAAAACTTTGATCGGGATTTGGGAAGCTAGGACTAGACGGTTCATGGAGGTGACCAGTTGATGGGGAGATCCATACTGATGAGCTCTACCTACCCTTCAGGTAGCATCCTTGTAAGATGAACTCAGGAGCTGTTTTTCCTTTCTACTATATTTTCTTTTAGTTGGGTTAGTATTTTAGCGCATTCTACTTCATTTCACACTTTTACTTTTAGCTTTTTTACTACGTGGTTGTTCTTATTGTTTACCTGGTCTGTGTGTTTGCATGATTGAAGGAAATTCCTTCCTAATTTTAGGGATATTTTTTTTCGGTGCTAGTCTCCAACCCCTAGCCTATGGAAGGTGGGCTTGGGGTAGTCACAACACGAGCCCTGGGGGAGGGGTCATGAAAAGTGGTATTAGAGGAGTCGGTTCTACCGAAGAACTATGACTCTAATCTTTTTAATGGGGAAATAGTGATATGTGCTTCAAGTACGGTTTTTTAGTTTGGGGAGTCCAATGTTCAGGTGATGGCTGACGTATCCATACACCAGGACCCTGAATATTTATTTCTGACTTGGTACATGAAAACACTGATTTTCTATGTTTTTTGAAATATTTTTATTTTGATCTCTTTTGTGTCGGCTCACCAGGTATAACATATTGACTGTGGAAAATTTCTTTCTAAACAGTATGTCACTACATAGACAACAAACATGGATTCTAGTGAGAGATCACTATGACAGTCCACCAAGTGATGAGGTGTCGGTGCAGTGCCCTCTTACGGAGATGGTACCTTTGGGTTGTGTACCAGCATCACCACTACCTGTAGAGAATTATTATCCAACAACCCCAGTAGTAGACCATGCATGCTAAATGAGTGCTTTGTATGAGTTCTAGATAGAGAGGCCTCCAAGGTTTCAGTGCGAGACTAATCCATAGGTATCCAAGGACAGGCAGGAGGTTGTGGCGTGAGTTTTCCATTTGGTCATGACACTGGTAGACTAGAGGGTGGTCCTAGCTACTAGCCTCTTTCAAGGAACAACTGGGAGATGGTGGAGCCTGGTGCTCTAGACACAAGAGAAGGAATCTCTTTCCTGGTTGGACTTCGAGAGCCTCTTCCCGGAGGAGTTCATTTTGTAGACTCTACACTCTGTGCGTATTCAGGAACTCCTGGACATACAACAGGGCAGCCTGACAGTATCCCAGTACTCTGTGAGATTCACTGACCTCTAACACCACTCCACTGAGATGGTACGAGACCCTTTCTTTAGGGCCCAAACTTTTGAGTAGGGTCTCCTATGAAGGATTAGAGCATCCATGATATCTCTCAACGTACAGATACAGTCTAGAGTGCTAGAGCGAGCACTTCTGGTGGAGAGCTTCCTAGATGAGCCGGCGTTGATAGTGAGAGCCACCACTGGATGACACCGATCAGAGTCATATGTAGCAGGCATTAGAAATATTATGTAGAGGTCCAAATAGGCCAGACCTTCTAGTGGATGAACCCATGATGTAGGGTCGGAGTTGTAGAGCTCATGGGACAGAGTAGGTCAGCAGATGAGTATACTGTGTTACTCATGCGGCGGGCAGGGTCACATGAGTCGCGATTTCCTGAACTGCTGCACTGACGATCAGCAGATGGTTGAGGGACTACTGAGGAAGAGGCATATATTCAAGCGGGGAGGTCTACAGGGAAGAGGACGTGGAAGAGTATTTGGTCGTGTAGTAGTTGGTGGGTGACGATTTGAGGTTCAACCGCCACCACCTCTAGGTGGTCCACTGAGACCTCAGGGAGCAGGTGGATGGGGACGATCTTAGCTTCAGGAAGCTGAAACCTATGACCACGACACTCCAAATATGATCCTAGGTATGATTTGTGTCTACTCCAACCTAGATTATGTTCTTATAGAAACAGGTTCTAGTCACTCTTTTATTGTGACGACTCTCATTCGGAGCTCGGAGATTCCGATTGAGATTTTGGCTCGATCCTTATGTTTAGAGACTCCTATGGGAGAGGATTCGATGATTACACATAGGTGAAGCAGTATGAGCTTACTCTAGGAGATGATATATTCGAAAGGAATCTCTTAGTAGCAGCGTCGAGGCCTTACGATGTCGTCTTGGGTATGGATTGGTTAAGTATAGTCCAGGCTCAGATCAATTGTTTTTGGTGCAATGTGTGGTGTGTCTGTGAGGATGGGACTAGGTTTTCCTTCACCAGAGATAATGGAAACATTTTAGAATAGGATAGACTTTCTCAAAGGAGGGTGAAACTGATAGCTCATTAGTTTTATAGCCTTACACTCAAAGCAGTTGATAAGAGGAGGCTGATCTATCCTATAGAGGTGGACCAGTTTTTTGTTGTCTTTCCTGATGATGTTCCAGGACTACCTCCTCACAGAGAGGTATAATTCTACATAGAACTATACCCAGAGACAACACTGATATATACACAATCATATCGTATAGCTCCCACAGATCTTCATGAGTTGAGGGTAAAGTTGGAGGACTATCAAAGGAAGTGGTTCATAAGGCCAAATGTTTCTCTATGGGTAGCCCTGGTATTGTTTGCCAATAAGGTAGACAGAAGTTTGAATCTTTGAATGGACTATTGACGCCTGAACCTGGTGACTATGAAGAACAAGTATCTACTCCCAAGTATTGATGATCTCTTTGATTAGCTGAATGGATCTCAGGGGTTTTCATAATAGACCTCAGATTAGGCTATCATCAGCTTCTGTTATGGGACGAGGTCGTACCAAAGACAGCCTTTTGATGACGGTATGGACACAATAAGTTCTTGTTGATTCCTTTCGACATGACCAATTCCCCAGCAGTGTTCATGGGAATCATGACTAGATCTTCCATCCTTTCCTTGATCACTTCATGGTGGTCTTCATTGATGACATCTTGGTGTACTCAGCATCGGAGGAGGAGTATGCCACTCATCTGCACATAATTCTCGATACACTCTGAGAGCACCAACTTTATGGTATGCTCTTGATGTTCTAGTTCATGATATGGGAGGTCCATTTTTTGGGACACATTATCTCAGAGTTTGGAGTTGTGGTGGATTCAATGAAGATATATGCAACATATTCTTGGGAGCCACCTAGGAGTGCGACCAAGGTTCGGAGTTTCCTGGGGTTGGTTGGGAACTTCCAGAGATTCGTACGTAAAATTTCCAGAGTAGCAGCAACCTTGTAAGATTTGACAAAGAAGGGACATAATTTCTTGTGGAAAAAGAGATGCTAGTGAAGTTTTCAGGAGATGAGTCAGAGGATGATGAGTGCCCCCATCTTGAGGCTACCAGAAGAGGGTGTTGGGAATCTAGTCTACTGCGATGCATCAGGAACTGGATTGGGTTATGTCATGATGTAGGAGTGAGTGGTGATCACCTATGAATCATGATAGTTGAGACAACATAAGCAGAACTATGCTACCCATGAAATGAAGTTAGAATCAATGGTTTTTCCCATGAATATGTGGCATCACTGCTTGATGGTTGAACAGTTTACTATCTTCTATGATCACACGTATAGTGACACGAGCCTTTTATATATATAACATTTTATTATTTTAAGCATAATTAATCATTAGAGTAAAAGACAAGGATCGTAAAGTCTAGTTTCTTGGAAGACTAGGTACATATAACATAAAACATGGGACTACAAAAAACTTCTTTATTTAATCTCCATAAAGAGATTCTAACTTACTTTGAGCTCTTACATCTGCATACGGTACCGTAGGGAACACATGAACAAAGGGATGAGCTAAAAAGCCCAGTAAAGGAATGAACATAAGGATACATCTCAAGCACATGAGTTAGGAGGCATGACATAATGATATCCAAATCATGAAACTTATAAAATCATTTAATATAAGCATGGGATCTTATAAACATGGAATCGTATAAATGTTGCAGAATCATAAATCATATCTTTAGTACGGGTCAAGGCTAACCTCCAATCCCGTCTCCCATTTTAGTACAGGTCAAGGCTAACCGCCAATCCTGTTTCACATCACATCTCATGAGACTTATCCTTACCCAATGCATTTGAGCACTATTTAGGCTCACCCATCTAAACATATTCATGAATATCCTTGCCACATAAATATTCTTACCACATATACAATCATGCATATTCAACCATACACAAACATAAGGGTACCCATGAAAGGAATTTGGTATCTCAATCATGACATCAATCATAACCAATGGGCGTATCATGAAAGTGTCCATATAAGGAAATAATTTGAAGTATAGAGACATTCATAGGGTAAAATAGGCATATAACATGGTCAGTGGTTTCAAACATAAGTGAAAACATATTTGAAATGTATTTTAGAAACATTAGCATTAAAACATTTTTGTGCGGTTTTAAGGAAAACACTCTAGAGATTTTCAAATAGAAAAGAGGAAATTCTTTTATATAAAACCAGAATTGAACCAAGAATTTTTTCATAATAAAAATACTGATTTTATAAATACAATGGTTTCTTAAAATAGAGGATAGAGTGAACTTGAAATTTGGGTTAAAAAATTTGGGGAGTCCCCTTAAAACATGTTTTCTTATCGAAAATATCTAAGGAGTGAATCTTTCAAAAACATGTATATCCACGAAAGAAAGTGATAAAAGGGTATTGATATTAGAATCTTCCACAACTATCCAGAATTAATAGGATTCACATAAATATATATGATAGCATCTATTTTAAAGAAAGATAAGGCAACCCGAAAGAACGAAGAAGGTTTGGGTAGAATTCATTACGATTTTACCGGCATGGTGTCGAGTGTACCCAAGATGGATTGATGAGAGAGATAAGAGCTTATAATCACTTATAAAACATTATGGAAGTATGGGGAAGGTGTATAAACATACCCCATCACTTGGTATTACAAAAAAAGGCATAACATAAGGAAAAATCTTGATTAAGAGTGAAAGGGGAGGATCCCTTACCTTAAATCTGGTGGTGTTATTCACTTGTTATTAATGATCTGAATAAACAAATTAGGATGATTAATTCATAATTAAAGAATATATTATATATCTAATTTATTTATTATAACCCTTTTTAGTTCATTCAAAGCCTTTTTGATTAGTTATAAGGTTCAATTTCATTGTTCGGGCTCGTTTGTTTACTTGGCTTTAAAAGATCGGTTCACTTATATTCAAGTTTGGATTATATGAAAGATGAAAGTGGTTGTCTAGAATTGAAGTTACATTAATTAGTTGATATCTAGTAGATTACATGGTTTTAATTTTAATTAGGTTACTTAGAGTTATGTTGAATTTTTACATATATAACCTTATTGATAAATGTTTTTTTATTCAGTGGGTTTGATTACAAAGAATGTGTTTTTCATTATAACTTAATTTAATTTGTACCAAAAGATTACAGAAGAAAAAATAGGATATATTACATATATAATAATATGGTTAAACCATAACACAAACGGTTTCATTACCATAATTAAAGATAATAATAGAAATTAATAAACCATTGTCCTTGAATGTGCTAAATTAGCACATCTCAAACGGTGCTTTCATTTCTTTCAAATAAAAGGGTGGGGAAAGAGATAAGATAATGAAATATACAACTACAATGAATAAATTATATTACATGTATGTTGTTGGATTTATCAAACTATTATGGTGAAGGTAGGTGAGGAAAGAAAACAAAAAATAAAGGAACTTAAAAGAAAAGAAGAAATTTGGAACCATGAATTTACCTCTTGAGAATTCCTCCTTTGAGAACCTCTTAAGGGGAGAGTTTTTGGTATTTTGAGGATGCTGAGAGATTTTTGACGTGGGGGAGGACCTTAGGGAGAGTATTGGGCATAATTTATAGAAGGCTTGGAGCTTGAGAGGAGTGGATAGAAGAGGGATTGAAGGGGGGGTTTTTATAGTGGAGGAGAGGAGGGATTTCATGATATTATAATCATTAATTTATTATTTCCTCCCAAGACAAGGAATAGTAATTATTCCATGACCAAGAATAGTAAATGGGTCATGTGAATTTGAACCAAGTGGGCTTACATCAGCAGAGCATCATCGATGACTCAATTAATCCATTATTTAGCATTTATTGTAAATTATCTCATTCTACTATTCATAAAAAATTCAAGTATTTCATAAAAATACCAAAAATTTACCCCAACCATTTTCAACATGTAGAATCCAAAAATGAATTCCATTTTTCAAAAATAATTTTCTAATTTAGATTATTTTAATATTTAATTAAAATAATGATTTATTATCAAAACCAGTTTTAAAACATTCATTAACTCATTCTAAAATATAGGTATATCGTACTTCCAACTTGAATATTATTTTTATACCACCACAGGTGAGGTTTATATTAATTAGGGTGTATCACTATTCATAAGATTATGTTACTATTCATTTGGGTATGTTACTATTCACAGAAAATTATTTTTGTTTTATTAGACTTCAAAAAAAATCTTGAACACAACTGTGTATGCAGAATTTTCAAAATTTCAAACACAGAAGTGACAAACTTATGTTTAAAGGTCACTTATCACTTAGTAGTTCATTATGTTGCGCTTTTATGTGATTTTATGACATAAATACAAGAAGGGAATTTCCATTGAAAAACTTTGGGTCGTTACATTCTTCCCCCCTTATGAAATTTCTCCCTCAAAATTTCATTTTACATACTAAGAAAAAAACAGGTGTGGGTACTTTTCATTCATTGCTTCCTCCAATTCCCATGTTTCATCCTCAAAGTTATGGTTCCTCCACAACACTTTGACAATATGGGTTGTCTTGTTGCGTAGAACCTTATCTCTCTGATCCAGAATCTTTACTGGCTGCTCCTCATAGAAGAGATCATCTTCCAGCTGCACCACCACTGAGTTTAGTACATGTGAGGGATCAGGTATGTACTTCCTTGAAAGTGATATGTGGAAAACATCATGAACTTGAGCCATATTTGGTGGAAGTGAAAGCCGATAGGCCACAGATCCTATGCGGTCAAGGTATCAAAGGGGCCAATATACCTTGGGCTTAGCTTCCCTTTCTTACCTAATCGCACGACTCTCTTCCATGGAGATATTCGAAGGAAGACTCTATCTCTAATGTTGAACTCCAAGTCCCTTCAACAGTTGTCATCATAGCTCTTTTTCTGACTTTGAGCAGCTTTGTTGTGTTTCTGGATGACTTGAACCTTCTCCGTCATCTCTTGAACAAGATTGGGTCCAAGTAACTTTCTTTCTCCAACTTCATCCCAACATGTTGGAGTTCAACATCACTTTCCATACAGAGATTCATATGGAGCCATATGAATACTCTAGTGGAAGCTATTGTTGTATGAGAACTCAACCAATGGGAGATGCTGATCCCATCCACCTTTGAATTCTAGAGAGCAGGCTCTAAGCATATCTTCAAGCGTCTGAATAGTTCTTTCAGACTGGCCATCAGTTTGGGGGTGATAGGTCGTGCTGAAAATTAATTCAGTACTCAAATAATGTTGAAGGCTCCTCTAGAATTTAGATGTGAACCTTGGATCATGTTTAGAGACAATTTAGAGTGGAACACTGTGAAGTCTCACTAATTCCTTTACATATAACTTTGCAAGTTGTTCAAGTGAGAGATATTCCTGAATAGAAATGAAATGGGATGTCTTGGTGAGTCAGTAAACCACAACCCATAACGAATTATTTCCCTTCGACGTCTTTGGGAGACCCATGAAAAAGTCTATAGTAAGATTTTCCCATTTTCACATGGGTATAGGCAATGTCTGCATCATACCTTTGGACTTTTGTCGCTCATCTTTAACTTACTGACATTCCAAGCACCTTGATATATATTTCGCAATCTCCTTCTTCATGTTATCCCACCAGAAGTGTTCTTGGGGATCACGGTACATTTTGGTACTCCCAGGATGGATAGAGAAGGTTGAGCTATGTGCATAATTAAATATCTCCTTCTTTATCTCTGGATCAGATGGTACACATAATCATGTCCCAAATCTTACAACTCCTTCCTCATCAATTTTGAAATCGGAGGATTTCCCGTTTTTAACAGCTTCCACCCTTTTCTGAATTTCCACATCCTTTTGTTGAGAAAACTTTATTTTCTCCATGAGGTATGGTTGAGAAATCATTTGAGAAAGGATTGATGATGTTCCTCCCTTAATGATTCCCATGTCTATACTTTAAAAATCTAAGAAGATCAGACCCTTTTTAACTCTCATCATTGATAAAGATGCATAATCCTTTCTACTTAGAGCATCTACCACCTTGTTTGCCTTACCGAGATGGTAGTGGATTGAGAATTCATAATAATTGATGAGCTCTATCCATCTTCGTTGGTGCATATTAAGCTCTTTCTGTGTGAATATATATTTGATACTATTGTGGTCAGTATATATCTCACATTTTTCTCCATAGAGATAATTCCGCCAAATTTTCAACGCAAAGATCACAACCGCAAACTCCAGATCATGCATGTGATAGTTTTTCTCATGTATTTTTAGCTTACTTGAGGCATAGGCTATCACTTTATCATTTTGCATTATCAAATATCCTAAGACTTTCTTAGAAGCATCACTATACACCACAAATAGTTCTCCACTTGAAGGGAGTGAGTACCAGTGCAGTGATAAACCTCTTTTTCCACTCCTTGAAAAAGTCTTCAAATTCCTGTGTCTAGAAGAAATTTACTCCCTTTCGTGTCAGATTGGTCATTGGGTTTGAAAATTGTGTAAATTTCTTCACGAATCATCGATAATACCCAGCTAGAACTAAAAAGCTATGGATCTTTGTTACAGATGTTGGCCTCGACCACTCTTTAATTGCCTTCGTCTTGGAAGGTTCCACAGATATCCTTTTCCTGGTGATAACATGCACCAAGAATGATACTTCCTCCATATATAACTCACATTTACTATAATTTGCATACAACTTCTCCCTTCTCCAAGTCTTTAACACAGTTTCCAAATGCTCTTCATATTCCTCCTTGCTCTTGGAGTATATCAGAATATCATCAATAAAGACCACCACAAATTTGTCGAGGTAATATCTAAAGACTCTATTCATTAAATCCATGAATGTTGATGGAGAATTAGTGAGTCCTAAGGGCATCACTATGAACTCATAGTGTCCATACCTCGTTCGAAAGGCAGTCTTGGGAATATCTTTCTTCCTCAACTTTAGTTGGTGATATCCCGACCGAAGGTCCACCTTAGAGAAATAACTGGCCCCACGAAGCTGATCGAACAAATAATCTTTCCGTGGAGTGGGGTACTTGTTCTTTATAGTGATTTTATTGAGATCACGATAATTAATACATAGGCGCACTGATCCATCCTTCTTCTTGACGAAGAGGACTGGAGCACCCCACGGGGAAGCACTCGGGCGCATAAAACCCTTCTCTATATTCTCCTGTAACTGCTTCTTCAGCTCTTCTATCTCTATGGTGTCCATTCTGTAAGGTGTCTTTGAGATTGGTAGAGATCCAGGGATAAGTTCAATTGAGAACTCAACCTATCGGTTAGGAGGAAGACCAGGCAAATCTTTGGGGGAATATATCAGTGTAATCCCTCACGATGGGCATGTCTTGAAGCATGATTCTCTCCTTTGTCTCCATAATTTAAGCTTGGTATGCATGCTCATAACGAATCAATATCCAAACTTGAGATGAAGGTTCTAAAGGAGAATCATCTTTCTCCTTGCACTTGTACAGAATCGGAGGATGGTTCGGGATGTGAAGAGCAATCTCCCTTTCCCGGAAGTCGATATTGGATTTGTACAAAAATAGCCAATCCATGCCCAAGATAGCGTCAAACTCCACTAAAGGAAGTATGAAAATATTTTCTGGGAGGTTTAGTCCACAAACGTTAACTGGGGAGGAGTTATAAACCATGGATGCAATAATTTCCCCATTCACTGTTCTCACAGATAACTTTTCCTCCAAATTTTTAGGCGGTGTTTAAATAGTTATACTAAACTTGAAAGATATGAAAGAATGCGTAGAACTAGAATCAAATAGTACATTTTCTATTCTTTAATGAATAACAAGAGTACCTGTCACCACATCATTTTTCAGCTCCACCTCAGTGGTAGTGATAGAAAAAGCCCTTCCTTGTTGCCTTGGAGGCTATTGCTGATTGACTCCGACAACCCTCGACTTAGGGAAATTGTTCGAATAATGCCCAAGCTCCTTGCAGTTATAACACTGCAGTACAGGCTGAGTTTTGATCTGAAACTTCCTTTCTTCTTCAACATTAGTGGGATTTTTCATACCCCTTTGGAAATTCTTGGCTAGATAACCAAAATTTCCACATTTGAAGCAATCCTTGGTTCCCTTCAAATAGTTACCAGGATGCTTCTTCCCACAATTTTTGAAAAGGGGAAAGTTGGGATTGTTTCTATCATGGGATTTTTTTATGGACCACTCATGTTTTTTTCCATCTTCCGCTTCTTGTCACTAGGCCCATGAGACCACTGAGATTATCCATTCTCCATTTCAACCTTGAGAGAACAAAAGAAAATATCCTCATTGCTGTCAAAGTATCGAATTTCCAATACTTTTCATAGACTCGGATTTAGTCCTCTAAAGAAGGGATCCACCTTACTTTCTATGTTCATGAAAAATCCAGAGGCTTACCTTGAAAGCCATGTAAAGTTCGCTTCATATGCCTCGATGGACTCATCTTCCTTCTACTTGAGTCCAAGGAACTCTCTTTCCATATTGAGACGGAGGGTTCGAGGAAAATATTTGTTAAAAAACATTTTCTTGAATTCCTCCCATTCTATGGAATCAATTTCCTCTTGGGACTTCGTATTATTGATCAGTGTCCACCACTGATAAACTTCCCCATCAAAATGATAGATTTCCAGTACAACTTTCTCTTCTTCCGAGCACTGGAGGATAGAGAAAATCTTTTAAATGGAGTTAATATATTGTTCTACGAGGACGGGATCAGAAGACCTACTAAACATGTGAGACCTTTGCCGCATGAAGGATTCTATGACAACTTGATCTTTCCTTGGAGGAGGGGGACATTCCACCCGATTCAAGTTATTATTTATAACTCGATCCAGCTGAGCAAGTACTTCCATGATGTTTTGAGCACCTGATTCCGTCACATCAGGCATGTCATTAGTACAATCATCACATTGCCTATCACATTGGTTTTTGGAACATGTTCTTCTCTTTCCCTCCATTAACTAAGAAAAAGAACGTATAATTAGAGGTCTTGAATACTTAGCTATTGAGCATAAAAAGGAAACTTTGAACATTAAATTATAAACTTATAAATAATAAGTTCATCCAAACTTGTGATTCCTTAGGTTTATATCTAGGTTATCCTTGATCTATTTCTTAACTTATATTCTTATGGTATTTTTTGTCCCTTAATAATGGTTTGTAGTAAACTCGTGAATCTACCAAAGAATATCCCTTGGGAGTGTCGTAACCAAGAGTACAGAAAGGCCCGTTGTTGTGCACTATTTCTCGTTCGAGTCTATCTCAAAGCGGTGTTTTTGGGTTTTAACCCTAGATACATCTGTGCCAGAGCCACCTCTAACTTCTCGTATCGAAACAGGGATGTATTTGCTTGACAAACCACTTACTCTATACTCACCAAAATTTAGGACTGTTTTCTTATACTTAGTCTCATCCTTAAGGTTCTCACTATGGTTCTCTATTCCTAATCTCCAAAAATAACTAGACCATCCTATGATACCAACTATAGAAACCCGAGCCTTTTACATATAACATTTCATTATTTTAAGCGTAATTAATCATAAGAGTACAATCCAAGGATCGTTAAGTCTAGTGTCTTGTAAGACTAGATACATATAACATAAAACATGGGACTAAAAAAAAACTTCTTTATTTAATCTCCATAAAGAGCTTCTAACTTCCTTTGATCTCTTACATCTGCATAGGGTACCCTGGGGAACACATGAACAAAGGGATGTTCTAAAAATCCCAGTAAAGGAATGAACATAAAGATACATCTCAATCACATGAGTTAGGAGGCATGGCATAATGATATCCAAAGCATGAAACTTATAAAATCATTTAATATAAGCATGGGATCTTATAAACATGGAATCATATAAATATGGAAGAATCATAAATCATATCTTTAGTACGGGTCAAGGCTAACCGCCAATCCCGTTTCACATCACATCTCATGAGAATTATCCTTATACAATGAATTGGAGCACTATCTAGGCGCACCCATCTAAAAATATTCATGAATATCCTTGCCACATAAATATTCTCACCACATATTCAATCATGCATATTCAACCATACACAAACAAAAGGGTACCCATGAAAAGAATTGGGTACCTCAATCATGACATCAATCATAACCAATGGGCGTATCATGAAAGTGTCCATATAAGGAAAGAATTAGAAATACGTGGACATTTATAGGGTAAAATAGGCACATAACATGGTAAGTGGTTTCAAACATAAGTGACAAGATATTAGAAATGTATTTTAGAAACATTAGCATTAAAACATTTTTGTGCGGTTTTAAGGAAAACACTCTAGAGCTTTTCAAATAGAAAAGAGGACATTATTTTATATAAAACCAGAATTTAACCAAGAATGTTTTCATAATAAAAATACTGATTTTATAGAGGAAATGGTTTCTAAAAAATAGAGGATAGATGAACCTGAAATTTGGGTAAAAAAATTTGGGGAGTCCCCTTAAAACAGGTTTGCTTATCGGAAAGATCTAAGGAGGGAATCTTTCAAAAACATGTATATCCTTGAAAGAAAGTGATGAAAGGGTTTGATATTAGAATATTTCATGACTATAAATGATTCATAGGATTCACATAAATAGATATGATAACACCATTTTGAAAGAAAGATAAGACAACCAGTAGGAATGAAGAAGGTTTGGGTAGAATTTATTACAATTTTACCGGCATGGTGTTGGGTGTACCCAAGAGGGCTTTATGAGGGAGATAAGGGCTTCTAATCACTTAAAGAACATTAGGTAAGTATTGGGAAGGTGTATAAACATACCCCATCACTTGTTATTACACAAAAAGTCATAAAATAGAGAACAATCTTGATTAAGAGTGAAAGGGGAGGATCCCTTACCTTAATCCGGTGGTGTTCTTCACTTGTTATTAATGACATGAATAAAAAAATTAGGATTATTAATTCATAATTAAAGAACATTTTATATATGTAATTTATTTATTATAACCCTTTTTATTTCATTCAAATCATTTTTTAGAAGTTATAAGGTTCAATTTCATTGTTTGGGCTCGTTTGTTTACTTGGCTTTAAAAGATCAATTCACTTATATTCAAGTTAGGATTATATGAAAGATGAAAGTGGTTGTCTAGAATTTAAGTTAAATTATTTAGTTTATATAAATTAGATTAAATTGTTTTAATTTTAATTAGGTTACTTGGAGTGATGTTGAATTATTACATATATAACCTTAGTGATAACTATTTTTGTTATTCGGTGGGTTTGATTACAAAGAATGTTTTTTTCATTATAAGTTAAATCCATTTGTACCAAAAGATTACAGAAGAAAAAATAGGATATACTACATATATAATAATCTGGTTCAACCATAACACAAATGGTTTCATGACCATAATTAAAGATAATATTAGAAATTGATAAACTGTTGTCCTTGAAAGTTCTAAATTAGCACATCTCAAACAGTGCTTTCATTTCTCTCAAATAAAAGGGTGAGGAAAGGGAGAAGATAATGAAATATAACACTAGAATGAAGAAATTATAGTACATGTATGTTACTGGATTTATCATACTGTTATGGTGAAGGGAGGTGAGGAAAGAAAACAAAAAAGAAAGGAACTTAAATTAAAAGAATAAATTTGGAAAGAGGAATTTAACTCTCGAGACTTCCTCCTTTGAGAACCTCTTAAGGGGAGAGGTTTTTGTATTTCGAGGAGGCTAAGAGCTTTTGGACATGGGGGAGGACCTTGGGGATAGGATTGTGAATAATTTAGAGATGTCTTGGAGCTTGAGAGGAGTGGAGAGAAGAGGGAGTGAAGGGGGGTTTTTATAGTGGAGGAGAGGAGGGATTTCATGATATTATAATCATTAATTTATTATTTCCTCCCAAGACAAGTAATAGTAAGTATTTAATGACAAAGAATAGTAAATGGGTCATGTGAATTCGAACCAAGTGGGCTTACATCAGTATATCATCACTGATGAATCAATTAATCCATTATTTATCATTTATTGTAAATTATTGGATTCTACTATTCATAAAAAATTCAAGTATTTCAGAAAAATCCCAAAAATTTACCCCAGCCATTTTTCAACCTGTAGAATCAAAAAATGAAGTCAATTTTTCAAAAATAATTTTCTAAATTAGATTATTTTAATATTTAATTAAAATAATAATTTATTATCAAGACCAGTTTTAAAACATTCATTAACTCATTATAAAAAATAAGTATATCGTACTTCCAACTTGAATATTATTTTTATACAACCATAGGTGAGGTTTCTATTAATTAGGGTATATCAATATTCCTAAGGTTATGTTACTATTCATTAGGGTAGGTTACTATTCCCCATAAATTATTTTTGTTTTATTAGACTCCAAAAAACACCTTGAACACAACCGTGTATGCCGGATTTTCAAAATTTCAAACACAAAAGTGACAAAATCATGTTTAATGGTCTCTTATCACTTAGTAGTTCATTATGTTGTGCTTTTATGTGATTTTATGAAATAAATATAAGAAGGTAATTTCCATTGAAAAACTTTGGGTCGTTACAACACAAGTCTCATGTATATCTTCTCATAGAAGGACTTGAACCTAAGACAACACTGATGGATGGAGATCCTCTAGGACTATGACATTGAGATAGTCTACACTCATGGGAAGAGAAACTTGGTGGAAGAGGTACTCAGCATGAGGTCTAGCTTACAATTACTGAGTGAGTCGATAGAGCAGCTAGATACGTTGCGGTTATCCTTCATGCGTAGTGATGGAGTGGCATACCACCAGTACATGACTGTCACTCCCCCACTCTTTCGGTGAGTATGAGAGAAACATCTTGGGGATATTGACTGTGAGTCCCAGTGTGCTCATATGTCCTCATGATAGGCTCTTGGATGATTTTCTGAAGGTGGGGAGCACGTTGTACTTTTTAGAGGATGCACCGTGGTACCTGTGACTCTATGAGAGGAGGTGTTGAGGGAGTTCGACGCATCCCCTTTGGCGGTACATCTTGATGAGGTGAAGATGTACCAAGATCTCCGACATCAGTTTTGGTGGTCGAGGATGAAGAAATCAGTGGCAGAGTTCATTTCACGATTCCTCACTTGCTAGCAAGTGAAGGCCGATCACTAGGTTATAGCAGACTTGACTCAGCCACTCAAGGTACCAGAGTGGAAATGAGATGGTATCTCGATGGAATTCATGACAGGATTATCACGTACATCTAGGGCCACAACTCTATCTGTGAGATCGTTGACCGACTCACCAAGTCGTCCCATTTTCTAGCAATACGAGAGTAGGGATCAGTAGAGGTATTGGGACGCCTCTATGTACAAGAGATAGTAAGACATCATAGGGTGCCATCGATGATCATCTTTGATTGTTACACTCGTTTTAAATTAGAGTTGTCAAAGGGATTACATGAGGAATTCGGGACTCAGCTACGATTGATCACCGCCTTTCATCCTCAGACATATATTTATATGGATCAAAGCATACAGATGCTTTAGTACATGCTCTGTGATTGCATCCTTGATGTTGACCACAGTTGGGAGGATCACTTTTACTTGGTGGACTTCTTATATAACAATACTATCACTCCACCATTGGCATGGAACCGTTTGAGGATTTGTACGGGTGACCATGAAGATCCCCTTTATACTGGACATACCTGGGGGAGTTAGCACTCATGGGTCCAGAGTTGGGATGGGCTTCCACTGAGAAGGTTCAGGTCATCTAGTAGAGGATGAAGACTGCATAGAGTATAAATAAGACTTATGTTGATAGTTGATGGAGACCCTTAGAGTTTGAGGATGGAGACCATGTTTTCCTATTAGTCTCACCTCAATGAGGATTATATAGAATTGGTCAGGGCAGAAAGCTATCTCCAAGCTTCATCAGACCTTTCTATATTCTCAGTAGAGTGGGTGAAGTGGCATACCACCTAGCTCTTCCCCCAAAAATTCACTGAGTGCATAATGTTTTCCATGTTTCGTAGTTGAAATGATACGTGAATGATCCATCACACATCATTGACTGGGGAAAGATAGACATTGACGATGGGGTGACATTTGTAGAGTTCCCTGTGAAGATAGGGATTGACAGGAGCATGTCCTACGGGGGTGGTAGATTCCTCTGTTGTGATTTCAGTGGAAGCACAAGGACCTCCAGTTGAGAACATGGGAGCGGGAGGCTTTTATTCGTGCTCAGTATCCCAATTTACTTACTTTGACTTTGTTGTGTCTTTTGGGGACAAAGATCCCTAAGGTGGGGAGAATGTAATGACATGAAAATTTTGTATAATTTTTTTAATTATATAGGATTATTACGAGACTGATAAAATTGACGGCACATGATTCTAAGGCTAGGTGTTCCCAGAACAGAATTTTGAACTTTGTTTAAGTTATGTTCAGCAAACGTGTGAGTGGATATTTCTATATTTTGAACTGATGATCAAATTAAAAATTCGAGGGCAATGTTGAATTCACAGTGCCAGGATTTGATTAGGAAAACCTTAACTTCGACCAGAAAGGGTTGGATGAAAAAGTTATTATTTAGACTTTTCGAAGAAAATAATAAAATAACAAATTGAGTTATTTTATTATTTCTTTAAAACCATTGGGAAAAGGTTGAGGGACCTCATAATTAATAGATTATATAATAACATGTTTCACTAGGTTGTGTAACAGCACCTTTGGGTAATTAATAAGTTAATTAATTAATTCTTTAATTAATCACATTAATGAGTAGAGAGTTAAACTCTTTAACACTGATGTTAAATAAAATATTGGTGAAAGGGTTTGAGAAATCGTGGGAGAACTCTCAAAGAATCATTGCCGGAAATACTCTCCAACGAATAATTAATGAAACCATTGAGGATTAGATCAGGAGATCGACGAACACTGGTGAAAGTCTTAGAACAACATATTCTCCTCCTTCTTCATCAGTGGAATCCAACGTGTTTGAGGTAGGGATTTTGTTTATTCAATGTGAATTATTGATTCAACCTACATCGTTCATGAATTACATGATGAATTTGGATAAAAAAACTAACGACTTTATCTATGATCCATTTGAATCGGTGGGATGTTATTGTGTGAAAATAATCTAAGTGTTTTTTTGATTACTTTTACTTGTTAAAACACTAACGCGGAGGGTGTAGGCCAATCTGAACAAGCCCCGAACCCTCCGCCGCTCTCAGTTATGATGCATTATTCGTGGTCGAATGTTCAAATTGATGGAAACTTGAAACTGAGGGTCACACAGTAAAGGTGTCATCCCGGGAGGCTCATAGGTGCAGACGAGAATAAAATCAAACCACCAGAGCTTCATCGGATGCCCGTGGAAGTGTCGTCGGCACGACACCACTGGTGCTGCAGCACCGATGACTAGAGGTGGCCGTAGACTCTCACCTTCCAAGAGGATGGGGAAGCACCCTCAGGTACCACAGAAGACGGGGGTGGTTGGATGACTCTGGCCGCATGGATGCCGGGTGGCGCACCGTTGAGGTGGCGACGTTATCCAACCGGTTGCCGCAGAGGAGATGACAGCAGCCAAGGGGCTGTCGTGGAAGAGGTATCACAGATCTAATCCAAGGAGGAGGGTAGAACTAAGACCATGGGTCCCAAATTTGACCTGTCCACAAGGACCGGTCAGCTAGAGTGGTGCCAGGCTGGCACCACTGATTGAAGAACCCGGACAGACTTAGTCCGTTCCGGGAAGCTTGACCGTTCCCATCTTGCAGGTCGCACACTGCCAGCGGGTTAGGCTGGTTCCGCAACCCAGTGGGCCATGCCCCACCATGTGGCCTAGTCTGATCCCACAATCCAGCAATCCAAACCAGACCTAGCCAGACTGGGCCGGGCATAACAGGTTGTGTTTGGCAGGACCCAAACCCATTTCGACCCCAATTTCATTTAAAGGGCCATATCTCATAAACCAAACGTCTATTTGAAAAACCTATTGTGAAACTAGAACCCTTAGGATGAGGCAGTCATTTTGATACACTTCACTTGGATTTTGGAGAATGTTGTATTATGGCTGGGTTGGATCAGCCTCGAATCCAACCGGGCCCTCGGTACTAAAATGCCTATAACATATAGACCGGGCGTCCGATTGACGCGTCGTCTATTGCATTGGAACCTTTATGACATGGAGGTATTTTGAGTTACTTATTCATGGGACTTTGTGGTAGTTCAAATATGACCATTGGATTGATGAGCAGAATCTACCGAACTCAAGCGCACTAAGTGCGGGAATCCTATGGCTGGCTATCAAGTGGAGAGAGACCCTATGGATTGGCATTATGCGACTTACAACCATGTTTGGATGAGAGACTTAAGACCCTGTATGGATCAGTATTAGAGCAACCCAATGAGGACCATACTTAGTGTGGCCCATTTCAGATCAACGACTTAAGACTCTATGTGGGTCGACCACTTATGACCCTGTGTGAATCATCAATAGCACAACCCAACAAGGACCAACCCTATAACACCCCGTTGTGGATCAGAAACTTACGACCCTGTGTCGATCGACGACTTATGAACCTGTGTGGATCATCAGTATCATGACCCAATGATGACCATCCCTATAGTGGCACATCGTGGATCAGAGACTTATGACCCTGTGTGGATCGATGACTTACGACCCTATGTGGATCTGTGATTTACAACCCTCTATGGATCAGCTTTGGAACAACTTATTTGTGGTACAGGAGTATAAATTCTCAAAAAAATAAGATTATCTATCTTCATGACTAATCATCATTATTATTTTTTAAGTTATAACTGGTGTGAGATGTTATTTACTTATGCTTTGTGATTGAGATCATGATTTGAGGTTTTTCCTTTGTTGGATTCTGAGAGACTATCGGTGGTCATAGGGTCCTTACTGGGTATCGTTATAATCACCCCTGCACTTTCTTCTCCCTCACCTTGTTGTGTCTTGTAAAAGCAATGGATAAATTTTACCTATATTTGGGAAGCCACGACTAGATGGTGTACAGAGGTGACTAGTTGATATGGAGATCCAAAGTAATGAGCTATAACTACCGTTCAGGAAAGATCCTTGGAGGACAACCTCAAGAGTTGTTTTTCCTTTATATTGTATTTTCTTTTAGTTGGGTTTTTATTATTTCTCATTCTACTTTAGTTCACACTTATACATTCAGCAGTTTTACTATGTGGTTGTTCTTGTTGGGTATTAGGTCTGTGTGTTTGCAGGATTAAAGACAATGCCTTCCCAATTTTAGGGATATGCCTTTCTAGTGATAGTCTCCAACCCTGGACTATGGAAGGTTGGATTGGGGTAGTCATGGCATGGGCCCTAGGGGAAGGGTCATGACACCCTGCCCTCATGATAACTGAAGCGTACCACCTCTGAAAAACTGCAATGATCCATAGGATCACCAATTTGAGTTTGTTCTACTGGTTCAACACTAAAACCAGTCACCAATCTCTTTCCATTGATACCTAGACCTACTTATGTTTTGTGGTTGGTATTCATGCCACCTCACCTACACCCTACCAATGAGTGGCAAATTTTCTTACATGAGGACCTAAAATCAATCTATGACTCGAAAACAACAGCCTTCATGTAGAAAAAATCTTCCCCTACAATAATCCGAATATGCTAAAATGGTTTCCATGAAACACTGAATTCAACATATATTCATGTGGAAATATATGCATAAACAGATCTTGTTCAATGATCAGAACATTGATAACGACCTACTAGATTTCCTATAATTTGTACAATTGAAGGATTTTAAAAATAGAGTGGTAGCTCTGGGAGAATTACACAAATCATTGTAGTAGTGGTGTCTTATTTCATATGAAATTGATATGTTAATCTAAGAAGGAATAACCTAAATACATAATAGATATGAGTAGATCTTGACTGGGCCCAAAACAAGTCATCCTCTAATGAAAATCAGATCATGATATGCCTGTTATCAAGAAAGACCACCATTACACGATCCAATAATCCCAAAGATCCAAAAATGAACCTAAAAAAATAATACAATGATGGATGATGCTACTTTAACCAAGATATCATTGTTTGATTTAGAATAGATAAGGAATCTGTGAACTTTTGGGTCAAGAGAAATTGTTGTGGGATGCCTTCGAACAACTCAGAGACATTTAGGTTGAGAGAGATCTAGGGGAAAGATAGGAAGCAATAATGTTTATAAAAAGGGGGAACTGAGTGAGTCTGATCACCCTCACTGAACATCATAGGTCCCTCCCCCACCAAGGTAGGAGGGGATGGAATAACATCTATCACCTCTAAATGCATAGAGATGTGATATTAAAATCTTAGTTAGTCCCTCAAACCCCCTGGGAAGGTGACACTATCTTTCTATTCTCATTCATTAGCTTCAACAAATCTTCTTGACGATATTTAATCCTATTCCCTATCCCTATTGTTTTATCATATTAATTTACTAAAAGATATTTTACACTATCAATAGTTCTTAAGATTTCAAAAACTTAAGAGCTGATAATTATTACAAGATTTGAGTATGCTTTTGTTGAATTTTATGCCCCATCAATTTTATCATCATAAAATTTGATATCTTCCTTGGTATGTTTGATCTAGTTAATAAAAATATTTTAAAATATTTATTCCATTTGTTCTTCTATTTTTAATTTATTGAACTCATGTTTATTCTGAATATAAATTTCATCAAGTTGTTTCATTGAATTCTAGTTTGTGAAAACATAAATTATCCACTATATGTATTTACTTCTAGCTTGAATATCCAAAAATATTTTCCTAATTCCTTCAATAATTTTAATTACTTCATTGATGTAATTCATTCCCATATCCACTCAATTAATTCATATAATTAGAGAACTATTAGTACAATCAGAAGAAACATTTATAACAGATAGATCTTCCATTTGAGATGGTTTAACTTTATAGTTCCTTTCATCATACTGATCTTTAGAAACATCCAAAATGTCAAATTATTTATTAGTTTCTTCTTTATCTAAATTATTTTCAATGAATTTTTTTCTTCTTCCTATGAATATTTTTATTTTTCTGGTATACTATGATTAGGATCCTTCTATGTTTGAATAGATAATGAATTATAAGTATTCAAAGACATTTTTTCAATATCTAAGGCTTTATTTATTTATCTAGTATACTCATCTTGTTTTTAAAAAACTAGCCCTTCCTTTTTTTTTAAATATTCTCTCCATAAAATTAAACATTTTATAATTTTATATTATCAATAATAACTTCTTTTATATATTTCTTTTTCAATAGATAGATCTTATATCAGATCTTATACTGATTTCCCCTCTAGTTGAACATAATGAAGTTATTATAATTGAATAATGGAAAAGGAGGAATGCAGAGAGATTCTCACTAAATTGTGATATCAGTTTTTTATTTTATTCTATCAATTCATGTGAAGAACCAACCCCCAGGGCCCGTTCTATTACTACCCCAAGCCCACATACCAAAGGGAAGGGGCTGGAGACTAGCGCTGAAGACATTATCCTACAAGTGGTGGGAATTTTCTGAGTACCTATAGACACTCACACACACAACCCCAGCCCACAATGCTGAAAAAGGAAACATGCATACCACTAAGACAACCACTGAGAGTAAAGGTACATGCTGTAAGTAAAACGATAAAATATACAAACCCAATAAAAGACAAGCTGTAAAAAAGGGATTACGAGGTCTCAGATAATACATCCATAGAAAACCCTATTTGAATGATAATTGAAGAGTAGCTGCTATAAGTTGTAGGAGTAAGCCTCGCCTGTCTGATCTCACTGGGCACGACCTGGTCCTAGACCACCAAAGTCTCTGTCAATATGTTTGTCATCTTCAAAATATACTACATGTGTGGGTCGAGCCTGTGTAGGGGTGAGTAACATAATACTCAAGAGGGACCCCAAACCATGAAGAAAATTACACATGAAATGAAGGACTTCTCAAACTGGTATAACCTAAAGTATAGAAATCATGATTATAAGTCATAAAGTTGAACATCCTGTTTTGCTGAGGGACTCATCCATGACGATTCACTACTGTCTGTCTGGCCACTGAGGTCCCCTCATCCACTAGGCCACTGATTTGCATTCATCCCTGAGGTCTGCTGGGCCACTAAGGTCCACTCCTCATTCAAGCCACTGAGGTATGGTTGTCTGTCGGGCCACTAAGGTCCACTCATCTACCGAGCCACAAATATCCACTCGTCTTTGAAGCCACTGAGGTCTACTTCTCTCTTATCTTGGGCCATTGAGGTCCACTCTTCTGTTGGGCCACTAAGTTTAGCTCATCTACCAAGCCACTGAGGTATGCTCGTCACTTCCTCCGCATCACAACCAATAGTAGTATTTTCACATATAGTGTGCTTGATTCGAGGAGAATATACTCCTCCATCAATAGATCGTATCTCAACCTCTATAGAAACTAACTTTAGGTATTCCAAAAGAACCATCTTGTCGCAAGGGTCACATCACCACAAATGGATCATCAATCCGACACACGGTTTGGTAAATTATGCCATTCTACTAAAAGGGGTCAGTTGGGTTCGGGCTCTATCTGACTCGATCGGACCAACTCGACCCGATTCATCTAACTTGGTTGGACTGACCCAATATGATTCATCCAACCCAACTAGGTCTGGCTTGGCCCATGAGCCAGGCCCATTGAGCCTATTAGACCCAGCCCATTGGGTTGTGGATCTAACCTGGTGGCCTGGTCCTCCTTCGTCCCACGCCGTGTTGGGGGGGGGGTGATTTTTGCCAAGACAGGATGACCAGTGGCCCCATTAACCACTAGCCCAGCCCACAATGGCAGGCTGGTTTGTTCCAGCATAGACACAATAGGGGACGCATCCCCCATGTGTCGTGTGCTCAGCTCGGCTGGCCACCTACCCTAAACACGGTCCTCCAGACTGCGTGCTGGCATCGACCATGGGCCTGGCCGCGAGTCTCCCATCCTCACACGGTACCATGCTAGACCTGCAGTTCTGCACCGCCATGAACCACTGTCACAACCTCCTATATATAACGCGGTTCCCTTATGGCACTACAGTTTCACACCACCATGACATGTTGGCCGGGGCCCCCTCCACTATGGCACATGTTGCCTCTCGCATATGGTCATCGCCACATGTTTTCGGTGGCCCCGATCCTCCTCTCGCGGTGGCTACCATGGGTTCCACCACTGCCGGCCTTCAGTCCAGTGGCCCTCCTAGCCATGGCCTTCCTTCACCACTGTTGTGGTTTTTCTTAGACTATGGTTGTCATTAAGTTGCGAAGACTGAGGGAAAATGGGCAGAGAGGAAGAATGAACCAGGAACACATGAAGGATGGATCAAAACATTTGTTAGTGTCGGTATGATTCATCTTTTTTAGGAGTTTAACGAAGGATAAAAAAATGTGAATCCAACTGCTCATAACTCCCTACATGAAAAAATACCAAATCCTGTTAGAACAAATGACCCACAACTCAACCTGTTAACGGGTTAATCCACTTTCGTTGTTTAGAAAAAATGAATGGTGAATACAATTCATAAAAACGAAATCTCCCCCCTAGAGGTTGGAACGTTCATTGAAGAATATCACACCATTGCCGTTATTCATTTCTCAAACTGTCATTAGAAATTGTTCATCGATTATTTCTTTCCAATGCCAAAACTCCAAGGGTTCAGAGTAATCCTCGACTATGCCAATGATTAATCTTAAGTTAACCCACTAAATAGAGAAAACTCATTTGAACATTTATTTTATTCTATATTGCAGCATTGTTATGTTGTTTCCTTTATTAAACAACATTTCTATTACACTGTAATGAAATTCTAAATTCAAATTAAATAGACAAAGAGTTATTTTATTTTTCCATAATATTTTTTTTATTAAATTTTGTTAAAAATTATGAAAATTAAGTTTTTTTTCCTTCCACTCACAACGGTTGGGGTTAGGTCCTTCCATAGGTAAATTACTCATTCTAGACAAAACTACGCCCTCAGTTTTTTATTCTGGGCACCTGTTTATAATATTCCAAAACTGCTCACGTGTGCTATTTTAAATAAACTTAAAAAAAAGTTCAAACACTTATTTCAGGCTCACCAGGCCTTGGAATAAAATGTCTTCTAAGTACCTGGTCACAAAATAATCCCATATAATTTTAAAAAAATTACACAAAATTTCTGAGTCCTTATATTACCCCACCCTTTAGGGAATTACTTCCTGATAATCCAAAACAAGGGCTAGAAAAATAAATAGAGGAACTCAACTTAGATTTGTGCCACCCTCTCCCAAGTGTTTTACAAGAGATCCACGTGCTACCACCAAACGTGCACTAGTGTAATCGATCATCCATGAAGGGCTCACTCTTTTCAATCTTCAATATCTACTAGTAATTCCAAAAACATTACCCCATCGCCAATATCCAACTCACCCCAGTAGATGACGTATGATGGATAATGTACGTACCATCTTAGTTGTGATATGTGGAATACATTATCCACCTGGTGAATCTATGGGGAGATAACTAAAAGGTACGCCACCTCACGAACTCAAATAAGAATCTAAAAAGGTCTGATGAACCTTAGAGATATATTGTCACCTCTACCAAATCTCTACAATCCCCATCGAGGTGAGGCCTAAAATAACACATGGTCTCCCTCCTCAAACTCCAAGATCCTTTGTCTCTTGTCACCATAAGATTTCTTCCAGATATGTGTAGTCCTCATCCTCTCCTGGATGACCTACAACTTCTCAATGGTAGCTCGTACCATCTCTGGACCCATGAGTGATGAATCCCATGGGTCTGTCCAGCATAATGGTGACCTGCATGGTCTCCCGTATAATGCCTCGAACAGTTCCATACTAATGGTGGAGTGGTAGCTGATGTTGTACATGAACTCTACCAGTGTTAGGTGATCCTCCCAACTATGCCCGGATTCCATGATACAAGCACGAAGCATGTCATATATAACCAGGATAGTCCTCTCCATCTGACCATCTTTCTTGGGGTAGAAAGATGTGCTCAAGTGAAGCTGAGTCCCAACCCCCTCCGGTAATCCCTTCCACAAATGGAATGTAATGTTTGTTTCTTGATCTCAGACTATTGTCGATGGGACTCCATGTAATCGAACTATCTCATGTACATACAAGAATCCCAAGCTCTCTACTGAACCCTACTCCCAAATGGGTAGGAAGTGGGATGACTAGGTGAGTTGGTCAACAAACACCTAGATGGTACTGTGCCCTCTAGATGTGTGGGGTAAACCTGTCATGAATTCTATTAAGATACCATCCCACTTCTATACTATAACCACAAGTGGATGTGTCAATCTTATTGGAACCTGATTCTTTTCTTTCACTTGATGACAAGTGAGGCACTGTGAAATGAAATCTGATAATACCTTCTTCATCCCTGACCACTGGTAGTGATGTCGGAGGTCCTGGTACATATTTTCCACTCCTGGATATACCGCAAAAGGGGAGATGTGGAACTCCCTTAGAACCTACTCACATGATTCCACTGGCATAATGGTGAGACCTCTAAAAAGGATGATGTGGTCCCTACCTATTGAATATCCTTCAAGAGCATGTCCTGAGGATAACTAAGCCTATTGGGCCTTGTAGTCAACATCAACAAGTTGTGCCTCCCTAAATCACTATAAGAGTGGGGGAGTGACATCCATTAACTGAAAATGAGCTTCTTCATAACCATCCATGAAGGATAACTGCATCGCGGATAACTACTCTGACACCTCACTCTGCAACTGCAAACCAGATCTCCAACTGAGCGTGTCCACTGCCAAAGTCTCCTTCCTAGGAGTATAGACTATCTCGAAGTCAAAGTCCTGGAGGAACTCTAAAAATTTCCCAGGCCACATGTTCAGTTCTTTTTGGGAGAAGATATACCTGAGGATTATGTGGTTGGAGTATATGGTAAACCACTCACTCATTAAGTAGCACTACCACATCTTCAATGAAAATACCATAGATTCAGGTCCAGGTCATGGGTCACGTAATAATGGTCGTGCAACCTCAATTGCTATGAACTGTAGGCAATCACTGCTCAACCTTGCATGAGGAAAAAACCCAATATGGGTTTTAATGCATCAAAAAATACTACATACCCAATGCCCTCCCCTAGTAGTCTCAAGATGGGGGCACTAATCAGACTCTGCCCCAGTTCTTGTAAAATCTACTGATACTTCTCCATCCACACAAATGGTTATCCCTTCCATGTAAAAGGAAATCGGGGTTATTATAACCTAGAGAATTGAGAAAAAAACCTCCAATATTATCTAGCCAAACCCAAGAAACTATGAACCTCATTCACACTCTTGGGTGGATCCCAAAAAATCATCTCCTCTATCATTGCTAGATCTACTGCAACTCTAGCCTCTATAATGACATGTCCAAGAAAGTGGGCCTTTCGAATCCATAACCGAAACTTTGATAGATTACCATAAAGATATTTCATTTAGAGTGTATCCAAAACTATATGTAGGTGTATAGCATGCTCCTCCTTGAACTCCGAGTACACCAGGTTTTCATCAATGAAGACCACGATGAACCAGTCAAGGTAAGGATGGAAGATCCTATCCATGAGTCCCATGAACACTTCCAAGGCATTGGTCATACTGAAAGTAATCACCAATAACTCATAGTGGCTATATAAATATCTAAATGTTTTTTTCGGTACATCCTCATCTCGTACACAAAGGTGATGGAAGCCTGATCTAAGGTCTATCTTTGAGAACTATCTCGCTAACGTTAGCTGATCAAAGAGTTCACCAATCCTTGGTAGTGGATACTTGTTCTTCATAGTCACCTGATTCTAGTACCAAAGCTACCCTCACATCCTCAGACTCCCATATTTCTTATTGGAAAACAATACTCGGGCTACCCATAGGGAAACATTGTGTCTCACGAAGCCCTTCTTCTACAAATAGTCTAACCCTACTATCAAATCATGAAGCTCCACATGAGCCATCTAATATGCTGGTGTGGATATCAGTTTCATCCCAAGGTATAGATCGAATAAGAATTATACCTCCCTATGATGGGTAATCCCAGAACATCCTTAGGAATGATGTCTTTGTACTCGTTCACCAGTACCAGAATGTGAGGACTCTTCTCATCCACTGCACCAAGGGTAAGGCTAGCAAACTGGTGAGTGATCGGCTAAAACCTCCTCCAAGAAAGTCTATCCTTCACTATAATAGCTCCATTTTCATGGGTGAAGGAAAACCCGTTCCCATCTTCATGGACACACCGCACTCTGTGGCTAAAACAGCCGATCTGAGCAAGAAATATGGATAACCAATCCATACCCAAGATAACATCAAAAGGCCTCGATGCCAATACTAGAAGATCCCTACTGAAGATCTTACCTCCAAGAGTAAGATCACATTACTATCACCAGTTTGTAATCAATGAATCCCCTCCCACATGAGTATTTAATCGTAAGGATCGAGCCAATAACTCCACTGGAATCTCTAAACTCCAAACAAGGTATGTAGCAAGGAAGGAGTGACTAGAACCTATGTCTATAAGAACTTGATATTAGGTGGATAAGACACATATTTTACCTCTTTTCATATCTAGAGTTACATGGTTGTAGGTCTCTATTGATTGAATCTGGCCTTTCCCTTATCCACCGGCTCCTAGAGACCATGGTGGACCACTTAGGGGTGGTGGTTGTAGAACCTAAAACCTATTACCCCTTCCTGAAACTTCATAGGCTCCCATACCATGACCACCAACCTATGGGACACCATTATTGAACCTATAACTTTTCCTCAGTAGTCCCTCGATCATCTGTTAGTCGTCTATGCAGCGATTCGAAAAATCACGAGCTATGTGCCCCTGCCCACCGCATGAGGAGAACACCCCGATCCAATGATGACTCCCTCTTCCATGGGGGTTTCATACCACAAATCCTACATCCTAGGGTCATCCCTAAAAATTCCTAGCCTACTTGGGCCCTCGTGTCTGCTACTTGCAACCCACAACTGAAGACTCTGCCACCCGGTGTCTACTGGTATCTTCTGCTGCTAGCACCTGCTCTTCTAGGAAGCTCTCCAAAAGTAGGGCTTTCTCTAGAAAATAAAAATGAGTAGGGATGCTAAGTGATAATATGGATGGCTTGATCTCCCAGTGTAGTTCGTGCTCAAAGGTTCAAGCCCAAAATAATGGGTCTCACCCCATGTTTGTGGAGTAGCGAGAAAGCTCGGTGAATCTCGTCAAGTACTCTGATACTATCATGTTACCCTATTATAGGTGAAACAACTCCTGTATGTGCACTAAGCGCAACATAATTGGAAATAACTCCTCTATGAAGACGTGTCAAAGTATGTCCAGGTGAGATTCACCTCATCATGTGTCTAGATTTCCAAGCTCCACCATCTCCCTACCAACCCTGAAGAAGGATCACAACTAAGATCACAATCTGATTGAGAGCTGACCTCATTAGATGGAAGACTCATGTAACCACCTCAATCCAATCCTCTACCACAAGGGGGTCGGTCTCACCCATGAAACTGGTAGTTCTATGCCTATGAAAATATTTTAAGGCATTCAGCCTGTGTACGTCTTATACTAGTAGTGACTACTGATCAGCGGGTGGTGGAAACGCTGGTCCACCTCTCGGTAGGGCCATCTCCAATACAGGTCCCTAAACTAAGGCCTCATTACTGGGTGTACCATCCTCCTGGTCACGCACTGGAATTCTCGCTGGATGTCTGCATAGCTGCATCTTAAAACTGATCTAGATGAACCACAGTCAATAGGTTATACCTAGTGAGTAGACTCTAACACAAGAAGAACATGAGGAAACACTCAATTCCTATATAATTCATGAAATAAGTGTTTTTTATGTATCGAGTCAAATAATAGAATTCAGGGTCTTGGTGTATGGATACGCCAGCCATTGAACCAAACCTATACTCCCTAATCCAAAAATTCAAACTCAAAACATTCGAAACTATGGCCCAAAAAAAGCCACAGACTTTCAACCCATAATGTAGAACTGACCTCCTATTATACAAATTTTTCATGACCCATCACTCGGGACCCATGGCATGACTACCCCAGGACCACCTCTCAAAGGCCGCGAGTTGGTTAATAGCACTGAAGGCATTATCCTACAAGTGGGAGGCATTTTACGAGTACCTGTAAACAAGCACACCAACAACCCCAGCCCACAATGCTGATAAAGAAAACATGCATACCACTAAGACAACCATATATACTAAATGATCACGGTGTATGTAAAATTGGATATAATACAAACCCAAAAAAGGAAATCTATAAACAAGGGAGTACATGGTCTATGATAATTCATCTGCAGAAAACCCTACCAGAAGGGTAGGTGAACAATATCTATCGAAAGCCATAAAAGTACACCTCACATGTCCAATCTCATTGGGCACAGTCTTGTCCTTGACCACCAAGGTCTCTTTAAAATCATCAGTCATCTGCAAAAAACACGACATATGCAGGTGACGCCCATGCATGGGTGAGTAAGAAAATACACAGTAGGGACCCAAAACCACAATGAAAAGCACACATAAAATAATGGAAAGATAACTCTGGTATAACCTAAAGTATAGAAATCATGATTATCAGTTGTAAAGTAGATCATATTGTACTGATGAGGTAGTCATCCTCAATGAGTCATTGAGGTCTTCCAAAACACAAAGGTACACTTATCCATCATGCCACTTAATTTTGTTTTTAATGAGGTTTTTCGGGCCACATAGGTCCTCTTGTCTATTGGGACACTGAGGATTGCTCATCTACTAGGCCATTGAGGCGTGCTTGTCTTACAGGACACTGATGTCCTCTCTTATGCTGATCCACTGGGGTCTTCTACAATCATCATTTGGGCTTCTGAGATCCTCTTGTCTCTCATACCACTGAGGTCCACTCGCCTGCTGGGCCACTTAGGTTTTCCTGTCACTTCCTTCCTATCACAGCTAGCTGTAGGATTTATACTCATAACACATTTGATTTTGGGAGAATATACTCTTCAATCCATCGGTCATATCTCAACCTCCAAAAAAACTCACTTGGAGTATTTTAAGAGGACCATATCATCTCAAGGGTCATAATTCCATAAACTGCGCATCAATCAGATGCACATTTTGGGAAATTATGCTTATTATACTAAAAGGGGCTGGTTGTGTCTGTGCATGGTCCAACCAAGCCATACCGATTCGACCCAACCCGATTCGTCCAACCCGACCCAACCCAATTAGGTCTGGGCAAACCTAGTTCAGCATAGCTCATTGGACCTACTGGACCTGAGCCTTTGGGCCACGGGTCCATCCCGCCAGGCCGCCTAGTGGCCCTGGTCCTCCTTTGGCCCAACCCACGTTAGTGGGCCGGTTTTTGCCCAGTTGGGCCACCCAGCAGCTTGTCTTCCTCCTAGTCTGACCCGCAATGGTGGCCCTATTAGGTCCATCCCAGATGCGGCCGTCACTGCATCAGCCTTGCATTGTGTGTCCCGCTCGGTTAGCCACTTCCCCTGCATGCGGTCCCATGGACTGCATGATGGAACTGACTCGCAGCTCGGACCCAAGTCTCTTGACCTAACACGACATCATTCTAGCGTTGTAGATCCACATTGCTACAGCCCACTTCTCGTGCCCTCCTTCTTTGGGACACACCACAAGTGCATTCCACCTCCTATACATGGTCATTACTGCATCACATTAGTGGCCCTATTCCACCTCCTACGGTGTCTTCCGCGAGTTCCACTGCCACCGACCATTGATCTGTGCATCCCTTTCCACCACCACATCACTTCTTCCATGGCCTTTCATCTCCACTATTACGGTACTTCTAGAACCATGGTTGTTATTATGTCATGAAGAATGGGAGAAAAGTGACAGAGAAGAATAATTCACTAGGATCACATGAAGGAAATATCATGACCTCTGTTCGTTTCAGCATGATTGATCCTTGTAATGAGTTTAACAAAGGATAAAAAATGTGAATCCAACATCCCATAACTCCCGACATGAAAACATCCCAAATCCTGCAAGAACATATGACATGTGGATCAACCTATTAGTGGGTTGATCCATGTTCGTTGTTTAGAAATAAAGAATGGTGATCCCATTTCACATAGATCAAAACCCCTACATCGAGGTTGGATCATTCATTAATGAATATTTCACCACTGTCATTCATAATTTCTCAATCTATCATTGGGGGCGGTTCGTCGAGTGTCGCTCATCAAGGCTAAAACTCCATGGGTTCAGAGTAATCCTCGATCGTGCCAATGATCGATCTTAGGTTAACCTATTAAATGGAGAAAACATGTTTCAACATTTCTGTTACACAACATTGCAGCATCGTTACACTATTTCATTTATGAAATAGGATTTCTATTACACTAAAAATAAATTCTAAATTCAAATAAAGTAAAATAAAAGTTTATTTTATTTTTCCTTGAGTAAATAATTCTATTAATTTTTCTTAAAAAGTCCGAAAATTAAGTTTTTCTGTCGACCCACAATGGTCGAGGTTAGGTCCTTCCTTAGGTAAAGTCATCGTTCTGGAAACAACGATGCCCCCATATTTTTAATCTCAGCACCCATTTAGACGTTTACAAAACCTTTCACATGAAATATTTTAAATAAACATAAAAAATGTTCAAACACATACTCTGGGCTCACCGAACCTCAGATTCAGGTGCCGTCTGAGTGACTAGTCTCAAAATAATTCCATATAATTTAAAAAAAGTACATGTTATTTTTGGTACATGAAAATTTACATTAATAAATAATTATCCAACTTGTTTTATAATATTTTTCTTATTGCCTCTTCTTATTTTCAGCTTCACCATGATTCCTATATGTGTAATCCTTGAGTACCAAGTACACATATTTTTTGAATTTGAAAGATAGACTATCACTTGTTTTCTACCATTTAATTTTTTAAAAAACATGGAAATATTCATAAGACATGGTTTTTTCTTTCATTCTAGGAATTGGGGTCATTTTTCCCATTTTTCCTTTATTAGTAACATTTTTTTGAGTTTTTTTATTATAACTGGATTTAAGTTTTTCCATTTTTTAATTAATTTTTTTCATTGAGGAATATGAACCAACATCTTTTATTTATTGTATCCTCGCCAATATATGATTTTTTATCCCATATTGAAGTTAATTTATTTATTTTTATTCCCAAATGATGGTTTTTGGCACATCAGAAGTGTTACAGTGGAGGGTGATATATTAAAACATCTTATAATAATTGTTACCCGAAACCAAGAGCAAGGATTTTTCATATCAAATTTGCAATTAATTTATTTAATATATTAAGAAATAAATATTTAGGCTTAGGAACATTCACCATTGATGATTGTTGATAATCCAAAAGGTTCATTCTGGACTACCTTCATTTCACTTGTGAGGATCCAAGGGTAGAATCCCTCTAGCTGTGATCCACACATTATAAGGACCCGACCTTAAACATTATATAATATTGAATTAAATGAATAATTCACATTGAGGATCTTTTTAGGTTTAGAGTTTTTCAGAATTAGGACATAACTATTACATCTCAAAAGATTACAAAGTAGACATTTTTACACAGTTTCCATTATTTTCATAAAATAAAAACTCTTGAAAAAAAGATTCATGTCTAGTTCCATGTTTTAGACAACATGACTTTTCCTTGATCCCATCCTTGACCCTATTCATCTTTATGTCCTGTGAAAACATTTCAAAACTTGGGATGAGCATAAAAAGATCAGTAAGGGTTAGGAAACAAAGAAATAAAACATTTGTTCATAAATAAATTCAAAACATGAACTCTTTTACTTACCTTAGGAAATCATAAGATTTTATGAATAAAATATAGAAATCATAAATCATAAAGGTAACCTTTGGAATCCAAATCACACTTACATTGTATCTATCACTGCTACATAGGGAGTTTCTTTGGAATACCCATCATAATATATTCCCTAAATCTCTAAGGAGAAACATTCACGTTTACCTCCGTCATGTTACCCAATGCATTGGAGAGCTATGTCAGGCTTACCCGCCCTATGTTTATCAGGGAACCACCCGTATACAAAAATAATGCCCGAGAACCATAACATGATCATAGCACATAACATAATCATAAAATAAAGATAACATTTCCACATTGCAATAAAAAAAATATCATTTCAAGATATTGAAATAATAAATCCATTCCAAAAATCATTTTCAATACCAAAATACGTAAAAAGAGTATATGGTATTTATTTTTTCCTTTTTAAAAACATTACGACATGTTAAGGAATCCAAAGATCAAATAATACTCGCGGCGACAGAAATGTCGTTGTCACCGCTAATGTAAAAAAACATTCTTTTTTGTCATTGTGTAAAATGCTTCATATAAAAAGATTCCCTTTTAATGAAATGAAAAGTCAAATATGTTTATAAAACATATAAAATAAAGTCGTGTATTAGAACAAAATATGCCTCAATGAAAGGAGATTGAGACGAAGTCCCATACCTCGTGTCTGATTTGACTCGATCATTCTTTAATCTCACAAATAATAAACTAAAGTTAATTTCTACTTGATTAAGAACCTTTTTCAAGTTTTTTATTCATTTTATATCACTTATTAACATGTTATAAATATTATTTAATCATTTAAGTTAATAACGTGCATTTTTGTCGATATTTGGTACTTAAGTGAAAAATAAACACATTATATTTACAAGTTGTCCATGTGGTCAATAGGCCATTATATCCAGAATGATATTCATGATTTAGATATCACATATGTCATATATATCTAGTATATACATGTATTTATAATAGTACATAACATATGGAGGTAATAAATGAAATGCACCGTTCATAGAGACGGTAAGCCGTACGTACGCATGAACGCTACTTTCATTTATATTTCTCATTTTAATGGAATTTAAAAATAATGATACATAGGTATATTATAATTAAATTATAATATCATATATAATATCATTAAATCTATCCTTTATACATCCCACATAAGGGCTTAACGAGTCACATCACTTTGTGGGGGCGGTAGTCCGCACTTCCTCAAATGAGATTATTGTTTTTACCCTATATGGAAACCATAAAGGCGTGATATAAATGGAAAATATATAAGAATAAAGAAAAAATAAACATAATATATATCATATATAAATACAGTTCCATCAAAATGGCCACCATGAGTGGCAGTAAGAGGTAATTGAACAATCATCATTTCGTGAGGCGTTAGTTTTCCATCCACAGAAACATTATGTTATTCACCCATTAGATGGAGGTGTGTGTAAGTGTAGTTCAAATCCTTCTCATAACAATATACTAGTATATTTAGGATACCGGTGTTTTTACAAAAGAAATGAATAAAAAGAGTTTAGGGGTTAGAGAAGTAAAATAAAAGAAAACAATTTAAGAGAAACTATTACCTTTCATTTGGGTAACTCCCTTTGTTTTGAACCAAAGGACTTCATGAAGTGCCTTCTGCCTAAAGTAATGTGTCTAGGAGGAGTAAAGGGATGTAGGGAGATTAATTGGGAAGAGTTTGGATGAGCCAAAAGGCTTGAGATGTGTGAGGAATTGGTTATAAGTGGTATCCTTTTATAAGGGGGAGGTGGGGCTCTTTAGGAAAGTGTGGCAATATTATTTTATTATATAATGATATTCAGTTTCAAAAGCTCCAAAAATCACTATAGTCTAAGCTAAGATGACTCATGGTGAAAATAAAATCATCCAATAGAAATTGGACAGGTTTTGTATAATATTTTAATCATTATAATCTTATTTATTTAAATCATTTATTAATGAGGTAAATACCACATCATTATTGTGTCATAAATAATTTAATTTATTTAATGTCTAAAAATAAAAGAAAAAATACCATGATGTAGGATATATTTTTATATTTCCAATCAATATTTATAGTCAAAAATATTACTTATATAACACCATATAAAAATTAGTTACTATAATATTTTTGTTTATGTTTATTTTGCCTTTACTCTAAATTAATTAATCTAAATTGTTATTATCACTCCCAAGTGGCTCAATGGGGTCCCAAAATCAACCAAAAGATGACCAGGGTCGTTAATGACTCAACCAATAAGGTTTGGACAAGTGTTAAGATAATTTTGAATTATTATAATATTCTTTTTACCTTGAATTACCTTAGTTACCTTTAATCGCGGTAAATAAAAGTCAACAGTTACTATTCACCAAAAATTATTTTCATCTTATTGAACCAAATTTCACTTCTTGATAACAACCGTCTATGTTGGATTTTCAATATTCAATTCACAGAAGCGGTAAAATTTCATTTAAATCAAAAAGTCAGTTTTTTAACAACTACTAAGTGGTTTCACTATTCATCAAAAATTGATGTTTTTCAGAAAAATACCGAAAATTCAGCCTAAGATTTATTTGATATTCCGAATTCAAAAATTATGTCTATTTCACCAAATTAAAAACATAAAAGTTGAATTAATTAATTTAAAATTAGTTCCCATTGTCCAAACAAATAGCGTGTTTTTAGGAAACAATAACTATCAAAAGATTGACACTTGTTTATGTCCAATTTCAAAGTGAAATTAATTTCAATGACCAAAACTGGATTAAATGGTAATAATATAATATAATTAAACATTAAAACCAATTAAAAAGGTAATATAACCATATAAATAAATTAGATTAAAAGGCTCTTTTGAATTAAAATACAATATTTTCCACTATTCATTAAAAAATGAACTTTATCTGAAAAATACCAAAAAATTACGCAAAGTAAAATTTGATGACCCAAATCTATAAAAGAATTTCATTTGGTCAAATAGAACATATAAAAATGACCAAAACTATATTTAAAGAGGGTTCACCATTAAAAGGTGGTAAATTGACCTTTTAATGTAAAATATGCTTAAAATTAGATTCATTCACATTTTAAGCCTATAAATTTATTCGATAAAAGTAAATACATCTAACAAACATATATAATAACATTTTAGATATTTATATTCATTCCTACCAATACAACAGCTCGGAGTTAACTACCATTTAAAATAATAATATTATATTATTAGTGTGCAACGTAAGATTTCAAAGAAACCCGTTGTTCCATATTGGGTACGCTATCGAACATAGAAACCCCTTTAAAATAAAATTAATATTTAACTCACAAGTATTAATAAATATGAAAATATGTTATTCTTCGTTTACCTGGTATGTTACATCCTTCCCCGCTTTTGGAAATTGCATCCTCGCAATTTTACTTATCAAAATAAGTGTAGGTATTTATCCCTCATAGCATTTTTAGATTCCCAGGTTGCCTCTTCAACCATATGGTTTTTACATAAAACCTTTACCTAGTGAATTACCTTATTCCACAACACTTGCTTTCTATGGTCAAGAATCTGGACTGATTGTTCTTTATAAGAGATATTTTCTTCCAACTGAACTACCTCTGGGCTCAAAACATGAGATGGATCTGACATATACTTTCTCAACATCGAAACATGAAAAAAATTGTGTACCTAGGATAAACTTGGAGGTAAATCCACTCTGTATGAAACTGATCCAACTTTCTCTAGAATTTCATAAGGTCCAATGAACCTCAGACTCAACTTTCCTTTCTTACCAAAATGCATCACACTTTTCCATGGATAAACTTTGAGAAAGACATGATCACCTACCACAAAAGAAAGATCCTTCTTCCGGTTATCTGTATAACTTTTCTGTCTTCTCTGAACTATTCTCATGTGCTTCTGAATCAACTAAACTTTCTCTTCCATCTATTCTACCAATTCTGGTCCCATCAACTTCCTTTCACCTACTTCATCCCCAAAGGATGGAGTTCGACAACACTTTCCATATAATTCCTTAAATGGATCCATCTGTATACTGGAATGAAAATTATTATTATATAAAAATTCAACCAAAGAAAGATGTTAGTCCCAACTTCCTTGATAATCCAGTGAACAAGCACGTAGCATATCCTCCAAAGTCTGAATTGTTGGTTCTGACTGGCCATCTGATTGAGGATGAAAAGTTGTACTAAAATTTAATTCAATACCCAATGACTTCTGAAGGCCTTTCCAAAAGTTAGAAGTAAACATGGAATCACGATCAGATACAATGGAGATGGGAACTCCATGCAACCTAAATATCTCTTTAACATACAACCGAGCAAGTTGATCTAGAGACAATGTATCTTGAATAAGAAGGAAATGAGAATATTTATTCAATCAATCAACTGTAACCCATATTTCATTGTTACCTCAATATGTCTTTGGTAATCCCACAATGAAGTCTATGGATATATTTTCCCATTTTCAATCTGGCACCGTTAAAGACTGAATCATCCCTTTCGGTAACTTCCACTATGCTTTAACCTGCAGACAAGTCAAACACTTCATTGTAAAATCAGCAATATCTCTTTTCATTCCATCCCACCAGTAATAATCCAGAAGATCTCTATACATCTCAGTAATACTATGATGAAATGAAAACAGAGAACTATGAGCTTCACATAACAACTCATTATTCAACATTGAATCACAAGGTAAACATAATATCTTTCCAAATCTCAAAACACAATCATTATCAATGTTAAATTCAGGCAACTTACCCTTCTGAGCCAACTCTACCTTTTTCTACAACTCACTGTCTTCTTTTTGTTCTTTCTTTATTCTATCTGATAGAGATGATTTCATTGACACTTGAAACAAAACAGATAAATTTTTTACACCAAAAACATCTATGCCAAAGTTTATCAAATCAAAATCCAAAGGATCTCATTCCAAACGTAGCATGGCTAATTAGACATTAATTTTTCGACTCAAAGCATCAACCACTTTATTTGCTTTTCCCGGATGGTAATGGATCGTGCAATCATAATCCTTGATTAATTCTAGCCATCTCATCTATCTCATGTTCAATTATTTTTGAGTGAATATATACTTTAAACTTTTTTGATCAGTATATATTTCACATTTTACTCCATACAAATGATACCTCTAAATTTTTAAATAAAAAACAACAACAGCTAATTCCAAATCATGTGTAGGGTAATTTAACTCATGAGGTTTCAACTGATGTAAAGCATAAGCAATTACCTGATCATTATGCATAAGGACACATCTAAGACCTTTCAACGAAGCATCACTATAGATAACAAACTCATCATTTCTAGATGGCAATGCCAAAACAGGAGCATTCACCAATCTTCTTTTCAATTCCTGAAAACAATCATCACATTCTTTTGTCCAAATGAACTTAACACCTTTTCAAGTTAACTTAATCGCTGGACTAGATAACCATGCAAAATTTTCAACAAACCTCCGGTAATAACCTGCCAAACCAAGAAAACTATGAATCTCGGTTATATTTTTGGGTCTTGGACATTCTTCAATAACTTTTGTTTTAGTTGGATCAATAGTTATACCATTTTTTGAAATAATGTGACAAAGGAAAGAAATTTGTTGCAACCAAAACTCACACTTGCTGAATTTCGCATACAGTTTCTTTTCTTTTAAGGTTTGCAAGACAACCCTTAAAGGAATTTCATGTTCCTCTTTACTTTTGGAATAAACCAAAATAACATAAAAGAACACAACCACAAACTTATCCAATAATTCACTAAAAATTCTATTCATAAGATCCATGAATACAGTAGGTGCATTGGTTAACCCAAAAGGCATACCTAAAAATTCATAATGTCCATATATAGTTCTAAATGCAGTCTTCAGAATGTCTTCTTCCTTTAATTTCAACTGATGGTACCCCAACCTCAAATCAATCTTCGAAAAATACTGAGCTCCCTGGAGCTGATCAAACAAATCATTGATATGAGGCAATGGATACTTGTTCTTAACATTGATGTTATTCAATGCTCTATAATCAATGTGAAGTCTCATTGAACCATATTTATTTTTAACAAACAAGATAGGAGCACCCCATGGTGATGTGCTAGGTCAAATGAAACATTTATCTAAAAACTCATGCAATTGCTTCTTTAACTCTAAAAGTTCAATTTGAGACATTTGATAAGTGGGTTTTGAAATTGGATTGACATCAGGAACTATGTCAACAGTAAATTCAACTTCTTGATCTAGTATAATACCAGACAACTCATCAGGAAAAACATCAAGGTACTCATTTACCACTGGCACATCATTAATCTTAATAGTTCATTTATTTTCAACAATATGTGCAAGGTAACATTAATTTCTATCTTTTACTAGTTTCTCAGATTCCTGATACATTATCAAAAGAAAGGGTTCATTCTTATACACAAACTGAAAATCATTCTGAAAAGAAACCTCTTTAGCTCTACAGTCAATCTTAGCATGATAAACAGAAAGCCAATCCATGCCCAAAATAACATCAAACTCTACAAGAGGCAAAAAAATAAGTTTTGCAGGTAGATTTTTTCCCCACACAAGGACAAGAATGTTCTTATGTTTTCTTTTTGTCTCAACATTTCCTCCAGGTGTTTTTACCGTAAGTTCTGTATTCACATCTTGAGATGGAATTCCCAATTTACTATAAAACTTCTCAGAAATGAAAGAGTGTGTAGACCCCGAATCAAACAACACATTGGCATAATCTGAACAAACAAACAGTATACCTGATACAACTTCATTTGATGGCCCAATATCTGCTGAAGTAGTTTCAAAGGAATTCACCACCCCTTTCTGTTTGTAGTTTGGATGCTTTCCTTCGGTTGAGTTCTTTTTTGGACACTCATTTTCATAATGACCCATTTCATTGCACTTAAAACATTTTACTAACTGTAAATAAGATTTTGTCTTACCATTACCCTTATCTTTTTCAGCGCAATTACGAACCTTATGTCCCATTTTACCACAATAGTAGCACTTACCAGAATTCAAAAGACATTCCCCAGCATGATTTTTACCTCAATTTTCACAAACTGTAAACATAAGTTTATTACCATCAGACTTTTTTGAAGAGTTCTTCCCTTTCACCTGCCAGCTCGACCTCTTATTCTGTTGTTTGTCAAAGAATACCTAATCATCGACAAACTCCATTTCCACTTTCTCCGCACATCGAACAAGTTTTTCATAACTTTTGAACTCACGAGAAAATAAAGCCCTTGGATACTTTTGATTTAATCCTGAGTAAAAATGGTTGATTTTACTATCAAGTTCTCGTATGAAATTTGGAGCATACATTGCCAGTCGAGTGAATTGTTCTTCATATGCAGCCATTGAGTCATCCTCCTGCAACAATTCCAGGATTAGTTTTTCCATCCTAAGCAGAACCACCTTAGGAAAATATTTCTCAAGAAAAATACCTTTGAATTCATCCCAATTTAGAGCATAAATCTCTTCATTATCCCTGATATTTTTCACCATCGACCACCACTGACCAGCTTCACCTTCAAAATGGTAAATAGCAAGACTAACCTTTTGATATTATGAACAACCCATGACATCAAAAATCTTATCCAGTGATTTAATCCACCCTTAATCTAGAATAGGGTCAGATGATCCTCTGAATGATGGGGGATGTTGCCTCATGAAATGATCCACTACTGACATGTTCGTCTGCAGTTGATTTGGATGATCTCATACATGGATACCACCACCATTTATAGCCTGAGTCAACTGTGCCATCACTGCAACAAACTATTCAGTTCCGATTCCGACCATCTCAGGTTGCTGATTTGGAAGATTGTCATCCTCCTGATGTCATCCCAACATAACTGACAGGTTTCCTTTGTGGAAAACCATTCTGAACACAGAAATATCTTAGACGAAGCAACATGGTAATCTGTGAAAGCTATATGATTTCAATATTAACATGAATTACTTTATGGATATTAATTTAACAATACCCTAACTTCTAAAGTTATCTAAACCGACCTCTGATACCAACTATAAGGACTCTGCCTTAAACATTACATAATATTGAATTAAATGAATAATTCACATTGAGGATCTTTTCAGGTTTAGAGTTTTAGAGAATTAGGACATAACTATTACATCTCAAAAGATTACAAAGTAGTCATTTCTACAAAGTTTCCATTTTTTTTTCATAAAATAAAAACTCTTGAAAAAAAGAGTCATGTCTAGTTCCATGTTTTAGACAACATGACTTTTCCTTGACCCCATCCTTGACCCTATTCATCTTTAATTCCTGTGAAAACATTTTAAAACTTGGGATGAGCATAAAAAGCTCAGTAAGGGTTACAAAACAAAGAAAGAAAACATTTGTTCATAAATACATACAAAACATGAACTCTTTTACTTACCTCAAGAAATCATAATATTTTATGAATAACACATAGAAATCATAAATCATAAAGGTAACTTGTGGCATCCAAATGACACTTACATTGTAGCTATCACAGCTAAATAGAGAGTTACTTTTGAATACCCCTCACATTATATTACCTAAATCTCTTAGGAGAAACATTCACATTTACCTCCATCACATTACTCAATACATTGGAGAGCTATCTCGGGCTCACCCACCCTCGGTTTAACACAGAACCACCTGTATACATAAATAATACCCAAGATCCATAACATGATCATAACACATAACATAAGCATAATTGAAACATAACATTTCCACATTGCAATAAAAAAAATATCATTTCAAGATATTGAAATAATAAATCCATTCTCAAAATCATTTTTAATACCAAAATATGTAAAAAGAGTATATGGTATTTATTTTTTCCTTTTTAAAAACATTACATCTTGTTAAGGAATCCAAATATCAAATAATACTCGCGGCGGCAGAAAGGTTGTTGTCACAGCCTATGTAAAAAAAATTCTTTTTTTTCATTTAGTAAAAATATTCTTAGAAAAATATTCCATTTGAATGAAATGAAAATTCAAAGGTGTTTATACAACATATAAAAATATTTGTGTATTAGAACAAAATATGCCTTAATGAAAGGAGATTGAGACGAAGTCCCTTACCTCATGTCTGACTTGACACGATCGTTCTTTAATCTCATGAATAATAAACTAAAGTTAATTTCTACTTTCTTAAGAACAATTTTCAAGTTTATTATTCCTCTTATATCACTTATTACCATGTTATAAATATTATGTAATCATTTAAGTTAATAACGTCCATTTTGTCGATATTTGGTACTTGAGTAAAAAATGAACACCTTATATTTACAAGTTGTCCATGTGGTCAATAGTCTATTATATCTAAAATGAAATTCATGATTTAGTTATCATATATGTAATATATATCCAATATATACATGTATTTATAATATTACATAACATATGGAGGTAAGAAATGAAATGCACCGTTCATGGAGATGGTAAGTCGTACGTACTCACGAACTCTACTTTTTTTATATTTTTTATTTTAATGGAATTTAAACATAAATATACATAGGTATATTATAATTACAGTATAATATCATATATAATATCATTAACTCTATCCTTTATACACCCCACATAAGGCATTAACGAATCACATCACTTTGAGGGGGCGGTAGTCCGCACTTCCTCAAATGATATTATCATATTTACCCACTATGGAAACCATAAAGGCATGCTATAAATGGAAAATACAGAAGCATAAGGAAAACATAAACATAATATATATCATATATAAATATAGTTCCATCAAAATGGCCACCACGAGAGGCGGTAAGAGGTAATTGAACAATCATTGTTTCGTGAGGTGTTAGTTTTCCATCCATAGAAACATTATGTTATTCACCCATTAAATGGAGGTGTGTGTAAGTGTAGTTCTAATCCTTCTCATAAAAACATTCTAGAATATTGAGAATACTGGTGTTTTTACAAAATAAATGAATAAAAATAGTTTAGGGGTTGGAGAATTAAAATAAAAGAAAATAATTTAAGAGAAACTGTAACCTTTAATTTGGGTAACTCCCTTTGGTTTGAACCAAAGGACTTCTTGAAGTACCTTATGTCTAAGTTAATGCTTCTAGGAGGAGGATAGGGATGTAGGGAGATTAATTGGGTAGAGTTTGGAGGATCCAAAAGGCTTGAGAGGTGTGAGGAATTGCTTAGAAGTGGTCTCCTTTTATATGGGGGAGGAGGGGGTCTTTAGGAAAGTGTGAAAATATTATTTTATTATATAATTATATCCGGTTTCAAAAGGTACAAAAATCATTATAGTCGAAGATAAGATGACTCATGGTCGAAATAAAATCATCCAATAGATATTGGACAGGTTTTGGATAATATTTTATCCATTATAATCTTATTTATTTAAATCATTTATTAATGAGGTAAATACTGCATCATGATTGTGTCATAAATAATTTAATTTATATAATATTTAAAAAAATACCATGATGTAGGAAATATTTTTATCTTTCCAATTAATATTTATAGTAAAAAATATTACTTATATAACACCATATAAAAATTAATTACTAAAAGATATTTTTTTATGTCTATTTTACCTTTACTTTAAATTAATTAATCTAAATTGTCATTATCACTCCCATGTGGCTCAATGGGGTCCCAAAATCGACCACAATATTACCATGGTCGTTAATGACTAAAATAAAAGGTTTTGACAAGTGTTAAGGTAATTTGGAATTATTATATTATTCTTTTTACATTGAATTACCTTATTTACCTTTAACCACGATAAATAAAAGTCAAAAGTTACTATTCATAAAAAATTATTTTCATCTTATTGAACCATATTTTACTTCTTGATAACAACCATGTATATCGTATTTTAGAGATTCAATTCACAGAAGCGGTAAATTTTCATTTAAATAAAAAAGTCAGTTTTTTAACTATTACTAAGTGGTTTCGCTATTCATCAAAAAGTTAAGTTTTTCAGAAAAATACCAAAAATTAATCCTAAGCTTTATTTGATATTCTGAATCCAAAAATGATGTCTATATTAAAAAATTCAAAACATAGATGTTTAATTAATTAATTTAAAATTAATTCCCATTTTCAAAACAAATAGCGTGTTTTTAAGAAACAATAACTATCAAAAGATTGACACTTGTTTATGTCCAATTTCAAAGTGAAATTAATTTCAATGACAAACATTGGATTAAATGGTAAAAATATAATCTAATTACACTTTAAAACAAATTAAGAAGATAATATAACCATATAAATAAATTATATTGAAAGATACTTTTGAATTAAAATACAGTATTTTCCACTATTCATTAAAAAATGAATTTTATCCGAAAAATACCAAACAATTACCCAAAGTAAAATTTGATGTCCCAAATCTATAGAATAATTTTATTTGGTCAAACAGAACATAGAAAAATGAGAAAAACTATATTTAAAGAGGGTTCTCCATTAAAAGATGGTAAATCGACCTTTTAATGTAAATTAAGCTTAAAATTAAATTCATTCACATTTTAGGCCTCTAACTTTTATTGGATAAAAGTAAATACATCTAAAAAACATTTATAATCACATTTTAGTTATTTATATTCATTCATAGCAATACAATGTCTAGGAGTCAACTACCATTTAAAATAATAATATTATATTATTAGTGTGCAACATAAGATTTCAAAGAAACCCGTTGTTGCGTATCGGGTATGCTATCAAACATAGAAACCCCTTTAAAATAAAATTAATATTTAACTCACAAATATTAATAAATATGAAAATATCTTATTATTCATTTACCTGGGATGTTACACACATGCTCCAATGGTCTGCAAGCAATACCACTCATTCTCTAGGTACCAGTGCAGTGAATTGAAGGTATTTTGTTGTTCGTTCTTGATCGATATTTCTTTAGTTTTGAAGAAAATATATCTTTGGTTTCTGGTTATTGAGAGGGAGAGAGTAGGAGGAGTCAAGAGAGAATTCATTGTGTGCAATAATTCTCTATTCCCTGAGTAGGAATTGGTTTCAAATAAATTATACAATGTACATATCCATATATTTAAAGAGTGTAGATTTTAGTTACAAAACTTAAATTCATAATATCAATTAAATATAATTTTAATCATTAATGAAATACCATTCCACATAATAATAGTATTATTATTATTTTGTGGTGCGCCAACTTGGGTAAAATGGATAAATAATATTTTCTAGATCATAAGTAATTATTTTATCACCAAATATGGTCTTGGCCCATTCAAACCCCTCTTGAATTTATTGAACACCCAAATAAATATTCTATTCTCTTAAATTAATATTTTACTCACAAACTATTAATTAAATATTTATAAAATATTCAATAAAATAAATAAATAAATTTTATTCACAATCTGGTAAATAAATATTTATTTAATTTACGCAATCAAAGAAAATTATATAAAATTATTCTTCATTCTTGAGAATAATATTTATTCCCTAAATTAAATTCAAATATAATTTTATTGAGACCAAAAAAAACACGTAATGTTCAACCCTCTAGAATTATTTTCATTTTCATTTGGTGGGTCTGCCTATAGTTCAAGATTACTGTCTATCTACAATTAATGGAACCAAAGAGAAATATCCTAAAGTTGTAATGATGAAAACCTCATACAAATACCTGCTGTTTAATATAATCTCTTTATCACAATATCTCTTCAAGAAGGTTCCATGATGGTGTCATCACCCTATATGCTTGATACATCATTCTTTGACTATCTGAAATAAACTCATCATTAGACCATGGCCATGAAATTTAGAGAGATAATTATATTTCAATCAAAGGGTTGTGCAAAAGAATTCCACAAAGATGAAAGGGAAAACCCCTGACTTCTTTATTAATAACATGTCATTCCTGATGCACCCAATGTACCCTACTTCCCACCTACATATGGCATGATAGTTTTTTTTTTCCAGAAAATCTAAGTGGGTGAGTCATGACATGAATTAATGATAATATTTATGTCTAAGGACCATTAAAAATGCTTGAGTATAGGAATATTTCATGACACCAAAACATGCATAATTCAAACTGGAGGGTCTGTTATCATAATATCCCATATTAGAGATTACTAAGTGTGAACTTCTTAGGAAGAAGTATCATCTTATTACAAGTACTCACACCTGACGTTATATATAATATGTGTCCCATCATATAATATTATCCAACCATATAACTATATTAAGAAAATTTTCATAGCACTACAGTGTTCTCATCATAGCGAGGAACTACTATGACCTTATCAATGCGACAAATACTCTAGAAAATTATTACATTAAGGTAATACAGAAAAATGAACAATATGTAATAATATGTTTAATTTGATATTTAATACATCTAATAATAATGTAATCAAAGTACAAATAGTTGGTTCTAAGAAACCAACTATAACAAACTCCCACTTAGACTAGACCTAACTGCATTCAACTTTCATTCTGCTATACCTCACATGATAATCATGTTTATAATGAGTCAAGGATTTAGTCAAGGGGTATTCCAAATTGTCTTACATGGAAATATTCCTAAATCCAACCTCACCTATTTGAGAAAAACCCTCAATAGATGATACAACTAAAGTACGTTCTTCATCTGTTGATGTGAACTTAGCTATTTTTCTAGAGCCACTACTATAGTATTATCATAATAAAGTGTAATTGGATCTCTACTTGTAGGTTCTAAATCAATCTATTGAATTAAATTGAACTTCCAAACCACTTCTTTAGCTTCCTTAGAAGTCAAAATATACTTGGAATATGCTTTATAATCCTTGACCACAACCTTATTTCTGCTCTTCTTGTACACAACACCTCCAATCAATGTGAAGATGTATCTTGTTTGTTACTTCATGTCATCTCGATCTGTTTGGAAACTAGCATCTGCATATCCTATGATGAATAGTTTCCCATCTCCTCTATAAACGAGAAACATATCCTTAGTACATATTAGATATTTAAGGATTGAATTTAATTCCATCCAATGGTGGTCACCTGGATCAGCTTGATATCTACCCACCACACTTAATGCATATGCAACATCTAGCCTAGTTCATAGCATATCATACATGACTGACCCAATCATTGATGATTATAGAATCCTTTACATTATATTTTTTTTCATGGTCTTAAGGACACATTTTTTTGGAAATATGAATGTCATGTGATGCTGGAAACAATTCCCCCTTGTACTTTTTTATACAAAAATTCTTCAGTATTTTGTCAATGTATTTACTTTGACATAGGATGAGAAACCTCATGGATCAATCCTGATGGATCTTAATTCCAAGAATATATACAACCTCACCAAAGTCCTTGGTGGAAAATTATTTGTTCAACCTTTCCTTAATATATTGTAATATTGGTATTTCATTTCTAATAAGTAATATTTAATCAATATATACTATTAAGAAAAAAACCGCACTACCGCTAAACTGTTTGAAGACACAAGGCTCATATTCATTCATTATAAAACAAAATTCCTTTATATCTTCATGAAAATGTATGTTCCAGGACCTGGATGCTTTCTTTAATCCATAAATGTATTTTTTTAACATCCATATATTATTGGAATCCTTTAGAGTCATAAAACCTCTAGATTATGTCTCGTAGACATATTATTCAAGGTTTCCATTAGGAGGACTGTTTTGGCATGCATTTTCCAAATCTCATAGTAAGGGTAAGGAAAAATTGCAAGATTAATTATTATGGATTTTATCATTGCAATTGGTGAAAAGGTTTTCCCATAGATAATTCCTTGACACTATTTAAACCTTTTCGTGACCAGTCATGCCTCATAAGTGCTGAATTATCCTTCTTTGTCCAGTTTCTTCTTTAATACCCATTTTCAACCAACTCAATTTACATCAAATGAAGAATCTACCAAAATCCATATTTGGTTTTGGTACATGGAATCCATTTTATAATTCATGGCTTCTTTCCACTTGGCAACATCTGTGTCACAAACTACTTTCTTTTTGGTTAGAGGGTCATTATTATCAACTAATAATGAGTCAATATCCTTGGTAACTAGAAAACCATAACATTATAGATCTCTAACATCAATTATACTCATATCTGGTTCTTGTGTCTTTAGAATTGTTTTTTATTCCCTGGGGATTTATGTAATCTGATCCTTTACCAACTCTTATGTTCCTTAAGCCATGACATCAGTTATGTTTTTCTCGCTCCCACTATTTATTTTAGAGGTATGATCCCCCTCAAGGAATATGGAGTGTATTTCTAAAAATAAAATTTTTGTTTGAGGGGTCATATAGGTAATATTCCATTGTTTCCTTAGGGTATCTTATAAAGGTACACTTTTTTTTCCTTACGGTGAAATGTTTTTATGTGAAGAGGCCTTAAAAAATGATTCAATTCCCCACATAAGTTAATTTGATAACATGGTTAATCTTCCACTCCAAAATTCATATGGAATACCATTTATCGATTTATTTGGTACTTTATTTAGTTTAGGTTCCACTGCTTGTAACGCATATCACAAAAAGGATAATAGAAGACTCAAATGACTCATCATTGATCTCACTATGTCCAATAGGATTTGGTTCCTACTTTTTCTTACACCATTCCACTGAGGAATGTATGGAGAAGTGGGTTGAGATAGGATCCCAAACTCTCATAAGTAATCAATGAATTCATGACTAAGATATTATCTACCATGGTATGAGTAAAATTTCTTAATATTCCAGCCAATATTGTTCTAAAATTCATTCTTTTATTCATTTAATTTATCAAAAGAATCTGAATTATACCTCATTAAGTAAATATATCCATATCTACTAAAATAATCAGTAAAAGTTAGGAAGTATGATTACCCACCCCTTTATTCAATTGGAAATGGTCCACACACATCGGTATAAAATAATTCAAAAATATATTTTCTCTTTCACCTTTCCCACTAAATAAAGCTTTGGTAATTTTTACTTATAAACATGTGTTATACACACAAAGTGGTTTTAGTTCAATTTTTTTTAAAAACCATCTTTATATAATTTTGTGAAATGTTTTAAGTTTATAGGACCTATCTAGTGATGACAAAATTTTGTGTGTTATGAGTCATGCGAAGTAACTACATTATTGATTTCGATTACTTGGTTCATGTAATCCAACATGCAAATACCTTTATGTGAATGTGCCTTACTATTAAAAATTATATCTTTATAAAATAAGAAACATTTGTTTTTAAATTTGAGAATGAATCTATCTGTATCTTTCCTAGATATAGAAATAATGTTTTTTGTAACTTAAGGAACCTAATAAAAAACATTTAAAACCAAGATCATTCAGGTCATCAATATGAGTTGGTAGTCTCCAATAGCTACAAAAGCAAGTTTATATTTTTTGGGAGCTCGTATATGTACCTCCCCTTGGTAATTTTTTCTAAATCTAATTTGTTCATGTATTTGAATACCTATGTGAGCACCAAGAGTTGTATCTAATACAAAATTTATAGAAATAGATAAATTGAACTTGAAAAAAAAATCACTTGGATCTTTCACTTTCTTCTTTAGGGTTCAGTTTTTCATCAAGTGCCCCTCCCCAATTACACACCCCCAAACCACCTACACAGCCACCCCCCCCCCCCACGCGCACACATATAGAGCCCCCCCCACACAACAGCCCACCTCACCCCTAGAAGCCTCCCCTGCATAGCCCCCCTCCCCACCTACACATTTTCCCTGATGTTCTCCCATGCATGTTTCATTTTAATTATGTAAATAAAAATCTAATTCATGTATGTGTGTTCCACTCTAACCTTGATGTTTGGGAAAACACACTCCATCCCCTTTGATCTTTTTTATCATGGAAAGGTGTAAAGAATCTTTGATCTTAAATCTATTTTCTTTCCCTTTCTGTTTGTTCACCATTAGGACATAAGGATTTTCTCACTTTATATCTTTATCAACTTTGTTAAGGAGGATAAGAAGATCTGGCAGATACTTCTCAATATTGTTCATATTAAAATTTATTACCAAACTAGAGAATATTTGAGGGAGTGATTCCAGAATGAGATCAGTTCCCAGTTCTTTGGGGATTTTAAACCCTAAAACCTCTAGGAAGATAATGAATCCAATGATATTGAATAATTGAGGCCCATCTAGGTCACCCTCTCTAAGCTTACTCTGAAAGAGCACCTTGGAAATCTCAAACTATTCCTGTCTAGCTCTCTCCTCATATAGACCACAGAGGTTCTAAAACATGATATATGCATTCTTGTTTTCATGAGACTTCATGAGTTCACTAGACATAGATAAAAGAATAAAATATTTAACATTGACTACATTATTCCTATGTTTTCATAGACTAATAACTCTTCATCAATTACCTCTTGAGCAAGAGGATCAGACAATGAAGATTCTAGAACATAATATTTTTGTTCCTGAAATAGAATAATCTAAATGCATTTAAACCACTTATGGAAGTAACCATCAGTGAGGATATTGTATATATATCCAATATTGATCATATAGATAGTGTGGATGATGATATTTTCATTTTATTCTACAGATAAAATAGACTATTGTTAGTACTTTTCTTAATTACAATTTTTTAAGAAATAATAAATTTGTTGATTTTGTTAAATCTCCCACTATTTTATCAAATCCCAATACCCCTCACCATTGAACATGGAATGTCTAGTTTCTAAGAAATTATAGTGTAAAGGATCCATATTCCCCTTATCATAACCCTAATAAGGGCTGGTCAATCTATTTTAAAGGTATTTAGGTAGGAAATTCTTTGACAACTACGAGCTTGCATCTCCTTTATCTGTTGAGTGGATTCTCAAATCGATAAATTGTGACCTGGATTTTGTCTACACTTGACTCAAAATTACACCAATTCTAGAAAGCGATACTAATATTAAAATAAAATGGTTATTGCAACAAAAAACCTTTATAATAACTCCCCTTATAAAAGTAAGTGTCCCAAAAATGGTTGGTCAAATATATTGTTCTATTTAGTTTTTTCCTAATCATGTAATGAAAGTCTTGGTCTGATATAATATTAGATTGATGGATTTGATTTTATTATACACAATTTTTTTATTGTTTTATCCTTTACTTTTATAGTTAATATTTATGTGGATGTTTACTTAACTAATTAACCATGTTTTAATAAAAAATTTATGCATAATCAATTTATTTAAATACTATATTTTCATATTAATTCATTTATGTGGTCGCGGTATTGCATCAAAAAATATAATTTTTAATTCATTAGGTAGAAAATAAAAAATTATTTAAATGACCTAATCATGATCTTGTCTAGTAGTTGATTTAATTGTCATAACGTAAATCAACATGTGCCCAATGGTAAATAATTCCTTATGTCGGACATGGCATTAGCTATAATATTCCACATGTCCACTTATGTATCAATGAGTTGTATCTATTATGGCTCAATCTTGAAATGTCTCCATGTGCCTTGGGGTGCCCCACTAATAATAAATATTTATTATTCACACACATGTGAGGGTGACTAAAGGATTTGTTAAAGGGAATTACATAAATAACTTTAGATACATAGGTCCTTCATAATAATGGAGGGAGGGATGACTCACATGCCATCATTTAATTTAATATTAAATAATTTTAAAACCAAGAAATAAATTTAATTAAATAAATTCCAACACATACCTATGTATTGGTCAAGCTCATGATTGGGCGTACATGAATAGAATACACAAAAATTTACTTGCTAGAATCTATTTATTTATTTGTTCTTAATTATTAATATGAACACACTTATAATAATTAATTAATTACATTTCATTGTAATGATAATCCAAAATTAATTGGAGATACCCATAAATTTTTAATTCTTTGAAAATAAAAAAAGTATCATTATTCACATATTTATTAAATTAAATTAATTTACCATTTCAAATTATTTAATACCATTATTAAATTTTCAAACACACAATGACGTTTCAATCTGTAAAACAAGGTTTTAATGATGAAAATTTTCAAATTTAATGTAAGTTTAATTTTATTCCATTAATGGGAGACTACATAGAGTATACATCCATCTACATTCCATTTACAACAGTTGTGGTATATTAATGTCACACTCTTGGGGATTCAGTGTGTTAACTCGTCCAGACTACACTGTGTGTACATGCTAGCTACACACCCTGAATCTTCTTCTTGTTTTCCAGGTTGGCTCGATCAAAATGTGGTGTGAAATAAAAGCACCATATGTTTTTAATTTCTCAACCCCTCTAGATACAATGTACATGGTTATATGGCATGTAATCCAATAACACACTGTGTAACCTAGATTTACTAGGAAAAGATTTGGCACTTCTTAATGGGATCTCTGATCGTTCGTCATTTGTTCTTAAATCTCTATGAAAATGAAACACTAAACTAACATGAATAATATATCAATAACATGTTAATTAAAATTGGATTATAGAATGAATAACATATAATGAGAATATAACCATGATTTTACATAGATCAATAATAAAATAAATAATTATAATTTTAAATTTATTGGATTTGATACCACTTGATGTTTCTAGGTGAAGCAGGAGCATTGTGGTGTAGGGTGATATATTAAAATTTCATTTCATAATAATTACCTGAATCCCATAGCGAGGATCTTTCATATAAAATTTATAATTAATTTATTTAGTATTATAAGAAATTAATATCTGGTCATAGGAACTTTCTTCATTGATTATTGTTGATCATCTAAAAAGGACCATCTGGATTACCTTCATTGCGCTTGTGAGGATCCAAGGGTTGAATCCCTCTAGTGGTGACCACATGTGCTCCAATGGTCTTTCATCAACTATAATCATTATCCAGGTGCAAGTGTGGTGAATTGAATATCTTGCATTGTTCGTTCTTGATAGTTAATTATTCAGTCTTAAAAAAATTATCTCTTTGGTTTCTCATTATTGAGGGAGAAGGAGGGAGATTATAGAGAGAATTCTTTGTGCATAACAATTCTATATTCCCAAACATGGAATCAGTTTTGAATGAATTACACAATAAATATATCCATCTATTTAAAGATCTGGGGTTTCAGTTATAAAATTTAATTACATAACTTCCATTAAATATAATTATAACCATTAATGAAATCACATTCCACATAATAATAATAATAATAATAATAATATTTTTTGGTGAACCAACTTGCACAAAATGGATAAATAATATTTAACAGCTCATAAATAATTATTTTATCCCTACACATTCTCTTGGTCTGTTCAAACTCTTCTTGTATTTATTGAACACCCAAATAAATATTTTATTCACTTAAATAAATATTTTTTTAATAATATAGTAAATTATTTTTTAATAAATATTTAATAAAATTAATAATATATTTTATTCCCAATCTGATGAATAAATATTTATATAATTTATGAGATCAATATAACATGAAAAAATTATTCCACAGTCTTGAGAATAATATTTAATCCGTTAATTAAATTCAAATGGAATTTTTTGAAGACTAAAAAAACATGTGGTTTGTTTCCCTCTAGGATTTTTTCTTATTGGAATCAGTTGGGATTTCCTAAATTCAAATAATATTGTCTAGCAATGGGTTAAGGCATCTAAGGGAAAGAAATTAAAGATGAAATAACGAAATCCACATATGAATACTCACTAAGTAATATAATCCCTTTTCTATAATATCTCATCAAGAAGGTTGCATGATACTTTCATCACCCTATATTCTCGATACATCATTCATTGAATATCTAAAATAAACAAATCGTTACACCATGGTGATGAAATTTAGGAAGATAGTCGTATTTCAATCAAAGGGGAGAGGTATCAACTTCCATAAAGATGGAAGGGACAAATGATTCCTTAATATATCCATTAATAACATGTCATTAGTGACACACCCAATATACCCTATATCCCGCTAACATATGGGATGATGGTTTTCATAAAAAAAAATCCAAGCGCATGAGTTGTGACATGCATTAATGATAATCTTAAAATCTATGGACCATTACAGATTCTCACATATTAGAATATCTGATGACACCAAAACATGCATAATTCCTACTGGCTAGTATTTTTGTATATTCTCTCTTCTTTGAGATTACCAAGTGTGATCTTTATGAGAAGAAGTCTCATCTTCTTACTAGTACTCAAACCTGACTGTTTATATACTATCTATGACATCATTATGTATTATCCAAACATATAGCTATATTAAGAATATTTTAATAGTACCTCTAGGTTCTCATCATAGTGTGAAACTACTATGACCTTGTGAATGAGACAAATACTCTTGGATATTATTATATTATATCCATTAAAAAATGAACAATATGTAAGAAATAATTAATTTAATATTTAATACATCAAATATTCATTTAATCAAAGTACAAAAAGTTGGTTCTAGGACACCAAATCTAATAATACCATCCATAATGTTAAATAATTTTTTTAAACCCATAACCAATGATAAATAATGAAAACTTAACATAATTTAATTCTATCATATTGAAAATGAATACTAAGATATAAAATTCTTGTTATTTTAGATTATATTAATCTCTTTTTTTGGGAATAAGAAATATTTTTTCCCAAAGATCCATAATCCATGCATCTGAAGATAGAAGTGAGATATTCCTTTCTTTTTTATTGAGGAAAACTTGGGTGGTTTCAAATTTAAATTTCTCAAAACCCCCAAGATTTTTTGGAAACATGTGAGTAACTAATATTTGACCTCCTTCCAAGTGTATTTGTACAAAATAATCCACTTATTGAATACATAATTAGCATAGTATTCATTAAACAAGGTAAAAGTTATGAATTTTAAACTATCTTCTTCAATGAACTCATACAATGATAGATTTATCTTAATATTTTGGGGAAATGTAAATAAAAGTCATCCTTAAAAAGGAAATGTGATTCCCATCCATGAAAAAATAGAAAGAGTTAGAAAATAATCATATTTTTATACCATGGACTTTTTATCAATATATCTTTCACAACCATTCTATTGGGGATGTCACTAGAGGTGGACATCACTTCTAATTAGACACACTAGGGAAATAGATAAATATGAAAGAAAATGTATGAATAAAAAAATGTGTAATGTTTTGTTCTCTAAAAACACTTTGTTAGTGAAGGATGCAGTGACTCAAATATATGTTAAATAGAATAAGGAAATAGATGGTTCCGATTCAATAGATCTAATGGATTTGTAATAAAACCCTTATATTGATCAACAATTGAAAAACAATCTTGAAAAATGAATAATTCTAGTGCTTGAAGTTTTAAAAATCATTGTTTATACCTTTTATTGGGCGATGGTTTATCTTAATAAAAATAATAAGTGTTTAATATAACATTTTATATTAGAATAAAAAATATTATAAAAATAAATATCTAAAAACATAATATTTATAATTTACCTCTCAAAGAAAATATAAAAATTCTTATTAATTTTTGTCTAGTTATATATGCACTTGATGGGTTTTCTAGGAAAAATTTTGTATGAAAATATTTTAATAAAAACTGTTTTTTTGAAAATTCTTAATATAAAAAATTTCTAGAATTCTTTTAAGAATTTTTTTTATTCACAACAATTTAAAGGAAAAAATTTATCTGAAAATGTTTAAGAAGGCTTGGTCTTAAAACATTTAAGGAAAATTTTCCCAAAATTTATTAAGGAAAAAGTTTCCAGAAATTTTTAAAAAAACATTTTCAGAAATATATTTAAGGGAAAAGATTTAAATTATTAATAAAATTATTGGTTTTCAAAACATAGTAATATTGTTCTCCCCCGTTTAAAGGGGTTATTTACTATAAGTATATAGTTTAAAAAATAATTATATAATTGATAATTTTATGTTGAACATTCCAATATTATGTTTAATATATTCAAATCAATCATAATTTAAGGGTTTTGTAAAAATATCAACAATTTGTTCTTGTATTATGATTAATTATAAAATGATGTTTTATTTTTTGTGTGATCTTGAACAAATGGTTTCTTATATCAATGTGTTTATAATTTTAGTGATATGATGAGTTTTTACTAAGATCTATGGCACTTGGGTTATCATAGAAAGTAGGAGTTTTACTAAAAAACCTAGAAAAGTCAGTGAGTGTGTATTTAAACCACAACACCTGAGTACCAAAACTTCCAGATGTTACATATTAATATTTAGTAATTGAAAGTAATAATTAATTATGTTTCTTGAAAGAAAAATATATTATAACCTATCTTATGAAATGAAAAGTTCCACAAGTTTTTTTTTCTATCCATTCCACATCCTCTAAAATTAGCATCTGAATTTTTTTTAATCGAAACCATTTCTAATAGAATAAAAAATTTCAAGATTTATAGTTCACTAAAGGTGTCAAGTTTTTTATAAATTTAATATGGGACACTTCTAGGGTTTTTTTAAATTTTACATGTTAACATATAGACAATAATAAATTTATGTGACTTTCCAAAAGTTATATTAAATTTCCAGTCATTAATTTAAATGTATGTTGATAAAATGGTTTCCTAGATTCATTAAGATATAAAAAATTTATATTCCAATGGGATTACTTATAATTTTAGTATTACCATATCTAAAATTTAAAATAAAAACATCTATATAATTTTATCTTGATATAATTGTTCTAATTGGTTTTGAGAAATTTTATATTGAAAGAAAAAAATATATTTATCCCATTATGAATTTTTCAAACTCATATTTCATTAAATACACAGTGGAATATGAAATTGATTTTTAGTTGACCCAAATATTATGTCCTCAAGTTAAATTTGAACAATGTTTATTTCATTAATATCTTCTTTAAAAATATAGTTAGATCAATAAATATCTTATAAAAATAATTTTGACACAAAAATAATATTAATCTTTCATACCAGGACCTTACGGATTTCTTACGCCTATAATTCACCATAGTAAGTCTGAAATCATGTATCTTAGAATTGGTGTTTTAAAAAACTAGTTATTGTTTTACATAAACTTCCTCTTATACATATCGATTAAAAATAGAACATAACATGTAATTGAAATGGTGTAAAATGTATGAATGCTTCATAATATAGAAGTATATGAATAGATTAAAGTCTATCTATTAGGGAAAAATATTCTTCATAGTCTATTCCTTCTTTTTTATTATATCAATTGGTATTAAGTCTTACCTTTTCTTAATAATTATCCCATTTTCATCACATTTATTACAAAATACACATTTTACTCTATTTATAGTAAAATATTTATTATGTTCACCTAAATTATATACATGATTCCCTTTAAATACAATGAGTTTATATTAAATTTATTTTATCCAATATTCATCACCAGATTCCCCATCATGATTCTTAGGTTTAAATAGTGATAAAATTACAAAAGTTATAACATTAATTTCGTAATGAATTTTTAGTTTTGACAGGATGATCTACATCAACAATGATATTATCTGGGAGAAGATTCCTTAATATTTTCTAACACCTTGGGTTTTTGAAATTTTGTTCCTCAATAATAAGTTGATTTAATTCTAATGGTATAACTACAGAAAAAATTTCCTTAGTTATTTATTCATGTGAAGAATTTTCTAACATGATTTGAAAATCAGTTTTGGAAAAATTATCTAATGTTTTGGTTTCTGTTAGTTTGAAAACAAAATAGCTGGTTTTATCAAATTTTACATCCAAAAATTCCTCAAAAAAACTTATATTTTATTTAAAAACATGATATGCCTGGTTCCTTTTAGAAATATCCTAGAAATATTATTTCATTATCTTTTATATAAATTTTTTTTGTAATGAAGATTTAGTATTCAGAATGAATAATTTTTCCCAAAAAACATTGAACTTAAAAAGTTTTATCTTTCTTCAAATTAAAAACCCAAAATGATTTTTTAAGAAAAGTTCAAGGTTAAACATGGTTTATAATATAACAGGCATTAATAACTGCATCAACCAAAAGATTATTAGAAATTGAGTATTCACTCATTATGGTTTTATTAATATCTTAAGGACCCCTATTTATTATTTTATAAACACTACTATGGAATGGTGTTATGTGATATAAGAAGTTATGTAATATTCCTTTTTTCCGAAAAAACATTAAAAAATCAGAATTTATAAATTCTCCACCATTATCATTTTTAATAATAACAAAAGGTAGGTTTTATTCTTTTTTAACATGATCTATACATTGTTTTTAAATAAGAAAATGATTCAACCTTTTTCTCAAGAAAATGTACCCATGTATATCTAGTGTAGTCTCCAACTAAAACATATAAATAGTATTTACACCAATAATTCTAGTTTTTATAAGACAAAATAAATAAATGTTCCCTAAATTTAAAAAATAAAAATATTAAACATCACTTATAGATGTAAATTTAGATTTATTTTTCTTCCAAATTGAAAAGGATCAAAAAAATTAGAATAACTAATCCATAGATTTAGTAAATATCTGACTAGTCCTTTCTAAAAAACATTAGCTAATATTAAGCCCTTAAAATTTCTAAAGCTTCAATGAAATAGCCGAGATTGATCTTGCACTATAATAATGAAATGTATGTAATAGAATTTAAGGTATTTTACTTTATTATGAATATATTCTCATTCATATTACTAGAGAGAATAAATTTATCTTTTGAATATTTAATAATACATTTACCATTCCTTAAATTAACAAGGAAACATATATCATATAATTGAATTATTTTAATGATATTGACATTATATCCAAAAATAATAATAATTTTAAGTTAAAGTATTTCTAAGAAGAACAATGTCACATATATTTTATATCTCTCCCTAATCATTATCTCTAAAAGTGACTTTTCACTATTCATCATGACAATTTTTTGAAATAATTTCATTTTTCTAGTCATATGACTGACATATTCACTATCCATGTACCAAATATTGATAGTGTTTATGAAAATAAAAAAGTTAGTATTTTTTACCCAATAATTCATGGGCCTGGTAATATTAGAAAATAAATATTTAGGGATCCACATTTTTTCCTCTTCCCTATATTGAATAACTTTAAATTCCATAGAAATATAAGATTTTTGAAAAGAAGAAGTAATAAATTTACTCGAATGACATTTTTTCTTCTAGTGTCCCCTACTTTGACATTTTTTATTAAATATGGAACTTTTAGAAACAAAATAATCATTTTACAAGTGATGTTTAGATATTTTAAAACCAATCCCTTGTGTATTTCATATTGGTATCATCTTTTTATACATTTTATCAAAATTTCCCTTATTATAGATAAAATTTGATACTAGTTTTTTTATACTGAACATTTTATATTTTATTTTAATAAATAAATCATTATTATCAATAGCTAAGGTATAATAAGATTTATTATATAGTTCTTTAGTAAAATTTATAATATCTAGGGAATGTTTTTAAATTTTAGAATTTTCAAAATCATTTTCTTCCATAATGTTTTCATAGTTTTTGGAAGCATTGTTATTTTGATTTTTATGTAAAGTGGAATATCTGGAATCTTTTTCAAACATTATAAAGCATCATCTTCATAATATAATATACATTTTTGTTTTTTAAAAGATGTATAACTATTTTCATTTTCTAAAATATTATAATTATGGTTTAAAGTTAAATTTTTTAAGGAATCAATATATACCTTGTCCATGAAGCATTCATGAATATTTTTAATTCCAGCATACAATCCCATGATTTTATGACTATCAATTTTTCATTTGAATAATTTCTTGAAGAACTATGTACACCATTAGCAGTCAATGTGTTTAAATATTTTAATATTTTATAACCATTATACTTGTAGAACTTATTATAATTTCAATCAACCATATCTATCTTCTTAAGACTTGTAAATATGTTATTATTTTTCTAGAATTTATAGATTACTAAAAATTCATCCCATAATCACCTTTATTTTCACTTTTTTTCTATAGGATATTTATTTTACTTATATTTTAAATCCTTGTTTTAGATAATCTTGTTCATCCTTTTAAGAAGATTTTCAAGCTCACTATCACTCTGTCCTGAAGAACTGCTTTCTATATCAAATTTTAATTTATTTTTCAGTTATTTAATAAATTTATTATAATATAATACTTTCCTAATTAATATGGATATAGAATAAAAAGAGACACCAGTTTTCTTCTTCTATTTCTATGCATATATTTTCAACCGAACGTCATAGATGATATTTTCAATAAGATCATCGAGACTAAAAATATTTATATGTTTAGTATCATCAAGAGATGTACTCTTGGATTCTAATTCTTTAAGAATGATATGAATAATTTTTTTTTACCAAATATTCATTAGTAAAATATGTATTTCCCAAAGTTTGTAAACTGTTAAAAATAATGATAAAACATTGATTCATTAGTGCAACTAATTCACCATGATGGAAATAAAAAAGATCAATAATTTTCTCTCAAAAGACTCTTCTATTATATACAATGTTGGTAATTAAAATGTTATTAACGTATAGTCTCTTGAAAATATAATGTATAGTTTTATAGAAAGAAATCTATCTATAAATATTTTTCATCATAGAATATAACAATGTATTACTGAAAATGAAAATGAGTTGATATTCCAACAATTTCTATTTGGTTAAATTAGTAATGTCTTTTTCAAGAATTTGATAATTTCATATTAACATAACAAAATTTTCAAATCCAGTTATTAAAATAATGGTCTTCATTCAATCTCTCTCTTACTTATAATCAGAATAATTAAAGATTGTTGGCCTTCTTGGATTGATATTTTCAAGTGTCCTGATGGAAAAACCTTCCATCTTACGAAACATTAATACTTAACTCAATAAAACTTGTTATTGAAAATAATCAGATGTAGAAATTAATATAAAATTTATAAAATCAGAGAAAAGAAATGATTATAACTAAAATAAGGAAACATTACTCAATATGTGAATTGTAGAAAATGTAACACACCGACCCCAGTTACCCAGATTCAGTGCATTATTACAAAACATTGGCATCATGCAAGGAATCATGTCTCAAAAGACCGATCAGTTTAGAAGCCTTGGAAGTACTAGATACATACATAAGTTTTACATTACATCATGAAATAAAGAAAAACAACATTGTGTCCCCATTGAACACACTCAGATCCTTGGTCTATCCCTATAGGTTAATTATAATTTACTTCTTCACATCCTGGAAAAAATAAAACATAGAAAGGGGTGAGCTTAGATACTCAGTAAGAATAATAATATAGTGGAAAATTTCATAAATAATCATAAATATTTAAATCAATGTATAAGATTAAAACAAAAGCCTTTTAAAATTATAATTTAGAATAATATGAAAAAGATAAATCAAATAATGCCATTTACTTATTCATATGGATTTTCTACTAGTCAGATAATCACATGTAATATCAATAGCTAATTTCATAATGATGGAATGCATAATGCCGAACATCATAACCACATAGTCAAGGCCTCATGCCAAGACTACAAATAATATTTTTTCAAGGCCTTGTTCCAAGACACTAGTTTTTCTCTTGAGAACTTCTGATGCATCGAGGAGCTATAGTGGGCTCCACCCGTCACTTACTAAGTCCAATGCATTCGTCATATGAAAACATTGAAACATAACATAAAAATTCATATTAAAACTAGCCTAAATAATGTTAAGACAGTAACTATAAACCATGAATGGTATAAAAATAACACATACATAGTCAAAAATATCACAAAACCTTCAATAAAATATGGAAGATTTGTATCATAATAAATCAACTTCAATCAAGAATAATATCCAAAGAGGATGAAGACATAGTTGAAAATGACCAGTAAAACTTTTTGAGAGAAATATACCTTTTTGTGAAATAATTTAAAAGTCACACATTTATAAAGGGTGAAATTAAAAAGACATTTTTGAATCAAAGTGTCCCAAACCACTTTGAAACTTTTTAATGGAATTAACAATTTAAAACATTCATGTTCATATAAATAAATCCTTAAAACAATTTTGAGAACATGGACATTAATGAGAATGATTTATGAGAATAAATATTTAAAACATTTAAAATGATGTTTTAGTTAAAGGGTACATTAAAAGAATCATTTTGAAATGTATTTTATGAAACATGGACATGGATTTTAAATATGTCCTAGAAAATACTTACACATAAACAATATCAGATAATAATGAGATTGAGGAATTTACCCTTACCTTATAATTTTCCTTGGTTGAGGGTATGCTAACCACCTGTATAATAGTTAAATAATTGTTATTAAACTATACAAGATCTACATACATAAATATGATATCATATATGATCTTTTAATATTTATCTGTTATTAATATTTTAGTAGTATCATTGTTTCGAGTGTTAATTGATTCATTTTCCTTTATATGTTTCATTATGTAAGTCATGTTTGTTATCGATATGATATATTTGATTCATATCCAGAATGATATAATGTTCTTAAATATTATTTTTAATAAACAAATGAAAATTATTCTTGAATGGTTATGATGGGGAATGAATCTCATCGCATTCGTGGAGACGGTAATCCGTACGTACGCACGAACGCTACTTCCATTTCATTTTTTTTATTTTGAAAGGAAACATGACCAAATGATAAAGAGGTATATTATTATTACAGTATAATATAATATTTTATATATGTTATACATGTTCATTAACACCATCCTTTATATGTTCCATATTTTGTATGAACGAGTCATATCACTTTGAGGGGGCGGTAATCCGCACTTCCTCAAATGAAATTATCGTATATATACAACATGAAAAGAATAAGGGTATCCTATAAAAGAAAATTACAGAATATTATAGATAAGGTAAATATAATTAATATCATAGATAATAACATTTACATCATAATAACCACCATAAGAGGTGGTAGTAGAGGATTGAACAATCGTCGTTTTGTGAGGCGGTAGTTCGTCGTCCACTGAAACATTATGTTATATACCCATTAGATGGGGGTCTGTGTAAGTATAGTTCAAATAATTCACATAAAAAAACCTAGTATATTGAGGATGCTGGTTTTATTAAAAAAATAAAAGAATAAAGAGAGATTTGGGGGTTGGAGAAATAAAATAAAAGAAAAGAACTTAAGAGGAGATGTTACCTTTAAATCGGGTAAGTCCCTTTGATTTGAACCAAACGGCTTCCTGTAAGTGACTTTTGACTAAGTTAATGCTTTTAAGAGGAAGAGAGGGATGTATGGAGCTTAATTGGGTATGTGTAGGACGAGACAAGGGGCTTGAGAGGTGTGATAAATTGGTTCGAGGTGAGGGATTTTTATAAGGGGGAGCAGGGGCGCTTTAGGAATGTTTGAAAATGTTATTTTATTATATAATGATTTTCATTTTATAAAGGTCCAAAACTCATTAAAGTAAAAGATATGATGACTCATGTTAGAAATAAAATCATCCAATAAAAATTGGACTAGTTTTGATAACATTTTAATTTTTATAATATCATTTATTTAAATCATTCTTTAATATGGTAAACACTGCATCATTATTATGTCATAAATAATTTTATTTATTTGATGTTTAAAAATTATAAAAAATTTACCATGATGTAGGAAATATTTTTATATTTTAAATTAATATTTATATTTGAAAATATAACTTATATAATTCCTTGTAAAAATAATTTTACTAAAATATATTTGTTTATGTCATTTTTGTTTTTACTTTAAATTAATTAATATAAAGTGTCATTATCAATCTCAAATGGCTCCATGGGGTCCCAAAATAGACCCAAGGATGGAAATTTTCAAACATATATCAACCAATAGGAATAGGACACATGTTAGGGTAATTTAATATTATTATAATAATATTATTTTACCCTTATTTACCAGATTTACCCTTTAACCGTAGTAAATAAAATATTTACTGAAGTAATATTCATAAAGTCTAAAAATAATAGTTACCTATTTACACAATTTGGACCTCCTGATTCCAAATATGGAATCTATTTTACCAAATTCAAAACACATAAGTGGCAGAAATTAATTTAAAATTAATTCCTGTTGTCAAAACAAAAAGTGTGTTTTTAAGAAATAATAACTATCAAAATATTGAAACTTTTTTATGTCCAATTTAAATGTGAAATTAAATAAAATGACCTAAATTATATTAAATTATAAAAATATAATCTATTTATACTATAAAACCATTAAAATGTATAATACAACACTATAAATTATTTCGATTAAAAAAGTAGTTTTTAATAAAAATTTAGTATTTTCCACTATTGATAAAAAATTGAATGTTTTAAAAAAAGTACCAAAAATTCACACTAAGATAATTTTGATATTCTAAATCCAAAAATAAAGTATATTTGGAAAAATAGAATTTATAAAATTTCAAAAAGTTGGTATTACTATTCATAATGGCTAGTTTGATTGGTCGTGGTGTGTTAGAATCTAGAAGTTGTATACAATGCAAGCTATTGCATTATTGAAAGGGAAATGTACCGTGGAATCTTGGGGTGTTAGAGGAAATAAAAAAAACTTTTAGTTATATGAAAAAAAGTAACACAAGATTAATAAAGGGTATGATAAAAACATTCAAAAAAATTCCTAATAAATATCCCTCACTTTAACCTTCAACGTAAAGGGAGGCCTAATAATAATCAATATATCGATGGTTTTAACAAAACTATAATGGTTTATCTTCCTTAGAAAAGTAATCCCCTGATACTATAATAAAACAATATTAGGTTTTCCTGCCTTGAGAACCCTCAATCACACAATATCAAAATAACTATTGTCTCTAAAAAACCTAAGAGCATTCAATCAATACTGATTAGACATAGAGATTACAAAATCTATGAACATTAGGCATTTAAAAAGTCCTCACAGACAGATTCCATAAGTAAATAGCTCTAAAAAATAAATGAATCATTCACTTATAAAAATATGTTACAAACTATTTATAGAATCTCTAGATAATTGATGATGAGAAAACTAGGATTGAAAAGGAACCCTTCTCCTTGAAATCAAATAGTTTTTATAGGAATTTCTCAAATGGTAAAATTTTGTATTATTTGGATTTGGGCGCAACCACATCGAACAAACTCCATATTTACATGAAAGGATTCGCATGAATTCCCATTCAGATATTCATCTTTACATAGCACCACTACAATAATTTTGGTTTCCTTATAAGAGAATAGAATTTATTTATCATTTTGAATTTATGAAGTTCTTTTTCTAATTTGGATTTATAAAAGTTCATTTACAAATTATATCCACCACCATTCTGTGATGTTTTCCCTATAGAATTTATATAACTTCATCTCTGAGACTTTGTTAATATTCACCTTCTAGACCTTATATATATTCATTCAATGAACATTGTATCTATCCTTAAAATGTATAAAGTATATTTTTATCTTTTTAAGGAAGTTATGTTAGATTTATCTTGTTCGGAAAACATTTAAAAAGTTAATTATAATGGTATGAACCTTCTAAATCTCATAAAATTTATTTACTACAAAAACATTATTAACACCCTTGGTCAATTTTAAAGTTTCCAATATATATACTTTAATTAATTGGTTTATAATTTTTAAAACTAATATTATGAAGTGTTGAAGAAAATATTTTGACTTAATAAAATCTAAAATATTAAAATTACAATAATTTCATATACCAAATGGAACATAAAAAATACAATATTTACATACAATATAATCTTATGATATCATACATCATATCAATCAAATTATTCACATGTAGCATATATATGTTTCAATCAAAAATAAATCTCTTACACATATGGATCTAACATCAATGATTCTCTCTTATGTCATGATGGATACCTCTTGATGATACATGATTCTGATTATCATGCCTACTAAAACTTTCTTCTACATCTGGTTCTTCTATTAAATACAATTTATAATTAAAATTAATTCTATTTTTATATTACATTTATAACATGAAAAGACCTAGATATTTCGTGTATTTATTTTAAATACATGATAATTTTATGTGTCTGTAGTTTCTGACGACACTTGATTCCGAGGCCCGGTGTGCCAGGAATCAATTTTTGAAGTTTTGTTTGGGTACGTTCAGTAAACGTATGTGCAAGATTTTATATGTTTTGAACCGGTGCTTGGAATTGAATACTGAGGGTACCATTGAACTCGCAGCATCAGTGATTTCTTAGTGAGACCTTCACCGTAGTTGTGTTCTAACGTGAATGGAAGTTAGTTTTGGGGGTTTTTAAATAAAATTAAATAAAAATAAGGTGTGCTTATTTTTATTTGTTGGTGGTTAAAACCTCCAAGTGGTTGTTAGAGGAGGGACCCACCTTCACATAACCTCCCTTGGGAGGATATTACTTGGTGGGGCCCACCCGATTTTTAACACCTCTTGTAATAAAGGAGGTGGGGGCCACATGAACTTTAACCCCTTGAACTCCCCATAAATGGGGGAACTCTTGAATATCCCCAAAATGGTGCCAATTCACCCAAAAATTAATTAATGGATTCAATTAATTAATTTTTGAATTCTTTTGAATTCATGCCAATAATAAAATAATAGACAATGTTATTATTTCATTTTGGTTGGAAACTCTCTTTTGGTGGAGCCTTGGAGAAACTTGGAAGAATTGAGAAAACTACATCCTCTCTACGAAAAACACAAAGAACGCCCCTCATCACCGAAGAATGACAAACACCATCTTCTTCCTTCCTCAACCAGGGTAAGAAAGGGAAGCACAACCGCCCATGAAGTATGCCGATGATGTCATCTCGACTCATCTCCTCTGAGCTCTTCCTCCTTTGACATTGACAGAACAACATCCGACTTACCATGACTCCATCAACGATCACCGAACTCGAGGTAGGGGGATTTGGGTTGAATTATGTTTTAGTTTTTACCCTCCGATCATCATCATTTTGTTGTCCTTCTTGTTGCCAATTGATATCATCTTAATGAGGAGGGTTCGGACCACACGAACACGGTCTGACCCTCCACCCCTTGTTGTTGTTCTCATTACGTTGACGGCAGAGGCGGATCAACGACGGCCGAGATTGGGCCGGCTATGGAAGAAAACGATGGCGCATTTTCCACCGGGTCGCTGGAGTCGTGAGAAGAGCTAGGATGTGGCCACCACGGGCCGCGGTGGTGCTAGTGGGGCGTGGTGCCGTCGCACAGTACCAGAGGAAGGGAGTCGCGGCCAGGAGGGCCGCGGCGGTCTGAAGAAGGCGTGGCGCCGTCGCGCTGTGCCGGTGGTGCAGAACCGCGGGCCACAGTGGAGGTGCGCGGCGCCGTTGCTCCGTGCTGGTGGTGCAGAACCGCGGCCAGGGCGGGCCATGATGGAGGGGCGCGGCGCCGTCACGCCGCGCCAGTGGGTGGAACCGGCTGGCCACTTGGCCATCCAGACAATGCGGGACCCCTTGGGTCCCGTGGGTTACCTGAACCGACACCTAGAGATGGTTCTGAGTGGAAGGCAGGGGTGTAACCCCCCCCCCCCCCCCACGCATGGCCAATTAGCCAGCCGGCCACCCGGACCACCCACCAGCCGGCCACGCGGGCCAGCCTACCACGCAGGCCGCCAGCCCACCGGCCGACGACAAAGGCCGCCCTCGGCTGGGCCGCCCACGACTGGGTCGCCCTTCAGTCCGGACCCTTCGGGTCGGGCCGCCCCCTTGGGCCAGGACGCTTCCTCGAACTGGGTTGGACCCCGGTACGGACCGGGTCTGGCCGGGTCGGTCGGACTGGGTCGGACCGGACCCGGACCCGGACCCGTTTGGCCAATTTACACCATTCACCCCTATCTTGGGCTACAGTTGACTGATCGAAGAAATGTTTTCGGTGACATAAATCTTAGAGCGAGACATTTCTTTTGGCATAATCCACTTGAGGTTTGGACACAGATGTGATACAATCGGGTTGGTTTGAACCTAAAAACCAACCGGGCCCCTGGGACAGAAATTCCAATAACTCACAGACAGGGTGTCCGATTGACGCACCGTCTGTCACGTTGGAACCCCTATGACATGTTAGTCCTTTTGGTTACTCTTTTGGGGAGTTTAGTGGCCATCGAGGTAAGACTGATATCTCGAGGGTAGTTTCTATGGAACTCGAGCGCACCAGGTGTGAGGAATCTAGTGGCTGTTAGTGAGGCAGTGGTTGGAGACAGATCATACGGAGGTCAGCGCTCAGCAGTCCTGTGTGAGTCAGTACCTACTGATCTTGTGTGGGTCAGATCTTGTTTGGGTCAGTGCTCAACGATCCTGTGTGGGTCAGCGCATACCGATCCTGTGTGGGTCAGATCCTGTGTCGGTCATTGTGGGGGTTAGTACCTATCGATCCTGTGTGGGTCAGACTCCTTATGGTCTGAAGGAGTGCCTCTTGATAGAATAAGATGATCTAGCTTCGTGACTAATCATTTGTACTTATATACTTTATTGAAATATTGGTTTGAGCTGAGTCAATGAAATTAGTGTTTTCCTCATGATTGAGATGGATTACTAGATAACTTAGGTATATGTGTTGGCATATACCTAAGTAATTGTTATCCATTAGTTTCATACTTTGTGGTTTATCCTTGTCAGATTTTGTGAGACCTTGAGGGTCTCGGGGTCCCTACTAAGTATCGTTATACTCACCCCTACACGGGATATGCCTGCACCTCGTTGTGTTGGTTGCATATGACAGAAAACGCTGATCGTGACATAGAGTAGCAGAACTGCACAGTACCCAGAGGTGGACCACTCGTCGAGATGTACACGGAGCGGATGGATGGACTTGGGGTGTTGAGTAGGACATATGTCCCAACCCTTCATGTGGGAATTCCGTAGGATAACCCATTAGCTACTTTACTTCCTTTCTTCAATTGTACTAGCATTTCAGTTGTATTGTAATTTTATGCTCGACTTGTATTTCCAGCCCCTTTACTTTCAGCACACTCTTTTTTATTCTTTTTTACTTAGTGTTTTACTTCCAGTTGCATACTCTATTGTGTTTTTTTACTATTATAAAGGCAATTCCTTCCCAGTTTAGGGATTTTCGCCTTTGGTTCTATTCGCCAGACCTTGGCCTATGGAAGGAGGGCTTGGGGTAGTCACGATATGGGCCCCGGGGGACGGGTCGTGACAAATTGGTATCAGAGGTGACAGTTCTACCGCAGAACATATGACTCTGATCTTTATTTTCTGTAAAGAAATAGTGTTAAGGGTACCGAATGTAGTTTTCAGTTTAGGGAGTCCAGTGTTGGTGCAAAGGCTGACGTATCCATACACCAGGACCCTGACTACTAGTTTCCGACTTAGTGCACGAAAACACAGATTGCGTGTGTGTTTTCAAAAAATTTCTTAAGTCACCTCAACTAGGTCAGCTCACCAGGTATAATCTTTTGATCTTTGAGCACATTCTTATTTTCAGGATGTCTTCACTTAGTCAGTCAGCGCGGGTTTCGAGTGGAGAGCGCGATGGTAGCCCACCGAGTGATGAGGCCTCGGTGTAGGGCCCCATCACAGTGGAGGATCCAGCGGTTCCACTACCCACAGGGCTACCGTTGCCACCATCCCAATCAGGAGAGGGTGCGCCCTGCATGAGCACATTTCACAGGTTCCCACAATAGAGGCCTCAGTGGTTTTGAGGGGAGATAGATTTTCAGACGACTGGGTGCTGGATTGAGTTTGTTGCACGAGTTTTCCACACAGTTGGGACACCTTATGACTTGATGGTTCACCTAGCTATTATTTTCTTTCACGTAGAAGCTGAGAGGTGGTGGATCTTAATGCTCCAGTTTTACGATGAGGTGACCCTCACCTAGAGAAACTTCGAGGGTCTTTTCAGGGAGGAGTTTGTACCAGAAAATCTATGCTCTATGCGTGCTCAGGAGCTGCTGCACTTGCCCAGGGCATTCCGACAGAAGCTGAGTCATCTGTAGTAGGCAGTAGATAGATGACATGGGGTCACAAGAAGGTTATATCTACTGTTAGACGACCGCAATATATGGAATCGGGGATGCGGGGCACCCAAGGCCGAGGGAGATTTGAATGAAGAATGGTATGTTTTTCCTACAGGGGATTGGGTTGCATAGCATGTGACTGTCTGACTCCCTGCACACTTGATCAGAAGGCGTTAGAGGAGACACTGAGATAGAGTAAGAGATAGGATCTTAAGCATCATATAGACAATGGATGAGGCAGTGGAGCAGGTCCTTCAGTGGATGGTGGTCAGAGTCATCGAGCACTACTACCACCACCCCTAAACGGTTCACCTCGAGCTTTGGGAGCAGGTGGATAGGAGAAGAACCAGCTCCAGGAATAAAGGAATTTTTTCATGATGCTTCTAGCTTATTTGATGTCATTATTTGTGGTTGCTTTGTGTATTTTTACTTTGATATGCAGTAATAAAAGACAATTGTTCTTATGACGTTTTCTTTCCGACCTTTTTCTGTGGTTGATACTGAGAGGTTCTGGTTAAAACCGTTGACTTTACCCTCACATTCGAAATTCTTACTGGAGGAGACCTAGTTACCACACACTGCTTCCAACTATGTGACTCAACACTTGGAGGCGAGATTAATGGTTGGATCTCTTGGTAGTAGCGTTGAGGCCATACGATGTCATCCATGTCATGAATTAATATCGTTCATGTTAGGAATTGACTGTAATAGGCAAAGAACGTGGTTCCTCCAAGGGATGAGACCAGATTTCTCTTTTCAGTAAAGGAGAAATCTTAGCATCTCTTATAGGACATATGCGAAGAAGGGTGTAGTTGAGTTCTTTACAATTGGCTAGTGTCACCCATAGTTTGTTGAGCGTACAGTTTAGTGTTTACTCTAATCTCAATAGTCTTAGGTGTGTCTTCTCGTATAAGGACCTGGACCTGAGACAACGATGTTGGCTTGAGTTCCTCCAGGTTTATGAATTCGAGATAGTCTATACTCCTGGAAAGAGGAACGTTGTAGCAGATACTCTCAATAGGAGATCCGGCATACAACTGCTAGGAGAGGCAACATAGCAGCTGGAAGCTTTAGAGATATATTTCGTGGATAGTGATGGAGCAGCCTATCTATTGTCTCTCATATTCACTCCTCCACTTCTTCAGCGAGTTAGGGAGGCATAGCGTGGGGACGCTGACTGCGAGATTCGACGTGCTCAGATATCCATAGGGCAGGCACCTGGTGGATTTTCTAAAGGTGGGGAGCATGTCATCTTCTTCTGGGGACGTACCATGGTACCTGTTTCACTTCAAAAGGAAGTGTTGAGAGAGTTCCACACTTCCCCTCTAGTGGTACATCCAGGGGTGGCGAAGATATATCAGGACCTTTGACGACAACATTGGTGGCTAGGTATGAAGAAGGCAGTAGCGGAGTTTGTCTCACGATGCCTCACTTATCAGCAAGTGAAGGCGGAGCACCAGGTAACAGCTAGATTGGTTCATCCCTTAGAGGTCCCAGAGTAGATGTGGGATGGGATATCCATGGACTTCATGATGGGTCTTCCACGTACATCCAAGATTCATGATTCGATATGGGTGATTGTTGACCGACTCACCATGTCGGACCACTTCCTACTGACCAGAGAGAAGGGCTCAGTAGAGAGCATGTGATGCCTCTATGTGTAGATGATTATGCGTTTACATGGATTACCTTATTATATTGTCTCTGAACGTGATTCACGATTTACTTCACAGCTATGGAAGGGGCTGCAGGAGGCTTTCAGGATGCAACTACATCTGAGAACCACCTTCCATCCTCAAACAGATGGCCAGACTTAGAGAACTATTCAGACTCTCGAGGACATGCTCCGTGCTTGTGTCCTTGACTTCGGTCACATCTTGGAGGATCACTTACTTTTGGTAGAGTTTTACTACAACAACAGCTATCACTCCACCATCGGTATGAAACTTTTTGAGGCCTTGTATGGTCGACCTTACAGATCACCACTCTGCTAGAAAGACCCAGGAGAGTCAGCACTAGTGGGACCAGAGATGGTACGCACTACCACAGAAAAGGTGCAGATCATCTAGGAGTGGATTAAGACAACATATAACAGGCATAAGTCATATGCTAATAGGAGACAGAGACCTATGGAGTTCGAGGATGGCGACCACGTCTTTCTACAGGTCTCATCTCAATGTGGTCTTTGGATATTTGGCCGATGTGGCAAGTTATCTCCGCGATTCAGTAGACCTTTCTAGGTCCTCAACAGAGTAGGCAAGGTGGATTACAGCCTGGATTTTCCACCTAAGTTGCATTGGGAACACGACGTCTTCCATGTATCTCACCTGAGGAGATACGTGCATGACCCTTCCCACATCATCAACCCTAGAGAGCTGGACATCGACGATGGAGCGACTTTAAAGGGGGTTCCAGTGGAGATTGAGGATCGATAGGAGCGGGTCCTACGGGAATGGTCAATAACTCTGGTGCACGTTTGATGGAAGCACGAGAACCTCTAGGAGAAAACATGGGAGCGGGAGGTTCATATGCATGCTTAGTACCCCCAGTTGTTCCCTTAGTTCGAGTTGTAGCTTACATGGACGTAAATCCCTGAGGTGGGGAGAATATAAAGACCCGAAAATTCTGTGGATTTTTTTTAAATACATGAGAATTTTACGAGTCCGCAGTTTCTGACGGTACTTTATTCTGAGCCCCGGTGTGCCCGGAATTAGTTTTTGAAGTTTTGTTTAGGTACGTTCAGTAAACGTACGAGCGGGATTTTGTATCTTTTGAACAGGTACTCGGAATTGAAAACTGAGGGAACCGTTGAACTCGTAGCATTGGTGATTGATTAATGAGACCTTCACCGCAGTTGCGTTCTAATGTGAATGGAAGTTAGTTTTTGGGGTTATTAAATAAAATCAAATAAAAATAAGGTGTGCCTATTTTTATTTGTTGGTGGTTAAAGCCTCCAACTGGAGGTTAGAGTTGGGACCCACCCGCACATAACCTCCCTTTGGAGGATATTATTTTGTGGGGCCCAGCCAATGTTTAACACCTCTTTTAATCAAGTGGTGGGGGCCCCATGGACATTAACCCCTTGAACTCCCCATAAATGGGGGAACTCTTGAACTCCCCCATAATGGTGCCAATTCACCAAAAAATTAATTAATGGATTCAATTAATTAATTTTTGAATTCTTTTGAATTCATGACAACTGGGCCCCACCCGATGTTTAACAACTCTTTTTTTATCTTCTTGAACTAGATCAGACCCACGAACAGGGCTAGACCCCGGTCCAGACCGGGTCGGTCTGACTTCCTCAGACCGGACCCGGACCCATTTGGCGAGTTGACACCATTTCGCCACTATCTTGGGCTACGGGTGACCAATTGACGAACCATTTGCAGAGATAAAAATCGTAGAGTGAGACGGTTATTTTGGAATACCCCACATGAGGTTTGGACATAGTTGTGATATAGTCAGGTTGGTTTGAACCTAAAAACCAACCGGGCCCATGGGACAGAAATGCCAATAACTCACAGACTGGGCGTCTGATTGATGAGCTTTCTTTCGCGTTGGAACCCTTACGACATGGCAGTCCTTTGGGTTCCTCCTTTTTGGAGTTTAATGGTGTTTGAGGTACGAACGATATCTCAAGGGAAGATTCTACAGAACTTGAGTGCACCGGGTGCGAGGAATCCACTGGCTGTTAGTCAGGCGGAGGTTAGAGATAGATCAAACGGAGGTTAGCGCTCAACGATCCTGTGTGGGTCAGCGCATACCGATCCTGTGTGGGTAAAATCCTGTGTGGGTCATTGCTCAACGATCCTGTGTGGGTCAGCGCATAATGATCATGTGTGGGTCAGATCCTGTGTGGGTCATTGCGGGGGTTAGTACCTATCGATCCTGTGTGGGTCAGACTCTGTATGGTCTGAAGAAGTTCCTCTTGACAGAATAAGATGATCTAGCTTCACAACTAATCATCTATACTTCTATACTTCATTGAAATCTTGGTTTGAGCTGAATCAATGACATTAGTGTTTTCCTCATGATTGAGATGGGTTACTAGATAACTTTGGTATATGTATGGGCATATACCTAAGTAATGGTTATTTGTTGGTTTCATACATTGTGGTTTATCCTTGTCAGATTTTGTGAGACCATGAGGGTATCAGGGTCCCTACTGAGTATCGTTATAATCACCCCTGCACGGGATATTCCCGCTCCTCATTTTGTTGGTTGCAGATGATGAACAATGCTGATAGGGATAGAGAGTAACAGAACTGGATGATACCTGGAGGTGGACCACTCGATGAGACGTACACGGAATGGACAGACGGACATGGGGTGGTGAGGAGGCCATCTGTACCCACCCTTCATGTGGGAATACTAGAGGATGACTTGGTAGCTTCTTTACTTCCTTTCTTCAGTTGTACTAGCATTTCAGCTGTATTGTACTTTACTGTTGGGCTTGTATTTATGGCCCCTTTACTTTCAGCACACACTTTTGTATTATGTTTTACATAGTGTTTTACTTTCATTTACATAATCTATTGTGTTTGTTTACTATTATAAAGGCAATGCCTTCCCAGTTTAGGGATTTCTACCTTTGGTTCTAGTTGCCATCCCCTGGCCTATGGAAGGTGGGCTTGGGGTAGTCACGATACGGGCCCCGGGGGACGGGTCGTGACACAACATATTTAAAAAAATTATTCTAATAATATAAAAATACTAATATATATATATATATCAAATTAAATACTAATGCAGTTTATTAAACCAGGATTGTAAAATCAATTGGAATTCCCCATTCATTCCATAAAATACTGTAACAAATAAACTCTCTATCACTGAAAACAAATCATCTCGAGCTATCGATCCAGTCTCCCACTCCAGTTTTCTATTATCAGGAATCACAATTTTTTTATGATTATAAGGGATTAAGGACATAAATAATACTTGATCATTAAATATTTTCTGTTATATGAAATGAAGAAGAGAACATCCCAAATCCTTGTGAGGGGGTTGGTTTAGAACCAAACCATCAAATATTACCAACATGCACCTTTTCCAAAACATGGGAAATAGAACTTTTGTGGGAGAATAACATTGATTATATGGGATTTTCATCTCAATCCTGTTTAATTTATTCCTATGAATAGAATAAATTTTTAAAAAATCTATTTCTTTAAGAAACATAAATCATGATTTAGATTTTTTACCCAAATATTTATATAAGGATTATTTATATAATTTTTGTCATCATTATTATGCACATAGAACCACAAATCAGTTTGACTAACCTCATGACCACCTTCTCTCACCTATATCATAAGATAAAATGAATGAAAACTATAAAAATTAAAGATCTTAAAATGAATAAAAAATAAAATTAATAAATATCTATAATGTAACATTATTTGACTTGAACAAACTTTTATAATAATATGTGTGGGGGAAGACATGTTTCTCTCTGTTTTATGAGTTATTTTGAGTGGATTTATAAAAACCATAAATATTAATAAAAATTCCCTATTTTAAAAAACAATATATCAATATAGTAAGACAATATCAAATATCTTATGTGAATAAAAATAATGCATATCCATAGAGGACTTTTATTGATCCTATGGTATCCCTTTAGGTATATTTTCAAACATATGATGGACACTCAAGTAGTTTTCATTAAACTCACACTAAAACATTTATGTAGTGTCTCTCTGATTTTCTGAAAAATTTATCAATATCCATTTTTTCATAACCATGTCATGCACATAAAAATGGAAAATCATCTATATAATTTATATAAAAAAATAATTAGATTTTAGTTTTATAGAAATATTAGATAAAAACTATATATATTAATTTTGACTTACATTCACTTGTTTTTCATTAATTTTATTCTTTTATATTGAATAAATGTTCCTCTGGTCAATCTATGTGATGAGAAGACACATTATATCTCATCTTAACTGCCTATATAAGCCTCCAGTATTACATATAGGAACTCTAAACATGTCAAATGGAGAAACTACTTCAAAATTGACCAGCCTATAACAATTTTATGTATTCTTGTTTGTTTATGTATTATTATTATCTAAATTTATTCAATATATATATATATATTAAAAAATTACTATACAAATGTAATAAATTATTTTTACATGTTAACAATTATATACCAATAATGGTGACCCTCCCATACCCACAATCAATTAATTAATAATTAAACAAATTATTGGAATCATCCACTTTTAACATGCTTTAATTATATTTACCCAACCTTTAAAGACAAAATATTTCAATATCATCCAGGATAGATAGATTAATATTTTGTTATTGATGAGGTAAAATGTTATAGTATAATTGATCAACTTCATCACCCATATCATACAAGTCTGTTGGTTTATAACAAACTACATCACTCCATCCTTCCTCAAATATATCATCCAAATAATATACTAGTATATCTTGTTTGAACAAAATATACTAATCATGTTCTTCATGCCCATCGGTTTCAATCAACAAAGATAAGTTAACATAAGTAATTTTAAATGAAACTTCCTTATGAACCGGATAATATAGACCCACATTCATATGAATTACACAACTAAAAATGTTCCATTATAATTTAATTCGATAAGATTAATAAACATCCCATAGTCTTGATTCTGTGAATTTTATTAAGATGCCACTTTTCTAAGTTTTCAAACATTCTTCACGCAAAAATATATAAAACATAAAGAAATTGATATTATAGGCATTGAATCTTCTACACATATTCAATGTTCCTTGAGGTAAATATTTTAAATCATCTATAACTCTATCTTGATTATCAAAATTCTTGACCTACATGTATAAATATTAAATATTATTAGTTATAGAATATAATTATATCACTATTTTGAGAATATGAAATTTCTTATGATCTTACACGACATGAAAACCAATCAATAATATATTTGTTAAAATCATTTTGTTATATATTTCTCATTTAATATTTGACATCGAAGTAATCTCTTTGTTTTTATATTAAATTATTTAATTAATGTATCTTCAATATATCTGTTGAGTATAACATATCTATCATCCTATATAAACTCCGTTTTTATCAATAATACATAGGATATTTTCTCAGCATGATGACCCAACATTTTAAATTTACTAATTTACTATAGGATTCCATTATATTCATCTTGTAATAAAAATATCTAACTTGATTGAATCATGTACCAATATTATCTAAATACCTCGAACCAAAGGTGGGATACTGCTCCACCTTATAATCTTCTATGATCGAGCATTCTATTTAATCTTTGTGTATAAAAAAACAATTCTAATAACCAAGAAACCTAATGAAAAAAGTAACATAGAATTATAAACTATATATGTAATGAGTTTGAAAATGTTAATTTGGTCTACATAAAAAATTAATATAATATTACCTCTCTAGGTGATATATTTATCAATAATGTACGATCCCTTATACTTTATTTTCCATGACCAAATAAATTGATAGATAAAACAGCATAGAGAAAAAATCAACGGCATATCATATCCAAATTAAAAGGTTAATGTTATAATTATTTTATTATGTTTTTCAAGGTTAATTTATTTTAATGTTTCTCACAAAGTTTTTGGAAGAATATGTACAAATCAATTACAACTATGATTACTCTATCAGGTAACAATTTTTGAAATTCAAATGGTAAACATTGCTCCCTTGAAATATTCTATTTTTGAATTTTAATTGAATCGATCATATTATGTCTCAAGTAAATATATATTGAAAGTTTACTTAGATATCCATCTAGTACTTTCATATTTTTTAGTATTCAAAGGTTAATATATTTTTCATGATTTTTCAATGACAAAACTACAATAGAAAAATTTCCATTATCATTTTCCAAGAGATCACACATTAAATTAATCTCTTCCAAATAATTATCACTATTAGTATGATCTATTTATTTTTTATTCTCGTTAAATATTATAAAAATAAAATTATAACATAGATTATTTTTCAGTGTTCATCACTTCAAGATTAGGAATTAAAAATTAAATTTTAATATAAGGCAATTTAATTTTTTTTTGTTTCTTCCATTGTTGGGTACCAAATTTATCTGATGGGTTTTGAGATATTTTCCTTGAAACATTAAACTAAAAATATTTCATAAATTAATCATAAATTATTGATAATTGTGATAGTATTTCTAAACCTAATAACAGTTTTAGTGGCGAACTCAACTCATTTTTTCCATCGAATCAAGACATGTTATTTTAGTGTTTTAGAGATTCATTGATGAAACGATGATGACACATGAAACACCACTTCATTATGTATAGAAATATCCCCATCATGAATTAAATGTTAACAATTGAAAATTACTTAATAGTGTAAGTCTTATAACTCTAAAATTTTCAAAATCTAGAAAAATCACAAATAATTGGCATTAGAATAAAATGCATTTTGAAAAAAAAATTGTAGATACATCATATATATCTCCACTATTATCACATTACTCTTACAATTCATCCTTGAAAATTTGACGATATACATAAATTTAATTTCTAGGTATTTTATTTATTTTAAGATCATCTAAATAATGAAATATGTTTGTTTCATACACATCCATATAGGTTGATAATATGGTATCAAAATAACTAGTCATATAATAAGTTGTATGTAGAGTCCTGAATAGATTAAATATAACAAAATCTAATCCCAAACAAATATTCATAGGATTTGGAGATAATTTTGGATATAAATAATTAATTTATTTCCATTATTTAAAATATTTGGGATGATATATAGACCACACATTTTTTTCAATAATGTTCCAATTCATTTTCTCGGCATTTTCAGAATACATAAACAACTTTTCCAATATTGGTAGTAATATAAGGTAATTTAAAACCTTTTATAGTAGTCTAATTTATATTTTTATTTATAGTTTGTTCATTCATATGTTTATCACGATTAAATAATTTCCATCTATAAGTATAACATCTACTATAATTTTTCTATATCAACCATTTCCCCGAATAAACTTATAATCATTGGGATATGCATGTGCCTTTTTATAATTGAGATCAAGTTTATTAACAACATTTTTTATCACATAAAATTATTTAGGGATATTAAATTGCTAAAATTCATCATGCAGTGAATCCAATATCACTAAAATTTCTTTATTTTTAATCACACATAATAACTTTATATAGTACAATATTAATAAAATGAACAATTTTTAATATTTGACGCGTATTTCATACAACACATGATTTACCTCTTCCAGTAATTTTTTAAACCCACATGATTTTTATATACCTTCCCTCATTTATTTATCACCAGAAAAATAAAAAATGGCACCAATTATATTTTATAATCATCATAAATATGTGTAGTGTGAAAAACATAAATAATTAGGATTTGAATCTTATTCTCCACATTTGAGAACCTAGGTTTTTTATTTTAATTATGGTCACACTTTAAATTTGTGAAATTTATAATACCCATGATTGCACCATCTAACATATCTACTAATAAATATCTTCAATATTATTTCCTCACATAATTTGTATCTTTTCAACTATCATTTAAAATTACAATAAGGACATGGACATTTTATTATTCCGTCAATGGATCAATTTTCAATTAAACTATCTAAAAAATCCTCCAAACTTTTAATATAATGATATGTATTTCTAAGAAATTTAATCCAACTTTTATAAATTTGTTTGATATTGATAAACTAATTTATAAACCATATCCGAGATTTATTAAATAATATCTTGTTAATATTAATACAAAAAATTTATTGAATATTAAAACATTAATACCAAACAATATTAGAATTTGTAATAGTTGACTATGAAAATATCACTAGATACAATTATGATATAAAAAATATATAATTAATTACTATAGTACAAAACATGTAAAAAGTTTTTTATATAATGTAAAAACTATAATGATTCTTTGATGAAAGTATCTTGAAGGTCAAATATAATTCTAAAATGTCTAAAGTCTATTGATCTGAAAGAATTTATAAATTTCAGGATCTGATCAACGCATCATGTTTCTTTATAGATTAATATATATTTATCATAATGATGTGGGACTTAAGAATAAATGATATTTCTGTGATGAAACTTCTATATTTATCTTATATGTTTGTATGTGTATGTCTAGTTAGGAGAGTGATATAAATAAAGTGGAGGAATATTTTTATCACTATATTTATGAGATCAATAAATAAAACTCCTCTATAATATTTACCTGGAACTAAAAAATAAGGTTTCTCTAGATGAGGTTATTTAGGTGGTCAAATTTATATGATTGAAGATATCTCTAACATATCTATGAACTTGCAAAAAATTAAAGTATCTATTAAAAACTTTTAATTTGTAGATAAATTGAGTCGATGTAAATATTTCATTCATATGCTTCTATTTTTGTTATTACAAACATGTTATTCACCCAAATATGAATTGTTTATATAAAATATAAAATGATAGATTCATTGTATATTTTATCTCTTAAATGTTGATAAAATATGCGTGAATAATTTTAATTACAATTAATAGTCTAATATAGATATATAATATATTAATTATATACATACAAATTACTAATTTTCGCAATGTATAGAGAATTATTTCCACCCATATAGTATAGAAAACATTTATCATAGTTTTGGATTGTGGGAAAATTTTGATTAAAATTTTAAAAAAATCAACAGTTTTTCAGAAACATCTTTGTTTTCATTCTATGATATTGGTGCATGAAAAACAAATTTTTAAGTCCTATTGTATCCAACATAACATTAAAAAGGTTGTCATATTCTATCCTAGAGATAATTAATTATGAGAATACTATTTTTTATCCCCTACTTATGCAGTAATTGTGATAACTATATTGGTTTATACACTTATTGAACATTCAATGAATTGGTTATAAAAAATACATTACATATTATGATTCAATGCTCAAAAATAATTTTTATTACATACATATATTGAAAGTTAGAAAACACATGTAATACATATATTTTAATAAATATACACTAAATAAAATTCATTTTTTATGAATATATTTTATTGCATTCACAGATTGAGAATTAAAAAAAATATTTTTCACTAGATATTGTTATAAAAAATGGATTTATTAATTAGATGTTTTTTATGATGAGATGATATTGAGGATGGTCGAAGGTTCCAAATTATAACCATGAGGACACCATATTAGGAGTAGAAATTGGAGGGTTATATTAAGATTTTCTTGAGGAGGGGAGGAGGTGCCACAGTCTCTTTATGAGAATTCTATGATAGTAGGATTCATAGAAGGGGATGATTCACTATAGGGGAGGATCCAATGAAGAAGAGGATTCACTGGATGTGAGGATTCATATGTGGGAGGTATAGGGAGTCATATGGTAGAGGAAGAAGGATGTGGGGGAGATGTTGTGTTATGCAGTCTCTATGTGCAGAGTGTTTTTCAAAACCACAGTTAATAATAAAATTTCCAATGTTTTTTTTCAAAACCACCACTAATAATTAATAAGTTGAATAATTTATTAACCCATTACTAAAAATTTGATATATATTTTGGATTCAATGGTTAGTGGTGTATTAATGAAACCGTTTCATATAAACCATGATGAATATATAAATTTCTTACAATGTGTAGTTGAAACATTGTAAATTGTTTTATTCTCTCGTTCTATTAACCTTATAAGATTATTTTCCAAGATCTCCAAATATAAATCATACACCTATGTCTTTTAATCCCTCCTTAAGTTGATTCATCCAATAAATTTTACAACTATTAAATTCAACTCTTCCATTTTTTATCTATTTTAGTTTTTATTTTCATGTGTTGTCCCACCATTGTCGTCTTGTACATATCTCTTTCAAAAATTTATGACTTGGAAATTCCTTCTCCATCTTGGAATATCTTATCATAATATAATCATATGTGGAATCTATTAAGAGAAGAATACTATTTTGATAAATTTCATATATAGTTCATGAAAATCCATCTTCACAATGTAAATTTCAATTCATAATATATTATATTCTTAACTTTATTATTTAATATATTCAATAATTACATTTACAATTCATATAGTTTCTATCGATTTGAAGACATCTCTATGAGTATTTATTTAAAATTATTTCAATCCAATTTTGATACTTCTTCCTCCATAATGATATTAAATAATGACTACCATTTATCAGTTTCTCCAACTAATAAATACACAATAATCACTACTCTACCCCTTATAAATAATTCTAATTCCATAGTAAAATATCTATGGTATTCATTTTTTTCTATAACTAGATTAGTGTTCTAGATAAATGATGGTGGTTGTTGTGTCTGAAAGTAATCTAAAGTAGTTATTCCTTATTTAGGGGAAATGGGTTCTTCAGTATTGGAAATGTAATCCATAATAACCTGAATTAAATACCTATTATAGTGATATGTTTTGAATCTAAAATAATATATTTATTAAAAATATTATTTTTGTAATAAATACACTAACTTCAACTGATAAAAATATTTAAAATACATTTAACTGACAACAAGTTCTAAAAAATTTAATCTATTAATTAATTATTGAAAAATATATTAAATAATATTCATAGAATATAATTCTTTGATTCAAATAGTAAATAAATTTCTCATAAGTACATTTTATTTTTTGAACATGTTCTAATATATTTTTAAAAAATTTCTTAATGGTCCTCTAAAAATCATTTTATTTTCTTCTTATATTCTTCTAAGCCTATTTAATAAGGTTTCTTCTGAAATTTAGTAAATAAAAAAATTATTCACACTTAATATGGTCTCATTAATTTTAGGGATATTTATTATATATAAAAAATAATATGTTCCTATACATAGGATACAAAGATTAGAAGTCATTAATAGACTAGATATATGAAAAAAATATTAAAATCAAAATATAAATTAGGAAGAACATAATTCTTAGTTATTTATTCAATATATAATTATGTCTTATTGATGACATAATTAGAATAATACTAATACCCAATGAAATGGGAAATTTAAGAAAGTGGTGACATAGAACTCTTTTTAAGGGTAGTATATCAAAGACACAATATATATCATTATGAAAATAATGAATAATTTTTAAAAGTTTATATAAAAGAATATATTTTCATAATATAATGAAAATAAAATGATGAGTATAATAATAACTGAATTATATAATTTCATAAATCATAAGTATATCTTTGACACCTTATGTTATGACTTCATACCTGAAGTGTAAGTAGAGTCCCATTACCATATCTTAGTTATATATTGAGCCTTAAAAATAAACCCATAGTATATATAATTTAATGTTATCCCAAAATATAACCTCATATGAATAATTTCATAATGTGATTAAAATATATATTTAATAAATTTAAAAATGTGTAATAACTAATAAATTTCCAATAAATGTATTTATAGTAAATATTGATGGTATTAATTTTTTTTATAAATTTAATCGTAGAATATATGGCCTTATAAATAAAATTACCAATATAATTGAGTGGTATTACCATCTAGGTTAATACCCATAATGAAAATAGTTAATTATAGAGTATTCATATTAAATGGTTTGTGGATAAAGGATATCCCATGGGTTTATAAATTTTCAATGGATATTATTTATTTCAAAAGGAAAGGTATTGGTATAAAATTTATTATTATGATTGGGTAATTTTTTATAAAGTATTATTTATGGAAAAGGAAAAGGTTTTTGAAAATAAATTATATCTATATTTAAGAGAATATAATACATATATTTGATTTTAATTAAGGATATAGAATCTGTATTGAGATAATTTCAAATATAGAGGTGTGGATACCGAAGGTTCAATTATGTAAACAATTAGAGTAATTTTGTTAAACATCCATTAAAGGTTAAACTACATATATCTTGGATTAGAATTAATTGATCCCCTTTCCTATAAATTTCATATCCAGAATATCATACCCAACATATATAGTGATTTAGATAACAACACATGAAATGGTTTACTATAATGAACTGAGATTATGCAAGTATATTTACAGACATATGAATAAATTTTAATTATATGATATGGGATAATAATATTTATTATTAATTAAATAGAAAGAATACAAATAATATTTAAAAATTATTGAATATAAAATTGAATTTGAAGGATTTAGTATAGAATAATTTCATATTGGAAAAATAAAGTGGAAGGAAACCATTACCTTAAATTTGACTTTGTAGAAATAGAATATGAACTCCAAATCAAGAATGTGATACTATTGATGATATATTTAGATGTAAAATAAGGGATAGAATGTGACTAATATCATTGGAGTTGAGAGAAATATGGTCGACATGTGGGTATTATTTGAAAATGGAATGGTGTTTTTAAAAAAAAATTTAATATGGGAGTTGGAAACAAGATTATATAAATTAATTAAAATGACTCACTTATCAATTTTGAACCTTAGTAATGAAATTTAAACTATGTTTTTTGATTTTAAGGTATTGAAACAATGAACCCTCATAATTTAAATGTTTTGATCATGGAAATAAAGATTTAAATTAAGGAGTTTGTTTTGAAAATTGTAAACAAGATTTTTGGTTTTAGAAATTAATTTTCATTGTTGAAAATTGATTATGACACTTATAAATTATTTTATTTATCCAATGAAATGTATTTTAGTTTATTTGTGAAATTAATTAAATTTTTACATCATTTTCACATCAAAATTAAAACATTAATCACACTAAATATGTAAATCCTAATTTATTACTCACCCAATAATTCAAAATATTCAAAAAATTCCAAAAAAAATCATATATATATAGTACGATATTATAATTTTATATTTTATGTAAATTTTATTAATATATTTATATTAAATATAATTATTAGGTAAAAAATAATGTTTGTTAAATTTTCCATGTTCTAGTAAAACGATAAATTTATTTTTTAAATATTAAAAATATTATTCCTTATAAAAAATATATTATAATGTATTATTACAAGTAAATTATAAGTTATATATAATTTTTATATTCTGTTTTTAATGTTTATAATGCTTTTATTTTTAATAATAAAATAATATTCATATAATAGTGAGACAATTATTAGATTCCTATAGTCAAATGTCCCAACATATTTTTTTTAAAATATACTTCATTCAATACTCTAAAATCATACTTATAATTGCCTGAGTATCTGAAAATTTATATTGGGTTCTCAGAGTGTTTTTATTAATAGTTTGTATCTTATAGTCTTGATTTTGGTTATAAAATATGAACTAAGGGAGTTTCAACTTTAATAAACTCAATTTGTTTATTTTTAATCTATTTTTAGTTTTATCCATTATTGTCATTGTAACAGTCAAATATTTATTTTATTATAGTGACTTTTTAAAAGGATTTAATTTTTGTTTTAGTTATTCTCATGGATATCCAATATTATTTATTTATTTTTTAAATATAATTTCTTAATTTTAATGTTATTTTGTTAAGTAATTCATATATCTTAAGAGCTATAACGTTTTAGGAATGTCTAGTGCTCATAGATCACTATGTTATGAAGAATATTTTGTGGTCCATGACTTATACTTATGATCTACTATTATTATGATTATGGCACATTTTTATTATTTTCATTATGATTCTTCCTTATGAAAAATTTCATCTGAAACCCTTATAATCTCTCGATTATCATTGTGGATTATCCACATCATTAATTTTATATTTTTTCAATATATTATTTTTGTTCACTATATTTGTTTTAATGTATTTCTATAGGGTTTTACATAAAGTTAGTTTTTTTGGATGGGTATACCAAAATAATACGATAAATTATTAAATAAAATGTTATATTGTATTTTTTGAAAGATTATATAACTAATCTCAAAATTTTCAAACCCTTTGTGTTTTTGGATGTCGAATAATATTTTATTTATTATTAATGTTTAGAATAAAATGATGTAAAATTTTATTTTTAAACTATTTTCCCGTGTTCTCCACATTAAATTTTGGCATATTTTCTTCCCTAAACTATACTAGAGATTTTATGGAGTAATATGATGAAAAAAAGAGGTTGAAAAAAAGGTTTTTAAGTTAGGGTATACTAGAAAAATGTGGAATAACTATTTAGGTGTAGTAACCATTTATAATATTTTTATTGACTTACCTTACATGTAATATATATATTTTTTAAGAAATCATCAATAGTTTTTGTAATTTTTTGGAAACTAGAGGAATAATTATAACAATTAGGTTAATATATAATGTTTTTATAGTCCAATTGAATTACTTTATATGATAGAGTCAAGTGTTTAATTTTTTGTGGTTATTTTAAGTAATAAATATCAAATTATCAACAATAATTTAAATCAAATAAAAAATATATATTTTATAAATTAGAAATTTCTTATAGTTTAATAACTTATGAAGTAACAAAAACCAAAATTTTGTGGACCGTTGAATCCAATAATTTCAAAGAAATCAATTAACTTGAAAAAATATATTTTTTGTGATTCAATGTTCTAAGAAATATATGTATATAATTATTTGTTTACATATTACAAGTTAAGATATATTAGTTGTGAAAATTGATCAAAAACATATACTGAGAACAAGATGTTGAAAATAAGGAGTTCATAGTATACAATATGATATACCTCAAGAAATTCTTAATCCTCTTATCATTGTTCAATTGAGAGATAAGTATTTAATTTATAGTCGAGGTTGATATCTATATCCACCTAACTAGAATATAGTTCATCCTACATCCATTGTGCCTAGAGTATACCCTCGAAATGGAGGATATATTTTAGTTCTTTTTTATTAGAATGATATTACCTATAAGATTATTTAAAAACATAAGTTCTAGAATCTAAATCATCCTTGGTTTCAGGGTAAGTTATATCCCCAAATGGCATAAAAATAAAAAAAGTGGGTGAAGACATCCCATATCCATGATTATAACGTTGTTCATTTTTTATAACCACACTTTATGGTTTGATTTAAAAGTATTATTTATGTATAAATATTATAATTATTTCATGAATATTATTATAGAGATGAAGGAAATTTTACAATGTGGACTAGTGACATCAAACCAAGTTCATTTTTGACTCAACTACCGAATATGGACAAAACATATGATATGAACTTAAATAGGTATTTAATTTTTATATCATGGAAATAAGTGATATAAATTTAATAATAAACCTAAAAATTATTGGGAAATGTTTTTTTCTTTATAATACTTTGGTATATTTCTACATATATATCCAGAGCTAGGTGCTAAGATGACATATAATTCCAAGGCTCACTGTTCCTAGAATAAATTATACAAAAATATTAAGTTTTTTGTACTATGCATGTGTAGGAAACATTATATCTCTTAAATAATAGCTTTGATCAGAAATTTGAGGCTGCGATTGTGTCCAGAACGTGTCGTTTACACTAGGTGGGTATAACAGTTGTTGGAACGATACTTCTATGATAAATTTTACCTAGAGGAAAAACTTAAATAAAATAATTAAATTTAATTATTTTATCTCGAACACTGAATGAAATAACATTCTCACGAGAAATCAGATTGGAAATCCCAGACTATTGTTGAGTTCGAAATGGGGTGTTCTGCTTAGGTGCGACATTAGAAGAGGGGGTGTGGGAAATTTGGATCCTGTGCTGAGTGGAGATTCTATAAATAGAGAGTTAAGATTTAATATTCATGAGAGTATAATCTCTCTCTCTCTACAAGTCTCTTTCCCCTCCCTCTCAAACTGTTCCTCACTGTTCTTCATCGGATCGAGGGGAGATCTTCATTGAAACCTCAGTAAATCAAGGCGAGAGCATGATAATCACATTGACAGTGATAAACAGACATATCTAGGTAGGATTATAACTTTTTTACCTATGATTGGAGTTTTAATTTTATAATTTGCCCTTCACCATTTTAATTCATCGTTTTCTTATCGATCATCGATAGACACACTAACATGACCATCAATCCATAATTTGAACACAAATTTTTATCTGAAATCCACCCATTCCCCGTGAATAATCAATGATAACTTTTGGGAGCACCAATCCACTATCAGATCATCAATTAGAGGCTGGCGTTTTGAAGGTTTCATTGTAGGGATTGTAGATACATTTTCGGATCCGAGATTAGGCTTCCTGTGAAGTCATGGTGGTCCAGGTAATGGACCACCGAGGCTAGGTCAGCCAGCAGCGACATTGCTATTTTCTAACATGGTTCGGAGGGGAGAGACTGTTGGTGTAAAGGTGACAGAGGAGAGGAAGATGCCGACACATGGAGACTGGGACCGGACAACCAGGCAGAATCTAGCTGGAGGCGGCTCAGCGGGCGGTGAGGTTGGAAAGCCGGGAGTGGATGGAGGTGGACTACGATGTCGACCCAAGCCAGCGTTCAAAGGCATAGTTAGTGCACTGTGGTGTTGGCATGGTAAAGGGTCATCACGGTCAGGCTGGGGACTAAGTGGGGTCACAGCTCGCAACCCCAGGCGACAACGACCCGTGCGACGTGGGTCGCCACGTTTTCCAGGAGATTGGGGGAGGGCATATCGGGGGTTTCGATTAGTGTTGGAAGGAGGTGGTATATGCCGTGGTAGGTGAGATGGGCCGACAATAAAAAACCTGACCAGCCAGATCGGGCCTGCCTAGGTGGATTGGTCTGGAAAGAATGTTCCCGACCTGCCCATAACGATCCCAAACTACATTAAATGCCTATATCTCCCAATCTAGTTGTTTTCTTGACACGCCGTCTACGACCACACATCCTCCTCTTCTATGTGGAGCATTTAAGTCTAGTTCGGGACATTGTGTCCTGGTATCAGGGTTCTGGATCATAAGACACCTATGTTTAATAATAATAATAATTTAATTATTATTTTTCGGTAAAAAAATTTCGGACCTACCATCTAAACAGGAGGTCCATTTGATGCACCATCATTGGTAGAAAAACCCTTGTCTCTATGTGTACTTTTAGAGACAAATTTAGTGTTATTAATCTAAATTTGAGGTGTGGTCACCATGGTGGTGGTTCACACACTTTGTGGTAAATAGATACTTTTCACCGGGTTTCATTTTTGGATGATCATGTAGTGAAACCCGTGTGTTTTTTCAAGAGGATCTCAATAGATAAAACCCTATAATTTGTTTTGAGACTGAGTAATGGCCCCCCATGGGATGTTTTTTGGTTGAAATGCAGCATCCTTCAACTTTTCCACAGGGTTTCCAATTGGGTCAAATGAATAATCAATCTTGCAAGTTTTTTCACAAGGATCGCAATAGTGTGACCCTTTGGATGTAAGAAGCCTAATATGTGATCTCATTATATGTGGATACATGAAATAAATATCAGTGGAAGATCATTTTGACGTTTTTGAAGAAAACCCCTGGCTTGGTTCATCACTGACTCTTGTGAGAGTGGAGAAGATGTATGAAGAGATGCTGTCAAATATTTTGGGGCTGTTTTAGGTGGTGTGTCAGTGAAATAAAAATTTTCCCCTTGGAATCAACATCAAGAATTTTGCACTCAATAGAATTTTATCTATGCATTTCATGTACTATGTGTGTACATTGATAGTCTTAGGGGTACTTGATCATGGTTTGGTAACTAATTATGGATTGGTACATGTCTAGGTGAGGAAGCGGGGCCACACGATGTGTGGGACTCACATGCACTTTTTACCACTACAAATTCTTCTGTCTATCACATCTCTTCCCTTTAGACTTTTACTTTGGAATACGAGTAGTCTATCATGAGTGTTCTTCTACATAGAACCCGATGGTGCACTCTATTGTGGATTTTGAGATATGATGCGAGATGTTCTGGGGGTAACGCCTATCTAGGGTGATACCCGATGACTGTAGTGTTGTTCCTCAATGATTTCCAAGAAGTGAAATATAGTAGGGATGGTCATAGAATTTCCAAGATTACCCTCCAGCAGGGCTGGGTAGTGTGGTTCGCCGATGAATCTTCAAGACATACCCTACGGTTGGGTTGGGTAGTGAGTTTTTTCATTTACCCTACTGGGATTACCACCAACTAATATGGGTAGTGGTGTTCACTGTTCTATATCTTTCGGGCGTACCCTCTAGTAAGGATGGGTAGTAATGATTTTCAATGACTCTTCAGGACTTACACTCTAGCAGGGCTTGGTAGTGAGGTTCATTCTTTACTCTTTCGGTCATGCCGACGACAGTACCGAGCATACCCTCTAGCAGGGCTGGGAAGTGGGTCCTTGACTTTGAGACATGATCTCTTAACTCTAGGCATAATTAAGAGACTTGATTTGACATAACTTTTGACTCTCAGACAATAGGTACACTTTTCCTATAAATATGTGTCCATTTAATGAAACCTAAAACTACAAGGGAGAGATAGTGCCACCCAAAGCGGATAATATCAAGATGTGGTGATTGAGTCCCTTTGACTTTCTGTTCAAAGCATACATGTGGGATGCTAGGCATCAATGGTTTCTTCTGGAACTTTTGGATACTCACTTTTTGTGGGAAAATTTGTGAAATGGAGAACCCCTTACTCTATCATTTGGGTTTCTTATTTGAGCATATATATATATCAGGTTTCTAGTACCCAAATTTTTGTTACTCTCCTTATAGGAGAGGTGAAGACGCGTAGAGTATGAAACCTCATTTCTGTGTATATCTTCTCATGGTTGGATGAGTCTACTCTCCCACTATAGGTTGTGAGGACTCGACGAGAAGTTTATATTCTCACCATTTATAGATACTTGTGTTTGGACGAGCTTACTTCACACCTTTGTTGTGTTGATCTACCCTCCTTTGCTATATTCTTTTATGGTACCTTGTTCTCTCTACTTGTCCCCTATTTAGTACTTCTTTTGATACTCCCTTGATATTTTCGGTCATCCTACTTAGTATCTTTATACTCACCCCTACTTTGGCTTTACCCACACTTCAAGTATCCTTACAGACGATGGACATATTGAGTGTTACTTCAGAGGCGATACAGATACAGGGTGATTGGACCATGTGAGGTGGTTGTCACTTGGGATTCAGGAATGGGGATCTCCCAGCTGCTTTACATTTCCACCTAATGTCTGGTTGTAGAACTTTTCTAGTTGTGTGTCTATTTTTCTCCTTTAACTTTCAATTTAATTTTTTTACTTGTACTGTTTAGAGGTTGATTCATATTTTCGGTTTATATATAGTAGTGTTGTATCTTTCTTATCTTTCCCTGTACACTATTTTCATTAATTTGGTTCGTGTGTGTACATGTTATTAGGAAAAGGCCTCCCTAAATTTTTTGTGCCTTTTAAGCTAGTCGCCACCCCTGTCCTATGGAGGTGGGATTGGGGTAGTTGCAGCTCGAGCGGAATGGGTTGGGTTATGAAAATGTGGTATCAGAGGTGGTTCAACCCTTATTATGTTGTTTGGAAGTTTCCCAAAGAAGGAATTGGTTGGGTTTAGGGAAATAGTGTCAAAGTGTCTCAAGAGAGGCTCTCAAGTTACAGAGTGTAATGATGGTATGGGCAGCCAACGTATCCATTCACCAAGACCCTGATTTCCATAATATCAACTTGGAACCCTAAGGTCCTTGTTGCAAGGAATAGTGTAACAAGAATCATATAGGATTGATTCATTGACTATTATTATTTAGACATCTCCCCATCATTATTGATATATACATATGCTCATCTAACCATAGTACTCCTTGATAACATTGAGGATGTCTCAGTGATGATAGACATCCAGGATACTAGCTTTGGTTCGTGAAAATGATCCTGTGAGTGACGAGGCCTCATTCCAGGACCCATCAAGTGATACCCTTTCTCTAGGTGGGCATGTAGCAGCACCTCTACCTATTGAGTAACAAAAGACCTCATGAGGATGGGATGAGGACACACACAAGCTGAGAGCACTTTGTGAGTTATAGTGCCAAATACCACTAAGGTCCCTTAGCGAGCCAGAATCTTATCCATTATAGGTTTGGATAGAGTCGTTGGTTCTCCTATTTAAGCATGTTCAGACACTGACATATTAGAAAGTGGATTTGGTATCCAACCTTTCCCATAGACCAGCAGGACATTGGTGGATCTTGGTTACCCAGATACAGAATGATTCGCACTCCCATGTGATGACTTGCAGTAGTTGTTTCATGAATAGTGCTACCACTCCTATTTATAATCCATCTGACTTAGAGATATCCTTTAGTTATAATAGGTAGTTATAATGGTGACCGAGTATGTGACTAAGTTCACATAACTTGCACACTACTCTATGGACATGATCTATAATGGATACTTCTGAGCACGAAAGTTTGATCTGGGAATCCATAGAGAGATCAGTGCTATCTTAGTACCCTTGTGAATCCCAACCTATTTCGGAGTACTGGAGAATGTGCTAGTGATAGAGAGATTTTTGTCAAAGGGATTCCATACAACTGGTTGTGGTAGTGGGCACAACAAAGTCTAGATATCTGCCGCTACAATAAGATGCCAAACGACAAGATCTCAATGTAAGAGATATTCTCATGATAGAACATGGGTACCGGGTCATTCTGCAGAGTTTTGGTGTTATTCCTGTGATGGGAGAGGTCACATGGTATGGGACTTCATGACTATACATGTTATGAACACCAAGAAGGTGGCAGGTGGACCACCAAATAGAGACAATGTCGTGATCACGGTGGTCCCTAGGGAAGTGGTGCTGGCAAGGTAGTAGGAGGATTTTGAGGTGTGAGATGATGTTATGAAGACTTTCCCCCACCACCAATTGGCCCATATTTCATTAGGAATCTGTCATTTAGGTCTATAGATATTCATAATATTTCTGTGTCTATGATCCTGCAGAGCAAGAGATGATAAGAGGTATGCCCTGTGTGTTTTTTTCTAGTAGAACCTGTTAGGCACTGTGTGAAGTAATTTTTCTCCCTTATCCATTCATGAGTTTTTACTAGGGTGACCTGGGGAATTGGTGTAACCCTATATTGGTGTTTTTCTATGTCACTAGGAATGCATGAGAAAGGGGGGTCCTTCCCCCACCGAGAATCATGTTTGTGATGCGAGAAAAACCATGAGGGTGATTTAATGCTGCCCAAAGTAGATAGTATCGAAGTGTGGTGGATGATTTCCTATTAATTTTGAATTCAGAGTAGAGTTATGCAGTGGTGTGTGAGAATAGATCCTAGATTTTCCAGTGGATTTTATCCTTATTGAAACTTCTTATTCAGGGTATCACTAGTGGGAGTGGTAGATTGTCTGGATTGGGGATTACTCTCCTTCTAAGGAAAGCTAAGACATGTGAGTTATTCCATGTGATTTTTGTACCTTTTTTCTTGTGGTTGGATGAGTTTATATAGCTTCCCTATCCATTTGTACCTCGCGTTCTCAACTTCAACCTTGATATAATGGTTATCAAGTATAGGTCAAGGTGATATAGACCCCACGAACAAAATTATGCGACTCACTATCTGGTGCTGGTGTCTATAGTATTCAACCTAAGAATGTGGATATAATACCAACTATGAGGGCGCTTTGTGGTTTGTGTAGACCACAAAATTCTCAGGTATATCTCCAACCAGAGAGACTTAAACCAAATACATCGATGTTGGTTAAACATCCTACAGGACTATGACTTCGAGATAGTCTTGTATCTGAGAGAGGGAAACATTATAGGGGATTCCCTTATTTTGAAGTCCCAGGTTCTCCTAGTGTGGTAAGTTTCAGAACAGTTGGATTCTTAGTAGTTTACCTAGGTGGAGTAGGAGGGTGCAATTTCTTTTCAGTAGATGGTGTTGACTCATTCTCTTCCTAAGTGTGTAAGATAGTCTTTATTATGAAACAGAAACTATGAAATCTTGTGTGTCTAGATATACTTGGGTGTTTCCCTAGATGGATATTCTGAAGGAGGGAATAATGGGACCTTGTTCCAGGGGAAATTAGTGATTCTATTTGTTTGGTGGGATATAAAGATTGCGAGGTTTCCTACTACCTTGAGCTACCCCCAATAGCTACGGTGGTTGCACGACATCTTCCATGTGTTGCAGCTAAAGAGATATGTGTGTTCTTGTTCACATCATCGACATGAGTAAAACTTATGAGGATGAACCATTATTTGGTTTGTGTGCTGTGGTATGATGGAAATGTCCAGCTTTTCCTGGGAATGGAAGAGCCATGTGTGAGCTCAGTCTCCCGAGTTGTTTTCCCTAGTTTTTCTTTTCAAAGATGAAAATATTAAAGGAGGGAATGATGGAGAGACCCTGTTTTTTCCTTGCAATACTTTCCTATATTTATATATATATTTATAGAGCTAGTCACTAAGACGATGTGCAATTTCGAGGCCTCGTTCACCCAACATAAATTATAAAAAAATATTAAGTCTTTTTTTACAATGAATATGTCGAAAATGGTATATCTCTTAAACAATAGCTCGGATCAAAAATATAAGGCCACGATTGAGTCTGAAACGTGTTGTTTACCCAAGGCGAGGTATAACCTTTGTCGGTGTAGGAATTCTGTGATAAAAGTCACCCATGGGAAAATAATAAAGAAAATAACTAATTTAATTATTTTATCTCAAATATAGAATCAAATAACCTCAGAATAGAAACTCAAATTGATAATCTGATACCACCTTTGAGTTAGGAATGGGTTTTTTTATGCATGAAAAAAGGAGAGGGCCTTGGGAATTTCTGATTGTTCACTGAGAAGAGCTTTTATAAATAGATAGTTAAGCTTTCACATTAGGGTTATCCTAATATCTCTCTTTACAAGTCTATCTCCACACCTTCTCAAACTGTTCCTTACTATTCTATTTTAGATCGAGGATCAATATTCACTAAAACCTCTTAAAATCAATGCGGGTGCATGATGATCACATCTATAGTGATAAACAAATATATGGAGTTAGGATTCTTCCTTTTTTTTCCTTCGATTGGAGTTTTAATTTGATTATCTATCGCTCACCATTTTAATTCATCGTTGGATTATAGATCACCGATAGCTACAGTAACATGACCATCAACCCATAAACTAAACCCATACTTGTATATGAAATCCAATATTTCATCATGGATTATCAACACTCAATTTCGGGCACACCAATCCCCTGTCATATCATCAATCAAAGGCCGGTGTTTTGAAGGTTTCATCATAAGGATCGTAGATCCATTCTTAGATCTAAAATCGTTCTTCTAATGAAGTCACAATGGTCCAAATAAGGGACCACCAAAGCTTAGACGGACGGCAGTGGAGCAGATGTTATCAAAGGAGGTGCGGCTAGTCGAGCCGGTGGCTAGCCAAGTGATGGTGGAGCAGAGGCTGGAGTAAGGAGGTTGGGGTTGGATGGTGAGGCAGTTCCAGTTCGAGGCAATTTGGCGCATGGTGAGGTCAGTAGGTCGGGAGCGGCTAGAGGAGGACAACAATGTCAACCCGAACTAGTGGCTAGAAGAGGATATGGAATTATGTAGCATCGACACAACGTAAGTCTATAGAGGACAGGCTGAGGAGGAGTGGGTTTGTAGCTCACGATGCTAGGTAGCAATAAATTGCATGATGTAGGTCGTTATGGTGACCAGGAGACTGGGAGAGGGGAGACTCGGGCCACCAGTCAGTGTCGACAAGAGGCAGGCTGGGCTGCGACAGGCAAGACAGTCTGGAAAACTAGAACTGAACCAGCCAGAGTGGGTGGGCCCAAGCAGACAGGTCCAACCAGAATGGGTCGGATTGGCCCGAAACGAGCTCAAACAAATTTAAATGCCCATATCTCCCAATTAGGGTGTTTGTTTGATGCGTCTTCTATGGAAATGGATCTTTATCATTGAGGAGGACCTTTTTACACTTATTCAGGATATTGAAGTCTTGATATTGAGGTTTGGGTGCACAAAAAACCTAAGTTTAATAATAATAATTTAATTATTATTATTCGGAAAAATTGTTTTGTACCTACTTTCTAAAATGGAGGTCCATTTGATGTGTCTTAATTAGTGGTACAACCTTTTTCTATGTGCAGACTTTTCATGAAACATCTTAGGTTCTTAAACATAAGATGAGGTTCAGGCCACATGAGAGAAAGTTCACACGCTTTGCAGTAAAATGAAACAACTTCACCAGGTATTCGTTTTGGATGATCATGTAGTCAAACTCATGTTTTTTTAGAAAGGGTCATAATGGAGTAAACTGTATAATTTTTTTCAAGGACTGAGGCATGGGCCCTCATGAGCTATCTTTTGAGCGCAATGTGGTTATATAAAAATTTTCTATCAGATGTCCATTCAGGGAGAATGATTAGTCGATCCTGCATGTTTTTTCACATGGATAGTAATTATGTGACTCATTTGTATGTGTGGAGCCTCATTTGTGATCTCATAAAATGTGTAAACATCAATGGAATATCTGTGTAATTTCTACTTGATGTGTTTGAAGAAAACCAACACCTTGGGTCAGCTTCAACTCTTTGGAGAGTGTAGAAGATGTATGAAGAGATGTGGTCAAATTTTCTAGGTCCATATGAGGATGTGTGTGAGAGAAATTACATTTTTTCAATTCAAATCAACATCAAGTGTCGTGTAGTTGATTTCCTTTTGGCATGGCATGCAGTGTACTCTAAGAGTATTCTAAAAGTATTAGGGGTACTTGATCATAGTTTTGTTCCTAATAATGGCTAGGTACAATGCCAAGTGACAAGGCAGGGCCATATAATGTGTGGGACCCACACACATCATGTTCCACTACAAATTCTTTATCTCTCACATCACTTCCTTTTGGACTTGGGTTTTTTAATGTGAGTATCCTATCATGAGTGTTCTTCCATGTAAAATGTGACGGCTCCCTCTGTAGTGGATTTTGAGATATGGTGAGAGATGTTCATGGTGTGACACCTATCACGGTTGATACCCAATAATTTTAGTGTAGTTCCTAGATGATTTCCAAGAAGTACCATCCCAAAGATATGGACACTACACTTTCGGGCTTACCCTCCAATGAGGTTGGGTAGTGAGGTTCACCGAAGACTCTTCAGGACATAACCTCCGGTGGGGAGGGGCAGTGAGGTTTTTCATTTAATATTTTTGTAATACCCTCCAGCTAGGTTGGGCAGTGGTATTCTCCCATAAAACCTTGTTCTTACACTCTAGTGGGTCTGTGTAGTGGCGTTCATCATTCTCTCTCTTCTGGGATTACCCTATTGCAGGGTTGGGTAGTGAGGTTCACTGATGAATCTTCAGGACTTACCCTCAGATATGGATAGGTAGTGAGGTTCATCATTTAATCTTTCGGTCTTGTCGACGATAGTACCGAGCATACCCTCCAACGAGGTTGGGCAGTGGGTCCTTGACTTTGAGACATGATCTCTCAACTGTGTGACACAGCGACATAACTTTCTTTGACACACATTTGGACTCTCAAGGAAGAGGGACACTTTTCCCACTGATATTTATCCTTGTGATGTGACATAAACCCATGAGGGAAACATAGTTCTACCCAAATAGAATAGTATCAAGGTGTGGTGATTTAGTCCCTTTGACTTGTAGTTCAGAGAAGATGTATGGGATTCTAGGCATTGGTGGTTTCTTTGGGAACTTTTGGTACTAAGATTTCCTGAGCAGTGCTGTGAGATAGAGATCACCTTACTCCTTTGTTTCGGTTTCTTGTTTGAGAATATATATAAATATTCTCTTTTTTAGTTCCTAGATCTTGGGTTTTGGTTAGTCTACTTCTAGGAGAGATGAAGATGTGTGGGGTATGTCACATGCTTTCCATGTCTAGTTTCTTGTGCTTGAACGATTCTACTAACTACTATAGGTATCAAAGTCTCTAAAAGAAGTTCATATTCTCACTATTTATACATCCTTGTGTTTGGATTATCTTACTTCACTCCATTTTTGTGGTGAGATGAACTCATTTATTATATTCATTTACTGTACCTTGTTATCTCTACTGATCCCCTCCTCAGTAGATCTCTTACTACTCCAAAGAGCCTTCTGGGCATCCTACTGAGTATCTTTATACTAACCCCTGTTTGGGATTTTCCCACACTTGGTGTGCCCTTTGAGACAACAGAAAGGTTGATCGTGACTTCAGTGGAGCTAGGTATATGGGTCTCTTAGACCGTGTGCGGTGGTCGTGACCTAGGATTTAGTAGTGGTGCCTTCCCAACTGCTTTACTTTTCCTCTTGTTACTGTATTGTTGGATTTTTCTGGTTGGATGTGTGTTTTCCCCTTTACCGTTTAGTTTACTTTTCTATACTTGTACTATTTAGAGGTTGATTCATGTTTTTGATTTATATATAGTAGTGTTTTATCTTGATTCCCTTTCCCTCTACACTTTTTTCATTGCGTTTATTGCATGTGTGTGTGTATAGGTTCTTAGAAAAAGGCCTCATGGAATTTTTTGTGCCTTTGGTTCTACTCACCACCCCTTGGCCTATGGAAGCAGGCTTAGGGTAGTTGTAGCTAGATCCCCAACATGGGTTGAGTCGTGAGAATGAGGGTTCTCAAGCACGTTGAAATTATCCTATGTTTATTATTCAAGAATATAAATATTGTACGTGAGGATTCAGACTCACTATAAGGGCCTTAATCTCAATCTATATTCATTGGGGTATATTTTAATAATGTAAACCACCTTCTTTTATATGATGTACAATTAACCACTTTGACTATTAAATTCTTTCAATGGTTTTTGAATGAAATATTTTTCTATGAATCGTTTTACTAAATGAAAAAAGGAATATCTTTATAATGTACGCGGTGACAACAACCATTCTACTTCCATGACCATTATTTGATATTTGGATTCCTCTATAAGCCTTAATGTTTTTAAAAGGAAAATAATTACCATATTCCATTTTTAGGAATTTTGGTATTGAAAATAGATTTGATAATGGATTTAGTAGGTTAATACCTTGAAATTATATCTTGTGATTGCAATTTGAAAATGTTATTTTCCTTTATGCTCGTTAATGTGTTATGAATATTTTTTGTTCTTAGACATTACTTCTTTATATGGGTGGTTTTTTGATAAACCAAGGGAGGGTGATCCCATGAAATCTCTATAATGAATTAGGAAATGAGATTGATTTAAACAATAAGGTTTCTTCTTATAGATTTAGGGGATATACTGTGATGGGTATTCCAAATGTAACCAAGAAGGTTACTCCCTATATAGCTTTGAAATCTACCATGTAAGTATGATATGGATGACACAAGTTACCTTTAAGATTTATGATTACTAATAATTTTTTCATGAATCTTATGAATTCATGATGTGTGTTAAAGATTATGTATTTTTTGTGAATAATATGATTTTTTGAAAATGTTTTCATTGGTTTATGGTATTGTTGGAATAATGGTCTCATTACTAATTTTATATCCCTTACTGAGATTTTTGTGTTCATACCATGTTTTTGAAATGTTTTTACATAGGGTATAATGATGTGAATGATAAAGTATGAAGTCAAGATGCATATTATGTAGATTTTTATAAAAAAAATCATGATTTTTTTTAAATGTTTTAGATTCGGAAAAATAGATATTCAATAAACTTTTCTACTTTTTTATATTTGAGTTTTTGTGTAATATTTATGGAATAATTCTCTGAAACTATAAACCTGAAAAGATCCTCACTGTGAATTCTTGATTTATCTCAAGATTATGTAATGTTAAAGGTTCAGACCTTATAGTTGGTATCAGAGGTTGATTTAGATAACTTTTTGGGTTAGTATATTGTTAATATAATATCCATAAAATATTTTTACATTATGGTAAAATAAAAATTATATAAAATTTCAAGATTACCATGTTTCTTCTTCTAAGATAATTTTGTTCATAATGGTTTTTTATAGAGGAAACATGGTAGCTGTTCTAGGATGACCTATAGAGTAAAACTACCTTCCAAGTCAACATCTTGAGATGGTCAAAATCAGAACTGAATAGTTTGTTACAATGATGGATCAGTTGAACCAGGCGATAAGTGGTGGAGGTGTCTATTCATGAGATCAACTAGATCAACCACATATGAATATGTAGGTAGTGAATCATTTCCTTAGGCAACATCTCGTGTCATTTAGAGGATCATTTGACCCCATGCTAGGTGAATGGTAGATTATGGCACTATAAAATATTATTGATGGCATGGGGTGTTCGGAAAATCAAAAGGTTAGTATTGCTGTTTAAAATTTTGAAGGTGAAACCGATCAGTGGTGGTATATGGTTAATAATACTAGGGAAAATAATGATATTGATGATCTTGATTGGGATTAATTAAAAAATATATTTATTGAGAAATATTTTTCCAAAGTAGGATTGAATTAGGATAAAAAAATTATTAGAATATAGGTAGGAAGATGAATCATTGGCTTCTTAGGAATGCAAAATTCACTGGACTGGCAAGGTATGCTCCAAATTTTATCTAGGATCATAATAGTAAAATTAACAGTTTTTACTCATGATTAAAGACAAAGTATCAAAGGGGGTTGTCTTCTCGTGAGTTTAGAAGTTATTAAAAACTTATTCGATGTGCGGAGAATATGGAAATAGAGTTCATAGATGATCATGTTTTTATTGAAAAAATAGTAGAATAAGAGGTAGAGGTGTACTAAAAAATGGAATAATTATTTAAAAAAGTCTAAATGTAAGAAAATTAATTTACAATTTCTAAAAATTGATGTAAAAACACACTGGGGAATGCCTTCTTAATTCTGGTAAGTGCTTTGAATGTCGTGAAATGAGACGTAAGTCTCATAACTGTACTGAAGAAGACCAAGGTTGTGGTAAGAAAACATATGATTTAGAGTTATTAAATTTTCTTAAGTGAAGTGAGATGGGTCATTATGAAAATGATTGTCCAATGAAGAACTTGAATGATGGGACATAACCAGAATATAAGTAGAAAGGTTTGGTGAAATTATTTGAAAGTAAATTAGTATATGTTTTCCCATCAAAGGAAATGGTATCAGGTACATTGTCTATTTATTCATATTATTATAACATGTTGTTTTATTCGGGGTCTACACATTATTTCCTTTCTAATTATTTTCTGGTAAATTGGATGTTCCATCAAAAGAAATGAATCCTAAACTTTTGGTAAAAACACATGGGAAAATTTTAAGGCAAAAATAAATTAAAATAATCTTCCATTCCATATGTGTTGAGATAATATACCTAAAAAACTTGTTATTTTTCTAATGGTAAGTTTGATGTTATTCTGGGTGTGGATTGGCTTTATGTTTACCATTCTTAGTTTGACAGTAGATCTAAAGAGGTTTATTTTCACAAAGACATTTAGTTTGTGTATAATAATGAACCCTTACCATTGATAACATATTAGGAAGCTGAGAAACTATTAAAATATGGAAATGAATGTTTCCTTGCATATATTGTTGAAAACAAGTGAAATATTTATATTAACAATGTACCAGTGGTAAATGAGTATCATGATATTTTTCCTAATCTGTTTCTTGGTGTTATACCTAATTGAGAGGATGAATTTACTATTGAATTAGTTTCGTATTATAATCCAATTTCAAAACCCCCTTATAGAATGAATCAAGTTGAAATTTTGGATTTGAAGAAACAATTATAGGACTTATTAGATAATGGTTTCATTCAACCTAGTACATCACCATGGGGTGACCCTATCTTGTTTGTAAAAAATAAATATGGTTCAATTATTCTTTTCATTGATTATAGAACCTTGAATAAAATAACTATAAAGAAAAACTATCCATTACCGCATATCGATGATTCTTTTGATCATATTTAGGGTGTAGAATATTTTTTGAAGGTTAACTTGAGGTTTGGGTACAATCATTTGAATGTAATGGAAGTAGACATTCTGATGATTTCATTTCATACTAGATATGGCCATTATGAATTTTATGTCATTTCATTTGGATTAACTAATGAACATACTGTATTCATGAATATTAAGATTATAATATTCAATGACTTCATAGATAAGTTTGTGGTTGTGTTTATTGATTCCATTTTGCTATATCGTAAAAGTAAAGAGGATCATGAAAGTAATCTAAGTGTTATTTTTCAAAACTTAAAGGAAAATAAATTGTATGGGAAATTTAGAAAGCGTGAATTTTGGTTGGAAAAAATTTTATTCCTTGGTCAAATTGTTTCTAAAGATCCCATAATCTTTGATCATGTTAAAAAACGTTTTTGAAGAATGGAAAGGACCCAAAAAATATAACACATATTCATAGTTTTCTGGGTTTAAGAGGCTATTACTGGAAGTTTGTTGAAACTTTTTAATGGTTATCTATCCCACTAACCATGTTAACTCAAAAAGGTGTTAAGTTAATCTATAAAAAAAGAATGTGATGATTTTTTTAGGAATTAAATAGATAATTAGTGAATGATCAAGTTATGGACCCACATTCCAAAAATTGTGAATTTGTTATCTACAGTAATGATTTGATGAAATTATTGGGTTGTATCCTAATGTAGAATGATTATGTAATTTCTTATGCTACATGTCAGTTGAAACCTCATGAGTTAAATTACCCTACACATTATTTGGAATAATCTACTATTTTTTTCTTTAAAAAATTTGCGACATCATCTTTGTGGAGTAAAATGTGAAATATATACTGAAAAAAAAGTTTTGAAGTATATATTTAATCATAAAGAGTTGAAAATGAGATAGCAAAGATAGTTAGAACTAATCAAGTATTATGATTTCATGATTTATTACAATACAATAAAAAAATATGGTGGCTAATGCTTTTAGTCAGAAGTAATTTTACATTAACCATGTAACATTTGAAATATGACCCTTTGGTTAATGATTTGATGAGATTAGGCATGAAAGTTTTTAGTATAGTAAATTCCTTTGTTTTTTTTTGGGTTTCAGTGCAATCATCTATATCATACAAAATTAAGCAAGCATAGAAGTAAGACAATGAATTGAAAAAAAGGTAGAATTGGTTAAAAAGGGTATGTTTCCTAAATTTAACATTATTAATGATTTTTTTTTTAAATTTGGGAAGAGATTATGTGTGCCTTGTGATTCGCAGCTGAGGAATGTGTAGTTATATGAAGCTCACAGTTCTCTGTTTTTAGTTCATTCAGGAAAAAATAAGACATATATAGAACTTCAAGAGTATTATTGGTAGGATGGGATGAAAAGAGATATTTCTAAATTTATCCTAAGATGTTTTATTTTTTAATTGGTTAAGGTAGAGTGGAAGTTACCAAAGGGGATGCTTCAGCCTTTTCCAGTACCAAAGTGGAAATGAGAAAATATATCCCTTGATTTTGTAGTGGGATTACCAAATACTTCATGAGGTGACGATGTGATCTTGGTTATTATTGATCGATTCACTAAATGTGCTCATTTTGAAACTATTCATGATACTCTATCTCTAGATTAACTTTATTATTTTTATATTAAAGAGAAAGTATGGTTTCATGGAGTTCACATTTCCATTGTATCTAATTGTGATCTCGGGTTTGCTTATAACTTTTGGAAAGGCCTTAAAAAGTTGTTGGGTGCTAAATTAAATTTTAGTAAAACTTTTCATAAACATTTAGATGTGAAGACAGAATAAAAAATTTATACCCAGGAGGATATGTTATGTTGTTTTTCAATGGATAACTAGGGATGTTGTGATCAACTTCTTTCTTTGGTTGAGTTTTGTTATAAAAATAGTTTTCATTATAGTATAAAAATGACACCATTTGAGGCATTATATAGAAAGTGGTGTCAAAATATAGCTTTTTCGGATGAAGTATGTGAAAGGAAGTTGATGGAAAAAGAATTGGTAGAACAGATGGCATAAAATGTTCAGTTTATTTAGAAACAAATGAGGACAGCTCAAAATAGGTATAAAATTTATGTAACCAGAGGAAAGATCTTTCTTTTGAGGTAGTTGATCATGTATTTCTCAAAGTTTCTCTAAGGAAAAGTCTAATGTTTTTTGTTAAGAAAGGGATGTTGAGACCATAGTTCATTAGACCTGATGAAATTATGGATAAAGTTGGATCAGTTTCCTACTAAGATGCTTTACCGTTGACTTTATACTAGTTACACATTGTTTTTCATGTTTCAATGTTAATAATTTATATGCTAGATCCATCTCATGTTTTGAGTCCATAAGTATATCAGTTGGAAGAGAACCATTCTTATAAGGAAAAACTAGTCTAGATTCTTGACTATAGAGAGAAAGTATTGCAGAGTAAGGTTGTACATTAAGTTATATTTTTTTAGAAAACCGATATAGTTGAAGAGGCAATATGGGAATCTGAAAATTTCATGATTGAGAAACACCCCTACTTATTTTATAAGTAAATAAAATTGCGGGGATGCTATTTATAAAAGGTGGAAGGTTGTAATATACCAGGTAATAATAGAATAATACTTTCTCATGTCTATTAATATTTATTAATTTGATATTAATATTAATTTAATGAGGATTTTGTGTATGATTGCACACCCGACACACAATATTGGGTTTCTCTGAAATCTTATGTTGCACACAAGACTGAGTTATACTGAAAAATAATATATTATTAATATTATTAATTTAAATGGTAGTTATCTCCTAGATATTTTATACGTGGGAATGAAAATAAATAACTTTATTTTTCTTACACATGTTTATTAAATCTTTTTACACTCTTACAATAAATTTTGGAGGCTCAAAATGAGAATAAATCTAATTTTAAACATAAAAAATTCTAATATTTTTAAAAGGTGGTTTAACCTCCTTTTGATGGAGAACCCTCTTTAAATATAGTTTTTTACCATTTAATAGGTCATATTTGAAACAATTAACATCTTTTTTTTAATAGGGACATCAAAATTTACTTCGGTTGATTTTTTTATTTTTTTTGATAATATTCATTTTTAATGAATAGATAATCATATTACATTTTAATTAAAAACATCCTTTTCATATAATTTATTAATTTCATTATATTATCCTTTTACATGGTTTTAATGTATAATTAGATTATTTTTTTATCATTTTATCCAATTTAGTTCGTTGGATGAAATTTAAAATTAAAATTAAATTGAAAAACAATGTGATCTTTTAAACATTTTACATAAAAACCCCGTTTTTTCGATCCATCAACATGATTATTGTTAAACCTAATTTAACCACTTCTGTGAATTGAATTTTCAAAAATATATATACATGATTGTATTTAGTATGAAAAATTGTGGTCCAATAGGATCAAACTAATTTTTTTGAATTGTAACTTTAGTATTTAATTTACCACAGTTAAAGGTGAATTGGGTAATTAAATTTAAAATTAATATTAAACTATTATAAAATTACCATAAAAAATGTCATAATCTTATTGTATAAGTTATTATCCACTATTACCATCCTTGGGTTTAAATTGTGATCATTGGAAGCCAATTATTTGTGATGATGAAATCTATAACATTTAATTTTCAGTAATGTCAAATATGCCATAAATATGTCTCTTCTTACTAAAACAATATTAATTAGGGGTTATATAAGTAATATATTCAAATATGAATATTAATTATAAAGATAAAAATATTACATACATCATGGTAATTTATTTATAATTTTTAGAAATTAAATAATTAAATATAATTATGACACAATGATGATGTCGTAATTGATTTATTTAAAAAAGAATCAAATAAATGTTATTAATAATATTAAACTAAATAAAATTTAAACTATTTGATGTCATACATGAATTTTTTGGATGAATATGACATGTTAGAGTTAATTTAATGTTGTTTTCTGAAGGAATCATGTTTTTATGATATTTTAAAAAAATTATTTAATGAATATTGTCAAAAGTGACATAATTCATATTTTAAAATATAAAATATTTAATTAAATGATATAAAATTTATAAAAATAGAATATTAAACCAAAATATTTCTATAACTATAAATATTCCATTAATTTTTCATTAATTGGCCTTTTGGCATGATTTTGTAATTATTTTTACTCTCAAAGGGAAAATTACATGACAAAACGGTAAGAGTTAAAAAGGATAAATAAAAAAGACAAGGACTAAATTTTTTTAAAAACTTTTATAATTACCATTATATGATTATATTTATCTTTCATATGTATACTACCTTTAAACTAAATCTACCTTTACCCATTTGTAATTGAAATATAATTTATACTAATTTAATACTTCTATTAATTTCAAGGGTTCCCCTCCCCTCTCCTATAATAAGACACCCATTCCCCTTTATTACTCACACATCCAAAACCATTTGGTTTGTATAATATCTTCCCAAATACATTCCTAGAATCCATACCCACATTCATTAATCCTTAGTTTAGGCAGAACACCTTTCTTATAGGAGTTAAGGTCTTCTTTAATGGCGATCAACCGAAGAAGAGGTATCATTTCCTTTACATATTTCTATTTTATTTATTCATCCAAATACTTGAAATATTATTCTTCTATGTTGAAATAATAAATAAAATATCTTAAATATAATAATATGTTATTATTATAATAACATCACCTAAATCCATCTCCACTTCCATTAAATGGGAAATGAATTAATGGTTCGTGCGTATATGTGAACAATCACCTCCACAAACCGATCTAATTTGTTTTTCATAACCCTATCTCATGACAGGTTACAATAATGGAATTATTTTCCATATTTTATATTAATGACATATTAATCAATATAATTTAATAATATATCAACTATTTTCTTACTTTCCGTGCAAATAAAAATTATAACATCGTTCGTGGGTACGTGTGAACTATAACCTCCACGAAGCGATGTGGCTCATTTTTATTCATTATGTCACTTGTTTGATATATGTATGTATATTAAAATTATTAATATGATATTAATTATATTATGATAATTATGTAAATATAAAATAATTCTTAAATTCTTTCCATAATGGTCAATGAAAAATGAAAAACGTTACTCATGCATACGTATGACATACCTTATCGATGATTATAACATTCTTCATTTTTCATAACCACACTTCATGGTTGGATTTAAGGATATAATTTATGTATAAAAATGAAAATAGTATTATTCTATAGATGAAATATTTATTACCAAATGGAAAATGGATATCAAACCATGTCTATTTTTGGATCATGTATAGAATATCGACAAAACATCTGATAAGAACATAAATAATTATGTAATTTTTATAACATTGTAATAAGTGGAATAAAATAAAAAATAAAATTAAAATAGGTTCTTAAGAAAGAATAAATTAACCTAAATTTATTATTCAGTAATATAAGGATTGTACATGATTAGTGGGACTCACAGTAAGGGACTTCATCTCAACATCCTTCCATTGGGGCATATTTCAAAAATATTCACCACCTTCTTTTATACGATATATAATTAACAACTTTGACATTTAATTTCATTAAAAGGTTTTTGAAAGGAATATTTTTTAATGAAGTGTTTTACTAAATGACAAAAGGAATGATTTTTAACGTACGTGGTGACAATGAACCTTTCACCATCATAACCATTATTTGATTTTTATTTTCCTCTACATGCCTTAATGTTTTTAAAAAGAAAATAAATACCATATTCCATTTTTAGGTATTTTATTGTTGAAAATGGTTTTGATAATGGATTAATTATTTCAATATCTTAAAATTAAATCTTGTGATTGAAATGTGAAATATTTATTTTACTTTATTCCTATTAATGTCTTATGATTATGTTTTGGTTCTTATGCATTTCTTATGTATACGTGTGGTTCTATGATAAACTAAGGGCGGGTGAGACCATGATAGATCTGTAATGAATTGGATAATGATATGAAGTTAAAAAAATAAGGTTTATATTAATATATTTAGGGAATATACTATTGTGGGTATTCCAAATATAAACATTAAGGTTACTCCCTATGTAGTTGTGAAAGCTACACTGTGAGCATGATTTGGATGCCACAAGATACCTTTAAAATTTATGACTACTAATAAGTTTTTAATGAATCTTATGACGTCATGAGGTATGGTAAAGAGTTTATATATTATTGGTGAAAACTATGATATTTTTGAAAAAAAATAACAGGTTTAGTGTAATCTTTGACTAAAGGTTTCATTTCTTATTTTATATCCCTTACTGAGATTTTTTTGCCCATAAAAAGTTTTTGAAATTTTTTTCCATAGCGTATAATTATAGGTAAGAGAAAGGAATAAGTCAATATGAATGTTATGAATATTTTAATCAATAAATATAAGTCATGATTTATTTTTAAATGTTTTGGATTTTAAAAAATTAGTTATTTTTTAGACTTGTGTACTTTGTAATATTTGAGTTGTTATGTAATAGTTGTGGCCTAATTCTCTAAAACCACTAACCTGAAAATATCCTCAATATAAATTCATGATTTAACTCATGATTATGTAATTTTTAATTCTAGGTCCTTATAATTTCACCTCACAAGACTGATCTTACTCTAAAAAAGAATCCCATCATCTTAATTGATTGATGTAAGAGGAAATTTTTAGAGATGAAGTGGATTTTGACCATTAATCTAGTTTTCTGATTTCTAAAAGAAGGAGTTGAGTACATGTGGTTTTATAATTATTTTTAAACTAGGATTAGTTTTGGGTTGATGTATAGGTAGGAAATGGTTGATTGTGAGCTTATTAATTTGATACCTCAGGATCAGAACTAAAGAACCCTAAACATGAAGATTACATTAGTAGTGTTTTCCTTGAATTTATAGAGGTACTATCATCAATTTAGTGGTTTTTATTCAAATATATCATAGAATTATTAGTTAAATAACATCCTATTATGATATTCACCTAAGATAGTGGCGATTTATTATGTTCTTGTAGTATTTTTACTTTGGAATCATTTATACTCTTATAAAGGTATATATGCAGTTGACTCAATTTATAGGAAATCTTGACCTCGGTTGGAAAAAGAGTTGTATGATGAGAATTTAATGGTAGATAAACTCTCTAATATGTAGTTTGTTATGGAGGAATATGTATATATTTTTTATATTTTATCGATGGTTATAACCCCCAAACTTTTTCACTGAATGATATAATCCCATCATGGAGACCTCAGTTATTATACCATTTGAAAAATTATAGTCTTAGTAAATAAAATTATGGGATACTTTAAAGGTGCAGAGAAAAACATCTAATTCTATGGGTGGATAGTGGTATCATATGGGCTTTGTAAAGAGGTGTGGAGGCATTTTTACCCCTCCCCAATTTCAGTGTGTCTTGTTGTCATAAACATATAGTTATATATAATAGCATAATGTTGATTTCTATAAATAAATAAGAGTTTTATATAAATAATATTGATATGCCTCATCTATCTATGGATGAAGATTGAGGACTAGGTCTTATCCTACTTGAACAAACCTTTTGAAGTTACACTATAGATGTGGGATATTATATCAATGAGCATTATAATAAAACATCCATGATTGGTGAACTGTCATGACATTATGTGGGTGCTCGTAGACCAATTAGATAAGTCAAATTCATTTGGTATCCATTCATGATTAGTGTTTAGTGTTAATTCATGATGCATTTATTGCGATGTGTTCAAATAGTTGGATGAAGTGCATTTGGTAATAATTAAAAATAAATATGATATATTCATTTACATATTTTGAGGTTATCATATGAGGATTTTAGGAAAAAAATTTGGTTAAGTGTGACAATATATCCTAATATTAATGTACAAAATAAGATTAATATTCATGTTCTTAAGGATATGTTGTGGGCTTGTGTGGTCCCTATTAAAAATATTTAGGTGAATCATCTACCTCTGGTGGATTTCTTGTACAAATATTAATACTAATTCACCCTTATAATAATACCTTTTACGGACACATATAGTAGAACATAGAGGAATACCCTTTTCTAATATAGAATATAAAATTATCACTTATAGGGATAGAGTTGGTATGATTAATGATCTAGAATTTCTAGGTGATCGAAAATAATATGAGGATAACAGACAACCATAAGAAATCATATTCTAAAAGATGATGTGATGATGGCCTTACGTTCACATGGAATGAGATAATCTATTCTTAAATGTTTCTCTATGAATATTTTGAGGGTATTCAGTTAATTAAAAAATTTATCCCCTAATCTTCATCAGGACCTTCATGATATAATATAGAGTAGGTGATATTACATCTCTCATGGAATTAAACTCATAGAGGGAGTGGGTACATGATGTCTTTTATGTGTCACAACTATGAAGTTATGTAGAAGATTTATCACACATTATAAACTAGGGAGTTTTAGGCCACTACAATGGCCTCTCCATCAATATGTGCGTAGTGGAGATTAGGGAACAAAAAGAGAATACCCTTTAAGGAGGGTAATACAATTGGTGTGTGTCTTGTGGAAATATTATAATCTTTAGAATAAATATTGGGAATGTGATATTATTTTGAGATTATAGTACCCTAACCTAATTTTTTTAGTCATACATTATCTTAAAGGTTGAAGGATATAACAATCTAGGTTTTCTTTATAAATAATTAAACATTTTCAAATATATTTTAATATATAGTTTCATTGAATTTTTATTTCTTTAGTGTAACAAGATATCGATAAATATATAATATTTTTAAATAGATATTATTTTTATCCCATGTGTGTAAATGATATAAAGCCTAAGTAACTTATAAATAGAGTTTTGGATAGAAAATATATGATTTCAATTATTCTTGGATGGGGGTTTTGAACTATGAGTGGTGTAAATTTGATAAATTTCAAGCCCTATTCTACTCTCTTTTCTAAAAATTAAAATTTACTTGGTTGTATAAAACTCATGATAAAAATAAAATCATTTATTTCTCCCAATTTAGGGGTTTCAACCATTTTTAATTAATAAACTAGAGAAAAGTAGAGTGATTCATGTTCATTATAGAGGTTACAATTTTGTATCATGTGTTGAGGTTGAACTTGGAAGCCCTGATAAATCACCAATGAGTTAGGAAAGTAATTTTAATTCCCACCTATTTCTTTGGGAATACTGATTTAAAATATTCTCAATAAATTTATTATCCCATCATGTTGATCCTTATGAGTATATTTTTCCATTTATCATTATTTTGGATTTCAATATTACAAAATGTATGATGAAGGTTCGTGCTTGTGAATGAAGAACAGATGGATATATAAATCTATATCAGACTATTGGTAATCATCATTAAATTTCATCCCTCCTCATAGCTCAGTGCTACATATAATGGATGATAGTTTTTTTCAAGAGAGTTTCCTAACTACTTCAGCTAACAAAAAATACCTCATTCTTCTCATTCCCTTACACACACACATATATATATATAAGTGGTTTAGTGAAAAATATATCTAGTAATCATAGTGGTCTCTGATGTTAGAATACTTTAGTGACCCAAGTCAGCTAGTATTGGGATATGGTAAATCAATGGTGGGGTGATACAGTGGTTGAGCTGACTGTTAAACCATGACTGATACATACCAATGTTGAGAATTAGTAATATGGTATCTAGAAGTGGGAATTAAATTTTATTTTGGTAAATTATGATACAGTGTGGTTTGGGTATGTGTTGAGAAAAGTGTTAACATCATGACATGATGAAAAAAATAGTGATGACATCAAGCATAACTCATGAAGAGATCAACCATGAAAAGTGAAAAGAATTTTTATGTTTTGTGTAGTGATAGAAGGAAAAAACGTGTATATCGATATTAAAAAACTTTGGTTTTAGTTTTATATATCATGTTGAACCATTGAATTGATGAGTAAATTACATATTGGTTAATTACCCTCTAATTATATCTTTTTTATTATAATTTCTTTTAATAAATTTGGAAAATAGTTCATTAATAGAATTTTTTCCATGATTGTCACACTGTAATGGATTTATTCTCCACTATAGACCATTTATAAGTATTCTTTGGTAGTTTGATAAATTTTTGTATAGAAATATCATGATAGGGTTTTTGTGAGGCATTCAGATAGAATATGAATCTTAATACTCCCTTGATGACATATTTATGATAAGTAATGACTTCTCAATAGATTTATGTAGTCATTAGACCTTAAAAAATAAAAAATGTGGGTCCTCTATATAATAAATGGGGATAACTTCACCAATGATCACATCACTCATGACAATTCATGGTTCCCTATTTAATTAATGGATTAAGATAGGTAATGGTCTAACAATCAATGATGTGGGTACTCCATTGATTGATATAAATTTTCCTTGATAAGTTGTAATCCCTCTATATGGTTCGATACCCACATGAGTGAATTATATATCGTATTTAGATGAGTATCCACAATATAGTTAGATAAATTTGACTTGGATGTTATGAATATTAGGTAGTCCATATGTTAGTACTCTAATGATTTATTGAACATACCTATATTCCTTTGAGATATAATCATAATCTATATGACTTGTGAGGACTGTAAGTCCCTATCATCCTGAAATTATCTATCCTTATTTCATATCTTGGGTATATTGACTTTTATAGCGATTTTATCATTATTTGGAGTGGAATTATCATTTTTTTTCTACATTAGTTATTTGGATATATTAAAATGAATATTTTTACTGACTTTAATATTTTAATAATTTCTTATAAATGTTGGGATTATTTAGATAACATAAATTTTAAAACAAAGAAATATATTATATAGATATTATATCTTTTTGGGTGAGTATTAATTACATTACATAGATAAATTCTTGAGGATCATAATGGTATAGTACCTTTGGATACTATATAAAAAATCTTCTTATTTATTGAATGATATTATAGATCACCTATAATGATCTTTCCACATAGTACTCTTCATAGACATTCCCTTATTAAATCCATTATTCATAACCTGGGGAGAGGAAATCTAATAAATGGGTGAGCTAAGATTCTTAGTAAGGGTCAGAAAGAAATATATCAATATAAAATGGAAATATGGGTATGATAACCTGAGAATAAGATTTGAAAACCATACCCTTCATATAATTGACAATGAAGATTAGTCATTGAATAAATCTCGATAATTCATAAGATATGCATCATAATAAAATCAGTGATCATTTTCCATGAGATCATAAACTTTGAATAATACATTGATTTTTGGAATAGAAATAAGTATATGAAATCATTTATATAGTAGTTAATTCTCTCTTCCAAGGATATGATAGTATAATGGTTTCACTCCTCATACTATCATAGTATTCAAGGTTCACTCCAAATACTATCATAAAAGAGAAATTCCCTTACTAAACTGGGTCCACTCACTGTTCTATTCATATAAATCTTATTCGATATAAATTTTAACCCAATGAATTAAAGTGATATATAGGACCCATACATAATGTGATTAAAATAATATGTATTTGTTCCACATGATCATAAAATATTCATCACATCGAACCCATGAAATTAAATGGGTTTCATAAACATTTCATCATATCATAACCTATGAAAAATAGATAGGTTTTATAATCATTTAATCATTTCATCATAAAATAAACCATGAAAAGAAGAGGGTTTCCTATTAATTTTATCATGGTATAACTCTTGATGAGAAATTGGGCTCATAAACATATTTTCATCATAAACATAAACCATTCAAATAAAGATTAAGAATGACACCCTTGGATCATATTCTGTTTAAAGAAATATTAACAACAAATGATTTCATCATATATAGAATAATATTTTGAATAGAAACATGGAAAATTTATTAAGGATAATAATTTTCTTTTGAAATAGGTTTATTAAAACTAACATTTTTGAACTCCTTTTCTTTAAAAATAAACATTGAAACTTATAAAAGAATCTTTAAAAATAATTTTAAACCGTTCTTATAGAAAATATCCTTTTTAATTTATATCCACATCTTGAATAACAAAAAAAATTTAAAATCCTTTTATTAAAAAATAACCTTAGAATATTATAAATGAATCTTCAAATAAATGATTTTTCTTGAATTTTAGAATTTTTTCATGTCTTACAGATTAAAAAATGATTCCCTTTACATTTTTGGTAAAATTAAAATGAACATCGTTTAGAAAAAAATATGTGGATTTCCTTCTGAACATTTTGTAAAAATTAATATATGGGTAAAAAAATTCCTTCATGAATCATTTGAATACGTTTTCAAACTTTTTGGAAAATATTTTTATAAAACAAATTTTTATAAGAAAAATATTTTTCAACTGAATAAACAAATAAAGACTCTTTTTCTTAAAAACATTATTTGAAAGTATTTAATACATAAAGAGAGGAAAATAAAGGAAAAAATGTATTATAATGAAATAATTTGTGGAGAATAAAATTAATGAGTTTTTTGAGGGGTTGATATTAATATTATATCATTAGAAACATAATAATAATCAATATCTATAAATGATGAGACTGTAACATTAAATCTTTAACACTTAGTAACATTTTATTATAATACCCATAAAGGAATAACATTAAATAAAGCTGAAAATATAATGAGAATAAATAAATTCATTATATTAAAATTCAAATTGGTTTTATACACTCCTCATAAAATAGTATAGGTTTATAATATAACATACGTCTCAAAGAAGACAAATTGAGGTAAAACCCCTTACTTCTTTGGTAACATTTGAACTGAAAACCAAATGAAAGATATATCATAAATTTTTTGTGTAAATACAATTTATTTTAAGGATAATCATCATAAAATACATTCATAGGAATTATATAAACTATAAAAGAAACACTTGGTGAATCTAGATTGTGACGCACATAAAATAAATGTGTGACAGAAATCCTTTACCTTCAGTCTCGACATCCATCGTACACATTCAAATATCCAATATAATAAATATTATATTACTATAAATAAATTACAGAACCATAATTATGTATATATTATATCATATATTATTAACTGAAGAAATTTTATTAACTATTTATTAACAATTCCATGTCAATGTCACGTTTCAAGAAATAATTGTTTTTTCATGTATGTTTTTATTTGTTATTTTTTGGTCATATTACATTGATTATTGTATCACAATATTATAAATTATAACCATGATATAAATAGAAAATCTAATCATAATATATGTTTTTAGTGTAATCCATAAGTGTTATATATAGGAAATTAATTATATTACTCATGGATATGGTTCGTCGTGCATATGCATGAAAGTTGTTTCCATTTTCATGATATATTGAAAGAATGAAAGTTAAATAATATATTAGAATTAAAAAATAATTACTATTTCATAAATATAATTTATATTCATTAAATTTATCTTTAATACATTTCATGAAAATTTTATGTGAAAATGAATTACATAGCTTCGCGAGCCGGTTGTCTGTCGTACCCACGAGCAACATTATCATATCCCCCACAGAATGAGAATTAAGAAGGTATCTATGATATAATAATTTTTGTTTTATATTAATGTTAAAATATAAAAATAAATATTTTTTATCTTAAATTATATACATCCTTAAATGTTGGTGCCGGAAAACAGACTACATCGGTTAATGAGGCGGTTGTCCTCCGTACAATGGACCGATGATTTCATTTTCCATTTGATAGATGTTCATATGGATAATGGTAATTAAAATAATATCATAAACTCTTTTTATATAGTATTTTTTTGTTATTATATCAGTATTTTACGTCAATGTTTTATGTAGAAAAATAATAAATAAAGTGAAGGAGCTTAGTCAGGACAATTACCTTTGCTAAGAAGCACCTCCTTTGGATCTCTTATGAAGGACCCCTGTGTTGGTGTTTAGGGAAGAACATATGTTCTAAAAAAGGTATAAGGATGTTATGGAGGTATTTTTGTAGGTTAAAGATGAAAAATATTTCTATACAGGTGTGCATAAGTGAAGGGTGGTGGTGGCCTTTCATAAGTGGGGGAAAGGGACCCACTTAGAAACCACTTGGAAAGTTCCCAAAACAATCCAAAATAATGAAGTCATTCCTAAGTAAAAAAATTGAAATAGACCATATATTAAGACATAGAAAGTATAATACTAACATACTTCCATCCAAAAGTAATTTAAAATTTTTTATCGTCATTTTAACCTCTATATTATTTGTTTAACCCCCAGTAAACCCATTTTTTAACCATAACCGTGATATTTAATATTTACTATATTCACTATTAATTAAAGTAAAAAATTATTTTTAAATTATAATATAATATAAATCATTTTTATTCCAAATTTTTATTCCATTTTCCCAAATCCCATTCACATAAGTGAAAATTTTTATTTTTAAAATAAACCTAAGACGCGATGAGAAAGTAGTTTTCCAAATATAAATTGATCAAATGTTTAAAAGGTTTTCAAATAAAAATAATATATAAAATTGATTCTAATGAAATAAAATGTATTAATACACATGAAATTGAATTAATTTTTTTAAAAAAATATATTTAAATTATTTTTATGTTTTTTAATTCATTAAAATAAATTATTGTTCTTAGTAAAAACCAGTATTTCTCATTATTCATCGAAAAACTTTTCATTTCATAAAATTATAAAAATTAACTCCATAAAAATTATTTCATTATTATTTAATTTAATTTTTTTAAAAAAATACTTTAAAAGAGTCAAAGATTAATTTTAAAATAATTGCGCTAAAGGAGACAAAACTGCCTTTAAGAAAAATATTGTTTTTTAGCATAAAATTAGATTTATTCTTATCTAATTTGTAGAAAACACATAAAATGAATATTAAATATTTGTTGAATATATAATATATAAATTTATTTAAGTTCATTAAAAAAATATTTTTTTTAATTTATTGATGTAAAATACATTTTTCACATAAAAAAATTCAAAAAAATTATTTCCTTTATTTTTATAAGGTTTTAATTTTCATTTATATTAAACTGGTTTGAAAATAATTTATTATATATACGTGTGTATACAATATTACCATCATTCATTTAATCATATTCATACCCACCATCCCAAGGACCAGTTGATGACTATTATATTAAATAATTATTTTTCAATAGAGTGTTCTCTTTCGTTTAAACTAGATATTGCGTGTAATGTAAAATATAAAAGAGATTAAATTAATATGATATATATATATATATATCACAAAATCTGATGGTGTTATATTCTAACCCACAAAAAATTAATTTCACATATTAAATTCATCTCTTTGGTACTAATAACTAAGGGTATTTTTATCTCATTATATCCTCAGGTTCCCATGTAACCGACTTAATCTGGTGGGTTTTTTAACAAAACATTAATCAAATGAGTGGTCCTGTTTCATAAAAATTTATATGTATGATCCAAAATCTCAACTGATTATTCCTTATAATAAATATAATTGTTTTATGGTACGAACTTGGATCTTATTACATGTGAAGGACCATATATTTACTTTTTTAATAGAGTCACACATAACACATTATGAACCTAAGAGAGGTTCAATGTAATAAAAAAGAGATAATCTATAGTTCCAATATGATAAATAATTTCAAAGGGACCAATATACCTATGGATTAGTTTTTACTTATTTCTTATACTGATAAATTCATAGAAACACATTCTCACCAACTTAAAACTCTAGATCACGTCGACGATTATCAATATAACATTTATGTTAATGTTGTGATTCGATTACATGTTAATGAATGCATCTAACTATATATACCATTTTATCATTTAGATTAGTTCCAGAAATATTTCCTTCTTCATATTCATTCCAATATATTGGAGTTCCATACTTCTTTCCATAAATGGACTCATAAGGATTCATCTAAATGATTGAATGAAAGCTATGGTTGTAACAAAACTCATATAAAAGAATGTTTTTATCCTCACCAGCTTTCAAATACATAGAACTATATCTAGGTACATCCCCAGGGTTTGAATTTTTCTCTCATACTGACCATCTTTCTACGAATGATACACAATATAGAAAAAAACACAATATCAAGATCTTTCTGAAGACTCCCCCAAAACATCATAGAAAAACTCCATATCCTGATCAGATCAATTGAATGTGGTACTCTATGTAAACTTACCAATTTATTAATGTATATTATGGAAATATATTCTAGATACAAATATTCTTTGAAAGAAACAAAGTGTGCAGAATTATTTAAGTGATTGACTAAAACCCATAACTGCCTCAACACCATAGATCAGATAATCCCGAATGTTTACAAATACTTTTAATCTTTTTTCCTTAAAGTGTAAAGGTATTCTTCCTCAAATAAATTTTTCACTAAAACATATAAAAACCAAAGTGATTTATTTCTATTAATATCTCTTTGAATACCCTTAATCTTGATAGTATCCCATCACATAAAACATCAAATAGGGTGTCAATGGATTTGAACTTTTGATCAACCTTAAATTCATAAAATCATGATGGTATCATAAACTATTAATTTAATCTTACATGGATATGTATACAATTGTAACGTTCAATTCAACCTTTGTTTTGTATATATGTTCTTATCTTATATAGAAAAAAATAATTGGAAGCATTGATTCATCATTTTACCCATAGAATATCAAATTCGATTTCATTATTCTAGAATCCATGTAGATGGAGACAATCATATGAAATTTAACTGAATTATGAAGAATATAATTTTCATAGGGATTATTCATAAAAAATAAATCATGAAATATCTAACTAAGGAGGGGAGGATATATGTTCCCTAATTATCATGATTCACTTCATCCATTATTATTTCAAAAGATTTACCTTTTTTCCATTGACTTCAAATGTTTTTTTGTCTTATCATTTAAAATATCCCTTGTATTGGGGAATTTATTCACATAATTCCCAAACTCATTACACCTGAAACACTAGAGATTTGTTGGTTTATTCTATTGAGCTTTCTCTCAATTCATTTTATTCACTATCCTCTTTACATAACTTTTATATTATTTTTCATTATGGCCAAGAATATCGTGCTTCAAGAACCCCAGTATTTCTTTTAATCATTTAGTTGAGTTTTTTTATCACATTTCTTCTATGTATCTGACTAAAATTTTATTCCACCATGTGATTTATTCGAGTTCTCATGAGACATGTTCCTTTATTTCTTCTCAAAACTGTGTGAATTGACTGAATCTACATCTTCTATTTCTAGCTTTAGTGCACAAAAAATTACTTCTTTATAACTACTAAGGTCTCTAATAGATAATTAATTTTGATGAATTGGTCTTAATACACCCAAGAATTGTTTAATATTTATTTTTGGACAGGTGATTAAACCAGAAGTGTACCACATAAGTTATATAAAATTTGCTTCAAAGGTACTATTAGATTCACTATCCTTCTGTTTGAGCCCAAATAATTCCTTCTCTCCCCTTGTTCATAGAATATAAGGGAATTTATTACTAAAAAAGTCCTCTTAAACTAATATCCTTATATAGAGTCAACTATAACCCCTTAACTCATATTAATAATAAGTTTTAACCATTGGTATTATTTTCCATCCAAACGATAGCTAACTAAAATTACTTTTTCATATTCAAAACACTAGATGATGTAAAATAAAGTTTCGATGGAAATGATTCATTTATAACTAACTAGAAGATCAGTAGAACCATTTAAAGAATTTGGTTGATTCCCTATAAAGGACTTGAAAAAATGTTATTCCCTCCATTGATCATTTATTAGTTCAGTATGAATTGTGTCTTAAGAAAGTTTTGTGAGTATAGAAACAATATTTTTTATTCCATATCCCATAACATTTTCTTGGTCAAGAGGATAAAATTTCATTTTCCACTATATAAAAAATTAACATGGTTCCTTCAGGTTTCAATAATTGACTAGAACCAAAATTCTTAATTTGATAAACAGTAGTCATAGTAGAAAATAACAAAATCATGAAAATCATTTATAGGATTTCTAAATCGTGATACCTTTTTTCAATTTTTGACACCATAAGATTATATATGTCATTTATATTCATTATTCAAATCATTCTGGATAGTTCATAAATAGGTTTTGAAATTACAAAGAATATCCTATGATAGTTTTAAACTAGGTGTATAATGAGACCCATTAATGTGCACCAGTTGATGATCGAGTCTAACTCAATGCACCCATTTAACGATATTACCCCTAGAAACCTTAGTAATAGAGCTAAATAAATTTTTAGTATCTAGATAAGGATGTAATTTCTTTAAAACCACTTTCTCTGTCCCTTAATAAAATTCAATGTCAATTTCTTATACTTTGACTCATCTGTATACTAATCTTTAGATGTATCCCTAGAAATGTCCTTAGAAAAATACCTAGGTATCTGAGTAATGTTTTATCATTCTAATTTATAAAGGTTTACAAAACCCTTCATTTGATAAAAACTATAATGACCTCATGTTCTCATATATAGATATTATATATTTTTAGATTAATATTCATTACATTACACAAAAACATGCCTGAGCATTGAAAAGGTATTATGCCTTTGGATAATAGACAAAAAAATAATTTTACATCATGAAATATCTTTAATATCTCCTATGAAGATCATTCCACACTATACTCTTCATATACGTACCCTAATTAAAACCTTTATTTATAGCATAGGGAGAAGAATCATAAAAAATATGTGTGATTAGATTATATATAAGAGTAAATAAGGGAGATATCAACATAACATGAGAATAAAATCTTAAAACCATAACCTTCATATCATAGATCATATAAATGATTCATTTAAAAATTAAAGGTATTTAATTATACATGAATCATAAGTAAATCAAAGAACATGATCCATGAGAGTATACAATTTATATAAAGGCATGTATTTTTAGTATACACATAAGAATTGAATATCATTACCATGGTAGTCAAGGAAAACATACATGGATATCATAGTGGAATGGGTTTTCTCCTCAAGCTATCATAGTATTAAAGGTTCACTTTCTAGACCATCATAGTAGAAAAATTCCCTTACTAAACTGGGTTCACACAACATCTTAGTCCCATTTATCTCATAAGATAAAAATAATTAACAATGAATTTGATGGAGATATATGTCCCATATATCACATAATGAAAATAATATTTATGTGTTCCATGTGATCATAAAACATTCATATTATCATAAACCATGAAAAGAGTGTTTTTATAAGCAATTCAGCATATTATAACACATCGAAAAGAGGCAAGTTTCACAATCATTACATCATTTCATTATAACATACCCATTAAAAGAAGTGGTTTCAATTATAATATTATCATAGTATTACCCATGGAATATAAATTTATTTTATACAACTATTTTCATCATGAACATAAACCCTTTAGACTAATAATAAGTATGATACCCTTGGATCATTTTTTGATTAAAGGAAAATTAACATCAAAATATATCATCTTAGATGAAAAATGATTTGGAAAAGAAGCCTGGATCATTTATTTGAAGAAAATAAGTATCCGTTATAAATCAAAATCATAAATTTAAAAAATCATAAAATATTTTGGAGATCCACCTATTTGAAAATAATAATGGAAAAATATAAATTAATCTTTAAAAATAATTTTAAATAATTTTTCTGAGGAAAATATCATTTCCAATTTAAAAAAAATCTTAAAAAAATAATTCTTTTTAAAATCCTTTATTTTTATATAACCTTGTAATATTATAATGTAAGATTCAAATAAATTATTTTTCATGATAATGGATAATTTCATTGTTATCCTATAGGTTAAAATAAAGATTCCTTTCATATTTTCGATAAAATCCCAACAGGTGTTGTTTAGAAAATGACATGAAGATTATTTTTAAAACATTTAAAAAAAAATTTAAATCATGGGTAACAAATTTATTTAATAAATAATATTATCAATTTTGAAAACATTTTTATGTAACATGGTTTTGGAAGAAATATAATTTTTCCTGAATATTGAAATAAAGATGATTTTTCTTCAAAACATTATTCTGAACACTTTAGTATATAAAGAGATAAAAATAAAGAAGAAAAAGTATTCTTATGAAATAAACAGATGATAATAAAATTTATTAGTTTACTAATTTATTTATTATAATATCTTATCATAGAAAACATAGTCATAAATAATCCCAATAAACAATGATATTGTAATATAAAATATTTACCACTTTGGTAACATTGAATTGTATTAACCATAAGGAAATAACATTAAATAAAACATAAAATATAATGATATTAAATAAACCCATGATATCTAATGTCTAAGGGTCTTTATATACACCTCATAAAATAATATAGGATCATAACATAGCCTATATATAATATGAGGTAAATTGAGGCAAAAAATCTCTAACCGCTTTGGTAACATTGGAACTATAAATCCAATGAAAGAGAGATCAAAAAATGGATATGTAAATACCCAAAAATTTATGTATAATTGTAATAATTCACATTAATTGGAATTATATATGTCACATAAAAGAAACACATGCTGAATATAAATTTTTTCTCATAAGAAATTAAAATGTGATGAAGATCCCTTACCATATTTCTCGACTTCCCTCATACATGCTCAGGAATCCTGTATAATTAATAAAATTTTATTATAAATATATTTAAAAAGCATAATTATATACATAATACCATATATGATTTAATTATGATTTATTACATGTATATCAAAAATCATTGTTAAAGTCACATTTTGGACAATAACTTCTTTCTTTTTTGTGTATGTTTTGATTTATTATTATTTTTCGTCCTATTATATTGATCATGGTTCTATAATATATAAATTAAACCATGAAAAAATATCATACCTATTTATTATATATGTTTCTATTGTTATCCATAAGAGTTATATGTAGAAAATAAAAAAAAACATCATTTATGGAGACGGTATATCATTGGTATGTATGGACGTTTTTCCATTTTCTCAAATAATTAAAAGAAATAAAGGTAAATAATATATTAAACTTTTTGGGTAATTATGGATTCTTATATATAATTTATATTCATTAAACATATCCTTAGTTCTTTCCATGTAAATGGTAAGTGAAAACAAATCACATCGCTTCATGAGGTGGTAGTCTTTCGTACACACAAGTGACATTATCGTATCCCACATTGAATGGGAATTAATAAGGTATCTATGATATCATAATTTAAGAAGTATAATAATGTAAAAAATATATTATAGATATTTTAAATACATAATAATATCCATTTTTGAAATGTGGTGATGGAAAACAAACTACATCGGTTCGCGGGGTGGTAGTCTGCTCCACACATGATCGGCAGATTCGTTTTCCATTTGATGGAAGTGGACATGGATAAAGGTTATTACACACACACACACACACACACACAAACACACACACATATATATATATATATATATATATTATTTTCGTTTTATTATATTGGATGTGTTAGTACATAACTGAATGTGGAAAACAAAGATAGAAAAATGAGATTAATGAAGATAATTATCATCACTCAAAATCACCTCTCTTATATCTCTTAATAATGACCCTAGTGATAGTATTTCGGGAGGAACAAAAGTTCTATAAAATGTATAAGGGTTGTTTGGGGGTTTATTTATGAATCTTTTTGATGATATATATGGATTTATAGTTTTGAATAAATTAAGGGTGGTTGTGGACTTTTATAATTGTGAAAAGGAATCTACATGAGAACTACTTGGAAATTTCCCAAAAGAAATCAAAATACTAAATTTATTCGCAAGAAAATAGATTTCAAATAATAATTGATTTTAAATTTATAAGTATAATATTTAAATATTCCAATAAAGTAGGAAATTTACAAATTTTATAGTAATCTTAAGGTTTATCTTATTATTTTAACCCCTCAAAAAACTTATTTTTACTACAACTGTGGTAATTAAATTTTACTACTTTCAATATTAATTTGGAATAAAGGTAGTTTTTAGTTATAATATAATATAAATATTTATGAATCAAAATATTTAATTTTTTTTTAAATTTGATTCACATTAGTTGTCAATTTTAATTTAAAAATAAACCTACAAACGTTACGAGAAACAGTTTTCCAAACATGAAATGTTTAACTCTTTAAAATAATTTAAAATAAAATTTCAATATGAAATTGATTAAAATAAACTAAATTTTATTAATAGTTATACTATTAAACTCATTTTATTATTAAAACCATGCCTAAACAATTTTTATGTTTTAAAAATCATTAAATGAAATAGAAATTCTTAAAAAAAACTAGTATTTTTCACTATTAATTAAAAATGATATCTTATTTGAAAATTATCTAAAATTTACTTCAGTATTATTTTGAAATTATGATTTAAAAAATTCATTTTATATTTTAAAATTAATTTTATAAATGGATAATATTTTAATTTTGAAGTAATTGTTCCAAAAGAGAAAAAAACTTCTTTTTAGAAAAATAAAATTTTATATAGGAAATTGAAATTATTCTTATATATTGTTTAAAAAACAAATAGTATGAAATTTAAATATTTATTGAATATATAATATATAAATTTCCTCAAATTCATTCACCAAAAGTTATTTGGTCAATTTATTTTTGCAAACACATTTTTTTTCATAAAATTAGTCTTTCATAAAAAGATTTCCTTTATATTCAAAAGGTTGTAATTTTCATTTCTAGTTAATTAGTCACAAAAAAAATTCATTATATATACATGTGTTAACCTCATTTTTTTATTTTATTTAATCCTATCCATACCCACTATCGCATGGTCCTGGTTATAACTATTACTTGAAATAAAATTATTTTAACAGTATGTTACATTTCATTTAAATTCACTGTTGTGTATAACACAAAATATTGAAGAGATTACATTTTTATTGAAAAATATATTTAAAAAAAATACTAAAATTCCGTAATAAAATTTTGGTGAGACCTTAGTAGATGTGAAAATAGTTTATTTGAGTCTTTTTTGTTCTTAATGTTTTCTTTTATTATCAATGATCTTTCATAGGATTGTTTTGTCAAGGGGGGTTTTCCCCTATCATAGGCCATTATCCATTGAGGACATAATTTATTATGTTTTTTCATTGTCTTGGTTTTTTTCTATGTGTTTTGATTCAAGATAATCTTGTAGGTTATAGTAAGTTGAAATGGAAATATGGGAGGTGAATTTCCTTTTAAAACAATTTTAAAACGATTCTATAAAATAAATTTGATGATGATGTATAAAATTTAATTTTATTGATAAATAAATAAAATTAAAATGATAATTGAAGAAATTAATACTTTAAGAATTTTATATACTGACTTGAGTAAATTAAAAGTCAAACATTGATAACGGAGTTTAGAAAAATCTTAATAATAAGCCCCACTTTATCCTCCCATCAAGAAATATTGAGAGGTTTATATTACTTAATTAACATCAATGGTAGTCCAAAAACAAAGGATGAATTAAATCCCTTAGTTTTAATAGAAAACAAGAAAAATAAATAAATAAATCCACTAGTTTTAAGAAAAAACATGAAACAAAAACTATCACTTCAACAGTTGTGAGAACATATAGAAGACAGTGGAGAAAATAGAGGTTTGTTTTTAACAACCAATTAGAAAGATCTAAACTCTATTCAGAAGATAAAATTAATATGAATAATCAAGAGATATAGATATATGTGGGATTATATAATAATATCCTTATGAAATACAATTAGGGGAGAAAAAGGGTACCAGGAAGAGGAAAACGAAACTAGATATAAGAAGATGATTCACAGATACCATTGTTTTTAGGAGTTACAATTCACTAAAAAATATCTTGTGAATCTACATTGTAGATAATTTAAGAAAAATAAAATGTGAATTGGTGTTAATTATTGAGATCCAATCCTCCCTTTATGTCTATTGATATCCATTATAGGTGTTTAAGGATCCTTGGGTTTAATAAATCCATTAATGAGACGAGGAAAAAAACTTTAGACCAAAATTTCAATATCTATTGATTATTATGGATTGTATAAAATTTCTAGAAAAATGATTCCTATAGCTATATAGTGAGACTCCTATAGCTATCAAGGTGTATAAAAACTCCATCAGGTAGCTGATGAGCTTCACTGGCTTGCCAGTAAACTTCATAGGGTTTTAGGTTTTTTTGATATATCAACTAGCTGGTGGTCTTCTACCAGTTGATCATTTCTATTACTTAGTGTGGGTATTCAAAGTGGCCCAAAAAAATTATTTTGATTCCTATATTTATTCTAGTAACTTCACATTATTAGTTTTAAATATTATACCTAAAATACACTCAGAAAATGGTTATAAATACGTTAATATATTTCAATAATAAAAATATGAGGCTCAACAATCTACCCCATTTCGATGATCAAAAGTACTCATTTAAGAAACTAAAATGTGATAATATATATGTAAATAATAAATAGGGATGAAGAATATATAAAAGAGGGATAAAGAAAAAATATTTATAAATAACATTTCCATAAACAAAAATGTCACCCCTTGAGGCAAGATCATTCTCTTCCTTTAAAACCATTCCATTTTAAATGATATATTCCCCCTTTTCGATATCACCCTTACATTGATGAGGCTTACTTTCGATTTAATTAATTATATTTAAAACCATTTTCATTAATAATTTCACCCTTTAAATCAAAAAAAAATTATTTTCCCAAAAATTTCACATTCCAATATATATTAGAATTTTATCTTCCTTTATGATTATAAAAAATAATTATAAACCAAAATTAATAAAAATATAAGAGATAAGTAATGTATAATATAATTAAATTAATCATAAAAACATGACTTTAAAATTTTGAAAAATATGTTTTAAAAAATAATATAATGAAATATATTAAAAACATCATGTTTTTTAAATAGAAACATCGACATGAAGATATAATAAATGGAATTAAAATATTACCGTTACAAACTCCCCTTAATTAAATTAAAATGTTATAGAAAAGTGGTTTTATGATGAAATTTGATAATTATAGTTTCATGATAATAAATTATAATATGATTTCTACATTTTCAAATTAGTCTCTGGAAACGATATGTCAAATGGAAAGGCATGTAGAAAAATATTTCTAGAGATGGTTATGGAATATAAACTATCCCATTTAATTTTTACATGAATTAATTTTATCAAAAAATAAAAGTTATTTTTATCCATATATTTTGAGTTAAAAAACAACCTATGGATATTTATTCTTCGTTATTTATAGAAATTAAAACCAAAATTTTCATTTTATTACTCCAAGATATTATGTAATTTATATGAATTTGAAAATCCCCACTTGTTTTTTACTAATCTAGTTGACATCCCCCAAAATTGTAATAATAATAAAATAAAATACTAAAAGAGGATATTTTAAGATAAAATAAACATTTATTTTTATAAAATTTTAAAAAAGAAAAATCCTTCATTAAATATTTAAATATGATTCCTTAGGATGTCCTTGAAAAAGAGTATAAAAAAAATACTAAACATAAGTTTTGGAAAAGTTATAGTATGTTAAAGAATAATTCTAATAATTCTTCTATAAATATTTTTGTCAACTCATTTACAAGTTTCATCCAATATTATATTATAGGGAGTATTCATATGTGTGTTAACATATATTGACCCATAAAAAAGGATACAAAAGTTCATTAGTGTTTTTTAACTCATAAAATTTATATCCTCATTTTTAGAGATTTAATAACGAATATATTTTTTAACATTTCATAAAATCATTAATAATTTCATTCTCATAATATGTTTAAATTATTTGTAAATTGATTCATTTATTAATAGAAAAATTATATCATCAATATATTTTTGAATGATTAAAATATAAATTTATTTTTTTAAATATTGAAACCTTTTTCTCGTTTTAAAAACATTTGATGAATGAAAAATTATTAATATTATAGATTGTGTTGTAGGGGATTGTTTTAAACCATATAAATCATTATTTAACATGAAAATTGAATTTTGGACCTTCTTATTTTCAAAATTTGGTGGTTTTTTACCAAATACCATTATATAAATAAAACCATTTTAAAAATATCTTCTAATATCCAATTAAAACATTTGAATTTCACTTGAATGGTGAATAACTAAAAGATTCATATAGATTCTATATAATAAATGGGTGAGTAGGTTTCATCATAATAAATTAATTATTATTAATTTTATACTTTGTCAAAAATTATAGCTTTATTTTGCGTAATGTTACATTCCTCAATTAATTAATTTATAAAAAAACATTTTTTCACCAATAATTATTTAATCATTAGGTCCTTCATTATGTGTTGAAACATTACTTTTTTGGAAGTTTTTTTCTCTTATAATATAAAAAAACTAATTTTCAACATTAGAATTATTATCAAGGTTTTTAGTTCCATGATAATTAATAAAAAAATTATTCTCAACATCCTTTAAGTCATAACTTCTAGTATGATTACCACCTTGAAGATTTTTGATAATATTTTCCATGGGAAGACCATTTTAGTTTTTTTGAAACATTTGCAAATGACTATATGTAAATTCAATCATTATAGGATCTTTAGGGGATGTATAATCATCATAATTCAAAGGTTCAATGTGATTCAAAACATCATTCAATTGGGATTAATTTAAAAAAAATTATCAAATTTGATATGTGTAGATTCATCAGGGTTGTTTGTTATTTCATTGAATAATCGGAAGGATATACCTGAGTTTGAGTACCCAAGAGATTTTTATTCATTATATTTTTTATAAAATTACCCCTCTTATTTTTTATTGTTATGAATATAAAATTTACAATTAAACACTTCAAAAAATATAAAATTTGGGATTTTAATTTATCAAAATTCATAAGGGGTCTTTTGATGATGGGTCTTACTAGAGAACAATTTATGATATAACATTTAGTATTAATAACCTTGGACCCAAATTATTGAGAGGGTTTGAAATTGTTTAATAGGGATCATAATATTGGTAAAATATTTCTATTCCATATTTTGATAGTCCCAATTTTTGTAGTGTTAAAGGTTGGTAAAAAGAATTATTATTAAATTGTAAATCATAATGATTGTAAAACTCTTTATCATTAAAATATCCCAAAACAAAATTTCAAGTGAAAATTATTGTATTACCTATTTCATTTTTCACCTTCTTGGTGAATCTTATTAAGAAATTTCAAGCCTCATGTTTTATACCAGGAAAAGGAACCAAGTGAATCTTGTATAATCATTAGAAATCACAATGGAATATGATTTGTCTCTAATAATTTCAAAATTGATTGGTCTAGAAAAATCATGGTGAACAAGATCAATGTATATAGAGGTCGATACTTATTGTTTATTGTCAAAAGTATTTTTTTACAAAGTTTTGAAGGTTTAAAAAAATCATTGTCTTTTAAATTAAATTTTTAGAAATATCATATTAGATATTTTTTATTTATCTTAACAAGTATTTGTGTGCTACAATGGACAAGGTTTTTCTGAAAAATATAGGACTATCCATCTTGAATTCTAAAATATTTATCATTTGGAGAATAAAGAGATTTTTTTATTGATAATATAATCATTTTTAAAAGGTAAAGGGGTTTATTAAGTGTTTCCTTTAAAATTAAAAAAACATGAAATTGTTTTGAAATATATTTAAAAACTATTATATCATAATTTTATAATTATTCAAAATTTTTTTTAAAACCTCAAGGAATATAATATATTTTGTAATTGGGAAATTATGAAAATTTATTGTGCCTATATAGATGGTTTTATATTTAAATTATCACCAAAAGTCACATATCCTTCATCATGTTTTTCAAGGTAATTAAATTTTGAGGTGCCTCCATACATGTGCCAAGATCATTAATTATTAAAGTACCATTTTTCTCTTTGGGATTCACTATTTATACATGTTCACTATAAAATTAATAAATTATGCTCTTGGAACCCAAAATTTGGGTTAAAAACTGTTATCTAATATTGATTTTGGTACACAAAATCATTTTGGAAATTATTTTTTATATGTTTTATGGGATGAAAGATAGATAATTTTCGTTATACCATATTGAGTATTTTTTCATCTCGATTCATAAATTATATTTTGGGTTTTATAAAAATACTTATAAAACATTATTTGAGAAAACATATTTACAAATATAATTTTTTTGAAGCACTATAATTTTTTTAAATATAAATTCCAAAATTATTATTTTTAATTTATTGTAAACAAAACCTTTGATTTATATTTTTTTCCTATTAGATGAATTTCATGAGTGATTTTTTGAGATATTTTATAATCACTTATAAGTCATAAAAATTATATTGATCATTTAATTTTGTTAAAAATTAATATTTCATTATTAAAAGTTGATCATTTTCTCAATGAATTTGTGTAAGCATATTTATAATCTCTATATACATTTAATATAGTTTATAGAAACTTCAATATGTCATCACATGACTAACTTGAGGAGATTGAATCATCTCTTATAATCTAGTTTAAATCCTTAAAAGATTTATTTTATTTATTATTCTTCACCTTATTTTTATTTTTGATCAATGTCAATTCTATCATTATTATCAATTATTTTTGAATTTTGTTCTTGTTAATTCCTTTTCAAATTGATCATCCTTTTTTCTTATTGAAAATTTCTATTTCTTTTGAAGAATATTTTCTTCTTATTAGATATATGATCCATTAAATTACCATAGACAATGTTATAAATAATTTCATTAAAATTAATTGACTCATTCTCCTTGAATTATTTGTCTTCCATATTCACTTCTCACTTTATTATGATCTCATAATTCAAATGAGATCTAATTATATCCTCAAATGGTATGTTCGTTATTTCATTATCTATATTGATTGATTTCAATTTGGGTTCCCAAAAAATTTTTAGTATCTAAATGATTTTATTCAATATCATTTATACAATATGAATATAAAAAATAGACTTTCATTCTTTTCATATTTCCCTAAATCATAAAAAATATAATTAATAGATTCATTTGGATATACAGCAGAACTTTTAATGTATTTTCTATGCATTTCAAGTCTAGTTTCAATGAAATTATTAGTTCCTTCATCAATAAATTATAAGTGTTTTCATATTTCATGATTTGTTTATAATGTACATATATGATAAAACTAGATTTGTTTTAAACCAAAACATAATGAATTCATTGATTTAACATCTCATCCAAAATAAGAAATATCACCAAGAGTCCATTTTACTTATTTTTACTAATAAGAATATAGATATGCATGAAATGTTTCCATAAAATATAAACAATAATTCGATGAAAGTAGGACCAAAATTTATTATTATAATTATAGTTGGAACCATGAAAAGGACAATAATGACCCATAAATTTCCCTTAAAGATTGATATTGGTGTTTAAAAAAGATTACATTTAAAAAATAAAGACCCTTGAAATAAATTAATATTTAGGAAACAAGGTTTATTTTAAAATAAAACCCAAATTTTTTTTTAGGAAACAAATCTCCCTTTGATACCCAAGTAGGTTAGAGTAGTATAATATGGAAATAATCAGGGTGAATTTCCTTTTAAAAGAATTTTAAAATGAAGTTATACATTAAAATTATTATCATGAAATAAATAAATTTATGTATAAATATATCAAAGTAAATAAAGAATATAAATAATTAAAACATTAAATTTTGAGGAAAATAAATTATAGAAATAAAAATTCACTCATTGATTAAGGAGTTTGACAATTGATCAATAATTAGCACAAATATTGTTTCCTATTGAGGGTCTTAAAAGTTACCCTCGGCCATTGTTTTTATTCCTTTATTTTGTCTAATAAAATAATTTAATTATTTTAAAATAATATAAATTAAATATACCCAAAAAAGTTTATAAATAACTTACATGATTGGGATTGTATAGAAAATTATAGGTTCAAAATGTTGATATCTCATACATATTTAATATATCATAATTTGACAATTCATATTATTATTGGTGTTAATATTATATAATAATTTATTATTGTTTATTTTTCATTACATTGAAGAAATTTGGTCTGATTCTAGTTATCTTCAGGCTAAGGTTTCAAATGTTTGATATGCCTTCTGAACACTATTAGTGTCCCATAACCTATTTAATGTACTATTGGTATGAAAGAAATGACATAATTTTTTGTGTAGTTAGGGACCCATAATGCCAATTCATGTTTATAAGGATATAATTAAATTGAAATGGGGTGAAATTGAAGTACTAGTTTTTAAATAAGAATTTTGGGATATATATTTTTTATATATTGATGTTGTCGACGTCTCTTTGGAATTATATTGGAAGAATATTCAAACATAAATAGACAATTTTAATCATAGATTCATGCTATATTAACAAAAAAGTTTAATTATTTGTGAAATAATTATGTTTAAAGGTTGCTTCCCCATTGAATTAACCATATTCATCAAAATTTTCAAGGGAGACGAACCTTCCATCAATAATAAGTCTAATACCCAGATACATAGTAAAAAATTCAATTGAGCGGTGGAAACCCTTACCTATGTGAAAAAATATTAACATAGTATTTTCATAGATAGTAAAATGAAATAAAATGGAAAAGAACAATTATATTAGTACATAGTTAATTAGTAAATAATTTTCATTAAAGATATAAAAATTCCTGCATTTTTAAACTGTGATAAGAGTATTGAGAGTGTAGGGACATGTGTCATGAAATTTAATATTGATTACCCTACCATAGATTAATTCATTGATTATGAAGTTTTCATACTATAGGGTTATTAGTTTATAAATGAAAACTAAGAATTACATAGTAGATAAGTAATAGAAATAGTATTCAAGAATTTTTATATTTAGTTAGATATAAGAATAGGTTAATAAGGTGTATTTTAAAAATCAATGGTTCCCCTATGAGGTGTAGATATAAAATTTTCAAAGTTCAAGAGTAAATTTTGTTTATAAATGGTTAAAAATGGTGTGTATAATGAACCTCTATTTTCACAAATTAATACATATCATTATAACTTATGAAAGGAAACATAAAAAGGCATGAGTATAGATACTTAGTAAGGGTAAACAAAAAGAAACATTTAAGCCTAAACATGTACATACAGGTATGATAACATGATCATAACATTAGAATGTCGTACCCTATATATCATAAGATCATAATTAGGAATCATGGAAAAAATATGAGCAGTTCCTAAGAAATGAATTATAATGAAATAAAGAAACTAATCCATGAAAGTGTAACATTGGAATAATACATAGACTTGTTCCAAACACATAATCATATAAAATAATTTCCATAAAAGTAAATATATTACTATCAAGACTATCTTAGTTGTATGGGTTTACTCCTCATACCATCTTGGTATTCATGGTTCACTCCCATAACTATATTAGAAGTATGATTTCACTCCCTATACCATATTAGTAGTCATGGATCACTCCCATGGACATATTAGTATTCAAGGATCACTCCTAGTACCATATTATAATAACTCATGATATATAAATCTTTACTTAAGGCATTGGAGGGAGATATAGGTCCCACCCATGTCAAAATGAAATCATACATACACATGACAAAAGATTATAAAAAATAATATCATAAACCATGATATGAAATGGGTATCATAATCATGTAATTATATCAGAACCTATGGAAAATATACCATTTTTATAATCATTTCATCAAAATCATAATCTTTTAAAAGAATCAGGTCTCAAAAGTATATAACCTATAAAAGTGAATCATGTTTCCAAAAAATCATGTCATCAAAACATAAACCATCCTAAAAAATAATATGAATGAAAAAATATAATCATTTCCCTATAAATTCGTGAGTAACAACAATATATGTAATCTTACATGGAAATAATTTTAAAATATCCTTTAAAAATATTTATTGATTAAAATATACTTTCTATATTAAAAATATATTTTTAAAACATAATACATTTTTAAATGATTTTTCTTTCAAAATAGTTTTGAAAACACATAAACGAAGATTTTAAAACAATAAAACATTTTAAAATAATTTTTCCTTGAAAATTATCGTCAAATAACTTTTGAAAACATTTTTTAAAACATGGTTTTTGAAATAAACTTTATTTTCAAAAGTAGAGAGAAATACATTTAGTTTTTTATTAAAAAATTTTGTAATTATCATAAGTACCAAATAGTGTAAAATGGTATTAATAAATTGATATATATTTAATAAAAATAGGATAAGGTGGATTATAATATTTCATCAATGGAATCATAATCATAAATAATCCTGATAAAGGTTGAGATTAGTTCAATAATCTCATACCACCTGGTAACTCAAGATCAAACCTCTCATGTAAGAAAATGAAATTACATGAAGCTTAAAATTTCCCTAAAATAAAGATATTCATGAAACATAATTTCAAATTAAATTATATACACCTCTAAAAGTAAGGTATGTGTATAAAAAAACACATGTCTTAATAGAGGAAAATTAAGACAAAATTGTCTTACTAATTTGTTAACTTTTGAAAAATTAACCCCATGAGAGAAAGATCATATAATGGATAGGTAAGTACCCATAAATTTAATACTAATAATAATATAATAAATTTGCGAGCATTACACAGTACAAAAAAAGTAAATATTGGTGAACATGGAATGTGTCTCATGGATATAAAAAATGAGATGAAATTATGTTACATTGTGTCTTGACTCTCATCATACTTGTATAAAAATCCTATATAATAATTACATGTTTATTATGGATATATAAAATAATAACATTATTATATCTATTACCATATATGGTTTTATTTTTAATTCATATTACCCTCTTATTAAAAATTCAATGTAAATGTTTCACATCGGGTAATATCTTCTTTGTTCTTCGTATATGTTTTGACTTATTATTCTTGATCATCTTACATAGATCATGATTTACATAATTCCTGAATGTAAAACATTATATAAATTTCTTATATATTCATTATATATTTATTTATAATAATATATTAAATATATAAAGATGAAATGTAATACATCATTCATGGAGACAGTAGGTCGTACATACGCATGAATATTATTTCTGTTTTATTATCATATTGAAAGAAAGAAAGTAAAATATATGTACGTATACATGTATATAATATCATTAAGGTAGAATTATTATTTTATAAATATCATATATATTCCCTAAAACCATATTTAACTCATTCCATTTAATGTGTGAATGAATCACATTGCTTTGAGGTTGCGGTAGTCCACAAGTCCACAAACAATGTTATCATATTTACACAAGATGGAAAATATAATGGTATGTTTTATAAAATAATTAAATAAGATTAAATACATAATAAATATAATATATATCATATTTAAATTGAGTTCTCATCATAATTCTCAACCATGAGAGGTGTTAAAGTAAAAAAATGAACAATCGTCATTTTGTGAGGTGGTAGTTCGCCGTACACCTAAACAATATGTATGTTACCCATTTTATGGAAGTGTGTGTAAGTGTAGGTATAACAATTAATTTCAAAAATATCATTATATTTATGATACGGGTTGTTTTTATAATCATGTATTAATTATGGTTGATTGGTGAATAATGAAAATAAAACTAAAGAGCTTGAGGAAACATATCACCTCTTCTTTATGTATCTCCTTTTGGTTCGTACCAAAGGGATTCCTTAGATAGATTTCATCCCAAGGGGAGTATTCTATAATTATGGGAGGGTTGAGTAGAAATGTTATTATATATTTTTTGTTTCAATGTTTATTTATAAGTGAGAGTATGTGGGAGGATAGGAGTCCTTTTTATAGTGGATGACTACTAGTACTCTGGTGAATTTTGGAAATAAGAATTCCACAAATGTTTTTTCAATTGAAAGTGGATCCAATAATGGACCAAATTAGGTAAAAGGGAGTATAGGGTAGAAATATGGATATAAAATGTATTTTTTACAAGGTTATCATTCGTTTTTGGTGTTAAGTATAAGGTTTAGGTCTTTGTTAAGCTATTTTTTCTTAATCGCTATAGTTACTATTAATCACTTTCACTAATGTTTTTGGTAAAAAACTAAGTTGAAATTATTAGAAGACATAAATTATACTTTTTAAAAATATGGAACCATTTATCAAAATTCAAATCCCATAAGTGGCATAAATTAATTTAAAATTAATCTCACATATGAGATGAACCTATGAGTTTTTAAAGTAAAAATGTTTAAAAGTGCGCTATGTTTTTATATTCAATTTAAAGGTGAAATTGACTCAAATGACCTAAATTTAATTTATTTATAAATAAATTATATAATTTGACTTAAAAATAAAAATAAAATAAAATATATTTCTCTAAATAAATAAAATGAAACAATAATTTTGAATTAAAATTCAGTATATTTTATTATTCGTCCAAATAATAAAGTTTCCCAAAAAATTCAAAAAATTCATCCCTAGATAATTTTGACATTATAAATTCAAAAATGATGTTTTTTTTATAAAATTAAATTTCTATATTTTTCAAAAATTAATTTTATTGTTTTTCAAAGAAGAACATGATAAGGCCATCATTTGAGAGAATTATAATTTTAATCATATAAAAACTTTACCAAAAATAATATTTTTTCATTATTAGTATGTTATATATATAGAAATACAATATAAACAATATTTGAAAACTTTTTATTACTATTAATATTACTAATTTTAACGTTTAGGTTATTACTATCTGGTTTAAATAATTATAACAATAAAATGATGTTTTACAGAAACTCAATGTTTCATGTAACACACACCAAGTTGGTGTTACATGTTGCGCAAGCCAGCTCAGTGTCATGAAAAAGAAATTTTTTACCTAGTTAAATTAAACACATAAATTAAAATTAATTCATCTACCAAAATATTAAAGTTTATAGAAACTCAAGGTGTTACATTCTACCCAGCTTAAAATGAATTTCACCCCCAAAATTCATCATTCTGGTAAAAAAATGATGATAATTTTTCTTCATTATATCCTCATGTTTCCAATTATCTTCCTATAAATATTTATTTATCCCCAAAACATTGCATAGGTGAGTGTTATTTTACATAGAATATTCTTTATATGATCCATAATTTTAACTATTTGTTCTCATAAGAAAGTCCCTATTGATCTGAAGGCCTCTGAGCGATGTCTCCCCCCTCCCTCTCTCGGGCGCCTAGGGCTCTTCCATCGAGCCCTTCTTCTTCCCCCTCCAATTCATCAAGGTGGATCAGCGTCGACACTTTGTAATCCTTCTCGACATTGGCGTGGTCCACCGAAGCTTCAGGTTCGCGATTAGGCATCGGTGAGGTTTGGATCTCGCCTCGGCGGGCTCCGATGGTCTAGATCTCTGCATCAGCTTCTGGTAGCTAGATCTCATCTTGGAATCAATGTGGAAAAGTTTCAGCTTTGATATCTTGGCTTGGATTTGGCACGCATCAACAGAGCCTAGAGGCAGCTTCCGAGCTCGGTATCAGGTCTCTACTGGCTCTTGTCTTCAAGTGCGTTCCTGTGTGGTTTGGTGTCTACTCTGATGCAATTCAGATGGGGGGGGGGGGGGTTTGATTCGTTCATTCTTTCTGTTTTTGGGGCACAATTGGAGTTATTTCAGCGATGTCATTGCCATTGGGGCCTCATTCTTCCCACTGGTTCCTTCTGCCTCCTACGGTTCGTTTGTTTTGGGTTGTTGTGGATGTGTTCGAAGGGTGCCTCACGGCCGCGATATGGTTATTTTGGATTCAGTTTCAGCTGTTATTGCTTCAGGAGAGTTTTTATAGCTTTACCCATTTAGTTGTTATCATTTGGCTATGATGTATTGAAAATTATGTTTTTCTGGAGGTTTTTTTGGTTTTTGTCTTAGAAGGTCACATATCAAGGGATTATTGAATGTTTAACTTACAAAAAGACGCTTCGGATGAGGTTCATGGAAAAGAGGTTCCATTGTTTCATGGAATTTTAGAATCGTAATATTGAGAGGGTATGTATTTACCCAGAGGTACCATGCCTGTGCTTTGGAATTGGTCAGTTATTCGTGCTACGATGAGACATTGGAAGCTGGAATTTATGGTTTTTATTTGCTGGGAGGAGCTTCCCTTTTGTAGTGAGCATTGTTTTTGAACATTAGTTTTGGTTTATTTGAGACATTTTTATTATGCTTAAGTCTTGATGTCATGTGTTCCCACATTCCCTTAAAAGTGTTTGAAAAATAAAAAAGTAATTTTTAGTCAAGAAAGAACCTTCTGTAGTAGTATGACCTCTAATTTTAGTACATGTGAAGGCTCAGGTATGTACTTCCTCATGATACATAAATTGAACACATCATGGAATTGAGAGAGATTTGGAAGTTCCTAGTGATAGGGAACTGTCTCGATATGATCAAGAATCTTAAAGCAACTGATATACATAGGCATTACATTCCAATTCTTTCTAAACCTCATAACCTTCTTCTATGGAGAGATTCATAGAAATCACATATCACCAACAACAAAATTTTGATCATTCCATCAATTATTAGAAAAACATTTCTGCTGACTTTGAGATTCCTTGATATTCTGTTAAACAGCTCTAAAATTATCTGCCATTTCTTTATCGATATCAGGCCCCGATAGATTTTTTTATCTGACTTTATCCAATCACGTTGGAGCTCTAAATTTATTCCCAAATAGGGCTTTATAAGGTTCCATTCCGAATTCTTGAGTCAATGATAATGTTGTATGAAAACTCAGTTAAAGTAATGTGTTTATCCCAACCACCATTGAAATATAAATAACAAGATCTCAACATATCCTCAAGGGTTTGAATTGTTCTTTTATATTTTCCATCCATCTGAGGATGATAAGAAGTACTAAAACTCAATTATATATAAAGTGCTTACTGAATAATTTTCTAGAACATAGAGGTAAACTATGTATCCTGATCTAATAAAATGGAATATGGTACTCCATGAAACCTTACCACTTACATATTTTATATCATGGAAAAATGATTTAGATTGAATTCTTCTCTAATGGTGATGAAGTGTACTGACATTGTATGGCGATTGACTACAACCCATATAGCATCAAAACATTTAGAGGTTTTGGGGAGTATAATAACCAAATCCATAGTGATGTTTTCCCATTTCCATCATGGTACGGTTAATAGATGCAACATACTTTTAGAATTTTTTATTTTAGAATTAAATTTTTGTCATACCAAGCATTGAGATACAAAATTTATGATATCCCTCCTCATACCATCCCACCAGAATTATTCTTTAAAATATTTGTATATCTTCATACATCCATTATGAATAGAGAATGAAGAACCATGATCATCCAATAATAGCTCCTTCTTAAAATTCGGTATGTAAGAAGCACATACATGGTTTGTCAAACTTATCATTACATCCTGATCAAGGTTAGAAATAGGAATATTTCTAACTTTATTTGGATTCTCTAAATCTTCCTTTTTCTTCTTCTTAATCTACACTTGGGTATAGGGTTGAACATTTAATTAAGAAATATAAAATTATTCCCATTCCTTCAATATTTTTAGATCCATCATTTTAATATCTGTAAATATTTAATATTTTGTGGTCCTCGTCATGTATAAGCTAGAAGGATCCTCTCTGCTCAAATTATCAGCCACCTTGTTTCTTTCCTTGGGAGGTAATTTATTGAGTAGTAATAATCATTTATCAACTCTATCCATTTTCTTCGGTGCATTTTCAACTACATATATGAAAATAAATATTTCATAATTTTATGATAAGTATATATATCAAACATTTCTCCATAAATATAGTGCATCAATATCTTTAATGAAAATATTACTGCTAGTAGATCAAAATATTGAGTTGGAAAAATTTGATCATGAATTCTCAACAATCATGAGGAATAAGCGATAACAATGTTTTTATGCATAATATCACATCCAAATAATTTATTGGACTCATCACTATTTATTACAAACTGTTCTTCACTACATGGTAATATAAGCATAGGGGCACTGATTAACCATCTCTCCGGTTCCTCAAAAATTTCCTCACAATGATTAGTCCAATGGAACATAAGAGAATTCTGAGTTAACTTGGTCATAGGATTAGATAGTTGTGATAAATTCTCTATAAATTATTGATAATATCTAGCTAAACCAAGAAATCTATGGATCCCAGTCACCATGGTTGGTCTATGATTGCATTCAACAACCTCTTTCTTGGATAAATCTATTTCAATACCTTCTTTTGAGATTATATTACCCAAAAATGAAACCTTTTGCATCCAAAATTCATAATTTTTAAAATTTTCATACATTTTCCCCTTCCTTAGGGTCTTTAGTGAATTATTCAAGTAGTTTTAATGCTCTTACTTTCTCTTTTAATAGATTAGAATATCATCTATAAAGACTACCCCAAACAAATTGAGCTAATCTATAAATACTATATTCATTAAATTCATGATGATAGTAGGGTAATTAGTAAGATCAAAATGCATCACAATATATTCATAGTGTCCATGACTTGTACAGAATGTCATATTAGGTATATCCCCCTTCTTGATCCCCAATAGATGATATCCATAATGAAGGTCAATATTAGAAAAATACTGAGCATTGTGTAGTTCATCAATTAATTCCTCAATATGGGGGAGAGGACACTTTTTATAGATTATGATCTTGTTCATCTTTTGATAATCAATACAAAATAAATTTGATCAATCTTTATTTTTTACCAAAATAATAAGTGCACCCCAAAGTTACAAACTAGGCTGAATGAATCCCTTATCACAATTTTCTTGGAATTTCTTCTTCAACTTGAAATTGAATTATGGCCATTCTATAGGGACTATTTAAATTAATGTGGAACCAGTATGAGATAGGTTGAGAAATCAACTTCATGTTTTAGTGGAAGGCTAAAAAACTCTTTAGGAAATACATCCAAGAATTCGTAAACAATATTCACATCATAAATTTCAATTTTCTCCTTTTAGATTTGATATAAAACCCCATTCTTAAAGTGAATTATCACTCATTCACCGAATGTAATCTCCATAGGAAGTTCATACGTATCATCACATTGATAAAAGGTCATAAGTTAGTTTGAAATGTCAAATATAACTTCCCTTGTTCTAAATTTTATGTGGGATTTATGCAGAGAAATCCAATCTAAGTCTATGATGACATAAAATTCAACCAAAGGAAGGATGAAAATATTTTTTGGAAGCACATTCCCACAAACATCAACTAGAGAAGAATCATAGATGTGGGATGAAATCATCATAACATTTGGGGTTTTCACTACTAATTAAAAATCTAATCATTTTTTTGGAATGTAAACCCCCTTAGAAAATTATTTAGATATGAAAGAGTGGGTATATCTAAAATCAAATAAGAAATTAGAAGTTTTACAGTTGATTGTATGTGTGTTTTTCGCCACGTTGTTATCGAACCCCTTGTTAGAAATATCAATTTCATGATATTTTCCTATGTCCCTCGGCTTAAGAGGTTATTGATGTTGATCATTATTACCAAACCTTGAGTTTGTTCATTGGTAAGTATAATTCTCATTATCTTTACACTTATAGCACTGAATCCTGGGCGGTTCATTATCTACCACTTTTTATCCATTCTCATTGTTTTATAAATTCTTCCCATCACATAATAAATCAAATCCCTGATGGCCTTGTATTCTTTACATAATAAATTTATTAAACCCCTTAAAGAAATTTATTCCATGCTTCTTCCCACACTTAGAGCATAAATTAACCCTCATTTTCTTCTCATCATGGTATTTATGATTTATTTTAAACTACATATTCCTTTTCTTCTAAAAACAATGGGATTGATACATAACTCCAACCTCTATTTATACCTTTATTTCATAATTCACAATCACTTAATTGATAATAAATTATATTATGTCCAATTCCCTTATGAGACTTTCTCTTAATCCACTGAAGAACCTATCAGCTTTACTTTCAAGGTGGATGATAACTCCTGAATCATACCTCTCATGTCTTGTGAAATTATCCTCATAGGTACCAACCGATTCATCATCCATTTTATTCAACTGAAGGAAATATTTCACTATCTTTGTATAATGAATATGATGAAAGTAATTATTGAAAAATAAGTTCCTGAACTCATCCCAATCCATGGATTCAATCTCATCTTTCTTCCTCATATTATTGATTATCGTCCACCACTAGTCTTCTCCCTCTTCTAACCAATAAACATCCATAATGTCTTTCTCATGCCCCAATCACGGGAAAATAAAGAATATGTTTTATGTAGTATTAATCTATTGTTCAGAAACAAGTGGATTAGGAGACATGTTGAAAGAAGGAGTATGGTTCCTCATAATAGACTCAATATAATGTTGTTCCCTCCTTTTTCTATTTGTAATTCCCCGGTGATTTATATCTTGAGGAAGCTATATGAGAATAAAAATAATATTTTTCATGAAAAATCCCATATTATTTGATTTCTCAGGGGGAAATAATTTCATTGTCTATTGAAATCACCATTAACATGGTTCCTTTGGGTTCCAACCAATGCCTAAAACCAAAGGTGTAGAGTAAAAAACAATTATCATAATGAGGAACTACATAATAATGAAAATTCACTTATTGGATATCTAAATCATGAAACCTTACATGATATAAGAAACCTTAGGTTTATCGTACGTTATTCATAAGAAAATTCTTTTTAAATATATCATGATGGTTTTTAAAGAGTTTGAATTCCAAAATCATATCCCCTAGGAGTATCAAAGCAAATGTGGAGAAAGGACCATTTTCATGTACTAGGTTATGTCGAGTTGGGCCTGATACACCTTGTTGGACTCGTTACTCCTAGGTACATTTGTGCCAGATCCACATCCACTTATAGTATCTAGACATAGACATATTGTTAGGAAACCACATGTTCTATCATTTAAAAATATTACAGGACATTTTACTATATGTTCTATTATCATTAGAATTATATTTTGACAAATCCTTAGGGTACTCAATAATGTTTTCTTTTCCTAGCTTCCAAATGTTAACTAAAACTTTTCTATGATACCTACTATAGTAACCCTCACTTTTCAAACATTAACATGGCATAATTTTTTCAAAATACATAAAAACATTATACAAATAGACACCCAAAGACTGTATTTGTCTATTGCCTTTGGAAACATGGAAATATAAACACTTGTACCTAAGTGAAATAAATTATCTCCTACTAGGTCTTTCATGACTAGAACCCTTCTAAGAAAAATCATATTGAATACATATATTCATAAACAAGGAAAGGAAACATTAAAATGGGTGAGTTCATATGCTCAATAAGGGAAAACAAGGGAGACATGTAAGCATAAATATGGGAATATAGGTATTATAATGTGATCATAACATTATAAGATCATACCCCTCATATCATAAGATCATAAATAAGAATCATGGAAAAAATCTTGGAATCTTATAAGACAATAATCATAAGTAAATAAAGAAAATAATCCATGAAATAATAACATATGAATAATACATGAAATTGTGGAATACACATAAGCATATAACATTATTTCTATATTAGTCATGGAATCGCTTCAAATTCCATCTTAGTAGTATGGGTTCACTTCCAAAACCATATTGGAATACACGGTTCACACACATGGACATATTAGTTGTATGAGTTCAATCCCTATACAATCTTGGTAGTCAAGGTTCACTCAAAAGGCCATCTTTATAGTAAATTTTCACTCCCAAGACCATGTTAATATACCAAAAAAGATGCAAATATTTACCCAATCCCTTAGATAGAGAAATAGGTCCCACCCATCTTATAATGAAATCATACATACATGTTCAAAAATTTCATAAACAATAATATCATAACCCATTAAATAAAATGGGTATCATAAACACATGATCAAATAATAACATGTGAAAAAAGATATACGTTTCATAATCATTTAATCAAAATAAAACCCCATTAAAATAATTGGGTTTCATAATCATATAACAAGTGGAATAGTAATAGATTTTATAGACATAATTCCATAAAAACAAAAACCATTATAAGAAAGAATATTATTAGAAAAATTGAATCATTTGTATATAGAGGCACGAGAAACACAAATGGATTTCATCTTACTAGGGAAATAATTTTTAAAGATCTGTTTAATACATTTAATGATTAAAATATACTTTCTACAATGAAAATTAATTTTTGAAACATAAGACATTTTTTAAAATATATTTATTATAAAATAGCTTTTAAATTATATAAAGGAATTTTTTAAAACCACAAAACATTTTTAAAATCCTTTTTCATTGAAAATTATCTTCAAAGATCATTTGAAAACATTTTTGAAACCATATTTTTTTAAATAAAAAATATGTCTGACCGAAGACAGAAATACAGTCAAATTTTTCTTGAATTTTATTTGTTAATAATCATAAGAAAAAAAACTGGAAAATGGTACTAATACATGGATATATATTTAATAAATATAGGATAAAATAGATCATAGTATTTCATCAATGGAAGCATGATCGTAAATAATCTTGATAAATGATAATATTGTTTCAATAAACTCTTACCACATGGTATATTACGATCATACTTTCAATTTTAGAAAATAAAATTACACAAAGCATAAAAAATAATTAATATAATAATATTCATGATATTACATTTCAAGTTGAATAATATATACATAAAAAAATAATGAATTTGTATAACAAAACATGTGTCTTATGGAAGGTAAATTGCGACAAAATTATCTTATCAATTTGGTAACTTTTAAAAAAGTATCCCCATGAAATAAAGATCACAGAATGTATAGGAAAATACCCATAAATTTAATAATAATATTCATATAATACATTAATTTTAATTATATACACCATGAAAAAGAAATTAGTAGTGAACATGGCATGTATCTCGTGGATATAAAAAATGAGATGAAATTCCATTACCTTGTGTCTTGAATCTCATCATACTTGTTCAAACCTACAATATAATAAATATTAGTTTATTATAAATATATCATAGAAAAATATTATTATATCTAATATGATATTTTGTTTTATTATAAATTTATATTACCAATTTATTAACAATTCTATGTTAAGGTTTCGCTTCAAGTAATTATACTTTGTTCTTTGTACATGTTTGGACTTATTATTTTTTATCACCTTAATTAGATCATGATTTACTTACTTAAATAATGTAAAAAATTATATAAATGTATTATATATTCAGTATATATGTGTTTATAATAATATATAAAATATATAAATATGAAATGGAATACACTGTTCTTGGAGATGGTGGTAGTACATACGCATGAATGTTGTTTCCGTTTTGTTATAGTATTGAAAGGCAGTAAGTAAAGGACATATATGTATATATTTATATAATATCATTATAATAGAATTATTATGATTTATATATATCATATATATTTGGTAATACTATCCTTAATTCATTCCATGTGAAGTGTGAATGAATCACATCGCTTTGAGGAGGTGGTAGTCCACACATCCACAAATGATGTTATCATATATACACACTAAGGAAACTATAAAGGTACATGTTATAAAATAATTAAAGATCAATAGATACTTAATAAATATAATATATCTCATATTTAAATATCTCTACCATCATCATTACCATCCATGAAAGGTGTTAAAGGAAAAAAATGAACAATCATCATTTCATGTGGCAGTAGTTCACCCTACACATAAAATGAATGTTCGTTACCCATTATATGGAAGTGTGTTTAAGTGTAGGTATAACCATTAGAATAAAAACATAAAATTAAATTGATTATGCTATAATGTTTTTATAATCATGTAATAATAAGAGTTTATGGGGTGCATAATGGAAATAAAACTAAAGAGTTTGAGGAAAGATGTTACCTCTTCTTTGGGTAACTTTTTTTGGTATGCACAAAAGGTATTCCTTTGATGGATTTATGAAAAGGTATAGTATTATATGATGAGTTTAGGTATTTTTATAATAAATTTGGGTAGATATTGGTAAAATAAAAGTGGATTTATAGAAGTGAAGAAGTGGGAGGAGAGGTGGAATTTTTATAGTGGATGAGGAGTGGCACTCATGTGAATTTTTGAAATGGGAATTCCATCCATGTTTTTTCCCATTATATGTGGATCAAATAATAGAAAAAATTATATAAAATGGATTATAGGGTCTAAATATTTTGATAAAAAAGATTTTGTACAAGAATATAGTTTGAATTGGGCTTTATGTTAAAGGTGTAGTTCTCTGTTAAACAAATTTTTCTCTTAATCACTAAAGTTAATATTAATCACTTTCAAAAAAAATTTTGGTAAAAAATTACGTTGGACTTATTTTAAATTATAAATTATATTTATTCCAAATATAGAATAATTTTTCCAAATTCCAAACACATAAGTTTCAATAATTAATTTAAAATTAATCCCACAGACGAGACAACATTGTGTATTTTTCAAGTAAAAACATTCAAAATCTTACTATATTATTATCCTCAATTTCAATGTGTAATTGATTAAAATGATATAAATTGGATTAATTGATAAATAATTGATATAATGTGACTTAAAATAAAAATTAAAATATTATTTACCACTATATATTAATTAGAATAAAATGAAACTTTGAATTAAAATTCAGTATTTTTCAAAATTTATCCAAAAATGATGTTTTACAAAAAAATACTAAAAATTAATCCTAAGATAATTTCAAAATTATAATTTCAAGTATTATGTTTATTTTTTGAAATTAAATTTATAAATGCGTCTAAAATTAACTTTAGTTTTTTTCACAGAATGACATGAAAAGCAGATCATTTGAGGAAATAGTATTTTAAAACATATAAAGACTTTACCAAACAAATATATTTTTTCGTTAACAATATGTTATATTCATATAAAACCATAATAAAAGAATTTTTAAAAGTCTTTATTACTATTCACATTATTAATTTTAATAGTTGTTTTTGAACAATATTGTTTTAATAATTATAATAATAAAATGATGTTTCATAGAAACTTAGTGTGGTCTATAATTCATGGAAATTTGGTGGTGCATTTTGAAAAAGAGAAGTATGGTCTATGTTAAAGGAATGTTTTACTTAGTGAAATGAAAGACATCAATGAAAAGTAATTCATTATAGAAAATAAAAAAAAGGTCCACAAAAACATAGGGTGTCAGAGTATGAATATCCAATTTTCAAAAAAAAATCAAAAATAATACAAACATTAAAATTCATATATCTATGAGAAATATTATGATTAAAAATGAATAATATAAATATGATTGTTTTAATGGTGAGAAATTAAAAAAGTAAAACAAGGTTGGGAATCCAATGTTATAAATAATGGTTATAAAATAATATTGAAAATTTAAGAGGATTGTCATTGTTAGAGTTTTGATCTATATTCATTTATATTTCTAAGATTATCAATTTTCTTATAAATTATAGTAATATATTTATTTATGAAGGATTTGGAAAAAAGAATGATTTTCCTAAGTTAATATTTTCTCCCATATTCTTGGGGAGTTGGATAAATTTAAAATTATATCACATGACTTAATATGATCATTTTAATACCATAATACCAATTTTTATTTTGATATAGCAAAACACCTATATGTTTTTTGGTTTTGTTAAAATTTTAGTACGCTGGTCTTTTTTTCAAATGAACAATAGATAGATATCTCTTGTTTTTCCTATGGTTTTAAATAATGTCATGTAAAATATATATTAACATGGATCTAGTGTGATGTGAAAGATTTTTAAATATAGGGAAAAAAAGTATCATTATAATGAATCAGGATGTGTATGTACATGAAGACAAATCAATATTTATGTTTTTCTTATACAAAATACCAAACAAAAACTTCTAACTTCTAGATATTCAGCTTTGGTGGTGGGTAATAAAATGAATTATTTTTTAATAATCGAAAATGTCCCAAGATATTTTCTTTGAAAATGAAATGTCTTGATTGTAATTTTTTTGTTTAATATAAATCCTCCAAAGATAAAATAAAAATAACTTTTAAGAAACAAATATACTCTAGAGGGTTATAAAAAACTAAGGGATAATTTTAATTTTTGGTAAAAAAATAATTTTCAAGGACTTTAAGTGAGATTATTTCATATTTATAAGGAACATAGTATAATCACATCCTAAAAAATAATATATTGATAACCAGAAAAATAATAATAGGAGTATACCATCCTCACTTTGTATTATTTTTGGTACATTATTTTCTAAATTTCATCATGATCTGATATGCATGTAGTATATATCATATTTCATAAACTGGAGACATTTTATAAACAAAACCATTTATGTTTCTCAATGATGTACTTTTTTTATAATAAAAAATTATCTTCCAAACATAGTTAATTTGAAAACCAACATTTATATTAAATTCTCTAATCATTCTCACTTTAAATTAATTCTGTATAAGTTTTAAGAAAAATTATTCAAGAGTTTTTTAAAGATGATCTAAAAAGGATACAATATACATTTATCTGAATAATTTTGTATTACTCCACAAAAATTATAATAAAAATAGTTTAATATTTTATTCAATTTGGAAAATAATTTTTTTTTAAATATTTTATAAATTCTTTTATCGGATTCTTGGATATTTTTTATGTCCATAATGATCCACTGTATGTTTAATTAAATGTTTTTTTTATTTTCATATTGAAAAATAAATAGTTCATTTAACATAAATATACTCACAAAAAAATATTTTTTAATTCCCTTTTGATAACCATTTAAAAGGGTTAAAATTCATATGTGTGCAATATCCATCATAATTAGAATAGATTAAATTTTATTTAATATATCAATTTATTTGTTATTTTTGATACATTATTCTTGGATTTATTCTATACTAACTTGTCTTTCGTTATTCAAGATAACTATAGTCTTTATTCACTGTGGTTTTAAATGACCAGATCCTATCATATATCTGAATAATTTTTCGATATCTCAACTCGATTATAAAAATGGTTCTTATCCAATATATTAATATCTTTTTATATTTGTATCATCCAATTTTCATCAAATATAGTTTCTAAAAAATAGTCTTTAATGGGATGAAAATGTAAGATTCCAAAATTTATTCTTATGAGTAATTCTTGTTAAAACTAGTCTATTAATTTCACCAATAAATAGTATTAATGTAATTCCAAATTTAGCCCCATAATTTATATTTTAGAACATTGTAAAATTTTATAATAGTATAAACTATCATCTAGATAGTATTATAGAATATTGTAAAAATATTTTGTGAGATGGTTAGTTTCATTCGTAAAGACCAATTAATCAATTGTTTGAGTATTTTATTCAAATTCTCAACAATCCTTATGCTTTAACTCTTGTTTTAATTATCAAAAAATCATGTTTCTTATTTTATAGACAATTTTTTATGTGTTATGATAGCATTTTATAATATAAGATAGAATGGTGAGAAATTTGGTTAAGTGTTGAAAATACTCACTACCAGACATGAGTCACTGTTGGGGATCACACACCATCAAGATAAAAATATAGATAATTATAGGAAAGTCCCACCATTATCAATGAGTCACCATCACAATGTAAATTTGAAAATGTTTTGGAAACAATCACCACCACATATGACTCTCTATTGAGAATGAAAATTTTGGATAAGTTTTGAAAACACCTCCCATTGGAGATAACCCAAGGAAATTTGGAAAATGTTGAAATCACTAACCATTGGAGATGACCCATAAAAATTTGAAAATGGGTGGAAAAAACTAACCAATAGGGATATGATAGCACCAAAATGAAAATTGAATTATGTATCGAGTAGACCTACCACCACACTTGAGTCACCGTCAAGATGAGAATTTGAAAAAGTATCGGAATGACCTACAAACAATGGATGACTCACCATCATAAATTAGTCACCTCTATATTTAGAAAAGTGTTGAGATTACCTACCACCAGAGATGAGTCACCATTGAGATTGACATACTTCCTTCATAAGTCACCGCTAGTGTAGTTTCACCCTTTAAAAGGAGTCACTGCCAATATTTTTTTTATTTTTAATTATATATTTCTAATAGATATATAATAAAATTTAATACTTAGAATTGTTATAAGGATTATTATTAAACTATTTTAGAGATTCATTAATTTCTGTATTAGTCATACAATACTAGGGGAAAATGATCCTGATGATTCTCCTTACACACTGTTGAAAAATGAACCATCATACTTCCTTAAGTACAAATGGGAAGATATATAACAGGAACACTGTTAAAAATGTTGATATTCATGAACATGTTAAGACTTACACTTCTTAAGATATTACATGCTTTATCTTTTCATCATACCTAACAATGAAAAATTTGAGCTCATCGAGCATTAGATTCCTTCCCACAGTCAAAACAAAAGAGTTTATGACATATTGTTCTATTGAATTTTTTAGATCCATGACTCATGATCCTAGTCAAGATACATTAGGCCAAGCCAAAATATCATATCTACATCTTTATTTTCCCTCTATTTATATTTTACTTACATTAATAACAGTGTGTGCCAACTAAATATATTTAACACACACTTCCACATGTAATTTAATTGGAAGATACTCGATGTCTTCTAAAAATTTTTACACCTATTTTCAAACATTTTGTAGAAGAGGTCCTTATATGGCTATGTTTTTTTATTCCAACGGTGTTGTGGAAAAATTCCACTCATATCCTGGATAGATTTTCTATTGTATACTTAATACAGGTTATTGACCATAGATTAATTTTTATGATCTTCTTACCAGTGGGTGATTTTCAACTAGAGATGATTAGGTATTAGCAACATATTGGACCTCTAATATTATTTCTATTGTTTTTTATTATTTTTTGTTCTATTTCTATGCTTTAAAAATGAAACTTTTTTAAACTCAAAATACAACTAATTCTTTTATATTTATTCTCAATTAGTTTTTATATATGGTTTTGATTAATTAAATTGATTTCAAAATTTAAAGTAGTTTTTCATTTTTTTATCATAGGCTTAATGAATATTTTAGAAATATCTTAAAAGATCAGAACATATATCGATCATCTATTTTTTTTAACTGGGTTATTTTAAATATTTGGGTAATTTTATTTAAACAAATTCTAGATTCAATTTTATTGGATAATCAATCATCCCCTGTCTTAAGATACTCACTTCGAACAACATTTGGTATCATAGGTTTCCCAAAATATTTTGAACTGTGATTTTAGTTATTTTAACCATCTTAAATTTATATCATTTAGAAATGTAAATCTTTAAATAGATAATAGAAAATAAGTTTTTTCTACTAACAATAACACCATACTTTAATATCTATGACTATTCTCTATGAAAATTAAATAACGAAAATACATATTGAATGTATGGATTTTGAAATTTGGCCTGCTATAGAGGAAAAATATGAGTTACCTAAGACTACTAAAAATAATTTGGATGGTACCAAGTTTTCTTATAATGATAATTTCAAACCCATGAATGACATTCATATTTCTTTAAGGGATGAATAATTTAATTGTATTTATTCTAGTAAAACTGCTTGTGAAGTTTTCCATAATTTAGTAATTTAACATGAAGAAAATATGAGTATTAATGAAATGAGATTGAATACTTATACAATTAAATATGATACTTTTAAAATTAAACCTGATGATATAATTTCTAATAAATATCTCAGGTTAAATGAAATATTCAATACAATGAGATCCTTGGAAAATTTAGTGTTAGATAATTAATAAATCAGGTGACTATTGAGATATCTTCTAGAGAGATGGAGAGGAACATCTATTCTAACAAGGGAATCATGTAACACAAGTAAACTTACTTTTAAGGAAATTATTCATAAATTGATGATGTATGAATATTATCTTAGGGTCAATCATGAATAAGATAATGAACCTAAGATAAAATTCATTACTTTCAAGACTACAATATCAAAACAGAAAGAAAAATAAATGGCACAAGATGAAAGCTCTAGTGATAAAGAATACCAAGTAGATAGTGATGAAGAAATGGTCCATTTCTCAGAAGGATAAAAATTTTCTATTTGAATAATAAATTCTTCAGAAAGAAAAGTTATAAATGGAAGTATGACGACATAGGGACTTTAAAAAAGTCATAGAAAAGAGAGAAAACTCAAATGATATTACCTATTATGAATATAAGAAAAAATAACATGATTAGTCAGATTGTAATATGTTTAAATATAAGAAAAAGTATGATAAAAATATAGGAAATATATGAAATCCTTGAAATCCACAAATAGTTCCTATAAGGATATCTATAGTGACTTGGATTCTACCCATAAGAAAAGCTTGATAGAGCAAACATGTGAATTATGAAAACTATATATGAGGTACTTGGTGTATCTCCTATACTTAATTCTGATCATGTTAAAAAAGAAAATGATGATGATATGTCTATATAAGATATGATTGAAAAATATAATATACTTGAAGATACATTTAATGATTTTAAAGAAATATGTGAAATTATGAAGAAATATCATGTTTTTTCTGTTAATGTTATATCTAATCTTATTGAAGAGAAATAGAAGAATTTTAAATTTTTAAAGGAAAACACTAAATAAAAATTTTCAAATATTTAACTAAATAAAATTTTAAAAATACTTAAAAATGGAAAATAAACACTTAATCAAATTCTCGAAAGCTATATTTCTACTAAATATATTACTAGTCCAGCCTATCAACATTGATAAGGAATATATATTAAGATTACTTTTATTCCTATGTATACTTCTTTAAATTATAATACTAGTTATTTTTTAAATGGATTGAATAACGTTTTTATTTGAAGAAATCTGAACAATACTTATATGAAACCAATCAAAAAAATATGGGTTCTTAATTTTTGAGTTACTAACATATTTGTACCGAAGAAAATATGGGTACCTAAATCATTCTTGGTATAAATGGTTTAAAATACAATTAGTATATCATTTCACAGATTTGTGAATATGGTTTTCATGTGTTGTTTAAAAAAATATTATAATGTTTTTAATTATAATTTTTTTACAATTTAATTCTTTGAGAAATGGTTTTATGTATGAAATTAATATTTCATTTAAAAAAATGGTTCATCCTTAAGTTCCATTCACAGAGAATATTGTCTTTGGTATAAGAGACTAGGCCACTATAATATTCAATCACTTAGAAAGATTACTAGAAAAGGGCTAGTCAAAAATCAACCCAAACATTAATTCCCAAAATAAAAAGTTAGTAAACCCTATAAAAATGGGAATAACAGAAGATTTATTATAAATTAATGAAATAATTTTTCAGTTATCAGCCTATTGATTTGGATCACATGGACTTGTTTAGATAATCAAGAGTTTTTATTTTGAATGGGAATCACTATGTTTATGTGCTTATATATTACTTTTCTAGGTAAACTTGTGTATTATTTTTAGCATAAAAAAGCGAGTCTTATTATTACTTAACCAAGTATTCTAAATCTAAGGAAAACCAAAGTGGACATAAAATTATAACCTCAAGAAGTGACCATGTCCATGAGTTTGAAAATCAATACTTTGTCTCATTTTACTCACAAAATGGCTATAGTCATAACTTCTATGCTCTTAGGAACCCTCATTAGAATGGAGATGTTGAAATATGAAATAAAACACTTCAAGAGATAGTCTAGAAAATGCTTAAAGAATATGAATTACCATAGTACTTTTTGTAAGAGTCTCTAAATATAGCCAATTATAACAATTACAAAATTAGATTTAATTAGTGCTAGAGTTTTAATAGTTCTCATTAAAAGCACTTTTAATTCCCCATTTCTCAGTGCTAGAAAATTTTATGTTAAAGGAGGGTTTTAGCAATGCTAAAAAAGCACTCTTAAAGTGTCCCTTATTAGCTTTAGTAAAAAAGTACTGATAAATAGGCATTTATCTGCACTTCTAAAAAAGCGCTTATAAGGGGGGGGGTCTTTTTTAGTGCTTCTAAAAAATTAATGATAAAAGGATGTTCTTTATCAGTTATTTTCTATAAGCACTGATAAAGTACACCCCCCTTATTATTTCTTTTTTAATTTTACTCATAAAGTGTTTGTTTAAAAAAAATATTTCATTAACAGACACCCGTAGTAGAAGTTATTACTGTTTAGACACCTTCATGGACTTTTTGGCCTCAATAGAGGTGACCAAGGGTTCCTATAGGTCAATGAGGAATATAGATAATTTTATGCTTCGATTTGATATGTGATAGGGTCCAAATGAACACCCGTTTAAAAATTTATGGTCATTTAAAAGGCATTCAAATGTGAAAAACCACCCAAACCCCTAAAAACCAAAAAACACTGAAAGGCTCATAAACTTCATTCTGGAAGTCCATATTAGATCTATAACCAGTCAAATTGAAAGTTCTAAAACATATTAAAAACATATTCTATTAAAATTGTGTTAAAAATAAAGGAATAAAAGTTATTAAAGTTTTAAAAAATTTAGAAATCGAACTTGAACTTCAAACGGCCATAACACTTGATGTGGGTGTCTGTATGGTCTCTACCGCATAAAAAATAAAATACTACGACAAGCTCTATGACATGTAGGTCTAGGATATGATAATTGATCATTTTGCCTCTTATTACCCCATAAAGTCCAAGAATGCCTCTAAAATTGAGTTTTTAGTCACCGACCCCGATTTCTTAAAATTCAAATTGTTATAACATCTGATCCAGAAGTATTTTTGTCCTGCACCACATATTATATCAAATCACATTTCATGATATTTTAATTGACTAGTTTTGGAGATGAAACAAACTTCCATATCCGATTTTATGGTCATTTCAGGGTTTTTAGTGGTTTTAGGGTTTTCAGAGTTTCTTAATGTTTTTTAGTGTTTTAAGGATTTTAAGAGTTAATATCCATTTTAAAAAATATATATAATGATATATATACAATGATATATATATAAATATATATATAAATCTATAGATAAAAAATATAATGAAATATATATAAATATATAGATATGTCATAAAATATAAAACAAAATAGTATAGGGGAGTGAAAAAAGTGGTAGTTTATAATCTAGAGGTCCCAGGGTTGAAACTTGATGGAGGTAGGGGTGCATTCTAAATCGCTAATAAAGGGGTGGGGGAAGAACCGGTAAAGGTGTGGGGGAAGCACTAAGAAAGGGGTGGGGTGGAAAGCACTGATAAAGAGGCGGTGCTGATAGGGGTGGGGCATGAAATAAAATATTATACCCATTATCTGCGGGACCTTTAACAGTGCTACAAAATCACTATTAAAGTTGACCATTTGACATCACATATATTTTCAATGCTTCTATAACACTCATAAACCCTTTTACTATCATTGTTAAAGGTCCAATTTATAGTAGTGTATATAAACAATACACTTTTAATTAGTCCTATGTTAAAGAAACCCCCTTATGAACTTTAGAATAATATAAATCCTAAGGCTAAGTAATTAATAGTATTTTTTGGAAAAATATTTATTCTTAATAGAAATTATAATCTGGATAATGTTTCCTCCAAAAGTGATGAAGGAATTTTCCTTGGTTATTCAATCTCTAGTAAATCCTATAGAATTTTTAACAAATTAACAAAGACTATAGAAGAGTTTATTCTGGTCATGTTTGATGAGATAGATCCACATCAGCCAAAGAACCCTTTAGAAAACCATGAGGATGATTTATTTACCTTAAAGATAAATTCTATACCTTATGACTCAATTGTAAAAAAGGAAGTAAAATCAGCTAACTATGAGAAAATTCCAAAAAATAGAACCTATAGAGGACCCTAAGGTGACAAAACCTTCTTTTTATTAAGCTATTAGGACTCTTAAATATAATCCTTTAAATGAAATTGTTGGATAATTATATTGATGTACAAAAATAAGAGCTTCTCTAAGAAACCATGTTGAACATTAAGAATTCTTGTTGCATATTTACCCTGAGAAAATCAATGATTCAATAGGTGATAAATTTTGGGTAATGTATATGAAAGATAAAATTTATCAGTTTTTAAGAGATAAAGTTTTGTAACTTTTTGATAGGCCAAAATACACCTTGAATATGGGCACCAAATGGGTGTTTAGATACAAGGTTGATGAATCTGGTACAATAGTGAAAAATAATTCTAGATTATTTGCACAAGGATACATTCAAGAAGAGGGTCTAGACTATGAAGATACCTTTTCACTTAGATCCATAATTGAATCAATTAGAATATCAATTACCTATGTAACACATTTATATTTCTAAATATATAAAATTAATGTAATGAGTGAATTCTTAAATGAATATATAATTGAGGATTATTTTTTGTTTAACAACCCCTTTATTTCAATATCCTCATTTTCCTAATCGTGTTTTCAATTTAAAAAATCCATGTATGGTTTAAAATAACTACCTAGAGCTTGGTTTGATTGGATCAACTCATTTATTATTTCAAAATTATTTACAAAAGTTATAGCTCATCCTACCTCATTTATAAAAATAATTCAAAAGTTGTTTTAGTTTTTAAAATTTATTTAAGTGAAATTATTCTCAGATCTTTTAAAAACACTTTATTTAATGATTTTTTAAAAATGATGCAAAATGAATTTGAAATGAGTTTAATGGGTGAACAAAAATTCTTTCTTAGTTATCATATTTTTTAAAATAATAAAGGAATTATATTAAATAAAATTAAATATACTAAATACATTTTAGAATGTTTCAATTTGGATAGGACTATGAGTAGTGATAATCTTATGAGTACCACATTTAAATTGGATCTTGATAAATCTATGAAATAAGTGGATCAAACTTGTTACAGTGGTATGACTAGATGTCTTCTCAATTTAACGGGTAGTCAACATTCCATTATTTTTTGAGTGTGTATATGTCCTAATTTATAAGAAAACCCAAAATAGTCACACTTAATTGTTGTAAAAAGAATTTTCAAATTCCCCAAATATATAACAAATTTAAGATTATTATACCCTAGAGGAATAGAATTTGACATGGTTAGTTTCTCAGATACTGATTTTTGTTATTGTAATTTATATAGAAAAACCACCTCTTGAACATATCATCTTTTTAAAAATTCACTTGTTTCTTGGTGTAGTAAGAAACAGAATTTTGTTGCAATGTCTACTACAGAAGCTGAATAAATAGCTATAGCTAGTTTTTATGCTCCAATTTTATAGATTAAACACACATTACTAGACAATGGATATACATTCTAACATATCCCTATAAATTATGAAAACACAAAGGCTATAAAAATGTCTAAAACCCCTATATCTCTCTATATAATAAAACACATTGATGTAATACATCATATTTTGATAGATCATTTTAAAAAGATGATATAAATATTGATAAATTCGTATTGAACATAATTTTATAGATATTTTCAACAACCCTTAGATTTATAGGAGAATTAATAGCATCAAACATGAATTAGGTGTGATTAATTTTGTTTAAAATTAATTTTTTGTGACTCACCATTGACTTTTACACATTATTGACTTTTACCCACTATTGATTTTCAACCACCATTTAGTATTACCCACCATAGATTTTTACTCACCATTTATTTTTAATAACCATTGAGTTTTACCAACTATTGATATTTACCCACCGTTGATTTTTACCCACCACTGTGTTTTACCCACTGTTGTTTTACCATCCATTGGAAACCTCGTGCTTTTTCAAATTTCTCACTATTAGGTTTTAAACAAAAATTTATTATTTATTTTTATGAGATATTTATTTAATTGTTTATTTTATTAATATTTTATTCTATATTTTTATTTTTAAATTTTCCTAAATCCATAAACCACTTAAAATTATACATAAATCTAAATTGAATGCTCTAACTCCCTCACATCATTGCTCTCAAACCACACCATTGCCTCTTTTCTATCCCAACCACCATTCTTATCTTTCCTTAATCCAAAACACCTTTTCCAGTATATATTATTAGAATTAAGGGAGCCTCTAAATATTATACAGATGAGTGGAATCAATCAAATAATTAGGAAGGAGAATTTATGTGTTCGGCTACTATTATGCCAGCGAACCCATATCTTGTGAATAGAATTGTAGTGCCTGAAAACGAAGTTCATGTTGAATGGTTGTTTTCAAGAAATTTATTATTGTTGAATGTTATGAAAGAACATGTATGGGTGGAATGGTTCTCTTCTAATGTGATACCTTTCTATCCAAGGTTAGTTCACCAGTTCTACCAGTTTTTTGAGTTCAATTTCTATGAATATGAATACTAAGTAAGAACTATGATAAATGTATGCAAAGTAATTTGTATTCAAGGATATAAAAAAATTGAATTAGAGTTCCTCATAAGGATGTCTTGATGAATAACATGGAACTATTCCAGATGATGGGGATTATTTATTTTAACAATATTCTTTAGCTGAATTAACTGGATATGGGATAGTTAGAAGAATGATAGCTACTGATCTGGCTAGTGAATTCCAGTTTCTTTTAAAATTTATCCATCATATGATATACCTAAGTAAGGGTGATTTTTCAAAATTGAGGTATCAATATGTTTTTATTTTGTGTCTTTTGAAGAAAGGTGGTAAGATAAATATTTTTAAATATATGATGACTCATATAATGGAAATGGGAAAGCCTTCTTCAAGGACAAACTCAATTATCTACCCCATGTTTATTTTGGCCATTATGGAGTCTAATGGGAAATGTTGGGGAAGGATAATAAATAGTAGTTAAATGTGGAGGATTTTTAATCACATGTTTGACTTGTAAAAGGATTAAAATGATCTAGAACCCATGGAAGAAATTATTTTTTCATGATGATGAAATAATTTATAATGATTTAAATATTGTTGATAATCTAGCTAGACCAAAGAACTTTTTGGATAATGTATTGGAACTAGATTAAGTAGTTTAGTATTCATATTAGGAAATAGAGGATGTTTTCATTTGTAATGAGGTATATAAATATCCTGTGTTAGAAATAATTCATCCATATTTTATAAAATTCTCCCTAGCTATTACCTATGGTGATCCTAGTCCTCCTATGTTTCCTCATTTTAGGGAATATCTCTTGAATGAAGGTAGTGTTGAGGAAGAAACTTAACTGTTAGTTGAAGATCATTTCAAAATAACTTTTAATCCCTTAGAAGAAATGAAAATGATTAGAATGATAATGGAAACGAAGAAGAAGTGGGAGGAGGAGAATATGAGGAAGATGGAAATGGAAAGGGAGATAGAGATGAAGATGAAAATGATGAAGGATCCGATCATGATGGTACTAGTGGCCACATTAGGGTTGAGTATATTTATTTTATTCAAGATCTTATATCTTATTTAATTTTTTCTAGATCAATAGAGAGACCCATCTGGGTTGAAGATGTTGAGGTAACTCCCAGAGATGATAAGGAACCATCAGTTGAGGGGGATAAATCTCTAAGTATAAATATCCATCTGATTGATTTAACTATTTATGGAGATCATCATATGACTAGATATTATGGAAATATGGTTACTGAGAATATTTTTTTGAATATTCAGTTGATGAAAAGATGGAGGTTTAGCCCACTATTTCTATGTAGATAATAGTTTTGTAGATCTCTGATAATTATTTACCTACTATTGCTATGCCTAAATCATCAAAGTATCTAGTGGTTAATACCTTTGTTAATCCTTCCATTAATGTTATGGACCTAGATCTTGAAGAATGGTATGGATTTTATGGGTAAGTAAAACATGGTTTGTACTACTCTGACTTATATGATGACAGTACTGCAAGTTGATAAGTGAGTGATCGTAATGGATCTTTGGTAGTAGAGATTAATGATCTAAGGTAATTACTTAAGTTTTCTTCTTATATTTTTCACCAACCACTGAGAGAGTTGATTCACCTATCATTGCATCTATGCCTGTGGAAGTTGTCCCAAGAGGTTATTCAGAATCTGTCATAAAAATGATGATTTTTAGTTTTAGTATGTTATTAATAAATCAATAACCTCATGTCACTAAGCTAAGTGAAACGGATGAAAGGTATTTGTTTAATCTAGTGATACCTCATATTCAACCAAAAATGATTCATCATATCTAATAAATTGAAATAGATAATAGAAGGTTGATGAATTAGTAAGAATCCTTGAGATCCGCAATAGATGATATGAGGTCTTCATTTGTAAATTCCATGAAATCGTTTCTAGAGATGTTTGATAAACTTACTTCTATATATTTTTATCCACATGATCCACCTCTATGTTTTTATATTGACTTGATGAGTATATTTTTTATGGAATAACTATGTTGTGTTTTAGGCGGTGTATCCTCATTTCCTCAAGAGAGTTTGTGGAAATTTTTTCATAATAGTGACCATATACATATGATGGTTAGGGAGTACATGAAACATATGAATTATTATAGGGATACTGTCAAAAAGGAAATTAAGTATAATAAATCTTGGATATATACTAAGAATGAGTTGAATTTTCATTTCAAGTTCCTTACCGAAAAGCTAAGAATGCCTCTGGTTAGTCAAGCCTTCAAAGAGAAAGTGAATCAGTTGAAGGTGATGACCCTAGTGCTAAATATTTTTATGGAAGATAAGAATGATTTATTTAGTGTAATGAAGTATGGTGGAAAAATCAATATGGATTTCATAAATCTTATGATACCATTTCTGAATATTTTGGGAACTATTATGGTCTCTCAGGATGACATTCCTATTATTACCCATATGATACCTCTCGATTCTTCCCTAGGGTTCTTTCGGCCCAGTGTTACCGAATACCCAAATGATCATTTTCCATCATGTTTTAATCTTTTTATACTCAAACTCATAGAATCATTTAGACATCTCAGACTAATTATCATCAGAGAGACCCCTTATCTAACTGATGTCCCAACTACTATCCCTAGATTTCTCTCAACATCACCTGTTAAACCATCATCTTTGTATAAAGGGAATGGAAATGAACCTCATGATCCTTGAGCTCAACCCAAAAATAATTAACATTATAAATTTAGTCTTTTGTGGGGATATTTTTATATAACTTTTGTTGTATCTTTGTGATATAATTCATTTATTTTCAATGGAAATTCTCTTTAACTTTTATTTTGATTCTTTTCATTTCATAGTTATTCTCACTTATTTTGAATCCAAAAAGGGGGAGAATAAATTTATGGTATTTATTTTATTTCATTTTATATGGATTTTCACTTATATTATTTCCTTCTTATTATCTTTAATAGCATTTATATTTATGTTGTACCTATTTTCACACCTCAGTTTGTTCTATTTATGTGTTATAAAAACACTATGATTTGTGATCATAAAAAGGGGATGATTTTTGGAACCCATGTTTTAATGATCACCAAACCACATATCTTATTCTATTAAAATATTTTATGTGTTATGAAATCATTTTATAATATAATACATATTAGTGAAAAATTTTGGTTAAGTGTTGAAAACACTCACCGCGAGACAAGACTCACCATTGAAGTTAAGTCATTGCCAGCAGTGATTCACTATTTGGGATGACTCAACATTAAGATGAAAATATAGATAAGTATGGGAAAGACCCACCATCTGCAATGAGTCACCATCACAATGGAAATTTGAAAAGGGGTTGGAAACACTCACTAACAGATATGAATCAATGTTGAGAATGAAAATTTTGAGTGAGTGTTGAAAACACCTACTCTTGGAGATGGACCATGAAAATTTGGATAAGATTTAAAAAAACCTACCATTGTATATGACCCATGTAACTTCAAAAAATGTATGTAAAAACCTACCTTCATGAATATGACACTGCCAGAATTAAAATTTATCTATGTGTTGAAAAAACCTACTGCCAAACCTGAGTCACTATCAAGATGAAAATTTATATAAGTATTGGAATGACCTACCTCCTGTGGATAAATGATAATCAAAAATCATTGACATATAAATTTGTAAAAGTGTTGAGATGACCTAAATTAGAGATGATCCACCATTGATCCAGAATCACCACCAACCCAAGTCACCCCCAGTGTTGTGTCTCCATTAAAAAGGAGTCACCGCCAATATTTTGTGTCTATTTTAAATTAAGTATTTTTAATGGATATACTACCAAATAGAATGATGATAATTATATTAATGATTTTTATTAAACTAAAAAAGAGATTTATTAAAATATATGTTAGTCATCCATTATAAATATTAGAGGATATGTAAGATTCTCTTTGCATGTTGCTATTAAATAAATTAGCAAAAATCCTCGTGAATAGACGTTTAGAGGGATAATAAACATGAAGATACACATGAAGATATTCATAGACACAAGAAAAGTGACACTAACTGAGATCTTGCATGCTTTATCATGTCTACATATCTGACAATCCAAAAGTGGAGCACATAGATGAGGTCCTTGTGTGTCCTATGTTTGTTTTTATTTTAACGGTGATGTGGAAGAGGTCTCTACGTTGTCTAGACAACTTTTCTATTTTATACTTGATCTATGGTGTGGATCATATATTATTTTATATAATATGTTTAGTGTTGGGTGATTGGAATGTGGAGAGGATTCAGTATCGACATGAGACTGAGCCTATGGTATTCTTTCCACTATGGGTTTTGTTTTCATTTATTTATTTTTCAATGATTTAAACTACAATTTGTTTTAAACTAAAAAAACAAATACTTTGATAGTTAGTCTTAATTAGTGTTAATATAAATTTTTTATTATGTAATTTGATTTCAAGTGTTAAAGTAGTTTTTCATAATTGTTTTAACTGATACTTAATAAATATTTGAGAAATATTTTTAAATATCATAACTTATATTAATCTACTTTTTTGATTAATTGAGATGTTTTAATTATTAAATATGTTTTATTTAAACTTATTTTAGACAAAATATTTATTATGTACTCAATTCACCCCACCCCACTCTTTATATACACATTGTGACCAATACATTACATATTTTATAGTAACCTATACAGTTTTCTTCGTTATATTTTAATCGACCAATCCATGATTTTTTTGGTGTTTATAGAAAAAAAGATAACATATAAAAACAATGATGGATTCAATTTTAGGATTTATATATTATGTAGTATGTGAAGTATTATCTTTAAAATTGATCATTGAAAACTCAAGTTATAGTATATTATGACGTTTTAATCTCCAAGATATAAAAATAATCTAAATGTTTACATTCACATATAATATTTTGAGGAATACCTTGTAGAATTATCATTATTAATTCGATTACACTATTTTATTACGGAGTTTTTAGTTATAAAAACTTTTTTAATTAATTTCTGACTACAAAATGTCTTGAAAATCACTTTAAACCACAATAAAATGTTCAATGTTAACAATAATTAATAGAAGTTATATTATATTTTTGAAAAAAATTCAAAAATATTGGATAAAGATTGATTGATTTTGATATTTTAAAAAATAATGAAAGCTCATGTTTAACAACATCATTAATTGATTAGAACAAAAATTTATTTCTTTCCTCTAACACTCACAATGTGAATTATACTAAATAATTACATGTTCAGTGATGGGGTATTTTGTAATTTGAAGTATTTTTATCAAAACTAGGATAACTTTATGTTTTTTCATGTTTGTAATGATTGTATATTTTTAATAAAGAAAATATTTGATCTTGATGATACCTAACTATATTATTTATTTATAGTGTTATCATTGTTAAAATGACTAAAATTTTATAAAAAAGATTACATAATAATGAATAGATTTACACATATCCATGAAAAGATATTTTTTTACAACATAAGTCACTCAATATTATAGTATAGAATATTTCATGGTGATATGAAGATATTATGTGATATCATTTAGTTTTATAAATAGAATCATGATTTTTTTTCCATCATAAAAAAATATCTCTCAACACATAATAAACCTACAATTTTTTGTCTATTCTTTTCCCCTATGACATAATTAACATTATAAATTAAAGATCTTCCACATATAGTAACATCTCATTTCACAAAAAGATTTACATTAACAAAGTATCCTAATGAGAAAAAGACACCATCCATTTTTTTATATAAATGAATTCGTATTTTATGGTGATAATGTGCCTAGAATAACCCCTGTCCATATATTAGATATTGTTCTTTCAATCATTGGTAATCAGAATGTTAATAATGTTTTTTGTTACTTAAATTTTCTTGGGTTGAAAAATGTTTTAAAATACAACATTTAAACATAAATCTGTTTGATTATTCAATACTTTTAGACTATAAAGTTCATTAAAAGATAAAACTTTTTTTAGAAAAAGGACTGAGGTTTCATTTTAGGGCATATGTTCTTACTAATCTCCTATATTTGACTACTCCTTCCTTCCGATAAAATTTATAATTTAAAAATATTTTTCAAGTGTATTTGGAGTATATAAGACTATTTTTGGATAATATAGGTTTTAATAAATCAAATTTTTTTTATTTTTTAAACACTTTATAACCTTTTTGAAATATTTATCTTGGATTTTGTTCTATGGATTTTTTAGAATAAACCTTCCATGGACAATATATGACTAATTAATGATATGTCCTGAAGTTGGTTTTTCATTTATTGTTGGATTTTTTTATTATCAATTTTTAATTCAACTTTTTTAGTTAATAATTCATCTTAATGAGATTGAATGTTATTTTAAGCACATAAATGTAATCACGTAGTCCTTCTATAGAAGGGGATTCTTCTATATTATTTTTTAGAGCCATATAATATAAAGATTCAAATGATAGAGAGTCACTATATTTTTTCATAAGGAAATAATTCATCATAGAGGCATAGAACCATGAAATATTCTTCTTATTATTATTATCAAATTAAATTTTGGATTATGCATACACACAGGACCTTCAGGTTTCTTCTTCATTCTATTTTTTCAAGAATATCCTCAGTTCCTTAAATTTGTTTTGAGGATCATATTGCATAATATGTTTGGAATTATTTATTTCATAGAATATTACATCTCATTTATCATTTATTTATTCCATATCTCGATATTATCCATTTATCCATATTCCATCTTATCTTGTACTTCCTAAATCATTAATTTTGAACATTCTATACATTCTTTGTCCACATGTGAAATAAATCCTTACCCAGTTTCATCTCACCCTTATATGTTGGTTCCTTATTATTAGTTTAATTGATGGTTATTCTATTCTTCTTATGCATGTGGTTATCAATTACCTATTGGGTTTTAACACATGTTTTATGTTATTAGTAATGATTTCATATATTTAATGTTGAATTATTTTCTTCTTATTGTTAGTTATGGTTCTCTTATATATGTATACTCTTAGTAGGAATTGGATGTGTTTTTTAAGATCCTATTAATATCAATAATCATTTAAATACAGAGAGTGAATGTTATTTTCCATGTTCATGAGATGAAAATATATAACCAACACTAATTATATAGTCTATAAATCAAAGCTTTAATATTGGGAGTAAATACTCATTATTTATTCAAGGAGAATCTTTTCAGTTTTGAAGTGAGTAGTCTCTAACTTTCTTTTGATTTCATAGAAAATTTTACAAAATGAGTCCTAGATATATATTTTATATTAAATATAATTAATGAGAGAATATTATACCCTGGTGTTGAGAGGAAACTTTCATTTTTTAAAATCAATGAATGTTACAGGCTTCATCCCAGTGATTTTAACCAATCTTGAGTATAAAACAACACTCAAGCGCTATTTCTAGGGAAATTATGAACTCCCTTTTATACCTTTATAATTTAAATACTTATCTATAAAAATAATGGAATATAATGATTTCAAGTGATTTAAGGACTTATATAATAATCTATATGACCATTGAAGATATTTTCTCTAAAATAAATAATATATATTGATATATCAATGGATATATGAATCCAAATTTAATAAAAAAATTAATCAAATTAAGGAGTTAATTGAAAAAAATTAAGAAAATTATTACTTTTTATGGTAAAAGGATATATTTAAATACGTCTATTGTTTTTAAAAATTGATAAATATAGATTTGAAAATATAGAATACACAATTGTCTGATGAAACTGGTGAAGGAAATAATTTGATAAATTATAGTAGAATGAAATAGTATTTATAGAAATACATTTAAAAGGAATAAAAAATGAAATTATAAAAGTTCAGAATATAAGAAATTATAAAGGAATATGGGATAAGAATTCTATAGTCATTTTTCTTTACTAATAATGGTTACGAAGTTCTTATACATAGAACTAATTTATAATTGACCTAAATTGAAATTGGGGTCATATTACATGTCCCATAGTTTAACACTGAATATAAGCAATTTCCACATTGATAAAAAATAATTACTAAATAATTCTTTTTTCAAGATAACATTAGATTGAATGATATAATGTCTATAAATGGTGAAGATCATCATATATATTTGAAATAATTATAGTTAATAGAAATATTAAATGAAGCATATGGTTAAAAATGAGTGGTTATAAAAAACAATGATATTTAAAAATAATTATAGATCCAAAAAATTCACTCATTAATGTGTACTATTGATTCCTTTATCTAGCTATCTGTGTAAGAATATTATTGATAGTATTAACTGATATGTTAATGTTTATAGTGACCCTAATTTTTCATTGGTGACATGATATTTTGAATGTTATCTTTATAATTTTATTTTATCTTTAATTACACATGATACCACTATGAATTATTATTCACTTTTAATATATTTAAATTTAACTCCATTACATTTAAAATATTACATGATTTTTAACAAGGTATATGATTTTAATTCTTTCATGGAAAATATACCCAGATTGGTTGATCATAAATATTTTATTTATTGAATGGTTTTAATATTTTGGGAATATATCCAATAAAATAGTAGTTTCAAATAATTTAAGTGGGATTTTTTATATTTTTATCAATTAGTAGGTGTGCATCTATTTTTAAATGTATGTAAATTTTTGATCTTCATTATATGATTCTATTATTTAATAAATTGTTTTATGTTTTGAATGTATTGTTTTCTGATAGGGTATTATTTTGGTAGAATTGTTTCTATAATCATCTTTAAGAAATAGTCTGAGGAATATTAACTATCTATTGTGAGTACCAAAAAATGAAACAAAATATAGGTTATATCTAGATCAACCAAAAAAATTAAACAACTATAAATGTTTGAAGAATGAAAAAATTATAGCCTAACTATATCTAAAAATGATAGAAAATATATAACAATGTTTCTTGAGAGTGATGTGTTGGTTGATTAAATTAAAACCTACTAGAGTGGGAAAGTAACCACTAATGAATTTACTAAACAATATTCTATATAAAATAAAATTTAAACCATGAAATTTCAGGTTTTGGTGTTTGTGAATTTTCAAGGAATTTTTATTAATATCTCACACTACTTCACAAAATTCCATTAATAATGCTAATATAGGCATTTTAAGTACAAAAAGTAACTTATAAATGGATTGAGATTAAAATACCTTGGAATTTATCAGTACCATACAATTTTTTTATGGAACACTTTTTTATCACTAAAAAATCACTGATAAAGGACCCCATTTATCAGTAATTTTATTTAATACTGATGAAGTGACCTTTTATTATAGCTAAAAAAAGAAGATGAAGGTTTCAATTCATCATCGATTGTCTAGTGATGATGAAGGATCCCTTTATTGTCACTTTTAATTTCACCAATAACAGATCCCTTTATCACCTCTTTTTCTAGCATTGATAATGGTGCATACTAGTGTAGTGTGTTGTTAAAATTGTAACACGCTATAATAGAAAATTTAGTAAATACAAGAAAAAATACAGTTGAAAATACATAATTTAATTGAAATAAAATTTTCGACACAGTTACATGGGAAATGATATATTATATAAATTTCAAACATCAGTTTTTACAATTACATGAGTATTTAAAAATTATCACAGACATTCAAAAACATCAATGTACCTTTATATTTTTCCCTAGACCCCCAATCATACAATTTGTTGTCAAATAAACCTCCCCAACTTGAGAAAAATAATGCACCAATATAAGGAAACATTTCTTATGTTTGTAACACAATAAATAAATTAATTAAACATGAAATGTAAATTTTAAACTAAAGACATATACTTTAATTCATACCAAACAAACCATGTATCAGATTGAGTTAATGTTCATTATTACAAGTCACACCATTTCTTTTTTTTCTCAAAGTAGGTTCTTTTGAATTTTATATTTTATGGGGTGATAAACAAACTCAAAATGGGAGTTATCCAATTCAAGGGGACTATCTTTTGGAGAAAAATATTTTAACTATCACCATATTTCTTATTTTTCTTCAATAATTGTCTTTATGAAATTTAACCGAATAAGTATCAGATAAAACTTTTAAGGAAATCAATTTAGTAATAATACACAAAATGTTTAGAAACCTATCTGATATTTTTTTGTGGTTTTGGTAATGTGATGTGTATTTTAATTTTAAATTGAACTAATATATTGAAAACATACAATTCGAGTCATACTGGCCATATCATGTGTCAGATTGAAGTGCGGTTAATTTTTATATGTCACAAATAAATTATGGATCATTTTCTTAATGTTTGAAAACAAACAGATATTTTTTTCTCATTTTTTATCTAGTGATGTTTTTTTAAACTAAAATGACACCTTTATATTGAAAACACACACATTGAGTCATTTTAGTCACATCATGTGTCATACTAATGTGTGGTCATTTCTTACATGTCAAAAATAAATTATAGACATTGTTTGACGTTTGAAAAAAAAATATCTCATTTTCTTTGTTTTTCCTATTTGATCTATGTTTTATACTAAAATGGAACGATTTTGTTAAAAACATGCCCTTAGATTAATGTCAACCACATCGTGTGTTGGGTATATATATGATGAATTCCTGTATGTGATAAATTAATTATGGATTGTTGTACTAATGTTTAAAAACAATTCAATCTCTTTTTCCTAGTTTGGATGATGTGATATGCATTTTAAACTAAAATAGAAACTTTATATTGAAAACACATACTTGTAAATATATTATTCACATCATGTGTCATATTGATGTGTGGTTGATTCATACACATCAAAAAATAATTATGGACCATTTTCCTAAATTTTGAAAACAATATGAGCTCATTTTATGAGCTTTGGATAGTGATGTACTTTTTAAACTAGAAGGCAGACTTTATGATGAAAACACACAATGTGAGTCATATTGGTTACATTGTGTGTCAGATTGATGTTCAGTCAATTATTAAACCTCACAAATGAATTATGGAACATTTTATAAACTTTTTTAAAAACTATGATATAGTTTTCATTGTTTTGGTTATTTGAAGTGTTTTTTAATCAAAAATTTAACTGTGTATTGAAAACACACACTTTGAGTCATATCGACCACATTGTATATCGTATTGATGTGTGTTCAATTCCAATATGTGGAAACTGAATTTTGGATTATTTTCCAATATTTATAAAACAATCTGGTGTAATTTTCTTGATCTTGGTGAAGTGATGTGTTCTTTAAATAAAAATGGAACCATTATATTAAAAACTTTTGCTTGGAGTCAAATCAATCACATCATGTGTCTGACTAATTTTTGGTTAATTATTACCTATCACAAATGAATTGTGGACCTATTCCAAAATTTTTAAAAATTTCTGAGCATGTGTCCTCAATTTTGTAAATTTGATTCTTATTTTAATCTAAAATGGCACTTTTGTATTGAGAACATGCACTTTAGATAATACCAAACACATCGGGTATCAAATTTAAGCGTGGTTAATTCCAATATGTCACAAATTAATTATGGACTGTTTTCTTAAATTTTGAATACAATCCAAGAATTTATTATTAGTTTTGGATATGTGATGTGTTTTAAACTAAAATGACAATTTAATATTGAAAACACGTGCTTCAAGTTATATTTAAAACTTTGTGTGTTATATTGGAGTGAGATTAACTAATATATATAAAAATTGAATTATGAATAAATTAAATAACATTTAAAAAAAATGAAGGATATTTTTATGGTTTTAATGATATAGAATGTGTTTAAAACTAAAATAGAAACTTTATATTTAAAACATACTATTTTAGTCATATCGATCACATCATGTGTTGGATTTATGTGAGGTCAATTTTTACACATAAAATTTTATTTATGGACTGTTTTCCTAAATTTTTAAAATAATATGATCATTTTCCCTTGATTTTTTCTATATGATGTGTGTTTTAAACTAAAATAACACTTTTGTATTAAAAATGAACACTTTGAGTCATACTAACCACATTGGGTATCGAATTGATGTATGGTCGATTACTACTAGTCACAAATAAATTATGAAATATTTTCCAAATTTTTAAAAACAATTTATGGTGGTTTTTTCAATTTTTTCTGTGTGTCGTGTTTTAAACTAAAATGATATTTGTATATTAAAAACACATTTATCAGGTCCTATTGACCACAACATGTATCGGTTTGTTATAAGGTTAATTTTTACACAAGAAAAATTAATTATGAATCATTTTTCTGAAGTTTGAAAATAATACAGGCTTGTTTTATTTGTTTTGGTGATGCAGCACATGTTTTAAACTAAAATGACACCATTATATTTAAAACATGCACTTTAAATCATATCAATCACACCATGTGTTAGATTTATATGCATTAGATTTTTACACATCATAAATTAATTATAGACCATTTGCCTAATATTTTAAAACAATCCGAGATTATTTTTCTTGAATTTGGCTATTTGATGTGTGTTTTATAAACTAAAATGACACATTTATAATGAAAACACACACTTAATGTCATACCAACCACATAGGGTGTTAAATTGACATGTGGTAAATTCTAATAGGTCATAAATGAATTATAGACAATTTTCCTAATATTTTAAAACAATCCAAGATGGTTTTTCTGTTTTGATAATGTGAAGGGTATTTTAAACTAAAATGACACTTTTATATTTGAATAAGATACTTAGGGTCATATCAACCACATTATGTGTCAGATTAGAGTGAGTTCGATTCTTACATATGAAAAATGTATTATGAATCATTTTTCTAATGTTTGAAAAGAATCAGAGATCATTTCCTCAATTTTTGTGATGGGACACACTTTTTAAACTATAATGTAATCAATTTATTAAAACACACACATTGAGTCATATCAGTCACATCGTGTCTTGGACTTATATGAGGTTGATTTTTATATATCAAAAATGAATTATGAACCACTTTCCTAATTTATCAAAATAATATGGATTTTTTCTTTCTTTTGAGCATGTGATATGTATTTTGAATGAATGTTTAAATTTATAAAAATAAGTATCATATAAAAACAATAATGAAATTTGCTATTTTTTTGATAAAATGATTAGAAAATTAACGAAATAAGTCCTAGGAATCCACATATTCATGATTTATATAAACCTTCTGACACCATGTATTCCACCCATTCATTTCTAAACTAATAAATTTCCTCCTTTATACTTATCCTTAAGAAACAGATCAAAAATAATATATAAACATTTTGATATTGATAATTCATTTCCCAAGTGTATCTCTAATGTCACAGCCTATACTGGAGAACAAACATAGTAGGTAACTACCCAAATTTGATACTAGAAAACATTCTGACACCATGTTCACTACCCAAAAATATCTAAACAAATTTAATTCTTATTTTGAGTATGTAGATTGTAGGAAATCAAGGTCATACTGAGAAAATATTTACCAAAAAATTATTAAGAAATATTTTATCTTAAATTGTATTTACCTTTTGAAATTACCTATTTGGGGATACTAGTATTTTCTTGTTATATGATATCTTTCATTAATTTGAAAACACAATATCCCCACTCATTTTTTATATTACTTTAAAAATATTAATAAGATTGAACAAAATAATTAAATTTTTTCAAATTTTGTTTTAATAGTTAAATATTTCTATATATATCATAATATGTTTTTATTTGATGTAATCCATGGGATTTTTATTTTCATTCATCCACCTTGTACCTTTATTTATCATATATTTACATATTTCTCTATAGTAACAAAATTATTATTTAAACACAAACTAAACCATGTAATTTTAATTTTATCGATAAAATGTTGATTAAGGTGCATTATAAATTCACAATACACATCATGTGTGTTTCGATTGATGTAAATCCATGCATTGGATCAAAAAAATAAATATTTGGGGTATCTAAATTCATTGTGATATCATCATGTTAATCCTAAAAAACAAAAAAAATGAAAAAAATAAAAATATATTTTATATGATTTGATTATAGAGTTTTACCCCTCCATTATAGGAATCAAAAATAATGTTTACACTAATTTTCATCTAAAACTATTCTTTTATATCATATAATTTCTTGTCAGATTCTTTCAAATCTATCGAAATACCATCCATATAAATGATGTAAGGATTTATTAATCCGAATAATTCCTCAAAGGGTTTTCCCTTTATATAGTAGTAATATAAACACCTATAAAAAATATGAATAATTATTAACTTTAATGAACATATTATATCATTTTTTTGACATTCTTTTTTTGAAAATATATCTTATTTATGTATTCACAACTGAGACTCCCGTCCATTAAATCATGAGAATATCATTTGTACTCTTGAGACTGGCCCCAAATTTAATTATAGTTCCAAATATTTCTTCTTCTTATTGAATGTTGGGCACATATCTATATTTTAATGTGGTATATGCATGAAGTTTTAATGATAAAATATATTTTAGTTGAACATGATGGGAGAATTTACTCCCATAAGTTATTTTTGTTTTCTTGGTCAGTTCACTGGATTGGCTTGATCCGAAATTTCTTTCCCTCATCATCCTATTCATCTATAATACCATACATCAATTAAAACCTTTTCTCATCAACTTTAAAAGTTCTTTCTTTTGAAGGAATTATTTAAGGACATACCTCATTTGTCTACATAATATGGGATTGCTATGATATTGATGTTCTAATAGAATCATTAACCGTTGAAATATTTTCATCATCATATGGAATATGAAACTCAATGCCCAAATATTGAGCTACTTCAATCTCTAATATCATTTGATTTTTGGGAGTTATTTTTTTATAGAATTTATATTGGGATATTATACATTTTAACCCTCGCTATAAGGCATTGAGTGGGTGTAAATATATATAAATGACATAAAAATTTTCTCTATTGTAACATCCCAGCTAAATAAAGAATATGACATTTTCATATTTATTAATATTTATGAATAAAAATTTAATATTACTTTAAAGGTAATGCTATGTTTGATGGTGTACCCAATACGCAACAACGAGCTTCTTGGAAATCTTACATTGCACACTAATAATATAATAATATTATTTTAAATGGTAGTAAACGCCTAGCCGTTGTAATGGAGAGAATTAATATAACTAACTATAAAATGATTATATATGTTTGTTAAATATTTTAGCAATTACCCAATAAATGATAGAGGCTTAAAATGCGAGTGAATCCAATTTTAAGCATAAATATTCTAATATTATATAAAGGTCGATTAACCGCCTTTTGGTGGAAAACACTTTTTAAAACTACTTTTTGTTAATTTTATATGTTATATTTGAAAAAATAAAATCCTTCTTTAGAATTGGGACATCAAAATTTACTTTGTGTAAATTTCTGTTATTTTTTCAACAATGTTCATTTTTTTAATGAATAGTGAAAATGCTGTATTTTAATTCAAAACCTCATTTTAATCTAAATTATTTATATCGTTATATTATCTTTTTAATTGGGTTGAAAGTTTAGTTGAAATATATTTTTACCATTTAATCCAATTGTGGTCATTGGAATTAATTTCACTTTGAAATTCGGCATAAACAACTGTCAATCTTTTGATAGATATTGTTTCATACAACCACGTTATTTGTTTTGAAAGCGGGAATTAATTTTAAAATTAATTAATGAAACTTCTATGTTTTTAATTTGGTAAAATGGAAATAATTTTTTTATTTATAATATCAAATTTACTTTGGATAAATGTTTGGTATTTTCTGACAAATGTTCATTTTTAATGAATAGGGAAAATACTGCATTTTACTTCAAAACTGCCTTTTCATCTAATTTAATTATATAGTTAGATGATACTTTTAATTGGTTTTAAAGTGTAATTGAATTATGTTTTTATCACTTAATACAATTTTGTTCATTGAAAGTAATTTAACTTTTCAATTGGATGTAAAAACAAGTCATTTTTTAAAAAATTTTACTTCTTAAAAACTCCTCTTTGGTTGTGACAACGGGAATTGTTTTTAAATTAATTACTAAAATTTATGTGTTTGGAATTTGGTAAAATGGATTCCATATTTGGAATTAGAAGTTCCAAATTATTTAATTAATACTCTTTTGTTTTTGGAAATTATGAATATTAATGACGGTAATTATCTTTAATTACCGTGATTAATTAGTAATCGGGTAGTTAAGGGTAATAAAATAATATCATAATAATATAAAATGACCTCAACATGTGTCCAAATAATCTTTTTTAAGTCATTTCTGACCATGGGAAGATTTTTACCGAACTTGATGGCCCATGGAGTCACATGGGTGTGATATTGACATTTATGACATTCTTTTTTTAAGAGAAATGTAACAAAGGTTTGTATATACTAAGTAAAACAATTTTAATTTTGTATACATAAATAATATCTTATAATATAAATAGTTATTGGAAATCTAAAAATATTTCCTAAATCATGGTATTTTTTTTATAATTTTTAGACATTAAATAAATAAATTTATTTATGACACCATGATGATGCAGTGATTACCTCATTAATGAACGATTTAAATAAAATGAAAAGATAAGGTAAAATATAAGAATTACACTTGTCAAAAACCTATTGTATGGGTGTATTTATAACCCTTATCACATTATCCTCGAAATATATCATTGTGGGACTTTTAGAATCCGAAAACCATTTTATAATAAAGTAACATTTCATGAATTTCCAAAAGTGACCCTCCGCCCTCTTATAAAAGGCACCCACCTCTACCCCATTACTCACACCGATAAAGCCCTTGTATCATCCAACCTATGCTCATATTGTCTATCCACATCCCTATATTGCTTTTGGAAGCATCACTTTGCGCATAATTCTTTCCAAGGAAGCCTTTGGCTCAAATCAAAAAGAGTTACCTGATTTAGAGGTAATGTCTTCTCTCGAGTTTCCTTCTTTTATTTTCCTTCTTCACTCACCACTATCTTTTTATCATTTGATCCCATAATAAAAAAATTATCCTCAATATACTAGGATATTGTTATGGTAAGGATTATACCTACACTTACACACACCTCCGTCTAATGGTTAAAGAACATACTGTTTCTGTGTGTGGCGAATTACTGTCTCACAAAATGATGATTGTTCAATATTTTTTTAACACCTTTCATGGTGGCCATTATGATGTAACTATTTTTATATGTGATATATATGGTATTTATTTTTTCTATATTATTCTGAAGTTTGTTTTTAAATCACATTATTATGCTTTTCATGTTGTGGATCTGAGATAATTTCATCTGAGGAAGTGTGGACTACTGCCCCCTTAAGTGATGTGACTCGTTAATGCCAAGCATAGAATTTATAAAGAATGTAAATAATGAACTTATGTTACCTATATAACATATATATTATACTGTAATTATAATATATATATTTCTCATTTAGTTTTAATTCCTTTAATATGACAGAGAAATGAAAGTAGCGTTCAGGCGTACGTATGGCCTACTGTCTCCATGAACGGTGCATTTCATTTTTTATCTCCAAATGTTATGGAATAGTATAAAATGAATATATACTGGATATATATGATATTTAAATCATTGATACCATTCTGGATATTATGTACTTATAACTACGTGAGCAATTCTTTTCAAACAAGTTCATTTTTGACTCATGTACCGAACATCGACAAAACGTATGATATGAACTCACATAATCAACTAATTATTATAACATGATAATATGTGATATTAATTGAATAATAAAATTTAAATAATGTCCTTAAGAAATTATAAATTGACCTAAGTCTATTATTCATGAATATAAAGAAACGAACAAGACTAGTCGGTCTTGAGGTAAGGGGATTTCTAATCTCACTTTTAATTCCGTGAGATTTCCATTGTTCGCCACTTATTGTTTCATGTGGTGTATTGTGTACTTAAATTTCAAATATATTATCATGGTTATATTTATATTCATGGTATTATGTGATTCATTTGGTGTGTATTATCTTCTGGTCATACGACTCGATTAATTACAATGAGGTAAGAGGTTTTTATCTCACTATTTATTCTCATGAGATTCATGCTATAATTGTCACTATCTCCTTTGAGTGGTGTATGTACTACCCATTATTGTAATATTTGTGTAATATAATTTCATTTATGGGTATTTACATCAACATTGTATAGTCCTTCTTTCATGGGGTGTACGTTTTTAATGTTACCCAAATCGGTAAGGGAACTTTTCACCCTCCTTTTTTTAAAAGACTACTTTTTGTTAGGTATTTTAATTTACATATTCTTATGTTGGAATATGATCTTATATATCCTTATTGCTGTAAATTTTATGTCCAAGTGATGAGATAACCTTTTATCTCTCATCAACTCATTTTATTAATTTTAAAGTGACACCATTAGGCTGTCGAATTTCTGTAAAGAAACTTCTTAAACCAATTTAAATTATTTGGGTTAAACCTCTACTTCTTTATTATGTCGTGCTATTAATATGTGTGGATATCCTATGATTGTCTTACACTTAATATCCACTTATATTTGGTGTATTTATATTTGTCACACATAATTATGTAATTGATTTATCCTTATTCTAAGGATACCATCTTTGTAAGGGACTTCATCTCAATCTCCTTTCGTTGAGGCATACTTCAATTTATATACAACCACATTTTATTAATTATATAATAAACCCTTTTGAATTTTAATTTCATTAAAAAGGAATATTTGTACATGAAGCATTTTACTAAACGACAAAAGTAAAATTTTTGTCTTACGTATGCGGCGACAACGAATTCTCCGCCGCCCTGACCATTATTTGAGTTTCAGCTTCCTCTACAAGCCATAAATTTTTTAAAAGAAAAATAAATACCAAGATTTAATTTTCTTTTATTTTGGTATTGATAATGGTTTTGGTAATGTTTTGATTATATCAATGTGTTGAATTGATATATTGTGGTTGAAATGTGGAAATGTTATGTTTCATTTATGCATGATTTATGTGATATGATTATGTTATGGTTCTTGGGAATTGTTTATGAAGTCGGGTGGTTTCATGATAAACTAAGGGTGGGTGAGCCCAAGATAGCTCTCCAATGCATTGGGTAATGCGAAGGAGTTAAACGCTAAGGTTTCTCCGAAGAGATTTAGGGAATATACTGTGATGGGTATTCCAAACATAACTATAAGGGTTAATCTCTACGTAAGAATGTTATGAATGCCTCAAGTTACCTTTATGTATTATAATTTCTATGTGTTTTCAAAAATATTATGATTTCATGAGGTATGTTAAAAATCTATTTTATGTATATATTGATGATCTAATGTTTTCTTCCCTTGATTTATAACCCATACTGAGTTTTTATGCTCATCCCAAGTTTTTGAAATGTTTTCCGCCGGACTTAAATTTTAATAGGGTCAAGGATGGGATCATAGAAAGACATTGTATCTAAAACATGGAACTAGTCATGTTTCTTTTTTAAGTGTTTTTATTTTATGAAAAAAATGGAAACTGAGTAGAAGTGTCTACTTTGTAATTTTTTGAGATATAATAGTTATGTATTCTTTAAGCACAAATGACATTACCATAATGGCGAGTATTATAGAAAGAGTCAAAGTTATAAAGTGAATGATTTTAATATAACATGAATAAGTATATCTTAGTATTTACCCTCCTCAAAAGATATTATATGATGATTTTACTGATATACTGACACTGACCTTTTTGGATTTAGTAAATGGATGGATCTAACAGGCACCAAAGTAACAATGGATGTGCAGAAAACTGTGACAATTTTCTGAACGAGCAACTGAATAATATGGGAGCTACAATGAGAACTCTTATGGTTATTCACAACCAACTATCTGGAGTCATTATTGACCACCAGAACCTTAGTGATTTTTATAAGGCATCATATATGCAAGAAAAAAATCCCTTCAAAAGATCAGGTAATAATCATAAAGTTAAGTATGTTCAAAAACCTATGCATTAAAGATGTGGAAATAAACACAAAGGAAAATGTTTCAATGGGATAGAAAGATGCTATAGATGTGTAAATGAAGGTCATAAAGCAAGAACCTTCATGGTAAAAGGAAGCATCTAGTTGATTCTAGGAAAGGGAAATAAGTTCTTTCTGAAGGATCGATTTAATGTTTTAAATGTGGTGTGCATGGTCATTATAAAAACACTTTTCATACGAAGATGTTTTGAGAATGGGATCACCCGGAACATACAGATATTTTTTTACCAATACCAAATGCCATTCCAATTGAGGATGAAGAAACTGACAATGACCAATGAAAGGTATGGATTATTTCTTAACATATGTTTTCCTATTATTGAAATCTTAAGATATGATTCATGATTTTGTTTTTAGGAAAGAAGTATCTCAGAATAAGTTAGAAAGGAATGGTTAATGGATCATGAAGAATGTTGAATGAGTAAGAAGTCAACATATAAGGGATTCAAGAGTTATGGAAGATTTTAAGATGGTGAAATTCTTAAAAGTATTAAGGCTCTTTTGATGATGGGATTACATTAGAAGACTTTTTATAGTATGTGTAACCCTGATGTTTTATATATGAAAATTTTATTTAAGGAATAATTATCTTTTCTTTTGTAGATATAGTTATAAAGAACCATTTGGGTTCATATGATCCTTGAATTTGATGAAATTACCAGTTAATACATTTTGGGATGAAAAATGAAAGTTATTAGATAACATTTGTGGTTAAAATATGTTATGGTTATTTTTTATGAATTTATCTCTTTTTAGGAATATTATAAAATTATGTATTTTTTAAAAAGGGACAAGACACAAACCATGTGGCAACCCGTCATGTCGGACGAAGCTGTGGGAATCGAACACACAACCAAAGTGTGACTAGTATTTATCACCTACCACTAGACTACGTGAAGTCCCTGGTTAGTAAGAGTAATTATTTTTAGTTAGATGATCTTATGAATCAGTAATAAGTAGATTTTGGGAAATGATTAACCTGTCATGGAGGATATGTGATAAGGTTAATTACTTTTCAGTATGAGACTTTAAGAGTAACTGATGTTACTTGGAGATAAATGTTAAGATTTACCTTGGAAGACTATGTGATTAAATCCTTCAGCGATTTGGGTTTCAATCTTAGTTTGGATTACATTGAAGAATTTTATGGATAGCTATTTATTTAATGGTATTTCTTGAACCTTGGGTTCTTTTTGTTGAATTTTGGTGATTAAGAGTAGTTTTTCTTTTTGTTAAAGATTATCCTTTTTGGGGATTATCTGATCTTAAACTAACAATTTTGGTTTTGGTTAAGGTCTGAAGACTTGGGAAATATATAGTTCATCTTTGGTGGATTAGGTGATTCTCAAAAAGTTGATTATAGCGCTCCTAATGTGAACAAGTCATCCTAAATACTCATCTTTTGGGGAAAATATGAGTTTGTGTAAGAAATCTTGTAAGAGATGAAAGTCTACATGACAAGTAAGTATATTTCCTTATGATTTAGTTAAGATCATAAATAAATTCCTCAATGAAATGTAACTTAAAACAAAAACGTTATCTGTTATCTTTTCCTACTGGGGAATCAAATACCGTTTAACCCATCACATGTTTGTGATTTTCTGGTGGTTAACTTTCTCCTAGACATGTTTTCTATCACTCTTCATCAGAACTTGACCCTTTTTTCTCTTCCATATCCATGTTTTCATGGAATCCTAGTATTTGTTGTCTCGGGTGACCTTTTTAATTTTCTTTCTTTCTTTCAAAGTGATAGTTTAATTTACTCCTTTTCAGATGTGGGGCTTTCAATGAAGTTTCCAAGCCCAATTTTAAAATTGTGAGGATGCAATTCCCAAAAGGGGGGAAGGATGTAACATACCAGGTAAATAAATAATATTAATTTCTCATATTTATTAATATTTGTGAATAAAATTTTAATATTAATTTAAATGGAATTCTATGTTCGATGGCGTACCCAGTATGCAACAATGAGATTCTTTGAAATCTTACGCTGCACACTAATAATATAATAATATTATTTTAAATGGTAGTAAACGCCTAGCCGTTGTAATGGTGGGAATGAATAGAACTAACTAAAAAATGATTATATATGTTTGTTAAATATTTTAACAATTTCCCAATAAATTATAGAGGCTTAAAATGTGAATGAATCCAATTTTAAGCATAAATATTCTAATATTCTTTAAAACGTCGATTAACCACCTTTTGGTGCAAACCCTTTTTAAAGCTACTTTTTTTTAATTTTATATGTTATATTTTACAAAATAAAATCCTTCTTTAGAATCAGGACATCAAAATTTACTTTGTGTAATTTTCTGTTATTTTTCCGAAAAAGTTCATTTTTAATGAATAGTGAAAATACTGTATTTTAATTCAAAACCTCCTTTTAATATAATTTATTTATATGGTTAGATTATCTTTTTAGTTTTGTTTAAAATTTAGTTAGAATATATTTTTACCATTTAATCAAATGGTGGTCATTGGAATTAATTTTACTTTGAAATTGGACATAAACAAGTGTCAATCTTTTGATAGATATTGTTTCAAAAAACACGCTATTTGTTTTGACAGCAGAAATTAATTATAAAATTAATTAATGAAAATTCTATGTTTTTAATTTGGTAAAATATACATCATTTCGGAATTTGGAATATCAAATTTACTTTGGATAAATTTTTTGTATTTTTTTCACAAATGTTTATTTTCAATGAATAGTGAAAAATACTGCATTTTACTTCAAAACTGCTTTTTCATCTAATTTAATTATATAGTTAGATGGTCCTTTTAATTGGTTTTAATGTGAAATTTAATTATTTTTTACCATTTAATACAATTTTTTTCATTGGAAGTAATTTTACTTTTCAATTGGATGTAAAAACAAGTCAATCTTTTGATAAATTTTACTTCTCAAAAACCCGTCTTTGGTTGTGACAACGTGAATTATTTTTAAATAAATTACTGAAAATTCTATATTTAAAATTTGGTAAAATTTATTCCATATTTGGAATCATAAGGTCCAAATTATGTAATTAAGACTCTTTTTTTGGACATTATGAATAGTGACGACGGTAATTATCTTTAATTATCGTGATTAATTAGTAATCAGGTAGTTAAGTGTAATAAAATAATATCATAATAATATAAAATGACCCCAACATGTGTCTAAATCATCTTGTTTGAGTCATGGGCGACCATGGGAATATTGTTTACCAAACTTGAGGGCCCATGGAGTCACATGGGTGTGATAGTGAAATTTATGACATTATTTTTTTTACAGAAGAGAAATATAACAAAGGTTTGTATATCCAATGTAAAAGAATTTTAATTTTGTATACATAAATGATCTCTTAGACTATAAATAGTCATTGTAAATTTAAAAATATTTCCTACATCATGGTATTTTTTCTATAATTTTTAGACATTAAATAAATAAATTTATTTATGACACCATGATGATGCAGTGATAACCTCATCAATGAACGATTTCAATAAAATGAAAAGATAAGGTAAAATATAAGGCTTACACTTGTATAAAACCTATTTTTATGGGTTAATTTTGAACCCTTATCACTTTATCCTCGAAATATATCATTGTGGGACCTTTAAAATCTGAAAACCATTTTATAATAAAATAACATTTCAAGACTTTCCAAAGGTGACCCTCCTCCCTCTTATAAAAGGCCCCCACCTCTACCCCCTTACCAACACCTATCAAGCCCTTGTCTCATCCAACCTATGCTCATATTATCTTTCCACATCCCTCTATTACTCCTAGAATCCTAACATAGGGAAGAAGTCTTTCCAAGGAAGCCTTTGGCTCAAATCAAAAAGAGTTTCCCGATTTAGAGGTAATGTCTTCTCTCGAGTTTCCTTCTTTTATTTTACTTCTTCACTCACCACTATCTTATTATTATTTGATCCGATAATAAAAATAGTATCCTAAATATAATAGGATGTTGTTATGATAAGTATTATACCTACACTTACACACACCTCCATCTAATGGTTAAATAACATACTGTTTCTGTGTGTGGCGAATTACTGTCTCACGAAATGATGATTGTTCAATATTCTTTTAACACTTTCATAGTGTCCATTATGATGTCAATGTATTTATATATGATATATATGGTATTTAGTTTTTCTATATTCTTCTGAATTTTGTTTTTAAATCAAATCTTTATGCTTTTCATGTTGTGGAACTGAGATAATTTCATCTGAGGAAGTGTGGACTACCGCCCCCTCAAGTGATGTGACTCGTTCATGCCAAACATGGAATTTATAAATAATGTAATTAATGAACTTATTTTACCTATATAACATATATATTATACTGGAATTATAATATATATATGTCTCATTTAGTTTTAATTCCATTAATATAACAAAGAAATAAAAGTAGTGTTCATGCGTACGTACTGTCTACCGTCTCCATGAACGGTGCATTTCATTTTTTATCTCCAAATGTTATGGAACAGTATAAAATGAATATATATTGGATATATATGATATTTAAATCATTTATACTATTATGGAGATGATTTACTTATAACTACATGGGCAATTCTTTTCAAACAAGTTCATTTTTGACTCATGTATCGAACATCGGCAAAATGTATGATATGAACTCACATAATTAACTAATTATTATAAAATGATAATATGTGATATTAATTGAATAATAAAATATAAAGGAATTAATTAATAAATTATAAATTGACCTAAGTTTATTATTCAGGAATATAAAGAAACGAACAAGACAAGTCGAACTTTAGGTAATGGGATTTCTTATCTCACTTTTAATTCTGTGAGATTTTCATTGTTCGCCACTTATTTATTTCATGCGGTGTATTGTGTAATGAAATTTCATATATATTATCATGATTATATTTATATTCATGGTATTAAGTGATTCATTTGGTTTTTATTATCTTCTGGTCATACGACTCGATTGATTACAATGAGGTAAGGGGTTTTTATCTCACTGTTTATTCTAGTGAGATTCATGCTATAATTGTCACTATATCCTTTGAGTGGTGTATGTAATGCCCATTATTCTAATCTTTGTGTAATATAATTTCATTTATGGGTATTTATATCAACATTTTATAGTCCTTCTTTCATGGGGTGTACGTTTCGAAAGTTACCCAAATCGTTAAGGGAACCTTTCACCCTCCCCGTTTTCAAAGACTTATTTTTGTTAGGTCTTTTAATTTACATCTTCTTATGTTGGGATATGTTCTTATATATCCTTATTTTTGTAAATTTTATGTCCAAGTGATGATATAACCTTTTATCTCTTGTCAACTGATTTTATGAATTTTAAAGTGACACCATTTGGCTGTCGAATTTCTGTAAGTGAACTTCTTATCCCAATTTCAATTCTTTGGGTTAAACCTATACTTCAAGATTATGTCGTGATATGGTTATGTGTGGATGACCTCTGATTCTTTTACACATAATATGCACTTATATTGTATGTATTTATATTTTCAACACATAATTATGAAATTGATTTATTCTTAATCTAAGGATACCATCTTTGTAAGGGACTTCATCTCAATATCCTTTCATTAAGGCATACTTCAATTTATATACAACCTACTTTTATTAGTTGTATAATAATGACTTTTGACTTTTAATTTCATTCAAAAGGAATATTTTTACATGAATCGTTTTACTAAATGACAAAAGGAATGTTTTTGTCTTACATATACGGCGACAACGAATTCTCCGCCGCCATGACCATTAATTGAGTTTCGGCTTCCTCTACAAGCCATAAATATTTTGAAAGAAAAATAAATACCATGTTTTACTTTTCTTTTATTTTGGTATTGAAAATGGTTTTGATAATGTTTTGATTATATCAATGTGTTGTATTGATATATTGTGATTGAAATGTGGAAATGTTATGTTTACTTTATGCATGTTTTATGTGATACGATTATGTTATGGTTCTTGGGCATTGTTTATAATGTCGAGTGGTTCCATGAAAAAATAAGGGTGGGTGAGCTCGAGATAGCTCTCCAATGCATTGGGTAACATGAAGGAGTTAAACGCTAAGGTTTCTCTGAAGAGATTTAGGGAATATACTTCGATGGGTATCCCAAAAGTAACCATGAGGGTTACTCCCTACGTAAGAATGTTATGAATACCTCATGTTACCTTTATGTCTTATTATTTCAATGTGTTTTTCACAAATTTTATGATTTCATGAGGTATGTTAAAAATATTATGTTATGTATATATTGATGATCTAATGTTTTCTTTCCTTTTTTTATAACCCTTACTGAGCTTTTTATGCTCATCCCATGTTTTTGAAATGTTTTCCACAGTACTTAAAGATGAATAGGGTGAAGGATGGGATCATGGAAATACATGCTATCTAAAACATGGAACTATTAATTTTTCTTTTTTAAGAGTTTTTATTTTATGAAAAAAATAGAAACTGATTAGAAGTATCTAATTTGTAATATTTTGAGATGTAGTATTTATTTCCTAATTCTCTAAAAATCTAAAACTGAAAAGATCATCAATGTGAATTATTCATTTAATTCATGATTATGTAATGTTATATGTCTAGTTCCTTATACCTATATAGTTTTAGCAATATAAATTTGTTTTAGGTTGTTTGATTCATATTTAGGATAAAGAATAATGACATAATTTATTACCTTGGTTAAGGTATGTGGTTTATGGGAATGACCAGCATCAATGCTAATAGGGTCATTTGGTTTTTATTGTACTGATATTTGTTCCACTATCAGTTCCCTTTGATCCTTCTTTATATGTTGGTTATCCAAAGCATATTGGAAAATCATATATTTAAAGTCATTAGTTTTTTTCTACAATCCATAAATTATAATATATGTATCTTCTTAAGGTTTTTTATTCTCAAAATATGTTTGAGGAAACAATCCTAAAACTACACCTCTTACACGACCATATTATTTTGGCCTATTCAAATCTACTGAAAGTAGTTTTTCATATAGCATGGTCACTATTGATTCAATTGTATTAACCATATAAAACAATTAACATAAATAGATATTTTTATGTAATGATATTATAAATTATAACAAATTAGTATTGTGGAATACATATAAATGTTTCCCATACTACTTTTGTGTTTTCATCAAATAGTTTAACCTATTTATTTATTGAGGACTCCTTCTATAGCACATGACTAGGGATGGAAGTGTTTTCATATTTTTATTCATAAATATTTATATAAACATAGGAACATGTGTTGTCTAATATCAAATAAAACTTTTATTATTGATTTAAAATACGTACCATTTTCTTCTCTAGTGAAGCATACCCCATCCATGCATTGTGATGGAGATACATTGGTTTTTATGCATGTTGTTTATTTTCTTCACTAATTTTTTTGTTTCATAAATTAATATGTTTTAATCTAATTGGATAAAATAAGTAATTTAAAATAATATATTATTGACTATAATACACTTGATATGATTTATCATTATCATGGATGATGAAATCATTCCATTTTTACTTCTTTATTATGTGTTCATATGTAACTGGTGGGTGAGGATTTACTTTACCCTCATCATACCTATGATTAATCTTGGTAAGAAGAGTTTGGAAGCCTCTATGGTATTTCCAAGTTTCCATTAAGATATATTTATTATAGAAATCATCTAAAATAATCAAACTCTTCAAGTAATAATCAAAATTAAATCAATTTTTCATTATATTAGATTTCTATAAAATATAGAAATTATATCATAACATTACCTTAATATCTTCAAATATGGTTTCCTTCATTATAGGATAGACATGGTCCCAAAAATCTATATCCATTGGATCATTAATTCTCATTATTACCCCCATATTACTAATGAACATTTATTTTATGGGGTCAATAGTTTTTCCACATTGATTCCATCCAATATAAAATTTTATATCATTTATTCTTACCATGATAATTTTAATCAACGTAGTGATGATACATTGTTCTTTTTTATTTTCTTCAGCATTATTTTGATCCCATGTTAATTTTGTTGTTTTAGCATAAACTACCCACTCTTAAATAATATTGAAAACATCCTCATGGGAATAAGTCATTTTCGGCATGTGTATTGAAGCATTTAATTTATATTATGTTAATAAATTATAGATCACATAATATTATGAAGAAAATCATACTATATTAGAAATACTATAACATTCTCATTGAAATAACTTTATTTTCTTTAAAGGATAAAGGTATTTGGTTCCACTATCAAGAATCCAAATACCTTCTTTGTGGACCCCAATAATATATATGACATTTTCTATATCGAAACTACCATGAAATGATTGTTATTTACCAATGAAAGGTTTATCCTTGATTGGATTTTAATATGAACCTATAGTTGTTTTAGTCACTAGTAGGAAAACTTACCAATTCCTATTTGTTGAATCTGCACTTCTTGTGATTATATTGTGAATGTCTCATCCTTATACACTTGCACATTTAAATTCACTTTCACAAAGCTCGTTTCATCAACTTTCACGACACTCCTATTTTCAATCCATTTGTTTTAATAAATATGTACTTCAAATGTTGTATAATCTGACTCATATATATGTTTGATAATGTTGAAGTATGAAATTTTTTCAAAAACTGGATTTATATAATTGGAACCAGGTATGTACATTTATTCTAACATAGGAATAACTGTACTATTTTAAATCATACAATTGTCATCATGATATTTTGTATATAATATATAACCGTTAATTTTAATTACAATGTAAGATACGACATTTTCACTTGATCCTCTATCTAGAAATATAATTTATTCGAAAATGGAATTCGTATTTTCAAATAAATATTATAAATATGATATTAGAACAATCCTATAAACTTTTGATTATGTGTATTTGATATACACACTTCATTCCTTGATGGATTTGAATGTCTATAAATTTCTTTGTGGGCATCAATGTATGGATCAACGTCATCACTATTTGGTAAAATGTAAATGTGATATTTCTCCCAATATGAGATGGTAATCGTAAGAAACATATATTTAGAAAATACCTTATTCTATAAGGAATCAACAGTTATGAGACTTTAGGAGACGGATTATGTCAACAACTGATTTGTAATCAGTAAAGAATTAAATAGATTCTTCAATAATATATTGTTCTGTGAAACAAAATTCTAGATGGATTCGATTCATGACATACCATTTCAAAATATTCATATATCGTTCAATGGGTAACATCTATCTATAATGGACAAGACCACATTGTTGAACCTCTCTAACCATATGAACCATCAGGTATACTATTATATCAAATAATGATGGTGGAAAGAACATCAATAACTCACATAATGTCATTAGAACCTCATTATTCATGATCGAAAACTTAATCATGTCTATAAAATTATTTCATATAGCATTGAAAAAAATTTGATTCTAGTTAATGGTATTTATACTTTTTTTTATAGAATGCAACATAAATCCACGTGAATCGAATATTGCATCAAAACATTATAGTCATGTGATTTTAGTCTTTAAAACGTCCAATTATTCATTAACATGATTTTTTTTATATTTTATGAATACCCCTATGGTACTTTTATACTAATAAGTGAAATGAAAAATTTTAATTTCTCTTTTCTAGAAAGAGTGTAAACTTATAGAGGAAGAAAAATACACCTTTACCCTTCACCGGTGCCTAATCTTCCTTTATCCCCATGTTAATCATGTCTAACCTAGAAATGATGACACCTTTTTTCACGAACATTTAGTAAGCTTCCAATAAAGCTATCAAATACATTTTTCTACATACATGACATCAAGATAATTTTTGATGTACAAACTATTAAAAAAAATTTAAATCCAAGAAAATCGATCCCTTTTTCCACCCTAATTTTATAAGTTTTTTCAAAAATGGTTTACTGAAAAAAAAAGTTTCAATATAATTTACTTTATTGAAAATTTGATCACCCATTAGTGGTGATAGTGTTGTACCCTGTTTGATATTTCCATTCAATGTCGTCATCTAGGACCATTATTTTTATCTCAAGGTAAAAAAATTTATGGTGTCCAAAAAACACAGACTTCGAGTAAAGTTTCAATAACAGTGGGTAGGTTCACTATTAACAAATGGGACTCCCCAAAATTATTTAATGTTATAGCCTGAAAATTTTCCTAAATCATAAATTCATTTGTCATCTCATACAACATGGAACTCAGTGTGAATTATTCACATCTATGAGCATCATACATTATAACACATATATCCCACATAAATTTTAGATCTTCGATCAATGCATCCAAATAGACATCCGTATCATCAATGGGATGTTTTGGTCCAGATATAAGAAAAAAAATATAATGTATTTGTGATTCATAAATAACCATGGTGGAAAGTAATAATTTTCTAATATAACTGGCCATTTAATATGAGTACTACTTTTAATGAAAAATGGATTTATTCCATCTGTAGATAATAAATAATGGATGTTTCTTGGATCATTTCCAAATTTAGGATACTCATAATCAATTTCCTTCCACTGAAAAGATTCTTCTATATGATGTAGTTTCCCATATTAAATTCTTATAACTACAATCCATGTAAATTTTCTCATGGTTTTCGGACATCCATATATTATTCTAAATAGATGAATGATTTTAAATTACTATACATATTTCGAATAACTTCACTCATCTATCTTGTATTCATTCTCACCAGACATAGGTAATTTTATAAGTGAAATATAGTCCTTACAAAACAATATGAAATCATTTTTAAAATCAATAATTTATTTTAGAGATCATTCCCATTGAATATATAATTCTTTTAGTGTCATATATTTGATAATGAAGTTTGTTTTCTTCTAGTACCATATCATTTAGGAGACCAAGTACTTTTGTAAAGTTGGTTTCTCTCCATCTTCTACCAGCATTAAAATTATATAACTTCAATTCAACTAACAATATTATGTATTTATTATAATCGATATATAATGATCTCTTTGAAAATATATTTAACTTCTCCAAAAACTTTTTTCAATCATGCTGGTAATATTTAATTGAAATTTTCAATTATTCCTTATGATCTCTATCATTATTTACACTAGTATTCATATAAAATGATCTATAAACCGTAGTATCATCCTAATACATGTGCACATTTATTTTTTCACTATGTTTAGCCAAAAATTATGTCTTTGATCTATTCCATAACAAATCAAATGTTCTTATAACTCTTCCAAATTAATTTTTCTTGAATAAAAAAAACGTAATCTTGGATATTGGATTTGAGAAGGGTCATATGCAAGATCTTTTTCAGAGTAGATTAACTCTTTAACTCCATATACATAATATTTTTCCTATGATTACTGTGCATCAATTTTCAATTCATATTTATCCTATTATGTTCATAATATATTCATTTCTTACAAAAAATAAAACCATACGCATAAGATAATAATAATAAAAGGATAATGTTATAGATAATTATAATAAGGGGAACCCAACAATTAAATGTTATTGTTTATGATTATTGACATGTTATCATTTTATACATGGGTGACATGAAAATAAACAACCTTGGGTAAACATTTTATTATTGGTATAGGTTCTGGATTTCATGTTGTGTAGGAAAACCAATGGTAATAAATTCATTGGTAAATAAATTTTTATTATTATTAAATAGAGGAATTATCATTGAAATACTTGTTCTTACTTTAAATCATTTGTGGCTAATATTTATAAATTTTTGTTAAAATTTCATTCGAAAACAAATAAAAGGAAATATGATCACCAGATTTTGACCTAGGTTCAAGGAGATTGAAATTTCATGAAAAAATATATGGAAGTGTTTTTGATTATAGAAGATAATTTGGCTTCCATGCTACTCTTTTTTTCTATAGATTATTCTAGACCATGTATTATAGGAATACTAAAAATAATATTTGTACCATAACCCACTAAATAACAGCTATTTCAAAAATAGTATAGTTATCTATCATAGGTATATTTTACATATCCTATAATATCCAAATCCTCAATTCAATTTCCTTGAAAAAACCACAAATACTTTCCGTTAATATACATTTAAAGAAATTGGTTATCATGGATTTCATATCATTAATAGCCAAAAATTTCTAATTCTACCTATAAAAATGACACATATCACTATAAGACTTCTACTGCATCTAGTATTCAAAAAATTCATAGGTACATCCAAAATTGTATGATCATTTTTAAAAAAATTCATACCATATGTATGGTTATGGGATATTTTATAATTTTTTAAATTTATTCCACTATATTCTAATCTTATGGGTGTCGAAGAAAAATTTATTTTAAATTTAAAATACATATGGACAACACTAAAATAATTATTAATGATATAAAATAGATAATAATAATAATAATATTGTGTACATGTCTTAATCAGACTAAATAATGTAAACTAACCATATATTTTTTCCAACGGATCATACATCTACTATAAATACCCAGTTGATGCTCGTATTTCATAATTCTGACATTATAATTTCTTGAGACACATTAGACAATAAAACTGTCATGACCCGCCTTCACCAAGATGAGAGAAGAGACAGCAGATTGCCAGACCCTTCTTTGTTTAAGTTGAAGGAGAGATAATGACCCCCGAGACCCGCCTTCAATAGGTCCCGGAGTGGCAACTGGCACCAAGGGTATAGAATCACACACAAGATGGAAGGCATTACCCTTTTTCTTTAATAGGATTAGGAGATAAGATAGTAAATCCCAACAACACCAAAACTGGGGTTAAAAGGAAAACCAAAGAAAACCATTCCCATATGTATGTTACAAAAGTAAATACCACAAGTACAAGGGGACAACAAAGGTAAAGTACCAAAGAAAAAAAATAGCAACTGCAACTATCCCACCGTCTGAACTAGTACCGCCCTCTACGATCCCTGAAGTCCTCCTGGAAACATGAAAGCATTTTTATATACGTAGGTTGATCATACAAGTATACTCCGTAGGGAAAGTCAAAGACTCTTGTTCATAAGTGGGGAGGCATTATAACGTCCAGTGAGAAAGAGACAACCAAAGCACCTAACAAGGAAAACTATCCACCCAATCCTCACCAAGGAACACTCCCCAAATAACGCAATTCAAGTAATGTATAGTAATATCACAATGACATTTGGGTACCCCGCGCAACATTCCCACTGGTTATTGAAGAAATCCTATGTATCAAACCAATCCCACCATTCTCACCGTAGTCCCACTGCCACACCCCACCAGCACACACCAGGCCCACAACTACACATCCTGCCCATAAACACCTGGGCCACAACCACCACGCATAACGACGCCCACAAACACCTGGGCCAGAAAAAATGCTGCCACGCCCGAAGACACCTAGGCCTCATCCCAAAGACTCTTGGGAAACAACCTGCCCGCACACACCTGGGCCAACCACCACAAATTCCTTGCCCGAAGAATCTTGGGCTATAATGGACCTCAGGGCATCACAGCCTCCTTGAAGAGTCTTAGGATATTTGTAAAAGGGAGTAGAAAAGGAGCTAATAACCAGCCACTCATAGGAGTGTTGGGAAAGACACCCTCCCCCGTTAAATGGGGGTTTTCGGCACTAAGTGCTCAACTTGGTTGGGGTGCGAATAAGAAACATAAAAACTACAGAGATACTTATAGGTAACAAAAACTCATCCCAACCTCCGGTTTCCGAAGCCAACCTAAGAACAAAAACCCTGTTACTATTCATTCATAAAGGAAAAGGTACAGCACTCACGGCCAAGTCACAACTCATTTCCAGAACCAATTACCCATTTAACCTATTTTTAGTTTCATGTTCAAGTGATCCCATTTAAGTAAATTCTGAACAACTGGGAAAATAACAGGCATAACCACAAGCCAGAGAAATAGAAACATCCAAACAGTAATTTAAGCATTCACATATGGTTCTCTTGTGAAGTCACAACAACAAAGGGATCAGTGAGATACCTCAAAGTACTGGAACCAAACCAAGCCTCAAGATACAGCCCCACACCGCTTAAAATTCACATCCAACAACCGTTCCGCAATGGAAGATCCCATCTCACCCACATCACCCCATGAGAATAAAACAGTACAACACACCTAATACCATAAAATAGTAGGGAAACTTCCAGGTTCAAGAACATCATTCACTAAGTTTTCTTCATTCTGTTTGGTTAATCGGGGTGATCACAAAAAGTTTGTTGTTCACTGGTCATTCATTTAATCTGCTGAGTTTACGTGATTAACCAAATTCTCATGTTGGATCCATTAAATCATCATAGAAGACGGTGGTTCATTAATGCACAAAGAAAGACCACCAACGATCATGATTTTCAGTGGGCATAGGCCCGTACAATTCACAACATAAATAATCAAGGGTATGGAAAAGCAGTAGAACATTGATCACACCCCACCTTAATTCTTTAAAGTCCATTTGTTATCTTCATTAATGTTTGGTGTCATCCATCCCACAGAAACCATAGCTTACCCATCCCACATGATACACAATAAGAGAGACGAAGGAAAAACTCTACTTGTTTGATCAAGGATCGAAGTTCTTCTCCACACACCAAGAACGAGGGATACGCGACTTGCAGGGGAGGAATGTTGGGGAATCCAAGGGTGAATAGAAAATATTTGGCACAGGCGCACCACTTGCCATAGGAAGGGAAACTCCAAACACACCAGGAAGAAAGGATAAAAAAAGAGGAAGAAGATGAATAAATTCCGTGCAATATAAGGATGAGATCTAGTTGTCACGTGATATGGAATTTTGAACGACTATATGGTCGGATCGTGGTTTCACCACGCGGTTGGGTGGTTACACACGACTGAATTAATTTTTATTTAATAACTATTATCGAAAAAAGGTGGTAACAGCTGTAAATTTGAAGGATTTTATATAAACAGAGGGGAAACATTACGCGGACACATAGCTAGGTCCGTTGAGGGTCTCCCCACACCGGTCAGCGACGCACAGATCGGTCACACCGATTGGAGACACGCTGATCAGTTGCACCGGTCGACGACGCACCGATCGGTCCCACCAATCGGCGATGCACCGATAAGCGACGCACCGATCGTGTCCCGTCGGTCGATCGCACACCGAAATGACGCCCTACCACCGAGGTGCCACCCTTAGGATCCGGAATTTGGAAAAGGGATGAGCCATGAGGGTATGGTCCATTACATGAGATACCTCTCAAACTATTCTTTCCCTCGAGAATCAAACCAGACCCGAAGAAAAGAGGGTGTCCGAAAAACCACCCCGAAAGATTCCTCTCAGGAGTGAACCTCTCTGATATATAGGAACACCTCCCCCTTAAGATACCATGAAAAATTAAAGGGTCAATCTATCCAATCATTTGGGTTAGGGAGTTTCTTCCTCCATGTCAAGATAATATCCGCTTTGGGTGGAACTGACTCACCCGCACGGGTTTAATCGCAGCCACCTTAATGCATCTTGATTAGGGATCGAGTCCTCCCCTTCCCGTAGTCAGGACTTTTCACATGCATCTAGAGAATAAGGAAAACTATACATTCCATAGTTAACAAGGTAAAGTGTTCCATGACAAAGAAGTATAACAGAATAAAACTCAAATCTGCTCTGGGTATTGGGCGCACATCTTTGCCTCCCATTCCCAGGTACTCTCTTCCAGCCCACCATGTCTCCACAACACACGAACTAAAGGAATAGTCTATCCACGGAGCACCTTTTCCTCATGATCCTCGATCCTTATAGGTCTTTCCACAAATGTCACATCGGCCTCGATGTCCAGCTTTCCCCATTCAAGGATGTGTGAATCATCATGTAGATACCGTTGGATTTGAGACACATGGAAGACATCATGTATTCTCAGTAGAGGCGGTGGTAGCGCTAGCGGATATGCCACTTCTCCCACCTACCGCAACACTTCTAATGGTCTGATGAAACTCGGAGATAGCTTAATCCCCCTGCCGAACTTCCATTGCCCACGCCGAGGGGAGACCTTCAAGAATACATGGTCCCCGACCCCGAACTCCAAGGGTCTCCTCCTATTATCGGCATATGACTTCTTCCGGTCCTGATCCGCCTTCATCCTCTCCCGTATAAGCTGAACCTTCTCTGTAATTCTCTACACCACTTCCAGGCCAAGAAAACTTATTTCCCTAACCTCGGTCCATCACACGGGTGAGAGACATGGCCTTCCATACAAGGCTTCTAACGGAGCCATGCCGATGGTATTGTGGTAGATATTATTGTAGGAAAATTATACCAGAGGCAAGTGTCGCACCGACGATCACCCAAAATCTAGAATACATGCTCATAGCATGTCCTCCATTGTTTGGATTGTGCGCTCTATTTTTCCATCTGTCTGGGGGTGGAAAACAATGGTAAGACGTAGCTGGGTTCCAAAAGAATGCTTCAATCCTCTCTAGACACGTGAGGTAAACCATGCATCCCTATCCTAGACTATGGACATTGAAACTCCATGAAACCACACCACCTCATCCATGTATCTTCGTGCTAAGGCATCCTCTGCACCCGACTCCTTGATCTCCAGGAAGTGAGCCGATTTCATTAACCTGTCCACCACTACCCAGATATCATCACGACCTCCTTGAACCTTGGGTATCCCTATGATAAAATCTATCAAGATGTCATCCCACTTCCACTTGGGGACGTCTAAAGGCTACCACAAGCCGCCTAGAACACGGTGCTCCGCCTTCGCCTGCGGACACACTAGGCACCTGGCCACGAACTCTTCCACCGTCCGCTTCACCCCGAGCCACCAGAACTGACGCCTCAAGCCCCGGTACATTTAGGAAACTCCCGAGTGAAATTCTAGGGGTGAGTTGTGGAACTCACCAATAACCCTCTCACGCATCGCCTCTGAAACAAAAAACTTTCTTCAGAAAAGCATCTGATTCTGACCATCCTCCATCCACCCTTATGGAGCATCACCTTGGTTAACCCGATCACGCATCACTTCACTCTCTATGTCTCCCCACTGAGACTCCTCCACCTACCGTAGTAGAGAAGACTAGACTATCATCTGATACAGGAAACCTCTACCACCATCCATCCTCGCATCCAGGTGCAGGGCTGCAAACTCCTCCATCGCCTTCCAAGAATCTGCCGACTCTCGAACCGCATCCTTATGCAACTTCCTGCTCAAAGCATAGACTGCCACATTCCCGTTTTTTGAGGTGTAGGAAATCTCGAAGTTGTAGTCTTGAAGGAACTCCATCCACCTTCGCTTCCGTAAGTTCATATCCTGCTGGGAGAAGATATACTTCAAGATTTTGTGATCCGTGAAGACCACAAAGTGCTCCCCGATGAGGTAATACCGCCACAAATTTAGTGCAAAAACGACCACCGTAAGCTCCAGGTCATGTGTGGAATAATTACGCTCATGAGGACATAAATTTATAGACCCATAAGATATCAACCCTTGACATTGCATCAGCACACACCCGAGGCCTTGTCCTGAAGCATCACAGAATACTTTATACATAGCCCCTTCTACTGGTAACCTCATCATTGGGGCAATTACCAAATTCTCTTTCAGATAGATAAAGGGTGCCTCGCATTGCCCATTCCACACAAAAGCCTGGTCCTTCTTGGTCAAAACTATCAAAGGTGCTACAACTCAGGAGAAGTTGGGCATGAACCTCTGATAGTAACCTGCCAGTCCAAGGAAACTACGAACCTCTGCCACGTTCTTCGGTGCTTACCAAGAAACAACTGCCTCGACCTTCGATGGGTCCACTATTATTCCCTACTTGGACACCACGTTCCCAAGGAAGTGCACTTCTTGCATCCAAAACTTGTACTTGGACAACTTCCCATAGTGTTGGCGCTGTCAGAGGACCTATAAAACCGTCCTCAGGTGCTCAGCATGATCCTCCTCTAATATTGAGTAGATTAGGATGTCATCAATAAATACGACTATGAACCAATCCAGGTCTTCCCGGAAGACAGATTTCATTAGCCCCATGAACACAGATGGAGCATTTATAGCACCGAACGACATGACCACAAACTCAAAGTACCCATATCTGCATCTGAAGGCAGTCTTCGAGATATCACCCTCGTTCACCCTCATCTGGTGATATCCCAACTATAGGTCAATCTTGGAGAACCAACCTGCCCCTTTTAACTGGTAGAAAAGGTCGTCTATCCTTAAGAGAGGGTAACAGTTCTTGACTATTACCAGATTCAGTCTCTGGTAGTCTACGCACAGCCTGAGACCACCATCTGCCTTCTTTGCGATTAAGACTGGAGCACCCCATGGTGATGCACATGGTCAAACAAAACCATTCTTCATTAGATAGTTAATGTGAATCTGCAACTCTTGTAAATAAAAATGTGTCATCCGGTAAGGAGCTATCAAAATTGGATGGGCACCAGGTTGCAAGACTATCCCGAACTCAACATCACGTCGAGGTGGTAGTGTTGCCAACTCCTCAAGGAAGACATCCATAAACTCACTGGCGACCCCTGAAACATCCACCATTTCTGCATCCGCCGACTCCACTAATAGCTCAGCTAACAAGGAAAGGAGGGGATCCTCTCACCTGTTGATTTTCTGGAAACCCCACTCGCTAATGAAAGGTACACGTCAACCCCCCAAATCTAAAAACATAACCATTCCTCAGAAGCAGTCAATGATGGAACATACAGAGAACAGCCAGTAAATGACTAGGATGACATCGTAAGGTTGTATCTACAACAGTAGAAGACCCCTGATAGACTGATGTGTCCCTATCATCAGTTTACACCCTTGACAAACATAAAACAAATCGGTCTGACCTCCGACTGGTCTGCTCAGCACTAGTGGCACTGGAATTCTCTTAGCATCTAAACCCAGAGCACAGGCCAGAATAGGTGCAACAAAGTAGTGTGAAGCTCATGTATCGGACAAAGAATAGGCAAGGGTACTAAACAAGATGACCGTACCTAGAAAGACTTCTGGCCCTGCTGGAACAGCTACCTCTGTGGCGTGAAACTGTCCGCGCCAAGTTCCTATGCCTCTCATCTGTCAGCCACCTCCCCGACCATGCCCTGGTAGAGGTCCCTGAGGGAACCCTAGGGTCAGCCTCCTTCTACGAAGCCTACCATCGGAGGAGCGGGAGCTCGCTGCCCCTTCTTCTGCTGCTGAAAGGGTCTGCCTGGAAACTGCTACTGCTAAGGTGGGTGTTGATTCTGCCCACCACCGCTGTACTACACTCTATCCGGGAACTGGTTCCGACGGTTCCCATGGCTTCCACATATGAAGAATATCAGCCCTAGGCTCAAAAATAAGGTGAGAGGGCCGGGATATCGAAACTCGAACTACTGAGGAATGCTTCCTGCTGGTCCAAACCTAGAGGGCCCTGATGTTGGAGGCTTACTACTGAAGGCTTTCCCCTTCGAAGAACCCAACTGGATTCCCTCTCGTGATACACCTCCCAACATGTGCATCCTCTCCACCACTTCAGCATTCCTCTGGACCTCCAAGTACGTCGGTAGGGTGAAGGGAGTAACGAAATACTGAAGAGAAGTTCAGAGTGCCTCCTCTAAACGTCTCGCCTGAGACTCCTCATCCAGAAAAAGGTCCGAAGTGAAGCGGAGGAGATCCTTTAACTTGATCCCCAACTCTCTCACTGACATGCTCCCCTGCTGGAGGGAGAGTAACACCTGCCTCTTCTCAGCCTTCATCGTGGAAGAGAGGAATTCCACCCAGAACTCCCTCTTGAAGTCAGCCCACAACACCTCAGCCTCCCTCTTCTCCCCAAGAAAATGCGTCCACCACTGACGCGCTACTCCCCGCATCTGGCTTACATCTAGAGGAACCCATTACTCCATCGGAGCCCGGATCAAGCTGAAAGCTATCACAATATCCTCTATCCTACTCTCTGTCTCCATGTCTGAGATGCTGCACTCATACTTCCCAAGGGTCTGCCGTTGAAAATCTTGAAGCATATTCTACCACTGATCGTCCTCCTCCTCTCGGTCAGCCCTCTATCAATCATCCAAGTCAACCTCTTGGGCCTCGATCACCCGCACTGCTCGTGTTCATCTCCCAGCTACCATAGCTACAAAGTAAACAAGGAATGCCTAATACCAAGTAGTGTAGAATATTTTTCTTACATTTTCTCAGACTTATTATTCATTTTAAATCCCTAAAATACCCTTAAAACATAAGAACACAAATCATCTTGAGGCATGTACCTTCACTAAGATCTCAACCCAGCAATCAGTGCAGCCTCACTTAGTCATTCGGTAGGCCCATAGTTCTTATATCGGATCAGAGGGGGCCCTAAAATCCCATGTCCTAGCCGGTCTTCCCTAGCCTATTTCACGCACCAAGATCACCCAACATTGTTTCCCTACCATTCCATGCAATCCTCACTGTGCCTAACCCCATACTTCATCCTATCTCTCAACCTTCCTCTCATACCATTCTTTCATGACCCGCCTTCATGAAGATGAGAGAAGAGACAACAGATTGCCAGACCCTTCCTTCTTCAATTTGAATGAGAGATAATGACCCCCGAGACCTGCCTTCAGTAGGTCCCAGAGTGGCGACTAGCACTAAGGGTATAGAATCACATACAAGATTGAAGGCATTACCCTTTTTCTTTAATAGGATCGAGAGATAAGGGAATAAATCACAACAACACCAAAATTGGGGGTGAAAGGAAAACCAAAGAAAACCATTCCCATATGCATGTTACAAAAGTAAATACCACAAGTAAAAGGGGACAACAAAGGTAAATTACCAAAGAAAAGAAAAAAAGTAGCAACTGAAACTATCCCACCATCTGAGCTAGTATGACCATGCACGATCCCTGAAGTCCTCCTGGAAACCTGAAAGTAGTTTTATATATGTAGGGTGAGCATACATGTATACTTAGTAAGGAAAGACAAAGACTCTCGTGCACAAGTGGGGAGGAATTATAATGCCCTGTGAGAAAGAGACAACCAAATCACCTAACAAGGAAAACTATCCACCCAAGCCTCATCAAGGAACACTCCCCAAATAACACTAGTCAAGTAATGTATAGTAATAGAACATCGAAATTTGGGTACCCACGCCACTTTCCCACATGTTATTGAAGACATCCTACGCATTGAACCAATATCACCATTCTCACTGCAGTCCCACTACCACACCCCGCCTGCACACACCTAGGTCGTAACTACACATCCCGCCCGCAAACACCTAGGCCACAACCACCACGCATAACCACGCCCGCAAACACCTAGTCCAGAACAACTACTGCCACACCCGAAGACACCTGGGCCTCATCCCGAAGACTCTTGGGAAACAAATTTCTCACACCGACCTGGGCCAACCACCAAAAATTCCTTGGCCAAAGAATATTTGGCAATAATGGACCTCAGTCCGTCACAGCCTGCCCGAAGTGTCTTGGGCTATTCTTAAAAGGGATCAGAAAAGGAGCTAATAACCAGCCACTCATAGGAGTGTTGGGAAAGACATCCTCCCCCATTAAATGGGGGTTTTCGGCACCAAGTGATCAACTTGGGTGGGGCGTGAATAAGAAACATAAAAACTATAGATATTCATATAGGTAACAAACACTCATCCCAACCTAGGGTTTCCGAAGCCAACCTAAGCACAAACACCATATTACTATTCATTCATAAAGGAAAGGTACAACACTCACGGCCAAGTCACAACTCATTTCCAAAACTAATTCCACATTTAACCCATTCTTGGTTTCATGTTCAAGTGATCCCATTTAAGTAAATTCTGTACTACTGGGCAACTAATAGGCATAACCACAAGCCAGAGAAAGAGAAACAACCAAACAACAATTTAAGCATTCACACCTGATTCCCTTGTGAAGTTACAACAACAAAGGGATCAGTGTGACCCCTCAAAGTACTGGAACCAAATCAAGCCTCGAGATACAACCCCACATCACTTTAAATTCACAACCAACAACTATGGAACAACGGAGGATCCCATACTCACCCACATCACCCCCTAAGCATCAAACAGTACAACACACCTACTACCATAACACAGTAGGGAAACTTCCAGGTTCAAGAACATAATTCACTAAGTTTTCTTCTTTCTGTTTGGTTAACTGTGGTGAACACAAAAGGTTTTTTGTTAACTAGTTATTCATTTAATTGGCCGAGTTTACATGATTAACAAAATTCTCTTATTGTGGAAATTCAATCATCATAGATGACGGTGGTTCATTAATGCACAAAGAAAGACCACCAACACTCTTGATTTTCAGTGGGCATATGCCCGCACAATTCACAACATAAATAATCAAGGGTAAGGAAAAGCATCAGAACAACGATTACACCCCACCTTCATTCTTTAAAGTCCATTTTTTATCTTCATTAATTTTTGGTGTCATCCATCCTACAGAAACAATAGCGTACCGATCCCACATGATACACAGTAAGAGAGACTAAGGAAAACCCCTACTTGGTTGATCGAGGATCGAAGTTCTTCTCCATGAGCCAAGAATGGGGGATGTGCGACTTGCAGGGGAGGAACATCGGGGACTCCAAGGGTGAATAGAAAATCTTTGGCATAGGTGCACCACTTGCCTTGGGAAGGGGAACTCTAAAAAAACCAAGAATAAAAGAGAGGAAAATATGAAGAAAAAAAAGAAATTCTGTGCGATATAAGGATGAGATCCGATTGTCACGGGATATGGAATTTTGAACGGATATAAGGTCGGACCGTGGTTTCACCACATGGTTGGGTGGTTACACATGACTGAATTAATTTTTATTTAATAACTCTTATCGGAAAAAGGTGGTAACAACTGTGACTTTGAAATATTTTACATAAACAGAGGGGAAACGTTATGTGGACACACAACTGGCTCCGTTGAAGGTCTCCCCACTCTTAGGGATTAAAATATTGATTATGGTGCTAAAAATGACCTTGAAACACTTCCCAAAATGTAAAAAGGTCTTAAAAGTGGCGTTACAGGAAAGGCTATAGAAGAAAAAACTCGACAAGCCAGTGTCACACCGATCGGTCGCAGCGATCGATGACACACTGATCTGTTGCACCGATCGGTCGCACCGGTCGGCGACGCACCGAACGGTCCCACCGGTCGGCGACGCACCGATCGGTCACACCGTTCGGCGACGCACCGATCGGCATACCGGTCGGCGATGCACCTATCAGGCGCACCAGTCAGCGACGCACCGATCGGCTGCACTAGTAGGCGACACACCGATCGGCCGCACCACTTGGGGACGCACCGATTGGCCACACCGGTCAGCGACACACCGATCGGCCGCACCGGTCGGCGACGCACCGATCGGTCGCACCGCTCGGCGACCTACCGATCGGTCGCACCTATCTACGATGCACCGATCGATCGCACCGATCCGCGACGCACCGATCAGTCGCACCGATCGTGTCCCGTCGGTCGGTCACACACCGAAATGATGCCCCACCACCGAGGCGCCACCCTTAGGATCTAGAATTTGGAAAAGGGATGGGCCATGAGGGTATGGACCATTACAAAAAACCACCTAATGGAGGTGTGAGTGAGCTTCTTAAAACTTTTTTAATGAGTTTTACCCATTAGATCACATTTTTCTTTATAGAACATCTTAAATTTCTTGGAAATTCAAAAACTAAATATGAAATTTTCAGAATTTCTACGAAAAATCAATCAAACCCCTTCGCAATGTGGTCATTTAAGAATATAACACATGGTTTAAAATTTAATTATCATTTTAAATTTTATATGACAATTGAAACAACATATACCCCTCTAACATCATGTAACTAATTTAATATAAGAAATTCCATACAAAATTCATTAACTGAAAAAAGATTCTTACTAAAACCATCATAATTCATAACCGAAATCAATACCAACATGAGAAAAGTTCTTAATTTATGAAGTCATAATGAAAAAAATTTTTCATATAACAAATCAAATCACCTCTCAATTGTATTAAACCAAAATAAGACTATTACATAATGTGTGTTTTTGCTCAAGTTGAGAGACACCACAATATAATAATAATGATATTGTTATTATATGGAATGGGGCTAATTAATGGTTTAAACATTATTTAATATCTAGAATAAAATTATATAATTTTTAAATATAAATCAAAACTCTAAATAGGCAGTTATGTCTATTGTATATTGCATCGAAAAAAATGAGAATAGATAATTGTTTTGAACATAGGATTCTCTCTTTAATCCTTCTATATCCTTTATAAGAACAAGAAATACAAGATATGTTCTTTCAATACCAAAGAATGAGTGACCCTGAAAAAAAATTTAATACATTCTATTCATTTATCTAGCATCTGGATATTGAGAGGTGTTATTTGGAGATCATTAGAGCACATGTGGATAACCGCTAGAGGGATTCTATCCTTGGATCCTGACAGTGTAACAAAGGAAATCCATATGGGTATTTTCTTGTGGTAAAAACTCATCACAGATGAATGTTCATAAGCCCATGTATTTATTTTATCAGATAATAAATAATTTAATTATAATTATAACATGCAAGATCCACAATCATGGTTTCTGGAAACGATGATTAATGGGAATTTTAATATATCACCAACCACTACATGCCTCTATTGTTCCCATAACCATCCAGTGATATCAAAGCAAACATATTTAAATTTATAATTATTTATTTGATTATTTATCCATACATAATCATGGTTGAGTTTTCATTTCATATAATTCGTTCATTAATCTATTTTGAATTCACATACTTTCACATATTAATCATATTCAGCCAGTGCTTTATTTTTTAATGGTTTTAAGAATAAATGAAGAATGACTAGAGATGACATTTGTAGGTACCAAATATTTGGCTGGTAAAAATAGGTTACCTGGTGTGTAGCCAGAGTCCACATTGTATACCCATTCACATTATACCTAGACGTGTCGAGAAGTTAATTTTACGTGATTCATTTATTAGACACCACTTATAGACTGGGTCGACCTACCACAAGGAAATTGGATACATGGTATGTTTCTTGAAAGTACATGGTGTGTAGTATGATCGAGTTAACACACAGAATCCCTATATGTTTGACTTGGTTACATAGAAATTGAGGTAAATGACATGTTTCTAGACTGCACAATCTCTGTGGTCTCCCATTAAAGGAAAAAAAATTAAAAATTGCATTAAATTTAAATTTTCAACATCATAACCTTATTTTATTGAATTGAAAACTAGTGTTTTCTTGAATATTTAATAATGTTATTAAAGAATATTAAATGATAAATTAAGTTATTATAATTAATATTTTATTATTGGTTCTACTGTTTATTTTCTATAAATTCCATAATTGATGGGTATCTCCAATAAAGATTGGATTATCATTAAGATGAAAGGGAATTAATAAAATAGTTTATTTATTAATTTATTATTTTACTTATTAATGTAATCATGTTTATCTTAATAATAAATAAAGAAAAAGTGAATGAATTATAGCTAGTTACTTTTTCATATTTTAGGCATGTATGACCAATCATGAGATTTACCAATATCTATGTATGTATTGGAATTTATTTAATTTAATTTATTGTATGGGTTTTAGATAACATAAAATTAAATTAAATGATGGTATATGTGTCATCCCTACCTCAATTATTATATAGGACCAACATGTCCAAGTATATTTATTTAACCCCCTTCAACCAATTTTTTAGTTCCCCTCACTAGTATGTGGGAAATAAATAATTGTAATTAATGGAGCATCCCAAGGCTTGTTGAGTTGGTTAAAAGAAAAACCATGATGGTTCCAACTTGGTGATACATAAGTATATAGGTGGAATGTTGTAACTCATGCCATGACCGAAATATGGAGTCGATCCCCTAATTCTTGGGTTGTTTTATTGTCTTCTCATTAAGTCAACCATTAAATAAACTCATAATCTGGTCATTTAGATTATTTATTTATTTTTATATATGAATTATTTATTTTATATATACAGTACCAGAATTATATAAATAAATTTGTTAATATGTAAGATTGAATTTAAATAAATGAATTATACATAAATGTTTCATCCAACATGGTTAATTAATTAAGTAAAATCCACTTAATACTAAAAAGACATGTAAATAAGAAAGAAAGATAAAATTTATTCATAATTAGTTAATATCTCTCAACCTAATATAAAGTGAGACTAACCCCTCCATTACATAATTGGAAATGAAACCATAGAAAAAAGTGTAGTACATAGCAAAATTCTAGAAACTTACTTTTATTCTGGAGTTCTCATGAGGGTTTTGGGTTGACTTAATTGAACATGTATTGAGTTTAATGGCCCAAGTTAGTTCAACACAAATTAGGATGCAAGTGTTGATAAAATCAATGTCAAAATTTTAGTATTGGGAAATCCACTCAGTGGATCAAGGAGATGCAAGTCCATAGTTGGAAATATTGCATATCTAAATACTTTATTTTGGTTTCCATGGCTATATTTTGGATCATTAAGAAAAGTAATGGGGATCCTTTCCATTAGAATAATAAAGAAACTGTGAATTTTAAATTCAATGGTGAGATCTATTTTGACATGATAAAATATGTGGAGTTTTAATAACATTTATTAATTATTTTATTATATATCATATAATTTTTAATCAAGAACTAATTATAATTATATGTTCTCTTAATTAAAGAATAAAATAGAAAGCTCATCATTCACATTATCTCTCTAATCAGTATTGTAGAAATAAAATCTCTTAAATATAAGTAACTTTCAGGAGTGGTTTAGATTCCATCAGGTTGTTCTATGCCATGAATGGAAACCTTAAGTCCTAGAATCCTCATTTACGGATCCTCCTAGTAAATATGTGAGTGATGAAGAGTTTCTTGTCAATAAAAAACATTTGAGCAACATGGTAATCATTCAATGTTTGATGATTTAATCAATGTCATGTAAACTAATTAATTCTCAAAAAACATGGATATATATATCATTCTAGAGAAAATATGTGTTCGATACCAAGAGGGAGAGAGACATAAACAGTTTGAGATTTCCAAGGATCTTTTTCAGAGAAATCATAGAGAGGGTTCCCCATTTGGGCCTCACTTAGTAAAGATAATTTCACTAATACAGATACTTATATTAACAACACTAAAAAGGGATTTATTATCAATAAATAAGAACTACTAATGTGAATGATATTAAAGGGGTGCCTTTTTCACTACTCGAAAAAAGAAATGATAAAGGGACCTATTACTAGTGCTAAAAACACTGATAAAGGGTGAAAATTTAATTTTTTTTAGAGATATCTACCCCTACTTTGTCCCCACTTCCCCTCCCCCTTACCAAATATTTTCACCCACTTTCCAACCACCCTTTTATTTGTGATAAAAATGGGCCTTTTTCAGGGATATACAAAATTCAAGCCTATTGTTGACCTATCGTTCGAGCCTATATTTGATCCTTACACCTCTACTTTGGAACTCAAACAACTTTACAAGAGCACAAAGATTTTTTATTGTCTATTTTATGAAATTTCTATTTATTTATATATATTTACATATATATTTTTAATTCATATATTTATATAATTATTTTAAAATACATCCATAAAATATATCTTTGTGTGTGATATATATATATACTTATATTTATTTAAATATATTATTAATTATTATTAATTTAAATATATGATAATATAATATAAATATATATATATTTATTAACACATATGAATAAGTATATATAAACATTATATATATATACACACACATATATATATATATATATATTCATAAATAAATATATATTGAGAAATTTTTATAATGTAAAAAATGGTTAGATATTGTTTTAAATAATTTTTATAACATTTATATATATTTTATTTTTATTTTTATTTTTTATACATTAAATATATATTTAAATGTTTATATATTTACATATTGACATATAATTGTATATTTACATATAAATTAATTATAATGTATTTATAAATAGTTATTGTAAAATACCTTTATATACTATATTTATATATAATGATAATGATTTATTTATAAAAATAAATTTATATATGATGTGTATATTCATAATATACAAGCACATATTAACACACACAAGTATACATTTATATTTCTCACATACATGTAAATATATATATATAATATCTATTTATTTACATATATTAGAATATAAATATAAATATATATCTTTCCATTGACACACACATGTTTATATTAAAATATTACTTGTATGGGTATATATATACATATTAATTCATTTATATAATATAAATAAAATGGATAATTTTTTTATTTCAAATAAAATTAATAGTAAATATTCATTTACATTTGGTTTACATATTTAAAAATAAATGTTTTTGTAAATATGTTAAACTATTTAAATATGTTTAAATAAATTTATATATTTATACAATTGATTTGTTATAGGTAAATATATGAAAATATTCATATATTCAATTATAGATAAAACTACATTCAGAAAAAATAATAAACCATTAAAGTTTCAAGATCTATATGATTATAATCCTTGGGAATAAATTCAATAACCATAGAAAAAAGACAATAAGACCCCCTTAAATGAGGATGAAATTCCATAAAATGTAAAAATATTGGGATACAGTGAATAAAAACTCAATTTGGGTGGCCTTATGGGACTTGTTTGAATAAAAAAGTTACATGGGTTCCGTCTGATCATGATGGAGTATATCGTTTTATGGGATTTGATTTGGTATATGGTAGATCTCAAATAAACACTTGGATCAAAAGTAATTGTTGTTTTAATTTCATGTAATGTTTTTAACTTTTCTTAGACTATTCATTAATTAATTTAATTTTTATGTCATCCAATTGTTATTAAATGACTATTACTTGATAATAATTAGAAAATTATTTATTAATAATATTTGTTGATTATTGTATAATCTATTTTCATAAAATATATTATATATTAAGTGTAAATATGTATTTACACTTATCTAAATCATATTTAAAAAATATATTTTATATTTTTATAAATAAAAATATATTTATATATCGATATATTGTTTTTAATGAAAATTATTTTTTTATGAAACATACCCTTTATTAATGCTAGAAAAAAGGCACCAACATATGGGGGCCTTTAATAGGTCTAGTAAAAAGGCGCTGATAAATTGGGGGACTTATCGGTGTTTTTTACTAGTTCTGATAAAGGGTCCCCTTTATCAACACTTTTTTATTAACACTGATAAAGTTCCCCCTTTATTAGTTCTTTTTTATTAACACTGATAAAGGCACCCATTTATCACCTCTTTTTTTGTAGGGTTAATAAAGTTACCCCCTTTATCAGTTCTTTTTAACTAGATCTTTTAAATGTTCCCTTTATTATTGCTGTTAACTAGCAATTATGAATCCTAGTGTGTGATAAACCATGATTTGTAGTAGTGTTAGATACATTGGGCACCTAGAGGTTCAAGGAATTAAACTCCCTAAAGAACTAGGCATCAATCTCATTATGAAACCACTACCTATAAGATTCTCTAACTTTGATGAGAATTTTAAAATGAAAAAAATTGAAAAGTATATACCAGATCTTCTCAGACATCTTTTCCAAGTTGGTAAGAAGATGAAACAAAAAAATCAACTTGTCCTTATGGTGAACAAACAAATAGGGAAATAAAATATCTCTTTGTTCAAAGCTTCTTCACACCATTCCAAGAAGAGTATGTTCAAGTGGTAATAAAGGGGAATATAATGTTATATGTTTTTCATGTAGCAAGAATGAACACTAGAAGAAATATTGTACCCATCCAACGAAGCAAGGGGAATCTTAAGGTGAATTTGTTATCGAGTTAAATTTATCTATTTTTACAAATTTATGATTAGATACATGTTGTGTTTCTTGCATTTATATTAAAATATAGGAACCAAGTATATTCATAAGGATTTAACTGGGATAATTAGATCTATGAGTAACCAACGAAGCTAAATGTGATGTTGTATCTATTAGGGACTACCATCTTACATTTCCCAGCAAAATGATCTTGGTGTTAAAGGGTTATTATTATGTTCCTTCAGTTACCAAAAACATTATTTCTATATCCATACTATATATATATGGATTTATTTTAAAATTTGGGAGTAAATATTTCTTCTTTTATAAAGATATAATTTCTTATGGTGAGTCACATTAATTAACAGTATTTTTGTGTTGGATTACACAAACAAAGTAATAAAAATCAAATACAAAGTTACTTTAGGTGAATCATACCACACCCAACATTGGCATCATTGGCTAGGTCATGTAAATGAATATTTCTTAACTAAATTACATCAAGATGTATATTTAGGTTTTTTTGAACTAAAACCACATTGTGTATGTCATGCACGTTTTCAAGGAAAAATGGACAAATCCTCATTATTTAGAAAGGTGAAAGGTCTAAATAGATTCTTCAATTTGTTCATAAAAATATGTGTGGACCAATTCTTGCTTAAAAAATGGGATACGTCATAAGTTTTTCTGATAATTTTATTAGATATTAATATGTCTACTTAATGAGGCATAAGTAAGGTTATTTTGACAAATTCGAGGAAAAAATAAGGAATTCAAGAACCATATTGGTAATAATATTAAGAAACTCTACTCATATCATGGTGGAGAATATAATAATCAATACTTTCATGGATTATTTATGGGATTTTATGATATTATCTCAACTCAATCCTCTTTATACACATTAGTGTAATTGTGTAAGATAAAGGAGGAAACACACCATGTTTGATATGGTTAGATCAATGATGAATCATGTTTTTATTCCATTATCCTTTTGGGGATACATGTTACAAACAAAAGAATAATTAATAAATTGAGTGCCAACTAAATTAATAGATAGTATATAATACCAATTATGATATGGAAATAAACACATTTTTTCATACTTACATGTGTGGGGTTGTGAAGAGTTTATTAAGGCCTCTTTAGGTAAAGATATTGCACCTAGATACAAAATGTGTATCTTTATAGGATATCCCAAATAAATTAAGGGATATTACCGATACAATCCTTTAGAAAAAAAAGGTAGTGGTTGATATTCATCCTACATTTCATGATAAGGATATTATGTGTAAAAGATATAGTGGGAGTGATATAGACTTTGATGAAGTCTAGCCTCAAGATACACATGATTTGGCATAAGGCCAAACTCCACAAATCCCCATTGAAGAAGAAATAATTCTAGAGACACAATTACTACATAGGAGTACTAGAGAGGTTATATAACTATAAGGTTATAGTTTTCTAGTCACCAAGGATAGTGAATCATTATTAGTTGATATTAATGATCCTATAAACTACATGGAATTAGTAAGTTTTATAGATATTTCCAAGTGGAAAGATTCCCTGAATTATGAAATGGATATCACGTATCAAAACCCAGTTTAGATCTTGGTATACCCTCTGGTAGATGTAAAACCTATTGTTTATAAATGGTTATTCAAGAAGAAAAAGAAAATTGAAGGAAAATTCAGTATATATAAGGCATGACATGTTACAAAGGGTTTTAAATAGTTTCATGGAATTCACTATGATTAAACATTTTCACCATTTGAAAAGTTAAAATCCATCAAAATTATGCATTCCATTGTGGCTTTCCATGATTATAAGATTTGTAAAATGGATATAAAATAAGACTTTCTTATCGAGAACCATTAAGAAGATGTCGATATGACACAACCCAAAGGTTTTGTGACTCTAATGGATTACAACAAGGTATTCAAGTATTAATGATCCATTTATGGATTAAAACAATAATCCAGGTCATAAAATATTTATTTTAATAATTCTATAATGGAATTTGGTTTCATAATGAATGAATGTTATCTGTGTGTTTATAATTGGTTTAATGGAGTGTATTCATTTTATCAATAGTATATATTGATAAAATATTACTCATTTGAATTTAAATACAAGTCTTATAGTCTATTATGGCATGGTTGAATAAATTCTTCTCTATTAAGGAATTGGGAGAGGAAGTATATATTCTTGGGATCAATATTCAACATAATAGATCTAAGAGTTTACTCAGCCTAATTCAAATTACATACATTGAGAAGATATTGAAAATAATTGGCAAGGAACAATACAAATGGTGATTATTTCTAGCATAACATGGCATTCATATTTCCAAGAAAACGTGTCCTCAAACACATAAGGAAAAGAACATATTGCCAATGATTCATTACGCTTCAGCAATTCGGTCATTCGTGTATGGTATTCTATGTACTAGACTAGATGTCTCCTATGAATTATGTTTTATAGGAAGATATCAGGCTAATCTAGGTAACCTCAATTGGATGGAATTTAGGACTCTTCTTATGTATATGATCCATATTATGGATATGTTCCTTGTTTATGGAGGAGATGAAGAACAATTCATTAGAGATTATTTGGATTCTAGTTTCCAAAATGATCAAGATGAAATGAAGTAAAAAACAAGAAACAAATGTACTTTGAATAGATTTTATGTGAGCTAGAAGAGCTCAAATCATGTTGTGGTTGAAAATTCTATAGAATATTCTGGGTATATTACGGCTTCTCGGGCTACTAAAAAAGAAGTATATATGTGAAAATTCATCTAATATTTTGACATGGTAACTAATAGTAAATAATCTATCACACTGTTTTGTAATAATACTACAATAGTGGGTTTTGAAAAAGATCTCGGGTCTCATCAGTAAACGAAAACAAACTTTGGAAGTAACATCTCTTGAAGGATTTTTCTCAAAGAGGTAAATTTTCAATGATTAATATTTCCATAAAATACAGCATGGATGACCCCTTTACTACAACCTTGACTCAGTAGAAACATGAATATCATATCAGTTCTAGTGGACTGACGTTCGTAGGTAGTTATCTCTTCTCTTAGTGGGAGATTATTGGATTTGGTGTCCTAGGACCAACTATTTGTACATTGATTACATTTATATTGTATGTATTGAATATTAATAAAACATATTATTACATATTAATAGGTTTTATTCATGAATCTAATGTAATGTCCTAGAATATATGTCGCATTGATAAGGTGAAGCAGTTCCCTGCTAGGATGAGAACCTTGATGTGCTATGATGATATTCATAAATAAATGATTTGTAGTTGGAAAACATACTTTGTTGGGACACATAATAAATATACTATCATGTTCTAGTACTCATAAGAATATGTGTCATGTTAACACTTGGTAATTTCCATGAAATGAGATTATGAGAATAGAGCGACCAGTAAGAATTAAGCATGTTTTAGTGTCATTGGATATTTCTATCTATGAGAATGTGTGATGGTCCTTAGACAATAATACTATTTTTAATTCATGTTACAACCTTCGTAAATATATATATTTCATAAACCATTATGATTATAGTTCACAGAGAAGTCAGATATGTTAGTTGTGTCAGGAGTGGCATGTCGTTAATGGATAATTTGTGGAAGGATTTGTCCCTTTCATCTTTAGGGAATATCATATCTCATCTCTTTGATTATAATGGAACCATCACCCTAAATTCTATATCTATGGTGTAATAATGTTTTTATTTTATATATTCAATGAAATATGTATCAATAATATAGGTTGATGACATGGATGTGAAACTATATTGATGAGATATTCAAATAAAAGGATTACAATACAAAGTGAATGTTCATATGTGGTTGTCATTGCTGCAAAATTATGTTATTTATCTTGGGTTCTTTGACCCATTTCAAGACATTAATCTTAGACTTTGTCAATCCCACCTAATTACAATAAGAAATCGTCCTATAGGGTCACACACTATGTGTTTCTGTGGATATCGATTAAATTCTATTCAAATTTAATTATTGGAATAATTATTATTCTCAAGATCAAGGAATAATTTTATTCAATTTTTACAAATTTAATATATTCACAAGGTAATAGATAATTATTTTTTGATTAATAAATAATTTATTTGATTACATGAATATATATAAATATTTATCTGCTCGATTGGGAATAAAATATTTATTTTATTTATTGAATATTTTTAATAAATATTTATTTACTGGATTATGAATAAAATATTTTTTTATGAATAAAAGATTTCTTTGGTTGTTCAATAAATACTGGATGAGTTTATATGGATCAAGACCGAGTCTAATAAAAAAAATTAACTAACAAGATTGTTGCATAATATTTGTTATTTCACAAGTTGGTGAGCACCACAAAATAAAAAAATGATATTATTATTATATGGAAAGCATTTATTAATGGTTTTAAATGTTATTTAATGGTAAAAAACAATTAAATAATATTTTAACCTAGACACAAACTCTATAAATAGATAGTTATGTAAATTGTTTATTTCATCCAAAAATTGAGAATAGATAATTGTTGTGCACAATACATTCTCTCTTGACTCTTCCTTTTAACTGCTTCTCAAGAACAAGAAAAAAAATAAATATTTCTTCAAGTCTAAAGAAAGAATAATCAGGAACCAGTAATGTAATTAATTCAATTCACCACGATAGAACCCAGATATTGAGTGGTGTTGTTTGTAGATCATTGGAGCATGTTTATATCACTGCTAGAGGGATTATATCCTTGGATCCTCACAACGCAACAAAGGTGTTACAAAAGGTTCTTTTTGAATGATCAATAATCATCAATGAAGAAAGTTCCTAAACCTGGGTGTTTATTTCTTCATATATTAAGTAAATTAATTATTAATTTAATGTGCAAGATCCTCACTCATTGTTTTGGGAAGCAGTGATTAAATTATTTTAATATATCACCCACCATCACACGCTTCTGCTGCATATGAAACCATCACAAGAGCCTTCAAACCTTTTAATTCCAAATAAAACTTCCCAAATATGATATGCATCCAAAAATTTAATTTATAATCTCTTAAGAACTCATTCAAATATCCCATTTGAAAAAAATTATTTATATATGAAAATAATAATTAGTTTTATATACACAAATTATACATTATTTAATAATAATTAATTTTTCTCACATTAAAAAGCTAATTTATAATTTAACTCCAGAAACAACCAACATAAAATCTATCTTTAAGTCATTACACTACATAATAAGAATAATTTAATAAAGAATATAAGAATACTTTATACGAAAAAGAAATAATTTTTGAAATCAAAATACATTGAAATAATAAAATTCAGAAATATAGTTGATAAAAATAAATTTACAATAATTAAACACTTAAAAACATTTAAAAGAAAAAACATGAAAATACCATAAAAAATTCAATTAAAATGGTTCAAAACATATTAATAGAAAATTATGAGCTTAAAATCTTTAAAGTACTTCACATACATAATGAAAATGTTTGTGTATACCTAACACATTTTTCCTTATATTTTTAGAATGTATTTACTGATTATAAATCCTCTATTATCCAACATTTCTCTAAAGAGAACCATCATCCATACAGATTAATTCTCATTAAAACTAAATAAATCTAAATATTTTTATAAAAAACATCATGAAGAACCTTAACAAATTATTAGAAAAAAAGTCATCATTATAATAAACAAAACGAAAATATAAGTTTCATTCCAATACATATTTTTTAAAACTAAAAACACTAATTTAAAATGAATTCATTCAATGTGTAGATTTTTAAAAATTAAATTAAATGAAATAAAATCAATTAAATTCCAATAATTTTTTTTAAATGATATATGTTCTTATCTATTTAGAGATAATTTAAATAAAAGTGCACAAAATTACATGAAACCAATAAAAGTATACAAGACCCAATAAATAGATTCTAATTACCAATAAAATTTCATTCATACTAATTATGTCAAATATATTTATAAATGATATAGAAAAACTAGAAAATAAATTATAAAACCCTTTCTAATTAGGCTACCACTGTAGATAAAACATTAATCAAGATAATGGTTTTTTTAAATGATATTTAAATTGACATGTGTTGTGTAGAAAATATGAATGAAAATTATTCAATTTATTTTATTTATAAATAAATTATATAGATACCAATTTAACCCATGCTTGTAAAATTTAAAAATAATATAATACTAAAACATAATTTTTGTTATTTAAAATTAGATTTCCAAAAAATTAGTATATTATAAATCATTCATAATAAAGTGGAAATTAAATTATTTGACATAAAAAAATGTCAAATGAATCATTAAAAGTTATCATTTTATTTTAAATATTGATAACACAATCCTTGAATTTTTTTGAAAAATGCATTCATGTAGAAGTTAAAATTTATAAATTTATACAAATAAATAGTGTAAGATGATTTATTGAATATATGAATCTAGATAAATCATTCTATATAGTAATTAATAAAATAATCAATCGCCATGAATATCATCAAATAATTAAATAAAACATATCAAAATCCTTCAAGATATGTTTCAATTAGTTACATTATCAATGATAACCATTAAGGAAAATACTAAATATTAATTAGGAGAGTCTAATAAATTAAAATAATAAAGATTAAAACCTATAAAAAGTTCAAGAGAGTATAATACGGATTATCCAATTTCTCGTGATACGGGAGCGACCCCAATTTATAAGCTAGACTCCTCACTTAGACACATCATCATGAATTTCTTGACATGGACAACATGACTGACTCATAATAGCAGACATGAATAATTCCAAACACCACATTGAGTGGCACAATCCTAGATGTTATCGATTTAGAACAATTGGTCAGACAATCACAATCAACCAGTTTCCATCAATTTACTTCACCAGTGTCACTCTAAAATTTCTTGTCACTTACCAAAGGGGCTCTAGTCAATATCATCAATAATCAAAAAAAAAACCTTCACTAAACCTCACACAAAAATTACAGGTATTCCCATGAAGTAATTGATGAGAGGTGAGGTTAAAATTATAATGGATATAACCCTATCCCACATCCGAAAAAAAACATTTTTTCCCAAAACCTCATATATATATATATAATCATGTAATGCCGTCAACAATATCAATACAAAATTAACTTATGAAAAAAACACATGGGCTTAGAATTAGGGTAAAAATGGTTTAATTAAATATGATTTATTTAATTAAGGTTACAAATGTGAATCTATAATATGTATAAAAAAATAATGCTATTTTTCAAAACATTTTAAAAATGAGATAATTTAAAACTCCCTTTCTAATGTACCAGATGAGCCTTTAGAAGATTCATTAAGAATAAACATTTAAAATAACATTTTATTTAAAACCTTTTTAAAATTGAAATTGATATAAAAATTAATTTTTAAAACCATATGATGTTTTATTTAATTATAACTAGTACGATGTATCATAAAAAAATCTCATGAATGGTCAAAGCCATAAATTTTTTACAACTAGAAATGGAAACACATCAAAAAATATACGATTTTTATGTTACCAAAATCCAAAACTAAATTATAATTCAACCTTAAAAAATTACTAAATCACATAGTAGACTAAATCCATTTAAAATATTGAAAATAATTAAAGGAAAATCTTTCTTCATTTAATAAAAAATATAAAAAAACATGCCACCAAATTTAAATTGCATTTAATTATAAAGCATGAAAACACCCATTTTAAACAAACAAAAAAATTTGTATCCTTTTAGGTTTTCATGTTATAATAACTACTACTCATAATGTAAACATAATTCTTATAGATATATATGATAAAAAATTCAAGAACCCAAGGTATTTCATGAAGGGACAAACATGGAATCACATATAAGAATCATTTACATGTGAATAAAGTCAATAAAAATGATGATACGATAATGTGAAATATAAACTGAACACCGAATGAAATGAGACATTAAAAATTTAAAACCTAAACCTGACTAGGGTTCTAAAAATAGCATCAATTAGTGATGGAGGATATAAAAGAACACATATGGAGGATAAAATGAAGGAGAAGGTGTAGATACCCGGAACATGAGTGATTACTCTTGAAATCATGAGGTCAAGAAAAGTTTCAAGAAAATGATAAAAGATAAAAAGTATAAATAATAACATTCATTAGGATTTGAGAGGGTGGATTCATCCAAGATATTATAGAGTGGGCGGTGGCATAATTGGACTTCTGTAAGAGCTCGAAGGGCGTGATAGAAATTGATTCGGCTGGGGTTATTTTTAAAATATTAGGAAGAAATTTATCAGTGCTCCTAAAAAACTACAGACAATGAGGTGTTTTATCAACGCTAAAATAATAAGCATTGATAAAATACCACTTTATTAACACTAAACATGTGCTGATAAGGACCTACATAATTAATTGTATTAATATAATTAATATAATTAAAAAAATTAAATGTATGTAATAATAAATTAATAAATATGTATAAATGTATATAATTATAAATATATTAAAAAACTGTAAATATGTATTTGTAAATATAATTATAGATATTTATTTATAAATATAATTTTAAATAAATATATTTTTAAATATATTTGTTATTATTTGTATATAATTATAAATATATTTATATCATTAAATAAATTTATATAATTATATATATATATTTAATAAACATATAAATATATAAATAAAAATAAATTTAATATATTTTTTATTTAAATATATTTATTATAATTTTATAATTGTTTAAATTTAAATTTATCTATTATTAATTATTTAAATAATTTTATAAAAAATTATGTATATTTATTTATAATTATAAATATAATAAATATACTTTTATAAATATATTTATATCATTATATATATTTATATAATTATATATATATATATAATTACATATTTTAAATAAATATATATATAGTAAATATATAATTTATTTAAAAATAGTTATTATAATTTTATAATTATTTTCATATATAATTACTTACTTATATTTATATAAATACTTTTTTTAAAAATTGTATTTATATATTAATAATTATAAATATATTGTTTTATAAAATTAGTGATTGTACATTTATAAATATATTTATTTATAAATATTTATTTACAAGTATATTTTTAGCATTATTAATGAATATATAATCATAAATGGATGACTATTAAAAATGAGTGAAATTGAATAATTAAGAATGAATATATTTTAAAATTATTGAAAAAATATATAAGTGTCCATAATAATTTCATTTATTATAAAAAATAAAATATTGATATATAAAGAATATAATATGAATACATATTGAAAATATTAATAAAATATATATATATATATAAGTAAATATTAGAATATGATTAAATTGTAAAAAAAATTAAAAAACAAATAATATGAAAATGAATAAATAATATGAGTGAAATAATATTTAAAATAAATAAGTAAAATGTACTAATTTAATAAATTATATATTAAATATATTATGTTACTGAATGATATTTTAAAATAAATATAAAAATTGGAATAAATTACATAAATATTAAGTGTATGTGTTTCTATATAATATTTCATTAATTGCATAAATATTTATGTGTGAAATTAATTTATATATATATACAAGTTTAATATATGTTAGATAAAAAAATAAAATTATATAATATGTAACATCTATTAAATAAATAAATTATAAAAGATTATTAAATATTAATAATTAAATATATAATTTTAAGAAATTAAAAATGTTTATTTATATATAGTTAAATAGAAATGAATACATTTTAATTTTAAGATCCCAAACTTCTAATGATTTGTATTCCCTTCAAGTTTGGTTAAATACCATTCATTCAGGTTAATGAAATTTTTCTAGTGGGTGTGAGGGGTCTTGAGTGTGTCTTGGGGCTTTAGAACATGATGATTGGGAAGAAATGGCAATCAATTACAGGTTGTACGATTGACGCATGTTTAGTTTAACTGTGCGACATAACTATGCAATGGTGTGGTGTCTCGACTAGAACTGAGGGCACGACCCTTGCACAGTTTCACAACCATGTGGGCCTCCCTGGAAAAAAGTGTGGCTAGACTCTCCCTTAGATAGAGGTTGGGACCTAAGAATTTCATGGTATTTTAAACTATATAGGTTCCCCTTGGAGACCTTATGATGTGTCCCCCTCTTAGATATAGGGAGTCAAATGGTTGGCTTATGGTTTAGCCAACTGTGCAGCCAAACCATTCACCTCTTAAAAATGGGGAAAATTATCATTTTCCCCCCTTTACCTTTAAGGGTTTTTTCTTTATTTTTCCCACATTTTATACTATATAACCCTAGGTGATGAACCTTTCCCTCCCAATCTCTCCAAGGAAGAATATACTTCATTTATTGGTCATTTGGAGTGTCGTTGGGTGATAATCAAGGATCTTGGTGATTTGAATACTCCTCGTCATTCATTTTTTTCAGGAAAAAGGACTTATGTAATTGTTCTTATCCTTATGAATCCCTAAAACATTTCTCTTCCACAAAATTATAATTTTGGGCCTTTAATATTGTTTGAGTTTGATTCAAGGGCTAATGTTAAGCGATCGTTCGTTTACAAACATGAGGTAGGTGATCTAAAAGTTATATACCATAGTGTTGGTGATTAATTTATGTGTATGTGGTTATAAAATTGTGTCATTTCACTTTTTACTTGATCCCTTGGTAGTAAATGATAAAAATATATGTTTAATGGTGTGTTAATCCCCTCATGATCCCCATGGGATTCATTGTTGATGATTGTATTGGGCCTAAGGTTACCCATGAGGTGAGATACTTACCTGAATTAGGAATTGAGTTTTAAAATGTTTAATTGAATGTATTGTGTGAAAAAATTAATAATAATTGTACTAATCATGTTAATATAGATTAAGGGAGTGTTCATACTAACATGAAAGTGTTAAATGATATATAACATGTAATGGGTAAATGTGATAAATTGTTAAGAAGAATGTTCATGTAGTTAAATGGCATGTGCCGGGTTTTGGACTGAGGCTTTTCTCCCATGGGTAAGGAAAGACCGATTCTCATAGCCCCACAAATTTATTCTAGGGGTTAGAAAGTTATAATGAGGATTTTATATCCTAATGTATGAACATTATATGATTACTTGGTCTGATACTCCAAGGTATGTTGATAAATTGTTTTCTGAAATGAATTCCCTTATGATGTAGGGAACATGACTCCCCGTATGTATTTTTCATGTGTCCAGCACGGACTGAAGAGGGATTAATGAATATAGATAACACATCGAACTATAGTTTAAAGTGGATATTTTAAATATTTCTAATTAAATTAACTTATTTTACCTACTGATCACTTTATAGTTTACTATACCTGTTCAAAAACTTATATAGATTGGATATTTTATAGACCCCAATTATGGTGGCCTACTGAGTTGTACTCACACCCAGCTCCGGCTGCTGTTTAGCTCCCAAGTAGACTTCAAGGTTCTGTGTTATGATAAAGGAAAAGACCCTATGCTATATGGTTGATTTGAAAATTTGGGATACACCTGGATGAGGGAACTATAATTGGTGTCATGAACTATTTTGGGTATTATTCAATGTTTCGTCATTTTGTTTTTCTTTTACATTTTTCAATGTATGACATGACATGACATATTTACAATTTGGTTGTGGGAATGTATCCCATTTTAGGGAATTGTTTTGGGATTCTTAATTATTGTTTATATTGATTTCATTATTTTTTATTTTATATAATGTGGATTGCTCTGATAAATAGGGTATAGTCTCTACATTTGTTACACTAAACCCTCACTACTATCCTATATCCTCTTCCATATATAGATGTACGCCTTAGGTCATGTGGTGAACCAGATCGGGGCTTTGGTAATATTGGGAACTGGGTCGTGGTTCTAAAATGCGGCATCAGAAATTTTTCTCTATTATTTATTTTATTTGGGGAAGGTAGATTGGATTCTAGGAGGTTTTGGGCCTTGTTGATGAGATCATGTATTGGAGTAGCTGACACAATTACGGGGGGAAACTCGAGCACCAAAGTTGGTATTGTTGTTCTTGATGTTTTTTGTTACATTTTCAGGTTATTTCACCTTGGGTGATGCACTTGTAATATGATGTTATTATTTCTTATGATTTTTTATGGCATGTCATGGAATATGGTTTGTATATTCATGTATCATTATATGCACTTAGGGATATATGTTACATGTATCGCGTTAGGAACATATAGAAAATAAATTTATGGTTGGGTATGGGAATTGGAAATTCATTTTGATTCAATTGATATTTTTAAAGAAAATGTGCCTAATAGGGAAATTATAATTGAATCAATAATAAAAATATGTTGGTTAAAATAGTGTATATTGTAAAGTGAACATTGAGGATTTTGGTTTAACCCATGTCAGTATTTTTCCAGGTTAAGGGTGGTTGATAATAGTGATAGGATTTTTATTATATATGTTAGGATAGTTATGTAGAATGTATTGATTATGGAAAGTTGAAATCCTTCATTTTCAAAAGTGTGAAAATATAATTTTATGTGTTTTGAGACATGCATTTGTAATTGTAGATAGATTCCACAATGAAGAAATATATTGGTTGCATAAAAAGATGACATCACATTAAGACTCCTCCAGTATTAGATCAAGAACCCTTATTGATTCGGGGTAATAGGGGGAAGTGAATTTTTTTGAGAAATTCACCTGTTTTATGTAGTCTATGGAGTGAGAATCTAGGAATGTTATTTTGAGTATGTATTATATTACAATTGTGTTCCGTCTTCAGCACCATCCAACATTTTATGGATAGGGTAGTCCTGAGGCAATATCACTTTGGATTGAATCTATCCAGATGATTCAAGATCACTTATATACTCCTCCTGAGAAGAGAGCGAAGTAGGAGACTAATATATTGTGAGGACCGGTAAATCACTGGTGGGATATCCTAGTTCAGACTAAGTAGTAAGTTGGTAATTTTTAGAAATATTTCTTGGAAAAGTTTCTAGAACATTTCTATTTGGAGACTCTGATATAAGGGATAACATAAAAATTTATGAGGTTGACTCAGGGGAATATGTCCATGATAGATTATGTTGTTGAATTCAACAACTTTCAATGCTTTTTTATCATGTTCGTAGGGGATGAGAAAGATACTGTGAGAATTTTTTAGGATAGACTTAGATATGTGATAAAGCCTTATGTAAGTTTCTTATATTTAAAGAGTTTTTCTGAGATGGTAGATGAAGCTCTCATTTTATAAGGGAACCAAAAGGAGGCTTTTAGTGGTGGATGTCTGGTTTCATTTGGGTGGCCTAGTTGAATGACTTCCAATAGTAGGAAGAACTATTTTGATAATTTTCACTAGGGTGGTGGTAGATAGTGTAGGTAGGAAAGGGGATTGGATTCTCTAGGTACTGCTGAAGTATTATTCTATCAGTGTGGTAGGATGGGAAAAATGTGTGGTAAATGTACCTGACCACTAATCTAGTGTTGAGCATGTGGAAGCATTGGAAATCTATATATGTTTTGTCGGAACCCTCAACAGGTGAGAAATGATGGAGGATTAGGACTGATGCATAGTGGGGAAAGAGGATCTAATACCCCATACCAAATAGTTAGTTAGAGTTATACAACCCATATTGGTTGGGGTGGGGGAATAGTACTTTAAGAAAATAGATTTCATATCTTCATAGTAGTTAAACACTAGGAACTCGGGCCAAAGCTTAGGGTAGAGGGGCGGTTCAACTTTTTGTAGTTCATCCAGTTCCTAGAAGTTGAATGGTCGGACCATCGACTGTTTGAGGTATGATTCTTATAACATATATTCATTATTGTTCTTTGTTTGATATAGGGTCCTTGAATTCTATTATATATTCTCAATTTGAGAATTTTTTGGGTATATTAGTGGAATATATGTGTGGGGTTATGTCTATTAACACACTATTAAGAGTATGAGCAGAAAGTATCTAGCAATGTAAGGAGTGTTCCAATGAGGTTAGTGGGTACTGCTTCCTTTGGGATTTTTTTATTCTTAATATGTTATTTTTTACCTAATATCGGGGATGTATTGGTTGGTTTTGTATCAATCCCATATTAATTGTTACCACTAAAGGGTAACATTCAGATCTCCTGAGGGAGACACTTGTGTTCGCCATAGGGAATGGGATATCCACGTGATCCATGCAGGTCAGGTTCAATAATAGTTAGGTGAGCTCACAACCCAAGTGGAATGTATTCAGGTAGATGATGGTAAATTAGAACATGATGTATTTTCTCTTATGGTGTATTAGTTTCAATATGTGTTTCCTAAAGATTTATTGGGGTTTCTACCCAAGATATATATTGAGTTTAAGATTGATTTAGTAACTAAGGCTGAGACAGTGTCCATTTCACCTTACAGGATGGCACCAATAGATATTTAAGATCTCAATATTTAGCTAGAGGAGTTGGAGGTTAAGGGATTTATCCATCCATGTATGTCACATTAGGGTTCTCACTTTTTTTCCAAGAAATTCTTTGTATTTTTATAATTTTTCATCGATTATAAGAAGTTAAATATGATGAATGTTATGATCCACTATCCACTTCTTTATATCGATGATATTTTTGACCAGCTAAAAGGTGCTTCATTATTATCCAAAATTGATCTAAGTTTGGGGTATCATTAGATAAGAGTGATACATTATGATAAACTATAGACTTCTTTTATAAGTTGGTATGGTTTTTATGGGTTTTTCATAATGTTGTTCGGGTTAATGAATACTCCCACAGTGTTAATGGAATTGTTAGACAAAATTTTACACCTATTATTGTATTAGTTTAGGGTTACTTTCATAGAATACATCTTGGTGTACTCCCAGTTTCATGACATTCCTGAAAAACATATTGACGTTATCTTGAGTACATTGAGAGTTCCTCAGTTATACGCAAATCTATCTAAATGTAGTTTCTAGATCGATAAGGTACATTTATTGGGTAACATCCTCTTTGAAGAATTTGTGTCAGTGGACCCAGAAAAAATTAAATTAGTTGTATATTAGGATCATACTATGAAATTTTTTGATATTAAAAGATTTTTTGGGCTAGTAGGATATGACCAAAGGTCCGTCAAGGACTTTTCTTGCTTGGAATCATCACTTTTAGTATTGAAAAAGAAGGGTTTAAATTTTTATTGGTCTAGATCTGGTTAGAATACCTTCCAATAGTTGGATAAGTGTTTGTATACAACATAAAATTTGATCCTACCAGAGTAGGTGAATAGTATACTTTTTTTATGAATCTAGGCTCATACTTGTAGCATTGTTGATGTAGGGATTTCAAGTTGTGGCATAAGGGTCCTAAAATTTGAGGTTGTATTAATGAAATTACCCTATTCATGATCTCCATTTATCCATGAAGGTTTATGATTTAACATTTTTTGTGGAATTAACTATTTTTAGAAACTTTTATTGTGTATACTAACAATAATATCCTCAAGTACATGTTTTCTTAATGGGACTTGAACCTACAACAACGAAGTCGAGTTTATAATTTGAAATATTTCTATTTATAGTTATCCTATATGCCAGCTTAAGGGAACTTTGTTACTGATGATTTAAGACAAAATACACAGTCTCAGGTAGTCCATGAGTATAGTTTTGATTGTAAAATTTTGTCCTTGTTTGCTGATATGCATATAGAAGTTCAGTATGGGTAGGGGAATATGACTATTCTATCATTGTAAGTTGAGTTCACACTCTTGAGTTGGATCAAGGTGATAAAATATGTGGATATGAAGTGTTTTTACTTGAGTTAAATACATGAAGGTAGGAATTCACCTTCCAAATGGGAAAACAAGAAATCATTGTGTATTTTCTAAGTGCTTGGTAACATGTTAATAACATGCATCCTCGATTTTGGTGATTCTTTGTAAAATCACTTAGAGATTTTTGCATTTTCCAATAACAATAGTTATCAAGAATAAATTTATATGGAACCATATTAGATGCTCTATGGTAGAAATTCTTTATCACCATTGTGTTGGATAGAAGCAGATGAGTTGGAGTTGTTGGGATCCAGTCTCATGGAGTATATGTCTAAAAAGGTTCAGTTGATTCAGAAACATATGGCTATAACTCAGAGTAGGCTGAAGTCCTATTCCAACTAATGAAATTTACCTCTTTAGTTTACACTATGTGATCATGTTCTCCTTTAGGTGTTGATGATATTGGGTAACCATCGGATTTAGAAATAGGGTAAGCTGGTGCCTAACTACGTGGCTCCGTTAGAGATTGTAGAGGGGATCATACAGATGGTGTACTTATTGTCTCTTCTACAAAAGTATTGTGGCATGCATGATGCTTTTTTATGTGTCTTATATTTATTTGTATCACCTCTAACCTTCTATTGTGATTTAATTTGATTATGTAGAGCTTGAGGCCGATGCATCCTTTCAGAAGCATTCGGTTCATTTTGATGATCATAGTGAGAAAATCTTGTGGGGTAGGACTGTGGGGTTGGTATGCATATTTTGGAAGTATAGTAGTGTTCTGGAGGAAACATAGTTATTGGAGGGTGATATGCATTCCTAGTTGTATAACATTTTTACCTTGGAGGTTTATCAATTCTTGTAAGTGCATCTTGAGGACAAGCTGTTATAAGGTGGGGAGGTTTAACTGATTCTAAAATTATAATGAGGTTCTTTTCATTTATGTTTTTGTTAAACTATCATTATTCTAATTAAATAAATGATTCCAGATGGTATTTATGTTCTTAGTAGTGTCTCCAGGGTTCATAACACAAATAAGGGGAAGAAATTCCCATACAATTTAGGTATCGTGGTTTGGGTTTGTTTAATTACGTGCCTTAACCATACAGTGGTGTGGTGTCTCAGTCAGAACTCTGAGAATGACCCTCATATGGTTTGACAATTGTGCAGGCCTCCCCGGACAATAGTGTGATGAGGATCTCCCTTGACAAAACATGGATAATGGGAATCACCTATTTTTTCAAACCATTTTGGTGCCCCCAGAATACCATGAAACCTAGCCCTCTCTTGGATAGAGGCATCCACATGGTTGGCACAGGGTTTGGCCAATCATGTAGCCAAACTGTGAGCCTCTTAAAAAAGGAGAGAATTATAATTTTTTTATCTAAAACATTAACAGTTATAACCTAATTTTCCTTCATTTTATCCTCCAGAATCCTAGGTGAAGAACCACTCCCTACCAAGCTCTACAAAGATGAATCTCCTTTATTTCTTGGCTGTTTGGAGTGATGTTGGGCGAGAATTGAAGATATGGATGAGTCTAACACTCCTATTCCTTATAATTTCTAGAAATGGCCTTGTTTGATTGTTCTTACCCTTATGTACCCATAAAAACATACTTTCCCATCAGATTATATGTTAGGACATGAAGGTTTTTTGAGTTCGTGTTAATGGATAAGGTAAGTGAGTCTTCATCTACGAACTTGAGGTAGGTGGTCTACAAGTTATATACCATAGTATTGATGATTGGTTTATGTGTATGTGGTTATAAACATTTTCCATTGCACTATGTATTTTAAACCTTGGTATTAAATGATAAAAATGGGTATGTAATGGTGTGTTAAACCCCCCATGATCCCTATAGGATCAATTAAGGATGACTGGACTGGGCCTAAGGCCACCCATGGGGTGTTCCACCTCTTTGAACCCGGAATTGAGTATTTAACAATTGAAATGAATGGTTCATGTGGTTAAATCAAGGATACTTTTGTTAATCATGTTAATATATCCCGAGGGGGTGTTCAGTCTTACCTAAAAGTGTTAAATGAGTGATAATTTATAATGGGTAAATTTGATAAACGATTAGGAAGAATGTCCTTTTTGGTAAATGGTTTGAGTGTGTTTTTGGATTGAGGCTTTACTCCAATAGGTTCGGCAAGACTAATGCTCTAGGCCCCACCTATGTATTTCAGGGGTTAGGATGTGGGATTGAGGCTCTCCCAAAATATGGACATGATATGATTACCTAGACTGAGGATCTAAGTTTTGTTGAGAATTTTTTTTTTGTAAAATAAATGGCCCTATGATGTAGGGAACCTGACTCCCCTTATGTATTGTTCATGTGTCTAACATGGGATGAATAGGATTTAATGAATATTGATAACACATGTAACTGGTGGTTAAAGTGGATAATATTAATCATGTTAATTAATGGAACCTATTTTACCTACTAATCACCATATTGTTTACAGTACTATTTCATACACTATTTTAGATTGGATATTTTTTAGACACCATTAATGGTGGGCTACGAAGTTGTTCTCACACAATGCTCAGGCCGCCGTTGGGTACCCAGGATAACTGCATGTTTTCTGGATAGGTTAGGGGAAAAGGTCTTACACTAGAGGGTTGATTTGGGGCTTAGGGATGGGCATAGATGAGGGAACCAGAATTGGTGTCATGAAACATTTTTTATTATTCAGTGAATCCTTTTTAGTTTTTTCCTTTACATTTGGAATTATATGACATAACATGGCATATTTACTATTTGGTTCTGTACAGGTACCCCATTATGGGAATTTTTTTTGGAATGCTTAATTATTTTTTATATTGTTTCTGTTATTTATTATTTTATCTGATGTGACTTACACTAATAAAGAAGGTATAGTCTCCCCATGTGTTTCACTAGACCCTCGCTACTAGTCGGCAGCCTTTATCATATAGGGAGGCATGCCTGTGGTTATGTGGAAAACTGTATCAAGGGATGTGTTATATTGGTATTCGGTATGGGGTGTCACATTAATTATATAAATTATAACCATATTAAAAAAATAAAATGTTAATGAAGAAACATGTATAAATAAATATTATAAAATGGATACAATTATAAGAATAGTAAATAATGAAAAAATTAAAATGAATAAAATAAAAGAATATTAAATATATTTACAATATAATTATGGATAAAAACATTAAAATGAATAAATTAGAAAATATTAAAATAATAAATATTTAAAATCCAAATTTTTTTTTAAAAAATTAACCACACACTTAAAATTATCAATAAATAAATATATTAAATGAATACATGTTAAAAATGAGTGAAATTTAATTATATATATATATTTATACAATATATATATTTTTATAAATAAAAATTGGAAAAAACTATTAAAAAATAATAAATTATATATATATATATATCTATGAATAGTATATTAATTATTTAATTATTACATTAAGTATTAAATTAATATATTATGTTTTCAATTAGCATATTAATTATTTAATTAGTATATAAAAATAAATAGTATATTGATATTAAAATAGTATATTAAGTATTTAATAATTTTATTCATTTGTTTAATTATAAATAGTATATAAATTATTTAATTATATAAATATAATTATCATACAAATTTTTTACTATATATATCTATTAAATTTAATAAATATAATTATAAAAAAAATTTGGGGTCGGCCCGATCCAACTCATGAACTCACATGATTATAAGTTTATATAAAAATGAATATGTATTTATTAAGAAAACTAAAAATATATTAAAAAAAATAAATACAAAATAAATATTAAAGAAATCATTAATGAAATTTATATTGATCATTATGAATAAATTATATATATATATATAAATATAATAATAAATATTATATTAATTATTTAATCAATATAATAAATTTTTAGTAAATTTATTAATGTTTATTAATTATAAACAGTTCATTACTTTTTATATTATATATTTTTTTTTGTAATTTATTAATTTTCAATTAAATAATTACAATTTTATTTATTAATATATATCAATATATATCAATATATATATATATATTAATATACATAAATATTTAATATATTTCAATATATATATATCAATATATATTTATATATATGAAATAAGAATTTAATTATAAAATTGAAATAAATATACAATAAATATTAAAAATGAATAAGTTTTTTAAAAAAATCAAACAAATAAAAATTTAAAAAAAATATTAATATATATGAATATATATAAATATATTAAATATTAACATATATATATTTAATTAAATAATTAATATACTATTTCTTAATATATATATATATTATATATAAATATTTAATATATATCAATATATATATATAAATATATATTTTTATATACAGAATAAAAATTTAATTATAAAAAAAGGTATAAGTATAAATACATATTAAAAATGAATATATATATATATATATATTAATATTTAATATATTCATATATATAAATGTATATTTTTATTTATGAAATAAGAAATTGATTTAAAAAAAATTATTAAGTCATTCGGCCTTTATCCTGAAGGGCCAACCAATTAGGTATCCAAATACGGAAGGCCTATTAAACATAGGGTGGGATAAATTCCAATGAAATAAAAGGGTGGACCAAGGCCTGCACAGCCCTATGCGTATAGGGACGAGCCCATCTAGGTGTGTTTGGAGAGTGTACATGGAAGCTCATCCTCATAGTAGGCTTCTAGCATTGGGATGTGGAAAATCTTATATAAAAAAGCAGCCAAATTTCAGTGATTTTTATGTGGGACTCGATCATGTGGTTGTGACCTTTATCAGTGCTAGAAAATGCACTCATAATGGTTCCCCTTTATGAGTGCTACAAAGATAGCATTGATAATCGATCCCTTTATCAGAGATTTTTTAGCACTAATATTGGAAACTATTACCATCACTTTTACCTGGTGTTGATAAAAGATAGAGCTGAATAAACCAAATACTGTAGTAGTGGAACCTGAGGGTTAAAATATGTATTTCAACTTGAAACCATCTTAAAAAGTTATTTGATGTTTCCAATGTATTTGGATTTTATTGTTCAACATAGGGTGGATGTTTTTCATGATTTAGTGGGCATTTTAAATTTATATGAATTTAATGGTTAATTGTTTTAGTAAAAAAAATTGAAACACATTTTTGGAGAAAATTTGTTATTCTTTGAAAACTATAGCTCGTATTGAGAAATCAAAATCACAATGCTTTATAGAATGTAGTTATTCATTTAACTAGATATAATTTCATGTTGAAGCCTAATCCCTACCCATGAATAAAATCAGGTCCCATTTTCATCATTAAATAATTAATTAACATCAAATTCATTCATTTGTATGATAATAAATCAAAACTCTAATCATGTATTCTTATAAAAAAAGAAACAAATATGGATCCCTCTAAGGTTTTATATTACTATTTTACTTCCTTTATTTATTTAATTTTACTAGATATTTTTTCAATACAATTTATAGTTGTATATTTTGAATGTAATTAGGAATTGAATTTATTTACATATTCATAGTGTAATATTCATCATTGATGTATACTACCACTTATATCTATGAAAATAAAAACACCACAATCATATATGTCCAGACATGATCCAAAAAATTGACCAAGCCATGTAATTGAACGAACCCACTTAACTAAAATATCTTAATTACCCAATCCAATAGATCAATAAGTGAAAAAGTTAACAGTTGATGTTAAATATGAAGATATGATGAGGTGTGACATGTGAAGTTTCCAAGAGGTTTAACTATAGTTATTCGATGTCAGATTCATAGAGAGAGTGCTTAATATTTTAATTTTAAGTATGGATTTGTAATATTCATAGATATAATAATGGGATTTTGAATGGATATTTAATAGAAATTAATAGTAGATAGATACTAGATTTCACGGAGATATTTAGAGGTCAATATATTGGCCATGAGATATATGGGTTGGATTTAGATGGTGGGTAGAGGAAACAGTTAATAACTATTAATTTATTTTCATGATAATGAAAGTCTAGATAGACAGCCTACTTATAATAGTGTATTTGGATGAAATCACCATTAAAATGAAGGCTCGGATGGCATGTGAAGTGGACAATGACTTGAGTTTGATGTAGTAATGGGTGACCCAACCTGTGAGTGGTATAGAAAATTAATTTGTATGGGTCATGCAGAACGTACTGACCCAAGTAGTATGTGCACACTAGGTTAGTAGAGAATATATTCTTTATATATATAACTTATATAAATGGTTTTATGATGAGAAAATGATTTATACTCACTCTAGTGTTTGAATATGTTAAGTTAATAGTTAACTTCACTAGATTTTCCTTACTGATCTAAATGATTAAATTTTAATGGAAAATTATAACTATTTAAATGGTGTTTTAGAAATTTAATTTATTAAAATGTTTATTTAATAATAAAAGGCCCTCTAAAAAATTTATGGCACCATTGCTTTCATTTTAGTTAGTATATTATAGTTTCTCCCACCATTGAATGTTTTTTAATTCCAATGATTATAAAATTTATATAATAAAAACTTTATATGGGAATATACATGTTCTTTAAAATTAGATTTTTTAATATTTTAATGCATTAGAAATAATATGATGGGTTAGAAGAGGTGATTTTAAAGGGTCAGTCTATATATTGAATTTTAGTGGTTATTGATGATTATTTTCATCAAAAGTATAGTTTGATGTTAAGTAATATTTTCTCAATCATATTCTATTCTAAGGATATATTTTTTACATGTGAAATAGTTTCACCCCATATGTGTTTTCCTAGGTGGAGGGTAGTGTAATTATTATATGTTTTGATAGTTGTGTTGATTGGTTATCTTGTTATTTTTAGTATCATTTCCATGTTTACAAATGGTATTTTCATATTAATATTAGTAGATACTAATGATAATGATGGTTGGATGTTGGTTTCATATATCACAAATGGGTTTAATATTGATAATTATCTATTTTAATTAATGGTGGTATTTTTATGATTGGAGACCCATTCACTACATAAATACAAGCGAAGGATATTTTTTCTCAGTTGTAACCCAACATTAATTTTAGTGACTTGACCAACTGAATTAACCAATGAGTATTCCAATTGTCACCCCTCTTATTGGATATGTTATGTATAAATAATAATAATAGATGTATATGTTGTGTAACTATTTTATTAGAACTATTAAATGGTTTTTAGTGTTTAATGGTTGAATATTTTCTTTTGGGAGATGGATTAATGGGGTCCTTTTATATTTTTCCATCATTTTTAGTATTAGATAGACTTATTTTTTGTGGTGGTTTTGTTGATGGTGGGGTTCTATAGATGATTTTCCCAAGATATTTATCAATTAATTATGATTACTAACACATATGATGTGACATTATTGAGTTCAGAATGAAAATATTTTATTAAATGATTTGATGTTTTTATATTTTCTTTATGAGGGTGGTCTACAGTAACTAAATATACCAAACGCTATATTTAATAACTTTTTTCTCATGAAAAAGTTGGTGATTTAGGTGCAAAGTTCTAGATTAGTTTATGGGTATTGATTGGGTAGCAAATTTTTAGTTTCCTCCCATATACCACATAAGTATTCTATGATTGGATTTTTTTTCTATATTTTTTGGTTTGTGGTTATCTTTTTTGTGGATATATAAGTTCACTTTTCTTTTTCCTAACATTTATACTTATATTCTTTTTAGGAAACTATATGGTTGTTTATATTTATTATTATTCATGGTTCAAGGTTTGTGTACTTATTTTTTTTTCTTATTTTGTGTTTTTTAGAGGGTAATACTTCAAATGTGTGTGATTTATATACACGGTGTTTGTCCCTAACCCTTGTCTTATTTGAAGAAATTTACAGTTTTTTTACCCATTCTCATCATTGATCTAGGAAGGCATCTCATTGGGTAAAAGTCAGTGGAATAAAATAATAGATTAGGGAAATTCATGAAAATAGTAAAAATTTAGAATTTTTTTTAGAAAAAGGACAAAAAGAGAATAGAATGAAATTACTATGGTGGAATAAATGGGTTTTTAATCAGTGCACACAAGGATAAAAATGTTGAATAATAAAATAATTTTTTATTAATCATTGAAAATTTTTATAATAAATATATCTGATTGGGTACTAATTAATTTTTTTAAATTATGGATACATGGAAATGTATTTACCCATGATACCAAGTAGAGGTGAGACAAGAAAAATGAACACTATTCTAATATTGGGAATTCAATGAACTCAAATTTGAAAATAAATTGTTGTAATTAAATAATTTGTATCTATCAGAAATTTAAGTGAATATAAAAAATAATATATACAACTAAAGATAAATATATATACACTTCAAACTCAAATAAGAAAAATGTAAAATAATAAGCCTAAAAAATCCATGACTTTGAATATAGTTTGTAGAGAATTTTTACTCTAGTACTGTAGAAATTATGTAATGGTTTTACAACTCAATTTATTTGGGATTTGGGTTTATTAAAATGGGTCTAGTATAAATGGAGTGGAAAATGAACTCTGGAAACAAAAATTTCCTAAAAAATAGGGCCTTTAAAAGAGTTTCTGTATATATAAATGAAAAATATTTTAAATCAATTTGAATTATATAATAAATAACAGAACAAAAATTTACTCATTATGAGTAAAATCTATGGTTCAGAATATATGATAGTGTTTTCTAAGAAGGAATTGTTTATTTGATGATGATATTATGTAATCATTCTAAAAGAAAAAATATTATTTTCTAGAATATACCATCTATAGTGACATATTAAGAAATAGAATGAAGTGGTTGACAAAGTGAAATAACATGTTTATAAATAAATAAAATGATCCCTTGAAAATAATATTGACCATTGAATAGAAAATTTTTCAAGCTAATGTAGAATCAAAATTATTGTTGATAAACAAATTTCATACTCATCAATATACCTATATTATTAAAGATAATAGTTTTCATAATCATATGGAATGAAGATTAATATTAAACCACATGTTTCATCTTCATTTACAAACATAGATTCCAATGTTAATATCTCATTTTCCAAGCAATTATTTCATATATTTTTTATTTCAATCTATTGTAATTTTCATGAGTAAAATAATTTTGGAGAATATTTATTATATATGTAATTGTTCATTTTTCATTATTCAATCCATTTTTTATAATAATATATCTGAAAATTTTTGATACTTGATTAATTATAATTCATAGTTAAGTAATATCCCTTGTTTTCTATTTTAAAGGGGAAGATAAGTAATAAAATAGGGAGATTATCATGGTAGGGGTAGAGTTTATGATGGACGTTGTTTTTTCACATTTAAAACATGTTTGATGTTTTTTTGATGTTTGAATAAATCTATATAAATAATTGAAAATTTTATATATCTTGTTTTGTAAAAGTGTTTGACTAAAGTGATTCTAAATGAAATTTTAAAAAATAGTTATTGTAAAATGTCTCATTTATGTGATATGATTTGTTTGAAAAATATATACAATATATGAATTGAAAATTTTTACAATAGCCAGATGACGAATGAGATCTGTATCTCATAAATTAAAGGAGACCTCTCCCTCTTCTTCATTGATATCCAAGAGGTAGAGGTCCAGTGCTAGGTCATCCCCTATTCAATGATTCATTTAATTATCCATAATGCCCATGGCCTTAGAGCATGGGTGAAGTCAGACTACCTCACCTTGGAAGCTCATAAGCATAAAAGTCTCATTGATTTTCTTGAGCATAAGAAGAATTATTCCAGAATTGCTGAGTTCTCCAGAAGGATAATGATGCATGAGTACATGCATGTGGATCCTTTCAACAAGCACATGTGGATATTATAGAATCGTCTCATCTTGGTGGACTTTTTCAATTGGGTTACTAGTATATTATCACCAAGATCTCTCATGATAAATGAACCTTCTCCAATAAATTTTTCTATAAGAGTTGTGACAATTAGCAGTGCGAGGCCTTGTGACATGAATTATCATTTCTTGACCTTGACAGTTTCCCCTGGTTGCGTATAGGGGATTTCAACATGATTTTAGCACTTTAGGAAAAGCAGGGAAGGGTTATGTTCCCTAGAAATGTGAGTTTGTCTCTTTATCTTTTCATGGTGGCCAACGGTCTCATAGATCATGGATTCACTAGAGCCTGGTTTACATGGTGCAACAATGAAAACAGATCCCACTATTCATTTAGTCGCCTGGAACGCTGCATTTTCAACATACAGGCCATAACATCATTTTCTAGTATTACACTTAGGCACATGACATGTGGTTTCTCCAACCATTACCCTCTTTATATCACTCATTCCTTGAGACAGAAAACTTCTAAATGTTTCAGATATTATCCACATTGGGAGAAACTCCTTGTTTTTCGAGAATTGGTTAATAAATTGTGGCATGCTCCAACTTAGGTTAGGACATGGATTGCACTTCATAATATGCTCAGAAGGCTCAGAAGCATGCTTCAGGACTAGGAGAAAGCCTTTCCATTGAGTGATAAGAAGATGGAAGTTTTCAGGAAAGATATTGATTATCTTAAGAATAGTCTTGAACATAACTTTTATGAGAGAGTTTTTGAAGTTATTTCACTGAAAAAGTAAGTTTTTTCAGATATGATTCTTCAATAATAGCATAATGTGACGGAGAGGTCATAGATTAGGTGGATTGCTGAAGGTGAAAAAAATACTGCATTCTTCCATGCATGCATCAAATAAAAAAAACACATGGTCCAACCAAATATTCAAATAGAGTATGGGTCATTCTGGAATGAAAAATATGAAGTTTGTCTCTTCACCTATTCTTACATTAAGGATCTTCTGGTAGGCCCAACTCCTCATATGCTTGACAGTTACCTGGGTGGAGAGGTTGTCTTTGTGGTGATTTCTAACCAAGTTTTTTCTCTAGAAAATGAACTTAAGAAGGCTATCCTTGAGGAATATGAAATCGAAAAAGTGGTGTTGCACCTGAAAGACTATATTTCCCATGTCCAGGATTCCTTCCGAGGATCATTTTATAGAGATACATGGTAAGTGGTCAAACATAATTTTATAGAGTCTATTCCGAGTTATTCCAGAGGTGGTATCCTTCTAAGAGTGGCTTGTGCCACAACATTGGTTCTTATTCCTAAAGTGGGAAACTTCTATTATATCTTAAACTACCATCCAGTCATCATGTGAAATTTCCCCTAAAAATTACTTGTAAGAATCCTCAACACTATACTTGTGTAGTTTCTTCTTCGGTGGATTTCTATGGAGCAGTATGGCTTTGTGAAGGGTCTTTCAATTCATGGTGCAATCGCCATGGCACAGGAAATGATTCGTGGTATCAACACTAAATCTCACGGTTCAAACTAGGAAGTTAAACTAGACATGAATAAGGCTTATAACCGCATTGAATGTGGCTTCATCAAAAAGGTACTCTTAGGTATGGATTTCTCCCCTGGTTTTCTGGTCTATTTTTTCACTGCATCAGTTCTTCCTGGATGGTTTTTCACTTTATAGAAAAATATCAGGGATTCTTTAAGGCTTCTTGAAGTTTAATATAGGGTGACCCCATCTCCCTAATCCCTTTTCTCCTATCCCAAGAGATCCTCAGTCCTCTCATTTATCAAAATATGGACACTGGCATGATCCTCCCATACAGAAGAAAATGAAATTTCCCCTCCGCATCCCATATCAGGTTTGCTGAAGACACCCTTATCTTCTTAAATGATGCTAAGTGATCCATATGTGGCCTTATTATAGTTTTAGAGGAATATTTTCATTAGAATGGGAATGTAATCAACAATATTAAAAGTAACTTATTCATATCAAGCACGTGTACCCCCAACCGAGATGTCCAGATTTTTCAACTTCTTGACATAAAAAGTGGTAGCCTACCTATGAATTATTTGGGAGATCCTCTTTCTTTAGGCCATATTCAAATTCAATATTTTGATCACATTGTAATCTGAATCAATGATAGAGTACTCAATTGTAAAATAGGTTCTTTTCGTTTGAGGGATAGATTGATTTGGTGAATTGTTTCCTTCTGGCCACACCCGCCCACGCACTCTCTTGTGTGAAGGTTCCAAAGGGAGTGATATCCAAGACTGAAAAGACCCTTTCTTTATTCATTTGGGATGCTCGTACTAAGGTAAAACGTTCTTGCATCTCTTAGGGTAACACAGAGAGGCCCATTCCGGAAGGTGGGATCAATGTTTATAGTCTTACTAACACTCTTCTATGAATACATGCTAAAATGGAATGGGAACTCCATGAGAATCAGATGCTATAGGGAAATAATATGGGAATCACTTTGATGGATGGTACTATGATGGACAAGGGTCACATGTCTCCCTTAATGAACAAGCTTCTCCACCTATTCAATGTTATCCAGCCTCATGTTCAGTAGATCAGTGGGGAGGGAAAAGTTCCATTCAGGTATGTAAAATGGGTAGGGGTATTCTCGGATTCCTTGGGTTTCCAGTCTATAACATCACATATTTGGAGGCTAGCAGGTTTCTATCCTACATTAATGTTGTTCTCCATAATGAATAATAAGACTCCTTTAACCTTATCACCACTAATGAGGAACCTGATAGGTGTTTTTTATCTCCCTCATCCTTGGGAACCTTTTCTTCTACGGACTTTCATCGTATGTTGGTTTCCCACCCATATGAAGACCAACAGAATGGAATCCGTTGGACCAAGAGTATCCCAAAAAATATCAACTTCCTCACTTGGAGGCTTCAGCATGATTTCATTTCCATATATGAGAACATTTGAAAATGTGGTATCTCCATGGCCTCCTGCTGCTTGTGTTGATTTGTTCATAAAGAGGAAAGTAGTGATCACCTCTTCTTTGAAGCAGAATGGGATCGAGAGGTCTGAATCTCCCTCGGTAGATTTACAGCTATCCAAGAATATCTTCTGTATGTTGTCGCCTTCTTTAATAATTGGTTTCATGGTTTGGGAAACATAGGGGTTCAACTTATGGCTAGGAAATCAATTTACATGCATGTTTTTGGAGTCTCTGGAAGGCGAGGAACAAGGATATGTTTGAGGGAATCATTTCTATTGGGAGATCCATTATTGCTCATACTTGTAGTTTACTACTCAATCTGACCATGTGTATTGATAACTGGAGGGATGATACCTCCCTCCTGCTCTTTCAAATGGCTGCCCATGTGAATCCCACTCCCTCTATTTCCTATGACTAATAGATCAGTTGGAAATCATCTCACTCGGGTCTAAAACTGAATACCAATGGATCTTGTATTTTGTGTGTCATGTGGTGAGGTTGGGTAATCTATGACTCTAGCTTCACCTTTTTGTTTGCATTCACAATGTAACAAGGAAGTAGCTCATCCCTGCAAGTGAAGGCCATTGATTTTATTTCAGGTTGTACTCTATGTATTCAAGGTGGAATTGATATTGTGAAAGTATTAAATAACTCTCATATTCTTTTCAAAGTGCTTCAGGGCACCATACTAGTTCCCTAGTCAATCATGTATCCGATCAGGAAGTGGCATGCTCTTCTCTCCAACAACATCAGGTTGAGTCACTCACCCCATGAGGGAAACAAAGTGGAAAATCATATGGTGAAGCTTGAGGTGCCTAGTCCAGGTACATCCTATTTCTATAACATTAACCATTGGAATCCCATGGAGTTCAACCTTATTAGAGGGGATTCCCTCGGTCTCCATTACATATGGTCCCTCTAGTTCACTGTCTCTTGATGTGAAATTTTCATTTTGTCTTACTTTTAAATAAATAATGAGGTTGATGATGATGATGATGTCCATGAAAAAGGGTGATTAAATTTTCATTATATTGTAATTGATTGATATTTCATGCAAAAACAGTAATATAAAAAATTGACGATTCGATGGGGATTTATGTAGTGAAAATGGGAATCCTTTTCACAAGATAAAAATTTGTTAAAAATATTATATGGATTAATTTTTAATGGGAAATATACTATTGTATATGATAAAAACTCTATTTTTGGGAACTAAATTTTTTTTTTAATAAATTTCATAGAAGAAATTATCAAATATTTAATGTTGTAATTTTTGTTGAAGCTATAATATAGAAAATAATGAGTCACATGAATGAATAGGTAACATATAAGTTATGGTTATATTATCTTATCATAATCCTTAGGGGATATCTGAGAAGGAGAAATTCCATGTCACTATATAGTGACATAAAAGAAAATATAAAATAGTAATAATTTTGGTTATATCCTAGTGGGTGATATGTTTTTTTCAAATTAATTTAATATGGGGTCATAGTAATGTATTCAGAGATTAGAATATTAATTGAATAATATGGATTCATATTGTTGATGATAAAATTTATAAAATAATGTCACAAGAAATATATAATTTTATAAAGAACTGGATATCTCCCTATGAGTGTGATGATGGTAGTATGATGTAATATTAATTACTAATGGACCTCTTACCCATAATAAATGTATAGTGGAAAGATAAAATGATGTCATTATGCTATTAGCATTATAAACCAATGTATAAGGAGAAGGTATGGGGTTTAGAAAATAAAAATGAAAGGTTTCTATTTATTTAAATAGGGAGAATTCTTATAGGATTCAATTAGTAAAAAAACAAAATTAGATATACATAGGAATCCCATTATGTGAATGTCCATATATGGAAAAGTGAATGGAAGAAAACAGAGAAAAGGGTAAAAAGGATTAGAAGAAGTGTTTTTTCATTCAAAATAAGAAGATATGTATATATAGAGAGATAGAGTGTGTGTGTGTGTGTGTGTTGTATATTAGATTCAATAATAAGGAGATGAGAATTGAGTTATAATGAAGTTTTAAAATTTTACCAAAATGTTATTTGAAAAGCCTAGTAATGAATAAAAAAATTTAACGATCATAACATACCTATTGGAGAAAAATCCAAAGATGAGAAAATGACTACAAATGCATTGTGATTTATTTTTGAACCCGTTTGAGAGTGGTAGTATCAATCTCTCACACATTTTGATTATATTTCAAATATATGGTAGTGATTCATTTATTTATAAGTGGGGGTTCCCCATATTGGTGATAAACCCCATATTGTGAATTTATAACAACCACAACTTGAACATGTAGTTAATAATAATCATGAGTTCCTCATCCTAAATTTTTTATGAGATCTGTAAAATCAAGAATTACTAGTGTTTGAGTATGTAAAATTATTACATTCCTTTGGCTAAACTAACATTGGGGTGAACCAAATAAAATTGTTATCTCATATATGGGTATATTTTATTTATAAATGTACTTTTTTCTTTATAATTTTAAATGATATAAATTCATGCAAGAAAATTTTGATCACATTATCATCAAGGATTCTCTATACCATAGTGGGAAAATGATATTTTTAAGTAAAATATCACATGTCAATAAGAAAATTTAATTTTTTTTAAAGAATTTATTAGGGTCCCAATCACCCACTATTTTAAAGCTATAATTGATGGGTTCTTAAAACAAAAAACACAAATAATACTAATTTTTTTTAAAAAAAATATTCTAAATAATCATATTGTATCTAGTTTTAGTTAAAAAATATACTAATAATTTAAGAATTTAACTAAATCTAATATAGCATACTCATAATTTCGTGTCACATATGCTAAGGTGTAAAAAATTAAATAATTTAGCATTTTATTATATATAAAAAATTCATGTTATCTCTAATAAATTTTGGAAAACTCTTCAAACCAAAACCAATGATTTTTTAGATTTTGATAATTTTAAACATGAGGATATTTTCAATAGTGAAAAGTTTGATTAAATATAAATAAATAATCATAATAAATGAGAATAATTTTATACTACATCAGTATTTCATTTGGTTTAGATGGTTTTGGTGCGATATACACTCTATAATATATTTTTATTAAAACAAACCACTTTTTGGTGTTGTTTGCATCAACTAAATATATTTAAATGCCCTAACCCAAGTTAACCAAAGTCGGTGCATTGTTTTAATACATTGGCATGATTATAAGGATCAATTCCCAAAGTTCTGATCATTTTAGAACTCTTGGAAAATGGATTACATACATGAACTTTACATTACAATTTATAATGTAAAACACAACATAAACAATCCTTTGATAATTCCATTATTCCCTTAGATTAAACCTTCATAAAAACCATAATATACTTCTTGGAATCCTGGGAAAATAAAACATAAGACAAGGGGTGATATCAGATGCTCAGTAAGGATAAAAAATATAGAAAAAGCTATCATAAATAATCATAAAATTTTATGGAAAGGTATAAAATTGAAACACATGCCATTTAAACACAAAATATACCATAACATGGCAAAGATAAATCAAATAATTATATTTACTTATTCACATGGATATTCTACTAGTCGAATAATCAAATGTAATATCAATAGCTAATTTCATAATGATGGAATGCATATTGTCGGACATTATAACCACATAGTCAAGGCCTCATGCCAAGACTAAAAATAAGATTTTGTCAAGGCCTTGTGACAAGACACTTGTTTATCTCATGATACCTACCAATGCATCGAGGAGCTATAGAAGGCTCCACCTATCACTTACTAAGTTTAATTCATTCTTCATATAAAAATGTTGAGACATAACATAAACATTCATATTAAAACTAGCATATGAAATGTTAATACTTTAACCATAAAAAATGAATGGTATAAAAATAACACATCCACAGTCAAACATATCACAAAACCTCCAATAAAATATGGAATATTGTATCATAATAAATCAAATTCAAATAAGTATAAAATCAATCAAAGGATGTTGACATAGATGAAATCAAAACGATTTGAGAGAAATATATGTTTCTATTTTGAAATCATTTAAAAGCCACATAATTATAAAAGAAAATATTTAATTTAATAATATTCTTATAATCATGTAAGGAAAGATTTGAAGGTGTTATAATGGTGGAAAATAACCGCACCCACTGTATAAGTTAAAAAAACATCATTGCCTTAATTTTTCGAAAATGTCATAAAGTACCTTTTTTAAAAAATGATGGAAATATTCCTTTCAAAAAATTTATAAAAAGTAAAAAAATGTTATTAAATAATTTAACCCATGTTCTAGGAAATATTAAAAATGTATTGAATTTTTTTTTAAGAAACACATATGTGGATGATAAAGAATTCCCAGTAGATACTTACGTATAAACAACCTCAGATAAATAAGAAGATTTTAAAATGAACCCTTGTCTTGTACTTTTCCTTGGTCGAGGGTATGTTAACATTATGAATAATAGTAAAATCATTGTTATTAAATTATAAAATAACCACATACAAAAATATGATATTATATATGATCTTATAATATAGTTTTGTTTATAATATTTCTGTAGTATCATTGTTTTGGGTGTTAACTGATTCGTTTTCCTTTATATGTATTGTTATTTAATTCATGTTTGTTATGGATAGGATGTATTTTATTTATATACAGAATGATATTAAGTTCTTAAACATTATTTTTAATCATAAAATAAAAATTATTCTTGAATGACTACGATGGTGAATGAATCTCATCGCGTTCGTGGAGACGGTAATCTGTATGTACGCGCGGGCAACAATACCATTCTATTTATGGTGAAATTGTATGTAATTGGATGGTATATTATATATATAGAATCATTAACAAGTTATATTTATTATTTATATCAATTATAATCATTATTATACCCATCCAAATAATGAAGTGTTGAATAACAAACTACACCACAATGTGGAGACGGTAAACCGTACGTACGTAGGTACGGTGACTTTGTCATTTATAAGATGAATAAAATAATGAATATGATTGTAACATATTTATAATAACATAAAATTATATATAATGTAGTTGATTAATTATTTTGGTATGGAAACAACAAATAAATAGGAAGTGGAAGAAGAAAAGAACTTTGAAAGAGGAGATGACATTATTACCTCTTCTTCGGGGGCTTCCATTTTATTTGATCAAAAGGGATCTTTAGGTTAGCTTTATAATCAATGTAAGGACTCTAGGTTGAAGTGAGGTTAGTTGGGAAGATATTTTAGTATATTTTTGCCAATCCAAATGGCTTTGGAGGTGTGATTTTGAGATAATGGGAAGTACCCTTTTATAAGAGAGGTGAGGGTCACTTTAGGAAAATGATGAAATATTAATTTATTATAAAATCCTATCTTGTTTATAATGGATCCAAAAGGATTTATTTCTAGGATAAGGTGAGTATGGGTCGAAAAAATCTCATCCAATAGGTTTTTACAGGTTTATGTCACCATATTAACCATATCTTTTATATTTAACTCTTACTTAAATAGTCTAACTTTTACCTTGTATTATTGTATTATTATACCAAATGGTTAGTAAACGTACTATAAAAATCCAAGAGAACCCCAAGTGGTTCCTTATTGAAATATATAAAATTATCTAAGTCCTTTTTTCTATCCTTATATTTTTATAAATGTTATATCAATTAATAATATAGTATTTTTTTTAAACTCATTTATGTCAATTTTGACACTATTTGGTATTTGGTTTTTGTGAAAGTAAAAACAACTCGATTACTTCGAAAAAACAAATTAAATCAATACTAACATGTCATATTGACCTAAAAAATTAGTGTAATGCCTTAAAAGTCTCAATTTAAATTTATTTGGATATTTATAATATCAATTATTGTAATCATTCAAAAATAATGTAATTATTGCATCATCATTATGTCATAAATAAATTTCATTATTTAATGTCTAAAAATTATAAATAAACTAAAATTATGTAATACATATTTTTATTTTTCGAATGTGTATTTACAGTCAAATTTATCTTACGTATAACCCAATATTAAAAATGTTTTAGTTATGAAAATTTGAATTTATCACTTTTAACTCTTCTTTAAATAAAATAATAATAAATGTCCCAATATAATACAAGTGGATAAAATAGGATCCTATTATATTCCTAAGGTTGATTTTGTTCAAAAAAACTTATCCAATAGAATTTGGACATGTTTTATTGTAATTATAACTTCATTTTTACCTTTAATTACCCTATTTACTTTTATCCGTGGTAAATAAATTTCAAAAGTTACTATTCACTAAAAATTATTTTCATCCTATTGAACCACATTTTACTTACTGATGTCAACCATGTCTCTCATATTTTTGAAATTCAATTCACAGAAGTGGTAAAATTACGTTTTATGTAAATTTTCAAATGTGCCTAAAAGGTCCGTAAATGTGCCTAGAAAGTGGGTAAAAATACATTAAATTGGTTTAATAAAATTATATATATATAATATTATTATAAAATAACTCCAATGACTTAATTGTAATAATATTTGTAGTATTTATCTATTTTAAGATAAATTTATTATTATTAATAATTATTTAAATAAAAAAGTTGGTTTTTATGTACTATGGAGTATTTTTCACTATTAATCAAAAATTGAAAGTTTTTAGAAAAATAAAAAAAATTACCATAATATAATTTTGATATTAAAATTTTAAAAATGATGTATATTTTTTCAAATTAAAAACATATAAGATTCATTAATTAATTTAAAATTAATTCTCGTTGTCAAAACTATAAAGCATGTTTTTGAGAAGTAAAAAACATCAAAAGATTAACATGTGTTTTGTCCAATTAAAATGTATAGTTACTTCCAATGAAAAAAATTGGATTAAATGATAAAAATATAATCTAATTATACTTTAAAAGCATTCAAATTTATAATTTAACAATATAAATTATTTTGAATAAAAAAATTGGTTTCAATTAAAATTTAGTATTTTTAACTATTCATAAAAATATGAATGTTATCAGAAAAACATCGAAAAATTATACAAACTAAAATTTTATGTCATTATACTAAATAATAAGTTTATTTTTTTCAAATTTAATATATAAAATTGTGAAATATTGGATTTAAAAAGTGTTCTCCATTAAAAGGCGGTAAAATTGATTTTTTTTAAACACTTCTTTTATCTGAAAAATTGGATTTTTTCCTTATATTATGTCTAGAAATCACATAATATGGATGATAAAATTATATAGAGTATATAAAATTCAAAATACAGTTAATGTTATTCATAACTTCTTTTTAAACGGCTAGTTCGGTAAGTCGTGGTGTGCTCGAACTCGATGTTGCGTGTGGCACTAACTATTGAATTTCATTAAAGAGATAACATATTATGAAATACTAGGGTGTTACATTCTCCCCTCCTTCAATAAATTTCATCCTTACAATTTTAAATTTTTCTTCGAAAATAAATGGTTGAAAATAGAAAATACTTTTGTGGAAAACCCACATCAGAAATATGGTTACTAAAATTTAGTCTTAATAAGAAGGGAAGGGAAATGAAAAATTCACCACCAAATTAGGATTTTGAATATGAGAACATCATTAGAAATTAGAGACACATAATTAGGGAAAAATATAAATATTTATAGGTAGTGATTGAGGTTATTAACCACAAACAAGTGAACAATAAATGTAATATTGAGGGCCTCAAATCCATAAATTTATGGTGATTTAAATATCATCAGTTCAACAAAACACAAGGTACTAGGATAACAAATTTTTTCTTTTCAGATCCCTCCTCTAAAGTTTAAGAATTAATTTCTTCATAAAATATGATAAAAAATACTTGACAAGTTTAGTTCCATCCTACAACTAACTTCTACCACAAACTTATCTTTCACTCCAAAAGATAATACAATTCAAAAATATTCTATTTATCCTAATCATATAGGGTTCCAAAAATAATGAATTTATAATTAATCTGTCAAAACATTAAAAAAAACTACATTATACAAACCAGGACAACACGTAGGCCAGTGGTAGGTTATGCACCCTTGTCTCCCTTCGGTTGCGGGTTCAGGTCTCACGACCTTGCTGGATGCGATGGGTTGTCAGCTGACCTCCGGGTTGTCCTTTTTATAACAATACCAAAATAATATTAAGAAATTTTTTAACATTAAACAATAGTATCAAATGTAAAACTTTATTCATTCCAACCTTTAGACTTATCCAAACTAATTTTCTCCAAACTCAAAGTCCAAAATTTATAAAGAAAGTAAACATAATGAAGATCATTTTTTTCCACGTAATAACATGTGAATACCTTGATAATGTATTATCTTATAAAATGGTAACACCCTAAATTACCATTAAACCTTATTGAATATGTTCATTCTCCCTTATTCCTTATAGAATACTAGATATACTTCTTAAATCCAAAAATGTTGTAAAATCCAACAATTATGGAATAAAAAAACAATTAATTAGTTCCAAGGTAGTCAATAATATCCAATATACTTTATCCAACTCAGTGATATCTTATTCTGAAATCAGTATCTCAGTTTCAGAAACATATTAATGGTTATATTTCCCCCAAACATATATTTTCCAAAAACATTAACTAGCTATTGAGTCACTTTTCTTGTTACCACACAATCTCAAATCCTCAATTAAATAGTACTACAGTATAATCCTTATATACTCTATAATTATTATAATTTTTACATCATTAATACAATGAAAAATGACAAGATTCATTAAAAAAATATAAGAACACTAATTATTACTCTTTATCTATGGTAGTATAATAACTTGATTATTATCCAATAGCATCATTTAGGGTACACTCTGATTATTGAGACATTGATCCATGTAGTGTCCCAACTCCTTGTAGATGAATCATTGTACATTTGAAACCTTTTTCTTACCCTAGAAATCACAAACTTAGTGTTGTTTTTCTCCACGCATATAACAAACTCCCATTCCTTTCAAACACTTCACAAGGTGATTCTTTCCATAGTAATCCAACATTGGAAAATCCTTCTTTCCCTTCTTCCCTTTTTCTATCTTTTTCTCTACCATCCTGTTCTTCTCTAACTTCCCTTCAAAGCCATACAACTCAAGGAATTCTTTAATTATCTTATTAACACACAATACTATTTATTCATATGATGAGAATACGTGGGAGACTATTTACCTTCTAAATTATGTCTTAAGACCATGAAATATATGACCCTTCTTACTCTTTGGATTATGTGTATTGCTAGATTTCTTATTCCTTCAACTAAGAGACATCTCTAAATAGTGGAAAAAACTAGGTTAGATCATGTCATAATCTATAATCCAAAAACTACAAAACTTGTCAACATTAATTTAGGATTTTTACACATATAGTATCATAATCATAAAAATGGTTTCTTTGCTGACATATTTACTCATAAATCATTTATAATAGTTTGTAAAGAAAATGTTAATTATCCTAAACATATCCCCCGGGAGTGTCGTAAACAAGAGTGAAGCAAGGCCCGTTGTCGTGCACCAATTCCTATTCGAGTACAGCTCAAAGCGGTGTTTTCAGGTTTTACCCCTAGATACATATGTTCCAGATCCACCTCTATCTTCTTGTATCTAGACATGGATATATTTCTTGGAAATTTCACAAAATCTCTTCCTAACCAAAATTCAAGGAAGTTCTTCTATACTAGTCCTCAAATTCTATCTTAGAGTAATGTTTCAAAACCAGAGTTTATCTAAATCTATTTCCAAGGTTGTTGTTAAACTTCCTCTAATACCTACTATAATTACCCAAACCCAGTTACTAATATTTGGTGCATGGTTTTAATAAATTGGCATGATTACAAGGAATCATGTCCCGAAGGACCGATCAGTTTAGCAACCTTGGAAAAAATATTATACATGAAATTTACATTTCAATTTCTAACATAAAACATAGCTTAAATAATCCATTGATAATGCCATTATTACATTAGATTAAACCTACCTATAAATCATAATATAATTTTGGGCATCCTGGGAAAATAAAACATAAGGAAGGGGTGAGCTCAGATGCTCAGTAAGGATAAACAATATAGAGGAAGCTATCATAAATAATCATAAAACTTTACGGAAAGTTATAAAATTGAAACACAAGACCTTTAAACATAAAATACAGCATAATATGGCAAATATAAATCAAATAATTCCATTTACTTATTCATAGGGAATTCTACTAGTCTAATAATTATATGTAATATCAATAGCTAATTTTATAATGATGGAATGCAAGATGCTGGACATCATAACCACATAGTCAAGGCCTCGTTCAAAGACTACAAATAATATTTTTTCAAGGCCTTGTTCCAAGACAATAGTTTGTCTCATGAGACCTAATAATGCATCTCGGAGCTATAGCAGGCTCCACCCATCACTTACTATGTCCAATGCATTCCTCATATAAAATGGTTGAAACATAACATAAACATTTGTATTAAAACTAGCAAACGAAATTTTACTACTTTAACTATAAACCATGAATGGTGTAAATATAACACATTCATATTCAAACATATCACAAAACATCAATACAATATGGAAGATTTTATCATAATAAATCAACTTCAAACAACTATAAAATCCATAAATGGATGTTGACATAGATGAAATCAAAACAATTTGAGAGAAATATCTATTTCTATTTTGAAATAAATTAAAAGTCACGTAATTATAAAAGAAAAACCTTTATTTTGAAAATATTTTTATAATCTTGTAAGGGAATCTTCGAAGGCATAATAATGGTGGAAAATAGTTCCACCCACTGTATAAGTTAAAAAACATTCTTGCCTTAATTTGTCGAAAAGGTCTTAAAGTACCTTGTTTGCAAAACAACGAAAGGATTCCTTTCAAAATAATTTATAAAAATTAAAAAAAAGGTATAAATAACTTTAAAACATATTCTAAAAAATAGTAAAAATGTTTTGAAATACATTTTTAAGAAACATGGATGTGGATGATAAAGAATTCCCAGTATATACTTACATACAAACAACCTCGGATAAATAAGGAGATTGTAAAATTAACCCTTACCTTTTACTTTTCCTTGGTCTAGGGTATGCTAAAATTCTGTATAATTGTTAAATAATTGTTATTAAATTATAAAATAACCATATACATAAATATGATATTATATATGATCTTCTAATATTGTTTTGTTAATAATATTTTAATAGTATCATTGTTTCAGGTGTTAACTGTTTCGTATTCCTATATATGTTTTGTTACATATGTATTGTTTTTTATGGATAGGATGTATTTTATTCATTAAGTAATTATATTATGTTCTTAAAAATTATTTTAATCATAAAATTAAAATTATTCTGGAATGTTTATGATGGGTAATGAATCTCAGCGGGTTCGTGGAGACGGTTATCCATACGCACGCACGAGTGACAATACCATTCTATTGATGGTGAAATAGTATATAGTTGGATGGTATACCATATATAAAGAATTATTAAAATGTTATATTTATTATTTACATCAATTATAATCACTTTTATACCCATTCAAATAATGAAGTGTGGAATAACAAACTACACCATGACATGGAGAGGGTAAGTCATACGTACGCACGTATGGTGACTTTTTCATACATCGGATGGATAGAAAAATGAATATGGTTATACCATATTTATAATAATATAACAGTATGTATAAAGTAATGTATTTATTATTTTGGTATGGAAAAAATAAAGAAACAAGAAGTGGAAGAAGAAAAGAACTTTGAATGGGGTGATGAAATTATTACCTCTTCTTCGGGTGCTTCCTTTTGATTTGATCAAAAGGGATCCTTAGGTCAGTTTTCTAATAAAATTAAGGCCTCTAGGTTTAAGTAAGGGTAGATGGAAATATGTTTGAATAGGTTTTAGTTGATCCAAATGGATTTGGAGGTGTGATTTTTAGATAAGTAGAATTACCCTTTTATAAGAGAGGTGAGGGTCACTTTAGGAAGAGTTTGAAGTATTAATTTATTACACAATCATATTCGATTTATAATGGCTCCAAAAGAATTTATTTCAACGATAAGGTGGTTTAGGGTCAAGAAAATCTCAAACAATATCTTTTAGATAGGTTTTGGTCACCATGTTAACCTTATCTTTTATATTTAACTCTTAGTTAAATAGTTTAACTTTTACCATTTATTCTTGTATTATAATAAAAAATGGTTAATAAACTTATTATATATAGCCAAGAGACCAAAAGTGGTTAATTATTGACATAGCTAGCCTTATATATTTACTTTTGATGAACCTAATGTTTTTAGTAATGTTATATCAATTAATAATATTGTATTTTTTTAAAAACTCATTTATGTCAATTTTGACACTATTTAGTATTTGGTTTTTGTGAAAGTAAAAAAAACATGATTATTTATAAAAATATAAATTAAATAAATCGTAAAATTTCATATTAACCTATTAAATTAGTGGAATGAATCAAAAGTTTCAATTTAAATTTATTTGGATATTTATAATATCAATTATGTTTATCTTTCCTCAATAAGGTAATTATTATATCATCATTGTATCATAAATAAATATAATTATTTAATGTCTAAAATTTTTAAATAAAATAATATTATGTAGGAAATATGTTATATTTATAATGAATATTTATACTAGAATTTATATTATGTGTATCCCTATATTAAAAATGTTTTAGTTATGAAAATTTGTATTTAACACTCTTAACTCTTCTTAAATAAAATAATAATAAATGTCCTAATCTAATCCAAGTGGATCAAAGAGAATCATATTTTATTCCTAAGGTTTATTTTGGTAAAAAAAATTATCAAATAGAATTGGGATATGTGTTAGGGTAATTATAATAACATTTTTACCTTTAATTACCCTATTTACATTTAATCGTGGTAAATAAAATTCAAAGTTACGATTCACCAAAAATTATTTTCATCCTATTGAAGCAAATTTTACTTACTAATGTCAAATATATATCTAAAATTTTTAAAATTCAATTCATATATGTGGTAAAATTATGTTTTATGAAAATTTCAAAATGTGCCTAGAAGGTTGGTAAATGTGCCTAGAAGGTGGGTAAAAATACGCTAAAATGGTTTAATAAAATTTAATATATCTAATATTATTATAAAAGACACCAATGACTTACATTATACTAATATATGTATTATGTATCTATTTTAAGATAAATATTTACATAAAAATAATTATTTAAATGAAAAATTTGGTTTTTATGTACTGTGCAGTATTTTTCACTATTCATCAAAAATTGAAAGTTTTCAGAAAAATACCAAAATTTTACCCTAATATAATTTGTATATTACAAATTCAAAAATAATTTCTATTTTCCCAAATTCAAAACATATATGTTTCATTAATTAATTTAAAATAAATTCTTTTTTGTCAAAACCAGAATGCGGGTTTTTGAGAAGTAAAAACTATCAAAAGATTGATGTGTTCTTGTGTCCAATTTTAATATAAAATTACTTCCAATGTCCATAATTGTATTAAATGATAAAAATATAATCTAATTATACTTAAAAACCATTCAAATGTATAATTTATCAATATAAATTATTTTTATTAAAAAATTTGTTTTCAATTAAAATTTAGTATTTTTCACTATTCATCAAAATATGAAAGTTATCAGAAAAACAACAAAAATTTATCCAAACTAAATTTTTATTTCCTGCTTCTAAAGAAGAAGTTTATTTTTGTCAAGTTTAATATATAAAAGTGTCAAATGTTGGATTTAAAAAGGGTTCTCCATTAAAAGTCAGTAAAATTCCTTTTTTAAACACTTCTTTTATCTGAAAAATTGGAATTTTTCTTATATTATGTATAAAAAGCACATAATGTGGATGTTAAAATTATATTGGGTATATAAAATTCAAATTTAATTTTTTATTATTCATAACCGCTTTTTAAATGGCTAGTTTGGTAAGTCGTGGTGCGCTCGAACTCTGTGTTGCATGTGGCCCAAGCTATTGAATTACTTTAAAGAGATAACGTATTATGAAATCCTAGGGTGTTACATATATAATAATAAATATAATTTCCTTTGTATTGAAAAAAACATTAATAAGCATATTTAATTAAATATTGATAATAAGAATACCAAAAACAATTTCAAAAAATCAATATATAATAAAATTTTAAGAAACTAGACCTTAGATAGTAAATTGTATTTTTTTAAATCTGATTGGAATATTTATAAAGATATTCTAAATACAGCTTTTGAAATAAAGTTTATTGTGTGTCTTTTCATAAAATAATTATTCAAGAGTGTTTTCTCACTACCCCAGAGTGTGTCAATGTTCTTAGGAAAGAAACTAGAGGTGGAAGCATAGCTCTCAAACTGGACATCACTAAAGATTTTGACACAATGGACTGGGGATTTATTGGAAAGGTGTTTCACATATTTGGATTCAATAAGAAATTCATTCACTAGATCATGGTACTATTTGATTCAGCCAGCTTCTCCATTCTCAATATTGGTTCCTCAGAAGGTTACTTTACTTTCTCTATGAGGTGAGGTGGGAGGATCCCCTCTCATCCATTATTTTTGATATATTATCAGATTATCTGAGCATAATTATCTCCTTAACATGGTGAACATGGTTGAATTTTCTACCATCAGAGCATGCCAAGGTATCTCTCCTCCCTCTCACTTATTCTTTTCGGATGACATTGTCATTTTTACACAGGTGGATATAATGAACATAAACAATATTAAAAAGGAACTATGGAATTATGAGAATGTTTTTGGTTAAATAATCAGCTAGAGAAAGTCATATATTTACCTTGGTAAGATCTTTTAAGCCTCAAGGAAGAGATATCTCACCTCTGATATGGGAATAATGGATGGGGCCTTTCCTTTTGTCTACCTGGGTGTCCCAATGATTTTGGGAAACCTTGATATTAACATTTCTCATATTCTATAGATCAAATCAGAAAAACTGTTGCCTCTTAGAAGGGGAAGTCCCTTTCAATTGTTGGGCACATTTTCTTGGTTAATCATGTTATAACCTCGAAGATGGTCTACTCTTTTATGGTGTATCTTTGGCCAGTTTCTACCATTAGAAAGCCCAACACGATGCTGAAAAACATTGTTTATAGTGGAAATATTATATAAAGGAAGATCATCACTATTCCATGGAAGAAGTGTTGCTTACCATATTTTCTGGGAGGCCTCGGTAATAAGAACCTCTTGGAATTCAACTAGCCTATACAAGCCAAGTTTTTTTTGAAGCTCACCAACAACAAATCCCTTTCCATGGACTTCTCATGGACTTCATTTATAGAAATACTTATTTAAGTAAAACCATCTATATTGAATCTTTCAATTGGCCTGGGATAAAGTAAATGTTTCAGAAAATTCACAACCACTCCAAATGAATAGCGAACAATAATTATTCCCTACATGTTTTGTATGACAACTAGACTGGTGATCCACTCATTAATCAAGTTAACATGTAATAAAATGACATTGATCATAACATCACAATCAGGGAGCACTTGGAAAATATGGAAATTATCTCGGACAATGTTTTCAACATCGTTAATAGATATGAATTTGTCAATCAGGAGGATGCGCTAATCTAGGAAGGGTCTTCCGATAGGTTTCTTGACTCAAAAAGTTTTTATCAACATCATGTTGAGGGAGAGAAGAAGTGGATTGGAAAATTGAAAAAAAAGGATGAATCCATCATGGGTCACTCTATTATGGAGGTTGACATTAAAAAAAATACCTATTGATGCTAACATTCATAGAGTTGGTATTTTCTTATGTTTTCGATGTTCCATTTTCATGCAGTATAGAGAAGATGTTGATCATCTATTTTTAGTTTCAAGGTAGCCTCTTCTCTTTGTATGTAAGTACAATAGATATTTGATCTCAAAATCTCATTAAATTGTTTGGTCTGAGGCTTTCTTAATAAATTTTTCAATCTCAATATCTTCAATCCGGTAAAGTTATTCTTTCATGTGTCCTGTGATGAGACCATTCATTGCATCTGGAGTAGTAGGAATGCAGTGATACACAGTAGGTCCTACTTTAACACTGTTCTATGGCTGTCTTCTATTCTCTATGTAGTTCATACTACAAATTCCTTATTTTCGGAAAAAAACTATAACTTAGTTGAAGACTGGCTGATCCTTCGGCGGTTGAACATAGCTCGTAACTTTCTTGTCTCTTGACACACTATTGAAGTCTTCCAAACACCCCCTTTTGTAGGATGGATTAAGTTCAACACTAATCAAGCTTCTAGGGGAAATCTTGGCCCATCGGGTTATGGAGCCATATTTATGGATGGGAATGGGGATTTCATTGAATTCTTGTACATGCTATGTGGAAATATCACAACACTTGAATCGGATAAGATGGGTATCATAATGGCAGTTGATACTTCTCTCAAAAGAAAATAGAATAGTTTATGTTTTGAATGTGATTCCACCACCCTTGTGCAAGCTATTTGAGTGGGTCATAGGCATCTTTCATGGAGGCTAGCTGGTAATTGGGTAAATTGTATTAACATGCTATCCTCTTTGAACTATTTTATAACACATTCTTACAAGGAGGAAAACTATATTGCTGATGGGATGGCGAAAAATGGAGTGAATGCGGAAGGATGACAACACTTGACCATCTTAGCTGATGGCACGGATTCTATTTTCCTACGATATAAATATAAAATTCCTTCATTTTTCCTCTTGTAATATTTTTTTATTTTAATACAGGGGCCTTAGTGCTCATTTTTATTAAATTAAATAATGTGGGTTGAGATTACCACAATCCTTAATCTCCAAAAAATATATTAGAAATGATAAAATTACAATGGTCAGGATCATATCCATGACATTGTTAATGTTCCAATATATGGAATGAAATCTCCCAAAATAATTAAAAAGATTAGTAAACTATATCATTGAGTATAGAAAATTCTAACTTAAAATTACATTCCCAAACAACAATAGAAACAGAGTATGATCAAACAAGGTCATTGATGAAAAAAAATACAACTAGGAAATTATCATAAATTTGAGTTCAAGAAAAAAATACAAATTAATCAATTAATAAATTGGATAATATATTAGTATAGAATGTGAATAAAACAAAAAAATTTAAAAATATTTCATTTATAAGATTAATAACTATGCCTATTTTCTCTAAAATTGTCCTACTCTATTATATTTAAATGAAGTAATAATGGATGTACAATAAATTATTTATATAATTTAGTCAGATAGTGAATTTTTAGAGTGAAATTTAGATATAAAGGTTATCTCTGTAGTGATATAATAATATCCTGAGTTATTAGGAAAAATTTATTTGAGAAGTTTCATATTACTTAATAGTATTTAGTGGTTGAAAAGGTAATCATTAAGAAGTATTGTAATTAAATATTATATGATGAGAAAATTTATGCACCTAAAAATTAATAAATTTATGTATAATATTTTTAATAAAATCAATTAACACTTAAAAATATTAAGAGTTATTACATATTTCATTCATGGTTTTACTTGGGTGAAAAAGATATGATACTTCCAAGTGATGATATATACATGACATGGTATTGTCAATCCTTCAAATCTATCTATGAAAAAACATAAATTTAATATATGTGAGAGATAGTGTATGTATTCACCATGCATGTATTATTTAAAAATGAAATCAATATTGAATTTTCAATATACCAAAAAATACATAAACATGGGGGATGAGTATAATCAAGTGTTGTTGGTATAAAAAATAGTCGTATTGATGGGAAAAAAATATTCCTCCTTTTGATGATTAAAATATATATAATTTCAAGGTAAAAAATGCATCAATGTATAGTGAATAAAAAATAAGTTTCTAATAAATATTATAGTCTCTCTTTAAAGATTTTTCAACACATTAAATAAATAATATTATAGAATTTTAAAATTCCCCATTGAAAAATTCTTGTTCATTTCTATTTGGTTAATAAATATAAAATAAGTAAATTATTTTTAAAGATTTTATAAAAAAGATAATAAAATTATTATGAAAAACTATAAATTTAATGAAAGTAAAATTACAAATTAGAGAATAAAGAAGTCTAAATACTTAATCTATAGAGGTATTTTAAGTGTTTTCGTATTTTTATTGATCAAAATCTCTAGGAAATAAATATTGTAGGCATGTTTAAAAACATAAAAACATTATTAATAAATAATCAATTTCTTGTAAAAAATAGTCTAGTAGAAGTTACTATTTTTAAGTAGAAGGTACTCAATCAATCTACTATCAAGGTGATCATTAGAGTGACTTGGTGAGGTTCTAGTAGTAGAGTTTGAGTGGTTTTCATGAATAGATAACTCATTGGAATAAATACTATCAATGATATATAAGTTAGTTTTTTTGTTAGGTAAAATAATAATATAGTGAATTATCATGTAACAAATCATACAGGTCAATAGAAATATGTGATCAAGATGTTTAAGAAATAATTACATAAGTGGATTTTCTATTTTTTTCTTGCATTGTGTGGACCAATGATCAAAATATTATATTTTTTAGTGGAAATGGGGTGGGGTGGTCATGATTTGGTAATTTTGGGATTGAGGTGGTTGTTAAAAATAAAATATAGTATTTTCAATATTGAAAAGTAACTAATTTACAAGAATGTTTATAAAAAATAAATGAATTTGGGTTTTATAGAACGTGACATCATTATTTTTTTTGAAAAAAAAATTGAGATGACATGTAAAAAAATATCAAAGGTCTGGGAACATTATCTATAAAAACTATTACGATATATTTGGAAGAATGGTATATTTTTCATTTCTAAGATAAAAAAAAGAAGCAATAAGTCTCATATTATTGATTTTGTATTGAGGAGATGTTTCAAGTTGAGAAATATAGATAACCTAGTGAGTTATATATAGTAAATATTTTATAAGAAAAATAATACATATTAGAATTAGGATAGGTCAACATTTAAATAGAGTAAGTGTTACATTGAAAGGATGGATGACTGAAGACGTGGTTTGTTGGTTAGAATGATATAATAAAGAAATATCTCTCAAAGATTAAAAAACACTTTATTTCCTACACTAGATTTATTATTCCCTTAAAAAAATATAAAAAAGCGTATAATGAATTTTATGCTTTCCCATGTGATAAATATTTGAATATTATTTAATACAAATATAATTAATATATAAATTTCTAATATTGGGGTCACCTCTTCTCGTGATTCCATGTTTTCTGTTTCTATTTTTGTTGTGGTTTTTTTTTCATTTTTAATGGATGTGAATTTATATGATTTGGTCTAGACTTAGGGACTATAATACCACATACTAAATTAGTGAGAACCATTTCTATAATTGATTGATTATCATTTTAAGATGAATACACAATCTTCATTATAATAAATTTATAATATGTTTTATAATATAAAGTTTTATTGATACATATATGTTCCTATAAGTATTGTAGGAAACACAAAACACATATATATGATCTATTAGAATTGTAACCAATAAAATGAAATGAAAATCATAAAATAAAGCATAAATCACCATCCATTATGAATATCTACCAATAATGAGATTGATTGAGACTATTCAAATATATAAAATAGTTTCCTTGATCCAAATTTATCTTGTATCTAGTGGAATCGTTGAAAAATTTTGTTTGATATAAACTTTGAAAACCTCCTAGGTAATAAAAAATAAATATAATATCATTATATAGTGATTCAAATGATATAAAATGAACTTATAAATCATGTAATGATGTGAAGAGACTATGTTTATTGAAATATTTCATTGAATTAAGTAGAATATTTTAGTCATATAATTTTATACATTATAAAATAAGAAACATTTGGCTCCTCCATTTTATCTTTTTGCAGAATACCCTAATTAAATAATCTAAATATTAAAATTCTTGGAATAAATTATCACTTCATATGATTTCATATAATGTATTAAAATAAAAAATATACTCATAATCAATCTAAGATAATAAGTAAATTTTATAAAAAATCATTCATTACATTCAACATTAAGTGGTATCAATTACCTTGATATTTTAGACACTGTGGTGTGGTGAACCTCACCAAATATGGGTTTATAATATAGTATATTTTAAAAAAATTGCACATCCAATAATGAATAATAGATATTATAAAAAACATAAAAACTCTTCAGGAATCCATATAATTATTTTTTAGATATTATTATATGATATGGTATCTCAAATTTTAGTCATACACATTATTTAAAAATTATTATTCATTTTATAGACTGTTGTGTGACCTTGTATACCACTGTAGTATTTAAAAAAAACATTGATTTCCCTGGTAATTAATTGTAAGAAAATATTTCCCTCTAATATAACATCATTATTACTCTAGCAACAAAGGTATCTGGTGTGATCTAGATCAAATTCAATCATTTCTATATTTACACAATTATGCTATAATATGTTATTATATAAATAATATGCATGATTATTTAATTAATTTTCAAAGATATTGATATACTACATAATATAGGGTTTATAAGTCTTCTTTTGGACACCACATTTTTTAATGATCCTCCATAATTGACTGACTAGATTGAAGTGGTGCATCTAAAGTCATTCATCAATGTTTTTGGCCACATACCATTTCCTGTAATAAATCCCGACCTTATTCAATTAATGTAACAATTTTTAAACTTTTCATACTAGAGGAATAATACCATCCTAGTTAAACTCAACTGATAAAATGAACATCAACATACCAAAACAACTGTGAGTAGCATATCCGTATGATAACTTATACTCTAAGTATCATATAAACCTCATGTAATGGGAATAAATATATAGAATGCATCACTATATATATATCAATTACTATGTGACAGTATTTGTGATATACTTTGCTTAGTATTTACAAACAACAAGTCTCTAATTATTATCTCATGAGTTTAATATGTATTGTATATAATTTTATTTTCATGATAATCATTAAACATCATCATAACCCAAAATAATTTAGTTTGGTCATCAATAAGATACAACTAAAATTTATATGTGGAGGGGTTTTATAAATTCATTATTAATAAAAAATATTCATCATAGAAAATGAATAAAAATAGAGATTTTCTTTATTATAAAACCATAATACCTTTATGGTGATAACAACCATTACATCTTGCCTCAAATATATCAAATAACCAAATATAATTTATAAAACTCATGATTTTAAAATATTAATGGATTTTTCAATGGATCTGTTATATTTTCCTCTATAACCACCCAATAGATCTTTATATTACCCGTCTTAATGATTTATGAATTAAAATGGTATTTTAAAATGATTTCTTTTGTCCTATGGTGAGAATGTGGATCATTGGCCACAAGAAGAGCTCCATTTTTTAAAAATAATTCTTAATTTATCCTAAATTATAAGAAAACACCAAAGGTTTAGTGATGCGCTTCTTGATTCAAACAAATTCATCCATAGTATATGATATTTTAAAGTACATTGTGATTACTTTCCAATTATCCATAGTATATTATTTATAACTTCTCAAACTAATTTCTCTACCAATTAGAAAAAATATGAAACAAGATTGTGATATCAAATCATAGTCATTAGTTTGGAACCTGACATTAGTGTAATCCCAAATTATGAAATCTAACACACCTACAAAGTTTAAGAATATATCCTTACTTCTTCATAAACATATAACAATGTTTTTTATTGTAATACAGTGACACATACAAAGTTTTTTCATTTATCTTCTAGTTATGATAAAAGAATAAGAAAATTCAATATGAGTAAATAATATTTCATAGATAATATATATTATAGTAAACACATAAGGAATATGATCTATGTTTTCTTAAATAGTTACAATTATATTGAATTTTTAAAAGTATAATTCCATAAAATACTATTAAATAACCATTATTAGTGATTTGAATGAAAAAAATCTTTATCAATTTAACAATATGTGTTTTGTTACATAATCTAATAATTTTTTTGAACTTTTTCTATAAATATTGAATCCTAGTATAGAGGCTTCTTTACCCATTTTTATCATTAACACTCACATTCCTAACCATATCTCCAAAAAATATATGGTTATAATATCATTTTTGATTAATAGTATTTCATCCACATGTAACAGAAATAATCTAATATCCCTCCCACTAACTAGATAGTATATAAAAAATATATATTGGCTCTGGATGAATAAAAAATATTTGATTACAACATTAAACCAGATATTCTGACTCTATAATTATTACATATAATCATAACTATATCATTACAACTTGAATACATTAACATAATCCTTTTCAACCTCAAAACCATTATTTTGTATCATAAACATGTTTAAGAATAAATTTTTATTAAATAAATCGGTTTTAAAATCCATTTTAAAAATATAATAATCATAGAGATCTTATATTGGATGAAATATCAGAATTAACTTTATCATAGTAGTTTTTTAAAATGTCTCCTCACCATCAATGTCATGATTTTTATGACCTCTTTAGACCATATAAGGTTTATAGGTAGAGAATATATCATCCAAGTAAATTTTCACATAGAAAACCCACATAAACTGTATGTTATCAACACTTCAGGTTCATCTATAAAGTTCTAAACATGGTTAGTGTATGTAGAGTCCATTTTATATTTCATATCCAATATCCATTTAATTAATTTAGAACTCTCAATATACTCTCAATAAGTAATAGGTCTATTATCTAATTAATTTATATCATTATAATTTTTTATAATAAATTTCTAACCTTAATGTTCCTAATGAATCTTATTAGACCTTAAACATGTTTATTTTCTTTGATTCATTTCCATTTCCATAACCACTTATTGAACCTACTCACTTTTCATATTAAAAAAATTGTTTTTATTAGTCTTACACCTATCTATATGCATGTTTCCATTCATTAAAACCTCAAATATGGTGGTCTATTATCGGAAAAAAATTAATGGAATAAAATATTTGTGTTTTGTAGGATTATAGAGCTATAAGAAAAGCACCTCATAGCGGCAGTTTTTATAATATGGCACCGGTTTAAACTGATGCCATATTATTCTGCGATGGTTTCATAAAACCTCCTCTAAATTGGGTGTCAACATCCAACACACGATAGTTTATATAATTTAGAGGTGATTTTTTGGATGTTTCATAGTAAAAATATTTATCGTCGGTTTTCTGAGGTTTTAGTGGTGGTTTAATGGGGAAACAACTCTCATATTTAATGACATTTTAAATCACCAGTAATTTATTTTTTATTTTTTTACATTAAAAATACTATTAAACCACCATAACTTCTACCAAACAATAATGCGCATTTATTTAGTGGAGGATTTAACTAATACTAATAAGAGAATATCAAATTATAGTAGTAGTTTAAACCACCATGAATTATAGTCCATTTCGTTAGTGGTGGTTTAAACTGCCGCTAAATATAGATTTTCAAGTAGAAATGGCTGTATATTCTATAGCCCCAGTACCAGTACCCTAGAAAATCAACCATGTGCAGTGATCGTATAACAGGATAATCTAAACCATCTAACCATGTTCATTAGTCAACAATATAACAATGTTTCATAAAAAACCATGTATAGAGAACATATAACAGAATAATCTAAACCATATCTTTTCAAACATCTAATAATGTTTCATAAATCTAAATTTAAGATGTTAAACTATATATAACCAATGTATGAGCTATAAGCCATAAAAATACATAACATGAACTTATAAGATGTATCCCTGAGCCATATTAACAAGAATGATTTATCTGAATGCTTAGGATAACATTGTAAAAAGAATTGGGTCTGACAACACTACTAATTAGTTATAGTTGAGAATTTATGTTTGATACAGATTAAGAGCTCAAACATGACTCGATAAGAGTATCCTGCATATGTCAACGAGAAAACCTATACTATAGGACTTGAATGAGGATGATGTTTTTTCAATTCAGGTAGATGATTAATATATACGTCCTATCCTGGTTTTGGAACCCCATTCAGTAGTGGATGAAGCATGTTCCATGGAATGTTTTTTATTTCAATAAAATATTGCCTGGAAATTCCAAAGGTGGGGATAATGATGATTATTATGGAAACTGTGTCCTTTCATATAGATTGAAACAACTGTAATGGACCAATTTAATATTTTTAAAATGACTTCTTCAAGCCGATGAGTTGGTATATTCAATATTTCATATCTAAAACAAGAATATGACTTTTAAAACCTAAGTTTGAGTTTAAACTAATTCTGGATGATAGATTCATTCCCTAGATAAATAATAGATCCATAAGTTTTTCCAGTCATTAGTGTGTCTATGAATTCATGAAAACATGATGGAAAGGTGGTTGGTTTATTACCCAACCATTGATGAATGATGAGATTCATTGTTGAATTTTTTTTGTTATGCATGAAATAACATGGTATCATTGGGATCTAAAGTTGTATGATCAATAACTTAATTAAAAAACAATATATTAAGATGTGAATATCTTAAATAAGTATATCTAGAGTGGATTGATTGATTCTTGAGTGATCAAATATTTAAGGGGAGTTGAGCCTTCAATCTATGCATCATGTTAAATATGATGTAAAATTTTTGGGGGTAACCCTTTAAAGATATACCATAGAAGTACAATGAGGGTTTTAGGGTCTGCTGAGGTGGTTGAGCCATTATTGGACATAGTCACACATCATTGAGAGATGTGGCATCAAGGGATGGTTCAAGGAAAGTATAACATGTTTTGATGTAGCATGTATCGGAAGATCTAAATAGGCCTATCAATATAATTTTTCAAAAATTTCAAGATGTTTTTATTTGTGGACCAGGAATGGGTAATGTTTAGAAACTTGGTGTACTCTTATTCTAGATCCAGTAATTCCCAATATATTCACACCATCCTAAGTATGTTTGGAGAGTGTCTATATACCAAACTAAATAATTAAGACCAATGACTTTTTGTTTGGATGGAAGGAATCCATGGGAGGTTTACACATGGAATGATTTATAGACAGCCTTATGATATGGATTAAAAATGTCAAATATTAGAGGTTAACATTCATGTCAGTGTTGGACTAGTCATTGGATGGTTGTTTTAGTTTTTGAGTTTCTTGATAACTGGAAATAAGTACTACTTAATTCCAGGGTGAATTCCAGGTAGTGGTATAACTACATACATGGGAGATTCTCAAGTCTAGGCATTAGGCTTGGGATAATTTTTGATTATCTAGGTGTGTTGGATCAGGAATTATTTAGAATGTCTTTTTGTAATGGTGACATAAACAAGTAAGATTTGGTAAGATCAATAGCCATCACCGGATGTTGGTTACAAGCAGTGGTGAGCTTGCTCAAAGTGATATTGGGGTACCTTGGATAAAAGGTGTCATAATACGGATTTAAATATGTCGACTATTAAAGTTAAGTGTTCTCAAAAAATAATCAACCAAGATTAGTTCAATATGATTTATTTATAAAAGTAGTTTGTGGTCAGGGAGGAACCACTTCATGGACTTGGTGGGTTGAGACAAGTTCATTTTAATGGTTTATAAGATATTTTAAAGGAAAATATAGTGTGTACGGTATGATATTGGTCATTTGGATTTCAACCATTTCAAAAAAGTTAGGACTAGAGGTAATATCCTGCTGATTAATATATTAAATGTATTTGGAGAACTGTTAGGACATTGGGGGCTTTCGTAAATAGATAATTGTGATAGTGGGAGTACCGTAACTCATAATTCACTATTAAAAACTAAAATTTATTGTGAATATATCTATATGTTAGTTGAAAATAGGATTATTACATGATCATCTCTCTTATATATAAGATCACTCAATGAGCTCAAGCACATAGTGGTGTAGCTCCCAATTTGGATCTCCATCATCCTCCAAGTACTATTCTCCCCTATAGTGATGGAACATGACCAAAATAGGCTCGCCTACTATCTAGGGAACATGCCTCAAAGGATCCCTTTTGAGAAGTGATAATTCCCATATTTTGAATGTGGTCAATAGTTAATCCAACATCTGTGGTCCCCAACCTTTAATGACACGACTGTGGGGCTTGTGTCTCTAACATGAAAAAATGAATCAAATAAACAAAATAGTATTTAGTCTAAAATACTAATATGCGCATCCTAACACCACCCAAATGAACCTATTAAATATCTCCATATTGAATATAGAATATAGATTACTTCATACTCTACCAAATTCATACTTCACCAATTATAGACTCACTACCTTACTAAATCATCAATCCATATTAGATTCCAATGCCTTTATTAAACGTAGGGAATCATGAAAATGTTTGGTCATGAAAATGTTAGGTGACTAATCTATGCCACACATTATAGATGATACATGATACATGATAAAAAACATTATACAAGATACATGATACATGATACATGATACATGAACAAACCCTTTGTTTCAATATTTTTCCAACATATCAACAGGACCACTAATCACTATTCAATGAAGAACAATACTAGTCAACCTCTCCACCTCCATCTCTACTTCCTAATACTAACAGCTCTAAGACAATTATATTGAAAATTAGATAATTTTTTATATTTATATTTAAATTTAAAACCAATAAATTTTTTAAAATTAAATTATTTTTAAGTTATGTGATTTACCTGCTCACCACCCACCATCGATGAAATCTAACCAAGGAAATATCTGGTTATATTCTACTATAAATCGACCAATGATTTCTACAAAGTAGATATCTGAGATCTCTACTCTTGAATATTGTTTTTCATAGAAACATATACTATATGAGAATCTAGACTACAACTATGAGTAGGTGTAGCTTCAATCCTATATGGATACTAAAGACCTCATATGGTAGGATTATGAAACCCACCCCGCACACTTGACCATGATGCTTTTTCACATGAACTTTAACAATTGGGTCATCCTAGGAGACTGAGTAAGACTGCGCAGGATTGGCATCCCATAGTTCATTAATTTTTACCTATAAATAAAATATTATTCATATTATAAGCAATATATATTTACATAGTGGCAAGTGATAATAAGTTGTTATAATGAAAAATGAATTCAGACCCCAACATCTTTGTCATGCTCATTAACAAAAATACCATTAGATCTTTTATAAACATAGAACCACAATTCTGTTTGGGATGATTGGTGTCGTAAACTCTAACTTTATTAAAAAATGATTAATCAAAAATTTAATAGATTAAAAATATAATATTTTCTTGTAAATATTTAAACTAATAAAAAGATTACTATAGTCGATCAGTTTCTATTAAAACTATTTGACCCCGTAGCATGATGGATGATTTCCTTAGCCCGACTCGATGCATTCTTCCTTGAATGATCCTAAAATAAATAAAATAAAATTTAATAATATTGTGTGAAATTTTATATCCTTTTCATATACAATTATAAATGTAAAATGTGATTAATATAATAATACATATTTAAATATCAAGTGATTATCATCCTGATTTCTATCAAAAAAACTTTACATTTCTCTCTAGGTACCCTATTGGTTACCTTGTCATACATCTGTTGGGTGCTCAATGAAGTATCATTGACATCACCCCATAATCTTCATTTAATGGCTTTTTATTTCTTGCCCAGATTTTTCAATGTCCACGTTCATTCTATCACATCAGCAATCGTGTGGTGGAAAAACATTTGTACATAGAAATTATTTTTGAAAATAATATAATTTTATAACATACTGACATTCAATTACACTGTAATGTATTAAAATTTCTTTTATTTGTGAATCAAAACATATTTCTTCTAAGATGAAGGTGCATGCCTCCAATCATCATACGTAATCGGAAGGAAAACTGGCTCCACGACCAGTAGACCTAGAATCTGGCTAAGTGATCCTACGACACCATCCATAGAGACCCCATAAGAATCAAATGTGACAACTATATTTATTTCAGTAAAATTCCATACATCTGAACCTTTCATATTTGTCTCCATAGTTGCATTATTTCCCTATTTTATGAAAAAATAGTTAGTATAAAATAAGTGAAATAAATTTATTCATATTAAAATTTGTATTTATAATAATAAATCTCCAGTATCCCCATGAAGAACTAGGAGTGGCGACCTTCTCCCTCACTACTGAGGTTGCTGAATGGGAAGGTTTCAACTGATCTAATGATGGGATTATCATGGAGGGTGTGAGAGATGGTTCATAGGGGAAACAAATGGTGTCTCAGATGCTGTAGAGAGGGAGATAGATGGAACATCATCTATCAGTGTGGTCGATGGAACAGTATAACGCATCTTACTTATCATTCCTACTATTTAATCAAATTAAATTAAATTCAGAACATATAATTCAAAAAATAAACTTGTGAGAGATTTTTGATATTGATATTCAATCCTTAAATGTCAATTTATATGTGATTTATTTTCTATATGATTACCACTAGCTATTTTTATGACCTTCCCTTATGATTTTTATTATGGTTAGTACTAGATATTGAAATTTCATTCTATAATGGAACTCTAATGACTTGTGGTTACAATATATGTATCACAATAATTGATCAAAACATGTGAGGTTAAGTATTGGGGTAACCTGGTTTTCACCTGATGACCCGACATGGATTATAGTAGACATGTTTGAAGATGAAACCTATATAAAAATTCCCAAATTTTTCATATGATATTCATTACAAAATCAAGCTTATACATATGAAATTTAAAATAAGGAAATCTATGGTAATACTAATGAAATCTATTAATGATAGAAAAACAAAAAAATCCATATTTACACACTAAAAATTCTATACATCATAACCATAAAAAAGCTTCATATCAAAACAACAAACATGTCCTATATTAAATGATTTGACTTGTTTAAAATAAAAACAACATATTATTATAATTTATTCATAGTAAAAAATAAAAATTCTCTATAGGAAAACATAATACACCTTTCGATTGTACAAAATAATTTATTCTATCATCCATTTATTTCCATCCCTAATAAACTTAATACATGTGAAGTTCATTTAATTTGAGAATGATACTTTTCCATAAATCTCTAACTACTAGGAAACAACCAATACAATACAAAACCCCATACACAATTCACATACCAAATCTATACTCCTGTATCACACATCATTACCACAAACATGATCATCACACAACTATATCACACAACATCCAACATCACATCTCATTCCAACAAACCATTTTTCACTAAACAAAACACTCTAACTCAAACCCAATTACCAACAATAATGGTAAAATACTCACAGGGACCACATGAAGCACAAAAAAATCATCAATCACATAAACATATAAATGATATTTCTGCATACACAATACCACATTTCAAATGGGCCTCTTATGTGGCTAGATAAGAGTGGGATTAAGGGATAAATGGGAGAAAGGGTCAAGATGGGATAATTGACCAAAAATCCTCACATTAAATAAATATATATATATATATATAATGTTTATCAAGTACATTTAATGGGGTCATGGGGTCCCTGGTTTCACTCTTAAGATACCCAGGACTCTTACAAGTCTAACGTTAACTATTTAACTCCCACCAAGTACCCAGTGTCACATGTAATTGTAAAATATATGTGGAAACCCATTGTCGGCACCCTAAATCCTTAATTCACAAAACAAAACACAAACCTCATTAAAAAATAACTTATAATGTAAACTCAAAACCCTTAATCAATTTTGAATCCATTATCAAAAAATATCCCTCAATCAGAATCAAAAATTGAAAATATCGAATGCTTTTTTACATTCAAATTACCAACATAAGACCTTAATGACACCATGATCAAGTTAATAATGTAAATACATTATATCTTCCCAAAAATATCACTTTTCAATATAGATAAGTCTCATAAAACATCTATTTAAATACTCATTGCCTCTATATTGGAAATAAATGAACTGAGGAATCTGTTATATCAATAATAATAATCTTTTAAACTCACCTCAAATCCCCAAAACTAACCATCTCCAGAACCCAACTAACTAAAACAATATCATATAACTTATACATAATTTTATTCACACCTCAAACCATATCCCAATTCATCCATCCCATGTCGAATTCATAGGCCCCAAATCTAACCCAAATCATTAAAAACAACAACACTTCAACATACAAAACTATCACACTAATAAATACCCATAATTTTACAATAAACTTGTAATAAATGACTCTAAAATTCAAAAAATACCAAACCATCAAGAAACACCAATAATATACCATATTTATCCATCCCCATAATCCCTTATTTTCTATACTAATCATAATAAAGTCCACGATACTCAACATTATATGATTCCATTTGGGTTTTATTTTATTGACCTACTTTTAAGTTATAGCTTATCAAGGAAATAAATTTATCAAAATGTTTATAGAAAACACATTCTTATTTTCAAAATCAATATATTTATTTAGTTTTTGGAAATATCACACAATACTCATCTGAACAATGATAAAATTTGAGTGAGAAGAATCACTTCCCACCATACATTTTAAATCTTCATTACACATGGAATTTTTATTATAACTAATTTCACACTAGGTTCCATTTTACTTAATAATTATAAATGAATTACATTTCAAAATTACTTTCCCAATTCTTTTTAAAAATTGAACTTCATTTTTTAAGATATATTATACAATTTAAAACACATATAATATTAAAATAGTTTTTTTATCATAACAAATTCTAGTTCAAGATCCAACACAAAATTTCTTATTTAGAAAAACCAATTTTTTTTGTTCCCCAAAATGAATTATTTGAAAAACGTGTTTTAAAGAAAATAATATGCCGTTTTAAAAATATATCACTATTTAAATAATATTTTGATTAAATAACATCAAATGAGTTTTAAAACATGGAATTATAAGATATTTCCAATTACTAGATGAAATTAAAAATCTCCACCTAGCTACTTATACAAAGTGACACATGTTCCCACATATAATTGGCCAAAAAGGTTAGGACTATCATGATAAAATTATTTATTTTTAAAAGTAAATCTAGCAGAACATCAATACACATAGAATAAGTAACTTTACTGTTCTTAGTATATTAACATGCAGATAAATATAAAAATTGGAAATAAAAATGACATGCTCAACAAATATAGGGGTTCACATGAATGAACAAAGAAACAAAATTGAGGGGTTTACATGAATGAACATCCAAAGAAAAATAGAAAATGATAGAGAAAATAGGAAGAATAAGATACATTGATTATAGGGTATTTGTTTTTTGATGATCCAATAGGTTAGAAGCTGCAATAGATATGATCAAACAGAGTGAGGGGCGATGAGGATCTGGATCGGTGGTGAGGCTCAAGACCAATGGAAAGGTGCGGTGAGGGGCGATGAGGCTCAGGACCGATGATGAGGTGCAGAGAGGGTAGGGTTTTAGGGGGTTGGGGGTCATGGGGGTCGGAGTAGTAGGGGGTTCATGGGAGAAGTGTTAGGTATTTGAAAAAAAATAAAAGTTTCGGTAGTGGTTTATTAAAAACTGCCACCAAAAAATTTAAAAACAATTAGCGTTGGTTTAGTAAAACACTGCTAAACACTGATTTTGGTGTAGTTTAGATGTAATATCCTGCTATGTTATTAAGATAACCAATAAAAATTAATTTCTCTAAGTGAAGACCATTTTTTCCCAAACCTAAACATCATTGGTATATTTCACAATCCCAAATCACTATAAATAAATTTTTTTGGTTCTTTCCATTCAATATCTCATATAGAGTTTTCATGATGGACTTAGATAGAAAAAAACTTAGTATGAAAAATGATGTTTCTAGAAAATGTTCCTAGAATTATATAAGGTCACACTAAATCATTATTGATATAACTATGTCAAATAATGTTTTATTCTTCCACTTAGACACAAAAATCCACGGTGGTCTTCCATGATGAGTGGGTTGGGAAGTAATTTGATAGTTTCATAGATCATCAGTAATTTCCTAGCTTAAGTTTCATCACCCCTACATGATTTAAAAATCATAACATTTTCATATAATTAATTACATTCTTTTTTTTAAATTCAATAAACAATTTAAATTTCTTGAAACACATGTCTTAAATAAAACACACATCCCCGTCGACTGAAATCATTAGTAATGTTTACAAAGTGAATATACTCATCAGTTAAATGAGTATTCATTGGTCTAAATACATCATTGTATACTAGATCCAATAGTCCGCTAGTCTACTCACTTGTTCCCCTGAATGATTCTATAATAATTTTTAAAATAAAAAGGCTAATTGTTTTCAAATAATTTAATATTCAATGTGTCCAACAATCTATATCTATAGAGTGTTTAGATTTTTTGTCACTAATATGACAATAGAGACAATACCAAAGACAATTTGTGTTAGAATCATTCATATCCTTATCATATCCTTATTATCTTAAATATTCTTTTTCATTATAATTATTTATAATTTATAAATAATTCACTATAATATCAATAGAATAATACTATTTATTCAGTTATATATGAAAACTCTCATTCTTAATCATGAATGAAAATCCCTTCTTATCTAAAAAATATATGGAAATTAAATTACCATTTTTAGAAATTTCATAGTAATATTTTTCAATTATGAGAAGTAATATATAAGTATGACTTATATAATAAGTACATACATACAATTAAAGAACTCTTTCCCTTTTTACAACACATATATATAAATTTATCCTTTTATCAATTCTGAAATATTTTTAATCCTTTATAAATCAACCCAAGCATGTGATGTATACATTTTTTTAATTTTCATAAGCTTGAATTTGAGAAATTGATTTCTAAACCAATATATTAATTTGTTCAAATTATTTCTCTTTGAGAATGGTCACTATATAATTGAATAGTGAAAATTTAAAACCTAAAATATCCTAGTAAGCAGTGAGAAAGGTATCATACCCCCATGGATGGTAGTGGTGATACAATCTAAGATGGAAAATAAAAACTATGAAAAAAATAATATAGAACTTGCAATAAATAGTTGTGAAAATAAATGTTTTAAGATAAATCTATGTATAAGATGATGATTTGAAATAAAATTGTGAAAACAGTTCGATGAAATGTTGAGAAGGAGATGAATAAGAATGAAATGCTAAGGAAATTTCGACTCTCTAGTTAAAGTATTTGTTTATCAGAAAAACAGTAATTGAAATAAACATTAAAAAAATTAATAAAAATCTCAGTAAAGTAAATTGACCACCAATAGGATGATTTTTCTGTTCATCATAAAAAAACTCATTAAACATTTTAAAGATAATATGTTGATTACAATTTTTAAAAAATAAACACACAAACAATGATTAAAAATATCAACTCTAACAATATAATTTTCCCACATAGAATTTATCCATAATTTTATTTTTATGAATTATTGAAAAAGAAATAAAAAAATATTCTTAAGAAAAGATGAAGAATAGAATAATAAGTTTTCCCCTAATCATGTTCTATAGATTGATATCATGCACACATTTTACTCTCTTCTTTAACTCTACACTTGATGTTTCTAGAAAACTCATAATCTCAAAATTTCATCACAATGAATTAGTATCCCCTATATTTTTTCATAGAAAATAACTTTTATTTACAAAAAAATAACTTTCTTAACTTTGTTATCTTGAATTTCTGGTTATTTCTGCCATTATTTTTCTCCTCTTCACTATTATATCATTGTGCATCACTTTAATAAACCTATACAACAAACCCTACCACTATAATAGAAGCATGAATTACTTTTTATCACACCAAATTAAACTTATTAGAAAAAAAAATTCCACAAATAAATGAATTAAAACCAAATCCCTTCAATAGCCCTTCCTTCTTCATCAATCTAATTTCTTTCAAAGAAATTCAAATTAAAAAGGCCAAGTGGTATTGAAAAACAAAAGGCCTCATAATCCTAGAAATAAACATCAATCTAGAACATGACTGCATATTATTTTACCCATAATGAAAATCATATAAAACATAATTCTTCAAATAAAAATAATTTTTTTCTATCAAACTTGAGTCTCAAAAGGATGGACTCTTTAACTTGAATGAATCTCAAAACATCAACCATTAAATTTGAACTTGGGTTCATCTTTTATTCCTGATCATAACATGGTTTGATGTCTGGGCTTAGACTGTGGCAATGGTAATACTTTTTAATAAAGCATTGAACTTAGTTGAAATATCAAAAATAAAATTTGGATACTTGTAACACGTATTAATTTGGGTTAATTCAGTGGTTTATCAACAACATGAAATAAACTTTAGCCATCGATTCCATGTATTACAAGATAATATATCTTCATGAGTGGCTTCAAACCCACATAGAGGAAACTCAAATCATAATATCCTTGGTCATCATCCTGACAGCGGTATCGATCTTCAACACTAGAGATCAGCAACCAGGGCAGTTGCTTAGAATTGGACTTTGTCTTCAATGACTCAACACGATCATGGTACTATTTAACCTATATGGGTCATATTCTTTTAAGTCAACCAAGGACGATAATTGATTTAGAGGTTTCCTCGATTGATCTTCCTTGTTAAGCTTAGTCATAATCTTGGTTTGTTTTTCTATTTACAGATATGGATCAGGTTTCTTGATTCAATTCAAACAACTCATATTTCAGTTTAAAGGTTTTTGGGGTTAAATACTTAAAACGCCAAATCATCCAACATCCCCCTTCATGAATGGTGGGTTAAGTATTTGTTAAATTAAATTAATCAACTGGATAAAAATGTACAACTTCACAAATGGAGCTACTGGAAAGATAAAATAGTGAGTGTAGATGTGTAAAAGACAATAGATATAATAGGATTTAGATCAGTTTGATTCTATAAGAACCATGTGAACACCACCCAACTAAACATTTTATTATGAAAATGGAAAGAAATAAAAACAAATAAAAACTCAAAAAAACAAATAGGAACCATAGAAACTATCCGAGGAGGCTGGCATTGTTAAACTAGGTGGCAGTGGTGAAGCCTATCAGGTAGAGTCAACGTTGTCCACTCTGATATTGACTCACACACATAAAAAAAGGATCTAGATCTATACATTATAGAAGAAATTAAATCACTACAGTTCTAAGAAGAAGAATTGAAACCTAGTTATGATGAAATATAGGTTAAGATCTAAAACCTTTTGGAATCATAGTCCTCCAGAAACCCAAAACCAAGTTGATTCTCTACTGAATCTCCATGAGAGAACTACTCCAATTGCACAAGACAGAACAACCTCAGAAAAGGGGGGTGTGGATGATCGGAATCTTCTAGATCTTCTTCTTATTCTCTGAGAAGTCATAAAAGTTATAGTTGTGCCCCATGTAGGGAGATTTTTTGAAAAAAACTAATGAGACACACCAAACATAGAGAGGATCCTAGATCAATGAACATAAAGAGCCATTATGGCGTATCGGGGGAGCATTAGGTTGTTTAGGTAGAGACATGGGATTGAATCCTAGTGGTCGACTTAGATCAAAGCCAACAGTTCATGTAACTAAAGGTGGGACATCAAATGTGGAAAGCAGCTCGATAGGATTGGCATGATAGTGGCAGCGTGGATCCAACTTGAGGAAAAGAAACATAGTGAGGATCAACCTTGGTTGTCATATGTGCCATAATCGATGGTTCTAGTAAATCTATTATCTCGACAAGGAAACAAAATACACGGGTATGAAAATAATCGGGTAAACAAGACTAAATCAACATCAATAGTCCCCATACATTCATATAATCCCATGAAAAAAACAGCCTAAATTGAATACGAGGAAATCATATACCAAACTATATTAATTGAATTTTAATGGAATAATGTAAGTAAAAAATACAACAAATATACTCCATGAAATTAAATTGAATTTAAGGATGATGTTCTCACAACATAAGATATGTAATTGAGACCAAATTCAATAATTTAAGACAATCATGAATTTCAACAATGGCTTGGACTTTGTAAAACTATCAGTTGTATTGTCCCTAGTTAGTATCTTAATGACACTCACCATCCCCGATTCTATAATGTTCCCAACAAAATGAAGTATAATTTCAATGTGGTCTGATATTATGTGACTTAAATTGTTCTTATATAAATGTAATATAGATTGGTTATCATAGTGGAATACTTTGATATAAATAGATAAAGACAAATCAGAGAGAAATCCTTTCAACCATATAGCCTATTTTATGGATTCTTTCATGGAAATATACTCTTCCTTGGTATTGGAGAGTTTAAACACTGATTGAATATTACACTTCTAGAAGACCAGTCCTCTATATGCATGAAATAAAAAATCAATGACAGAATTTTAAGTCTCAACATTTTTAGCTTAATCAGAGTCAATAAATACAACTACATCATTATCAAAACTACTATTTAAGATATATTGAATGCATAACTTATCAGACTTGGATACATATATGAGTATCTACATAAATTCATGCTAATGAGGTTTACCAGGTTTCCCCATTAACCTGGTCAAAGTACAAACAGCAAAGGCAATGTCTGGACTCGAATAGACCATAGCATACATACGACTTCTTACTATATTGACATATGGAATCTTATTCATGAAGGAATCCTCATCATTATTTCTATGGGATTGGTCCTTTAAAAAATTAAAATGTTTTCCAAGAAAAATACTTATAGGTTTAACATTCTCAAATAGATATCTTCTTAATACCTTGTTAACATAAGCAGATTGGGATAAGTATAGGGTTCTAGCATTCATATATCTTATTATGTCTATAAATAAGATCTGATTATCATGTCTTAATTCTTTCATTTCAAATACATAATTCAATTGATTCATGATATAATTTTTAATCCTCATGTCTTTGAAAATTAAAATAACATCATCAAAATATAATAATAGGTAAACATATTCATGTTTAACTATTTTATAATGTACACATGCATCAAATTTACTTCTAGAAAACTGATTTTCAATCATAATATAATCAAAACTTTTATATCATTGTCTTGGAGAATGGTTAAGACAATATAAAGGCTTCATAAGAAGAAAAACTTGATTATGTTTGAACAGTTTTAAAAATCCTTTAGGAGGGGTCATATAAATTGTATCATCAAGAGTAAAATGTAAAAAAGAAGTTTTTATATATAATCGTTCAACATGAAAATCAAAATTGGTAGAAAAATAAAGAATAAATATAATAGATGAATGTCTAAAAACTAGGGAGAAAATTTCATTATAATCAATAACTTCATGTTGAATAAATCCTTTAATAGACATTCAGGATTTGAATTTTATTTTTGTTTCTCCAACATTTTTCACATTCTTCTTATAAATCCATTTAGAGCCTATGACTGTCCGGTTACTAAGTCTTGAATCAACAACCCAAGTGTTGTTTTTAATAAAAAAGTTGTCTCTTCTTGCATTTCACTCAGTCGTCTAGTGAATTCTTTAGACTTAATAGGTTGCTTATAAGTTTTAGGTTCATCATTAAACAAATCATGTGCTACATTAAATTCATAGGCATCAATGTATGCCAAATTGAAATGGGTTGGAAGCCTAATAACTCTCCTCTCTCTATCTTGAGTGATCTGATAATTACTCATACCATCAGGATCCTCGGTTTTAGGTTTAGATTCTAAATTCGTATCAAATTAGACTTTGGTATGAACAATGGGGGAGCAAGATCAGTTGTGGACTGGGAGTGGTCACTAGATTCAAGAGGGACAACAAAAAGTATAAGAGTTGGGACTCTAGAGGGTTTTTCCGTGTCATTAGAGGTATATATATGTTTAGATCCATTATCATTGGATATAAGACACTCATTATACATGACATCTTGTCTAATTATACATTTTTGATAACCCAGTTTGTCTACCCCTAGATGATACCCCTTAACACCCTTTGGGTAACCCATGAATATATAATTAACAACCCTGGGAACTAGCTTATCAGTGTCTGTATGAGCATAATGTTTGGATCCAAATTTCCTAAGGTGTCTAATTATCATGGGTAAATTATTATAGATCTATTCAGGTGTCTTAAAAGAATTAATAGGTTATGGGAAATAGTTTATAACATAGATTGTTGTTGAGGAAACCTCAGCCCAAAAGGACCTGGGTAGTTTTTTGTGTGAAAAAATATTCCTCACCCTTTAAATAATATCCATATTCATCCTCTTTGATAACCCATTTTTTCATGGAGTTTCCAAAATAGTTCATTATCTATTTATTCTCTTATTTTCACAATATTCAATGAATTTTATGGATAGATACTCTAAACCGTCAAAAGTTCTTCAGGCTTTGAGTTTTCTGTTAGGATCACTTTCTACCCCAGCTTTTCACTTCTTAATCATCAGAAAATTATTATACTTATGTTGTAGTATATGAATCTAGAGTTTCGTAGAGAATTCATCAATGGATTTCACAATTTATAAGCCTCTTCCATGGGAGGTGACCCTAGAAGGACCCCACAAATTAGAGTGAACACATTCAATAGGTTCTTTAGCCTTATACATTGACCTACCATAACTGACTCTTCTGGATTTTCTATATACATAATACTCATAGAATGGGAGACTCCTATGAGTGATGTAACTCAAAAGCCCATGTTTTTTTAGTTCACTAAGGCCCTTTTCACTAACCTACCTAAACCATCCATGCCAAAGGGTGGTGTAATTGATGTCTTAACTATAATAGTTATTCAAATGACATTTTTAAACCTTACATATAACACATAAATATCATTAAAAAGGCTTCCTTCCATAACTGTGAGAGATCCTTGAGAAATCATAAGGCATCGAGAGTTTGACCTAAAACTATACCCCGTCTGATCAAGTATTCATTGGTAGATTAGGTTTCTTTTTAACTCAGGTACCCACATATCTTCCTCAAGAGACTTAATAGTCCCATCATGAAGCTATAATGAAACAGATCTTATTCCCATAATGAGACATCTCCTTTTATATCCTAGAAACACCTCACCAGACTCAATTTCTCTCAACTTAGTAAATAAATCTTTCTTAGGACACATGTGGAATGTAAATCTTGAATCCAAGATCTATTCATCAAATATATAAATGTCCAAGACATTCAACACATCAGCAATGTCAATGTCCTGCTCAACTAATGAGAAATAGTCATTAATATTGTCTCTATAGTCACCTTTCTTATTAGGGAAGTTCCTCTTAATGTGTTTATGTTTCCTGCATTGAAAACAATTGATAACTTTTCTCTTAGACATATATCATTTCTTCTTAGACTGAATGTGTTTCTTTATCTTTCCCCTAGACTCACTTCTTCCTCTACACTCACTTCTACCCGTAATACTTAAAACCTCAACCTCAGTCTTTACACTACCCTAACATTGAAGGTATTTGGACTGTAAAGAAGATTTAAATTCTTCGAGAGAAATGGTATATTTTCCATACATCATGGAGTCTTTACATAATTAAATGGATCATTTAAATATGTTAACAATATAATGGAATAGTCTTCATTATCCAATTTATTGTACATGTTGGCTTGATCTAACAAGATTTTATTAAATTCATCAATATGCATCCTAACTGTAGTTCTAGGGTACATTTTAAAAGTATATAACCTCATTTTATTACATAATATACAAATAATGGAATTATTCATAAAGTGATTGAAGCCTAGACCATATACCCGTGGCACCGAACTCATATGAAACTCCTCTGAGAAATTTTTCTCCTAAAGATAAAATAATTAATCTACGATCTTTTCTAAGAGTTTTCTAGGGGGAATCCATGTAAGTAGTAGTAGTTTTCCCATTTGGGGAAGGAATGGTGATTTTATTTCTAAAACTATGAAGGGATTCAATTATATCATTACGGTCTAGTAAATGAATCATTTTAATTCTACAAATATTAAATTCATTTCTATCATCAAATTTTTCAATATCAAATTTAGTAGAACCCATAACTAAAGTTACAGTAGGATCTCATACCAATTTCTAGGGTTAAATACTTAAACCCTAAATCATACAAGATCTACTTTCACAAATGGTGGGTTAAATATTTGATAAATTCAGTTAATAAATTGGATACAAATGAATAGAACAAGTTCCTTCACTAACCAAGATATTGGAATGAAAAAAAATATCAAGTGAAAAAGTAAAGAGAAAATAGATATAATGTGATTTAGATTAGTTTGATCCTATGTGCTCATCTAGAACACCACCCAGAGAATAATTTTATTATGATGTAATAAAACAATAAAAACAAATACAAACTAAAAAGAAAATAAATAAGAGATTGAGAAACAATCTGAGGAGTCCAGTGTTGTTGAACTAGGTGGCAGTGGTGAAGCCTATCTTGTGGATTCAACATCATCCACTCCTGGATAGAATCACACAAAAAAACAATACATATCCATACATAACATAAGAAATTAAATGTTTACTAAGCCAAGAATCAAAACCGAAACCTGGTTACGATGAAAGACAGGTCAAGATATGAAACCTTCTTGAATTGCAGTCCTCTAAAAATAAAAAAACAAGTTTATTCTCCACTAAATATACACCATAGAAGAACTCTAGTTTTAGGAGGAAGCAAAAGCTTAATAAATGGGAGTATATATGGCTGAAATCCCCTAGATCTCCCAATTCTTCTTCGACAAGTCACAGAAGTCGCAATAGAGCCTCGGATAGGGAGAGCTCTCGACGAACCAAATGAGACAGACCAAACAGATAGAGGATCCCACATTAATGCATAGATATATCCATGATGGCATGCCAGGGGAGAATAAAATGGTTCATGAGGAGTTTCTAGATTTCTTTCTTGTGGATGATCCAAATCCAAGTCAGCGGTTAGCATAACTAAAGGAGGTACATCACATGGGACAAGTGGCCCGACAAGATTGGTATGATGATGGTAGTAGAGATCCAAGATGAGGAAAATAAACACAACGAGGATTAACCAGGTTCATTAGATGGGCCATAATTGATGGTCTAAGTAAGTCTACTATCCCTGTAAGTAAACCTAATACACAAGTTTGAAAATAATCATGTAAATGAGAATAAAACCATGTAAAAAGTCTCTATGCATTCATACAAGACTATGAAAATAAACACCCTATATTGAATATGAGAAAATCATTTAAAAATCTATATTAAAAAAATATAAATACAATAATGCATGAGTAAAATACAACAAAGTTCATATAAGATAATTATTTTATATAAGGTTTATTTTTTCTTACACCTCCCATCGATAGTAATTATCTTATGGGGAATTTTTAAAATTCAATTCCACAACCCACAATTTATTTAATACAGAAAAAAATTATCTTCCTTTAGAAATTTCTTATAACTAAATTCCAGTGGCGTTGATATTTATTTTACAAATAGAAAGTGAAATTCTCTTATATGCGACCACTACTAATTCAAAAATATTTATGTTTAATGGATTTCATATTCTGTGAATATAAAACAATAAGAAAATTAAAATAAATAAATTAATAAATAAATATAAAACCAAAATTATTTTTACACTGTAGATAATAACTTCAAAAAAACAATAAAAAATAAATTAAAAATGATAAATAAAAAAATCAAAAAAATCAAAAAAAATAATTATTAATAAATTAACTAACATAAATCATAAATCTGAAGAAAAAAATTATGAAAAAAAGTTAATTTTTTATATAAAAAAGTTAGAAAATAAAATAAAAAAATAAAATAAACATGTATCAACACACATATTATTTATGATTTAATATAAAAAAATTAATTTAACAATAAAAAATTAACTAATTAATAACAAATAAATTAATTTATCAAATCCATCTACTTAAATACATATTTCATAATTATATATATATTAGGAACAAACAATACAATGTGAAAAAATGCATGAAATAAGATCCACATCAAATTACCCCACACATAATCATTGATTGTCCTGACGCAATAACTAATCAATTTTAGTGGAAAATAATAAATCTCAAGAGTGAAAATCTAGAATTCCAAAAAGAATTGGGTTTTAATTAAATTTTTTCCCATGAAAACGCTTAATACAAAAATGTGATTACCCCATTAAAATCAAATATATTAAATGTAAAATTGGGTTCCAGTAATACCAAACCATTGAAATTGAAGATTTTAAAAATAATTAAAGAAAAACTAATTTTTATCCAACTAGAAGTTAAAAATACCCTTTATCTCCAAGTGAGACAACATACATAATTTGAAATCATAACAAATAGACACTATAATTGGATAATAAATTTTATTAATTATATGAAAATATTAATATCTAATAAAAAAGAATAAGAATTAATGAATAAAATATTTAATAAAACATAGGTTCAACCTGAATCAATATTTTCATTTCATAATCTATTTGGATTCATGTATTATGAGTTTAATTCTAAGTAAAAAAGTTTAAAGTCAATGACAGTCATATAACATTCATCCAAAATATATCATATTTTTTTCAGGGGGGAGATAAAAATAACGTGCACAATTAAAATCATGGAGTAATATAGATTAATTTCCACAAATTGGAATAAAAATATTTAAATTTAAAAAAACACAAGAAAAATGAAGATAAAATCTTAAGAAATAACAAAATTTTAGATTTTTTTAGAGATTCTGATGGGTTTTTCATTAAACCACAGTTTTTTTATTTAAGAAGACCCTCTCACCCACACATAAAACTCAAATTTATACTCAACGTTGAATTAAAAAGTTAAGGAAATAATTATGAATTTTTATTCAAAATAAATTTTCAATTAAGTAGTTCAATATAATGTTTTAAGGGTCACATGAATATTTAAGAATCATTTTTCACAATTTCAAGAACATGTCCAAAAATATTTTTTATATAATGTACTTTCATTTTTTTCTTTTACAAAAAAGAATAATTGTTCAATTAAACTCAAGAAACAACATATTAAACATTGATTCCATAAAACAACCCGTTTTTAGGCAATTAATTATATTTCAAATAGGTTCATAACAATTATTAATGATAATGTACAAATATAGATCTAACACTCATCCCTTGTAGAAAAAACTCCTAACAAGTTTGAAAAAAAAGTAAATACAAATTAATCAATGTACGGAAAAAATAAAACTCACTTAATAGTGAAGTTTTAGCCACAATATTTCCTTATAAAAATCAATTTTATTACTTAATTAGAGTTTTCCTGTTATTAATTTGTAACATCTATAGAATAAAATGTTAAAAATGAGACTCCAGGATACAATTTTCGAGAAATAAATTAACCACAAATTAGGTTTGCGGAGTTTTAATTCTGAATGCACTAACTAGAATTTATTCTTTTCAATGAATATAATTTGAACCCATGTGTTCAATAAATTTATTCCCTTGAGGTACTTGAATAGTAGTGCTATCATTCCCAAGATTATTAGAGATTATGTTGAACCAAGAAAAAAAGAACATTCATAATTAATATTATTAAAAAATAAAAAAAAATCATTGAAGAACCATGGGTTTCCTTCCATAAAATTCTAAATTTATTGTCTTTATCCAAAATAAATGATTTTTCAATCTTTAAATAAATATATGAAAACCAATCCCTTTGGTTTCTACTCAAAAAAAGTTTCAGTCTTTGTCCATTCACCAAGAATGGATGACTCTCTTATCTAATAAACTAAACAGATCTACTCACTAAAACCTTGAGGATAGTGATAGGTCTATACTACCTAGATTTGATCTTCTGAGGAAGAGGTATTAGTATTGAATTGTAAAGATGATAATTTTTTACAGAATTAATATCTCTATTTTGGATGATGGAAATGTGAGGGAAATTTTTTCACTCCTTATAAATCTTTGAATTTTCATGGGATTATCTTCTAATCTCATTGAGTTCACTCAACTAAAGAAATCTCATTTCACTATTAGTTTTAATGTTAAAATTAAGGGAATTTACTTCCCAAAAAGGCTTGTGTTGAATATATTTTAGAAAATGACAATATTTCCTAAAAATAATTTTATATAGAGACATACCTATGTGTTTTTTTAAAGAAGTTATGTAATTACATAACACCACGTCAGGCTTCAAAGACCATTATTTTCTCAAACTAGACACAGTTTTCTCTAAAATTTGTTTCAAATCCATTTTTTAAATTTCATATTTAAGATTAGATTATGGAATTTAATGAGGTAAATTTTTCTAAATAATTCCATATTTCTCATAAAGGATTTTAGATTGTAATTTTTATAGAGTTTTACATTATCAGTTATAAAATCTTTTGGCACCCTAAATATTAAAAAGATATTCTTCTTAATGAATTTGATCACACTGTTAGCTAGATTTTTTGGTAGCACCACTGATTCAACCCACATTGAAAAATAATCTATAGACAAAAACATATACTCATTCCCATAATAATATGTAAATGGTCCCATAAAATCTAATCCCAAAGAATAAAAGATATCAACCTCTAAAATCAACATCTATTGCAACTATTTCCGTATACCAACATTTCCTAAACACTTACAATTATCACAACTAAGAACTCATCTCCTAGAATCCTTGAGTAATGAAGGCCAATAAAACCCAACATATAATACTTTTGGGTTGTCCTTTCCCCTCCCTGATTTCCATCCCAAGGTGATGTGTGAAAACCTTCAATAATGTAAAACTTCTCCTTTTCAAGAACACACCTCTGACGAATACCATCATCACACATTTTATACAATATTGACTTATCCTAAAGGTAGTTTTTATGTTAGTCAATGAATTTATTTCTTTTTTTATTTTATAAAATATTTATGGATGACCTCAACTTATTTTTTAAAAAATTTTGAATACTAACCCTATTATTTAATCAAAATATTGAACATTTCTTCATTAAGAAAAGTTTAGTTTATATCCCAAGGATCTTTGTTTTGGGTATTAGATGGCCAAAAAATTATCAATAACTAAATTTGAAGCACATTTATTTTAATTAATTTAAAAATAAAATTCTTATAGTAAATGTATGCATCTAATGAGTGATTTTTTCCTCTTTTTGGATAGTAATAATTTCAAGGTAGAATGGTCTGTTAAAACTATGAATTTAGAACCAATTAGGTATTGTCTAATTTTTCCCTTGGCAAGAACAATAACCAATAACTCCTCCTTAGTTATGGTGTAATTTCTATGATAATTATCTAGAAAATTGAATCCATAATACACTACATGTAATTTTTTATGATTACATTGTCTTAAAAAAACTCTAACAACAATATCACTAGCATCGTACATAAGTTTGAATGGAAATTTTCAATCAGTTGTAGTGATGAAGGGTGAAGAAGTGAGTTTACCCACAAAAAGATATAAATATTCCAGATATTTTTAATCAAACAATAACAATGAATATTTTTCTTTTATGAATAAAATATGAAAAATAATTTTATAAAAATATTTTATGAATATTCTGTAAAAACCGTCATAACCTAAAACACTTCTAAGATATTTGAAATTTATAGGAGGGGGAAGTTTTTGAATGAAATATATCTTAGAATTATATACTTATTTACCCCTATTATACACCTTATTACCATTAACAATGAATTTGGTAACCATTAATTTACATTTCTCTAAATTGAGAATAATATTGGTCTTTAATAATAACTATATAATAAGTCACAATTTTTTCAAACAATTCTCAAACGTACTACCAACAATGGAAAATTCATCCATGGAAGCCATAATGGTTCCCAAAATAATATCAGAAAATATTTACATTATGTATATTTGAAAGGTATATGGTGCACAAAAATAATCCGAAGGGAATTCACTAGTAAGATCATGTCCTAAAGGGGATTGTAAAAGTGATTTTCTCTTAGTCTTTTGGGGCTACAAGAATCAATTTGTACCCCGAATAGCCTTCCAGAAATTAAAATAACTGATTTCCAGAAATCCTATCAAGGATTTGACCAAAAAATAGTAATATAAAATTATCATTTCTAGAAAAACAATTAAATATTATATTATTATTAAAATTTCTCCAATTTGGTAGCTTTTCTAACCTTAATTTGTTCATTTATTTCATTTTTCATAACAGTGATCCCTCCTTTATTGGATACTACATAGACCAGGATGAACCAAAAACTATCTAAAATGGGGTAAATGATTCCCGCATCAAGAAATGTGATATTATTTTCGTTCAAAACCTCTTTTATATTGGGATTTATCGTTACTTGTGCCTCAACTCTTGGTTTATGATCATATTTTATCGGTATCCTATGCATAAAAAATGAAGGAATAATTCAATGGATGTTATAAATGGTCTGGAATGTGGTAATTTTGTATATACTCAGTATGTTTAATATATTTTCTTCTTGGGTTTTATCTAATTTAGTAGATATGATGAATTTCCATGAATATTTCTGACCTACAAATGAATATTTTAGGTGTGATGTTAATGGTTTAAGCTCATGTTGTGGTGCCTCTTCTCGAGATGGAAGACTATTATGCATAGAATATCCAATATCTTCCATGTGATTCTAAAAATGAATGTGAAAATTTGACCAATTCTTAATTTCAAGTTAATATTCACAATTTTCCTCACTACTGTCCAAATTGTATATCACTTTTCACTCACTGTTAATTTTTCTATTTAAATATGTTTTCAATAGAAAATTCATCATAGGGTTGAAAAATATCTCCCTCACAACCCTCAAAATGTTCCTAAAATTAATTTAATTTAGGGAAGTCAACCTAAATCTCTCAAATAATTTTTTTATGTTCTAAAAAATATATTCCAATTGATATTCTTTTAAAGTTTAAACTATGTTCTTTTCTAGATAATGAATATTACTCAAATTTACACTTTTAAAATTTTTGATAATATTGGGAAAAACATTCTCATATACTAAAATATTTTATTCATCCTCTTATTGTCTAATATATTTTTATTAAGGTTTTAATGAGTCCTCGACTTCTAACATTTCAACTCTAGAATAGTTCAAACCAAATTTTGGTTCTTCAACATTCTTAAACACATAAAACTCTTATTATTTATCACATAACTAAAAATCCATACTACCTTTTACCTCATTGATAATAGATCTTTCATTTGATAATATAGACATACTAGGAATGATAGGTACTTCTTGGTCACACTTCATTTATAAAAAATAATGTCAGTAGGTAATAAAATATTTTAGACTATAATAAGAAGATCATCACTATTTCCTATGGGATACATAAAATAACAATGAAACAATTCTAAGACCTAGGGGTAAGTTGAAATTATCGTAATCCCAAATATTATAATATTTATAAATAAAGAAGGTTTATGCATAGTTCAAGGAAACAAAGGTAGTTCACTTAGACACTACTCCATAAGGTGCTGAGAATAGAAAAACTATCTAAATGATTAATATTTGGTGGGATTTTGTCTTAAATAAGATCATTTCACTCTTCAGTGAAGCATTAAGTATTGAAAACTTCTATGGTTTTCTTATACTTAAAACGTTTCTTGAGAGACTCTAGCTATTATTAAATCTAAATCAACACTTGGATTAAAAAAGTATTCATATAGAGATTGTTGAAAATCCCAAAAAAATTGAAGAATCTTTGGTATGATATTTTTTAATTTTAATCTTTGAGGGATGGGGATGGGTGGGGAGAAATTCTTAAAAAAGAATGAAATTCCCCAATTTCATCTGCAATATTTTCTTTCCTGTTATTTTTCTTAATTTTAGAGTTTTTTTATCATGATTTTTGGGTTGAACATCTTGATTTTTTGGAGTTTCATTAGAATTTTGAAAATTTATAGATTCATTTTATCTAGATCTTTATATATATATTCTTCTAAATTTTCAATTTGAAAACTCCTAGTGTCATATCTTACCACCTCTTGAGTTTTAACATTTTCTTTTAGTGAAAACAACCATGGAACTCTCCCTAGGTTTCATTTTAGTTGTACATAGAAACATACCTTTTTTCCCTACCACCCATGTCTCTAACCATTTTAACTAATTGAGATTAAATATTAGTAATTTATGTTTTATGTTTCTCCTCTTAAGAATCCATAATAATAATCTTTTAACCCATCTTAAAAATATATTTTCTCTCAAAATACAATTGGGAATTGGATGATTCATCCCCTTGTATAGGTTCTGGGCCCAAAAGAAGTGTGCAGTGGTGGGTGACATATTAAAATTTATTAACCCTTTTCTGAAACAAAGATAGAGGATCTTACATGTCAAATTTATAATTAATTTATTTAATAATTTAATAAATAAATACTTGGGCTTAGGAACTGTCATTGTTGATGAATATTTATCATCTAAAAATACCCCTTCAGATTACCTTCACTAGGATATGAGGATCAAATGTTAGAATCCCACTAGAGACGATCCAACTGTGCTCCTATGATCTCAGTGTGCTAGCCCAGTGATTCAAATGTTTTGTGTTTCACATTATTGGTAGATCGTTCTTCAGTCTTGAAGAAATATCTCTCGCACTTCGTATTCTTGAGAGGGATAGTGAAGGTAGAGATGAGAGGGAATTCATTGTGTAGAAGAATTCTCTGTCTCAATTTTGGATGCTCCACATAATAGACATAGTAGTATATTTATAGAGTTAGTATTTTGGTTAAAATATTATTTAATCACATGTCATCCATTAAATAATATTCATTACCATTAATAAACTCCATGACACATAATAATAAAATTATTATAGTTATGTGGTGCACACATACTTACATAATAACAAATATTATTTAACTGGTTTAATAATTAATATTTCTCACATGATATGGTCGAGGTCCATTTATTGTCTTTTTATAGTAATTGAACACCCGAATGGAATTTTATTCATAAATAAAATATTTCATTCAGATAGTGGTGAATAAATATTTATTGAAAATTCAATAAAATAATTAAATATAATTTTATTCACTTGCTGAAGAATAAATATTTACTTAATTTATGAGATCAATATAACTTGAATAAAATTATCCCTCAGACATGAGAATAATATTTATTCCATAAATTACTCTCAAATAGAATTTAATTGAGATTAACATAAACACTTAGTGTGTGATCTTCTAGGATTCTTTTTCATTGACATTATATAGGCTTGTTTGAAGTCCAAGATTACAATCTAGAAATGGGTCAAGTCACCCAAGAGAAGGAAATTAATGTTGCAACATCAACAACCACATATGAACACTCACTGTGTAATATAATCTCTTTTTCACAGTATCTCATCAATTGGTTGCACAAAAATGTCATCAAACAATTTACTCGATAAGTCATTAATTGACTATCTGAAATAAACAAGGAATTATAATATGGACATGGAATTTAATGTTATGTTTCTATTCCAATAAAATGGGTGATATATCAGCTTTTATAAAGATGTAAGGGACAAATCTTTCCTCGAGTTATCCATTAATGACATGTCAATCATGATGCGCCCAACATAACCCACATCATTCCAACATATGGCATGATGGTTTTGGTTAGTAAATATAATTGTTTGAGTCATAAAATGCACTAATAATAATTGTAATGTATATGCACCATTACACATGATCTCAAATAGGAATATCTTATGACACCAATACTTATAGAATTCTTATTGGTGGGTTTGTTTTTATAACATCCCATCTTAGAGATTACCAAGGGTGAACTTCTTGATAATACGGCTCATCCACTTATGAGTACTCTCACTTTATAGTCTAAATATTATGTGTCCCATCATTGTATGTTATACAACCATATAACTACATTAATAATATTTTTATATCATTTCATGGTTCTCATCATAGCAGGGATCTTCTTTGACCTTATCAATGCGAACAATACTCTATGACTTTGTTAAATTAAATACAAGTAGAAAAAAAATATGTAACAATATGTCAAATTAAATTCAATAAATTGAATCAAGATGTAATAAAAGTATAATCAGTTGTCCATGGGAAACCAACTCTAACAAAGCCCCACTTGGACAAGATCCAATTGCCTACCACTTTAAGTACACTAGACCTCACATGATAATAATGTTTCTTCTAATTCAAGACATTAGTCAAGAGGTCCTCTATGTTTTCTTCCATTTAAATAATTCTCATTAAAACCTCTTTTGTATGTTCTTCATTTGTTGATGTGACCCTTCCTGTTTTGTGAGTTCCACCGTTGTAGTATTATAACAATAAAGTGTGATAGGATCTTTACTTCTAGGTATTGTATTAAGATCTTAGATGAAGTTTTTTATCCATAATTATTTCTTTGTTCCCTCATAATTTATAAAATACTCACACTATACTATAGAATCTATTTCCACATTCTTCTTTGAACTCTTCCAGCTCACAACACCTCTATTCAATGTGAAAAATATTCTCATTTGTGACATTATGTCATATTGATTAGTTTAGAAACTTGCATATACATATCCTTTGATGAATAGTTCTTTATCTCCTCCATAAACCAATAATATATCCTTACTACGTCGCAAATAATTAATTATAGTATTGACTTCTATCCAATAGTAGTCACCTAGATCATCTTGATATCTTCCTACCACACTTAATGCATAGGCGACATCTATCTATGTAACATCCCAGGTTTTTATAGAATAATGTATTTTCACATCTATTAATATTTATGAATAATAAATTCATTTTATGTTAAATGGGACTCTGTTTATGAAATCATACTCAACACGCAACAATGAGTTTCTTTGAAATCATACATTGTACACAACATTGAGTTATACCAAAAAATAATACAATAATATTATTATTGTTTTAAATGGTAGTTAATGACTAGTAATTGTATTAAAGGGAATGAAATTAACTAAATACAATATTATTACACATGTTTGTTAATTTTTGATATATTTATCCAATCAATTTTAGAGGCTTAAAAGGATAATGAGTCTAATTTTAATCATAAAATAGTCTAATATTTTTAAAAAGTCATTTTACCGCCTTTTGATAGTGAAGCCTTTTTAAATATTTTTTTTCACTTTTCTATATTATATTTGAAAAATAATATTCTTTTTTAGAATTAGGGAATCAAAATTTACTGTGGTTGAAATTCTGGTATTTTTATGATAAATCCATCTTTAAAGAATAGTGCAAAATACTGAATTTCAATTCCAAATGTCTTTTTCATTTAATTTATTTATATAGTTATATTATCCTTTTAATTATTTTAAAATTTTAATGTGATTATTTTTTAACATTTGATCCATTTTTTGTAACTATAGTTAATTTCACATTGAAATTGAACATAAACACATGTCTATATTTTGATAGTTTTTACTTCTTAAAAACCCGCTTTCTCGTATTGACAATGTGAATTAATTTTAAATTAATTTCTACCAATTATGTGATTTGATTTTAGAAAAATAGATTAAATAATTGAAATAATATAGTCTAATTTTTGTAAATAGGTAACTTTTATTTTTGGACATTATGAATTGTAACTTCAGTAATTATTTTTATTTACCAAGGTTAAAGGGTAAATCAGGTAAATAAGTGTAAATAATAATATTATAATAATATAAAACAACACTAACACATGTCCTAATCCTATTGGATTAAATATTTAATAACATGGGAATCCTTGGGTATATTTTAGGACCCCATTGAGCCACATTTGTGTGATAATGACCTTTTATATTATTTATTTTAAAGAAAAGGGAAATATAACATACACATGTTTCTCCTAACTAAAACAATTTTAATTTGGTTTATATAAATGATATCGCTGAATATAAATATTAATTATAAATATAAAAAAATTTCATACAACATGGTATTTTATTTCTATATTTTAGATATTAAATAAATAAATTTATTCATGGCACAATGACGATGCAGTTATTACCATATTAATAAATGATTCAAATAAATGATATTATAAATATTAAAATAAATATTATTTGAAAATTTTTATTCCATCCATGAATTTTTTGGATTAAATTGATATTTTAGGGATTATTTAATTAATTTTTTTAGAATTAATAAAGTTTTTATGACTTTAAGAAAAGCAATTACTAAATAGTGTCAAAATTTACATAATTGAGTTTTCAAAAACATTGTTATTTATAAAAATGATATAATCGTCCTAAAAATATATGATTCATCCAAATAACTTATATAATATTAAAAAAGTAATTAATGATCCACTTTTTGTAATATTATTATTTTATATTAACTATATTGACCATATATTATGAAAATACCAGAAGATAGTGTAAGAGTAAATGTTTTTAACTAAGGGTTAAAGCTAAAAGATAAGGTTAAATTTGTGGCCTAAAATAGTATAAAACCTATTATTTGAGAGTAATTTGATCCATACTCATATTAGCCTCTAAATTAAAACTTTGGAACAATTATAATTCAAAAATAAATTTATAATAAAATAATATTTCAATACATTTCAAAAGTGACCCTCCTCCCTCTCATAAAAGGCCACCATCTCTACCCACTTACACACACCTCTAAATCCCCTTATATCATACAAATTATTCTCAAATAATCTCCCAAAATCGCTAAAATACTCATATAATCCATAAATTGGGAATAATTCAACTCAAAGAAGCCTTTTGTCTCAAATCAAAATGAGTTACCTGATTTAGAGGTAGCGTCTTCTTTTAAGCTCCATTCCATTATTTTCCTTCTCCACTCCCCATTACCATAATATTATACAATTAAATAACAAAATATGTATCCATAATATACCAGGATGTTATTATGGTATGTATTATAACTACACTTACACACATATCCATCCAATTTATACGAACATGTTGTTCTTGTGTACAGTGAACTCCAGTCGCACGAAGTGATGATTGTTCAATTTTCTCCTACCACCTCTCATAGTGGCCATTATGATGGAAATATATTTATGTGTGATATATATTATATTTATATTATCTCTATTCTTCTATAATTTTTTATTATAACATACATTTTTCCTTTTTATGTTGTATAAAGATGACAATTTTATTTGAGGAATTGTGGACTTCCGCCCCCTCAAAGTTATATGACTCATTCATACTGTACATGAGATATATAAGGATGTATTTAATGAACCCATGTAACATAAATAAAATATATATTATAATTTAATTATAATATACATATTTATCAATTAGTTTTCATTATTTTAATATGACATAGAAATGAAAGTAGCGTTCATACGTACGTACGACCAACCGTATCCATGAACATGGCATTTCATTTCCTATCTCCAAATATTATGGATTATTATAAATAAATATACATATAAATATACATATATTATATTTTTATGTTATTTAAATCATGAATTTTATTATGTATATGATGGACTTATCACCATATGGACAATTTGTAATCATAACAAGTTCATTTTTGACTCAAGTACTGAAGATTGACTAAACCTCTGATATGAAATTAAATCATTAAGTAATTGTTATAATATGGTAATAAGTGATATAAAAAGAATTAAAAAACAAAAAATATTTTATCAAAAAAGTATAAATTAACTTATGTTTATTATTCATGAAGATAAATAACGAATGTGACCTGTCAGACTCAAGGTAGGGGACTTCGTGTCAATCTCATTTCTTAGGGTAATATCTTGATATTGTGAACCTTTATATTCATATAAGGTTTATATAAAACACTTTTAATCATTATATCATGAATTATTATGTTATCATTATTTTTAAATTTTTTATAAAGTAATTCCTTAATTATATGTATTCAAGTGTTTCTTATTTGGTAAGGGAATTCTCAAACTCTTCTTTTCCTTTCAAGTACTCTTTTTTGTGGTATGTCTTTAAAATTTCCATACCATGTTCTTATTTTCATTTTATTCTGACCCTATACTATTTTAGGATTCTTTTATGAATGGGTGACTCATTTCATCTCTCTTTTTAATGTTTTCTAAAACCACGTTGCATAGTCATTATGCTGCAGATGTTTTGTCTCAAAATATCTCTGTTTTTCTCCAAAAATTATTTATTTTATTTATATGAATACCCAAACCTATTTAATTTTCAGGGGTATTGATCATTACATAATAATTATATGTTTTATTTTATAATTGACATACATAAAATAATCATTCCCTTTTTGTGGGTTATAAATGACAAAATGATCATGTTTTTAAGCACTTTTTAAAACGACACGATTTTTGATATTAAACCGATTTATTTTAATCTATTAGGATTATTTATGAAATGTTTGATTATGATCTCGGTGTCTCACATGAAAATAAATACATATTAATGATGTACCTTGATAGTGCTCTAATGCATTGGGTAAATAAATTAATCTCTAGAGATGAAAAGTTTTACGATGCCTTGGTTAATAACCATAATAATTTTTATGATACCATGGTCAATAACCTTGGTAATTTTTTAAAAACCTTGGGGATGGTACTTGGTGATATTATTATTATTGTATAATTTAAATATTGTATCCATATTTTCAAGTTATGACCCAATTTCTTATTGTCAAGATATTACTCTTTGTCATGCCTTTATGAAAGTCCTCATGTTCTTATTTATATCTCTAAAGATCACATGTAAACTCTTTCCCCTATTTTACCTTACGGAGATTTTTGAACATATCCCATATTTCTAATTTTTTTCATAGATCTAAATATTGTTAAGGAAAAATAGGATTCTATGGTGAAATTATTTGATGGTTTTTCTTAAAAGGAAACCATGTTTCATTTTAATAGTTTTCATTTTATAAAATAAAAATGGATGGCATGTAGACTTAAATACTTTGTAATATTAAAATATTATTTAATATTTTTTCCTAATTATCTAAAAGTATAGACCTAAAGGGTCAATGGTATTTAATGAAAATTAATTCTTGTCAAAAGTCACAATAATAACTTATATTTAAGGTCGGGTCCTTATCGTTGGTATCAGAGCTAGGTTAAGAAAACTTTGGAGATTAGGATGTCTTCTTCTGGGTTTATAAGTTTGTGGTTGATCCTAATTTTATTTTATTAGAAACCCTTTTGAGGCTTATGTTATAAAATTTTAATGTTATTAATAGTACTTATGGAGGCATTTAATTTTTTGGGTAGTTCGAAGTTATTTCATTTTGAATATCAAATGAAACGTATGAGATTAAAATTATTGTTAAAAGATAATATCATTATTTTTTAAGATGTTATCATATTTTGGGAATATTATAAGAATTATGTAGTTTTAGAAAAAGTTACACCACACAAACCATGTGACAAAACGTCGCGTCAGATAAGGCTGTAGGAATCGAACCTACAACCAAAGTGTGATTGGCCTTTATTTCCAACCATTGACCTACATGAATTCCCTGGTTAGTGTGACTTCAATATTTTTAGTTAAAAAAGTTGATGAAATAAGAATAAGTTTATTTTGGAAAAATATAATTTATTTAATGCATAACCATGGGATTGGAAAATGATTTGGGGATTAAGTGATAAATGTTATTTTGGAATATATTCACTATTTTGGGGACTTTATATTATTAAGGTAAACAAAATAAAATGGAGTTTTATTTTAGGATTAACGGTTGAATTATTTAATCATAGACTTATGGGGATTATTAAATGATTAACCTATCTTAGATAACATGTGATTGTCTTAATTACTTTTTGGTATGATACATTAAAATTGTTTTATTTTATTTAGAGATAAATGTTAAAATTTATCATGGAATATTATGTCATCAAATCATACTAAATTTTTGGTTTCAATCTTGATTTGGATTATTGGGATGAATTTTAATGAAATTTTTTTATTTAATGGTCTTTTTGTACTTTGGTTATTGTTTGTTGAATTTTGGATATTAAGAGTAATATTTATTTTTATAAATGATTATTCTTTTTGGGGACTATGTGATCTTGGACTAAACATTTTGGTTTTGGTTAATGTCTAAAGATAGGGGAAATATATAGGTCATATTTTTTGAATTATGTGATTATAAAGATGTTGATTATTTTGCTTAAAATGTGACCACGTCATCTTGAATAATCATCATTTGGAGAAAAGATGAGTTTTTGGACGATATTTATTAAATGGTGAAACACTACTTGATAAGAAAGTATGTTTTGGTATGTTCTTAGTCAATCATGTAAATAAATTCCTGAATATTATGAAAAGAACCTAAAAATAGAAATGTTTTCTATTTACTTTTCCTACTACAAAATCAAACACTGTTTAACCCATCACATGTTTGAGATTTTCTTGTTGTTAACTTTATCTTGATCATGTTTTCAATCACTCTCTATTAGAAAAAGATGGTTATTTTTTATTCTGTATCCATGTTTTCCTTTATGAAATCCTAGTATGTGTTATCTTGGGTGACCTTTGAACATCTCTTTCATTATTTTAAAGTGGAAGTTTTTTTTACTCTTATTCCGATATGATATTTTCAATGAAGTTACCAAGCCCAATTTTATAATTGTGAGGACGCAATTTCCAAAAGGGGGAAAGATATAACATCCCTATTATTAATAGGATAATTCATTTTAATATCTATTAATATTTATGAATAAAATTTTCATTTTATGTTAAAGGGTATTCTTTGTACGAAATCTTACTCGACACACAACAATGGTTTTCTTTGAAATCGTTCATTGCAGATAATATTGAGTTATACCGAAAATTAATACAATAATATTATTATTATTTTAAATGATAATTAACACCTAGATATGGTAATGGCAGAAATGAAGATAACTAACTAAAATATGATCAAACATTCTTTTTAAATGTTTTTCAATTTATCTAATAAATTTTAGAGGCTTAAAATGAGAATGAATTTAATTTTAAGCATAAAATACTCTAATATTTGTATAAGGACACTTTACCACCTATTGATGGAAACCCATTTTTAAATATTTTTTTATCGCATATATATATTATATTTAAAAAAATAAAATTCTTATTTAGAATAGGGACATAAAAATTTACTTTGGTTGAAATTTTGGTATTTTTCTAATAAATCCATATTTTTATGAATAGTGAAAAATAATGCATTTTAATTCAAAACTGCCTTTTCATGTAATTTATTTACATAGATAGATTGTAATTTTAATTCGTTTTAAAGTGTAATTGGATTTTGTTTTTATCATTTAATCCAATTTTGGTTATTTTAAATAATTTCAAATTGATATTGGACATAAACACGTGTATATATTTTGATATTTTTTACTTCATAAAAACACGCTTTCTGGTTTTGACAATGTCAATTTATATTAAATTAATTGCAGACAATTACATGTTTTTAATTTTTAAAAATGGATTTCATGTTTGTAATCATAAAAAATAAATTTTTTAAATAGGTACCTTTTCTTTTTTGATATTATGAATAGTATCTTCAGTAATTATTTTTATTTACCATGGTTAAAGGGTAAATCAGGTAAATAAGGGTCAAAAATAATATTATAATAATATAAAACTAACCCAAATGTGTCTTAATCCTATTGGAAGAGATATGGATTACCCTTTTCATCCTTGGGTCGATTTTAAGAACTCATGGAGCCACTTCGGTGTGATAATGACCTTTTATATTATATATTTTAAAGAAAAAGGAAATATAAAATAAACATGTATCTCCTAACTAAAATAATTTTAATTTCTTTTATATAAGTTATATCTTCGACTATAAATTGTTATTATAAATATAATTTTTTTTCTAAATCATGGTATTTTATTTATAATTTTTAGACACATAATAAATAAATTTATTTATGACACAATGACAATTCATTGATTACCTTATTAATGAAAGATTCAAATAAATGATATTATAAAAATTAAAATAAATATAATTTCAAAAATTTTATTCCATACAATTTTTTTTAATTTCATTAAAATATTAGTGACGAGTTAATTACTTTTCATCTAAGTAATAAAGTTTATTTGAATTTAACAAAAATCTGTTACTAAATTGTGTCAAAATTGATAAAAAATATTTTTTAAAACAAATACTATTTTATTAAATGTTATAATAGTCATACAAATTTAATATTCGTCCAAATGAAATAAATAATATTAAAAATTTCATTAATTATCCATTTTTTCTTTAATTTATATTTTATAATAACTATAGTAATAATATATTATTAAAATACCAGAAGACATGGTAAGAGTTAATGTTTTTAACTAAGGGTTAAATATAAATGATAAGGTAAATTTTATGACCTAAACTTGTCTAAAACCTATTATTTGAGAGTATTTAGACCCATAATTATCTTAAACTATAAATTTATCACTTTGGACTATTATAATTTGAAAATAAATATATAATAAAATAATATTTCAAGACGTTCCTAAAGTGCCCCTCCTCCCTCTTATAAAAGGCCACCACCTCTACCCACATACGCACACCTCAAAAGCCCCTTATATTGTCATAATTCTACACAGATAAGTTCCAAACATCCCTCCCTTACTCTTAGAATATTTAACATGGGAATAATGCAACTCAAAGAAGCCTTTTGGATCAAATCAAAATGAGTTACCTGGTTTAGAGGTAGTATCTTCTCTCAAGATTATTTCCTTTATTTTACATCTCCACACCCTATTCACTAATTAGTATATGATTACATAACAAAAAAAATTATACTCAATATATTATCATGTTTTTATTATAATTATTTTAACTACACTTACACACACCTCTATCTAATGATAAGAACATCTTGTTTCTGTGTACGGTGAACTACTGCCTCACGAAACGATGATTATTCAATTTTATCCTATTAACTCTCATGGTGTCCATTATGATATAAATTTATTTATTTATGATATATATTATTTTTATATCATCTCTGTGCTTTTTAAATTTTCATTTAGAACATCCATTTATGCTTTTCATGTTGTATAAATATGATAATTTCATTTGAGGAAGTGTGGACTACCACCCCCTCAAAGTGATATGAATTGTGCATTCTATACATGGGATGTATAAAGAATGGATTTAATGAAATTATGTAACATAAATAAAATATATATTATTCTATAATTATAATATTCATATTTATCAATTAGTTTTCATTCTTTTAATATGACAAATAAATGAAAGTAGTGTTCATGCGTACGTACGGCCTACCATCTCCATTAACAGTGCATTTCATTTCTTATCTCGAAATATTATGGATTATTCTAAATACATATATACATATATATATATATGATATTTATATGTTATTTAAATCATGAATATCATTCTGGAGATGATGGAATTATGATCATATGGACAATTTGTAATCATAACAAGTTTATTTTTGACTCAAGTACCAAATATCAACTAAACATCATATATAAACTTAAATCCTTAATTAATTTTTATAACATGGTAATAAGGGATATAAAAGGAACAAAAAACATTAAATAGTTTCTAAAAAAGTATAAATTAACTTATGTTTATTATTTTGGAAGATAATGAACGAACGAGACAAGTCGGACTCAAGGTAAAGGACTTCATCTCAATCTCTTTTCTTTTGGGCATATCTTGTTGTTATGCACCAGTACGTTTATATAAGGTGTATATAAACCCTTTGAGTCATTATATCATGAATTATTATATGCTCATGATATTTAAAATTTCTTATAATGTAATTCTTTTTTGATATGTATTCAAGTGTTTATTATTTGGGAAAAAAATTTCAAACTTCTCTTTTCCGTTCGTGTAATCGTTTATGTGGTATGTATTTAAATTTTCCATACCATGTTCTTAATTTCATTTTATTTTTTTCTCTATACTATATTATGAGTCTTATATAAATATTTTACCCATGTTCCCTCTCATTTTAATGTTTTCTAAAACCATGATGCATAGTTGTTATGTTGTAGAATTTTCATCTCATGATCTCTCTCTTTTTCTCAATAACGTATTTTATTTTATTTTTGTGAAAACCCAAAACTATTTCATTTGTAGGGGTATATAAAAATATATAAAAACGATATATTTTATTATTTAATTGAAATACATAAAACCCTAATTCCCTTTCTAGGGGTTTTAAATTACATAATGATCATGTTTTAAGCACTTTTTAAAATGTTAGGATTTTGGTATGAAAACCACTTATTTTATTATCTTTGGGTTATTTATGAAATGTTTTATTATGATCTATGTGGATCACATTAAAAAAATACATATTAGGGGTGCACCTTGATATCACTCTAATTAATTGGGTAAAAGAAATTAATCTATATTGATGACAAGTTTTATGATACCTTGGTAATTTTTATGATACCTTGGTGAATAACCTTTGTAATTTTTATGAAACTTTTGATATAGACTTTGGTGATATGAATTCTTGGTTATGGACCATGGTGATATGTTTATGAATGTATAAATTTAATGTTGTAGCCAAATTTTCAAGTTATGTTACAAGTTCTTATTATCATGATATTCCTCTTTCTCATGCCTTTATGAAAGCCCTTATGTTATTTTTTATATCTCTCAAGATCACATGTAAACGGTTTCCCTTGTTTTACCATACTCATACTTTTTTCCTCATCCCATGTTTCTAAAATTTTTTCACAGGTCTTAATATTGGTAAGGACAAATACAATTCTATTATTAAAGTATTTGAATATATTTATTGAAGATAAACCATGTTTCATTTTAATAGTTTTTGTTTCATAATAAAAGGATGGAGGGTAGACTTATCTAACATGTAATATTGAATGTTTATGTAATATTTTTTTCTAATTCTCTAATACTATGTAGCTAAAAAATATTGTAAAATGAATGAAAATTAATTTTAGTCAAAAGTCACTAGAATAAGTTATGCTTATATCTGGGTCCTTATAATATAAGTACATAGAATAACATACATGACTGAACTAATTACTAATGTGTATGATATCTTTGCCATTATATTTCTTTCCTCATGTGTTTTAGACCATATTTTTCGAGAAAGATTAATTCCATGTGACATTGACATCAATTCCCTACTGAATTGTTCTATATTGAATCTATTTAGTATTTTGTCAATATATGTAATTTGACTTAGTCCAAATAGTCTCTTGGATCTATCATGATGGATCTTGATCCAAAGAATATATACTATTTTTGAAAGTCCTTTATAGAGAATAATTTATTCAAACACATCTTAATAGACTGCTTGAATGGTATTTCATTTCTTATGAGTAATATGTCATCAACATATACTATTAAGAAAACTAATACACCCCCACTAAAATATTGATAGACACAAGGATCACACACATTATTTATGAAACCAAATTCCATTATGGATTAATCAGAAGAAATTATCCATGAATAATATTATTTATTTAAAAAATAAATGTATTTTTTTCAATTAGCATATCTTATTATAATCCATTTGAGTCACAATCCATTCAGGTTGTGTCATATATACATCTTCATGAAGGTTCCCATTAAGGTAGGTTATTTGGAAATCCATTTTCCAAAATGAAGAGTCGTGATAAGATGTAATGGAAAGTAGAGTTTTGATGGATTTCATCATTGCAACTATTGAAAATGTTTCATCATAGTAATTTCCTTGATGCTATTTAAACTCTTTTGCAACTAGTCGTTTATTAAAGGTACTTAATTGTCCTTCTATTGCAAGTTTATTTTTTAAAATATATTTTCAAACAATAGGATTTAACTCCACTAGAGGATCTCCCAAAATATAGACTTGGTTTTTATAGATGGAATCCATTTATGAATTCATGGATTCTTTCCACATCGAAATATCTATGTCACTTAATGCTTCCTAGAAGGATAGAGGATCATTATTTTCAACTAATAATGAGTCATTATCCTTTGTGACTAGAAAAACATAACATTTTGGTCCTCTATCCTCTATTGTACTCCTACATAGTACTTGTGTCTTCGGAACTATTTAGTCTTCCATAGAGCTTTTTTTAATTTATTCATGTTGCAACACTTTTGCACCATGAGCCTCAACTTCATCGAAATCTATCTCATTACACTATCACTTATAGATATGTACTCCCACTCAAGTAATATGGAATTTATTGCCACTATAACCTTTTTCTAAGGGGTCTAATGGGTAATATCCCCTTGTTTCCTTAGGGTACCATATTAAGATGCACTTTTTGGTGTGCAAGTTTGTTTCATGAAGGGTCATTTAAAAACCATTCACTTTCATAAACTTGTCAAATGGATAACATGGTTTTTGTCCAACTCCCAAATTAATATATAATTCAATTTATTTATTTAGTCGGTATTTTCTTACTATATATTCTATTGTTTGTAATGTGTATCCTCAAAAGGATAATGGAATACACACATGACTCATCATTGATCTCACCATGTCAAAAAAGGTGTGGTTATTCCTTTTTATTACACATTTCCAATGAGGAATATAAGGAGGAGTGAGTTTATATAAGATCTTAAACTCTCATAAGTAATCAATGAAGTCTTGATTAAGATATTCTCAACCACAGTTTGAGTGGAGTTTCTTAATATACTTTCCAAGCTTGTTTTCATTAACATTCTTATATTCATTTAAATTTTCAAAAGAATCTAACTTATACCTCATCAATTAGACATATCCATATCTACTAAAATCATCATTAAAAGTTATGACGTATGAGTACCCACCCCTTGATTCAATAATAAATGGTCCACACACATCAGTATAAACAAATTCAAGAATATACTTACCACTTTCACATTTCCCACTAAATAGGGATTTGGTCATTTCTCCTTATAGGTATTCACAAAATAATCCAAGTGGTTTTAGTTTAATATAATATAGATATACATCTTGATTTAATATATTCGAGTTATTTTAATTTGCATGACCTATTTGGTGGTTCTAAAAAGTAGGTGTGATATGAGTTATGTGAATTAACCTCATATAGATTTCCATTACTTGGATTGTGTAATCCAACACATAAAGATTGTTATTTAAATATGTATTACCATAAAAAATTATAACTTTATAAAAGATGAAAAATCTATTCCTAAATTTGAAAAAAAAAATCCTTCTATATCAATTATGGATACTGAAATAATGTTTTTCGAAATATATGGCACATAGTAAGAACCCTTAAAAACCAAGATAATTATGGTTAGAAACATGAGGTGGTAGTCCCTAATATCTATATCAGAATGTTTTTATCCATTAGATACTCATAGATCTTCCTCCCCTAAGTCAATATTTCTGAATCTACTTGGTTCCAACATTTGAATACATATGTGAGAACCAAAACCTATATTTAAATCCAATTTGTAGAAACAGATAAATTTCACTTGATAAAAAATAAACCTAAATCTTTAATTTTCTTCATTGGATGAGTAAAAGTTTTCTTCCCCTGGCCCTTCTTGTCACATGTGAAAAAACTTTACCCTATTATATTTCTTTTCCCTTGATCTTTCTCTTCTTGTAAGGGCATGAACATGATTTGGTCTTAAAGCTATTTTCTTTCCCTTTCAATTTTTCACCAAAAGGATGGAAGGATTTTCCCTCTTTGTATCTTTATCTACCTGGAAAAGAAGAGTGGTATGATTTGGAAGAGTCTTCTCAATGATGTTCATATTAAAATTCCCAAAAAACTATAGAATCTCTGAGGGAGTGATGCCAAAATATGATCGATGCCCAGTTCTTCATGGATTTTAAAACCTAAAACTTTTAGGCGCACAATGTAACTAATGAGCATGACTGCATGAGTCCTAACTAGGGAACTTTCTCTAAGTTTTCTCTGAAATATCATGTTGGAAATATCAAACCATTCTTATCTAGCTTCCTCTTGGTAAACACCACGTAGGTGATCAAGCATGTTATATGCATCCAAGTTTTAATGAGACTTCATGAGTTCACTATACATTGATGAAAGTATCAATCATTGAATATAAACCGCATTACTCAAATTTTTCTCATAGATAAGTAAATCTTCATCACTCACCAACTTAGTAGGTGGATCAGGAATTTAGGATTCCAGCATGTAAGATTTTTGTTCATGGAGTATAACAACCCGAAGGCATCTGAACCATTCCTAGAAGTTTCTTCCAGTAACGAGGTTGTCTTTATGTAATATTGATTATAGGTATATTGTAGATAATGATATTTCCATTTTATTATAATATTAAAATATCAGATTATTAGTACATTTTCTTGGTGACAAATTATGTGAGAAATAATAAATTAATTGATTAGTTTTTATTAAAAATAGCACTATTTTATCAATTTCTAATAACCCCCACCATTAAACTTGGAATGTATAGTTTCTAGGAAATTATAGTGTCAAGGATCAATAATCCCCTTCGCATAACCCCAACAAGGGTTGTTCAGGATTCTTGAAGGTATTTAGGTTAGTATGTCTTTTCCAACAGTAGTATTGCAACTCCTTGATCTATTGATTTGACTCCCCAATCTTTAAATACTGACTTAGATTTACTCAAAATTTTCCACCACATCACAACAAATCTAGCAAGGGAAACATGTCTTGATGTAAAATGGTTAAGTCAACACCAAACCTTCATAAGAACTTCCATAATAAAAGTAAGTGTCCCAATAAGGTTCGGTCAAACACTTATTTCTATTGTTTTTCATTCTCAATCATGTAATGGATGGCCAAGTATGACTTAATATTGAATTGATGGATTTTAATTTATTATGCATAAAATTTATCTTTTTTTACCCTTTAAATGTCCTATTAATATTAAGTGTATGTCACTTAATTAATTAACCATGTTGGATAAAGCATTTACGCATGATCCATTTATTCTATTAGGTCATTTCCCATTAATTAATTTATTTATGTGATCACATCCTTTCATCCATAAAATAAATAATTTCATATAAATAATTAAATAATTAGTTAAATGACCCATTCATGAGCATTATCTAATGGTTGATTTAATAATAGGACATTAAATAACCTATAACCTATGGGAAATAAATACTTTTTAAGTATTATCATGACATGAAACATTCCATTTATACACCAATGTATCACCAAGTTGGAATCATCATTGTTCTGTATTGAACCAACTCCATGTGCCTTGGGATGCTCATTTAATTACAAATTTTTATTACTCATATACAAGTGAGGGGAACCAAAGTATTTTTTAAAGGGGATTCCATTAATATCCTTGGTATACAGGTCCTACAGAATAATTAAGGGAGTGATGACCCACAAACCATAATTTAATTTAATAATAAAAATTACTAACCCATGTAATACATTAAATTATAACATCCAATGCATACAAAGGTATTGGTCAAACTCATAAATGTTCATATATTAAATTAATATGAAAAATTAATTGACTAGAATTCATTTATTTATTCATTATTTATTATTAAGAAGAAAATTTTTTAATTAATTAATTAATTAATTCCCTTTCATGTTAATGGTCATCTAAACTTGATTGGATTTACCCATCAATTATGGATTTCTTAGAAATTAAACGAAAGAACCTATAATGAAATATTCATTAATATTATATAATTAATCATTTCAAATTCTTTAAAAAATCATTAATTTATCAAACACAAAATGGTGTGCTAATAAGAAAAATAAGGATTTAATGATGAAATTTTCAAATTTAATGTAATTATAATTTTTTCCATTAATGGGAGAAGACATGGAATGTACATCCAGATACATGTTGCGTATCTCAGTTTCCATGTATCTAGGGTACAGGCTTGGGTCTATATCATGTACCTCGGCTGGACTACATGGAATGTACAAAAAAGCTACACATCATGTGTTCCACTTTTTGTGTGTCTGTTTTTCTCATTGAGTAGTTGTTCATGTTCTTCTATCATGATATTTAATGAACTACATGCCATGTATATCATATATATTTTAGGTTTTCAATATCATGTGGTTTTTACCATGTATAATGACCACACGGATTGTGTGATTTACAAAACTAACACATGTAGACTACAAAACATGTACACTGATCCAATTTATGTAATCTGATATCTTGTGTCCCACCCTAGCTGGTCAACACGCGGTGTACACTACCTTTAATTAATGTGCGGTGTTTCATGTATCCCTTGGTGCATTTAGATGTCATACACTAGGGTACACAGTGTGTACTTTTGAGTACACTCCATGTAACCCTATATTACCAGCCAAAAATCTTGATGTTCCAGATGGAATCTTTAATAATTCTTTATCTAATAATAATTCTTTAAGAAAATGAAACATTGGTATGAACATTATTAATATGTCTAATCTTGTTAATTCAAAACATATTAAAGTATAAATAACATGAAATGAAAATATAACTACAACTGTACATAGATAAATAATCAAATAAATAATTATAAATTTAAACACAAGCAATCTAGTACCCCTTATTGGTTCCATGCACAATAGATGCATATAGTGGTAGGTGATATATTAAAATTTATTTTAATAATTGTTTCATGAAACCAACAGTGAGGATCTTTCAGGTTAAATTTATAATTAATTTATTTAATATTTGAAGAAATAAATTTTTGGGTTTAGGAACTTTCTTCATGGGTGAATGTTTATTATCCAAAAATACCCTTTCAGTTTACTTGTATTTCTCTATGAGGATCCAAGGATAGAATACCTCTAGCGGTGATCAACACATTCTTCTATGATCTCTGATCAACACCACTCGATCTATGGGTTCTAGTGCAGCATGTGAAATATCATGTGTTATTCATTCGTGATCGATCGTTCTTCAGTCTTGAAGAAAAATGTCTAGTGCTTCTCATTCTTGAGAGTTATAGATAAGGAGGATTGAGGGGAGAATTCATTATACACAATAGTTCTCAATTGTCAATTTGGTATTATGTACACAATAGACATAGTCATCTATTTATAGAGTTAGTATTTATGTTAAAATATTTTTTAATTTCTTAACGTCCATTAAATGACAATTATTACATTTATTAAACTCCATGCCACATAATAATATAATTATTATTATTATTCTATGGCTTGAAAAAGTTTGCGCAATAACAAATATTATTTAACTGGTTTGTTAATTAATATTTTTCATCGAACACAGTCTTGGTCTATTGAACTCCTCTAATATTTATTGAAACCTCTAATAAAATGTTCTTTATAAATAATTATTTCATTCACATAGTGGAAAATAAATATATATTAAATATTCAATAAAATAAATAAATATATTTTTTCACATTTTAGAGAATAAATATTTATTTAATTTATGAGATCAATATAACTTGAATAAAATTATTCTTCATACTTGAGAATAATATTTATTCCATTAATTAAATTAAAATTTAATTTAATTGAGATTAATGAAAATGCTAAGTGTATAACCCTCTAGGATTATTTCTCATTATAATTAGGCAGGCTTGTCTAGAGTCCAAGAATACTATCTAGTAATGGGTCAAGGAATCCAAGAGAAAAAAATTAATGTTGCAACATTGAAAACAACATACGATCACTCAATTTATAATATAATCTCTTGTCACAATATCTCTTGAAGTAGGATATACAATGGTGTCATCAACCAATTTACTCGATGTGTCTTTTTTTGTCTATCTAAAAGAAACACATCATTACCCCATGGATAGATAATTTAATGATATTGTTTTATTCAAATCAATGGGCCAATATATCTTCTTCCATAAAGATGGAAGAGAAAATCCTTCCTTTACTTATCCATTAATGACATGTCAATCATGATGCACTGAATGTACCATAATTCCCACCAATATATGGAGTGATGGTTTGGTTAATAAATATAAGAGAATGAGTCATGAAATATATAAAAGTCTGAGGATCATTACACATTATTGTAGATAAGAATATCTGATGACACAAAAACATGAGGAATTCCTACTGGCAGGTTTGTTCTCATAATGTCTCTCGATGAGGATTACCAAGTGTGAACTTCATGAGAAGAAAATTCATCTTATTACAAGTAATCACACCCAAAATTATAAATAATATGTGTCCCATAATAGTATGTTATCCAACCTTATAACAATATTAATAATATTTTCATATAACATTAAGTTTCTCATCATAGCGGGGAACCGTTATGACCTTACCAATGCAACAAATACTCTAGGACATTATTAAATTAAATCCATATAGAAACGATGAACAATATGTAGTAATATTTTAAATTCATTTTAAATAAATTGAATATAAATGTAATAAATTTAAAATCCATTGGTCTTAGGACACAAAATTTAACACTATATTGGTTTTGAAATTGTTGTTTGTGGTGTTTAGAATAACAAGTTAGAGGTAGTCTTACCATCCATTGTTCTTTCCCTGAAATTTTAAGATGACTTCTATGAATATAGTTATAGTTCTTTTGAAAATGTATCATCCCTTTCATGAAACCTATGACCATATATATTGAAATTTGAATCATATTATGTTTCTTAGGCATATATATGATTGGATAAAAGTTATTTGTGTGTCCAAACACCACAAATTGAGCACACTCATCTCTAAGAGATAAGTTTTTATTTTGATATCCAACTTATTTCACACGCCATTTTTTTGGTTCATGATTGATTTAATTTTTAATTTATTTCATCTAATTGGGAATTAATCTCCCTACCATATCAAGTGTTTTTTCCACTGTCATTCACTCTTTTCAACCAATAATTTTTGTGTTGAGAATTCAATTCAATATTTTTTGAAAATTTATCTTCAATCCTCATTCATTTTTTCATTAAAATTTCCACTAACAAGTTTTTCAACTAAATTTTTTCCTGAGGAAGACCATCCTTCATAGAAGTTATCCATGAGGAGATGATATGGGAGTTTTTATGGGGTACATCCCGAATATCCCATATCATTTTGTGTTTTTGAAGATAACATTTTTTTAATTCAAAATGGCACGTCTTCCACTACTTATCTACATACCTTTGATATTTTATTAGGATATTATTATATATATTTTTAGATATACATGAGATATTATATGGGCATTTGAAAATTGGGTTATAGTGCTACTTCATTATGGATGAAAAAAAGAGGAAGTTACCAATAGAGAGAGACATACAGCATGGTTGCAAAGACCTGGTCACTAGCATTTCATTTAGATATATGGTTGGTGAAAGTTTTTGAGAAAGTTAAAGAATGAGAAGATTAAAATAAAGTTATCTAATGAGGTTCTCTAATGATTCCACATGTTCTGTTTTGATCTTTGAAGGGTTACATATTGTATGGATAGTTTTCAAAGAGGCGATAGAGGTGTATCATGGTGTGTATTTTGACACAAGTTTTCTATGTTGTATCTATAATATAAGTTTCATGATTTATGTTGAATTTTTTTGAACTCTCTAATTATTAGTGGATTTTACCAGAGTTATCAATGGTTTTTAATTCTCTCTATTGGAGGGTTTATCTAAATTGAAATATACATATCTGTTTGTTTTTCTTCTTTTTATTTTTTCCTTCCATTTTAATCATAGATTCTCATAATTTTATTTTTCACAATTGATATTTTATCCTTGATCCAATCCACTTTTGACCCAACAACTAATATCATAGGGATTTATCTATGATTATTTCTAATTAGATATGGGTGATTCGTGCCTTGGGTTTTCTTCCTACATTGAAATATTTAATTGGAAAAATGATTTTACTCTAGGGTAGAAATGAGTTAAAAATATTTTTGTCTGTGAGAAGGCAATAAAGACATTGAAGAAAAAATCAATGAAACCATAAATGATGAGTGTTGGTGATTGGTAGGATTAGATATAGTTTGTGACATGTATGAGTCTGATGTATTTAGGTGAAAATACATTGTGAGAAGTGATGAATCTAACATATTCATAAGAGATCTAGAAAAATCTTAAAATCAGCAATATTTCAAAATCCCTCAAAAATTGTTTATATTATAAAAAATGATTGTATCATTTGTTAATGTAGTAGAATGGATATTTAGGTAACCATATAGTTGAGTTTACCAAATTATTTAGGAATCTATCTTTAATGGCGGTCAAGATCAACAATAAAGGTAAAATGGTACCTATTTAAATAAAATAATAAGATAAAGAACTTCTTATTTTGGGTCTGTTTCCTGATTAATATGATAGTATCATCACCACATTTTGGTTTGGGAAAGACACACTGAAATTGGATGATGTTATTTCATAATTTTTGATGAACAAGACTTGATGAAAGACCAATTATGTTGAATATTTAGGTAATAAAAGTATTTTGGTTGTGGTAGATGGATGTGGTAATAAGAGAGGATGGTCGAAGACAAGAAAAAATGTTAAGTTCTTTTTTTACAAGGTGGATCATTTGTAGTGAAACTTCTATGAATTGAAAAATATTATTAAATAAAATGAGGTCAAAGACACCGATTATGAGGATACCAGTGTAAGTATTATTCAATGAGATGGTGATTTACTTTTAGTTGGTGTTGATTATCACATTTCATATCTGTACAATGAATGGGTGGTTTATTTAGCAGCATCATTCCATAATACACCAAATATAGAATTATTTTATTCATAAAAATAATGAATAATTTGTTATATTGAAGATAGGAAATGGGGATTCTACTGATTTCATTTGTGTTGGTGATATTTGTATCACTATGAATGTGGGTTGTATGTTGATGTTATAATTTTTTATCTACTTGTTCTATTAATAATGATGGATTTAGGAGTTTTCTTGGAAATGGAAGATTCAATTTTTCTAGAGGATCAATGGTTTATATGTGAGGATAAATAGATGAAATGATTTACAGGATGGATTTAAAGGCTTGTGGTGATGTGATGAATGTTGTTGCAAATAGGACTTTGTCAGGTTTTTGGCATAAAAAATAATCACACATGTGTCAAAAATCATCAAATAGGATGAAGAATGTTTAGAATATGAAGCATTTTAGTTTAGGGGTGTCTGATCTTACACCTAATTATTTTTCTTCAGAGACTGTAACTAGTGAAGAAATCCGTAAAAATAATGATTTGGGTGATGCATTGGGAGTTGTAGACTTCTTGGAGGATATTGAGTGGAAGGACCAATTAATTTTTGTAGCTTCTTTAGAATATGTTGAGATCGATGTCATGGGAGATCCAAGTGTTGGTCCTAGTGTATTTCAATAGGGTAATAGAGGCACAGGTATAATGAATACTTCGGTATTTGGATTTTTTTATATGGGAATTTCATGTTTTCGTAAGATATGAAAAATATGGATGTCATATTTTTTTATAAAAGATGAAAATTAGTGAAATAACAACTATAATATGATCCAACTATTTTTTTGAATTATTCTTCTTATTTGATAAGATTAAGGGAGATATTCAAGGGGTTTATCCCAAAAATTCTGTATTTTTGTTATTTTTGAAGATAATTTTTTCAAAAAAATCAAAATGGCATGGCCTCCGCTGCATATCAGCATGCCTCTTATATTTTCAGAAGAAATTATTATATCATTATGAGATACACATAAAGGCTTATATGATATTTTAAATTGTGGTATGAAATACAGCTTCATGGTGGGGTAAAAAATGAGGAATCAACCTAAGGAGAGAGACATGAAACATTGGTGTAAAGATCTGGTCAGTAGTGTTTCATGTCATTATATTGGTGGTGGTAGTTTTTTTATTAGGGGAAGCAGGAAGAAGTAAAAAAATAAGCCTGTGGGACGTGGTTCTGTAATGATTCCAGGTGTTTAGTTTTTATCTTTAAAGTTTGATGTTTTATCATTATTGATTTTTAGATAGTTGACAGAGGCGTATCAGTGTTCTTGATTTTCACACATGTTTTCTACACTATATCCGCAAATAATGTTTTGAGATTTACTTGGATTTTTGTATACTCTCTGATTATTAGTATATTTTCATGGATTTACCCAATGATTTTTTAATCCTCTACATTAGAGGGTTTTTCCACATTAAATTCTACATCTCCATTTATCTTTCAATTTTTTATTCTTCTCTTTTATTTTTATTGGTGATTAACCCAATTTTATTTGTAGCAAATGATATTTTATCCTCATGTCGATCCACTTCCAACCCAACAAGTTTTTGTTGAAGAAACTTCCTAAATAGGATCCTAACTCTATCATCAATCCATATGAAAGGATTATCCATCCTCTTGATAAATCATTGTGATTTTTTTTAAGTTCTCATAAAATATTTTATTGATAGAATTTCATGAAAATGAATTAAAAAAGTTTCTCCCAACATTTGAGAAAAAAATCGTCTTGACCTATAAACAAAATCATTACATTACCCTTGTGAAAAAAGGGAAGCACACTCATCCTATGATCTTATTCATAGATTTCATGCAGAGGAAACTATTTTATAGTGTAATAAATATCCCTAATGGAGGAAAATGAATCTTCATTAGATAAACCATTAAAACCATGATCTATTGACATATGTGACTATTTAGGCTCATAATTTCATGACCTATGTGTTAATCTAATGGAATATGGACCACTAGACACCTAAGAGAGATAAACAACCCTAATCATGGGTTATTCAAGGTTTTCCTAGATGACATAAACTTAAAAATTATATTGATTTCAACAACACAAAAATGGTTTAAGTGTTTTTGGGTTTCTTTGTGTTTTAATAATTTTTTTAAATGCATGAAACCTTCCATAGAAATAAAAGAAAATTTTAATTTTAAAATTTTTAAAGAAAAAAGATTACAACCTAAAAACTAATGGAAATAATTAGAACGGTATCGTACCTTAGGGAAGGAACCAGTGATGTACTCCAATAAAGAAAATAAACCAATAATAAAAACAAGAGAACAAAGAACGTGTGATCAAAACTTGTTAATATATATTTTTAAAAATAAAAATAGGTAGAATATAGTGAATTGAAATAAAATTATGAAAATATTTTGATGATAAGTAGATCAAGATTTGAACAATAATAACATGTGAGTGAAATTTTTAATGTCGAGTTAAAATATTTTCCTGCTTCTAAAATTATAATAGAAATCAATTTTTGAAAACAAGTATTCAAAATCATGGTTGAATATTTTTACCAAAAATTAGCAGATTTTTTAGTTCCTAATGAACATAACTCATTCAATTATTTAAATATAAAAATTTGATTACAATTTAATAAAAATAATTTCACAAAAAAGGACTGAATAGATGAACTATAAAAATATAATTTACTTGTTCATAATTTTTCCAAAAAACATTTTATGAGTTATAGAAATAAAATTAAAAAAATATTCAAAATAATAGAATAATATGGAAATAGGTATTTCCTTAATCTTGTTCTCTAGATTGATCTCTTACACCGCTTCCTACTCTCTTCTCAAGAACTTCTCCAACAATTCCTATAAAATTCACCATCTCTTAATTTCATAGAAATGAATGTGTATCCTCTTACTTTTTTTCATATAAAAATAACTTTTAGGTCTAAAAATTTAACAAACATAACTTTTCTAAATTAGCATTCTAGTTATTCTACCAATATTGTTTTTCTAAAATTTCTATTAATGTACATCACTTTAATAAACCTCTCCAACAAATTCTTCCACCATAAAATGAGCATGAATGAATTTTTTAATACCCTTAAACAAAAAAACACAGTTGCACAGGTCAACGAATTAATTCAAAATCCAATGACGACACTTCTTACTTCATTAAGAATATTTCATTCAACATATTCTCAAATTAAAAACTTCTAGCGGCATAATAGATTACAAACCCTCATTATCCCTATAATAAACATTAAACTACCCCATGATCATCTTCTTTTAACCATAATGAAAAAAACATGATCTTAATTATTCAAATAGAAGTAATTTGTTTCAATATAGTTGGAGATGCAAAAAGATGGACTCTTAAAATTACTAAATCTCAAAACCTAAACTAGTGAATTCAACATCGAGTTCATCTTTCAGCATAGACCAAATCTTGTTAATGGAAAACCTGAAAAAACAATGTCCAGGGCTTAAAAACCTCAATTGGGATGTGTACAAAGAAAAAAAAGGAATTCATCCATTTCATTTGAATCCATGTCAAATATCATAATTATATTCATACCAAGCTTCAAAAATAGAAATGGATCGAAAAAAACTGATGTACTCTTTGAAGATCATCTTAGGTAAATATTTCATAAGTCATCTTCTTCAATATGGAATCATGATTTCCGCTTTTATTTTTTTAATTAAAATGAAATTTTAATATGAATATTTTTTACTGAAAATTTTTTATATAGATACTAAGAAGAACCCCCTAATTAAGCTCCACCATCCATGTTTCCTCTCCATTTTGTTTTCTACTTTTCTTTCTCACATCTTCAATTTTGGGTATTTTGAGCGTCGTGTTCTCAACAGATGAAAAAAGGGAACCATAGCTTCATTTACATCAACTTGTTCTATAACCAGACTAATGTGTTCCCTCAAGAAGTTGTTGTATTTACTATAGGGTGAATGAAATTCTTCAATATGGTTCATAGAGAGTGTGTGTGGAGTGCAATGATGTCTCAAGTTGTGTTTCCGATTTGGGGATGTATTGTCGCTCATTGAGATAGATAGCGAAGAGAGATCTCTTAGTGGTGTGATCCTTGTTCACCAAAGGAGGAACCACTATGGTGGTATACCATATCATCATCCCTATTTTGATGGAGTTTCTATAATCCCTAGTTGAACTGTGTTTCTTCTCATGGAGATTGACCACAACCGAAGGTGTTTCTTTTGGTTCTTGAACATGTAGCTCAATGTTGTTGGTTCATGTAGCCCATTTCATAGGCCACCGGAGTTGAAGTCAAGAATCGACATGATGAACATGGTTTTTTTTGTGATCCTAGATTGTTACTACAAAACAATAGCTAATTCAGCACCAAACATGAAGGTTATTGACCATGGGATACTGTGCCCCTAATAAGGGGTTGTAGTGTCTTGAAAATCCACAGAAGGGAAGGATGATACTCCCTTAAAATTAGTGAAAGAATCTACCAAATATTCATCAATAATTTAGAAAAAATAAGAAAAATTATCATAAGAAATGGTAAAGGACCTAATTGTTCCACATACTGGTTCATCATCAGTGGTACGCGGCCGGTTCATCGAATCGCGCCACTCGCGGATGCTGTCGTTTGAAAAATGGAGGCAGAGCTCCTAAAAGGGTGCAAACCAAATGGCCAGCGAAGTGAGGCTAGACCGGTCTGCAGTCGCAAACCGTGACAGCTATGAACCAGGAGGACCCCCCCCCTGCATAGTGCATCATTCATGAAACAGATGTGGAACCCTTCGCAGCCCCGAATCACCCCCGTGATCGAGCTTGTTCGTGGGAGAGGTGCATTCAATATACCCTGTGAACCTCAGGTTGACTAATTCATCCATAGGCTGGGTTTTCTATCATGGGCCTCCACAAAAGGTGCTACATGACCATAGATACAACCCCCCCCCCCCCTCTATAAAAGGACATCAACGGAGAGAATAAAGGGATCAACTCATTGAGGATCAGATTCTTGGTGATCAGCTGATTGAGGATCGGATTCTTGGCAATTGGTTCTTTGAAGGAAGGAAGGCATCAGGCTTTTAGATAAGGAAGAGGATTTCAAGAGATTAGGATTTCATGTATCGTGATGTTTTGATTCCCAAACCAGCAACATTTATAAACTGGGGATGAATTGTTAAGAACTGAAGAACACATAAGTAAATTGGTAAACCGCGAACCTAAAATTAGTAAACCACAAACCATTACCCCTATGCAGATCCAATCCCCGTGAACTAGGGATCCTTTTCCCCTTGTTTGATCTATCACCCCATGTAGCACCCCCCCCCCCTACATGGGTGAATCCCTAACTGATGCTGACCCCAGCTACCGCCACTCGAGTGGACTCCAGTGCCGCATACCAATTAGGTATGTGGACCAAACTGAAAGTCACGTACCACTCTGGTATGTAGGATGACCCTCATTCCACATACCACACTTGTACGTGGATGACCTCCCCTTCCACGTAGTACCTACCTATGTGAAGGGTTCCATTCCTCATATGGTCGTGCGGTCCACCAAGGCCTTCGGTGTTTCTATCCCCCAAGTTAGATAAGGCCCTTCCAATTCATCCTAATCCTACAGAATCCCTTCATAAGCCTATCCATCGGCACCAAGACAAGGCCTTCCCCAAAGCCACCAGATCATCTTGCTAAAATCTTTAGGCACATTAGCAACCCTTCTAAGTTCAAATACCCACAGTAGTCATAGACAAAGGGGTTACCCCATCCCTTGAACGGACATCCAGATCATTCTTGGGTTCACATACACATGGTAGTCTAGAGTCCGAGCCCGGGAGCCCCTTTATGCCACTCCACTCATCAGGATTGAGGGATCCCACTTGCTTTTCCATTCAATGAGAGCTAGATATGAGAACTTGTCCCCTCCCTTGAAGATAGGAATAAGTCATCCCTCTTAGATTAAGACCCACACCATCCTCGTCGGACAACAATAGCCTTTCTCCTTTTATCCTCGAAGGTTAATTGTTTTGTGCCCTTTACCACCATACCATGGCCTCTGTCGATTCGACTTCAACCTTCGTTCCCTCCTCGAAACCAGGGGTAATAAAAGTCTCATGGTCTCTGCCCTCCCCCTCTACCGTCATCTTCCTCATCTCCCATTGGTAAGGAAAAAGTGTGTGGCTTGCTGATTCTTTCACATTCACTTGTTTCTCACACTGAGAATTACTCACGTGGGCTTAGAGATTTGTGGTGGTCACAGCATCTATACAATGACGATGGTAGAACGAACTATATGGGTTTTGATCCCTATCTCCTAAGTAGGGTACGTAGGACACCTCCTGGAGGTTCAATCCCAACTCGGGGCACCAACCATATGTAAACCCCAACCATACCTCAACATGGGCTACCAATCACACCCTCGACAGGCGACTATTGCGTGTAAGACCTGACCTTCCATAACTACATATACCTTGATTCCCAACCGACCGAGTTTTGTAGGAAACCTACCTGAGGCATAAGCCCAATTTCCAAGTCTGATACCCATCTATCTTTATCATATTGTGTCCTCATGCCCCTACCAGGACCATACTCGAGCCTAAGAAATCATTTTTCATCAGTTCCTATAGGCCACTTCGGCATAATTCCCACAAAATTTTTGACTAGGCACTTGTATCCTAGATTTCCTTACCATATGACATAAAATTTTACGGTTGGTTCCTTGTCACTCAACCTTAAAAGGTGATGTGTCTCATTAAGTGGGACCGAACTACGAAAATTCGGATTCCTTTCATAAGGATACATAGGAAGCCCATATTACGGGTTTGATCCAGATGCTCAAGTCACTCTCTATCCCCCCTGGATGACAATAAACTCTAGAAACCCCAATTATAAGGCTTGAGACTAGTGCTATCTGAACAAACTCAAACTTCCCCAGAATTGTTAATACAATGAGGGATGGTAAACCTCATATGTAGTAAGTTATGAATCCATGTGTATACCTATGACTTGGAACCCAGAAGTAATCCATGGGTACTATTCTTGGGGATAAATCAAAGATTTGTGAACATATGAACACTTATTAAATCTATAATAGAGTCTCATAATAGGCAATAATTCCCCCCAAATTGGTGTGATGAGCCTGAATTCCCATCTTCTTGACCAATGTGAGTTCTTAAGTGTCATTGGACATATCACCCAATGAGCACATGCCTTTGGAAAGTAGGTCCATGGATCGTTGGATACAATGAATTTTGGGTGTTTTTGACTCTGTGAATAAGCCCATTGGAGACCAAGAGAATCCATGAAGATAGGGAACCATATAGAAATGATTAAACAACACCAAGTCCCTTTAATCAGACACGGGGTCCAATCACGTCCCCTTCACCGTGAAACAAAAATGGTGAACCCGATGAGAATATTTAACCAGCGAGATAGATTTACCCAAATCTGAAACTCTCCATAACAATAAATGAATGATTAATATTCGACGGGCCATCTTGTTCGTTCTCCAACCCAAAAAAATGGACCTGACCGTGAGCCATCAACCAAGGTGGTGAAATAATCCCACTTCATGCCCCTTTCATTCTCAAAATAAGGGTCAAGAAATATCATTAATTATGAATGAGATTATGAGATGCTACGTTGATGGGTTTTTCTGTTTGTATTTTGAAATGTTTTACAGGTACGCAGAAAAGATTCCTTCAATGCAATGGCATCACAAAGGAATTCATAGACACGCACAATGATCAATTCACATACCGGGCCTCTCAATAAGTAGAAGACCCCGTCGCCCACCCAACATCTTCTACACTGGGTCTCGAACGCACTGATCCAATAATACCACTTGAACAGTGCTCTCCTGACTGTGGAGGCGGCTCTGTACACCCTCCATTCGGATAAGTCTCATTGGCCACCTACCCGGTAGAAACCGAGGGAGAAGATCCAGGAATCCCCTGTAGCAGTCTCGAACCGTTTCGGGAGCCTGTCCCCAGAACAAGACAATGAATACCTCCCTTATCTTAGGGAGGTGGATGTGGTCGATTCTGATGACTTCATCCCCACCGAAAGGGGGTTTTGCTCCAATTCCCCCACTGGAAGACATCGCTGCAACTATGTTGTGACCTCTTATCTTCACCCTAAAGAGGATACCAACCCAGGGATCCACGCCCACATTCGCTAAGCTCTAGCCCCTCGGACTTCCCGCCCAGTGGGGAAAACATAAAACTAAGAACATGTCATCACCCTCGATCCTGAGGAAGAACTCCACTGCTCATACACGGAGAAATGTCATGAGTAGGCCCATTCACCTATCCACTTTTCCAAATCCTACCATATCGACATCGAGGCAACCTACGAGCAGGATTGCATCCCCACTTAGCCTCGTCAAGACCATCACCCATACATGACATCACCTACTCATAAGGCGCATCTCTCTGCTCATGATCATGATGCCCACCAACCATACATCGTGGTAATCTAGCGCCTACGAAACCAGCTCCTCACAGATGCTCCTAAGTCCTGCCATCCTGATATGGTGGCAATAAATAGGCAGGAATGCCTCCTAACTAATAGAGTCCACTGACTCGATATGGTGGGACACCAACATATGTAGGGATAGCTACTTGTGGATGCAAGTAAAGTCTATCATCCCGATGTGGTAGAAAATGGAGAAGTAAGCTGGAATATCCTAGCACAGGGGCAAACTCGTTCACTTTCCTTGACACAGGAGAATCATCAGTATCCACTGACCACTATAGAAAAGGAGTAAGAAATTCCAACTTCAACAGTGGAATGGGCATGCATACCCATTCCATCCAAGGATGTCTCTCTAAATATCCTATCAATGATAGAGAAGTAGGTATCGATCCCAGATCATATCTTGCAGACTATCCAGAATGTAATTTCATCGGCAACAACAGTAATGACTCGGGCCCGTGAGCCCATCTCCTCAATTGAGGTGACTCATCTAAGAGACAAGATAGCCACCTCGGAGTAGATATGCATCCCTAATTCCACCCATGAGGGTCATCGGCTATACACCACGATGCAAGGGAAACCAGATCGAGCATACTCACTCATTCCAACTAGGGGACACCCATCCATCATGGTGGATGCTCTAGGGTAGGCACATATCCCTTCCAAAACTCAAGATGCTTGTCAGCTCATCGTGGTAGCATCACATGACCCAATTAGATAGGGACCCAGAGGTGAAAATTGTTATCAATTACATATGGTCCCCACTTCCTGTAAGAGAGCGCCCCAAACATGTCGAAGGTAGCCAGAAAATAAAGATGGGGTCCATGACTCTACTCTTCTAGAAGTTGGGGTTCTCAACACCATTAAACATGTCTTAAAGGCTCGAAATCCTGCCAAACCATTTCTATACTATGGGAGTGGCAGTACAAGTTGTGAAGGTCCTCCCCGTAATGTCACTGCCAGCGACTTTGATGGTCCTCCCCAGAGTTCCCATGAGGGCCTCCCTCATGGGAATATAATGATTGATCATGAGAGTTCCTCTTTCAATGCGAGTCAAAGAATCCCTCTGCATGACCTGATGATTGAACAACAAGAATGTCATCCACTTTATGTGGTCCGCCCTGATGGTCCTCCCTAGTGTATACACTACAAAAAATCTTCATGTAGTGGGACCACATATTATTATGGTAGTCTTCGCCCTCATAGGTGAAACTGTAGAGGTCCTCCCCACAGTAACGTATCATACCGACAAGAAGGTCCTCCCCTTGTTGTTGCATACCCTAAAGGTCCTCCCCAGGGGTTACGTTGCAATGATATTTCATGCATCCAGGGATCAGATTATGGTGGTATTTCTCACCGCCATAATAGTGGAGGTCCTCCCCAAAGAGACATCAGGCAAAGAGAAGGACCTCCCCTCTTTGTGGTATATTCTGAAGGCCCTCTTCAGGGTGTGCCCCACAGATATTCTCCCTACTACAACTGTGATGGTAGTCCTCTACCTCATGGAAGCTCTGATGGTAGTCCTCACCATCATGGCCACTATTTCAAAGGTCCTCCATGCAATGGACTTAAGCAACAAGAAGGTCCTCCCATTATAGCAGTGTGTCCTGAAGCCCCCCCCCCCCAAGATGCACACTGAACGTCAAACCATGATGGTCATCCTCACCACCATGACATCCATTGTGAAGGCCCTCCCCTTAATGGCCTTGAATAGAAATAAGGTCCTCCCCTTACAGCAGTCTACACTAAAGGTCCTCCCCATGGTATGCACTTCGGAATTATTTCTGGCATTCAGACTTTAATCCATGATGGTATTCATCGCCACTCCAGCACCAACTATGGAGGTCCTCCCCGCGGTGACATATCATACTGATAGGATTTCCCCCCCTCCTTATCAAATACATAAAATCCCTCCTATGCTGAGGCACTCAGAAGAAGGGAATTGAGCATGTCAGATTCCTAGTCAATTATCACTGACAACATTCTTCAATCCGGAGATGGTCCGGGACCACATTCATCCACTGAGCCACCCCAGAGCTACCCACATAATGATTCGATCCATGCCAGCCCCACTACCTCTATTCATACTATCAAAGAGCATCTTAGCTGGGATGATCAAGTAGAGAAATCGCTAGAGGAGGCACATACTGATGTATTGCACCTGAGGAAATGGCTTTCTAGGGATGATATACTAGTAATGTTTTGGCCCACGGCCACCACTCATTTTGACATACCTAGAGAGTTGTCAGAAGGAAGCATACATGACATCTGATCTAATATCTAGACAACCCTTTACCGGTTGAAATTAAACTTCCTACCATATGAAGGGTGTGCAGATCATGTCAGGACAATAGGAGATCTCTTACATCACATTGACCTAGAATCCCTTCCTTCAGCACGACGACTAAGATCAGAGAGGTGAAAATGGGACCTTGATTTAACCTGCCTCCATGAACTACACAATTTGTGTCACCTTATTGATGATTCTCTGATGGGAGTTCATATCTGTGGATGGGGAGAACATGGGGCTCTGCATTTCACTCCACTTCCTGTCCAGCAGAACCTGTTCGGCGTAAGGTATTGCAGTACCATCACATCAAGACGGTAATCAAATGAAGTACCTATTCAGGAGAGGTCAAACATCCGATAGAAATAGGACTTGAGTAATTCTTTAAATCATCAGGCTCGAAGAGAGCGATCCATTCACGAACTCTTGAATCAGGCTGCCAAAAACATTTGGCAGGCTTCTTACCTAAGAAAATCCAATCAGCGATTAGTGCTTGCCTCCATAGAGGGAATTAATTCACATGTGAACTTGACACTAGGTCCGGCTCACCCTCGAATGGGAGGATGCGATATCAGGTAGGAAGCGATAGCAGCAGTAGCTACCACAATACGGGACCAACCCCAGCCTGCAGGTATGGGGGAATTTTTAACAAAAAATTCCCTCATAAGACCTAAAAAATGGGAAGAGACACAGTGCCAAAAAATTGAGCCAACCCCATCCCCTAGGGTTGGGGAAATTTTACCTCAACAACAACCTCCCCCATGAGAATCCGTATTCTCTCATTTGGGGAGGATAGTTAGAAGAGGAGGTTCCTACCCAGTCCCATCCTTTGAAACATCATCCCCTCCAAGAGGAAGGAGTTCTATAAGGTCACACCATGGATCCTTCCACATCACCCTTCATCAAGACACCTAAGAACAATCCCGGGATAGAAGGGGGAAAACCAGTATGAGGCACACAAGGTCCTATTACACCCAATATTATGCATCTATCAAAATCTTGGATGTTAACCCCATGGATGGAACTGAAGATGATGAAAATACGGATAAAACATGTGAAGATGGTTCCATTCACGTTGTGATTCACAATGATCCATTTGGCGTGCACACCTGGAACCAGAGGGCCGCCCTGAACCTGGCCGCTCCAGAAAATCCCACTCCACTTCTCTGGTGAGTCACCAATACAGATTGGAATAATGGCTTGGTTGTCCTCAACCCTCCTCCTTCTCTAAACACAAATCATCCTCTCACGCTCGAAGAGAGGTTCACTCAGCAGGAGGAGGAAATGAAGTAATTAAGTCGGATTAATGTCGAGCTACTCCAGAGGATATGTCCTGTCAAATATGTTCCCCAACATGAGTCACAGTACACACTTCCAACAAGTGTACCTCAACAACAAAGGGTTTTCCCAGCAAACAAACCAAGGTCAGGGCCCCTGCCCAGGATAGCACCTGGCCTGTCCATCTAACTGATCTTGGATTCAGATACATAACAAGACTTCTCTCCACTCAAGAACTAACCGGATCAATCACATCTATATCCTCTGAAGGTACCACCGATGGAATATGCGCCTCAGGTACCAGTCGAGCCAGCACCTCAAGTAGTACCCCAGGCTATACCAGTTCGAAATCAGGCCCAACAGGATGTAAACTAGGGTCTTTTTAACACCATTGAAGCACTGACAGTTCAATTAGAAGCAATAGAAGACTGGTATTCTCTGATACAGCTAGAGAAAAAACCTTACACATATTGGGTGAGCATCACACCACGTCCACCAAATTTTGGGAGACCTGTATTCCCTATATTCAATGGATCAGGTGACCCAAAACAAAAGTTGATGCACTATTCATCTTATTGAGACCCTATGATGGGAACTCAGGAACAACAAGAAGTAGTGAGACTTAGATGCTTCATGTGAACCTTAAAAGGTTCGGCCTTCATCTGGTATAAGTGTTTTCCATCTCAGTCAATAAAAGGATGGGATGATCTTTTGCAGAAATTCATGTTCCGATTCAGCTCAACGTTACCCAAGATGATGGTTAGCGACCTTAAGAATTGAAAAAAAAGGGAGAACGAGAGGGTCTGAGACTTCATCGCCAGCTGGAAGGGTCTGACCTACTCTCTGAATAGACCACTTCCCAGGAATAAATGCTTGTTATATGCATCAAAAACCTCCAAGATGAGCTACAGATGCCACTCATAAAAGTGAAATGCACAACCAGATTTCGTGATTTCTCTGTTATTTTCTAGTGAATCGAAGACTCCTTGAAGCAGACTAACCTCAAGTCCCGAATATCCTCATAGTATTCTTCAATGAGAGCAGGTAGAGTTGAAGCATCTCTATCAAGCTCAAGACATCCCCCACACCTACTCCACCACCTAGGCCTCTTCTGAATCACCAAGGGCCTCCGACATATCAATGACCACCTCCGCCCTGGTGAGATGATCAAAGAGTACCTAGATGAAGCTAATTTTAGGAACAAAGAAATAATGTTTACTCGTTATGAGGGGAAAAATTCTGAGGCTATTTTATAGCCTCCATGAATTGCAACTTTCTCTACTTACCAGAACCAAGAAAGCCTGAATAATTTGGCCTCGAAAACTGATCGGATTATTTTCTCTACCATCGGATGTTGGGACACAATATTCACGAATGATTTATCTTTAAATAAATCCTACAAAGGACGGTGTACTCGGGGCATGTCAAGCTAGGACCACCCCCAACACACGTGGCATGTGTTTCTTCCACGGACACAGATGAGGGGTAGGAGTGGAAGAATGTCATTAGAAAAAGGGAGCAGAAATTTTATGGTTGTATGACTCAGAAGATGGTCAACCAAGTTCATGGAATACTCAGATCTCAATTTAAGCAACCATTTGTGCTACCAACAGCTCTTAATGCAACATAGGTGTCATCCTTATCCCCGCAACCCTCCACAAGATGGTTATATGGGTGTAATTAGAGAGGGAAGAAACATGTACAAGAGGAGCAGTATTTGACAGGGCCAATTCTATCCTTGGCACTTTCATATTTCATGCCCTTAGGCTTGACACAACAGGCATCGACCCGCCAAATGGAACCATCAGAGGCATCCAACCAGGCTAATTTGTCATCGAACGAGGAACTAATCTTCGGTTCCATTAAGATCTTCCATTTAATGGAACTGTTCTCTGATGAAGAGTATGGTTAGGAACCTGAGTTTCTAACACCTAATCAAGGGACCAGAAGGGGGAATCACAGAAGCAGGGGATACCAAGTCAGATGCAGTAGTGGCCAGAATGAACCCTATGTTTATACCCTATCTCAAACCATCAATATTGTGGAAACCCATGGGAGAGCCCTTCAATAGACCCAATAGGAGAAAGAATATTCTCTTTCCCCCACGAGCAGCCACTCTGGCCCCATTGTTTTATGATACCCATTAGAGGAGGAACAAGTGTCTAGCCACCTAGGGCACATAAGTAAACTGACCAGGTCAGGTCCCCCGAACACAGGAGCACCACCAAACCTTTCCCCTGCAACTGGTCCCTCCTCATCTCATGCTCCTACCCCTAAAGTGACCCTTAAAGATCTCCCACAAATGGTGAAGCACTAACCTCTAGAGAAAAATTAAAATATCCTAATGAAGCTAGCCTTAGTACCAACCAAGTAATAAATATTGGATTCCTTGAGTTTATCTGTAGACCCCATGGGGGCACTCATATAATCCCTACTCATCCCCTAGGAATTCCAAGCCGAAATTTCTATCGTCGAGATATATTAAATGGATACTATCCAATCTGAATGTAATGCAATGATTTCCTTCACTGATTAGGATGAAGATGCCACCATGAAAGGACACATCAAACCCCTATATGTGTCTGGACTTCTAAATGACATTGAAGTCCGAAAAACCATCATCGACAATGGCTCTAGAGTCAACCTTCTCCCACTGCAAACACTTCGTAGGTTGGGATATAATGAGGACAATCTTACAACCTCTACCACAACTCTCTTGGGTTATGACAAGAGAAAATAGAATCCAGTGGGACAAATCAAGTTCAAAACCCATTTTGGTGACCTTTTGGCCCACTCAGAGTTCTTGGTGGTACGGAAAAACACGGCATTCAATGCCGTATTAGGAAGGCCATGGTTGCATCAACACATGGACATTCCTTCCTCATACCACAAGTGTATGAAATATTGCACCAATGGACAAAGTGGGAAATTTCATGCTGATAAGGACTCTTTAGATATCACCGAGTCACATTACATCGATGCCTGATTGTACAATAAAAAGGGGAAGAAATCTGTAATTGATGGTATTGATTGGGTCCCCACCCCAAACGGCGTGAAAGTGGTTCTCGAAGACCCCCTCAAGCAGCTCGATGAAGAGTACGTGCTACCCATCAACCATGTTGAGAACCTGAATCCAAGTTCGGACACGTATTTAGTTGTTCTCATGATCTTAGTCATGACAGCCGAGTCTGAAAACAAAGAAGGAACTATTGACCCTCAATTTGTGGAAGAATGCTCGAGAAAGGGTGCCCATGCCCCATCCTTTGAATCTCAAGATATCCATGCCGCACTCTCGGAAGTGGAAGAAGGAAAAGAAAGTTATCAACCCCATGCTTTTTCCTCTCTAGAGGTTTCCTCACAACCAATTAAGTCAGAGGAAGTCACTTCTACCACAGAGCGCCCATGCGACATATTGCCTCTGAGCTCTATAGATTCAGCATCAAGAGATCTCTCCCCGTTAGAAGAGGAAGAGGAGGAGGATTTGGGGGAAGAAGATGAAGATGATCTTAGAGATGCCCCTCCTATATTTGAAGATGATATCTATACCACTGTTGATGAACTCGGGGAAATAATCTTGGGTACCGAAGAAGACCCAAGACCCACTCTCATTAATGAAGACATATATTTCGAGGAACAGGAGGTATATACCACCTTCTTGAGGAAGAATCGAGATGTTTTTTATTGTAATTACACAAAAATTCTAGGACTCGATCCTGAAGTGGTGATGCACCGCCTAGGCATACTAGAAGATCATTGAGGATCTAAGCAAGCCGCCATAAGGACGCACCCCACACATGCGGCCAAGATAGAGGCTTAAGAAGACAAGCTCATCAAAGAATACTTCATTTGGTAAGTCCAATATCTCATATAGTTGGCCAACATAGTCCCTATCAAAAAGAATAATGGATAGATTTGCATCTGCATCGATTTTAGAGATCTCAATCGTCACTGCCCAAAAGATGATTTCCCAGTCTTGATCACCGAACTATTGATCAATGTGACGACTAGATAAGAAGATATCTCCTTCCTGGATGGTTGTTTTGGATATAATCAAATCAGAATGGCCTGAGAAGATGAAGAATCCACTACCTTCAGGGCCCCCTAGAGAGTATTTTGCTATAAGGTCGTGCCTTTTGGTCTGAAAAACGATGGCGCCACTTATCAATGTGTAATGCATCACATTTTCAAACCATTCCTGGGGAAGTTTTTCAAATTTTATGTTGATGACTTGGTGTCCAAATCACGACAGCACTCAGATCACTAGTCAGACATTGAAATTATCTTTAGAAAACTTTGGCAACGCAACCAGAAGATGAACCCCTTGAAATGAACCTTCGGGGTTACTTTAGGGAATTTTCTCGGCTACATCGTACGCTATCATGGCATCAAAATAGGCCCTGAGAAGACAAAGTCTATCATTGGTTTTCCACCTCCCCGCAACCTCACTGAGCTAAGAGGACTCCAAGGACACTTGGTCTATTTCAATCTTTTTATAGCCAACCTCGCAGGCAAATGTATTCCCTTTACTAGGTTGATGAAGAAGGGAGTCACCTACCAATGGAGAGATGATTTCCAAGAGGCATTCAACAACCTAAAGTAGTACCTATTGAGTCCACTAGTGCTCATGCCGCCTGTTGAAGGAAGGACACTTATTCTGTATGTGACAGACTTAGAGCGGTCACTAGGAGCCTTTCTCGTGCAGAAGAATGATGTCGGTAGTGAAAATAACCTTTATTATCTCAATCAAACCATGATTGATGCTGAGACCCGATATTCAAATATTGAGAAGAGTTGTTTGGCTCTAGTCTTTGCAGTCCCAAAGTTGCGACATTATCTACAACATCATGAAGTCTATCTGATCTCACACAGTAATATGCTGAAGTACATCCTTAGCCATCCAATGCTGATCGGACACCTATCCCAATGGGTAGTCATCCTGAAACAGTTTGACATATGGTTTGTGCCTTAGAATGATATCAAGTTCCAAGTGTTGGTAGATTTTCTAGTAGATCATCCCTCAATAGATATTGCCTCATCGGATGTCTAACTCCCCAAATAAGATGTCTTCTCTGTAAAAAAAGGATTCCCAAACATGGGAATTGTACTTTGAAGGAGAATCTAGAAGCCCGACATGTAAAATAATGGAAGACACCAATTTTAAAAAGGTGGGGTTGCAAGTCATACTCATATCCCCAGAGTAGGAGGTTTTTTTATATTCTTTTCTCTTGTCAGAAGGATGCACAAATAATGAAGTTGAATACTAGGCCCTCATTTCAGGTCAAGAGCTCGCACTCTAGGAACAAGTGAAGTACCTTAAAGTAAAAGGAGACTCAAAACTATTCATCAAGCAAGTCAATGTTGACTATGCTATTAAGAAGGAGGAGTTGATCCCCCTATTTGACCATGTATGAGGGTTAATTACAGAGTTCCCCACAGAACTGACATTGACCTATGTTCCCTAGTCTCAGAATGCCAAGGCATATGTGTTAGCCAAAGCGGCCACAACCCTTGCTAAACCAGACCGGGATGAAGTAGTTATCAGCATTTCTCACCATCTAATAGTCTTTCCATTTGTTCAAACTAACATGGAAGAAATCGATGAAGTCAACCCTATCCCTGAGCCATATGCTCATACTACTGATTGGATAACCCCCATTATGAACTACCTTCATATGGGAGAAATTCCATCAGATAGGGCTGGAAGAGAGAAAATATGGATAAGGGTGGTCAATTTTGTCTTATATAGAAACACGAGCCAGCAGAAGGTCCTCTACAAGCGAGGACTTGATGGAGTCCTTATTAGATGAATTTATGGAGAATATATTATTGTCGTCATTAATGAAGTTCATACTGGAGTGTGTGGAGCACATAAATCAAGATCTAAGATTTCTCATCAGATTCGAATGCTTGGATACTGTTGGCCTACCTTGGCACGAGATTGCACGAACTTTACCACGAAATGTCACTCCTGCCAAATTCATGCCAACTTCATTCATCATCCCCCGTAGCTACTTCACCAAGATGAGTACTCCAGGACATTCACCATCTGGGGAATAGTCATCGTGGGACCATATCCTCCTACCCCAGTCAAACAATTCAAATATATTCTCACAACGACTGATTTCCTTTCCAAGTGAGCAGAAGCTGCACCCCTTAAAGAAGTCGGGGCAAGAAACATTGTCAGCTTCATGAAAGTCAATATCATCAATAGATTTGGTGTCCCTCGTACAATACTTATGGACAACAGTACCAAATTTTTCTCTGCCAAATTAGAGAAACTATACCAGTAATATGGTATCAAGACTAACCATTTGTCTCACTACCATGCAGTGGCCAACAAACAGATAGAGGACTTCAACAAGACCCTATCTAACATACTCCAAAAAATGGTGGACAAAGAAAAGAATTCATGGCCAGAAAAACTCTTCCATGCCTTGTGGGCCTATCGAACCACAACTCACACCACTACTCAGACTACTCTGTACTCATTAGTATATAGAACGGAAGCAGTTCTTCCCATTGAACTCAAATTTTTGTCACTCCGCGTTTCCATTTGTGATCAACTGTCTGACGATGAGAAAGTGAAAAATATATTTGAAGAATTAGAGTTACTGGATGAGAAGCGGTTGAAAAATTTGCACCACCTAAAAGTATATCAGAACTAATTTTCACAAGACTTCAATAAAAAGGTTCGTCTTCGGTCTTTCCTCGAAGGATAATTGGTGTTGGTCCTCCGGACCCTGATGATACCTAGAAAGAAGCCACTGATGCTGGATCCAAAGTGGGAGGGACTATATATCCTACACAAGGTCTACTCAAATGGAGCATATTCCATAATCTCCATGTATGGGCATCTCACCACCGCTCCTAAAAACACGATATTTCTAAATAAATATTTCACGTGACCATAAGAACAGTTATCGTCTGAGTGGAAGGACTTTAAACTGCGAAGCCCTGAATGTCCTTATTGCATGACAATAAACTGCATAGTAGGGTGTCCTTACTTCATGACAATAAACTGCATAGTAAATCTTCTAATCTGCATTACATTAAATTGTTAAGCCCTGAATTTCATTACTGTATGACAATATACTACATAGTATAGTGTCCTTACTTCATGATAATAAACTGAATAGTAAATCATCCGAGCTGCAGGACGTTAAACTTCTAAACCCTGAATGTCCTTACTACACGACAATAAATTCCATAGTAGAGTGTCCTTACTACATGACAATAAACTTGACAGTAAATCATCTGATCTATAGAAAGATAAATTAAAAATTCCCCTCTTCCTTACCCAAACAATGTTAAAATTCACGAAAATTCATCCCTACGACATGACACTAAGATATATTGTGCTGGTCTGAAATCTATGACCCTAAACTAAGAGAAAGATATCCAAGCCACATGAATTTAAACTGCATAACAATACAGTGTCTTCACCTGAGAAAACGTTGATCTCCAGACATTCGTTATATACTATTCCATGTTCAAAGAACTACAGATGACATGATTCCTACGCTTGTAGGATACGTAGCGATGCCCGGATTTTGTACCCTGGCCTAACAACCAGGAAAAAATTTCCCCCTAATGCGTATGAGTCATATTTGTGCGGGACGACCCTTTGAATTTCAAGGGCTTTGAGAACTATGTGTGGATTAATGCTTCCCTTGTAGGATACATAGCAATGTCATGATTTCTGTATCTTGGGCCAGCCACCCCTGAAAAAAATAATGACCATCGTCCTTACCGCATGATGCTAAACTGCGAAGAACCCTTTTTTTCTTTTCACTTCAGTTTGAAACCATCCTTACCGAATGACGTTAAACTACATGTATTTAATAAATTCTCCCTGTCCTTACTGCATGATGATAAACTGCACAATAATCATATTTATGGCATGGCTATAAATTGTACGGCCATAGTCCTTACCGTACGATAGTAAACTTCATGGTACAAGTGATAATCCACTCAAGATACACGGTAAACCATGTCTGGAACACTCCTTTCAGCTTTCGATGCATCCTTTCCATTCATTAGACTCCATGACCTGGAGGATTGTGAATCTTCATAATCACCAATGGCCATCGGAAGTGGAAGGTCATCGACTTGCGGACACCTTTGCATGATATTGAATACCATTCCCTCATTGGATCTACATATTGATCACCCCTATCCAATCTACCAAAGTCATGTATTCCTCTAGAGATTCTCTTCCTAGCTCCATACACTTACCGGCCCGAGAGCCCCAATATCACATTTCTCGATCCAAAAATTTCTGGAGAAATAGTTTACATTTTTGTTCCCTTCACTTCCAAATGTTTCCAGGGTGCCCCTACCTGTTTAGCTTATGTATCCACCCATGTTTCCTATGAAGTTATGCATCCACAACATAATTCCAGATCTATGATGCTTTAACTGAACAGACAGTTGAAATATGGTTGTTTCTCGTAAGCTTAGACACATCTCTCCCCATCTTCTAGACCTCGTGTCATGAGAGATCGTGGATCTTCATAATCATTAATGTCCATCAGAAGTGGAAGTTCATCGAACTATAGACACCTTTTCACGACTATGCATAGCATGCACTCAACAGCTCTACATATTGATCGCCTCTGGCCCATCTATCAAAGGAAAGTTTTCCTTAGGCGACACTCTTCCTATCTTCATATGATTACCATCCTAAGAAAACCCGCACCACATCTCATGATTCGAGAGACCCCTGGATTATAGTTTATACCTTCATACCCCTTTCTGATCAGAGCACACCAGAGCATCCTAATTCGATTATCCCACATGTAACTGTAGTGTCATCCAATAATGGTCTGAACTCTATGACCGTTAAACTAAGAACAAATCGTCCTTACCAAACAACTTTAAAATGCACAGAATAAAAGTGTACCCCATGTATAGGGTAAGTCAGTGCAGGTGTAGTGACCCCGACCCCAGATAACTATAGGAGTCGGTGCCTTCTGAACATGATGTGTTATATTAAAATAAAATACACTTTGTTAACAACACATCATGTCCCATACAGAGGATCGTGTACGGTTCGGGTTCTGGGAAACCGGAAACTTCTGAAACCATCCATCTTTTAAAAGCTGATACCTGAAAATTTAAAAATCAAAACGTAGGGTGAGCATTGAAATACTCAGTAAGGGGGTTTTTAAAAAGAATTTAAAATACAATAACATTTGAAAACATTCTTTTAAAAGAGTTTGAGCGTCCACTAAGAAAGATTTTAACACAACATACATAACAATGCTTTAATCAAAGTTTTCACGACAAAAATGAAACGAATACGTTAATTCTTGAAGGAGTGATAATGTTTGGTGTAAACAAGTACTACATGTGATTTACTTGAGCATAAAATTTTAACAGTTAAAAGTAATGCATAATCAGAGTTGCGCACAAGGAAACAACTAAACGTTCATAAGCTGGTTACTATTCTATTAAGCGATAATACTAGGCATGCTTCAAACTTCAAACTAGGGAATTATGAACTTTATACAACATTAAAGGCATCAGTCATGAAAGAACTTTATCTTGGAAAAACTTGTTACATGACTTGAATTATGTGGCATCAACATTTTAATATTGACAATCGTTTCGTTTCACCAAGGTCCATCCCCAAGGTGTCGTTAAAATATTTACCAAGGTTATTCACCAAGGTATCGTGAAAATTGTAATCTCTAGTGGTTACATCATTACCCAATGCATTGGAGTGCTATCAGGGCGCACCCTTAAATTTGCCTTTATTATCATGTGAGCCACACTGTTCATGCTTTACTGAAATCATTCATTACCCAAGGTGTCCCATACCACTTTGGGTAATTAGTTCTTAGTTCCTCTTCATGTTGAGTCATATGCATGAATAATATTAATAAGGTAACAATTACATAACTGGTTTACAAATACATGATATGACAGATAAACATGAAAATATGGAATAAAAGAAGACATGGTTAAGCAAGCATACTATGTGTGTAGAACAATTATTTAAGCACATAAAATGATGAATGTGAGAGACTTGCTCCCAAGGGTTATTAAATGATGAGTTTCTAAAATTCCAGTGCATGGAAAAGAACTTCTTGGCATTAATTATTGTACTTCACAGGTCATAGTTCTTGCAACAAATCTCCATCCGCTAATAATTACTGCGACATGCTTGGTATAAAAATAATAAACGCTTGCAATCTTTAAAATTCCGACACTTGGAAATAAACCACTTTAAAAATAATACCTTTAATTAATTATTATTCTTCTCTGGTCATAGAATTTGATGCTACACTCTGCCCGCTAAAAATCCTTGCAACGAGTTTGGTATAAAAATAATAGAGGCTTTCAACATATTAACATAACCCTTAAATCCATATCCTTTTAGAATGAGATTAAAACAGGCATAAGCATATCCTTAAAAAAAACACACATGTCAGTTCAAGGGCGACGTTAAACAAGTTCATTGGTGTATACTTAGACCCAAAGATATAAAATAGCATAGGCAAGCGCTAAAATCCTACATGCATAAAAATATTAATAACCATTTCTTGAAACTAGGGTTTTCAGATATTAATCTTAAAAACACATACCCCATTTCTGAAAACAATGAGTGATACCTATATATATATATATATATACATTACATATATATATATAACCGATTACACATGGAGGGTTTATACTTGGTTTTCAAAAAGAACCGGGAGTACCCCTCAAGAGAAAACACCCTTGGAGTCCTCTTTTTTTTTTAAAAAAAAGTTAGCATGGAGTATATATATATACATACCCTTAGCTATTAGTTGTATATATACTCATATATATAATCACGAACCGTGGAGCATAGGTGGGTAAAAAAAACCACGTAAAGAGGACACCCTTACTGATCAAGAGAGGCGCTCGCCAGAGGGAGGTTTGCTGAGTGGCCGGTGAACCAGGAGGAGTTCTGGTTGGTTGGAGATGCTGTAAGACGACGGCGAGGCGGCCGCAAGGCTGGCGTCGCAGTAGCGTGGGTTGGCTCCAGAGGTCACTGGGGTTTCTCAGTTCTTATAGCGAGACGATCCGAGGGAGGTTAGGCCGAGGCTACGGAGGTGGGTGCGCGAGGTCATCTTGAACAGCGGAGGGGAGGCGTCTCGGCAAACATCTAGCTGGTTCGCGGGTCCCCGTCGCGAGGTAGGAGAAGACGCGGAGAAGCAGTAAAAAAAAGAAAAAACGCGATGGCTGGGATTCGACCAGGACGTGATCGGACGGCTGCAATGCTTCGAGCATTTTTAAAACACAACAACGGCCGGGATCCTCCTAGGTGAGATCGGACGGAGGAGAAATCGCGGGGCTTGCGCGGCCAGCCAAACTCTCCAGGTAGGAACAATGCATTTAAAAAAAACAGTTTAATAAATTCTAAAATTGGACATTATACTTCTTCATTTTTTTTTAATATATATACATATATAACCAGAACATTATCATTTGATTTTGTATAAAACATAATAAGTACTTTTAACCCATAGTTTTTAAATCCAAAATCCCATTTTAGTTTAAGCAAAAAAATGATACTATTTAATATAACTATATTTTTTTTTAAAAAAAAAATAAAAATAAAAAATACATATATATTTTTAATACAACACTTTTATAACTACTAGGATCTTATAACCATAAAAAAAATCCAATTTATAACTTGCTCTACTTGTTTATTGATAAAACTGTGTTTAAAAGACCCGTAGTTTTTCTCTAATTTAAAACACATAGTTTTTGAGATCCAAAAAGATACATTTTTCAATTATTGTTGATACCCCGTTCGACACATTTAAAAATATCATGTTTTCCACCAAAAAAAATACCGTCATAAAAATATATTCATTTTCAATAATAATATTTTATTTTAAAACCCGAAAATATAATTCTATTATTTTGTATAAAAGAAAATTGAAACACCATAATATTATAAAAGCGTTATAAAGACAAATTTTTATAAAAAGGTGCACTTTATCCCTTGGAAACCAACGGTCCAAAAAAACGGTCATATTCCCTTAGAGGTCCATTATAAAAGCAAGGGGTAGGTTGTTTTATAATTTCAAAACACCGGACCCTTGGCGGATGGCTCTCCTCATACCTCTGGCGCTGAGTGCTTGCGCGGTGATTCTGGCGGTTATACTTTTCACACTGTTGGATCCTGAAGATGACGACTATCCGATTGCCCGTGTTGTGGTTCTTTGTAGTCTTGCTGTGGCCGTGTTAGGTCTTGTGCAGGGCACTTTCAATTAGATGGGTCTTGTTGTAAAGTAATGTTTTAATAAATGTCAGTTTACCTTATTCTCTATGTTTTATTTCATTTCTAATTCCTTATTAGCAAAACGAAAAAAACAAGAGACATTAATAAGGACATAACACTTCTTACATAAACCAGTTCATAAAACCTGGGGCGTCACATTATCCCCCCCCCCTTTAGAAAATTGCGTCCTCGCAATTTATTTCACGGCACGACAAGGTTCAGAAACGTTCCTACCACCTCCACCAACGATAAGGGTCAACCGGTGTATTTAGAGGGATCCCCGTAGCGAAGCTCACTTATTCCAGCTCCTTAATCCACACACACCTAAGACAGGAGGGGTAGCACTTATGTTCCGGGCTTTCAGGCCTCCAAAGGGAAGCTCGAACCGTACAAAGTTCTGAAATGTCTTTGCAGACCAACGTTTGAAGAACTTTCCGAATTATGTCTCGGTCGAGGATATCGAGGCCATAGATATGGTCAAACAGGCTAAAGCTGAGAAGTTGGAGCATATAAGCTGCATAAATATTTCCCTCTAACGCAGCCTCCTGGAATTTCACTCTGGCCGTGAAGTTTCGGCCTAGGGTGAAACAAAGAAAGAGCCCTTTGTGGTAACTTCCTCGTCGTTCTCGTCCGGCTAGCTGGGCAGAGCCAATGCGGTAATAGATGGAGGCATTCCCCTGGCAGGTGCGGAGAATCTCTGGACCGTTTGTTATCTCAAACCATTGCTTGCACGTTCTTCGCAAATTTGCGAAGGGGTCATACTCGTCCTCACTTGTTTTGATCGCAATGATTTCCAAAATCTCGGTGGGAAGAGATAACAGGTGGGTTTGTCCTTCCATCTGAAAGTTTAAAGACAGGAGTTCCATTACTTGAAAGACATACAAGGGAAAAAACATGGTACGGACAAGGAAAGGAGGAAGATAACATTTCAATAAACATACGTTCATTATTATTAGTTCTTGAGTTTCTCTTACTCATTGACTAAACGAACTCCACACAGAGAAGAAAAACTCCCTAACTCCTCGAACCAAACACAGGCCGAGCATTCAGGGAAAAACTCATGAGGACACCTATGACGTCTTATGAGTCTTGCATGGGGGACGTGAAGTTGAGAGACATCTTCATACACTTGTCGTCTGTAAGACAATCGGGTGGACTCGTCTTCTAGCCTTCCGATGTCCAACAACTGACCCCAGAAGCCATAGTTTAAAACCTGACAAAGGTAGCTCGCTCGGAGGTCTCCGTCCGCAGCAGCTTCTTGAAAGGGGTTATCGAGCATGGTGCCAAAGTTTTCACCCGCCGTGAAAATCCGGAAAAGTCCCTCGTAGTACCTTCCTCGACGTACATAGGAGGGAAATTGGGTTATTATCATAAGGAGGTAATCCAATCCCAACCCTTGGTGCAGACTAAGCACTCGAGGTGAGTTGGATACATCGTAAAGGTATTTGCATGTCATACGGATATGGGCATAGTTTAGAAAGTCCTCACGGCTTGCTAAAGACACAATGGTCTCTAGGGCCTCTGTGGGGAGAGATAAGAGATTTGTGCCTTCATTTTCCATCTGAAAATTAAGAAAACAAAGTTTTTAATAAAATTGAAATACATATACATATATATTTTTGTTTCAGTTTCTGGCTTTCCAGAGTTATCCAAACCGAACCTCTGATACCAACTGTAGTGACCCCGACCCCAGATAACTATAGGAGCCGGTGCCTTCAGAACATGATGTGTTATCTTAAAATAAAATACACTTTGTTAACAACACATCATGTCCCATACAGAGGATCGTGTACGGTTCGGGTTCGGGGAAACCGGAAACTTCTGAAACCATCCATCTTTTAAAAGCTGATACCTGAAAATTTAAAAATCAAAACGTAGGGTGAGCATTGAAATACTCAGTAAGGGGGTTTTTAAAAAGAATTTAAAATAAAATAACATTTGAAAACATTCTTTTAAAAGAGTTTGAGCGTCCACTAAGAAAGATTTTAACACAACATACATAACAATGCTTTAATCAAAGTTTTCACGACAAACATGAAACGAATACGTTAATTCTTGAAGGAGTGATAATGTTTGATGTAAACAAGTACTACATGTGATTTACTTGAGCATAAAATTTTAACAGTTAAAAGTAATGCATAATCAGAGTTGCGCACAAGGAAACAACTAAACGTTCATAAGCTGGTTACTATTCTATTAAGCGATAATACTAGGCATGCTTCAAACTTCAAACTAGGGAATTATGAACTTTATACAACATTAAAGGCATCAGTCATGAAAGAACTTTATCTTGGAAAAACTTGTTACATGACTTGAATTATGTGGCATCAACATTTTAATATTGACAATCGTTTCGTTTCACCAAGGTCCATCCCCAAGGTGTCGTTAAAATATTTACCAAGGTTATTCACCAAGGTATCGTGAAAATAGTAATCTCTAGTGGTTACATCATTACCCAATGCATTGGAGCGCTATCAGGGCGCACCCTTAAATTTGCCTTTATTATCATGTGAGCCACACTGTTCATGCTTTACTGAAATCATTCATTACCCAAGGTGTCCCATACCACTTTGGGTAATTAGTTCTTAGTTTCTCTTCATGTTGAGTCATATGCATGAATAATATTAATAAGGTAACAATTACATAACTGGTTTACAAATACATGATATGACAGATAAACATGAAAATATGGAATAAAAGAAGACATGGTTAAGCAAGCATACTATGTGTGTAGAACAATTATTTAAGCACATAAAATGATGAATGTGAGAGACTTGCTCCCAAGGGTTATTAAATGATGAGTTTCTGAAATTCCAGTGCATGGAAAAGAACTTATTGGCATTAATTATTGTACTTCATAGGTCATAGTTCTTGCAACAAATCTCCATCCGCTAATAATTACTGCGACATGCTTGGTATAAAAATAATAAACGCTTGCAATCTTTAAAATTCCGACACTTGGAAATAAACCACTTTAAAAATAATACCTTTCATTAATTATTATTCTTCTCTGGTCATAGAATTTTATGTTACACTCTGCCCGCTAAAAATCCTTGCAACGAGTTTGGTATAAAAATAATAGAGGCTTTCAACATATTAACATAACCCTTAAATCCATATCCTTTTAGAATGAGATTAAAACAGGCATAAGCATATCCTTAAAAAAACACACATGTCAGTTCAAGGGCGACGTTAAACAAGTTCATTGGTGTATACTTAGACCCAAAGATATAAAACAGCATAGGAAAGCGCTAAAATCCTACATGCATAAAAATATTAATAACCATTTCTTGAAACTAGGGTTTTCAGATATTAATCTTAAAAACACATACCCCATTTCTGAAAACAATGAGTGATACCTATATATATATATATATATACATTACATATATATATATAACCGATTACACATGGAGGGTTTATACTTGGTTTTCAAAAAGAACCGGGAGTACCCCTCAAGAGAAAACACCCTTGGAGTCCTCTTTTTTTATTAAAAAAAAGTTAGCATGGAGTATATATATATACATACCCTTAGCTATTAGTTGTATATATACTCATATATATAATCACGAACCGTGGAGCATAGGTGGGTAAAAAAAACCATGTAAAGAGGACACCCTTACTGATCAAGAGAGGCGCTCGCCAGAGGGAGGTTTGCTGAGTGGCCGGTGAACCAGGAGGAGTTCTGGTTGCTTGGAGATGCTGCGAGACGACGGCGAGGCGGCGACAAGGCTGGCGTCGCAGTAGCGTGGGTTGGCTCCAGAGGTCACTGGGGTTTCTCAGTTCTTATAGGGAGACGATCTGAGGGAGGTTAGGCCGAGGCTACGGAGGTGGGTGCGCGAGGTCAGCTTGAACAGCGGAGGGGAGGCGTCTCGGCAAACATCTAGCTGGTTTGCGGGTCCCCGTCGCGAGGTAGGAGAAGACGCGGAGAAGCAGTAAAAAAAAAGAAAAAACGCGATGGCTGGGATTCGACCAGGACGTGATCAGATGGCTGCAATGCTTCGAGCATTTTTAAAACACAACAACGGCCGGGATCCTCCTAGGTGAGATCGGACGGAGGAGAAATCGCGGGGCTTGCGCGGCCAGCCAAACTCTCCAGGTAGGAACAGTGCATTTAAAAAAAACAGTTTAATAAATTCTAAAATTGGACATTATACTTCATCATTTTTTTTAATATATATACATATATAACCAGAACATTATCATTTGATTTTGTATAAAACATAATAAGTACTTTTAACCCATAGTTTTTAAATCCAAAATCCCATTTTAGTTTAAGCAAACAAATGATACTATTTAATATAACTATATTTTTTTTAAAAAAAAAATAAAAATAAAAAATACATATATATTTTTAATACAACACTTTTATAACTACTAGGATCTTATAACCATAAAAAAATCCAATTTATAACTTGCTCTACTTGTTTATTGATAAAACTGTGTTTAAAAGACCCGTAGTTTTTCTCTAATTTAAAACACATAGTTTTTGAGATCCAAAAAGATACATTTTTCAATTATTGTTGATACCCCGTTCGACACATTTTAAAATATCATGTTTTCCACCAAAAAAAAATACCGTCATAAAAATAGATTCATTTTCAATAATAATATTTTATTTTAAAACCCGAAAATATAATTCTATTATTTTGTATAAAAGAAAATTGAAACACCATAATATTATAAAAGCGTTATAAAGACAAATTTTTATAAAAAGGTGCACTTTATCCCTTGGAAACCAACGGTCCAAAAAAACGGTCATATTCTCTTAGAGGTCCATTATAAAAGCAAGGGGTAGGTTGTTTTATAATTTCAAAACACCGGACCCTTGGCGGATGGCTCTCCTCATACCTCTGGTGCTGAGTGCGTGCGCGGTGATTCTGGCGGTTATACTTTTCACACTGTTGGATCCTGAAGATGACGACTATCCGATTGCCCGTGTTGTGGTTCTTTGTAGTCTTGCTGTGGCCGTGTTAGATCTTGTGCATGGCACTTTCAATTAGATGGGTCTTGTTGTAAAGTAATGTTTTAATAAATGTCAGTTTACCTTATTCTCTATGTTTTATTTCATTTCTAATTCCTTATTAGCAAAACGAAAAAAACAAGAGACATTAATAAGGACATAACACTTCTTACATAAACCAGTTCATAAAACCTGGGGCGTCACAGCAGGGAACTTCCTAAGCTTCAGAGAAAACTGCGGCCTAACATCTCCAACATGACCAGACATACCCATTCTGTACATCAGACTTTGTGACATGGATAATCATGAATCCTCATAAACCTCCAAGGCCATTGGACATGGAATTTCATCTACCTAGGTACACCTTTCCATGAATATTCATACCATTCCCTCAGCGGCTCTGCATATTAATCACCCCTAGCCCGTCTACCAAGGGCAAGTCGTCCTCAGGAGATACTCTTCCTACCCCCGTATGCTCAATGGACCCAAAGACCTCATATCATTTATCCTGATCCAAGAGGACCTGGAATCATATTTTAACCTATATGCATCCTTCCCATGTCTTGTACATGATAGGGTATTTAGACCCAGTTACATTCTTGTCATAAGTAAACTGCAAGGAGCACGCCCTTACCGCATGATGTTAAACTGCACGGAGGTCATCCTTACTGCATGACGTTAAACTGCATAGTATCTTTTATATATATATATATATATATAATTCCCTCCATCTTTTTTGCATGATGTTAAACTGCATAGTCAGGAAATAACTCCTCATAGGTTCAGTCAGGAAAGGAGGCTTCCCTCTCTTCCTCAGTGCATGAGTCAGACCTCCATGAACCATCGTCTCACACCTATTTGAGAGTGATGACTTCACCTATTACCGGTATATCTTAACCCAAAATACCTCTCCTATGTCCATACACCCCCTCCTCATGAATCATACTCTATAACAATAAAGATCTAAACTCCCATAAACCACCCCTGGTGGTCTTGAATCCCAACTTTCCTAATGTTTCTCGACTATTAGTGGAATACAACTATTGACCTAAGGACACGCCTTCATGACTATGCATACCATTCCCATAGTTGATCTTCATATTGTTTCCCATGGCCTGTCTACCAAAGGGAAGTCTTCCTTAGGAAATTCTTCTTTTTGAACACCTCTTGGCCTCTAAGCCCTCATGTCTAGCCTGGGATTCAGAAAATCTCTAAGCTGCAGTTTACAAACCTTTCCACAATCACGTCTAAGAATGGTGGGATGTTTCTAGTTAAATTCCCAATAACTAGGTAAATCCATTCCATTTTGAAAGAATGTCCCAACTACATGACTTAAAACTATGTCAAGCTCTAACCCTCCTCCATGAAAACCAAGTGTGTGTAGGAGTGGTCTCCTATCCATATCCATGATTGATATGAATGTCCCCAAACCCTTCATACACCATGTCCCTTTTGAGCCACCCCTGGTGGTCTTCATAATCCCAACTTTGATGAAGTTACCCGGTCATCAGAAATGGACAATCATTTACTTAAAGACACATTTGTACGACCAAGAATATCATTCCCTCAGTATCTCTACATAATGAAGACCATGGACCATCTACCAATGAAATGTATTCCTTAGGAGATGCTTTGCCTACCTCTATATGCCCATGTGTCCCCTATGCCCCATGGAATGCCTTGAATGTTGTTCAAACTCGAGTAAAAAAAATTCACCATATATGTCTGAAATGTATTAAGGCATCCATAATCAGTAAAAACCTCATAGGGGCCCTTGACCCACCACATTTGGTCAAAACTGTTTGACTTAAAATATCAATAATGGTAGTCTTGTTGGTGGGATTTTAAACCACTCACAAAAATAGGTATGAAACTCGCCAAGATGAAAACCCGCAAAGGGAGACTTGTGAAAAATTCGAGTGTAAGATCGCCATGCCTACACCTTGTATAGACTCTGAAAAAAATTGAGCAATAAAAACTCAAGAGGCACAAAGCCCGTTAGATCGAAAACCCGCAAAAAGAAACCTATGAAAAAGCTGAGATATGCACACTATGTCTACACTAAATGGGCCTAGGAAAAAAATTAGGGTGTCATCCGAAAAGACACAATGTTTGTAGGGTTTTCCTATAAATCCCTATAAATAGTAAAAATATGCTCGCTGGATCCCTAGATCTATGAAAATTTTAGAACCGGTTATTTTCATTTCAATTTTATTTTCTCGAACTATGGTTAATTAAGGTTCGGTGAATTGTTGTTCCTACAACAACCAATTTAATTAATTCATACCGTAGGATAAAATAGAGGAAAAATATTGAGGATAATAATCTTTAGTTCTATTAAAAAAATGGTATGGAGGGCCTCCACAACCTGGATCCTCTTCCGGTAGGACTTGATTACTACAGGAGGATTTTGAAAAACTCAAAAAGTTGTATCAAGCTTCAGTTAGAATTCTCGATAGCTCGACGGAGACTCTATAGGGTGGCCATCTGGCCTCTGCACCTGTCTGCAATGATTTGGCCTCTTGTTCCACCTTAGATATGACCCTCATCTCCTCCTCTACTTACCCATGCCCCTCAAAAATTGTAGCTACAACACGAGCCCGCTCTCGCCTCAGTTTCTCCTGCTCTTGCATCAGTTGTTCCATTTTTTGACTCACCTACTCCAATTCATGATCTACCACCTCGACTTGAGATCATTTACATGGGAGCTCACTCTATAGCCTTGTGACTGCCCCGATATGATCATGATCTTCTGTCATATGAAGTTGATGGGTCGATTCGAGATAGGATTCAACTTCAACAGGAGAAAGGAAAGACTCGAGTCTGCCGACTTTATCCCGGGTTGTGACCACCTATTTAATTATGTCATAGACGCCATGATAGTCGAAGCCATCGAATCCAATCATTATGAACTAGTTGCATAGTCTCAGAAATTTGGCTGGCATATCATCCAAGGGAATTTGAGAAATCAGCCTCCAGATATTTTCCCTTGCCCTCTGACGAGCATGTCGAAGGCTGGAAAGATCCCCTTGATCTGCCTCGGAATCACTCCTAGAGGATGAAATATATTCATGGATCAATGTCACCAGAGAGGAACCTGGTCCAGTTTCAACCGTACATTCAAATTCCAAAACAACCTCATCCCCATCTACGATCAAGGAAGGGATTGGGGTTATTGGTGTGATCGGAAATGCCTACGGTCATGGCTCTGGATCCTAGAAATAATATTAAGTAGATAAGTACCCCTAATTAGAGAAGGGAGGAAAAGGAATCTAGTAGTATGAGATTTAGAATCTTAACCCCAATCCTTAAAGTGTTGGTGTCCTTAAGCTCTGCACTGCCACTAACACCCGAGGAAGATGATGATGTGTCCTCAACCTTTAAATGAGTCATAGGGACCCCTAGTGGTGCCCAAGACCTAAGGTTGTTCCTGAGACCAAAAACTTCCAAGGCAGTCTCCTAATGATCTACTACAGAAATTAAGCTAGTGTAAATTGTTCCCCTAGTAAATAGGATGATATCCTGCTCCATGTTTTTCAGAGATGGGGTAGTAGCCTCTCTTGTGAGCTCTTCCTCTATTGGATAGTGATCCATAGAATCTGTGGCAGCCGACTCTATCAGATGTGAAACTTTTCAGTAGCATGGGGTAATGAATGCATTTTTCTCACCTCGTATGTCATCGACATGGGTGGATCATCTTCCCCTGTAGCTGTAGAGACCATGTAATTAGTGGAAGTCTCAACCCTCAATTTCCCCTCCTTTTTCAAATTCTCGATTGTTGAAATCAGTATAGGGACATCCATATCACCATCTTCCTCACCAGGCCCCGCCCCCTTACCATGCTCAAAAATGGTCATAGGTAATTCCTTTGTTATCAAAGGGGAGGTAGCCACAAACACTTGGGAAATTGCAGCCTGATTACTAATTGGCCCTGCACCAAAGTACACAAATAGTAAATAACCAGCAACGTCAAATCATCTGGTTTGATAATCAGAGAATCAGGAATAATGATTACCAATGATCCCTTGTCTGATATGTTTCGATAGTTGGGATGCTTGCTGACGTTTCTTGATTTTCCAAGGAGACAAATCCCCACCTGAGACACTGGGTTTAGCTGAAGGATGGAATACCCTATTCCGGTTTGAAATGGTTGCCTCCATATTCTTGGTCATTCTAAGAGAGCCTTCCCCAAAACCACCACATCCGAAGGTGCAGGTTCACCCACTACAGTACCCCGGGTGTACTCCGGGGAAGGTATTGCTTCTTGGGACTCCTCAACATCCTGATGCAAGCAAGAAGATGTTATAATCTTCACAATATAGAAGGAAAAGGGTGGGGTATATATAAGTATAATGACCTCTTCCTCAGTATCAGATGGATCAGAGTGTATCATAATTAGAGCCACTCGGTCAGACCCATAATATCGATTCTTGAGTGAGTTCAAGTTTTTATCCACGTCTTTTAAGCATGTGACTACCTCACCAAAATCTTCTTCAACAAAAACATAAGATGGAGAAAAAACTACTCCAAGGCCTGGAAGCTTCAAAGGTGCCACTTGAAGAAGCATCCAGACTTCTTCATTAGAGCCACTGGCCCTCATGTAATCCCAAACCCTCCACACATCTGGGAATGCAGTTGTAACAGGAATGACTAGCCAAGGGATATCAACCTAAGGGGGTGGAGAAGCAAAAGAAGTTGGTGGAGATTCCATTAGTCACAACTACTTCCTAGGTTCCACCACCACCCTAGAACTCATAGGAACCACCCGTTTGTGGGACTCTAAGTGCAAGGAAGAGAATTACCTTGCCTTAGTAGAAGTGGGAGGTCTAACATGATCATCACCCCCTGAATAATGATCTCTTCTCTCCTCCTCGTTAGTCACCGATCGTAACATGGGTCAGACCCGGTGGGTTGACACAGAGTAACCCCAGTGAGCATGGATGTAAACCTCGCGATCTCAAAGATATAAATTTACCCTCTCTAGGTAATCATCATAAAAAATAGGAATGGGAATAGATATATAGGCCAACTCACTGAACAACACTTCCCTACCCTAGATAAATTTCCATAGAGAATTGGGGTATTGACTACTAAAGGATGACAAATTTTTAAACTCATCCCATTTCTTCCAATCCCTAAAGAAGGCATCATCGATGGGTATGATTGGCTGACCCCTGACAGTAGCTTCAACAGCATGCGAAGAAACACCCCAATGTGTCCAAACATTCGCCGAGAGCACAAGGCCAACAGGATTCTAGAGAACCTTTCCTGGCTGAGTTGGCGCAGTAACCTCCTTTCACTTTCCCTTACCCTTGGAAAGTTTGGAGCTCTGAATAGTGGGCATCAATATTCCCAACTGCCCATCTAGGTATGAATCCACGCAAGATTCGGCGTAGTTTTTTTAAATTAAAGGCATAGGGTTTTCAAACTCGGGAGTCTTGACCTCGTAACCAGTGTCCTCTCAGGTGAACATCAGACACGACTATATGGCTACCATCAGATGTCGATTCTTGCGAGCACCATTGAGGGAAGGAGGACATAACATTTGAACCCAAGTGAACTGATGGCTGAATATGCAAGGTGCCTACCCTTCGCAGATAAGTTCCCTGCCTATGTGAGCCACTAAGATACCCTCTCTTAGGGAAAAGAGGCAGCCCTGCTTGGTAAAGTCCTCCGATCCGGCATTCATAATCATGCCAGTCAGGGAAGGGTAGGCCTGGAAATTAAATTTGTCAATGATTCGGCTTGATAAATGGTTCTTATTATAGACCATTTGATGTTCCGCCTTATCTTGGGCATCCCATACCTCAGGCATAACCCCACTAGTCAATTTAAGGTATTGCTAGAGTGTGGCACTCAGAATCTGTAAGGGGTTTATGAAAGTGTAGTAGTTCTTCACACACACCCCTATCCAACCCCAGAGGATTTGGAAGGGACAGACCACCCAATTTGGTCACTTCCCTTTAGTGATATGGCCGAGTAATTGGTAAATCATGGCCAATACCAGAATGGCCAGATTGATGCATTTGCCAGTGGCCAGCTGCACCACCATAACAAAGGTGGAAACCCGTACATTTTCAGACTCACATGCAGGAAACAGGTAGCCACTTGAAAACATAGCCAGTAATGATGCTATTCGAAGTAGCTGATAAACGTTTGACATGAACTCACATCCCCAACTGTTGAATTAACCCTCTTCTAGAATTGACCAGTAGGTGCTCCCTACCTACGGGTTTCTATTGAGGGACAGGATGTGGTCCTATGTGGATGGTTCACAGATTTGGTGTTTGTGACAAAGGATTCAATCCATCTGGGGTAGGGGATGATCTATTTCATTGAAACCTCTTTGGATCACTTATGAGCTTGATCAATGAGCTGCTTCACCAAAGGAGTAGTCCTCTTCTCATCATCCCAGGAATAAGGGGGTGGCTGGAATTCGTCATATAAATATCTGATGACGGGGACTCCTAAGAATATTGAGATGTCCCAAAGGCTGATGCCAACCTCCCCATGGACTAAGTGGAATATATTGGTATCCAGGCTCCATCGACTCAGGAACTATGTGGAAATTGAATTAGTCCGATGGGTGTAAGTCTGGGATACCCAGACAGCTTCATACAGCCCCATGGTTCATAGTTCCACTTGGAACTCCTCGCAGCTCTAGAAAACTCAGAAGGGCCACCCCCAATCCAACTTAAACATGCCTCTGGCCCGAAGATCTTGATTTGGTGACCATCCATGTTGTTAATTGACCATGGAATTGCATGCAATGATCTGATGACATTTAATTACTCTATCTTTTTGACATTTCTCGCCCGTTGGGGACCCAAGAATGTGATTCATCACAGACCCAACAGTTGTGTCCTTCAGTTTAAGCTATACTGTATATGAGATCACAACTCTAGGGATGGTACTGGATATTATCCAGGCTATAAGATGGTTTTTACGAGAAGGTGTTAAGATCGATGTATCAGATAATAGGTCGAACCCATAAGTAGGTAGGTTGTTGAAAATGGGTATTCATGTTGAGTATCAGTAATCATATTAGATAAGGATTAATTAATGGGGATCACGTGAAATTCCTCCTTAGCGGAGATGTCCATATCTTTTTGTCGTTGATTAACAGCTGAAAGGGGAGCAACGACATGCCCATCAGAAGCTTGTGGAGGAACCATTTTTTCTTCCTACATCGGGTCATCTTACCGATATTTAGTCCAAAGGATAATATTCAAGAAATGTTTAAATATTTGTCAAAGGATCCACAAAGGTAATGCATAGTATGCCCCGCGTACCGACCCTAGAGTTGGTTCGCGATGCCCATATTTTGCGAACTAGTGGCAAGAAGAAGAGGTACGCAACATCCTGGTCCATGAGGCGATGACCAGTAGACCACGTACCAAGACCCTACATGGGTTCACATAATTCAGGACATAAGTAATGTTTGAAATGAAAATTTCAAATATTGAAGGATAATTCTAGTTTGCGAACCACTGAACCATGTATTGTTTTCTCAACACGGCCCTTCGTGACTTACTTTTTAAAGTTGTTAGAGTTTGGTTCGTGGTTGGGAAATTAGTTCGGGGATGATGGTGAGCACGGATGAGGATCAGTTCACAGAAGTCGAAGCTAGTTAGCGGATGAAGTGGTTCATGAAAGAAGTCATACACTTAGGTGGTGCACATAAGTAAGGAACACAAGAGCTTTTTTCCGAAGGACCCGGTAAAATACATGTTGTGTGGACCCCTTTATATAGGTTTGGTCCCCCACCAGGTCTATCTATCTATAAAAAACTACTCTATTTTCAAGACCGCTCTAAATTGGAATAGCCTCCTCTTCATTCTGATTGGACCCCATTATGATGGGGGAATTTGTAGGGTCCTGAAAAATATGCACAAGGGAAGGAAGATACTCCCTTAAAATTTATGGAAGAATCTACCCAATCTTCATCAATAATTTGGAAAAATATGAATAATGTTCATACGAAATGGTAATGAACCTAACTAGCCCGCGTATCAGTTCATCATCAGTGTTACGCGGCCAGTTCAGCAAACCATGCCACCCGCGAATGCTATCGTTTGCGAAACGGAGGTGGAGCTCTTACGTGGGCACAAAACAAATGGCCGACGAAGTAAGGTCGGACCAGTCCATAGTCACGAACAATGCTAACCATGACCTAGCCCCCCCCCCCTGCCGCACACTACATCATTCGCAAAATAGAGGCAGAGCCTTGTACGGTCGCGAAGCACCCCTGTGATTGAGTTGGTTCACGAGCGAGGTGCATTAAATATACCCCGCAAACCTCGGGTTGAATAAGTCATCCGTAGGCCAGGTTTTCTATCATGGTCCTCCACAAAAAGATGTCGCATTACCATAGATACAACCCTTTACCCCTCTATAAAAGGACTTCAGGAGGCAGAAGAAATGGATCGACCCATTGAGGATCATATTCTTGGTGATCGGCTGATTGAGGATCATATTATTAGATATCGACTCTTTGAAGGAAGGAAGGCATCAAAATTTTTGAGAAGGAAGAGGCTTTTGAGATATTAAGATTTCACATACCGTGAAGTTCTGATTTGAAAACCAGAAATAGGTATAAATTGGGGACGAATTGTTAAGAACATATGAATGCATAAGTAAATTGGTAAACCACAATCCTAAAATTTGTAAACTACAAACCATGGACCCTACACGGATGCACTCCCCATGAACCAGGGAGCCTATGCCCCTTCATTGATCCAGCATGCCGCGTAGCACCCCCCCTATGCAGGTGAAGTCCTAACCGGTGCTGCCCCCAGCCGCCACCACTCGATATGACTCCAGCACCGCATACCAATTTGGTACGCGTACCAAACTTGAAGCTTCATACCACTCTAGTAAAAAGGATTCACATAAGTCTGCATACCACAATGGTATGCTCATGGCCTCTCCATCCACTTAGAACCTACCTACATGAAGGGCACCACTCCGCATATGTCCATGTGGTCCACCAAGGCCTTTGGTGTTTCCATCCCCCAAGTCAGATAAGGCCCTTCCATTTTAGCCTAATCCCCCAAAATCCCTTCAGTAGCCTATCCATCAGCACCAATCCAAGGCCTCTCCTAAATCCATTTGATCAGCATGATAAAATCATCGAGCACATTAGCACACCCTCCTGAGTTCACATACCCATGGTAGGTGGAGACAAAGGGGTTACCCCGTCCCTTGAATGGATATCCGAAGCAATACTGGGTTCACATACCCATGATAGTCTAGAGTCTGAGCCCGATATCCCCTTTGTGCCTCTCCACTCTTCAAGATTGAGGGATCCCACTATATTTTCCATTCAACAAGAACCAACGGTGAGCACTTATACCCTCCCTTGAAGAGAGTAACAGGGCATCCCTCCTAGAGTAAGCCCCATACCATCCTCACTAGATGACAATAGCCTTTCCCCTTTCATTTGGTAGGGTTTATTGTTCTAAACCCTTTACCACCATACCATGTCCTCTACTGACATGAATTCTACCTTCATTCCCTCCTTGACACTAGGGGTAATGAAAGTCTCATGGTCTCAGCCCACCCCCTCCATCGTCGTCTTCCTCATATCTCCTTGGTAAAGAAAAAAGTGTGTGGCTTGCTGAATCTTTCACATTATCTTGTTTCTAAAACCGAGCATGACTCATGTGCGCTTATGGATTTGTGATGGTCATGGTGTTTGTACAATGATGACAGTAGAACAAACTATGTGGGTTTTTATCCCTATCTACAAAGTAGGGTATGTTGGAAACCTCTCGAAGGTTCAATCCCAACTCAGGTCACCAACCAAATTTAAGCCCCAACAATACCCCAACATGGGTTTCCAGTCACACCCTCGACAGGTGACTATTTTGTGTAATCCCTGACCTTCTAGAACTACGTATACCGTGATTCCCAACCAACCGGGATACATAAGAAACCTCCCTGAGTCATAAGCCCAATTTCCAAGTCTGAAACCCATATATCCTTATTAGATTGTGTCCTCGTGCCACTAGTGGGACCATAACAGGGCCCAGTAAATCATTTTACCTCGGGTCCTCTGGGACTCTTCGGCATATTTCCCACACTAACCTTGACTAGGTACTTATCGCCTAGACTTACTTGCCACATGACGTTAAACAGTATGGTTGGGTCCTTGTCACACACCCTTAAAAGGTGACATGTCCAATTAAGTGGGACTGAACTATGTGGATTCTGATTCCTTTCATAAGGATATGTAGGAAGCCTATATTATGGGTTTGATCCAAACACTCAAGTCACTCCCTATCCCCCATGGATGAAAATAAACTCTAGAGCTCCCAATTATAAGGATTGAGACCAATGCTTTCTAAACTAACTCAAACACCCCCAGAATCGTTAATCAAATGAGGGATGGTAAACCTCAGATGTAGATGGTTCTAAATCCCGGCATGTACCTGTGATTGGAATCCCATGAGTAATCTATGGATACTATTCTTGGGGATAAAACAATGATTATCGAACATATGAACATGCCTTAAATCTATAAGAGTCTCGGAATAGGTAATAATTCCCCCCCAAAAGGGTGCGATGAGCCCGAATTCACATCCTCTCGACCAATGTGAGTTCTTAAGATTCGTTGGCCATATCACCCAATAAGCGCCTATCTTTGGAAATAAGGTCCATGGATCATTTGATACAAGGACTGTTGGGTGTTTCTGGCTCTGCATATAAGCTCGTTGGAGACCAAGCAAAGTCATAGAGATAAGGAACCCAATAAAAATGATTAAACAACACTGACTCCCATTAATCAAACATGGGGACCGATCACGTCCCCTTCGCTAAAAAACAGGGGTCTTATCCATATTTATGATTTAATTTTTATTCTTTTATTTGTTTCATGTATCATATTGTGGTTTATTCCTTCTCATTACATATACCCCTCTTATTATTCTTTTTTAAATAGTAAAAAAACCTAGATGATTCTTCCCCATGCGTATATGCCATTGGCCAAAGCACATAAATATTGGTGTCCATTCTATTGCATTATTTTCTCATTTGTTTGACCTATAATCATTGAACGATTATCAAATATTAATTTTAAATTAAATTCTAATTTTGAATTGGAGTGTTTAATTTTAAAGAGATTTATGAACTCCTTTTTTGGTTCATTTTTCATTTCTATTACTACTTATTTGTTATTCAATCCTACTATTTTATTCATGAAATATATACGGAAATTTGGAATTTATTTCTCATATGATTTTTTTGAATATTAAAGTACTAGATATTTATATTCTTTTTATGATATTTTTTTTCAAGTTATGAATAATTATAAATGACACTGCAAGTGTTGTGTTGTAACCACTACCTTTTTGTGTTTTGTTCACTAACAGAATTCATTTTGAATTTGTTTCACTTATAAAAAATTGCAATTTTACTATGTTCTTACCATTTTATCAGTTTCATGTAATAAATTGGAAAGAAAACTTATATTCATATTACAGATTTTGATGAAACATGATACCCAATAGATCATGTGATATTGGACATGGATTGTCTCTCATGTAGGGGTGATCCCCCAAAAATGCTATCATAGCCTAATTGGGGTTTAATTTTACTTTATTAATATTATAAATCCCTTGATCATTTCTTTCGAATGATTTTCTAGTGGATTTTACCTTTTGTAGCATGATTTTTTGTTTTATTCAGTTTGGTAATGTTCACTATTGGGCTATAATATTAGTCTATTGTTGATAGTTTCTTTCCTTGATGTTTTATATTTTCATTGACTGTATCAGCCTCAAATATTCCTCTTGGAAGTGGATATCGATGTTTGTTTATGGTTTTTGGGTATGAATGTGTTATGTGTATTGTTGTCCTTTATTTGATAGGTGGTTGGTAATGAAGTCTTGACATGAAATTTTGTCTCTAGTTTCTGATTTTTTTCCTAGTAGTGGAGCTTATGTTATCTCTTGTGTGTTCCTCCACATCCTTTTAGGGATTTTTTCTCCAAGTATGGTCCGATAGCAGTTTTAGTGCTTGGGTGTGGGTTGTTTTTGGGTGTAGTGTTGTTGTTTCTTGATTGGTTAGCCACTAGGAATCTTAGCTTTACTATATAATCCTATTTAATGGATATGATTGGTTTTCTTGGAACCATGTTCCATTATTAATACTATACTAGAATGTGTGACATTTATTTGGTGTCTTTTCCCCAAGGTTTCTAACTAGTTCCTAGCCTTTGTTCTTGCGCATTATAGTTGTCCTAGGTATTGGGACTGCTCACCTAGGTCCTTGTAGTTTCCCTTTTGTTTGAGGATATCTCAATTTTGGATTTTTTTTGTGGAAAGCGTCTCCCTTGGTGGGGATTTTAAATCCCTATTTTAAGGATTTTCTTGTACCTTGCACTGATAGTCTTTCAATTAGAGTTTTCAGGAAGCGTGTATCTGTTTCAAAGTTGATGGTGCTTGGTGCTTCGATCCTCTTGTGTTTTTATGGGTTTAAGTGGATACCTATTTCAGTTTTTCCCTTTACTATGAATTATCTATCTATTTATCTCTCTAGGTTGTTTCCTTTTTCCTATTTTCATGATTCCACTATTCTAACCGATTTTCATTTTTTATGATTTCTCAGAGTTTTGTTTTTCCTTTATTGAGTTAATATCGATAATGATCAATATATTTTTGTTATATAGGAACATATGAGATATTTTTTAGACTAGTTGGCATGCTATTTTCTGGTCATGTATTCCTTAATAGAATCATCTCAGGGAGTGACCCATGTAATTTCATGTATGAAAATTATCATGAAGTTGTTTACAATTGTTTAATTTTGAGAATGTTTAATATTTGTTTAAAATATTATTAAACTTTGGGAAACATGTGTCACATTGATACCTGAAGGGGGGTTGTTTGGGTCATACTCATATTGTTTTTATCTTTTTAAGTTGTGATTCCCAAATTTATATTAATTTAGGGGGTGTGGAATCATTATGTGGTTTGTGATTTAATTTACCAGGAAGAGAGTGTGATGTTGTTTCATATTAAATTTTTCATGAATTTTAGTTTCCAAAGTGGAGAATTGTGAAATCTTGATTTCCCTGTTTAATTTTAAAATACATTTTTAATATGCATTTTTTTTAGATTCCTTGGTAGCTGGCTGGTGAGAACTACCCAATTGAGCTCCAACATTCATGTTTCTGCTCCAATCTATTTTCCACCTTTTCTCTCACATCTTCTATTTTTGGGATTTCAAGAGCCCTGTTCTCACCAGAAAAAAATTATGTTCAATAGATTCATTTATAGCATATTTTTATAACACTAGAGTGATGTGTAACCTTGTGGTTTTATTCCTTCACTAGAAAGTGAATGACGTTCGTTGATGTGGTTTTCCGAGAGTGAGGGGGGAGGAGTGAAGTGATGTTGTGAGTCGCATTTCCAATTTGGGTATTTCTCATTTATCCTTGAGAGAGATATAAATGAGATATCTCTTCAAGGAATGATCCATGTTCGTGGAAGGAGGAATTGTAATGAAGGCAGACCACAACATCGACCTTGCTTTTAATGAGTTTTACCAAGCCCTGGTTAATCCGTGTTACTGCTCATAGATATCGACTATGATTAGATGTGATGTTTCTGGTTCTTTAACATGTAGCTCAATATTTTTGGTTATTGTGGCCCATTTCATGGCCCATAGGAGTCGAATATGAGCAGAAGAATGATGCAAATGGTTTATTGTGAGCGATCAAGGACTTTGAGTACCCAATAACAACCATTTTAGCACAAAACACAAAGGTTATATACCATGTGATATTGTTCTCCTAGTAAGGGTATTCACAGTCTTGTTTCTGGATTCTTTTTTATTCTTGTATGTGTTGCATTCATCGTATTTTGTTGTCATCCTTTTCATTCTTTGTACTCCTGTTAATATTCTTTCTGCACAGTTAAAAAACCTAAGATGATTCTACCCACTGCACATAAGCCATTATCTAAAACATATAAATCATGGTGTCACTTCTATTTCTTTATTTTCACATTATTATACATTTTATCATTGAACGATGATCCCTTCATGAATTTAAATTCAATTATAATTTTGAATTGGTGTCTTAAATTTTGAAGGAATTTTTGAACTCCTGTTCATGTCCATTTTTCAATGCTAATGCTACTACTTTGTTATTATTTCATACTATTTGTTTCTAGAAACTTATATATCAATCTAAAATTCATTTCTCGTATTATTTTATTTATTTATTTTGAAGTTTCAATTAAATTATATTTTTATTCTGTTTATGATATTTTTTTCAAGTATTGAATTGTATTAAATGTCACTTCTTGTTATTACCACTTCCTTTTTGTGTAATTTTTACCACTGGAATTCATTTTGAATTTGTTCCTCTTATAAAAAATTCCAATTTTAATATATTCTTTGTTTTCTATCTATTATATGTAATATACTAGAAATAAACATTGTTTCTGTATTCATCCTTGATCCAACCACGGTTTGGTATTTGGGGCTCGGACCGTAACCTCAATAAAGATTCATTATCAGTATTTGAAATCAGTCAAAATCACCAAAATCATATTTTGATACTCACAGTACAGACTTGTTCAAGTTGATTTAGTGGTTCGCCAAAAATAGTGAAGGGACTCCAATCATTGATTCTAGGTACATCAATACAACACATATTCATCAGTGGATCCAAACCCACTTAGAGAAAACTCATGTTGAAACAACCTCGATCATCTTTCTCACAGTAGTTTTCATCTTCAACCCCATAGATCATCAACCAGGGTTCTGGATCAAAATTATACATTGTATTTAACCACTTGAATGAATATCGGTATTATTTCACCTATAGGTTTCATCTTTATTTCAGTCATTTGATGAACAAAACAAATTCATAGGTTTCCCTGGTTATTCTTTCCTATTAAGGTATATCAGAATCTCAATAGTTTTTTATGTTTACATATATGGATATATTTTCTCATTTTAATTCAAAAAAATGTAAGATAATTATCTTATTTGAGGATGATGATAATCTTACCCCCACCACATTGATAGTTATTATCTTATAGGGAATGATAGAAATTATCTTCCACAACCCAATATTTCTTTTACACAGATTAAAGATTTATCTTCCTTCTACAATTTCACTTAACCAAATTTTGGAAGATTATTTGATAGTTAACAATCAATAATAAAATAATTGAAAACAAATAAATCAAAACACTAAAATTTATACTTAAATAGATTTTTGTATTAAATTTACATCAGAAACAACAAAAATGATGTAGAAAAAATTTATAAAATGAGAGAAAAATCATATAAAACTTCTCAAATAAGAACCCCATATACCTAACCCATTATAGAATCCTTTATTTATATATAATCCCAACCAAGGAAGTATTTTTGTATAAACCACAAGGAGTTACTGAAAAAAGAGGCATGGTTCTTCAAAAATCACTTTTTTTTTATTTCATTAATCACCCCTTGAATTATTCTTATATATTTATTATATAATAAGATCAGTATTATAAATATACTAAGAAGTTTTCATGTTAATTTTATTACCTACAGTTTCACACACTTCAAACAAATGGGATATAGAGTCATCGTTCGTGTGTACGACAGACTACCGCCTCACGAACCAATGTCGTTCATTATTATATTAACACCATTAAAGGATAAGAACAATAATGGATTTGTATTTTATATATTATATATGTGATATTTATAGTTTCTGGAATTCTTTTATAACATATACCTTTATGTTTTCCATTTTATGGTAATACGATATCATAGTTTGTGGATGTGTGGACTACAACCTCCTCAAAATGATGTCATTCGTTCACAATTTACATGGAACGTATAAAGGTTGGATTTAATAAAAATATGTGATATATATGACATAAATATGATACTTTAATGATAATATATATATATATATATCATTTAATGTTTTTATTTTAATACAAAAAAATTGGAAAATGTTAAAATGTACATAAAACCTACCGTCTCCATGAACGATGTATTTAATTTCTTATCCCCAATATTATGGATTACTCTAAATACATATATAATAGATATATATAGTATTTAAATCAGGGTTTACATCATTCATATGATTAAATCATGTCCTTTTTAATAGGAATAAAAATAACAAGGTAAAACATACTCGAAAAACAAAGATATTATAACCAAAAATGATGAAAATAATGAAGTATTATTAATGGATGGGTAATAAGATATTATAAAACAATCATATATGATATTATAAAAATTAATAAGGTTTTTTTATAATTTCATAAATTTATTAAAACCATTATACATGTTTTTAAAGAACATTCAACTAAAGAAATCATAAGGTAAGGGACTTCTTAACTCAATTTCCATTCATTGGTTTAAAATTTTATATCATTCGCTAGGTTGTGACAAGAATATATGAGAAATGACCTCTAATTGTATTATTTCATATTTCCAATTTTATTTTGTGGATTTAAACCTGTCACAGATAATTATTTCATTGATTTATTCTCACTCCAATGATATGATCTTTGTAATGGGATTTGTAGTCTCGCTTTTATTTTTGTGAGACTTATTCCATATGCACCACTCGTTTATTTTATATATTGTATATACTTAACTTTTCACATTTAATATCATGAATGATTTATTCTTTAAGGTATTTGGAGTTTGAATTTTAATTATTTCATCTAAGTTAATTTGAACATAATGTTACCAAGTGGTAATGAAATTTTATAACTCAATTCTTTTTCATTGGGTTATATAAATTCATCATTGATGTTAATATTGTACAATTATTTGAGTAAGGAATTTTAATATTTATTGATGTATTTACACTTATTTTTTTATTTACAGTTGATACACATATTCAATTCACTAATTAATTCTCTCTTCAATGTTATTTCAATTTTAAGGTTTATTTCACAATCTCATTATAATCAATATTGTTTATTCATGAATTTATATTAAAGAAAATTACATAATCATGGTTTTATAAACCCTTTAATATTATTATAATTTTATTATTCATGATATTTTTCAAGTAATAATACCATTTTCACTCTTTTGTACTTAAATTTTCTTAGAAAATGGTTTTCAGAAAACCCAACTCCATTTCTATTTTCAGTCATAAATCTATTTTCACTCAAAAACATGTTATAATAGTGTTTTTAACCTTTTAAAAATTATTAATTAATAAATTTTTTATCCCTTTTTCATTTAAGGAATCCTATTTTCTCTTTCCAAAAAAGGCATTATTCTAACCTTTTTACGGTTTAAAATGAATTTTCTTTTAACCTTATACAGAATTACCCATCATCATTTCTTTGAAAATTCCTTTGAAATTTTACGAAGTTTTTTTTAAATGAAATGTTTTTAAAAGTTATTTTTAATGAAATGGTTTTAAAAAAAATTCTGAATGAAAATTATATTTTCCTTGTGAATGTTTTTAAAAGATCTTTTTATATTATTTCTATTCATCAATGAGAAACCCATTTATTCTTACCCCACATGAGATATGTTATACTGATACCAACCATATTCTTTCTCTGGATGGTTTATGATTTATTTAGATAAGGATAGAATTGACATTCAATTTCTTCATTCATTTTTGTTGTTCCCTTCAAATGTTCACTTTTTAGTGATCATTGAACATTAAATTTATCCCAAATGTCCAAATCATTTATCATAGATATTATTATTTCCTAAACAATATACCATTTTAATATACAGGGTTTACATCAAAATGTATTTGATATCTTGGGAAATATTGATAAATTCATATCTTTTAATCAATTTGGATTTTTGATAAGGCGCTTTTTTTATGAATTAAATCAATTATTCTATATATGATTAATTATTTTGATAGTTATGACATGTGTGGGGACTAGTTGTTGATATCTTCTCGTTACATCGGTAGTCTCATGGGATGAGTCAATTGGCAAGACTTTGTAGGGTTTTCTCCTTGTATGTTTTAAACTAACTTGTGAAATATCTTTATGGTAAATGAATCATGTATCTAGGAAAAATGAAATCCAATAATTAAGAATTACCTTCATCGATATATAGTTATTATTATCCATGAGATATTGACTATAAAAAAATGGATATATTTTATTCTCAGTTTATTGATTAAATAACATGTGTTTCCAGTTATTTAACTTGACATTTTTTAATGCACTTTATTTTTTATTTATTGATTATATGGCATGTTTTTTCATCTATTAACTTTACATATTGATTATTCTCATTGATTTATTAATTCTTCCATTGTACGTAAACCTTATTAAGAATTTGAGCTAACCCTTATTTTGTTTCATTTCCCCATGATTCCATGAAGTGTAATTATAAATAAAGGAAAGGTTATTATAGATAGAATTAAATTATCCTCAAATGAAAAATATGTTGAAATTTGTTTATTAATTTGTAATACAATATGCTTTCATGCATCTAGTTTAATAAGACTACTAAATTAATCTGTCTTTTGAGATGCATTTCCTTGTACATTATACCATTTTAAATATGGTATAACACCATATTTGGGCTCACTAGGGCTGGGGAACTATAGTTTGAATCAAATTAAGTATAGTAGAAACCTTGGAAACTATATTTATGGAAACCTAAGTATAACGCGCATCACAATGTGTGAAAATTTGAAAATTTATTAACATACTAACTACTATAATAGTGGAGAATACAGTCGAACCACAGAGAGAATGTGAGTAGACACTAGGAATATCCTCTAAGAAGAATGTTCAGACAGAAAATTTATTTAATGTGATTAACAATTAAAAATTCTAAAAATAAAATGAATACTTTAAAATGACTATTTAAATTAAATAAAACTATCTAAGAGAATTAAGATGGAATTGTTAGAATTATGATGTCTGTTCAGGTGCATGCAATTCCAATTATTTAATTTCCACATCTAAATATTTATTTATCCAATTATCGAAAATTCAATGTTCAATCAAAATACTATCAGGTCTCGTTCTCTAATGTTATAAAATATTCTAATTTTGACCCAAATTATCTATCATTTTTTTCTCTATCCTAACAAATAATTTTTAGGTCATTGTAGGGTCCTACAAATTCTGCCAAGGGATGAAAATAACCCCACAATTTTAAATTCTTTGAAGAAGGAAGAAAGTACTCATACATGTCTAGTAAGGTGAATAGACTCTAATTGAGTTGAAATCTTTAGGAAAAACTTGAAGGAATTCAAATTTTCAAAGAATATTTTGTGGCCCACATACCTTCACTAGTAAAGGTACACGGACCAGCTGGATAGCAAAACACCAGGTACGTGGAACGATTCGCAAACCGCTGGCCCGCGTGTCGATGGCCAGTGATCAGGATAGACCATGAACTGAGTCACGCATGAATTGATATGTGAGAGGACCATCCATGTAACATACCGCGAACTCATCAGTTCACGGACGAAGCGAACCCATAGGGTTCTGCGAACCATTATCGCAAACCGAAACCTTTGAAAATCCTAGTTGATTGAGTGTTTCGTGGGTCATAATATCCACATGGGCCTCTGTAAATGGTGTTGTATGCCAAATAGATACAAAGTGTCCTGATGCTCTATAAAAGGAAGAATAATAAAAGGATGAAGGACAGGTGAAGAAGGATTGGAGGGGACTCATAGGTTGGAAGAAAGAGTTTAGAGAGGACTTCGACTTCCGTCTTGATTCATCGGCGAAGCCCAAATCGTGAACCGCTTTCTCCATAGGTACAACCGACCACAAACCATAAAATGGGGGAAATTCATAATAATAATAGAATCGTGAACATATATGGTGAACCATGAACTATAGACTTCTCATGGATGAACTCCCTTCAAATGATGATCCCCCCAGACCCTCCTTCTAAAAGGTTCTCCACGTAGTGTATCACTGCATGGACTAAACTCAGCACCACATACTGCATCAGTACGCAGAACAAACCCAAAGTAGCATGGTGAGATGCATACCACTGTGGTACATAGTTTTATATACTCATGCCTATGTACCTCATTGGTACGTGGATGGACCCTCTACCCGCATACCACTATGGTATGTGGTGCCTCCCCCATCCGGCATAAAAATTCAGTACACGGAATGGGGTGTTTTTGAGTATTGTTTCCTCTGGTACCAACCTCACCCCTCTACTACCATCCAGTCCTCCATGATCCCTCCACTAACCAGTCCTCTGGAATTGGGAAAAATACTCCTCCAAAGCCACCAGACCCGTATGATCAGACCATCAGGTGTATCAGTGTGTCCCATTGAGTCTACATACCAATGGTAAACGGAGTCATGAAAACTCTCCCCATAATGGTTCAATCTTCTGGAATTCCTGTGAGGCTACATTCCCATGATAACCCAAAGTCCAACCTTGGGATGCCGATGTGAACCTCCCCATTATAGAAATTAAGGGGGGTCACTTGCTTTTCCATTCAATAAGGAATAGTGATCAGTCAAAGGGGCTATGTTCGCTCCCCCTGTAAGGAGGATGGAACTCCTCCCCTTCCCAAAACGTGCTCTGGGGCCCTCCCACTGAAGTAAGTATCCAATCTTTTGAGGCTAGTCTGCATGACCCTTAATTTCATCTCACATTAAAGGTTTCATTACTTCACGCCCTCACCCACAATTGCCCCAGCCTCTTCCACCACGGGCTCTTACTCCCCCACCAATAGGGGGAAGCATGTGCATTATTGAATCTTTCAAATACTCTTGTTTCTAACACCGATCATGGCGCACGTGGGAATAGTGTTTTGTGATGGTTACAACATTCAAACCATATAAACTACGAGAAACTTTATTTTCGACCAAATCAGGATACGTAGGACGCCTACCAAAAGGCCCAAGCTCAAAAGGGTGCCCATCCAAAAGGGTCCACCCAATCATGTCCCTCAAATGGATAGCTTCCACGCGTAAGCCCCACACTATTTTAACTATGATAACTTTTATTCCCCACCAAATCATGACCCTTAGGATGCCTTTTAAGACGCCTGATCTCAAAAGGGTGCCCATCTAAAAGGGTCCACCCAATCATGTCCCTCAAATGGACAGCTTCCAAGCATAAGCCCCACACCATCTGAACTATGAGAACATTGATTCCTAACCAAAGCAGGATACGTAAGATGCCTATCATAAGGCCTGATCTCAAAATGGTTCCCATCCATAAAGGTTCCACCCAACCATACACCCTCAAATGGGATGCTCCCATGCGTAAGCGCCACACCATCCGAACTACGTGGGTTATGATTCCTCTCCCTAGGATATGTAGGAAGCTCTACTTATGGGCCCAATCCCAACATCAAGTCACCTTATCTCCCCCTGGATGATGATAAACTCCAGAGTGCCTTATTATATGGCTCAAGTTAGCATCACCTCTGTAGCATCAAACATATGCATGCCTACGACGATCTTGCAAACCAAGAGTATCCTATGGACACACTCTTTGAGAATGAACCAAGGATTCAAAAACATATGAACACAATATTAATCTATAAGAGAGTCCCGAAATAGGAAACAATACTCCCCTGTAAGGGTACGGTGAGCCTAACCTCCCATCATCTCGACCAATGGAGTCCTTAGGTGTCGTTGTTTAATCATCAAACAACAAGATCCTGCCTTTGGAAAGTAGGTTCGTGAATCCTGGATACCATGGATGTTGGGAGTTCATGGCTCTATGAATAAACCTATCAAAGACCATATAAGGAAGTTATATCCGAGAAGGACTGATTTCCCAAGTTCTTTACCCCAATGCAATCACCTGATGGGGCCAACAGTTCCCATAGGGTTAGTTCAACCTTCTTTAAAGGATAATGACGTTGAATAGGTTGTAACAAAAGGAATGATGAATTCATTGAGAACATCTATCTATAGAAAAAGCGATGGGTTATGATCCTCGTCATTCCATTTTCGCACCACCTGGAAACGTGCCCCCTTAGAGGCAGAAAAAAAATGGTGAACCCGGCGTGAATCCTAAACCAAGGTGGTGATTCTACCCAAATGATAAAAGACAAAATAATATTGTACGTCAGACCATTTTTTTCACCCCAGTCCACGCAAAACGTTCCACCTCCAAGGTGGAAAAAAATGGTAAACCTGATGTGAATCCTTAACCAAGGTGGCAGTTCAACCCCACTCTTGCCCCTTCGCCCCGCTGCAAAAGAATATATGAAGGGGGTTGAGATGAATCACCAAATATGAATATGTTTAAAAGAATGATACTTTTATGAGGTTTTGTGGTCTGTATATCATATATGTATGTTGAATGTTCTCGTAGATAAACCTTCGATTCAAATGACACCCCAACGACCCTTGCAGACATGCACATTCGGGATCTCGCAGGTGGTCGAGGCCTCAATGAAAAGCAGGACCCCCTCTCCAACCCAACGTCTTCAATGCTAGGTATCCAACACGCTGATCAAATAGTAAAACTGAAATGGTACTCTCCCCACACTAGAGGTCACGAGACAAGCCATCCAGTTTGCAAAGGTCTTCCAACCATCTCTTCTGCCGCTGCCGGCACCCCAGCACCAAGCAGCCCCGATGGTCGTCTCAAACTGTTTCGGGATCCTGTACCTAGAAAATGACAATGAGTACCTCCTTTATATTAGGGAGGTAAATGAAGTCAATGATAAGGACTTCATCTTAACTTCACATGGGTATTACCCATGATCCTCCGCCAAAGAACATCGTCGCCAACACTAGACGACCAGGCCTCCTCCCACCAAAGAGGACCTTCTACCGAGGGCACCTGCCAAAGTCCAGGAGACCTGGGCCCCTCGGGCTGCCCACTAAGTGCAGAAAATATACAACCAGGAACACGCTATCACCCTAGTTTCTAAAGAGCAGATTCACCATACTAACATGGTGGTATTCAACGGGAAAAAATACGAATCTTCCCTCTCCACTTAAAACCACCACGTAAATAGAGTGGAATAATACGAGCACATGAACGTCCCTGCAAATTCTCTCTGGTCCCGCCATGCAGACAGAGTAGAAAACTACCGGTAGATGTAGATATCTACCAAGACACAACAAGCCCTCCATCCAAATAGGGTGGCACATAGCTATACACAGGCACAAACACCAGCTGAAACATTTCAATCATACAATCTAAATAGGGTAGCAATAGGCTATACGCAGGCACCAATATTCTTATGACGCATATCAAGACCACCATCTAAATAGGGCGAAAACCAAATATGAGCATAGTCAAATTCATATGGATGCATAAAAATCCCGTGAGACAAATAAAATGGAAAGCGAGCAGATGAAAATCCCTAATCATGAATATGAAGACCACCAGTAAAATATGGTGGAAACTGGAGAAGAAAAATTGTGACAGACTCATTCCTCTCTCCCGGTACAGGAGAACTGCCAGTATCTACTAGAAACTCATGGAGGATCGACGCATGCACCAACTCCTGCTCTGGCATTGGAATGGGCCTTCATACCTATTCCTACCAAATATGTATCCCAACACATCCTGGAAATGATGGAATATCATATGTCAATTCCAGACCATATCCTTCAGACATGCCAAGATATCATCACATCAGCAGAAAAGGCAAGATATCGGGCCCATGACCCAGTTTCCTCGAACTGAATGACTCACTCACAAAATGAGTTAGTCACTCTGGATCAGTTATGCATCCCTACTCCAGTACAATAGGTTCTACAATAATATCCCATGATATAAGGATGATTAGATCAGGAAAAAATACCCATTCCAATTGAGGGATGACAGTCCAACATGGGGGCCGCTCCAGGGAAGGCATATATCCCTGCCAAAACTCAAGATGCATTTCGGCGTATACTGACAACATCATAGGACCCAAAAGACTGGGAATCATATATGGTGGCCATCACCAATAATAGATGGCCCCGGTTACCCACAAGAGAGCACCGAAAAATGAAAGGTGCCAAAGAAAACTGGAAAATGAAGAGCACGTACATGATCCTTATCTACTGGAAGTCGGTGTTCTTGAAACCCTCAAACATATATTAAAAACGTCTCAATACCTTTTCCTTGCATTAATAAACTATGGAATTGATAGCAGCAGTTGCGAAGGTCCTCCACGCAATATTGCTACTAACAGCTCTGAAGGTCCTCCACAGAGCACCCATAGGGGCTAACTCCATGGGCCATGAATGATCGATCATGAGGGCCTATCTCTTGATGCGCGTCGGGATAGTCCTCCCCTAGACCAGAAGATCAAATAGTATGAAGTCCCTCACATTTTTGTCATCTGCATGATGGGCCTCCCTTGGGTATATGATGTAGATATGCTTCTCCCTATAGTCGGACATCAAGTCATGATGGTATTCCTCCCCATGATGACAGTCATTACAAAGTCCCTCCCCACAATGAAAGCTTCTATGAAGGTCCTACCCATAGTAATGCTAAGAAACAAGAAGGTCCTCCCCTCATTACAGTACATCCTGAAGGCCCTCACCATGATACACACTGCAGAAATTCTCCTTACAGCCAGGTATCAAGTCTTGATGGTAGTCCTCACCATCATGAAGGTCATTGCAAAGGCCCTCCCCCAATGATGGTTACTATGAAGGCCCTCTCCACAGTGACATCAGGAAGCAAGAAGGTCCTCCCCTTGCTACAACAAATCTTGAAGGTCCTCCTCAGGGTCTATGCCGTAAGGAAAATTTCCATGGTCGGGCATCAAGTTGAAATAGTAGCCCTCGCCATTGTAGCACCAACTTCTAAGGCCATCCGGGAAATTAAAATTCATATTTGCAGGAAGGTCCTCCCCTTGCCGGGACAAATGTGAGAAATCCATCCTATGCTGAGCCACTTGGAAAGGAGTCAGACACATCAGGCACTCCATATATAATGATTAATATTCTTTATCAACCAGAGGATGGCCCGGGGCCATACTCATTTTCTGAGCCACCCCTATGTCGTCCGCAAATAAATAAGGATCCCACCAGCCCGATCTCTAGGAATGAAATTATTAAGATGAAATTGAGATAGGTATATCAAGTAGATGATCCTCCAGAAGAACAAAAACATGATATGTTACTTGTGAAAATTAAACTAGATAGGGATAATATACTAGTGATGTATTGTCCTATTTCCACCTCTCACTTTGACATACTGGGAGTGTTTTTGGGGGAATGCACACATGACATTCACCACAAAATATGGACAACTCTTAGTTAGATGAAAGAAAAATTCATACCCTATGAAGGGTATGTGAACCATGTGAGCTCGATAGAGGATATTTTCCATCTAATTGACCTGGAAACCCTCTCATCCACAAGGCATCCACATTCATAAAGGCAAAAGAAAAACCTTGAACTGGCTTGCCTCCATGAACTGCATTAGTTGTGTCACCTCATTGGAAACACCCTTGCTGGAGTTCACATTCGAGGATGGGGAGAACATGGATCTCTACACTTCACCCCATGTCTCTTCTAGCAGGCCCCATTGGAAATGACATCCTTTAATGTCATCACTCAGAGGAAGCAATCAAAGGGACCCCCTACTCAGAAAAGATGGGATACTAAACAAAAATTGTCCCTGAGTATGTCTCAAAAGCATCGAGACCTAAGAGATCAAGCCATATAAAAGATTTTGAGTTAGGAAACCAGGAACATCTAGTAGGATTCCTGCCTTAGGGAAGCCAACCAGAAAGCAGTGCCCATGTCTTGAAAAGTCCATAGACTACATGCAGGCCCAATTTCATATTTGGCTCACACTCATGTAAGAGTACGTGAAATTGAAAGGGTGGAAGTAATGGAATCTACCATTGCAATACGGGAACAACCCCAGCCCACAAGGATGGGGGAATTTTTAAATCAAAATGCCCCCATTAGACCAAAAAATCTAGGTTGTAATGCATCAATAGAAGAACGAGAAAAACACCATCCCCTAGGGTTTCTGGAATTTTTACCTCAAATCCCCACACAACGGACGTCCTTCTTCCACTGTCTAGGAAGAACGATTGATATAGGAGTCACCAATTCCACCCATTTTCATAGTTCTCACCCTCCAAGACAAAGGCGCATTACAAGGTCGGACCAGGGGTCCCTTTGGGTCAATAATTGCCAAGAAGCCTAAACAATACCGCAGAATGGGAGGAGAAAGTCCAATAAAGGGCACAAGAAGCCTTCCCACCATTTGGCACCAGGTACACCACACCGAATGCGGTATTCCTCAGTGAATGGGGTAAACTTCAACCCCATGAAGATCACTGAAAATTATGTGGAGGGAGAGAACATGAAGGAATATGGTTCCCTACCATAGGCATCCCACTCCGAGCCTGATGGAGTGCATACCTAGAACCAGATAGTGATCCTAAATTTGGGTGCCCCTTCAGCTAATCTGTCGCTTCCTCCCCCAAGAAACTCCAACAAGGAGAAGAATAAATCCAAGGTCATCTATGAACCGCCTCCTCCTCCCCCTGCAAATTCATCCCTCACCTTCAAGGAAAGGTTCACCAAGTAGGAGTTAGAAATAAAAGATCTCAGAAGAATTAATAATGATCTACATAGAGGGAGATACCTTTCCGGATGGGTTCCCTCTACATAACATCTGTATGTGCTCCCAGAAGAGGTGCCCATACCATAAGAACTTATCCCGGTGAATGAATCCAATCTCAGAGGTCCGTTAAACTTGGATATGGATGGACATCAAGACATTCCCCTGCTAGGAAGATAGCCAAAATATATTCAGGTAAACCCACAAATAATACCTCCATCTAGGTATCAACCCCAAAGTCCAGCAACATCGGCATGCCCATTCTTAGCCATTATCGCACCATTTCAAGCTCATGCCTAATAGGATATCAATCAAGGGCTCTTAAACATCATCGAGAAACTAACCTCTCGATTAAAATCCATGGAGGGGCATCACGCTCCGATACAACTAGAGTGAAAACCCTACCTTGAGTGTGTTAGTAATGTTTCACCACAACCAAACATCAAAAACCCCGTATTCCCATTATTCAATGGAATGGGGGACCTGGAACATCATTTAATGCACTATGCCTCTTATTGTGACCCCATGATGGGCACTCTAGAGCAGCAAGAAGTAATAGAACTCTGGTGCTTCGTACGAACCCTATAAGTATTAGACTTTAGGTGGTATACTAGCCTGCTAGCCAATTCAATTACAAGATGGGAGGACCTTTGGTGATAGTTTCTCTTCCAGTTTAGTTCAACACGGCCTAAGATGATAGTCAATGACCTCATGAACTGCAAGAATGAGATAATGAGAGAGTATCAGACTTCATTTCCATAAGGAAAGGCCTGACTTATTCCTTGAATCGACCACTCCCCCAAGATGAGATGCTCACCATGTGCATCAATAAACTTTAGGATGAATTGCGAACACTTCTCATCCCGGTGAAGTATGAAAGTGAGTTTAGAGACTTATCTACCATTTTTTAAAGGATAGAAGACTCTTTTCAACATAACAATATTAAGTCCTGAGTGGCCATATCGGCCCTAGGGAAAAGAACGGGAAAAGATAAAGTGACTTATGTCATTCTTAAGCCACCCCCAGAATCAGATTCAGTTTCATGGCCCCCACTGAACCATGAAGGACCCCCTAGACGCCAACAACCACCCCCTTCTCGACAAGAAGAGTGACGGGGTTCTACAAGAAATCAGTTCAAAGAAAAAAGAAATAAATTTTACTCATTCCAAAATGACCAGGTCTATGGCTATTTCATAGACTCTATAAATTGCCATTCTCTCCAGATACCAGATCGAAATAAATCCAATGAAGTGGGTCTTGAAGAGCATCCATATTATTATCCCTATCACCAAATACTAGGACACACCATCCATGAATTCTTTGTTTTCAAGGATCTCCTACAAAAGATAGTTGATTCCAGGCAATTCAAGTTGGGCCCGCCACCAACACAAGTGGCGTGTGTTTCCACCTCAGACTCAAGTGAAGAAGAGGAGTGAAAAATAGTTTCCAACAAGAAGGAGAAAAATTTTGACAACTGGATTACCCAGAAGATAGTCAACCGAGTCCATGGAATCTTCCAGGCGTAGTTGAAACAACCAACTGTGCCCCCAAAATCTCCCAATACAACACAACCATCCTCCTCAGCCTCACGGTCCTCTAAAGTCCAGAAGGGAAGAAAGTAAGAGCAAGAAAATGAGCTGAAACTAAAGACTAAGTCAGTGTTGATAATTTCGAACTTCATGCCAATAGACTTGGTTCAATAGGCACTGCCCCAATAAACAGTACAACGGGCACCACCCCATGAAACGGATCAATGAGCACCACCCCTCCAAACAGCACCATCAAAAGGAGATAATCAGGAAGAAACAATGCCAGATCAAGAACTAATCATTGGTTCCATTAATGTTATTCACATAATTGATCCCTTCTCTAATTTAGACTATGGCCACAAACATGAATCCTCTGCAACCAAATAGAGATCTAGAGGAAGAGGCCACAGAGTTCGGGGGTTTCCTAGAAGGCATGATCATGGAAGGATTCAAATTCTTGGCCACACCATAATCCAAACCCTTAACATCGCAGAAACTCACAGAAGGACCCTCCAACAGATGCAATAAGAACCAGAGTGCTCCTTCTCCCCTATTGGAAGAAATCAAAACCCAATTATCTTAGAATATCCATCAAGGGAAGAAAAAATACCAAATCACCCAAGGAGTATAGGCAGACCAGTTCATCCAAACATGGGAAAGGCCATGGCACCAAAAGAACTGATCATCAAAGTTGAGCAATATACATCCAAATATCAAACCCCTAAAGTTTCAGTGAAAGAGCAACCCTGAGCCAAGAAGCACCGTACTTTAGAAAAGAAGTATGGTATTCTAAATCAACTGGCTTTAGTACCAGAAAATCTAATAATCCAGGATACATTGAGTCTATCCTTAAATCTTAGGTAGGCACTTATTGAATCCTTGCTAAAACCCCAAGAGTTTTAGGCTGAAGTAGCAGCAGCCAAAGTTTATCGAACAGAGACTAGTCCTGAAGAACGTCACACCATCATCTCCTTCACAGATAGGGATGAAGATGCTATTATACAAGGGCACATAAAACCCTTCCATGTGTCTGGAAAGATAAATGGAATTGAGATCTGGAGGATCTTTATCAAAAATGGCTCTAGAGTCAACCTCCTCATGCTATGAATGCTCTGTCGGTTGGGCTTTGATAAAGACAACTTGAAACCCTTCACTACAACTCTATTGTGATATGACAAGGGTGAGAAGAAACCGTTGGGGAGAATCAAGCTTAAAACTTGGCTCAAATATCTCATGTCAGATTCTGAGTTCCTAGTGGTGTGGAAAAGTACGGCCTTCAATGTCTCATTAGGGTGGCTTTGGCTTCATCATCATGTTGTAATTCCATCATCATACCACCAGTGCATCAAATATTGCATCAATGGAAAAAATGGGATGGTACACACTGATAAATCCTTGTTTGAGTCATGTGAGTCGCATTACATTGATGAAGGGTTCTATGAATCAGAATAAAACATCTTTTGGCTGGTGATATTGATTGGATAAATGCCCCAAATGGATTGGAAACGACTCCTTATGACCACCTCCAGTAGCTTGGGAGAGAGTAATTACTACCCATCAACCATGTTGAATGCATTGGTACAAGTCTAGATGCAGACTCAATCGTCTCTATGATCTACTCTGCAGCCATTGAGACCAAGGGCCCAGAAGTGTAGGAGAACTCCCACGTTGATAGGAAAAAAACTATCAAAGATTCTCTCAACCCGTCCTCCGGACATCAAACCACCCTTTCCTCACACACTAAGGAAAAAGATGATTTCTCTCCCAGCATTGAAGAGTTTGTCTCAATAATACTTTCTCTATCAGAAGAGGAAGATGAGAAAGATGATGAATATGATGAAGATGATGATGATGATGAAGAAGAAGAAGAAGACCTCAAAGATTCCCCTTCTGCATATGAAGAAGGTGTATCCACCACAATCGATGAATTTAAGAAGATAATCTTGGGAACCAAAGACAACCCGTGACCCACTTTGATAAGTGTGGCCATGCCTGTCGAGGAACAAGCGGCATACACTTCCTTCTTAAATAATAATTAAGACACGTTTTCCTAGAATTGCATGAAAATTCCATGCCTCTATCTTGAGGTCTCCACTCATCATCTGGGATAACCAAAAGATCACCAGGGCTATAAGAATATAGCTAGAAGGACCCACCCAATGCATACTACCAAAATAGAGGCTGAAGTTGAAAAGATGATCAAATACAACTTCATACAGGAGGTCCAATATCAGAATTATTTGGAAAACATAGTTCCTGTCAAAAATAATAATAAGCATATTAGAATCTCCATTGACTTCAGGTTCCTTAATCATCATTTCCCAAAATACGACTTCCTGATCCCAATCATATAATGTTTGATCGACATAATAATAGGATATGAAGCCCTCTCTTTCATGGATGGCTATTCTGGATACAATTAGATCTAGATGGCCTAAGGATATGACGAATCTACCACTTTTAGGTCCACATAGGGAGTGTTCTATTATAAAGTGATTCCCTTTGGCCTAAAGAATGTTGGCACCATATATCAGTGTTCCATGCATCACATCTTCAATCCCTCCTTAGGAAAGTTTTTCGAGTGTTATGTCGATGACCTAGTGGTTAAATCATGACAACGCTCGAACCACCTGGCTGATCTTGAAACTTTCTTCAACAAATTGTGACCGCACAACTTAAAGATGAATCCCCTGAAGTGTGCCTTTGGTGTTACCTCAAGAAAATTCCTTAGCTTCTTCATATGCCATCGTTGCATTGAAGTCAACCACGAGAAGACAAAAGTCATTCATGGCATGTACCCACCTCACAACCACCCCAAGTTGAGAGGTCTCCAGAGGCACCGCACCTACATTCAGCGCTTCATAGCCAACCTAGCAGGTAGATGATTACCTTTCATCATACTCATGAAGAAAGGATTTACGTATGAGTAGGATAATGATTTTCAAGAAGCGTTAAACAATATCAAATGATATCTCCTATCCCCTCTAGTGTGGATGCCACCAATTGATTGGAGGCCACTAATTTTTTATGTAACCTCCTTATAACGGTCATTTGGCACCTTCCTCATGCAAAAAAAATGATGCCGATAGTGATAACAGCCTCTACTACCTCATCCAGATAATGATAGATAATAAAACTTAGTATTTTAAAATTAAGAAGAACTAACTAGCCCTAATATTCGTCGTTCAGAAGCTCAGGCATTAAATGTAGCACCATGAGGTCCAATTGGTCTCCTGATACAACCCGCTAAAATATATCCTCAACGGTCCCATGCTAAATGGGAACGCATCATGATGTGTGGTCATCTTAAAATAGTTTGGCGTACGGTACTTGTGCCAGAAGGCCATAAAAGTCCAAGAGTTAACAGACTTCCTATTCGAGCACCCCTCAAAAGAAACAACACTATTGGATACCAAACATCCAGATGAAGAAGTGTTTTATATCTAGGAGGACCCCTAGACATGGGAAATGTACTTCAATAGTGCTTCCTGAAGCCCGATGGGGAAAAGGATGGAGTATCCCATGCTAAAAAAAGTGGGTCTGAGAATTATACTCATATCCCACAAAATTTTTGTCTTGACTTACTCTTTTATGATTTTGGAACGGTGTAAAAATAATGAAGTAGAGTATCATGCCCTCATTATAGGCCTAGAATTGGAACTTTAGGTTCAATCCAAATGCCACAAAATAAAGGGTGACTCATAGCTAGTCATCAAATAGGTCAACGATGACTATACCATCAGGAAAGAGGTATTGATACCCATGATGAACCAAGTTTGAGAACTGATGGCTGAATTCCTATAAGAACCAACATTGACCTATGTCCCTTGGTCACAAAATTCTCAAGCTGACACTTTGAAAAATGCAGCCACAGCCTTGGACAATCCAAACCAAGATGAAACAATGGTTAGCATTTATCATCGTCAAATGGTATTTCTATTCATTCAGAACAATACAGTGAAAATTGATGAAATTATCCCCATCTCTTAACTTCATGGTCATACAACCGGTTGGATGACGCCCAATACAAATTACCTTCAGAATGGGGAACTCCCACCAGATAGGGATAGAAGGGAGCAGGCCCAAAGATGGGCAATCAATTTTACCTAGTACAATGGGGTAAACCATGAAATGGTTCTCTAAAAATGAGGCCTTGATAGAGTCCTTCTCAGCTGCATTAATAGAGAAGAAACCACTACCGTCATGAAAGAAGTGCACGTCGGAGCTTATGGAGCGCACCAATCAGAAACTAAGATCCCTCACAAAATCTGAAGGCTTGGGTATTACTGGCCCACTATGATACATGATTTCACCATATTCACCAAGAAGTTAAATTCCTTCCAAGTTCATTATAATTTTATACACCCCCCCCCCCCACGGAGTTACTTCATGCAGCTAAGTACTCCTAGTCATTCCCCACCTGGGGGATGGATGTTGTGAGACCATATCCTCAATCCACATCCAGACCATTCAAGTTTATAATCATAGTGGAAAAATTCTTTACCAAATGGGATAAAGCCACGCCAATTAATGATGTTGGGGTGAAAAACATCTTCAAATTTCTGAAGTCCAACATAATCACCATATTTGGTGTCCCGTATACAATTCTGACGGACAACAGCACCATATTCTGCTCTGCTGAGTTGGATAAGTTATATCAGGAGTATGGAATTAAATTCAATCATTCGTCCTATTACCACACGGTAGCCAATGGGAAGATATAGTCTTTTAACAAGACTATGTCCAACATACTCCAAAATATGGTTAATAAGGTCATAAAATCTTATCCAGGAAATTTCCTTCATGATTTATGGGCTTATCAAACCAGGACCCGCACTGCCACCCAAGCAACCTCATACTCACTAGTATATGGGGAAGAGGTGGTGTTACCTATTGAAATCCATGTTCCATCAATTTGTGTGGCCATCTGAGATCAAGTATCCATGGATGAGCAATCCAAAATACGGTTTGATGAATTGTAGTGTCTAGATGAGAAAATGATGCACACATTACACCATTTGGAAATCTATCAAAACCGGATTGCATGAGCCTTCAACAAAAAGGTTCACCTTCGATATTTCCTCAAAAGAGAAATGGTGTTAGTCCTCAGAACCCCGATGATACTTGGGAAGAATCTCACAGAGCTTGAACCAAAGTCGGAAGGACCATATGTCATGCATAGGGTCTATTCTAGTGGAGCATACACCATGATATCAATGAACGAATATATCAACACATCTCCTATAAATGTGAAGTTCTTGAGAAAATACTTTGTGTAATGGAAAAAAACCATCAAGCTAAGGTCTAAACTCTAAGAACATAAACTATGAGTAATAACCAAAAAATACAAGACAAGGTCCAAACTCTAAGACCGCGAGTAATAGCAAAAACAAAACCAAGCCAAGGTCAAAATACTAAGACCTTAAACTATGAGTAACAACCAAAAAAAACCAAGGTCCAAAATCTATGACCCTAAACTATGAGTTATAATCCCCCCATGAAGCCAAGTTCCAAACTCTAAGACCTTAAACTATGAGTCGTTTTCCTTTCCACATGACATTAAACTGTAAATAACTTGTCCCTGAAATATGACATTAAAATGTGACTCATGTATTTGTGGTAATACCTTAAACTACATGGCACAAAGTGTCTTAATCGTATGACAATAAACTATGTGATCTCTCACATAACTATGTGTGTCTTGATTCCTATCCATGTAGGATACGTAGCAACATCTCGATCCTCGATCTTCACCCAACCCCTTCAAAAAAATGCCTCTATCCTACCTCTTACCTACGCATATTCTTAAGGTAAAGCCTTATCACTCCTTGTTTCTCACATCAAGTATAAATCATGTGACCTTAGGATCAGTGGTAGGGATTCTCTTATGAAATTAATCTATGAAGTAACATGATAGACCTGGAAACCGTGATGGAAATAATGAAAAGGTTCCTACCCCTAGACCGAGGCAAATCGGTACGGAGTACATACAAGACTACGTATGGCTTGATTCCTTCCCCCGTAGGATATGTAGCGACCCCTTGATCCTTGATCTTGGACCATCACCCACAAAAAAATGCCTCCCATCAAATTCTTTTCCTCCCACACATTCTAAGGAGACTCTATGACCACTCCTAGTTTCTCACATCGAGTATAACTCACGTGACCTTAGGATCAGTGATAAGGATTCTCTTATGCTAATAAATTGTAGGGGAATATGGTAGTCCCTACACCCATATCAAGTGAAACAAAAATGCCCTCATGTGTCCCTATGCATTGGGAAAACATTTTTAGGGAACTTTTAGAACTGTGTGTGGATTGATTACTACTCTCTCAGGATGTGTAGTGAAGCCCCAATTTGTCATCCCAGCCCAGACATCATCATCAAAAAAATGCCCTCAAGTGTCCCTGCACATTGAGCAAAAAATTGTAGGGAACATTAAGAACTAAATGTGTCTTGATTCCTAGCCTTTCAGGATACATAGTGACATCCAGATTTTGCATCCAGACCCATCCACCATCCAAAAATTCCCCTTCCCCCCAGATGTAGGTTAGACTTGATGGGGAGTCCATGAAAGGTCCTATTGCATGACAATAAACTGCGAAATTCTTCAAGAGTTATATGTGAACTAGTCCTTAGTGTCATGAGATTCCACACATGCCCTTCAGTCCTGATAAGTCAAAAGATTCAACTTCCCCCTCTACATTTCAGCCAGACCTATATAGAATCTCGAGTAGTTCACAGTTAATCATGGTCTGGGTATTCTCATGTTCCTAGGCACATCTTTCCAATTTTTCAAACTTCATAATCCAGAAAAACTTGGATCCCCATAATCATTCAAGGCCATCTGAGATGGAAGACTGGTGTCCTACATACACCTTTTCTTTACTATGCACATCATGCCCCGGTGGCTCTGCATATGCTTCCCACAAAAACTGCCATCAATCAAAGGAAAATTCATCCCCAAGAGAGTCCTCTCATATCACAGTACGCCCAATGGCTTCCAATCCCTATGTCATCCCTCATGATTCACATTTCCCCCAAGATTATGGTTTAAACCTTCTATCATCACTCACATATAAGAAACATCAGAATATCATGATTATGATTAACGTAAAACAATTAAAGATCTTTATGATAGAATAATCTTCCTTAAGGCATGACTCTAAACTGCACAACATCATGTCATTACCGCACGACATTAAACTAAAAGGATAAAATCATCCTTGATGTACGACGTTAAACTATATAACAATGAGTTAAGCTCAAAAGTTCCCTCTAATGTTGATTTTTCTATTCCTAAGTAATGATACAGAATCACTGTAATCCTTTGTTTCTCATATCGATCATAGCTAACATGAGATTAGGGATCTTAGCGAGAGATAAACCATGATATTATAGAAAATTAGCCCAAGAATTTGGTCCTACTAGCATGACCCTAAAAGACATTTCACGATTCCCTCCCCCGAGAGGAACCCCATGTCATGGCCATGTGACAATAAATGACTAGGTATCCCAAGGAGGGAACAAATGCCTCACCCTACGTACGAGTTAGATCTACATAAGGGGAACCTAATTACATGAGAAAATCGAAGCCCAAGTTTCACCAATATGTCCAGATACACTCCTATCATACCCTAAACTCCGTTCTTTGAGTGATATTGAATTCTCATAACCCTCCAAGTCCATCTAAGATGGAAGGTTAGTGTCCTGCGGACACCTTTGTTTGACTATGCACATCATGACCTGGCGGCTCTGCATACGTTTCCTACAAAATGACTATCAATCATAAGAAAATTCATCCCCAGGAGAGTCCTCTCCTATCTCAGTATTCCCAATGGATTCTAAGATTCATTTCATCCCTCATTATTCAAGGCCCCTCAAAGTCATGGTTTATTTTTTCATCTTTACACGCATCCTAGATATATCGTAACATGTGGGATCAATTCATATCAGGTTAATTTTGAGGTTTCTAAAGGTACCCCATACATATGTATGAAGTTGATTCACATACAAAAGAAGAGTTACGCCACTCATTTTTTGGTTTCCCCAAATAATCTTAGTTAAAATTCCCCTTTTGGATGCTCAGGTACACCCCTTGTCGAAGGTCACATACCGTATTTATAAAGTTCCTAATCTCTATAATCTTCCATATCCATCATAAATGGAAGGATAATGTCATTTGGACACATTTTATTGACTATTCACATCATGCCATGGTGGATCTGCATATGTCACCCACAAAATTTTCCACCAATAAAAGGAAACTTTTTCCTCAGGAGAGTCCTTCCTAGCTTTCATACACTCAAATGAAATTCATGTCTTGTCACACCCCAGATTTGGGAAAAATCATAGATAATGCCTTATGTACTTCCTTCTCTTAAAGTTCCCCTAACATAAAAGAGACTCTTAATTGAACTGATCATTCACCAGATCTCCCTCATGAAAGTAAGAATCATGCAGGAACAGTTGTCCACTCAAAGCTGACATGAATGTACCAAATGTTTTCAGACACCACTATAGAGACCCGAAGCTTGACGTACATAGACATTACATTACTTTTTCGGAATACTTAATACATAACAAAAACAGACACACAAGGATCGTAATAGTTTATTGTCTTTGAAAACTTGGAACATAATCTTCTAATCGTGGTGAAAGATCTTCAACATCTCCCATAAAGATCTTCCACTTTTTTTTCCTTACCTAAAACCTTTCTTTTGATCCTGGGGGAAAATAAAACATAAAAAGGGTGAGATAAAATTCTAAGTAAGGGTAAGCATGGATAAAATAAAACCTACCATATACATTTGAACTTAAAAACATGAACATAATGTTTAAACATCAAAATCTTGAGCAACGACATAAAACATGGAAGTACATAAGGCATAGATCATAATGGAACATAAACCATGATAAAATAGAATGGGAATAAAACATGTAACCATGGCATCCATTAAGCACATGTAATTATTTCCATAGTAGCCAAGGCATTGCTTCCAAGACCATCTTAGTGGACAAAGTCCCATTCTGAATCGAGTTCACTCCTCGTTTCAGTCCTGTAACACCGAACTGGATTACCTTACCGTTCCAGCCATGTCTATATCATGAGATATAAAATCTTTACCCAATGCATTGGAGGGATATATAGGTCCCACCCATCTCATAATGAAATCATTCTTACTTGTGCCACAAAATAAACTTAAAACATTCATCTTAACCAAAGAATAAAATGGGTTTCATAAACATCATCCCATCATTTCATAATCCATATAAAACAAATGGACATTTCATCATAAGAAAATTGAACCATGTAAATCCTAGAGACATTAAACTTGAAACATACACATATCAAATAATGTCATCTTAGATGAAAAATTGTTTTGATAAAACACTTGAAAAGAATTATTGAGGAAAATATCTTTTCTTCTTCAAAATCATTCTCTTTTCACAAAATGTCATGCAATTTTAAAAAAACAGGATTTTGTTGAAAATAGTCATGAAATATTTTTGAGAGATCTTCATGAAAATAAGTCTTTATAAGACCGTAAAAATCCGTTCGTGCCGTATAAGTTAAAAAAACATTCTTCTCGTACTTTTTCCAGAAAAGTCAAAAAGTACCTCACAACGTAAACAAAAGGAAGATTCCTTACATACCATGTAGTAAAATTAAAAAATGGGTAAAAAGGACTTTAAACATACATGAAAACACTTTTATAAAACATGGACATGGATGATATAAATAACCCCAGTAAATACTTACTAATAATAAATCTCGGATAAAAATGAGATTTGCAAAATTATCCCTTACCTTAGGTCTGATATGCTTCGTACGTATCCGAACCTCCTGTATAATGACTTAAATAATGTCATTGACTTATTACAGAATCATATTCATTATTATGATATCATATATGGTTCACTTATGACTTTATATTACCCTTTCTTTTGTAAATTCCATGTTAAAGAACGTTTTGGGTAAAATCGTTTCATTTGTCGTCCGTGTTTTGACTTGTAATTATCCATATGATTACTTAGATCGTGATTAATTAATTCCATAATATAAAACATGATTTATATATAATATATATTCATAATATACATATATATAATATATCGATAAATGGAAAGAAATACACCGTTCATGGAGACGGTAGGTCGTACGTACGCATGAACGTTGTTTTCGTTTCCTCATTGAATTGAATGGAATTAATTAGATGACATACATATATATATACATAAATCCAGTATCATTATTATGTCATATATTTCATGATTACTTATTATATTTACTTTATAATAATTCATGAATGGTTAATCATAGAGAATGAATCTCATCGCGTCGTGGAGACAGTATTCCTTACGTACGCACGAGCGATGATATCGTTCCCATGATCGTGGAATTTTATTGGAGTGTATGTATACTATTAAAAAATCAATATCACTTTACAATAATCATATATAGTTATTATTTACACCATTATACCCATCCAAGTAAGGTGGTGGTGGAAAATAGATTACACCACGGCGTGGAGACGGTATTCCGTACGTACGCACACGCGGTGATTTCGTTTTCCATAGGATGGATAAGAGGTGAAATAGGGTTGTTTCATATTTATAATAACATATCAGTATATTAGGGATACTGATCTTAGTACCACATAATGAAACAACTAAAGAAGAGATAGTAGAAGAAGAATGGAACATGAAGAAAACGGTAGAAGGTATTACCTCTTTCTCGAAGTGTCTCCTTTAAACTTTCTCTTAAGGCACTAGAGTTGGTCTTTTGGGAAGACCAGTACCTCTAGTAGGTTTCTAAGAAAGTGGGGAAGTGAAATTGGCAGGGGTTGGCCGAGATTGAAGGCTCAAATTGGTGTGAGGAAGAGAGGGAGGAGGTTCCCTTTTATAAGGGAGGAGAGGGGCACCTTTAGAATTCTTAAAAATATTAATTTATAATAAATCTAACCCCACTTAAAAACCTCCAAAAATGACTCATATACGAATATTAGATGATATAGGGTTGTAATATCATCAACCAATTAAATTTATACATGTTAGGAATTTATTTTAAACATTATCAACTTGATTTATCCTTATTTAATCAATTTAATTTTATTTGTGGTAATAACATTCTAAATTTTAAATTACAACAAATAATTACTTATTTGTTGTGAATTGTCCATAATTGGATACTTTATAACATTTGATAACATATAAATTTATAATTTATAATTTTTTAATATTTTTTGTGATTTTTAAACAATTTTATAATATATAATTTTTATAAAATAACAATAGTGTCAATTTTGACACAATTCATTTATTTGAATTTAAATAAAATATATACAGAATATATGTTCGAAATAAAAGCTTTAATAGATTAATAAATGGTCATATGTATCAATAAAATTATTTTATCGCATTAAAGAGTTCATATAATATTTATTTTCTTATTTTTAAAACTATTTATTTGGTTTATCTCTTAATAAAACAATTACAACAACATTTTTGTATAATTATTTAATATATTTATTTGTTGCATAAAAATTAAAACTAAAATCCTATAATGAATATAAATCTATTACCTTTCACAATAATACTTTTACTTGAATTTATCATCTTAAAATAAAAATATTTAAATTTTTATAATTATTAAATTATGAAGGTGACAACTTTGGCAACATTTAAAATAAAATAATATAAGTATCATAATCACTTTTATAAGACTCCAAACGGTTATATATTAGGTAATTGGATGATTTAGGTGTAGATATACACTACCAATAAGTTTTGGACAGGTTTTTGGGCCTTTTAATGGGTATTATTATTTCAATAAAAACTATATTACTGATTTGTCACTTAATAAATAATTTTTGCATCATTAATGTATCACCATTATTGATAATTATTTAATCTCTAAAAATTCTAAATAAATTATCATGATGTAGATAATTTTATTAGATTTCTGTAGACTATTCATGTTCTAAGTTTCATGAAGTTTTTCACTAAATTAAAATTAATATACTTATAATATTTAAGAGAGTGACATGTTGTCACTTTCTTTGGTTTTAATAATAATTAAGTTATTTTCATGGGAAAAAGTTCATTAAATGATTCTAATCCGACCCTTAGGTTATATGGGTCGACTTTTAGTCATCCAATGTGATTTTGTCAGGTTCTAGGTTAATTTTATAATCTTATATTTACCCTTAATTACCCGATTTACCTTTAACTATGGTAAATAAAATTTACCGTAGTTACTATTCATAAAGCCCAAAAATAAAAAGTACTCTATTAATATAATTTGGACCCACTGATTCCAAATATGGAATCTATTTTTCCAAATTCAATACACAGAAGTTTCATAAATTAAATTAAAATCAATCCTGTTGTCGAAAGAAAACGGGTTTTTGTTTAAAACATTACAAAAGATTGAATTTATTTAACCTACGAATTCAAGGTAAAATCAATGCTAATGACATAAATTATATTAAATGGTAAAAATATAATCTATTTATACTTTAAAACCATTCAATATTATAAATTATTATGATGAAAAAAGTTGTTTTTAATTAAAATATAGCGTGTTTTTACTATTCATTAAAATATGAAAGTTATCAGAAAAATATCAAAACTTTATCCAATGTAAATTTTTATATCCTGATTCAAAATAAGAATTTTATTTTTTCAAATTGAACTCATTAAAATGTCAACAACTAGATTTAAAGTGGGTGCGCCATCAAAAGGCGGCAAAACTGCATTTTTTGAAAAATACATATTTTACCCGAAAAATTTATTTTGTTCTTATACCATGTTCTAGAAAATGTGTAAGACGAAATAATAATGTTATAACATTCAAAATTTAGTTAATACAATTCATAAAGGCTAGTTCATAATAATATTATAACCATATATCATTGTTTAGTGAAACCTGATATTGCGTACAACACACGCTATCAAGGAAAGTCGTGATTGCGTGTAATGCAAGCCAAGTCAGGGTTGCATGTTGTAAAAGAATCCTTCATTGTTTCGTATAACAGAATCCAACCATATTTCATTTATACATTGAATATATATATATATACACTCAATGTTGCGTAGAATGACTATTATAAAACGAACTTGAAATTGTGTGTAACACAATCTAAGAATAGTGTTGTGTATACTTCAAGCTAATACAGTGTGGCATATAGCACAAGATAATCTTTTTGTAGCATAAAACACATGACATCAAATAAATTAAAGAGAATACTTATCATAAAATATTGGGTTGTTACATTCTACCCCCCTTAAAATGAATTTTTCCCTCGAAATTCGTCGGTGTTATAAATCGTTTACTATTCATAGAAACCCACATCGTAAAAAGGAATACTGAAACTTAATTTTAAAAACTAAAGTATTAAATGTAACGATTACCCAAAGTAACTCATCACTGGGTTTCCACATAGGAGAACATAGGTGAAAATATGGATATGGAGGATAAATATGACCATCATGTTCTGATGGAGAGTGGTAGAGAACATGGCTATGAAAAATCCATCAATCACAAAGCCATATATTTGTGATGATCTAAGGTACCATCTGATTTATCGGATATAAGGGAACTAGGACAACATTATTGGTTTTCAAGATCATTTCCCTAAAGTTGATGAAATTGGAATTAGAAGAAATACTTTTGTGATTTTGATACAGTATCACCATTGTTCATTCTTTGGACAATTTCCACTTCATCTCTTAAAGAAATGAAGTTGAATTTTTCATTCGTGAAGTGTTAGTAGATCATTTGATAGAATGATGGGTCATTCCATCTGTCTCAAAAAAAGGTTATAAAAGTTATCAAAAATACATAAGTCCATCTATAGTGAGATTAATCATATATGGTTCCTAAAATGGACTTATACTTCATATATCATACTGCTTAATATAATAAAACTAGTTTATACTAAACAGGGACTTCCTGTAGGCCAGTGGTAGGTGATAAAGGCTAGTTTCACTTCGGTTGTGGGTTCGATTCCCACATCCTTTTCCGACGCGATGGGTTGTCGCCCGTCCTGCAGGTTGTCCTTTTTCTAAAACAACATTACTATAACATCCCATCAATAATATCGAAAAAACTTTTATCCTTAAACAATACTAACTTATGTCCAACATAATCCATTCCAATCTTTAGGCTTATCCATAATACTGCAGTCCACTCTCATATTATAGTGAAAACGATTACCAGAGATTTCATATAACAAGCATGTTAATACCATCGTTGATCCCCATGTATCATAAGATATGTCTTGTTGGTCACATTCCAAAAATTTGAAGGCCTTGATCATGTATTCTCTTGAAAAAATGAATACCCATTGAACCTTAGTGAAAACATGAATGCAGTTGAAAGTTAACATTTTCCACATACCAAAATCCTCAAAATTCTATATACTCAAACCATGATATTACTTAGTCCTTATATCAATCATAAGCTCATGAATACTGTCAAATATTTCATTTTATCCTTATCCCTTCATTATGCGCATATCATCTACTTTCCAAAAATATCTAAATAACCTTTCATGGTTACTAGTACCATTAATCATACACTTTCAAAACTTAGGAAAGACAACAGTGTAACAATCCTTAAATGTCTCTTTATTCCATAGTACCATGAGATTACTTATACAACATTACACTTGATAAACATGTAATCATTCCACTACCTTCTTAAACCATTGACCGAGCTTCAACAATCCTTTCATCTCACATATCATTTGTAGTCTCTTCATCATCATCAACATAAATACTACCCATACGACTGTACTGATTCTCTTCATGAGACTTTCCCTTAGGGAATTGGTTTGCATAATGCCCGTACATTCCACATTTAAAACATTTAACCATTTTTGATGTCGTAGCAATACCATTATCCTCATCCATGGTGTTAACTGAACCTTTTCCTTTTCACTTACTGGCTTTGTGTCCTTCTTTTCCACACCCAAAGCATCTTCTAGTTCCTTTGAAACAATCTCCCTGATTCCTCTTCCCACATGATTTACATGAGGGAAATTGAACTTTCTTTCATCTATGATCATCATGAAACTCCATCTTTCTCTTATTATCTGAGTCAGGAAACTTACCAAAGTTGAGATTATTGATCATATTATGAGATTGCTGATTAGTCATAATAACGATATTTGGACTTCCAAATCCTATTTCATTTGGTTTCTCATGAAGAATATCATTCCATTGTCCGTCATATCCTCCATTATCATGAATCTTCCTGTTTCCAACCATTTTCTAAAACCCAAAAAGAATAGTGTGAGAGGCAAAAATCATGCTAGGGAAAACAACATAGTAAAGGGGGAGCACCCTCAATATCTAACATCTTAGGTTAAATTCTAAGATTGTTACCATAGTTCTAGGACTATATCCTATATGTATACTTATCCTTAGGTACATCCCTAGACATACCTTAGAAATATCTCTAGGGATCTCACTAACGTTTTCGCATCCTATTTTCCAAAGGTTGACTAAACCTTTCCTCTGATACCAACTGTAGAGACCCGAATCTTGACGTACATAGACATTACATTACTTTTGTAGAATACTTAATACATAACAAAAATAGACACACAAGGACCGTAATAGTTTAGTGTCTTTGGAAACTTGGAATGTAATCTTCTAATCGTGGTGAAAGATCTTCAACATCTCCCATAAAGATCTTCCACTTTTTGTTTCCTTACCTAAGACCTTTCTTTTGATCCTGGGGGAAAATAAAAAATAAAAAGGGTGAGCTCAAATTCTCAGTAAGGGTAAGCATGGATAAAATAAAACATACCATATACATTTGAACTTAAAAACATGAACATAATGTTTAAACATTAAAATGTTGAACAACGACATAAAACATGGAAGTACATAAGGCATAGATCATAATGGAACATAAACCATGATAAAATAGCATGGGAATAAAACATGTAACTGTGGAATCCATTAAGAACATGTAATTATTTCCATAGTAGCCAAGGCATTGCTTCCAAGACCATCTTAGTGGACAAAGTCCCATTCTGAATCGAGTTAACACTGAACCGGATTAACTTACCGTTCCAGCCATGTCTATCTCATGAGATATAAAATATTTACCCAATGCATTAGAGGGAGATATAGGTCCCACTCATATCATAATTAAATCATTCTTACTTGTGCCACAAAATAAACTTAAAACATTCATCATAACCCAAAGAATAAAATGGGTTTCATAAACATCATCCCATCATTTCATAATCCATATAAAACAAATGGACATTTCATCATAAGAAAATTGAACCTTTTAAATCATAGAAACATTAAACTTGAAACATACACATATCAAATAATGTCATCTTAGATGAAAAATTGTTTTGATAAAACACTTGAAAAGAATTCTTGAGGAAAATATCCTTTCTTCTTCAAAATCATTCTCTTTTCACAAAATGTCATGCAATTTTAAAAGAACAGGATTTTGTTGAAAATAGTCATGAAATATTTTGGAGATAGCTTCATTAAAATAAGTCTTTATAAGACCGTAAAAATCCGTTCGTGCCATATAAGTTAAAAAAAACATTCTTCTCGTACTTTTGCCGGAAAAGTCAAAAAGTACCTCGTAACGTAAACAAAAGAAAGATTATTTACATACAATGTAGTAAAAGTCAAAAATGGGTAAAAAGGACTTTAAAAATACATGAAAACACTTTTATAAAACATGGACATGGATGATATAAATAACCCCAGTAAATACTTACGAATAAGAAATCTCGGATAAAAATGAGATTTGAAAAATTATACCTTACCTTAGGTCTGATATGCTTCGTACGTATCCGAACCTCCTGTATAATGATTTAAATAATGTAATTTACTTATTAAATAATAATATTCATTGTTATGATATCATATACGGTTCACTTATGACTTTATATTACCCGTTCTTTTTTAAATTCCATGTTAAAGAGCGTTTTGGGTAAAATCGTTTCATTTGTCGTCTGTGTTTTGAATTGTAATTATCCATATGATTACTTAGATCATGATTAATTAATTCCAGAATATAAAACATGATTTATATATAATATATATTCAGAATATACATATATATAATAGATCAATAAATGGAAAGAAATACACCGTTCATGGAGACGGTAGACCGTACGTACGCATGAACGTTGCTTTCGTTTCCTCATTGAATTGAATGGAATTAATTGGATGACATAAATATATATATAAATAAATCCAGTATCATTATTATGTCATATATTTCATTATTACTTATTATATATACTTTATAATCATTCATGAATGGTTAATCATTGAGAATGAATCTCATCGCGTCATGGAGACGGTATTCTGTACATACGCACGAGCGGTGATATCGTTCGCATGATCGTGGAATTTTATTGGAGTGTATGTATACTATTAAAGAATCAATATCACTTTACAATAATCATATATAGTTATTATTTACACCATTATACCCATACAAGTAAGGTGGTGGTGGAAAATAGATTACACCACGGCGTGGAGACGGTATTCCGTACGTACGCACGCGCGGTGATTTCGTTTTCCGTAGGATGGATAATAGGTGAAATAGGGTTGTTTAATATTTATAATAACATATCAATATATTAGGTATACTGATGTTATTACCTCATAATGAAACAACTAAAGAAGAGGGAGTAGAAGAAGAATGCAACTTGAAGAAAACGGTAGAAGGTATTACCTCTTTCTCGAAGTGTCTCCTTTAAACTTTCTCTTAAGGCACTAGAGTTGGTCTTTTGGGAGGACCAGTACCTCTAGTAGGTTTCTAAGGAAGTGGGGAAGTGAAATGTACAGGGGTTGGCCGAGATTGAAGGCTCAAATTGGTGTGAGGAAGAGAGGGAGGAGGTGCCCTTTTATAAGGGAGGAGAGGGGCACCTTTGGAATTCTTAAAAATATTAATTTATAATAAATCTAACCCCACTTAAAAACCTCCAAAAATGACTCATATCCGAATATTAGATGATATATGGTTGTAATATAATCAAACAATAAAATTTAGACATGTTAGGAATTTATTTTAAACATTATCAACTTGATTTATCCTTATTTAATCAATTTAATTTTATTTTTTGTAATAACATTGTAAATTTTAAATTATAAAAAATAATTACTTATTTGTTGTTAATTGTCCATAATTGGATACTTTATAACATTTTCTACCATATAAATTTAAATTTATAATTTTTAAATATTTTTTTGATTTTTAAAAAATTTTATAATATATTATGTTTATAAAATAACAATAGTGTCAATTTTGACACTATTCATTTATTTGAATTTAAATAAAATATATACAGAATATATGTTCAAAATAAAAGCTTTAATAGATTAAAAAAAGGTCATATGTATCTATAAAATTATTTGATCACATTAAATAGTTCATATAATATTTTTTTTCTTATTTTTAATACCATTTATTTGGTTTATCTCTTAATAAAATAATTACTACAACATTTTTCTATAATTATTTAAAATATTTATTTGTTTCATAAAAATTAAAAATAAAATCCTATAATGAATATAAATCTATTACCTTTCATAGTAATAATTTTACTCGAATTTATCATCTTAAAATCACAATATTTAAATTGTTATATTTATTAAAATATTAAGGTGACAACTTTGGCATCATTTAAAATAAAATACTATAAGTGTCATAATCACTTTTATAAGACTCCAAACGGTTATATATTATTTAATTGGATGATTAAGGTGTATATATACACTACCAATAAGTTTTGGTCAGGTTTTTGGGCCTTTTAATGGGTATTATTATTTCAATAATAACTATATTACTGATTTTTCACTTAATAAATAATTTCTGCATCATTAATGTATCACCATTAATGAAAATTATTTAATCCCTAAAAATTCTAAATAAATTATAATGATTTATATAATTTTATTATCTTTCTTGAGAATATTCATGTTCTAAGCTTCATGAAGTTTATCACAAAATTAAAATTAATATACTTATAAGATTTAAGAGAGTGACATGTTGTCACTTTCTTTGGTTTTAATAATAATTAAGTTATTTTCATCGACAAAAATTCATTAAATGATTCTAATCCGACCCTTAAGTGATATGGGTCGACTTTTAGTCATCCAATAGGATTTTGGAAGGTGTTAGGTTAATTTTATAATCTTATATTTACCCTTAATTACCCGATTTACCTTTAACTATGGTAAATAAAATTTACCGTAGTTACTATTCATAAAGCCCAAAAATAAAAAGTACTCTATTAATATAATTTGGACCCACTAATTCCAAATATGGAATCCATTTTTCCAAATTCAATACACAGAAGTTGCAGAAATTAAATTAAAATTAATCTCGTTGTCGAAAGAAAACGTGTTTTTGTTTAAAACATTGCAAAAGATTGAATTTATTTAACCTACGAATTCAAGGTAAAATAAATTATAATGACATAAATTATATTAAATGGTGAAAATATAATCAATTCATACTTTAAATCCATTCAATATTATAAATTATTACGATGAAAAAAGTTGTTTTTAATTAAAATATAGCGTGTTTTTACTATTCATTAAAATATGAAAGTTATCAGAAAAATATCAAAACTTTATCCAATGTAAATTTTTATATCCTGATTCAAAATAAGAATTTTATTTTGTCAAATTGAACTTATAAACATGTCAACAACTAGATTTAAAGTTCGTGCACCATCAAAAGGTGGCAAAACTGCATTTTTTTAAAAATACATATTTTACCCGAAAAATTTATTTTGTTCTTATACCATGTTCTAGAAAATGTGTAAGATGAAATAATAATGTTATAACATTAAAAATTTAGTTAATAATATTCATAAAGGCTAGTTTGTAATAATATTATAATCATATACCATTGTTTAGTGAAACCTGATATTGCGTACAACACACGCTATCGAGGAAAGTCTCGATTGCGTGTAATGCAAGTCAAGTCAGGGTTGCGTGTTGTGAAAGGATCTTTCTTTGTTTTGTATGACAGAATCCAACCATATTTCATTTATACATTGAATATATATATATATATATATATATATACACTCAATGTTTTGTAGAATGACTATTATAAAACGAACTTGAAATTGTGTGTAACACAATCTAAGAATAGTGTTGTGTATACTTCAAGCTAATACAGTGTGGTGTATAGCACAAGATAATCTTGTTGTAGCATAAAACACATGACATCAAATAAATTAAAGAGAATACTTATCATAAAATATTGGGTTGTTACAACCACTACTCAGTCCATCCACCCATTGTGGCCCCCAACATCAAAAAAAAATCAAAATGTTGCAAATCTCACCAAGACATCTAAAATAGAAGGCTAGTGTCTCACAGACACATTTGATTGACTATGTGCATCATGTCCTGGTGGCACTGCATATGTCACCCACAAAAATGGATTTCAATCAAAGGAAAACTCTTCCCTATGAGAGTCCTTCCCTACTTATGTATGCCTAATGAGGCTTCCAAGCCTCATTCATGTCCATAATCCACAAATCAATGGTCAAGAAAAATCCCTAATCCATGTATGAAGGATATTAGAACATTCTCAGCTAATGGTCTCCAATCAGGGCCCTGCTCCGTTAAGTTTGGTCAAAGATATTCAACCTAAAACATTAATAATAAGTTTGATTGCCAGGACTGTGAGCTGCCAGCGAAAGAGACACCATACTTTCTAGAGTAAAAATTCACAAAGGACACCTCTGGGTAAAATTCAAGTAATGGTTCGTTAAAAATCATTGAGCCATAAAAAAAGGCGTAAAGCTTGTTAGGTTGAAAACCCACAAAGGGAAGCCTATGTAAAATCCATGTTATACCCGCTAAGCCCGTACCAAGCAGTCTTTGGCCAAAATTTGGGTAATATAAAAAAATACATAAAATTTTGTGGAGTTTTTCCATGAAACCTTAGAAATAGTCAAACTATGCTCAGTGAGTCCCTCAACTCATGAAAAAATTTGGGCCTAATTCGATTGTTTCAGTTTACTAGTTTCAATTCATGGTTTAAAATTATACCCGATTGAAATGATACTGAACAGAAAAGGTAAAGAGAGAGAATTTAGAGACAAATTAGTTCCATAATATTCCATAAAAATATATGGTGGGCATCCACAGCCTGGATCCTCTCCTTTTGAGCAAGACATGACCTTTACAGGAGATGTTTGGTAGAGTCTCAAAGTTGCATCAATGATTGGTGTGACTCTTCAACAGATTTTCAAAGATTAAATAAATTTTAATTCTCATTTTACGCACTTTACTGAAATGCATCTACTTCCCTCATGGCTTGGAGGTCAGTTCTCTCTCCCTCCTGCATTTTCCATTGCCCCTCCTAAAAAGCAGCTTTGGCCCAGGCCTGCTCCTATTTGAGCTACTCTAGCTTCTGGATTTGTTATTCCACTTATTAGTCTAGTTGTTCTATCAAATACTCTTTCTTAGTGAGCCTGTTTTGAAACTTCGCAATCATCCCAACATTAGTGGCATCTTTTTCAATGATAATTTTTCTTGTAGAATCCAGGTAAGTCATTGAATCTACCACGAAGAGTTGAAATTCAAGTGCACCAGTTTCTTCATGAACATCAATACATGTCTTACTATATCATAAATGTCATGATAGTTGAATCCACCAAATCCCAGGACCACAAAATGGAGGTGTAACTTTAGAAACTGCACTGGCATCTCATCCAATGGAGTCTAGGAGATTAATCTCCAAATGTTCCTCCACTCCTTTTGCCAAGTGGGATGAAGATCAACTAGGATTTCTCGATCGGTCTCAGAATCACTCCTCGATGATGAAATATAATCAAGAATGACCATCACTAGAGAGGGACTTGATTTTATAGCTACAACATGGATTGACCCTGCAACAGCCTCGTCTCTGTTAATGGTAATACATGACAAGTTAGGGGCGTCCTATGCCATTACTAAGTCTTGTGTCTGTGATTTGGGGATGTAGGGGAGACAACTTCAATACCTCTGACCCCCGTAGTGTTACCGCTATCTAAAATAGGTGAAACTATATCTTCAATCATCAGTGGCCCTTTGTGGATATGTTGGGACACTAAAGACCCAGGGCCATGCTTAGAAAAAACAGTAGCCCTCAGGGTGTCCCTCAAAATGTTGTTGGTTAATATAATGAGTGAAGGGATGGTCAGTCCAGATAAGGATATGGGTCTTGGAATTTTTGGGGAAAAACATAACCCCTCTCAAAACTGGAAAAAAGGCACGATAACTTGCTCCAAATTTTCAGGGGACGAAAAATAATCCTCCTTGATTATGAATTCAATGGAGCCACCATGTTCAGAAAAAACATTAGTCTCTGGAGTGACTCCCTCTACTAGGGAAAAAGCTTCTTGATCGAGGTAGATTGGCTCCTCGATATTCAAATCCCCTATAAGATCCAACAAGGCCTAGGGCTCGTCATTAGACTCAAACCCTACCATAAATACTACCATGTCTCTCCCTATCAGAGACAGTTCAACACAGTCAAGTGATCCCAAGACTTCTGGATGTATTTATATTGTTCAGGAAAAGATTTTTTGAGTAGAAGCATAAACACCCATGGTCTCTTTAAATGGACCTACTTCCCTATTTCTATTAGTCGTGACAGATGGTGACCCTTCCTCTACCCTAAAAGGGGCAGGAGCTATAGATTCCTGAGTAGTCATCGTCTGGTCACCAATAGGCCCTGCATCAAATTACATGTATGTACTAGTAAGTTGACTAGATAAAGATACTTGGTTCAATCACCAGGTAAATAGACAATTAGTTGTGACCCCCGTCGAATATGCTTGGATAGTTGGGAGGCTTGATTGCGTTTCTTTGACTACTAGGGGATGACTCCATAATAAGATCACAAAGAGGAGTTAGAGGGGGAAATGCCCAGGCAGGGTCTATGATAACCGCTTCCATATGTTCTTGGGCTCTGTGGGATCCTTCCGCAGTACCCCCTACCATTGAGGGCGTGTACTCCCCAACCACAGTACCTCCAAGAGAATAAGTCAGGGAAAAATCTATTTCCCAATATTTGTAAGGTTCCTAAAGAGTAAAAAGGAAAAGAAGAAGCTTTAATAATCTTTTAAATAAAATAATTTAAGGCTAAAGGTTGCAGATAAGACCTCTCCCATCAGTCATGGGAATACTACCATCAACTCCACGCGGTGCGACCAGTAATGCCTATCCGTAGGAGCGTGAAGACACTTATCCATTTTAGTCAAGTAAGTTGCCTCCTCATTAGGCTCTTCATCAGCTAAAATATAGGTATGAGCAATAGATCCAAAATATTCAAAAGATCAAAGTATTCCATTTGAAGAAGCCTTCATATATCTCTATCTGAAGCGCTCTCCCTCAATTTATCCTAGACTCTACAAGCCTCTAGAAATGCGATCGTAATTTGGAAAACTAGTGCTGGAAGGATGGTACAAGGGAGTAGGGAAAGTTTTGACAACCGAAAACATTTCCCAGGTGTCCCTGCAAAATTAGGATCTCGAGAAGAAATAAGTTTATGAGAAGATGGGAGCAAGTAAGAAACTTTCTTTGTGGAATCCACAGTTGACAAGCTAACAATGTCATCATCCCCATCAATAGTTTCTGTTTTCAGCATGGAAAGTACCCTATGTGAGTACATATGGTGACCACTTTGAGAGTGAATGAGGGTCTTGAGGTCTTTAAGATAGCAACTCACACTATCTAGATCCTCATCAAATGAAATACCAGTCGGTGTTGACACATAGCCAATGCTAGTAAGGTCCACTTCCCTAGTCTAGAGGAGCTTCAATAAATCATAGGGGGAATGGTCATGGGTAGATGAATGACCTTTAAAAAGGTCTCATTGCCTCCAGGCCACTGGAAAATTGTCCTCATAAGGAATGGATGATGGATTCCTAGAAACAGCTCCACCAGCTTGTTCTGCCACCCATGAGGTCATAACCCCATATTTCACAAATTTTATGGGGGGGGATGAACAAACCTTAGGATGACTTTTCCCAGTCGAGAGTGTTCATAAAATACATTTTTCCACCCCTTTAATTTCACCTTGGATGCCTTGGAAGTCGTTACAATAGGCACTAGGTCAGCCAATTGGCCATCGGGATATGACTTAACCCAGGACTCATCATAATTCTTGGAAAGTAAGGGCACAAAATCCTTAGGATCACAAAGTCTGACCTGGATCTGGGTGTCCTCCCAGGTGAACATTATCCATAATTGGTGGTCTATCATCATTTTCTTCTCCTGAAGAATGCCGTTGAGAGAATGAGGACACAACTTCTGAATGCAGTTGAATTGTCAAATAAATTTGCAGGGCGCATATCCCCCGTAAATAAGTTCCCTTTTGATACGGGCAACCAAGATGCCTTATTGTAGAGAAAATAAGTAACCTCTATTGATAAAGTCTTCAGATTCATTGTTTTTAATATTACTTGTAGGGAAATCATAAGGGTGGTAAGAGAAAGACTCGTGAATGTTGAGACAATCTATTAAGTCCTGCTCATTCCTTTCGGTCTGCTCCTCTTTCTTATCCTGTGAAGCCCAAGCCACTAGCATGACCCCTCTGGGGCTCTGAAGGTATGGTCAGAGAGTAGAATGAAAAATTGGTAGGGAATTGATGAAATAATAACCCCCTATGTGGTATCCAATCCAAAATTAAAGAATTTTAAAATGACCAACCATCTGGTAGGTTGACCCCCCCCCCCCTTGCTAATTTGGACCAATATGCAGTATAACATGGCCAACAGTGGGATAGCCATGTTGATGCATTTTTCAATAGTCAACTGAGCATCCATAATAAAGGTTGAGGCTCTTACACAACCATATTATCACACTGGTAGGAGCCACCCACTTAGAAACATGGCCAAGAAAGCCGCCAATCGAAATAACTGATCGATGTCAGGAATGATCCCCCATCCCCATTTCCAAAAATCCCCCTCTTCTATGGTGGTCCAGTAAGTACCTTCTCGCCTACGAGTGGCTTTGGTGAGACAAGCCCTGGGCTTTGCGGATCAGGCTTGAGACCAGTATGCTTAAAAAATCACCAAACTAGTCATCAAATGGAAAGTGTTGGTATCCGGACTCCACCTAATTAAGAGCTAAGAAATAAGGGTAGTAGGATGATGGATGTATTTCTAAGAAACCCAAAAGGCCTCGTACAATCCCAATGTCGGTAGCTCAGTTTGGAATTCTTTACAACTCTAGAAAACCCAAAAGGGTCACCCCCAGTCCAAGCCAAAAGAGCCTCTAGGGCAAAGATCCCATCGAGATGACCAACCCTGCTTCTTGTTCATTGAAGCTTTCCTCACAATTCTCAGATAATAGTGGGTCATCTGATCGGGCCTCTATTGCACTCCCTCTAGGGTTCGTGGTGCGTAGTGCAACAAAGACTCGATGGTAGTATCTCTTTGAAGGTGCATCCCCTTAGAAGAGATCAAAGCATTCATAATAGAAGTATTGATTATCCAGGTGGTAGAATGATCAATCGGGTTTGGCACCGGGATCGTTGTGTCATATAAAAGGCCAAACCCATAGGAAGGAAGCCTGTCTGAGACCAGGTAATTTTGTTGACCTACTATGAGCATATTTTCAAGAGATATGTGAAACGAAACATCCATATTTTTTTCATCAACCAAAGAATCCATGTCCTTCAATCTTTTGTCAGCAGAAGAATGAGGGGTAGAAATTGCAGCCTCAGAAGAATCCATGACTTCAACAGAATACTGTGAAGTATCCATTGTAGCCTAGACAGGAAGATCCTGAAGCCCATGAAAAGTTAGTCCGATAAATAATTGTTGGATAAAAGTTATGGAATAATGGATAAAGGATTCCTAATATGTCCACATAAATCTCCACATAATGGATTTCGAAAATGGTACGTGGTAGCCACACTGTGCATACTAAGTAATACACAGAGGTAACCCCACCTACAGCCATTGTACGTGGTCACATTCTACTATGTACAACCATGGTGCATGAACCATCCGTGAGGTGTTGGACCACAGATCGATGGATGGTGAACATAAAGGTTTTTGGAATGAGGATACTACAAATATAGGCCTTGATTAAGTTTGTATTCCATGATGATGGATTAATTTTTATGTTCGGATTGTTAATTTTAAAAAATCTGGTTCGCTGGTTCAAATTTGGTATGCAAACAAGCCAACCGCGTAGCATCCTTATACATAGAATCTGGATTTTAATATATAAATTTCACCTTTCCATTGATGGAATTCAAAATATGGTATGTAGATGGAGAAATGGAAAGGAAATCAGTTCACAGAACATACAGAGCAGTTCGTGAATGGGATTTTCGCAAGGATCACGGTACAAGAGAGCAGAGGAAGCTAGGAAAATAAAGAGTACTTTCCGCCATGAGAAACAGTAAAATACAAATGGCATGGGCACTTATATATAGGTGTGGTCCCCTCCTACTAGGTCCATATGTTCTAACTTGAACCATTTCAGTTCAGGACTGCTTCTACATCATAATAGTCCACTTTTTGTTCTGAACGGACAAGATTACAATGGGGGGAATTTGTAGGGTCCTAAAAATTCATCCAAGGGATGAAAATACCCCCACAATTGAAACTTTGTTGTAGAAGGAAGAAAGTACTCTTAAAAATATATCAAGGTGAATATACTCAAATCGAGTAGAAATATTTAGAAGAAACTTGAAGGAATTCAAGTTTTCAAAGCATTTTAAGTGGCCCGCATACCTTCACTGGGAAAGGTACGCGGACTAGCTAGATTTTCAATCACCAGGTACGCGGAATGATCCATGAACTGCTACCCCTCGAGGTGATGTCCAATGAGAAAGACTGATCACAAACCGAGTAGCCAAAAGGTTCATATATGAGATGACTATTTGTGTACCATGACATGAACTCATTAGTTCATGGACGAAGCGAACGAGAAGGGTTCCAAGAACCATTATCATGAATTGAAACCTTTTCAAACCCCAATTGTTCGAGTCTTTTGTGGGTTAGGATATCTTCATGGGCCTCCGAAAATGGTGTCGCATGCCCAATAGATACAATTGTTTCGATGCTCTATAAAAGGGAGCACAATAGAAGGTTTACAGATGGATAAAGAAGGCTTGTAAGGGACTCAAAGGTTGGAAGAAATAGTTTGGAGATGAATCTAGCATCCGTCTTGATTCATCGGTGAATCGGGATTCAAAAACCTCTTTCTCCTTTGGTACAGCCAGCTACGGACCATAAAATAGGGGAATTGGATAATAATAATAGAACTGCGAACCAAACAGGTGAACCACGAACCATATAATTATTGCGGATGAACTCCCTACGAACGATGATCCCTTGGACCCTCCTTCAAAATGGTGCTCTGTGTAGTATATCGCTACGCAGATTAAACCCGTCATCGTATGCTGCATCAGCACATGGAAGGAACCCAAATCAGTGTGGCGAGCCGCATACTACTATGGTACACAGTTTTCTATTCCCATGCCCACGTACCACATCGGTATGTGGACAACCCCTCTGCCTGTATACCACTATGGTATGTGGAGCCTCCCCTTTCCCGCATAATAAGTTAGAATGTGAAATGTGTTGTTTTATGGCATTGTTTTCTCCGGTTTCATCCTCACCCCTCCACTACCATCCAGTCATCCATGATCCCTCCACTAACCAATAATCCAGCATCAGGCCGAAGCCTCCTCCAAATCCACCAAACCCGTATGGTCAGACCATCGGGTGCATCAGTGCACCCCATTGAGTTTACATAACCATGGTAAGAGAAGTCACGATGGCTCTCCCCACAATGGTTCAGTATTTGGGAACGCCTGTGAGGGTACATTCCCATGGTAACCCAAAGTCCAACCTTGGGATGCCGACGAGAATCTCCACATTCTAGATATTAATAGGTATCACTTGATTTTCCATTCAATGAGGAATAGAAATCAGTCGAAGGGGGTATGTTCGCTCCCCCCATTGATGAGGATGGAACTCTTTCCCTTCCCAGAATGTGTTATGGGTCCCTCCCACTGAGGTAAGTCCCCAATCTTCTGAGGCTGGGCCACATGACCCTTAATGTCACACCACATTAAAGGGTTCATCACTTCATGCCCTTTCCCATGGTCACCCCGGCCTCTTCCACTGTGGGCTCTCCCTCCCCCACTAATAGGGGAAGCATGTGCACTATTGAATCATTAAAATCCTCTTATTTATCACATCGAGCATGGATCATATGGGTTTAGAGGTTTACGATGGTTAAAACATTCATACCATCTGAAATACGAGAACTCCAATTCTTGACTAAATCTGGATACGTAGGACGCCTACCAGAAGGCATGATCTCAAAAGGGTTCCCATCCAGAAGGGTACATCTAATCTTGTCCCTCAAATGGGAAGATTCCATGTGTAATCCCCACACCATCCGAACTACAATAAAACTAATTCCTCACCAAATCATGATATGTGGGATGCCTACCAGATGGCCCAAGTTCAAAAGGGTTCCCATCTAAAAGTGTCCACCCAATCATGTCCCTCAAATTGGAAGCTTCCACGCATAAGCCCCACACTATCTGAACTATGAGAACTCGGATTCCTGACCAAGTCAGGATATGTAGGATGCCTACCAGAAGTACCAAGCTCAAAAGGGTTCCCATCCATAAAGGGTCTACCCAACTGTGCCCCCTCAAATAGGAATCTCCCATGCATAAACCCCACGCCATACAAACTATGTGGGTTCTAATTCGTCTCCTGAGAATACATAGAAAGACCTTTTTATGGGCCCAATTCCAACATCAAGTCACCTTTATTCCCCCCTAGATGATGATAATCTCTAGAGCACCTTATTATATGGCTCGAGTCAGCATCACCTTTGTAGCATCAAACATATGCTTGGCTATGATGATCTTTCAAACCAAGGGTAGCCTGTGGAAGCACTCTTCGGGAATGAACCAAGGATTCGCAAACATATGAACACAACTTAAATCTATAATAGAGTCCCATAACAGGCAACATTACTCCCCTAGAAGAGTGCGGTGAGCCTGACCTCCCATCCTATCGACCAATGGAGTCCTTAAGTGTCGTTGGATGAATCATTAATCAATCAGTGATTTCCTTTGGAAAGTAGGTCCATGAATAATGGATACCAGGGCACTTGATCATTCTTGGATCCATGAATAAACTCGTTGGAGACCATATGATGAAGTTATATCTGAGAAAGAAATATTCCACAAGTGCTTGACCCCTACACAATCTCTCTTTAGGGCCAAAAATTCCAACATGGTTAGTCCAACCTTCTTTAAAGGATAATGACGTTGAATGGGTCGTAACAAAAGGAATGTTGAATTCAATAAGAACCATTCTCCATAAAAAATGGGATGGGTGATGATCCTCACCATTCCATTTATGTACCACCCATAAATGCACCACCTTGGAGGTGGAATAGTCATTATAGAACTTAATCACATGCTGAAATACCACAATTGATTTCCCACAATGTCGAAGTATCTATCTCTTCCGGGTTTACTCACGTGAGATTACTTATTAGGTATCACTCATGCATGTTTAAAATAGAGTAAACAAAAAAATATTAATTTTTCATTTAATATATTAATTTATTCATAATTCAATCATGTTCAATTTAAAATTCTCTCATGTGCATGATCGATTTTAGGGTAAATAAATTATCTAATGTTCTCCCATCTTTGGTTACTTATTAGGTATCACATGAATGGGCAGTAAAGAAGGTATACATGGTCTAAATGATAATTAATTCAAACATGGATATAATTAAATAACTAAAATCAAACTAAAATTAATTAAATGTAAAGAAAATATGGAAATAAATTTACATCATGAAATTACCATCATGTTCATAAAAAATCTAACACCAAAAAATTAGCCTGACATCACGCAGACAAAACACATAAAATGATAAATAGAAGTCACCATGTACATTTTGTTGTAGTGGTTAGCACAAGCTACTGATGATGATTGTAAAATAATAATTGTCCCTCTTCTGACCCCACAATGTCAAACCAAACCATTGTGTCACTAAAAAAATGATTGGACATGTGGTTTCTCAAAGAGCGCAATACTGATCTCTGGAGGAAAATTGAATCTTTGTGCACATCAATGTCATTACACCTGAACCACAAAAAAATACACAACCATGATCACCGAATAAAATAAATGAACAATTGTTACTGCGTGAGGGGTCTTGCAGTGGAGAGGATGGTAGGTATATTGGTGAGGGTCTTGGTTATGCGATATGAAGGAGTACGTTGGTGGTCGGCTGGTGATCTGGCACTGTATAGTGGTGCTTGTCTTGTTGTGTGAAAGTAGGGGGAAGGGGAAGTGGGGGGAAGATTGTTAGGGGGAGGGGTGGGGTGGCAGGGAAGAGGGGGGGGAGGGGAGGGGGAGGGGATATGGTTGGGGAAGAGGGGGGATCGAACCTAGAGTTGCATCCATGGAAGATGTGGGCTCTCCTAGGGTTTCATCCCCCATGCATGCTGATGAAGGTCCCTACCAATCAAATATATAGATAAGAGGTTAGAATTATTATAATAATAATGAAAATAATAAAATTATAATAATAATAATAATGTATATAAAAGATAATTATTAGATATAAAAATATATAAATGTGTGTGCACGTGTGCACGTGTGTGCCTAGGGTTACATATAGTAAAAAATACATAAAGTAATATAAATAGTTATGAAAAATTAGAATATATCATACAAATAATAATATTAACATTATAAATAATATAAAAAGTTAAATAATATATAATACTAATATAAAAATTTAAAACAATTACCAATAATTTTTAATAAACTAGTATTAAAACTAATAATAATTAAACCAAAAATAATAATAAAAGTGTCAGATATTAAATGTTAATAAACTATAAAATTAAGGTAAACTAATAATAATAAAAAATAACTAATAGTTATATATAGTTAACTAAAAAATTCCAAAAATAACAAAAATACAACAAAATTATGGAAATAAACAAAAAAATATTAAAAATTGTTAAATTAATTAATTAAAATCATGTTATAAAACTATAAAAAATATTAGTGAAATCCATGTACATCACTAGATTAGGGAACATAACCCTCAGATACACTTTTGGGATTATCATAGAAGCATATATGTATTAATTAACTTAATAGTTATGGATACCATAAAAAATTATGAGATTGTAGTTGATCATAAGTTCTATGTCTTAAACACCACTTTTTACTTTTTATGTAAATGGAGTCTACCAAGATTATGTACATTCTAGAGAAACTTTTGGAAAGAGTATGTGTTTTAGTGAAATCATTTATTTGGGAAATAATGCCTTTACATTTTATAGATGTAAGTTTAAATGAATTTATAGCCTTTAGGGTTAATACGACCAGTCACAACATCATAAAAATAGTCAAAGAAGATTATTAGACTTCTTAAAAAAAGGTTGTAGTGAAAACACTAGTAAAAATGTTTTTAATTTCAAGGATGTCTATCATACTTTTTGATAATGTCATAGGAATTTTATTAACATAGTTTAGAGAAAGGAAAAACTACATGCCAAGTGACAACCCATAATGTCTGGAAAGGTGGTGGGGCTTGAACCCAAGACTGAAGGACGATAAGGGTTTCACACCTACCACTGGATTGTGCAATGTGCTGTTTAATATGTCATTTTTTATTTACACAATTTTATGATTAAATATTAATGATGAACCAATAGTATTACTTTTGAGTTTAGAGATTAATGAATTAACCATATGGGTTTGGTAAATTAATTAGAGGTATAAATGATGTCTTTTCACCCTATTATGGATCTTATGATATGTTAAAAGTGAATTTTAGTGCTTCACGCATAAATTTTTTTATTCATTTATTTGAGTAAAGAGGTAAATTAAAATTGGTTGAAGTAAAACCGAAGGATGAAATTGTGTTTATAAATATATAAAGTCTGTATATTTTCTTATATATGTAGGAACTAAAAGAATTAATCAACATTATAAAAATGATCTAAAAATTGTTATTCTAATACCTTAATACTTGTTGAACCGATGGCCTTTTAAATAATCATGGATTTATGGTTTTGAGGTACTCAAATTTCCATTCATAATTCATTTTTTTAATCAATGGTCTCAGTCAATACATATAATTATTTACTCTTTTCCTCCAATTCCATATCTTCACATTCTATTGATGTTATCCCACTTAGAAACCAAGTCATGTTACCTTCTTACTCTAATTTATCTCTTATTTAGAGGTTATTTTATCAATAATTCTCAAGATGTGGGATTTTAGTGATGATATTTTCATATTTTAAACCCTAGACTACGAATATAAAGTTTAAATTATGAGGAAACAGTTTATTTAATGTGGGGAGAATGTAATTACATAAAATTATAAAATAAGTATATTGAATTTGATGGCCTGTGTGACATGCAACACCAAGCATAGAAAGGAATATAACCAAGAGATGCATTATGATATATTTATATTTAGATAAATTCAATCTTTACAGTAGAATATATTATGTGTAACACTGGTCTTATCATGGAATAAAAAAATAATGTTTATCATTCACTACATGGAGCACATGTGTTATCTTTTATTACATGCAACATTGGTTTTCTTTGATGGCTTGCGTAACGCGCAAGACCGAGTTTTATAGCATATTATTAATATTATTATTTAAAATGAATGCTATCTCTTATCCATTAAATTAATGTTATGAATTTCATTAACTATATTATAAAAATATATGCTTTAAGAAAATATAAAAATAATTCATTGGTTATCAATTAATTAGAAATGAAAATAAAAACCAATTCAATGTAAAAGAAATGTTTTTATAAAAATATATTTTTATACACCAAAAGGAATTGCGTATTAATAAACTAAATTAATTTATATTAGTGATTGATATTAATGAAATATATATAATCTATTCCATCAATTATTTTTTATATTCATACAACATGTTTGATAGGAATAATATAATAACAAATCCAAATTATGCATAAAACTATATTTTTTTACAAGTAGTTTTGTCACCTCTTAATGGTACACATATTTAAAACTAAATTTTTGTAATATTATAAATATAATATCAAAAATTAAAATTATTTTTATAAATAGGAATGTTAAAATTATATTATTAGGATTTTTTGATTTCTTTTTGAAGTTTCATTTTTTGATTAATAGTGAAAATAATGAATTTTAATTGAAAATTGAGTTTTCATATAAATAATTTGTTGTGTTAAATTATATTTTTAATTGGTTTTAATGTATTATTAGATAAAGTTTACATATATTAATAAAATCTATGCCGTTTTAATCATTTTATATTGAATTTAGGTATACAAACTTAGTGACATTTTTAAAAAATCACTTTAAAAACATGCTTTCCAGTCTCGTCTTTGGGATTAATTTTATATTAATTTTGGTCACTTATATTTTTTTAATTTATTAAAATGGATTTAATATTTGGAATAATAATAATTTATAATTTATAGTATGTTCAACATGGTTTTTGATAACAAATATTAGGGAAAACAATTTAAATTACTTAAATTAATTAAGTGAAAAACTATCTTAACAAGAGACTAAACCTTAGACTTAAGGGCCAAAATGACCTAGAAATTTCTAAGAAAGCCATTTTATGGCAATATTTCATCCATATATTCACTTGGATCTAATTCGGTTCTTTATTGATGGAACATGATGTAAGGGAGGCCTCCCAATAGTGTTTTCCTTTTTATATTTACAAGAATGACATGTCTCCTCCACTATATAACGGAACTCCCCCCCTCACTTTTTAAAACATATAAATCCATTTTTAAAGTCCTAAATATAACAAAATAAGCTACAAAAATACCTCCCCCAATCCTATAATCCTTAATTACCTATATGGAATTCTTTTAGAATAAACCAAAAGGAGTTTTCTGAAAATGTGCTAACATTATTCAACAAGAACTTTTGTTTTATTTATTTATCCACCTATTTAATTATTATTATATATTGATTATATAATAACATAAATATACTCAATATAATTATATTTTATATGTTAAGTTTATGATCTAAAATTTCACACACTTCTGTAAAATGAGATACGCAATCATCATTTGTGTTTATAGCGGACTACTGCCTCACGAACTGTTGTTGTTCGTTCTTTCATTACCACCTTTAAAGGTTGGGAATAATGATATATTTATTGTTTATATATTATATATATTATATATAAAATATATTTATTCTGACTAAATTATTTTATAAGACATAAATTATTTCTTTCCATTTTATGGTAATATGATAACATCGTTTGTAGATTTATGGACTACCGCCTCCTCAAAATGATGTTATTCGGTCACGCTTTACATGGAAAGAATAAATTAGGGTTTTAATAAAAATATGTGATATAAATGACATAAATATTATACTTTAATGATAATATACATATATATCATTTTATTTTATTTATTTTAATACAATATGAAAATGTAAACAACATTCATGTGTATGTACGACCAATCCTCTTCATGAACAGTGTATTTCATTTCTTATCTCAAAATTTTATATATTAAAATAAATAAATATATAATAAATTAATAATATATTTATATCATTTTTTTCAATCTATATATTATTAAATCATGATCTGTGTAATAGGAAGAAAAAATAACAATTCAAAAGACACTAAAAAAAGCAGTTCTTACATGAAATGGTGAAAACAAGGAAAATTTATTAATGTATGGGTAATAAGATACTATAAAATATTAATATATGATATTATAAATATTAATAAGGATATTTTATAATTTAATAACATTATAAATCCATTATACAATATGTTAAAGCACATTATACTAAAGGAAGCGTAAGTTAAGGGATTTCTTACCTCGATTTTCATTCATTAGGTTAAACATATATGTCATTTGTTATGTCATTCCAATAATATGTGTGAAATGGAATATAATTTTATTATTATTTATTTCAAATTTTATTTTTTTTATTTAAAATTGCAAAACACAATTATTTCAATTAATTATTCTCACTCTGATTATATGATCATTGTATGGGGACCTCTAGAATGATTTTTATTTCTGTTATACATAAGGAATATTAACTACTTGTTTCTTTTATATGGTGTATATAATGCCCCTTTCACATTTAATATCATTAATAATTAATTATTCATGGTATTTTGAGTTTCATTTTTAATTATTTTATCTAATGGGATTTAAACATAAATTCACTAATTTGTAATGAAATTTAATAACTCAATTCATTTTCATTGGGTTATATAACTTCCTCACTATCGTTAATATTCTATGATAATGTGTATAATGAATTTTAATTTAAATTGATGCATTACCACCTCTTTTTTTATTTAAATTTGATACACATAATCGATTCATTTATTAATTCTCACTTCAACATTATATTCATTTTAATGGTTTATTTCACAATCTTATTCAAATAGAGAATGTTTATTATTGAATTTACCTTAAAGTAAATTATAAAATATTTTTTTAATAAACCCATTAATTTTTTTTCACCTTTGGTTATTAAATATCTTTTTCAAGTAATAGTTTATTTTTCTACCCATTGCTACTTAAAATAATTTAGTAAATGTTTTTAGAAAATATGACACCATTTATCTCTTTGTTCTAAGATCTATTTTATATCAAAATTATGTTTATAAAAAAAAATTTAAAAATGTTCTTATCCTTTTCAAAATAATTTTTTCAATCCATTTTTACCCTTTTTTTCTTTTAAGGAATCTTCTTGTCACTTTCCAAAAAAACCAATTTTTGACCTTTTTACCACACAAAAGGATTGTTATTTTTACCTTGTATGGAATTACCAATCATCATTTCATCAAATATTCCTTTGAAATTTTATTTTTCAATAAAATGTTTTTAAAAAATATTTTCAAAATAAATGGATTGTTAACAATTATTTTCAAGTTGAAAATTATATTTTCCTCATGTTTTTTTAAATATATTTTTATAGTATTTCAATTCATCAATGATAGTGACCCTTTATTTTTACTCTACTTGGGATATATTGTATCTATATAATAATTATTATTATTCTCGATGGTTAATGATTGATTTGGCCAAGGATAGTATTTATATTCACTTCCTTGATTTATTTTTGTAGTCCCCTTGAAATATTCACTTTCTAGTGATGATTGAACATTAAATTTCCCCCAAATATCCATATAATTTATCATTGATATGATTATTGACTAAACTATAAACCATTTTGACATATGGTGTTTACTTTGAATGTTATTTTATATCTGTGAAAATATTTATAAATATATATATTTTAAAAAATGAATATATTTGATAAGGCACATTGTGCATGAATTAAATATATTATTCGATATATGAGGAATGATTTGGACAGGTATAAAATGGGTACAAACTAATTATAGATAACCTCTTGATGCATCAGTAGTCTCATGAGATGATTCAGTTGGATATCCTTAGTGGGTTTTTCACCCAGTATGTTTTAAACTATATTCTAAATGTTCTTAACAATAGAGGTATCATGTACCTAGAAAACACTGAATACAATAATTAAGCATTGCTTTCATTTAGATTCATTTATTATTATCCATGATATTTTCACTATGAAAAAATCTATCGATGCATTTTATTCTCAATTTATTGATTAAATAGAATGTGTTTCCTATTACTTACCTTACCATATTTTTTACATAGTTCCTTCTCATTTTATTGATTATATGGAATGTATGTTCTATTATTACATTGTTATATTTATTATTTTCATTGATTCATTATTTCTTAAGTTGTATTTAACCCTTGCTAATCATTTTATATCACATTTATTTTTTTCCTTTCCCAAAGATTCTATATAGTGTACTAAGAATGTTATTAAAGGACTTGCTATATGGAATTAGATTATACTAGAAAAAATTATGTTGTAATTTTTTTATTTATTTATAATAAAATATACTCATGTATGTATCTATTTTACCAAGAATACTAAAATGATCGGCCTTTTGGGATGTATTTAGTTGTGTATTATACCAATATAAATGTAGTACGATAATGACTCTGGGATTACTGGGGTTGGGGTACTACAAAAATAAGTTCACATATCAAGTAAAATGAATTTAGGAGTTCATTTATGTTTATAAAAGAATATTATTTAAATAAGATAAATAACATGGATGAAGAGTTTGGATAAAAATCATTAAAACCATAAAATAAATATTTTTAATGAAACCCCATTTATGATCTTTTAAAAACCCCCTTTGAAATAAAGAAAATATAAAGTAATATAAAATAACATGAATTTAAAAATTTTACGGGTATTATATTTCAAGAGTCGGTATATACACCATATAAATGAATATATTTTCATTAGTGAAAATAAGTATCCATGAAGGAAGTTTGAGATGAGAAACACTTACAATTTGGGAAATTATTGAATAAAAATCCATTTAATGAAGAAGCATAAAAAATTAAGTAAAAAATATATTTTCTATGAATGAATCTATGAAAACATATTCATGGGATAGTAGGTAAAATATATAAAATAAATCATGATGCATAACATGAATTATTTCTCAAAGAATTGAAATTGAGACCATGAAAACCCTTGAAACCCTTATATGAATTGAATATATATCACTTTAAATGAACCTTGAATATCATGATCAAAGATTCATTCATGATATAATATCTCAATAGGAAGTACATACAAATTATAAAAGGAAATATGTTCATAATATATGACATGCCTCAAATAAAATGAATTGAGATGAATAATCCATACAATGATCATATTATTCAAGTGAGAATTAATCAATAAAGTGATTGTGTGTAAAAAAGGAAAATAAAAATATATTAAATATAATATAAAATACAAAAATTTAATTCTAGAAATTATCACAATATAACATAATCAATGATGTAGTATTATAATTCAATGAATAGAAACTGTGTTAAGAAACCCCTTACCTAGAGTCCAAACTTTTAATGTTTTTCCTTTTAATCCTTTATAAAAAATTATATTAATTATTTAAATTTTAAAAACATTTTTGAGGTTTATCATCTTATAATTAAATCACTTATTATATTTATAGTAGTGACATATTTATTTACATAATCTGTTAAGTACACATATTTTCTTCTAAGGATGTTTGGTTTATAATTAAAAAATGACTTTGGTAGGTTAACCATGATCAAAGGGCTAATTTTTACAACATATCCATAATATTAATCATGAAATAATTTTAATTTTTATAAATTAAATATAAATTTTAAACTGTCCCTAAATGAAATACATAAAAATGAATCACATTACTTCCTAGAGGTGGTAATCCATATGTACACATGAACGACTTTATTATTTCCTGATAGATGAAGGGTAAAAAATAGTTGATGTATTATATTTAAAAATTTATAATTATTTATATAATATCATACATATATATATATATACATTAAAACTAACATTATTGACATCCATGAAATGTGAAAATGAAAAATTAAACACATCATTTCATGGTGGTGGTAGTCTATATGTGTGCATAAATGATGTTTTGGTTTCCCATATGATAGAAAAGAAGTTGAAAAATGGTTGTAACATAGATATTATAAAGATACATTATAGTGGAAATTTGATTTTATTATATCATCATCATTTAATAATACTATAATGAGGTAGAAGAAGAAGTAAAATAAGAATGCTCAGTTAAGACAAAAACAACTTCTTAGGAAAACCACCATTTTCATACACCTTAAGAATTCTAGGTTGGAATATTTTTAATGATAGAGCCTCTAGGTCCTAAGGATGAAGTTTTATAAGGTATTTATATAGGTATTGGATATGCTATAGAGCTTAAATTTTGTGAAGAAGAGATGAGAGAATGTTACCTTTTATAAGGGAGGGGTGAGGAACCCTTGAAATTATTTAAAGTATTAAGTTAATATAAATTTAATTTCTCATTTTTTTTGAACCAAATTGATATATTTCGAAGGTATAATGAGGATGAGTATAAATACACTCATCTACTAAAAAATTTATTTTTTAGTTGATGTTTTTATAATTTTCTAGTTAGGATCTAAGTATCAATGATAGGGGGAGGGGTGAATCAGTGATATCCTATTCTTTTTAGTTTCCTTTCTCTTAAAGAAGCCTTCACCTCCTATTAAGGATTTATCACTTTGTTAAAAAACAATCACATATCCACAAAAAAATTAGTATTTACATGGTTCACTACCCAAAAAGAGTATCTACATCCATGGTATGGTATGGAAATAATCCAATACCACACAATCCACTAGAAAAAAATCCTTTGTCAAGATACAACAAGTAGGATATGGCCTTAAACTTGTGTAGAACTATAATCAATACAATAGTGAATGTGATTCAAGTAGCACAAAGTGATGTAATAGAAGTTTGTGTAACAATTTATGAAATTTTCTCTATTTTCATAAAGACATGTTACTTTGATTCCTTGTAAACTTACACAAATATAATCTTCAAAACAAGTCTTCATTTCCTTATATAGTAGTAGGTGATAAATCCTCTGGACTTCATAATGATACACAATCTAATACTCTAATATGATTATTCAGTCCAATTACTCAGTCCGAAAAAGTAACTCTAAAACAATATCACTGAAACAATTATGAACTGCTTCTATATTTTTTTGGAAAATAAATTACAATTTTATGTTCTCGTAAGATAACATGTTGAATATGATCTTCTTTATTCATCTTCTTCTTTACAGAAAACTTCCTCACAAATTCTATATCTGGAAAATCATTCCCTCTAAAAACATTTAGCACTCATCCTTCTCTCCTAATTAGTGAATAATATATGTGTCATAAATTACAAAATAATATCCCCCATTTATAAAATCTTAAAATGTGTTTTAGGCAGGAATCTTTAAAGTTTTCCCATTTAATAAAAAATTATAGAAACTTATAATTTCCATTAAATTTAGATTACATATTTTAATTATACAATTATTTTCAACTCTTCTTGATTATTCCCAAAATATCTCAAAGCTTCTCATGACATTATCTAACTTTAGACTTTATAACCATTCTTCAATCTGATACTGATTTCAATTCTGATTTTCTCATTATGATGAAGTCATATGAATAATAACAAATTCTTAATTAAATTTTTCTATAAAAATTGAAAAAATATATACTCATTCTGATGCTTCGTACCAACTATTAGATAAAATATTTTTTACATTATACCATTAACATTGTTCCTACTTCATTAGACTCTAGTTTCTATTCTTTTTCCACAAACATAGTGGAAACATCTAATGATTCTTATTATTCTTGGGAAATATTCAAAAACAATTTCCACCAAATTCTTCAAACTGATTTCAAGATTCCCTTTGATAACAATTTGAAAAAATGCTTCAAAAAATTATTACTTTCTTCTTTTCCTCAGATCGATGATCCTGCATCTGATGAAATTATTAGGGTTAGAACACATATGATATATCATCCTCTATCTCCCACTGATGGATTAATATCACCAATAGTCTGATTTTCAGCAACACACGTTGTCTGATAGCATTTGACCATATTGAAGAAAAAAATAGAGTTCTTTGTTTTCTTTACCCTATTGAAGAAAAACCGGATGAAAATGGTTAAATATATTTTTGATATCCATCTGTTTCATCAGTTTCTAACTTCCTTACATGAATCAATCTCATAATATTCTTACTTTATTATCTTTTTCATTGGTCCCAACAGATCCCAATAAAAACAATTCTTCCTCCAATTCCCTTTTACAACCATCAATGCATCTGATGATCAGTGTCAGTATTACTTTGATGATCGGTGGAACACCACATCTGATGAACCAGTGTTAGTAGAAAACTCAATAATTACCAACATATTTATAAGAAGATTTACATATGTTTGTTTTATTATTCTGACTAAAAACTAGAATCTTCATCTCTTCACATTTTGAACAAAACTTCATAGCCTACAAAAAAATCTACAACCAGTGATCTCATACTGATGAACTAAGACAAGAGAGTTTTGACTTTATAAAATTATTTTTTTCACATACTTTTGATTGTATCATGATTTTCTCATGACTTTGAGAGAGATTGATATATGTATCACATCATCTGAATAAAAATATAAAGTATTATAACTTCCCATCATTCTAACATCTTCTTTCTTTCCAAAAAAACAATAATATGAATAGAATCACTTATTCTACCTTTTCACTTTATAATGATTTTATCATGTGTCTTTCAAAAAAATTATGATTCATGAGAAATCTAAGATTATTAAAGAATCTTCATATTTTCATTGAATCCATTCAGACTCTAATACACTTATTCATCATGATTTAAACATCCATTTCATAACCAAGGTGAGTCTAACTAAACTTTTCTTCTAGAAAATTTCTTAACAACCAAATTGACTTACATCAGTATTTTTTTGGTATTATGAAAATTATTATGATATGGATCACCAACTTTTAGAAAGTAAGGTTATTTTCTTCTTATTTGAAAACAAAAGAAAACACTAACTTCTTCATCTTCCTAAAATAACTTCTTTTAAATATGGTCCAAACAATATCCCCCTTTTTATTTTGTTGTCAACCATGTTTCATAAATCACTAAACATTTTAACCTTAAGAAATGGATTACTTATCCACAATTAGAAACCTGTTTTATCTAACTCATTATAGCCAACAAGAATCATTAACTACAAAACAATGATTTCCAAAATTAGTGACTCATGAAACTTGTTCATATTTTTTTCACATCTTTCTTCAATCCATGCACATTCCAATAAATAAATGTTTCCTACAACCAATCTAATAAAATGTTATAATATTTCACACGTTTATCATGATGATATCATGACTTACCTACAACACCCCCTACATACATGCTTCCTTAAAAGGTTCAACACATATCAATGGATATATTTATGAAACAATTATCCCCCTTGAAAACACTATCCAAATACAAGTTGAGAGAGGGGATATAAAACATACCTCAACCTTGATGAAAAAGAAGTTGTATGCCCATTTTTAACCTTAGTTTGAGAAAATATTCCATCATTAAAGGTTTTTTAAATATGTCTATAACTTTTTCTGATGTAGGAACATACTCCAACTCAATTAATTCTTCTCGACATGATATTTGATAAAGTGGTACACAATTCCAATATGTTTTGAATGATAATTTCATACCAGGTTTCTTATAAGGTTAAATCCACATTGATTATCACAACCCAAAATAAAGGGTAAGTTCGCATCAACACATAGGTCTTATAATAGATTCTTCATCCCCATTAGTTGAGTAACCAATTGTGTGGTAGCAACATACTCAACTTCATCCCTACAAAGAGTTACTAAATTTTGTTACTTTTTATTCCAACTAATAAAAAATTTCCCCAAAAATAAAACTCCACTAGATGTTGTTCTTCATCAATAAACATTTCCTGTCCCATTCACATCTGAATACCCAAACAAGTCAATAATTTCCGATCAATTATAGATGATTCTAAAAAAATTTATACATTTAATATATCTAATAATTATTTTTCCAGAAAATAGATGTGATTATTTTTTATCACTTTGAAATCTTTCACATAAGTTAATATCATAAAGAATGTTGAGTCTTAAAGAAGTCAAATATAAAAAACTTCTAATCAGCTTATAAAGCACTTTACAGTCATATCCATTTCCATCTCCATCATTAGTGATCTTTTTTCACACTGAAATTGATGTAGAAACCTATTTTTAATTTTCCATGATTAACTTCTTAAGAAGTTACTTAACATATATTTTTTGAGAAAGAAAATTTTGTTTCTAACTTTGTGACATTTTCAACCTAAGAAATTATTTCATTTAACCCAACATGGACGTCTCAAACAACTTTTTTATCTCTTCAGTAAATCTTTCACATGTTATTTCATCATTTCCAGCAAAGATAATTTCATCAATATAAACAATTTCAATGAGGTAAACTCAAGACTTTCTTTAATGTATAGATTATTATAACCCCTTACTTTTTTGAAAATCAGCTTTCTTAAAAAGGTATCAAATTTGTAATACCATTACCTTAGTGATTCATTTATCCCATAAAAATATTTCTTCAACTTTTACACACAAATTTCATACTTCACAACAATAAAGCCAGATGGTTGTTCAATATAAACCTCCTCATTGAGATCCTAATTTGAAAATGAAGACATAACATCCATATGATATATCTTGTAACTTCATTGTGAAATAATAATAATGATGATTCTAATAGTTTATATCTTTTCCCCTAGATAAAATGTCTCATCAAAATCAATTCCCTTAATCTATGAGAAACCTTTGCACACTGATATTGATTTATTTCTAATCACTTCACCATCATCATTTAGATTGTTTTGGAAAACCCAATTTGTACCAATGGCATTTTTGATATTTGGATTAGGTATGAGCTCCCAAGTATCATTCTTCTCAATCTGATCCAATTATTCATTCATATATTGGACCCATTCTGAATGCTCAATATCTACATTCACTTATTTCAGCTCAACTTTTGAATACAAATAAGGTTGCATAATAAATATTTAGGTTCTTTTTTTTACCATTTTGATGTTGATCACCAATAATGTTTTGATATTCCACTTACTTCCTCATCTTGGGATAAAATTTTCGAGATTCTTTCTTATCACTAAAAATAACAAAGTCTGATTCTTCTTTGTGAGTAGGATTACAATTATTTTTATCTTTATCATAAATTAAAAAAAAATTATTTCATTCGATTCATCTACCTTATCTACATACGATTTTTTGGAATCTTCCTAAACCTTTACAATAACTTTCAGTTCATTAGAGCCAACAAGTATTCATATCCCTTTGTTTAAACATCAATATCCTCTTCCCATTAGAGAATATAAAATAAAAATTATATCTTCACCTTCATGATAAAACTTCTCAAGGTTTCCACCTTTATTATTTATGATGCATGGAATTCCTAAAAATATTATGTATTTTCAAACTCATATTTTTTTCATAAAACATTTTTTATGGATTCATATTTGAAATTTGAATGTAGAAACATCAGTGTTGATTATGAATTGAAGAGCTCATAGCTTACCTCCAAAAGTAATGAGAGGGACAATGTTCAAGTAACATAGTTCATCCCATTTCAACAACACTTATATTCTTCCTTTTAGCGACACCATTTTGTTGAGGAGTATATGGTGTGATGAACTCATTCAGAATTTCATGCTTCTAATTTTAGTTTTCAAACTCTTAATTTTTTTACTCACCACTATTTTTTGTTATGAACTTATTCAGTGAATACTGACATTCTTTCTCGGTATTCCTCCTGAAAATTTTAAAAAAAATTAGAGCATCTAACTTATATTTCATGTACATAACACAAGTAATGTGAGTAAAGTAATAAATAAAAGTAATGAATTATATATCTCTATATGTTTATTATTTTCTCATTGGCCCACAGAAATTAGAATGTATAAGTTTCAGGGGTCATTATGAACAAATTTCATCTTTTATATGAATAGTGTTTGTAATATTTCCTTTCTAACAAATTGTGAAATAGAAATATGTTTTTCTTGACATATTATGAATTCTATGAACAATATCTAACATTGAAAACTTTATCTTGTTTATTTGAAACATGCATCCTAACCTTTTATTCCATAAGTGATTCTCTTTTACCATGCCTAAGTAATAATAGTTTTGACCTCATCCACTTGAAATAAGTTTCCATTTGAAGTATCTAACATTCTTAAAAATTATATGATTCTTTTCATATAAAAATAAAACCCAATATCCAAGATCCATGTTCATTATCCTTTTGTTTTATTGAGTGTGGTTTCAATGACAACATATTTTTATTTGCCTTTATCTTTCTTTATGTCTGGCTTCTGAGAATTTTTAATAAACTTTTTTTGTGTCGGTAACAAAATAATAATTCCTTTTTCAATATTTCAATGTTGTTAACATATTTCACAAATAGTTTCCAAAGGTTGGAATCTATTTTAAACATTCACAATAATCATATGTGGTTTCTTCAAAATATCCTTCTCAAAAATATTTCTTTAATAGGTTTGGATTTCCCTCAAACTCTTCCTTATATAATTTATGAAATAGTAGTAATGTTGTTGATTAAACCAAAAAAAAAATTATATATGTCTAAATCCACTATAATACAATCAGTCTCCATAGAAATAATATTTTTCTATATAACTTACAAACTGATTAGATTTGTGAGAATGTTTCTTGAAAGCATCTTGTCTTTATCTTTAGTAATTTTTTGATCATCAAACATTATGCTATCATATAAAATGTTCTTGTTAAACTCAAATTTATTTCTACCCTTATAAAAAACATAATTAGAAGAAAATTTTTTGGACTTATAATTTTTAGAACTTATAACTTCTTGAATTTTTTTTATCTTTTCTAGATACATAACTTTCCTAGATTTCTTCTTCTCAGGAATAATTTCATCTTTCTTATCGACCTTTGAAGGTAACTTTTGATCTCTCTCAGGTTTACCCTTTACAAAACCTTTTTTAACATTAGAGATATAGTTATAGAAACTTTTAACCCTCTATTCAACTTTATAAATTTATTGTTAGAAATTTTTTAACTCTTATTATTTTTTATTCTACTTAACTTCTATATTTTCATTCTGATTATTTTCTTTCAAAATAGATATCGTCAAGTCATTAATCTCTTCCATCACATTGACTTTCTCATCAAGAAAAAATTATTGATTTTTTTGAGGAATTTTAATTTTTTAATTCCCTGATATCTTTCTCAAGACTTCTAATATTTATCAGATATTCTTTCTATTCTTCTTTTAGATTAAATTCTAATACAGTTTCATCTTATTATTTAGAACTAATGCTTCCAAATACTTAATTGTTAACAGTTGAAATGAAATTATTCTCTACAACATGATTAGTAGAATTTTCTAATTCATCTTTCGTTTCTTCTTCTTCATTATCTTTATATGTAATCTTCTACTTTTGGATTTGGAGAAATTTTTATCTTTCCTTTTAGAATAAGATTTGTCCTTATCACCCTATTTCTTCCAAATCATCTTGACCTTCAATCATCTTTATCATTATAGTATTCTTTATTTCTATAAGGAAAATTAGTCAAAATGTTCCCAATTAATTCATATTCAAAACATTTCAAGGGTATTTTCCATTTATATTTACATGTACATATTTTCACATTTTCAGAAAACAAGGAAAAAAATTCCTCAATATTTTTTCATACTTCATTTTCATAATCAAAATCACCAGCTTATTCTTCAAGAATATTCTTATGATTTTCTTTCTTGGTAGCCTTGAAATATATTTCATGATCAATTATTTTTCCTTTTATAACTTTCTCAATTATAATTTCAGAAGTAATAAGAGTTATATAAAAATCATCAATAGATAATGTTTTAGGATCTCTTTCTTCCAATGAGAAAACATTGGCATCAAACCCATTAGGAATAATTATCAAGATTTTTTCAGCAACAATATAATCTTCCAACTTATCACTAAGACATATGATGGTCATAAAAATTTTATTCATCCTAGTAAATAAATCACTAATGGATTCATACTCACCCATATTGAGATTTTTATACTCCAATCTCCAAATTTTTAAATTTTCCTTGTTCAGTTTTGTATTTCCTTTATAAATGTTCTTCAGATTATCCCAAATTCCTTTGGTATTAGAAACACCCTTAAACATTAGGAAATTGCAATAAGAAAGTGATGATATTAATACATTCATATATCTTCCATAATTCTCAACATTATTTTAGCCAACATATGTCAGAGGAACTTCTTCCTCAACAAGAGGAAATCTGTTTTTCACAGCTTCAAGAATATTAAATTCAAGAGAAATAAGATAAAGAATAATTCTATCTTTCCATATATTATAGTTCTTACCATCAAAGACCAGAATCCTCTTACTATTCATAGAGTTTAGATTATCCATCAAAACTTCTCTTCAAAAACTTTTTATTTAAGAGTAAAAAATGACAACTTTACCTCTAACACAACTTGTAATTTCCCTCCCAGGATCTATTTATTATTAAGAGGGGGAGGGGATAAATCTGTGATATATTTTTCATTTAGGTTTACTTTATCTTAAGATAACCTTCACATCCTATTAAGGATTTATCACTTTACTAAAAACAAAACAATCACGCATCCACAAAAAAACAAGTATTTACAATATTCACAACCCAAAAAGAGTAGAAAAATCATTTGTATGGTTTGTAAATAATCCAATACAAAACAATACACTATAAAAAAATCATTTTTCATCGATAAAGCATGTAGGAAACACCGTTACACTTGGGTAAAATTATGATCAATAAAACAACACATATGCTTAATATATAACAAATGATTTAAAACACGTTTTCATAAAAGGTTAAGAAACTTTCACCAGTTTCTTCAAATCATCTTCTTGTGTTTCCTTGTAAACTTTTACAAATATAATCTTCCAAAATATTCTTCATTTCCTTACCCATAATTACTTAAGAACATATATATAATTAGTAATAATACCCAATATGATATCCTAATATGATTATTCAGTCGAATTAATCAGTCCGGAAAAGTAACTTTTCCAGAATAACGTTGAAACAATTATAAACTACTTCTATCTTAGTCCAAAAAACTAGTCTAATTTCATTGTCTGGTTAGATAACCTGATGAATAAAATATTTAATATTCTTATTATTCTTATTATATCTAGAAAACTTTATCTTGAATGGTCAATTTGAAAACTCCTTCTCTCTAAAAAAAATTCAGCACTCCACCCTATCTCTTAGCCATTAAATAATACATGTGTAAAAATTACCAAGTACTCTCATCCTTTTATTAGTGTGCTAAATGAGTCTTAGGTTTGAATATAAATAGTTTCCTTCTTAACCAAACTTCTTGAAAATTCAAATTTCTCTAAAATTTTAGATACATATTTTAATTCTTATGTTATTATCAACACTTATTGATTCTTCCTAAAAAATTTCCAATATTCTCAAAAATTTAGCTCACTTCACACTTTATAACCATTATTCATCCAGATTATCATTTTCATTATAATTTTCTCATTAAGATGAAGACGTATGTATATAAATAGATTCTGCATTATGTTTCACCTCAATAATTGAAAAAAAAATTCTTGTTTCGATCCACATAACCAACTATTAGATAAAATATTGAAACCGCTCAACCATAATTTTTTTTACTAATTTAGACACTAGTTTCATTTCATTTTACATAAAAATAGTAACAAATTATAAGGGTTATTTCATATATTGGAAAATATTCAAAAATAGCTTCCAATTAATTATTAAAATAGATTTCAAGATTCCATTTTACAAAACAATAGAAAATTACATCAAATAATTCTACTTTTCTTATTCTCCTCATATTAATGATCCCAAGTTTGATGAATTTATTAATGTCTTCCCATGTCTAATATATCAGCCTTTATCTTCCAATGATGTATTGGTGTCACCTACAGTACAATATTTGGAATCACATGTTGTTCGATGTCTCTTGATCCAATTGTTAAAAACAAATTAGACTTCTTATGTCATTCTTGACCCAATTGATAAACCAAATATCCTAATGAAAATGGTGGACTACCCTATTAATTTTCATCTAGGTAATTTTAATCTTACATAATTACATTCATCAGTCCCAAAAAACTCATACTTTATTTACATTTTTATTTATTCCAACAGCTCCCAATAAAAATCAATTCAGCCTCCAATTCCCTTTTACAAACATCACTATGTTTGATGATCAGTTTCAATATTACTCTGATGATCGGTAGAACACTATGTTTGATTGACCAATTTTAGTCTAAATTTATTTCCTTACTAACATATTTCTCTAAAGATTTGAATCTTGTGTCATATTGGTCTGATTGAAAATCAAAATCTCTATCTTCTCATTTTCTAAACAAAACTTCTGAACCTTCAAAAAAATCTACATCCAGTGATCTCACACCGATGAATAAATACTAGAGTCTTTTGAATTCAGAAACTTTCCTTCTTTCACAAAATTCTACGTGTATCAGTATTTCCTCATGACTATGATAGTGATAAAGATTTACATAGAATTCTATAACTAATAATGGAATGTATTATAACCTCCAATTCTTACAGTGACTTCTTTATTTCCAACCAAAAATTATTCTGATTGGCATTGATTTTTCCCCCTTTCCATCATAAGTCTTGCATCAAAATTTTTTCAAAAAAATTATGATTTTTAAGAACTCCAAGATCCGAAAAGCATTTTTATATTTTCATTGTATCCATTTAGACTGCAATAAACTTCTCCCTTATGAATAGAACTTCCATTTCTGTCCCTAGGTAACTATGATTAACCATTTCTTTCATAATAAGTTATTCATGACCCAGTGGACACACTACAAAATTTTCTGTCTGGTCTTCTAAATACAATTATGATCCTAATCAATAACTATTACAAAGTTTGATTATTTCTCTCTTATTTGAAAATGAAATACAACACTAACTTTTTTATCATACAAAGAAACTTCTTGCAAACATGGTACAAACAGTCTTACCTCTCATATCATAGTTTTAACCCCTTGTTAACCCTTTTTATGAATTGTGGGATATCAAACTATTTTACAATTTATGAGTAATGAAAGTTAATATAATTGAACAAGTGACCCATGAGTGTAAAATAGTTGATATTATAGACAATATAATTTTATATTTTTAAAACAAATTATTTTTATTTATTTCAAATCAATTAATATAATATTATATAAAATAAGATACCATTAAATTAATTTTTGATACTATTCACAACATTTGAATTTAAATAAATATTGATATTCATGGAATTTGAATATAAAATTTTAAAACATAACCAAATATATTATATTTATCTAAAAACTTCATGTAATTTTATAATTCTTCCAAATTGAGTTACTTTAAATGTTTTTAAAATCATTTACTCAATTTTTATACTTCTTGGGTATGTAATGTGTCATCATTACATAATAATTTAAGGTAATTATTTCATCACTAAAAATTATAAATAAATTAACACGATAAAAAATTCATTAAAATTTTATATATCCATTTATAACCTAACTAAACTTCTCTTTCTCCCTATAGAAAAATATTAGAGATATTAAAACTAATAGATGATTCTTTACATAATATAATATTAAATAAATTATCAAATGAATTCAGGAATAAAATCCAACATTTTAATATTTTTGGTGAATATTGTCTAAAATCAATCATCTAATAAAATAAATTTACGTTTTTTTATGATTTTAATGTCTTATCCCATAATTTTAATCTTATATTACCTATTTTACCTTTATCATGATGACAATATTTTTACCAAGGTTACTATTCACAATTCCTAAAAATAAAAGGGTTTTTTTAACAAATTTTAACTTACCGATTCTAAATAAGGAATACATTTTATTAAATTCAATTTCTAAAAGTGGCATTAATTACATTAATAATTAATGCACAAAACTTGATGAAAATGTTTTTTCTAGAAAAATGAATTTTTAAATATAAAAATGTTTTATACTAAACTTAAAAATAATATAGATTCCAATGACATTAATTAGACTATTTTTAATCAAAATTAAATAATTAAATTTTATAATCAAATAAAAAACTTGACTTTGTAAATTCTGGAATGGAGAATATAATTTTCTATAAAATTATTACTTTTCACTATTCATAGAAAAAATTATTCTTTTCAGAAAAATGATAATATTTATCTTCCAACTAATTATTATATGCTAGTTTTAAAAATTATAACCTTTATAAAATAAAATTTTTAAAGGTGTTATAATTTAATTACAATTTTTCTCACAAAAAGTTATAAAAATCATTTTTGATAGAAATGTATTTTGAAGCATAAAATGACTTCACTTAAATTTTTTTTCTTATTTTAGTATTCTTAATCCATACATTTTTATTGAGTATAAAATTTATAAAAATATTTCATAATATGCTTACTACTATTAATATCGTCTATGTCAAAGGCTAGGTTATAATGGTGATACATAAATAGTAACATTTTTCATTCTTTAAAGCCTAGTGTTTTGTGTTGTGTACACTATCAAATATAGTCTTATTTTAAAATATCAGGGTATTAAGTTACCCCCTCACCCAAAATAAATTTATTCATTTCAATTTGATATCAATCTTGGTAATTTGAGGGGTTAATATTTAAAAATTACTTTATTAACACCCCACATTGTAGAAAGGGTTAATAAAACTCCCTTTTGAAAAGAGGGAAAGGTAAATATAAAGGTAATCTCGAAAAACTCATAACTAGGTTTCCAAATAAGATAACATTAGTGGTAATTGAAAATATAGACCTATTGGTGAAAATTAATGTTAAAATAATAATGGGGAGTGATAGATAATTTGATTGGAAGAATTTAAATGATGAAAAAATCATGAAATAATAAAAGATAAATAAGACCACCAATTCATCATAAATTATTTTAAAAAAGATAAAAAATAATAATTTATGATGGATTATTTTATTATCCATACTAATAAAATTATAAAATATACTTACTTTTTAATCTTTAAATCTATAAATAAATTTTCAAACTTTTGTTGCATGTTTTAACAAGTTTCCACCTCTATCTTATCCCATATTTCATGTGATAAATGTCCATAGTGAATATTTATTATGTGTAAATCATAAACTTTTATTAGATCATAGGATCAAGATATGGATAAATGGTAATCCTCAAATATTGACTAAATCCAAATTTTTAAGTACTTGGTAAGATAATACCCAAAATAATAAACATTCATATGAATAAATAGTATATCTAACTATAAAATTTCAACAATAACACCAATTGTTTAACATAGAACATTAAATATATAAATAAATTTATATCCCAAATAACCTTGATAACATGAAAATTAACGAATTTTTTAACCTCAATGTTTGTCTCATAAATTTTATCTTACATCCATAAAGATTTAAAATAATTCTTCTGAAATAATCCCTAATGTCATACCTAAGGGTTAAGTATTCCACAAAATAACAAAAAATCTCCCTGAATATCATTAATCACTTTAAAATATGATAACTTAAAACCTAAAAATGGATGTATGTTCCTTTGTACATATTATAAACCTTAAAATTACAAACACGCGATGGTATACATAACTCTTATGTTATCTTAAAATGTAAAAGTCATAATCTCTAAATTTATATAAACCCTTCTCTAATATTAACTTAAACAGATCCAAAATAATGCTCCCAGATCCTTTTCTAAGAACCTAATATTTTTTTTTTGTATTTGATACCAATAGGATTGAACCAATTTTATCTATACAAAACATACAAAGTAAAATTTAAATATTTTATCACTTACATACCCAAGAACCTTCTAGGTTTAGAGGTTTAGAGTATTTTGATAATATATTACAAAACAATACACATTTCATTAGATGATAATTTTTCCTACTATACCAATCATTTCTTATTTCACAATATGACTTAAACATCTCCCATAAAATTCTTCAAACATGAAACTTCTCTAGACATAATTCATTTGACATCAATCTTAATAACCTATGGAAATTTAAAACATAAGAAGGGTGAACTCAAATTCTCAGTAAGGGTATACATAGTAATTAAAAACTAAATGTCATCACTAAGTATATTATGGGAAGAAGAGTATAATTAAATAATCAAAGTGTATAGTAATGAAATAAGATAAATAAAACAAATCAAAATGTGGATCATAAATCATGATAGTTTCCATACAACTATAATTTATAAAAAGAGTCATAGAATATAATAATCATGAACTATGTGAAGACTATACTAGAGTAAATGATCCATTAGAAACCATAGAGAACATTGAAAAATATTTAGGTATATCATAACATCAAAAATTCATCATAGAATCACCAAAATTGATAATTATCACATCTCATCGGAGTAACCTAAAAATGATCAACTCCCTCATGTCTTATGAGTAACTTATAAAAAGTAAACTCTATTTCTTTAACCAATGAATTGGGGGGATATAATAGACACACCCATCCATGGTTTATAATGTAACCAACCATCATTGGTTCATAATATAACCACCCAATAATCATCCATACATATTTCCAAGTACCATATAATTCAAAAAAATTAATAACATTTCACTTTTCAAGTTAACGCCCTTGAAAACAACAATCATTCATTTTTATCTTGATTAAATCATGAAAAAGATGCAGGTTCCACTATAATATTTATTAAACATCATAAAAACCCATTCAGATGAAGGAAGTGGATAGTATGAAAAAGATGCAGGTTCCACTATAATATTTTCTTTTATGCCTTTAAATACTAAAACTTTTGAAAATTTTGAGAAAATGATTCTATTTGAAAATAATCATGGAAAAATATAAAGTAACATTGATAATATTAATTTATATATATATATTACAACTAATTTTTCTATATAGATGTTTTATATATTAATTCTGTAAATATTGGTTGTTTTTTGTAGAGAATTAAAGTTGATGTTGAAAAGGGGTACTATTTGTAATAATATAAAATTTTAATAATTTTACATATAAAAATATATTTTATAACATAAATCCATTAAAGACAATGTCTATAGACCCTATCCATAAAACCAATTTAGGCAATAATAATTTCCATTTGAAGAAGATCTTGTGGCGTTGAAGGAGACTTATGCTATAAAATCCATGGGGCTCGATGACCCCCAAAATATATTTCATACCATCAAAAGATGAAGATAAATAATTATAGAGAATATAAATCTATCACTCATGATGTAAAAAAAAGTATTATAGTGTAAAATTACTGGTTAGAGAGAGACTAAATAATATATAAAGTGTAAAAGTTATTTATATCATAAGGTGACTTAGACTATTTATATTCCAGTTCCTCGAACATCCTCCAAGTCTTTTATTTTTAGTTATTTTTTACATTATTTAAACCTAGTTATATTTATTCTCTCAATTTATTCATTTTAATTCTATTTATACTTCTATGATCTCATTCAAAGAAGTTCTGAAATTCCTTTCACTGTTTTGAACTTTTTTGTTGCTTCCAAACTCAACTACCATGGTGTGTTTTCCTTCTCTTCATGTAACATTGTACTTTTTATTTATTAAATGATCATGGATACTTATTGATGAATATTAAAATCATGATTCACCTATTTTTGTAGGTATGATTATTTCATTTACATGTATGGCTAAATTGCTTAGAGCTAGAGATCAAGAGTAGGGGTTAAAGTTATTTAATGAATCTCTAAATCAAATCATGGGTAGTTTATTGAATAAATAATTAGGTTGATGATAAAATAACATTTAATTCCATTTCATGAACCAAAACATGTAATTATAAGGGAAGGTCCCAAACCTAATTGGAATGAACCAAACTATAACCAATGTTTGATATGTTTCCCCCTTTTATAGTTGCACCAAATACATATGGACTGAAAACCAAATCTAGACCAATGAGTTGTTTCTAATCTCATTAGATCCCATTTTTTGGATCAAAGATAAATTGATGGTTTTGGAATAGGTACGCGGACTAAGAAAATAAACCCATCCTTGCTAGATTTAGGGATATTCCCTGTGTCGTCTCACTGAAATTGATCCTAAACCCTTCTTTCATCAGCTGAAGTATAAATACAATTTACATAGACATATACCCAACATCAAAGATTCACATGGGGAATCCATCTCTAAGTTAAAATATACAGGTCAAAACACATTACAATCACCTCCCTATGGATTTTACCAAGAAATTACGATGTCCTGGGTATCTCTAAAGTAGTACTAATTGGGTTTATATAAATTTCTAAACTAATCATGCCCAAATGGAATTAATGATGTAATGTGGGATGGACATTTTTTAGCATCACTTCTGGAGATGGATTATTTTCTTCAGAATACTGACCTTTTTCATTGAAATATTAGTTCCTCACAACTTCTCCCTTTCCCATTTATTTTTATAATTTTGACACATAGATTAGTTTCTTTATCCATGTTAATTTTAGTTCATATGTCAAGCCCCTTTGACTCATTCAAAGATCCCAGAAACTCAAGTAACACTCTCTTTCAACCTTGAAATATATGATACATTTCTACATATCATCATTACATAATGGTCAAGAAACTTAATCTCACCTCAAATAATCCTAAAAATTCCCAATACTCACTACTTGATTAGTAGAGAGTCCAACCTCTACTATCAGATCCCACTACCATGGATTATTTTTTTCCATCCACCAGTAGTGATTTACCCAATATTATTCTTCATCCAATCTAGGAACATACCATTGAGATAAATCCTATTTTTAATCTTATGAACCTAACATTGTCTATTTAGTAAGCTTCAATGTGAAGATCCACACAGGTATTTGATCCCACATCGTAGAATTAGTTGACATATTTAGAAACCATAGTGTGTCATCAAACACCATTAGGATTATAGTTTTTCCATTTTATTTATGGGATAGGGAAAATGATTGGATGAGTAGTCAAGATCCTGATTCCATTATGACATGGAATAACCAAACATATAAATTCCTTTACAATTACTTTCCACACATTCATACATGGAAGATGTGGAATGACATTCAATAATTTTCATTGGAAGATGGAGAATCACACTGAGATACATGGGATTTATTTAAGGAACTAACTAGATTGTTCCCACACCAAGGGATTAATTTATGGATACAACTTCAAATATTTTTTAAATTTTTACAATTTTTTTCATAGACTTCAGTTGGTTCTATTGCTAATGGAAAACTCATGATTAAGAAACCTAATGTAGGGATAGCCTTGTTAAGTGAAATTTTATTCAATTCTAGACATTGGAAAAGAAAAGGAGGACCCCCATAGAATGGGTTTCACCAAACTGAAGAGACCACATACCTTACATCCTAGGTTGAAGCTCTCACCAAAAAGTTAGAAAATTTCCAACTGCCTTAACCCCAATCACCTCCACCTACTCTTGTTATAAATATTCAATCATATGAAATGTGTGGGGATCTACACCCATATCAAGAATATCAGGTTGGGATAGTGGGAAATTAGAATCAAGAGTACAATTATGTGAATTAAAATTAAAACACTCAATAGTTTCAAAAACCCCATTTCCAATAATAACTCATGAAAAAACAACAAAAACCCAATTAGGGTTACAAACAAGGGAGGAGTGGTAAATATACACTATGAAATTTGGGACCACCGGGGAACCCTTCTAAAAAAAATTACCCGAACCACAAAAAACCTTCCCCTAAAAACCATACCCATATAGAGATAACCAGTTTCTACCCCAAAAAACAACAATAATTTTATCAAGATCTACCTTTTCAGCTACAGGTAGCCCAAAAAATTATTCAAACTTAGAAACATTGCTCACAATATTTTTTCAATGCATGGAATAGTGAATGAATATGAAAGAAATGGAAATGAACAATCAAAGAGCATCCATCTCTAACCTTGAAATCCAAGTAAGAAATTTTTTCAAAAACCAATTGGAACTTCTATTGGGTATACTACCCAATAAAACTGAGACACATCCAACAATAGAGGCTAAATATATATTTCTTAAAATTTTAAAATATTCGAATTTTCAACAACCATATAAAGAAATTTAAAAGTGAAATTAATACCACACTATAAATAAAATAATATCTAAAAAGGTAATAATTGAAAATATAGAGAATGAAAAAACCTAAATCCAAATTGAGTAAAGGAGAAAATTCTCAAACATAAGAGAAATAACTCATTAAAGTAGATGTATATATGGCACTGCCACCATATAAACCTCGTTTTCTATTCCTAGAGAGGTTAAGACATGGAAAGATAGAGTGTTAGTATAAAAAATTTCTAGATAAGTTTAAACTACTCCACATCAATAGCCCCTTTAATAAAGTCATTTCCCAAATATTGGATTATTATAAATTCTTGAAGGAGCTACTCTCCAATTAGAGGAAGATTGTTGGATTAGGATTTATCTCGTTGAATGAAGGGTTATTTATAGTGGTTCAATAGAAAATTTCACTCAATATGTGACATTCTATAATCTTTTCAATTCCATGCACCACTGGCTTGTGAAATGTTAGAAAAGAATTACGTGATTTTGGAATGAGTATCAATCTCATTATGGTTAGCGGTTTTTAGAAACTAGAAATCAAGGACCAAAAAACAACATCATTAATATGTCATCTTGTACACCAATGTCTCCAATATACTTGGGGACTTATCACAAACTTCTTAACTAAGGTTTAAAAGTTTATTTCACCTCTTGATTTTCTCAACCAATACATCGAAGAAGAATGAGATTTCCCCATAAATATAAGGTGGCCATTAATCACCCTCGGTAAATATTTAATCAATGTAAACCAAGGAAGACTTATTTTGTTAGTCATTTTGAACAAATTTTATTCGATCTAGTGAAATAAGAAATGTACTGTGTAGATTTATTATATTTTCAATCAATTTTTATCAGTGATCAATAAAGTGAGATTATGGATTTTGAAGATGAATAGGAGACTTTGTACCTTAATAAAAAAGATGATAGTTAATATGAGGATGTTAATTAAATCAAACCTATAATGATAGTTTCCTTCCCAAAGTATACATACTTGTTTATTAATCCCCAAACATTAGAATTAACGCCTCTATCGAGGACTCTTAAATACTCATAATTACATAACTAAGATGCATTTTTAGTCATCACATTATCAAAAGTGAACTATAACAAGAAGATTAAATGATAAAATACATTGAGAGGAACAAAAATTTAATCACTTTAAGTTTAACTGAAATTATTAAGATTAGTCCCATTATCTTAACTCATAGAGTTATGTTTGAAGAAGTATCTAAGCCAAAACTCCAACCCTAGAGCTAGCTCACCCAATTGAAATAAAGAAGTAATGAATAAGGAAGCTGTAAATATTCTCTACATTATTATAATTTAATCCAGAATTGACATTGAATGGGAGATCCCACTACAAGTAATAACAAATAAAAAGGATTTAACTGTAATAAAAAACAATGAAAATGAATTAATCCATACATATGCCATTATTGTATGGTGATTCAATATCGATTACAGAAATCTAAATATATTAACCTAGAAGGACCAATTCCATCTACCACTATGGATTAGATTCTTAAAATATTAGATGGTAAACAATTATATTTCTTCTCATATGAATATTCCAGAAACAATCAATTTTTTTTAACTAAGATAATTATTCAAATAAAATGTTCACATTTCCATTTAGAACCTTCACCTATTGATGAATGTATTTAAGAAAGTGTAATGCATTGGAAACATTCCAATAGTGGATGACACATATATTCCATGATATAATAGAGTATTTTTTATAGATATTAATAGGTTATTTTTATATATATGGTTGATCATACAAGTTTTGTATGATCAATTTTGAATATGCACTACAATTTTATGAGGATAAAGGTACAGTACTAAATTGGGAGAAATTCAATTTTATGGTTCAAGGAGGCTTATTCCTCAGTCATAAAATTGTAATTCATATCATCAATGTCAGACCAATGAAGGTCAAAGTAATAGAAAATTTACTAGAACCCATAGCTGTGAAGGGAATAAATAATTTTTGAGTCCATGTGGGATTATACCATTGGCTTGTTAATGAATTTTCACAAATAGGCAAACAAATAACACATATTGTGTATAAGGAAGTTATTTTTAAATTCAATGATTAATTTCAATAGTCCATTAATGATCTAAAAACAACTTGGTGGCCACTCCTTTTATCATATCTCCTGAATAGGTTAATGACTACAAGTTGATGTGTGACACCAGTGACTTTGTTGTAGGAATTGTTTTAGGACATGGGATAGTCATATATTTCATTACATTTACTATTACATATATAATCTAAATTATTACCAAATAACCTATACAACCATAGAGAAAGTTCTTATAGTAGTGGTTATTATGTTTGGAAATTTTAGTTCATACCTAATGCTCTCCAGAGTGGAGGTTTACACTAATAACATAGGATTCAAATACATTCAAAAATAAAAAATATTCCAAAAAAAGGTTGATACGGTGGATTCAGCTACTACATGAATTTGAAATAATCATCAAAGTAATTAAAGGGACTGATAATATTATTTTTGGACATCTACCTAGATTTTAGTTTCCCAATATTGAGGATGATGAAGATATATGAATTGAATATGACTTTTGTGATGATAAAAACTTCAATGTAGATTTAAAACCAAGACCATGGTTTGGTGACATAAAAAAGTATCTTTCCATTGGAATCTTCTACCCAAAATTATCTTATAAAAAAATAAATAAATTCTTATCATTTGTGTTGCCCTGTTACTAGAACGAACCATGGATATTCAAACACTGTGATGATGGTTTAATGTGATGATGTATTCCAAAGTCTGAAATTGAAAGTTTTCTAGAATTCTGTCACACATCAAAAACTGGATTATATCATTAGTATCAAAATATTATAGTGAAAATTATTTAGATTCCACTTTTATGGCCCACACTTTATATAGAAGCAAGAACCTTTGTAAAAAGTTATGATCAGTGCCAGAAGAGAGGAAATATCAAAAAAAAATCAAATTCCCCAGAATACCATCTTAGAAGTTGAAATATTCAATGTTTGGGGAACTGATTTAATGGGACTGTTTCTAAATTCGCATGGATATTTTCACATACCAGTCGGTGTAGAATATATTGCAAAGTGGGAAGAAGCAGAAGCTAACTCCATTGACATGGCCAATGTAGTATGAAATTTATAAATAATTTTTTACATATTTGTATTTACCTATTTACTCAATAGTTATCAGGGAACATAATTTAATAATAAAACCATAAAAGGAATGCTTGAAATGTATGGTATTTTATAGATAATAAAACATTTTACCATCCCAAAACTACCAGGCAGGTTGAACTGTCCACTCGGGAGATCAAAAAGATTCTAGAAAATATATTCAATCAAAGTAGGAAGTACTGGAGTATCAGACTCAATGATTCACTTTTTTTGTATCAAACTGTTTATAAAAAACCATTAGAACAATTTCTTTCCAACCTGTCTATGGGAAACCCTGGAATTTTACAGTTGAAATAGAACATTTCTCATTCTTGGAAATTAAAAAGGTAGCTTGGATTCTCTGAAATCCTGAAAACAACGATTATTTAATTTGTATGAGATGGAATATATCATAAGGTATTCCTATGAAAATGACAAAATTTATAAGGGTAAAAAAGAGAAATGGAATGACTAACTCATCACATGACATATAGTCACACCATGGGACAAGGTACTTTTGATTAATTTCCTCTTGAAATTATTCCATGGAAAAATGAAATCTTGGTGGTTATATCTATTTTAAGTTGTTAATGACTTCATGTATAGAACTAGATAAAAATAAAGTGTAAGGGGAAAACACTTTAATGTCAAGTGAAAATGATTAAAAATTTTCCTAGGGAATTTCTAGAAGAGTGTGTACTATATTTTGAATACACTTGATTTGAGGGGATTTCTAGATCTAAACATAAAATAAAGCACTAACTAAGAGGTTACCTTGGTTTATTCTTTATAAAAAAATTAGGATCATTACAATTCAACTATTCACAACCTCAAACCGAATCTTAGTATCTATTTTAAATATAAAACGAAATTTATAGTATACAACCATATTTTACACCATAAACAATGTGGTTTCTGTAATCTCCATCATTGTATAACTTACATCATATGTTTTTCATTTACATAGTAAGTTGTTCAGACAGACTTTTTAATCCATAATCATAGGGCTTGCAATGTCGATGCTTCACCTCTCTTAAGTAGTCACTCCTCCTATTCTCCTCCCTACCCTTGAACAATCCTCCTCTCCCATCCTTCATCTTCACCTTCCCACCCTTGATATAACCTCATTGGCTTCACATATCTACACCCTTTCTCCCTCCCTCCTCCTCCAATCCCTTTTCCCACCATAATGGAATGCACTATGGGTGGAGATAGATGGAAAAAACTTTCTAAGAGACCGACCAACCACATGGGTCAAATAAAAAACCCCACCATGACCAAGAATCTAGCATAGTATTAATCTCCATTTCCACAAACACCATTGAATACCACCCATTTCACCTCTTCATCAGCTTCAACTTCCCATTATGCGTCTCATCACACTTATTCCACCACCCCACATGAAATGATTAACCCATTCCTATAGTTCACAGACCCAAAAAATCAGTAATTCTTATCCCATTTTCATGCAAAGACTATATGGATGAATAGGATACCAGATTTGTATTGTTTAACAAGATCCTAGTGGAAAAAGAGGTTCTAGAGGCACACTGGAAGATGTGATTCATTCATATCATCAAGGTATAAGATGATACATAATGGGATATATTCCTTGAGTTCTTGGACACTTTTGAGCTATAAATTGTTCATGTCATCTTTGAACTGGGAGAAAGGGATTGGGATCTCACGATGGGTGAGAATGGTGTTTTATTAGGGGTTTATTATTAATATTTTCAGCCTATACATCTTATACCACACTGTATCTTGATTCGAACTAGTTAGATACTTTGAAGAGATAGGTGGTGATCACCTAAGACCCTATGGGCTTTCATGATCCTCCCAGTGTGAATATAATCCTACTTAAGGGTGTCTCTCTAAGGATCAACCATCATGAATTAACCCATGACTGGATGGAATGTGGAAAATCAAAAGGGGGCTTCACATAGACCGATGTAGAAATCCATTCCACTTCCATGGTCACCCCAATAGATAACATGGCCTATCGATTTTCTTTATACTATGAGAACAAGGATAGGAGGATGTGTGGAAAGATTCTAGTGGGAGCTTCATCTTGTATCTATCCAGGAACATGGGTGGTTTCAACTCCTACAAGACCATCTCATCACTTATACCTATAAATCCCATAGACCTCATATTTTTTCACAATATATGGATGCTATGGAAGGTGGAAGATCATTATGATTGGGCACCTGGCTACATCGAGTCCACTGAGGCATGTAAATAGATATTGTTCACACCGTACCTTCAATGTCTAGGATGAAGAGATAGTATTAGATGAAGTATTATCCTATGTTCAATGAGGAAGGTGGCCCCAGGCAGCCGAGTTTTGTATTGAGTTCATTAAGAATATCTTAAAGAACCCCAAGACACCAACATTAGGGAGGCTTAATCATTATACATACATTCTTCTTGGACCATCAAAGGAATCATAAAGACATCGTAGATCAATATGGGTAGAAATAGGAGTTATCCAAGAATGAATTCAAGGAAATGCTTCTGAGCAACATATTTCCTAAAACATTGTGGGATGAGAAGTCTCAAAAGTTCATGCACTTAACACATGAGTAAATTCCAGTTATGGGACATGATATAAGTTCCACAAAATTGCAGTTCATTGCATCATCTTTAGAAACTGATGAGATTTATAGGGTGTGGAATTTCTAGGATGGGATTTCCTATGATAACAGGACGCATGTGAACATTATTCAATTGAGTATCTTTTTAGATGTGATGAATCAGGCTTCCATAATGGAAGAGAATCTAAGAGAGGCATCAAGACGTGACTAAAATATTTTATCAAGGTGAACTAGGAGCTCTTATTCTGGTAGAAATAAGTTCCATTATGAAAGTTATTTCTAAGCCAATAATATTTAGAGTAGTCAAGGTAGTGGGATGCCATATCAAGATTATGTTTTGTTGTTGTGATATCAGTGTGGAAAATTTGGTCATAACTTACCTCAGTGTATATACCCTACTATGTAATTTTATTCTTGTGGTAGGTTGGGCCACATTCATAAGTTTTTTTTGGTCATGCATTATCAGATCGTTGGTAGAGGATAGGATAGGTACCAGAGTCTAAAAAGGACACAACTACCCATTATTATACTGGTAGATAGAGTTATACTATGTGTTCATATTGAAGTAGGGGGTTCAGTACTCTATTTTAGGGGTGGTTATACTAGTTAGAGGGAATAGAAATGAGGAGTCAGACTAGAGCCTATGGTAAAGTGAAAATTAAACCACATGATATGTAGTATACTCTGACTAGTTTGGATGCCGGAACTTATACTATCATATGAATGATTCTTATTTCATTTACCCATGATTATATTTTTATACAATAACATCAAATTATTTTATATCATATCTTATTCCAAATGGTTTGTTCTTGGTTTTGGAAATATATTATAGGATGGTTTTTTGGCCATCGATACACCATTGGGAGTTCGGTTAGAGAATATCAAACAAAAAAATACATGTTCTATAAAAATTAGTGGTCATCATTTCTTTTGATAACTTTGTGTGCGGTAAATTATGGTTTTATTTGATTCTTGGTATGGAATGGTTAGTTATATATAAGGTACATATCCAATTTTATCAGAGGATATTTTCATTTCTATATCTAGGAGGTGAGTATATTTTACCATAGTGAGTGGGATCTTTAGGCTGGTCATGCATGAACAATTAAATATAGATTCGATTGTCTCATTTCTTAGATAACAATACTTACTCTTGATGATGGAGAAATTAAGAACCATACATTTTCTCTAATGTTATACTATTTTCTTGATGTGTTTTCTAACAATATTTATGACTTACCACCTAAGCTAGATATTGAGTTCATAATTGAGTTCATTTTGGGAGTAGAGCTCGTTTCTATTCCTCATTATAGGATGACACCAACATAGATTCAAGAATTGAAAGTTCAGTTGGAATATCTAGAATCAAAATATTTTTTATATCCTAGTACATCACCATGAGATTCTCCAATTATTTTCTCCAAGAAGGATAATGGGAATTTGGTCTTGTGTGTGGAATAGAATATATTGAACCTAATGAAGTTAAAAAATTGGTATCCCCTTCAACACATAAATGAAATATTTGATCATTTTAGAGGTGATATATTTCAGATCAAGATACCACCAGTTGATGGTGATACCATTGGAAAACCTCATACTTCTTTTAGGATTAGGTATGGCCTATATGAGTTCTTACTAAGCCATTTGGTTGGAAGAACTCACTAGTGGTATTAATGGCCTAGATGAATCAGATATTTCAACCTTTTATGGATCATTTTGTGGTGTTTTTTTTTACAACATCATAGTGCACTCCCAGTCAGCAGATGATCATGCCCAATATACTAACATCATCTTGATTACATTATGAGAGAACCATATTTATGCCATGCAATAAAATATAGTTTTTTGATTGATAAAGTGAAATTTTTGTGTCATTTCATCTCAAAGGAAAGAGTGTTAGTGGACCTAGAGAAGGTTTCAGTTTTGGTGTCTTAGGATTGTCCCAATAATGTCTTTAATATTCAAATTTTTCTAGGTTTAGAAGGTTATTATCATTATTTTATCCAAGACTTATCCCTTCTAGAAGCATCTATGTCTGGAATAACCAAGAAAGGTGTGATTTTTTTTGGTTGGATGCTTATGATAGGGATTTTCAGGAGCTAAATGGTGGGCTATCCTCATAATCTATCCCTAGCTTATCTATCCCGGGTAAGTTATATACCATTTACTCTGAAAAATCTAGAGTTGGAATCAGAGTAGTTCTAATGCAGGAGGACTGATGGTTGCTTATGACTCCAAACAACTATGACCACATTAGAGTAAATATATTACTCATGACATAGTTGTAGCTGTGGGGGTATATTTCCTAAGATACTAGATTCATTATCTTATGGGAGAGAGGTTTGTAGTGAAGATGGACTATAATATGCTCAAGTACATCTTTTCTTAATGGGTCCTAACCTTTGGAAGATGAGGCGAGTCAAGTATTTGTAGTCTTTTATCTTTGAGTTAGCTTGCACACCATCCATGTGAAACAAAATTTCCAATGCCTTAAGTCGGAAGACATAGATAAAGGTAGTTCAGGATTATTATGATGAGTGGATTATGATTGAAGTCTTTGAGACATGCATCTAGATGTTCAAGATTCCCATGGACAAGTTGATTTGAATTTAACATATTTTATACCAATGTTTATTGAGTAGATCAAGATAGATCAATTATCTAATCTGTAGGGCCTAGCTCTAAGAGACATATTATATGATGGGGATCCACCATCAAGATTGTCTCTTGGTAGTGAAAATATTTTTCTTATATATGATCGAGTATGGGTTCCCATGGGCTTGTATGAGGATATGATGAGAGAGTTCCATTCTTCTAAATTGATGGAATATATAGGGACAATAAATATGTATCATGATCTACATAGATAGTAATGTTGGTTTGTAATGAAGAATATGGTAGTGGGATTTACATTGATATGTTTCACAAGTCAGTAGGTGGAGACCAAACATTAGATGCATGTTAGGTTGTTTCAACCTCTTCCCATTTTGGAATGGAAATGGGATGATGTCACTATGATTGTTATTATAGGGTTACCCAATATCCATCATAATAATGATGCGGTATGGGTGATCAAAGATCAACTGAAAAAGTATCCCACTTCTTTTCTATCAAGGATACCTTCACTTTTGATGATATGGGTAGTCTTTATGTTTAGAAGATAGTCTAGTTGCATGGTTTTTTTAATGATTATCAATTCTTATAGAGATCCCAATTGTACATCTCAGTTTTGTAAGGGTCTTTAGAAGGATATGGGATCATAGGTTCTTCTAATAATGACCTATAACCCATAAACTGATTGCCAATATGAACATTTTATTCAGATTATGGATGATATGTTATAAACTTGTGTTCTGGATTTTGGTGGTTCATAGAATAAACATTTACAACTCGTTGTGTTCACTTATAATAAATGATTCAAGGCATAAATCCAAATATCAAATTTCATGGATTTGTATGGTAGGTTTTTTCATTTACCTCTTTCAAGTTTGGAGGAAGGTGAGTCTACACTTGTTGGACCCTGTCTTGTGCAGGAGACATCTGAGAAAGTTTAGTTGGTCAGGAGTTGGTTGGTGACCACATAGAGAAGAAAAAAATCTCATATTGACAATCATAGATGACATCTAGAGTTTTAAGTGGGTCATCGTGTTTTAAATTGAGTTTCGTGTTAGTTTGGGATCCACTGTATCAGTAATTAGGGAAAGATAGTGCCTATGGTTTTGGGGCCTTTTGAGATAATGGAATGGTTCTGTCTAGTTTCATACTGATTGTACATTCCATATTGATACAATTTAATTCACAATGTGTTTCATGTATCGTAGCTTCATATATATCATCTAGAGAATTCTCACATAATATATGTTAATGAAGTTGATCATGATGTAATTTTTAATTTTGAGGAGAATCATATATGGATTTTGGACCAATGTGAGAAGTATCTACAAGAAAGGAATAAACCTCTAGTATGAGTAAAGTGGAATTAGGGGTGTGTTCAAGAGGAAACTAGGGATATGGAATCTGATATGTGAGCAAAGTGGATAGAATTTTTTTCTGAGGCCCCATGATGTTTCTTGGAGTATCTTGAGTAAAATGTAATATATAGTGGTAGATTTTAAGATTCAACCTTTTTATAGGTATATCCCTCTTTGATTTTTGGGTTGAATCTCTATTAACATAGGGTTTCATTCATCTTTAAACCTCGGTGTTCGAGTCTCTTTCGGGGATGAAGAGATTTTCTGGAGGGAAATGAACTAATTTTCATTTTGGATTAATGTACTTTGGGTATAAATGTTTCAAGTATTTATGAGTGTTATCCATGGTTCGGAAGAGGTTTCTAGTATTTTCCTGTTGAATATGGGATAAAATCTATATGTAAGACACTTTCATGTCATGAATGGTTACACAAAGTGAATGTGATGACTATAAAATTCTACGAACTAGTTCAGAACATGAAATGGGTATATGATGTGAAACTATTTCATGCCATAAAATAGTCGATTGGGGGGGTTTTAACCTAAGGTGATTTGTTTTTTGGTGTATATTTTAAATTGATAAATTCTTGTTATGAAAGGGTTTCACGTCATGAGTATGTTGAGAAAAGTGGTTATAAACCATGTTGTGCATGTGATTTTATTTTATCTTCCATGAATCTCTTTCTATCTCTATCGAACCCAAGGGTGACTCCTAAAGAATTTTGAGTGATTTTTTCCCTTTTTGACATGTTAATCAATAATTTATTCTAGGGTGAGTTTCATCACTTGGGTTTTCCCATTTTTCCACTATCCTCAATTACAATGGTGTGATCTCTTAATTGTAATTGACTCTAGTTTTTATATTGATGTTTGTGTGATACTGGGTTTAATTTTGATCATCATCACCTTCATTCTTTGTTGATGTTGCCTCTTGGAATTGTTTCTTTAATCATTGGATAATGTAATATGGTTTACAAAAAATCCCTTTGGTATGTTTCTAATTGTTCAAGTATGTGCAATATCATGTGATTGTACCAACTCAATATGCATAGTAACTAATAGAAAAATGGGTGATGATAACCATGTGTTTAGAATATTCCATGGATCCCTTTGATCTGGTCATTTTGATACATCGCTTGTAGATACTCATATGGTGAGCCTACCCTGGAAAAATAATGAACTGGCCAATTGATTAAAATATTTTTTAGCATGAAAAGAGACCTTAGAGGATTTGTTATGGAATATTCACCTTAGAAAATGGATTATTTTATTATTGAGATGAATTGGGATAATTGGTATGAATTAGGTGTGTACACTGTATTAACAACATATTAAGTTATAACTTGATGAATTAATGGATAATCGAAAGAAAATTGGTAATTTGTTGAATTGACCATTTTGGATTAAGATATTATGTTGTGTAATTCTTTCAGTTATGACTTGTGTTGTGATTCAAGATTAAATACTTATATAAAGGGATTGGATTAGTTATATTGTAATTATTATATATATGGGTTTGACTAATTATATTGAAATGATTATATTAAGGGATTAACCCACTTGTGCTGAAATGCTTAAATAAAGGGCTTAGACCGGTTACGCTGGAATGATTATTTAAAGGTATTGGCCTAGTTATGATGGAATGCTTATATAAAGGTCTCAACCTAGTTAAACTAAAATTATTATATATAGGACATGGTCTAGTTATGTTGAAATTATTATATAATGGTCATGGCCCAGTTATATTGAAATTATTATATAATAGGAATGAATCAGTCATGATAAAATGTTTATATAAGGGTATTGGCCCAACTATTATGAAATGATTATATAATGAGATTGGCCTGGTTATGCTCAAATTATCTTAGAAAGGTCTCAACTCAGTTATTCTAAAATTATTATTAGAGGACTTGGTCTGGTTATGCTAAAATGTTCATACATAGGGCTTTCACCTAGTTATGTGATTATGCCATAAATTTTTGGTTTTGGTTGCCATGGTTATTCTACATGCATAGAGATATTCTAGAATCATTTTTAAGTAGGTTAATTTTTGTACTATATTAATTTATTAATTAATACTCCTAATTATCAGTTTATTTCATACATTTATTATCATACTTGTTTTGTTTATAAATGGTGGTGTCAACCAACTAGGTTTTAATCAAACCCTATTTCAACCATCATTTTGTACCAGAGTAGATTACATGGATGAAGGTTTTCACAGGGTAAAAGGACCTTGTTGCTAATTGTTTCTTGCTTGATGGGTTAAATCATGGAGATGATATCAACATGGGGTTCAGAACTGAGGTATTTTGAGTTTATTTGTGTCATCATGGTATTTTATCTATATTATTATCATCTTAAAATTTAGATAAATTTCATATGATTATTTCATTATAATTTTCTTATTATTGGATTATTCATTTGATATCTAGAGTTTAGTTTATCTACTGTGATGTACTGTTTTAACTATTTTCCATTACTTTGATATTTGTTTATTTTCATCGTATTATAACTCTATACTATGGGGAATAGTCTCACCACTATGTTCTCTATACCCCTACTATTATTCAGAAGCCTCTATCATATGGGGAGGCATTCTTGAGTTCTATTAACCAACCTAGTCTATCCATATGAGAGAGTTTCAGGTTAGGGGATGTTATAGTACAACTGGAAAATAGCCTTCCTTATAAGTAAAAACTGTTGTAGATTCAAGGAGAGATAAAGTGTTATGTAATAAGACAACTCACATGGTGAAAGTTTAATAGTGAAGCTATAAATTTTTGTATGAAATGTGTAAACCTAAGGATAGAACTACGAGTAAGTGTCCCCGTTATTTTCTTCATTGTAACTAATTTTTTATGGTTAAATACTTATAAGTTGTTTATAATGTAATACCATTAGATTTTATAATATATATTTTTTAATAAATTAATTTACATTGATAGATTATGATGCATTAAAAATTTAACATAAGTGAATATTTTTTTAATATAATAAAAAATGAAATATATTATAATAGAATTAAATGAAACATAATTACTAAGATCAATTAAGTAATTATATAAAGTACTACTTTTACTATTCTTGGTAAAATAAAAATGTATTATTTAGAAACATTATTTTATTATATATTTTTTCTTTAAAAGATAAATTTTATTTTTTATAGAATTAAAATTATAAAAAAAATATTTTTTATACATTTATAAAAATGAATAATTATTTGTACATTTAATATCAAATGGTTAAAAACAATGATAAAATCATTTGTAGGTAAAAATTTATATTTTTTGGCAAACTATTTTTTATGCATGAAATGTATTTTATCTTAATAAATTTAATTAATCAATATTTATGAAAGATATTAATGTAATTTATATATAATATATTCAATAAAATAATTTAAAATCCATCTAATTTATTTTATTAGGAAGGTAGTGAGAATAAAATCATTTTTATGATTAAAGATACATTTATTCTAAAGTAATTTTTATTCATATTATACAAGAATACTAGAATTAATTTATACTAAATCTATGAATTAAATCTTGTAAAATGTATTACATATTTTTAATCATTATAATCAAAATTAAATAAATTTTTCATCTTTATTTTTATCCTTAATAAATATTTTCTAGGGTAAAATCTATATCATGGTGATAAGGGTTAAATTGGTTAATGAGTGGGTTAAACTAATAGATATGGATTTAAATGTCATTGAAATTACATAAATATGATTGTTTGTGTGGATTTAATCCTTTATATATGCTATATTCTATGACTTATCTATTTAGTCCCACTTTCCTAGGAAACATTCTTTATATTATTTTAATGTTAAAGGTATATACAAGGGTCCCCCTCCCCTCACTTAGAAAGGGAATCTCCTCTTATCACTTATCCAAACATCTTGAGAACCTTATCTATAATAATATTTTCTCAAATCACATTCAAAATATCTACCCCATGTCCAATATGTTCTTTTCTCAAAAAACCTTGGAAAGTATAAGGTGTAATCAAACATAAGATACCCAATGAAAAGGAAATTGTCTTAACCAATCACTTTGAAGATTATTTCTTCATACACATCCATGAAATATTATATAGAAATATTAATATAATTATATCATTATCTTTACAATACATAAATGATTTTATGATAATGTTATGTCCATTTTCTACCTCATTTTCATCCAATTGAAAATGAAACTATCGCTCATATATACGTCAAAACTACGATCTACATGAGGTTATGTATCTCATTTTTCAACACTCAAACACATGGTTGATTATATAGATGAATTTAATGAATATATATGATATTTAGAATATAAGAATTTTTTTAAATGAAAAAATATTATTTATATTTCTTTATTTCTATTCATTAAAAAATTAAATCATCACTCATGAGTCTGTTCGGCCTTCTACCTCTATGAAGTGATGTATTTCGTTTTTCATCACCAAATTACATAGATAATTATAATATTTATATAATTAATAGATATTATATTAATGAAATTATTAATATTATATAACCATAACCAATTAGAAATGGATGAAACCATCAAAGAAGAATATGAATAGAAAATATAACATTTGACACCCAAGTGTAGATTTTAATGAACAATTATTAACAAATGGGTGATGTAAAGCTATAAAAGAAATAAATATACTAATATAAGTGTTCATGTGGTTTATTATATATTTACAATAAATATATTTTTTAAATTTAGGATACTATAACACATAAAAACAATTCGGAACCTTAGGTAAGGGTTTCTCATCTAACTTTTTTATCAGGATTATTTAGTATCCAATTTCTATTATGAGAGATTTTTTGTTATATCTATTTTAAAACACATATATTTTTATATAATATATTTATTTATAGGTTACTTATTTATTCCTTTAATTTTCTAAATCTTTAGTTCTAAAAAAACTCAAAGAACATTTTTTATAAAATACGCCCTTGTTTCTCCTTTTTTATCAGGAATACTTTTCTTCTATTCCCATGTTCTTCAAATAATTTTATGGTAGTTTTTATCTATATATAAATTTCATATAAGGGTATATTATTTGACCATTTATATTCTTTACAAATTATTAAAATAATTCATTTCAAAATCTTCATGATTAACTTTTATCATTTTTACAAAAGTAGGAAAGGAATGTTTTTTAAAAATTTAGTGTTATATCTCAATTTATGATCATCGTGGTCGTTATTAATTATCAGGATTTCTATAAAAGTTTCTTTTATTTTTTAAAATAAAAAGAAATATTACTATTGTTATTGTATTTATTTAAGATACCCAGAGAAAATTATGTAAAGGTGTCCAAGACAAATAGAACCTAAATAATTAATTAATATCAGGATTTATATAATACATCTTCAAAAATAGTCACACAACCCAAAGATTAAAAGGTTTAGTTTATTTGATATTATCTATATAACTATCTTATTTTAAAAAACTTATGAAAATTTCTCTATAATTATGCTCATATAGAACTTTTTCTAGATATCTCAGATGATATAATCATCTTCATAACCTAGGTATTAGAAACATTTGAAGGTGTGAGCTCAAGATATCAATAAGGTAAAATGTATCATAATGTATCATGTCATAAACATAAATGAGAACATAATTAATATGATAAAATTATTATTAAATTACCATAAGATAATATATGATAGTCATAAAACATTTTATAGCAACATTAAATCACAAAAAAAGATTATTAAGGATGCATGAAATTGATGAAATATCTCAAAATACATCTCAATAATCATAAAATATGTGAACATGTAATAATTATGTGGAATAATTTAAAAATAATTCTTAATCTTGAAAACATGGAATTTTATATAAATTAAATTCATATTGAAAATGTGGAATAACTTGACAAACAAAGTTCAAATGTAGAAGAAGGATAAAAATAAGAAAAAATTTGTGACCATATTCATTATTCTCTTACCCATGTAAAAAAATCATTTTTTCCATGCCAAAAAATGTGAGAAAACTCATTATTCACATTCTTATGTGAAGAAACTCATTGTTTACACACCTGAATACCTCATGAATTATAAAAATAAACCAACACATTATAGGGAAATATAGGACCCTAGACATAAATATCCATACATTAGTGTGTAACTAAAAATCTATCATAATCATATATTACTGAACCTATGAAAAAGGGATGGGTTTCTAAAAAAATTAAAAAAACATCACATAATAACAAAAATATATATATAATTTTTTAGAATGAATCAATTCATAATAACATTTACAGGGTGTTCAATGCATCACTCTATGAGAGATAAACCATGGGGGAAAATAGAATTGAAAACACAAATGTTTTCACAAAACCTTTTAAAATTGTTATAAAAGATTAAACATAAATTACATTAAAGAAACATTTTTGAGAAGGGAAAGGGAAAATTTTGAAAACCTTATTATAAATAGTTTCAAATTAAGAATCCTTGAAATGAAAAAAAATAAATTCAATTTAATAAATATAGAGTGGTAAATAATGAAAATAAATTCCTTTATTAATCTTTTTAAGTCTTTTTTATAAAAAAACATATAGTAGAAAAATTATAAGAATTTAATTTCATAAAAAATGTTGGTAAATATATAAATAATATAAAATAAAAAATATATTTTTAATCATTTAAAGAAAAAACTTCTGATGGGAAAAAACTATACATTTAAGAAAATTTATGTTTGTACGAATGGGAGTTATCCATACCAACATTATACTTTTATTTTTGAAAATATAATATCAAAGAAGTTTTAATTGGTGAGGAAGATTCATTTACATAGAGATTAATAGTAAATAAAATATAATATGGTGGAATATAAGGATAAAATAAATACTAATTATTATATTCAAGAAAGAAATACTATGACCCAATGATTATGAAATTTAGTGGATGAAACCCTTACCAAGATTCTCATATAGTTGATCGCACCCTAACCTAATTTATAAAGAAAATAAATATCTTATTAAACTATATTTTACACTTATTAATATCCAATAAATTTTATATAATTCATTTATAATTTTTTCCTATCTGAATATTAGTCTGTTATTATATATTTTCAGTGTTGGGTGTGACTCATATTAGTCGTTTTAGGCTAGTTACATAATCTGGATGAGGATATTAACTCTTATAACAAATTTCACCACTACCAAATAATACAAGGTACTTTAATTTATGTTTTATTATATTTTTTTAAAGTTATATTTTCATTATATGATATTTTTAGTTATATATATTTCAAATAAAATTAGTGAAAATCATGTTTCATTGATTTTTTGTAAAAATATCATATTAATTAATGGGTTTAATATTTATATTACAAATTAGGAATAAAAAATGGTTATTTAATAATTAATATCCAATATTAGGTTTCTAATTCCACAAAAGGTTGAAATTTATTTCATTTTCCAGGTTGGTGGTTAAACCGACCCAATAATTATATACATCAATATGTGTATGAGTATAGCTGTATATGAGATTATTTTTTTATAATAAATATATCAAAATTATAATAAATTTTTTATCTGTTATTACATTGATGAATTATAAATTGTTATATTTATAAAAAGAAGGTAAATGAGAGCAATCTTTCACTTATAAATAAATTTCTTTTCCTCTTAGTATATTCATTTGAGGGGGTTGGTTTTACAATGATCATTTACTAATAATATTACTTGTATAATTCCAAAATTATATAAATATAATATAAATCATGTCATAAAAACATATATATTCACTAAAAAAATTCTAAATCCATCCATGAAAGGAGCTGATGAAAAATGAAATGTGTCCTTCATAGAGATTGTTCTCTACACACACACATAAGTAATGTTTTTTTTAACAAATGGGAGGTGAAGAGATAATGGTTATACCATAAATATAATAAAATTTCAGTATATTATTTTTAATTATGTCATTATATAAATAATATTATAATTTTTTTTGAGAATAGTGAATGAGAATGGTAAAAGAATAGAAGTAAAATGGTAAGTAATACTTATGTAGGTGATTTGGATATTCCCTTGAAGTATACTTTGGAAAAGAAGGACTTTAAGTACTTTTTTGAGGATAAGGGATTCCAGAAGTGTATATAGGTTCTTGTATATGAAAATTGGGTCGTATTTCATTGGAATTTATTACTATATGAGTGTCTTGAAAAAGGTGAAATTATGTTCTTTTTATTGGTGAAAAAGAGGGAGAAATATTTGGAAACGAATGTTTGGTATGGTGTATGAATGGAATTTCTAGAGAGTTATGTGAGTTAGGTGGGGAAATGATGCGGTAACTTATAGGTATGAATTTAAAACAAAAAAAAGTATTCTATAATGTAATGCCTCGGCCCAAGTTAACTAGAGTCAGTGAATTATTACATAACATTGGCCTGACCACAATAGATCAAGACTCTAAAGACCGATTAGTTTAGTAGCCTTGTAAGTACTAAATACATATATAAGTTTTACATTACATTATGAAATGGAAAAACAAAAACATTGTTTCCCCTTTGAACACACTCATATCCCTTATCATATTCCTGCAGGTTAATCGTAATATACTTCTTCACATCCTGGGAAAAAGAAAACATAAGAAAATGGTGAGCTCAGATGCTTAGTAAGGATAACAATATAGTAGAAACTGTCATAAATAAGAATAAACATTTAAGGCAATGTATAAGACTAAAACAAAATCCTTTTAATCTTAAACTTTAGCATAATGTGGAAAATATAAGTCAAATAATTCCATTTACTTATTCATATGGATATTCTACTAGTCAAATAATCACATGTAATATCAATAGATAATTTCATAATGATGGAATGCAAATGTCGAACATTATAACCACATAGTTAAGGCCTCATGCCAAGAATACAAATAAGATTTTTTCAAGACCTTGTTCCAAGACACCAGTTTTTCTCTTGAGTCCTACTGATGAATTGAGGAGCTATAGAAGGCTCCACCCATCACTTACTAAGTCTAATGCATTCCTCATATGAAAAGGTTGAAATATAACATAAACATTCATATTAAAACTAGCATATGAAATGTTATTACTTTAACCAAAAAAAATGAATGGTTTAAAAATAACACATCCATAGTCAAACATATCACAAAACCTTCAATAAAATATAGAATATTGTATCATAATAAATCAACTTCAAACAAGTGTAAAATCTATCAAAGGATGTTGACATAGATGAAATCAAAACTATTTGAGAGAAATATCTCTATCTATTTTGAAATCATTTAAAAGTCACCTAATTATAAAATAAATAATTTATTTTGAAAATATTCTTATAAGCTTGTAAGGGAAGCTTTGAAGATGTTATAACAGTAGAAAATAGTCGCACCCACCGTATACATTAAAAAACATTCATACCTTAATTTTTGGAAAAGGTCATAAAGTGCCTTGTTTGGAAAACGACGAAAATATTCTTTTCAAAATATTTTATAAAAAGTCAAAAAAAAGGTTATAAATGAATTTAACCCATATTCTAGAAAATATTAAAAAAAATTGAAATACATTTTTAAGAAACATGGATGTGGATGATAAAGAGGTCCTAGTAGACACTCACGTATAAACAACCTCGGATAATAAAGAGATTGTAAAATTAACCCATACCTTGTAATTATCCTTAGTATATGGTATGTTCAACTCTTTTATAGTAGTTAAATCATTTTTATTAAATTATAAAATAACTATATACAAAAATATGATATTATATATGATCTTCAAATATTGTTTTGTTAATAATATTTCAGTAGTAACACTGTTTTGGGTGTTAACAAATTTGTTTTCCTTTATATGTTTTATTACATAAGTCATGTTTGTCATGGATAGGATGTATTTGATTCATATACAGAATGATATTAAGTTCTTAAACATTATTTTTAATCATAAAAAGAACATTATTCTTGAATGGTTACGATGGGGAGTGAATCTCATCGCGTTCGTGGAGAGGGTAATCTCTACATACAAACGAGCGAAAATACCATTCTATTGATGGTGAAATCGTATGTAATTGGATGATATATCATATATACTGAATCATTAACATGTTATATTAATTATTTACATAAATTATACTCATTATTATACCCATAAAAATAATGAAGTGTTGAATAACAAACTACACCACGACGTGGAGACGGTAATCCGTACGTACACACGTATGGTGACTTTTTCATTCATAGGATGGATAGAATAATGAATATGGTTGTACCATATTTATAATAACATCATAGTATATAGAAGTTACTGGAGATATTATGTTGGTATTGAAACAACAAAGAAATAGGAAGTGGAAGAAGAAAAGAACTTTGAAAGGGTGATGAAATTATTACCTCTTCTTCAGGTTCATCCTTTTGATTTGATCAAAATGGCTCCTAAGGTCGGCATTCTGATCAATGTAAAGAATCTAGTTTGAAGTGAGGTTAGTTTTGAAGATATTTAATTAGGTTTTGGCTGATCCAAATGGATTTGGAGTTGTGATTTTGAGAGAAGGGGAAGTACCCTTTTAGAAGAGAGGTGAGGGTCACTTTAGGAAAAGCTTGAAATATTAATTTATTATACAATCACATTAAGTTTATATTGGTTCAAAAAGTATTTATTTAGAGGATAAGGTAGGGATGGGTATAAAACCTCTCAATCAATAGGTTTTATACAGGTTTAGGTCACCATATTAACCTTATCGTTTATATTTAACTCTTAATTAAATAGTTTAACTTTTACCATGTATTCTTGTATTATTATAATAAATGTTTAATAAACATACTATAAAAAGCCAAGAGAACACCAATTTGTTCATTATTTACATATCTAACCTTATCTAAGTTCTTTGGATGAACTTTAGATCTTTAGAAATATTATATCAATTAATAATATAGTATTTTTTTTAAACTCATTTATGTCAATTTTGCACTATTTAGTATTTGGTTTTTTTGAAAGTCAAAAAACTTTATTACTTAAAAAAAATTAAATCAATACTAAAATGTTATAATAACCTAGAAAATTAGTTTAATGAATCAAAAGTATAAATTTACATTTATTTGTATATTTATAATATCAATTATTTTAATCTTTCATTAATAAGGTAATTACTACATCATCATTGTGTCATAAATAAATTTAAATATTTAATTTATAAAAATTATAAATAAAATACCATTATGTAGGAAAAATTTTTATCTTTATAATTAATATTTATAGTCGAATTTATCTTATTTATTACCCTATATTAAAAAAAATAGTTATGAAAATTTGAATTTAACGCTTTTAACACTTCTTCAAATAAATAAATAATAAATGTCCTAATCTAATCCAAGTGGACCAAATAAGGTCATATTTTATTCCTAAGGTTGATTTTTATTGAAAAAACTTATTTAATAGAATTTGGATAAGTGTTATGGTAATTATAATATCATTTTTACCTTTAATTGTCCAATTTACATTTAACCGTGGTAAATAAAATTCAAAAGTTACTATTCACCCAAAATTATTTTCATCCTGTTGAACCACGTTTTACTTACTGATGTCAACTATGCCTCTCAGATTTTTGAAATTCAATTCACATAAGTGGTAAAATTACATTTTATACAAATTTATAAATGTGACTAGAAGGTGGGTAAAAGACGATAAAATGTTCAATAAAATTTTATACATCTAATTTTATTATAAAATGACTTCAATGAATTACATTGAACTTATATAAGTATTATGTATATATTTTTAGCTAAAATGAATTTAAATAAAATAAATAATTATTTAAATAAAAAGTAGGTTTTAAATAATAGCAGAGTGTTTTTCACTATTCATTAAAAATTGAAAGTTTTCAGAAAAATACCAAAAATTCACCCTAAGCTAATTTTGATATTCCGAATCCAAAAATGAAGTCCGAATTGAAAAATAAAATTTAAAAAATTTTAAAAAGCGGGTAATGCTATTCATAACGGCTAGTTTGATTGGTCGTGGTGTGCTAGAACTCGAAGTTGCATACAGTGCAAGCTATTGCATTATTCAAAGAGAAACGTACCATGGAAGCTTGGTCTGTTACATTCTTCCCTCCTTCAAATAATTTCATCCTAGAAATTTCTAGAATACTACAGCCTAAAAATATTCAGGTGGTTCTTCATCATAAGTTCTTCAAGTTCCCATGTTGCCTCTTCCATATTATGGTTTCTCCATAGAACCTTTACCAGACAAGTCATCCAGTTTCTCAACACTTTTTCTCTGGTATCAAAAAACTTGTCAGGCTCTTCACAATAAGACAGAGCAGGTTCCTGTTCTATTTCTTCATATGTGAGTACATGCATTTGGTCAGGCATGTATTTTCTCAATAGTGATACATAGAACCCATCATGAACTTTGGAGAGACTTGGAGGCATTTCCAAATGGTAAGCTATAATGCCAACTTGTACTAAAATTTCAAAAGGTCTGATGTGCTTGGGACATAATTTGCCCTTCTTACCGAATTATATAACACCCTTCCATAGAGATACCTTCAAGAAAACATGATCTCCTACTTGAAATTCCAAATCCTTCCTTCAATTATCGGCATAGCTCTTTTTCCTACTTTGATCTACTTTGATGTGGGTTTGGATAATATTCACATTTTACATTGTTTCCTCAACAAGTTCTAGGCCTATGAGTTTTCTTTCACCAACATCATCCCAATAAGTTAGTGTACAACATATCTTTCCATATAATGCTACATATGGTTCCATCTGAATACTTGAATGGAAGCTATTATTATAGGAAAATTCTACCATAGGTAAATATTGATCCCACATACCTTGAGATTCAAGTGAGCAATATATCAACATGTCTTATAAGGTTTGAATAGTTTGTTCTCATTGTCCATCAGTTTGAGGGTGGTAGGCAGTCCTCAAATGAAGTTCAGTATCCAGGGTCTTCTGAAAACTTTTCCATAATCTTGATGTAAAATGGGGATCACGATCAGAAATAATCGATAGGGGTACTCCATGAAGTCTTACACCTTCATTAATATATCTTCTTGCAAAACGTTCAAGTGGTAAATCTTCTCTTATAGCAAGAAAATGTGCTGACTTGGTAAGATGATCAATAATAACCCATATTGCATCATTCCTTCTAGGAGTCCTTAATAGCCCCATGAAAAAGTCTATCATAATATCATCCCATTTCCACTCAAGTATGGGAAGAGGTTACATGACTCCTCTAGGATGTTTTCTTCCATCCTTAACATGTTGAAAAACCATACATCTTGACACATAATCAGCAATATCTCTCTTCATAATGTCCCACAAAAAATGTTCCCTCAAATCACTATACATCTTAGTGCTACCATGGTGTATAGATAAATTGGATCTGTGAGCATCATCCAACAATTCCCTTTTTAGTTCATGTATGTCAGGAACACAAAGCCTCTTCCCAAATTTCAAAATTCCACCTTCATATATGAAGTCAATCAATCTCACATCAGTTACAGCTTTAATTTTGTTTTGAAACTCCTCATCATCAGTGTAAGAACTTTTTATCCTTTTGAGTAAAGATGGTTTGGAAAACATTTGAAAAAGTATTGATGTTTCACCTTCCATGATTATTCCCATATCCATCTTTACTAGATCCATGATCATAGGATCTCTTTCAACTCTCATCTTGTTCAAAACTCCATGATCCTTTCTAATCAAAGCTTCTGCCACCTTATTTTCCTTCCCTGGGTGGTACTATATAGTGAAACTATAATCGTTGAGTAGTTCAAGCCATCATCTTTGCCTCATGTTGAGTTCTTTCTGTGAGAAAATATACTTCAAACTCTTGTGATCAGTATATATCTCCAATTTTTTACCATGGAGATACTGTATCCATATCTTCAAAGAAACTATTACAACTACTAACTCAAGATCATGAGTTGGAAAGTTTTGTTCATGAATTTTTAGCTATCATAATGCATAGGCAATAACTCTATCGTTCTTCATAAGGACACAACTATGTCTTTTCTTTGAAGCATCACTATAAATAACAAACCCATCATTACCTAATGGTAGATTCAAGATAGGATAATTGACTAATATTCTCTTTAGTTATTCAAAACATTCTTCACACTCTTTTTTCCAAAAAAAAATTTAACCCCTTTACGTGTGATCTTGGTTAATGGGTTAGCCAATTGGGCAAAATTCTGGAAAAAATGCCAATAATAACCTACTAAACCAATAAAACTACGTACCTCATTATACTTGTCGGTTCTGGCCATTCTTTTATTGCTCTTGTATTACAAGGATAACCGGAGATTCCATCCTTAGAGACAATATGGAAAAGAAAAGAAATCTCCTAAATCCAAAATTTACACTTTCTAAACTTCCCATATAATTAATTTATTCTGAGAGTCTTTAGAATAGTGCACAAGTGATTTTCATGATCTTCCTAGATTTTGGAGTAAACCAAGATATCATCAATAAATTCCACTACAAATTCATCAAGATATTCCTTTAAAACTCTATTCATTAGATCCATGAAGACAGAGGGTGCATTATTCATTCCAATAGGAAATGCTATAAACTCGTAATGCCCATACCTGGTATGAAATGTTGTCTTTGGAATGTCTTCCTTCTTCACACACAATTGATGATATCCACATCAAAGTTAAATCTATGAAAAATATAGAGATATATGAATTTTATCGAATAAATTATCAATGGAGTTATGGGATACTTGTTCTTTATTGTTATAGCATTGATCTCCCTGTAGTCAATGCACGTCCTTATAGATCCATCTTTTTTATTAACAAAACGAATAAGGGATCCCCATGGAGAAACATTAGGGAAAATAAATTCTTTATTACTCAATTCCTCTAGTTGTTTATTTAGTTCCACTAATTCTATAGTGGTCACTATATAATGGGTCTTCTATATGGGACTTGAACTAGGAATTAAATCAATGGAAAACTCAATTTCTCGTTCTGGAGGATGTCTAGGAAAATCATCTGGAAACACATCAACATATTGTTGCAAAAAGTTATGTCCTCTATTTGAACATTTTTTCCCTCACCCATAATTATTTCACTCTCTTTCTCCCTAATAATTTAATTTAGTAGAGCTATTGGGGGTGGATCTAGATGAGAATCATATGGTGATGTTTTTTCTCTAAAGATAAGGTACTCCTTATCATCATCGAAAATTGTAACCTCATTCTTCTTACAAATTCTTTTTGCATCATGGGCCGAAATCCAATCCATACCAAGGATTATATCAAATTCAATCATGGTTATGGTGATAATATTAGTATATAAATCACATTTATATGCCCTAATGGGAACTAATTCACAAAACTTTGTTGCAATGATACTTACCTTAGGAGTTTTTACTGATAACTCCCTTGTTAAATCAAATTGGAAATATCTAATTTTCTTAGAAAACTAGGAAGATATGAAACAATACGATGATCTAGAATTAAATAAATCATTGGATAAATTTGAAGAAACCATTAAATTACCTGCCACCACATCATTCGGAGCTTTAACCTCAGCAGTAGTGATCGCATAAGCTTGGCCTTAATCCCTTGTCCTTTTATAAGGTAAGTTTCATTAGCACTTAGGACATTCATTTTAATAATGCCCCATTTCTCTATAATTGTAGCATTCAAAATTAACAACCTCTTTCTTTCCCTTGTAATCACGAGCTTGGTGGCCTTTTTCACCACACTTGTAACAGACTCTCATTCCCTTCAGGCAAGTACTAGGGTGTTTCTTCCTATATTTACTACAGGATAGAAATTCAACTTTTCTCTTCTTCCCCATATTTATATTTCCATGGTGTTCATCATATCTCTTATTATCTTTTTTTTCTTTAAAGACGTAAGACTTAGAGAATTCCTTTCCTGTCTTGATAGCACATGAGACAATATCTTTGTACGGTGAGAAGGATTGTGAGACAAATGCTCGTTGGAGAAATAGTTTTAACCCATCAAATAATCGATCAATTTTAATCCTTGGGTTATGTATATAATATCTTTCATGCCTTTCTAACCTGGTAATGTTAGCCTCATACTTTGTGACATTCTCATCCTCCTTTTTCCTCAGACTCAAAAATTTTCTTTCCATATCCGCTCGATGGTCATGAGGAAAGTATTTTTCTAAGAAAAGCACTTTAAACTCTCTTCATTCCATATTTTACACTTCTTCATACTCCTTTGTGTTTTTAATTAATGACCACCATTGATCTGTATCTCCCTTGAGGCAATAAACTTCCATGACAACATTTTTCCTTTCGCTACTCCCCAAAGCATGAAATATTTTCTCTAAGGAACTTATCCATTACTCAGCTAAAAATAGATTTGTAGTCCCATTGAATGTTGGGGGTTTTTGGCTCATGAAGTGGACTAACATTGATCCTCTGTATTGTGGATTAGGGTTCTTCATATGGGTAAGGTTATTATTCATAACCTGAGTGATTTGTCTCAGTATGGTTATAAGTTATTCAGCACCGGTTTCATCACCAGCTCCACTATAGTTATCTTGATTAGGAGGGAAATACCTACATAGATTACGTGAATTGATACGGTTTCCATTCCTTCCACTAGGTGCCATTTCAAAACAATGGGATACACTAGATTAGTTTATAAATCACAATACATAATTCCAAACTAGTAAAATTCCTAACATAAATTGAATAGTTTATGCATATAATCCATAATAAAAAAATGTTTTCTTTGAGGAATTATTTACTCATAAATCCTTTATAATGGTTTGTAAATAAAATGTGAATTATCCTAAGCATATCCCCATGGAGTGTCGTAACCAAGAGTGCAGCAAGGTCTATTGTCATGTACCAGGATATCTCGGGTCATGCCCGAAGCTCCTTGTCCAAGTTTTCACTATTAGATACATCTGTTTCAGATCTACATCTACCTGCTCATATCCATATAGGGATTTATTTCTTGGAAAATACACAAAATCTCAGTATTACCAAAATTATAGGAATTTATTCGATACTAATCCTCATATTATATCTTAGGGTAATGTTCTATAATCAATGTTTTTTTAAATCTAGCTTCCAAGTTTTGTACTAAACATCCTCTGATACCAACTAGATTGCCCCAAACCTAGTTACCCAGAGTCGGTGCATTATTACATAACATCAGCATGATCACAATAGATAAATTCTTGAAAGACAAATTATTTTAGTAGCCTTGGAAGTAATAGATACATGCATAAGTTTTACATCAGATTATGAAATGGAAAAACAACAGCATTGTGTCTCATTTGAACACACTCATATCCCTTAGACTATTCTGGTAGGTTAATATTAATATACTTCTTCACATCTTGGGAAAAAGAAAACATAATAAAGGGGTGATCTCAGAGGCTCAGTAAGGACAAAAATATAGCAGAAACTATCATAAATAAGAATAAACATTTAAGGCAATGTATAAGGATAAAAAACCCTTTTCAACTTAAACTTCAGCATAAAATAGAAAATATAAGTCAAATAATGCCATTTACTTATTCACATGGATATTATACTAGTCGAATAATCATATGTAATATCAATAAATAATTTCATAAGGATGGAATGCATAATGTCATACATCATAACCACATAGTCAAGGCCTCATACCAAGACTAAAAATAAGATTTTGTCAAGGCCTTGTGCCAAGACACAAGTTTTTCTCATGAGACCTACCAATGCATTGAGGAGCTATAGTGGGCTCCACCAATAACTTACTAAGTTCAATGCCTTCCTCATATGAAAAGGTTGAAACATAACATAAACATTAGTATTAAAACCAGTATAAAAAATGTTAATACTTTAACCATAAACCATGAATAGTATAAAAATAACACATCCATAGTCAAATATATCACAAAACCTCAAATACAATATGGAATAGTGTATCATAATAAATCAACTTCAAACCTGTTTAAAATCCATTAAAGGATGTTGATATAGATGAAATAAAAACTATGAGAGAAATATATCTTTCTATTTTGAAATCATTTAAAAGTCACATAATTATAAAAGAAAATATTTATTTTTAAAATATTCTTATAATATTATAAGTTAATCTTTGAAGATGTTATAATGGTGTAAAATAGCTGCACCAACCGTATACGTTAAAAAACATTCTTACCATAATTTGTTGAAAAGGTCAAAAAGTACCTTGTTTGGAAAATAATGGAAAGATTCCTATAAAAATATTTTATAAAAAGTCAAACAAGGGTATAAATGACTTTAACCCATATTCTAGGAAATATTAAAAAAGTTTTAAAATACATTTTTTAAGAAACACGGATGTGGCTGATAAAGAGGTCCCGGTAAATACTCACGTATAAACAACCTCGCATAATAAAGAGATTGTAAAATTAACCCTTACCTTGTATTTTTCCATGATCGAGGGTACGTTAACCTTATGTATAATAGTTAAATAATTGTTATTAAATTATACAATAACCATATGCATAAATATGATATTATATATGATCTTATAATATAGTTTTGTTAATAATATTTCAGTAGTATCATTGTTTCTGGTGTTAACTGATTTGTTTTCCTTTATAAGTTTTGTTACGTAAGTCATGCTTGTTAAGGATATAATATATTTGATTAATATCCAAAATGATATTAAGTTCTTAAACATAATTTTTAATCATAAAATGAAAATTATTCTTGAATGGTTACGATGGGGAATGAATCTCATCGTGTTCATGGAGACGGTAATTCGAACGTATGCATGAGCGACAATACCATTATATTGATGGTGAAATCATATGTAATTGGATGGTATATCATATATACAGAATAATTAAAATGTTATATTTAATATTTACATCAATTATATGTGTTATTATACCCATCCTAATAATGAAGTTCTGAATAACAAACTACACCATGATGTGGAGACGGTAAGCCGTACGTACACACGTATGGTGACTTTGTAATTCATAGGACGGATAGAATAATGAATATGGTTGTACCATATTTATAATAACATAAAAGAATTTGGAAGGTACTAGAGTTATTATTTTGGTATGGAAACAACAAATAAAGAGGAAGTGGTAGAAGAAAAGAACTTTGAAAGAGGTGATAAATGTATACCTCTTTTTCGTGTGCTTCCTATTGATTTTATCAAAAGGTCTCTTTAGGTCAGATTTTTTATAAAATTAAGGCCTCTAGGTTGAATTGAGGGTAGTTTGGAAGATATTTGATTAGGTTTTGGCTGAGCCAAATGGCTTTGGATGTGTTATTTTTAGAGAATGGGAAGTATCCTTTTATAAGAGAAGTGAGGGTCACTTTAGGAAAATCTTGAAATGTTAATTTATTATACAATAATATTCATTTTGTAATGGCTCCAAAAGGATTTATTTGGAGAATAATGGTGGGATGGGTCTAAAACCTCTCATCCAAAAGGTTTTAGATAGGTTTAGGTCACCATATTAACCTTATCTTTTAGATTTAACTCATAGTTAAATAGTTTAACTTTTACCATGTATTCTTGTATTATTATAATAAATCGTTAATAAACTTACTATAAAAATCCAAGAGAACCCAATGTGGTTAATTATTGACCTATATAACCTTATATAAGTCCTTTGGACTAACTATAGATTTTTTGGAATACTATATCAATTAATAATATAGTATTTGTTTTAAAAACTCATTTATGTCAATTTTGACACTATTTAGTATTTGGTTTTTTTAAAAGTCAAAAAAACTTGATTACTTCAAAAAAAATTAAATAAATATTGAAATGTCATATTAACCTATAAAATTATTGGAATGCATCAAAAGTATCAATTTACAATTATTTGGATATTTATAATATCAATTATTTTAATCTTCCATTAATAAGGTAATTACTGCATCATCATTGTGTCATAAATAAATTTAAAAATTTAATGTCTAAAAATTATAAATAAAATACCATTATGTAGGAAATAGTTTTATAATTCTAATGAATATTTAAAGTTGAATTTATCTTATGTATATCCCTATATTAAAAATGTTTTAGTTATGAAAATTTGAATTCAACACTTTTAACTATTCTTGAAATAAAATAATAATAAATGCCTAATCTAATACAAGTGGATCAAAGAGGATTATATTTTATTCCTAAGGTTTATTTTGGTCAATCAACACTTATAAAATAGAATTAGGATATGTGTTAGGGTAATTATAATATCATTTTTACCTTTAATTACCTTATTTACTTTTAACTATGGTAAATAAAATTCAAAAGTTACTATTCTCCAAAAATTATTTCATCCTATTAAACCACATTTTACTTACTGATGTCAACCATGTCTCTTTGATTTTTGAAATTCAATTCATAGAAGTGGTAAAATTACATTTTATGCAAATTTTTAAATGTGCCTAGAATGTGGGTAAAAGACGTTAAAATGTTCAATAAAATTTTATACATCTAATTTAATTATAAAATGACTCCAATAAATTACATTGAACTTATATAGATATTATGTATCTATTTTATAACTAAAATAAAATTAAATAAAATAAATAATTATCTAAATAAAAATTTGGTTTTAAACAATAACGTTGTGTTTTTCACTTTTCATCAAAGATTGAAAGTTTTCAGAAAAATACCAAAAATTCAACCTAAGCTAATTTTGATATTCCGAATCCAAAAATTAATTCCATTTTTAAAAATAAAATTTATAAAATTTCAAAAAGTGGGTATTACTATTTATAACTGCTAGTTTGATTGGTTAGGGTGTGCTAAAACTTGAAGTTCCGTACAGCGCAAGCTATTGCATTATTTAAAGAGAAACGTACCATGGAAGCTTTGGGTGTTACATATAATGTATATGTTTAAAATTTATTTAGTGAAATTCAAGCCACATTAGATTACATGTTTTAACACTTATTAATCTTGATTAAGATGTAACCATGGTAATTATTTTATGACTAAGAATATAATATGACCCTTCTTACAAAATTTTTACATGATGAATACAATTTTGGAATACATTTCATATAATAAAATTTATAAATATAAGATAACTAACATTTAAATAAAAACAATATACTGTGTTAGAAAAAAATTATAGAAAAATGTTTTTTTAATCATTAGGTGTTCTTAATCTTATTTAACATTAATTAACAATTAAATGTGTGTTAATTAATTTTTATATGTTTCAATATATTACTATAGTTTTAATTTAAAATATATACACTTAATATAAAACATTTATAAAATTATTTTTTTAAGAAAATTTGTTTTACTCTGACAATAAATATTTACCACGGTAACATAAATTTATGACTAAAAATTTAATTGACCACATTAATTACATTGATCATCATAATAAAAAATATCAAAAAATACTTTATCTAACACAATTTTTAAGAGTGTTAATAATTAATTTTAATATATGTATAGGTAAAACATAAAACAATTTTAAGAAACATATATATTCTAAGAATAAAATGACCTTTATTTTATTATACCATTTAATATAGTTCTTATAAAGTGGTTAATTTAAGTGATACCTACCTATTTAATGGATGTAATATAATGTTAAATTTAATAATTTTATTAAGATAACATGGATTATTTTTTTACTTCAATATTGTGGCCAAGAAAAGCTACTCACATAGTATTTAATTATGGAAAAGTTATTACTAAAACAAGGGGTTGTTCCATTCCACCACTCTTAAAAATAATTTCATCCATGAAATTATATTATATGGAAGAAAATAAATAAGGGTACTTCACTTTAATCACAAAAATAAGTTTACATGAAGCACTACTATAAAACAAGAATTTAACAGCAATGCTATTTATGAGCGCTAGAAAAAATCACTGATAAATGACATCTTTATCTGTAATAAAGAAAGAACTGATAAATTTAACCCTTTATCAGTGCCTTTTATTAGTGTTGATAAAGTTAACCTTTATCAACAATTTATTTTTATCATTGATAAAAGGGTACCTTTTATCAGTGCTTTATTTCTTTTTTGATAAAGGGTACCTTTTATCAATACTTTGTTTTTAGCACTGATAAATGGTACCCTTTATCTGCGTTATATTTTTAGTGCTCATAAAGGAATCCTTTATCAGCACTAATAAATTACCGAATAAATAAAATGAAATAATTAAATAAATAAAAAATAAAAATGGTATTATTTAAAAGAATATTTCAAATTTTATTAATTAAATAAATATTTATAAAAATGAATAATTTGATTATACTATATAAAAATTATAAATACAAATAAGTAGTTTATATTAAATTTATAGATATATGAAAATTGAAATTTAAAAAATTAAAATTAAAAATAAGTAAATTGAGAAAAATATTAAGCATTTTATTAATTAGATGATTATTGATAATGTTAATAAATGGTATATTATATATATATATATATTAATGTATATAAATATGATTTGTATATTACAAATATTTATGCGCTTTATATTAAATAGTCATATATTTATTGAATAATGGTTTATAATTAAAAAAATAATATGAATTAAAAATACTCACTAATTGCATAGATTAATGGACATATAATTGAATGTATTTTGATTTTTCAATTTAATGGAGATCAAATTTGTGTTATATTGATTTAACATATACGTAATTAATGTGGTTTATATACAATGCACACACACCAAAATTTTCCATTATTCAATATTGTTAGTGTGTTTGTTTTTAAATAATTAAATTTCACTCATTTTTAACATGCATGCAATTAAAATTAGATATTCATTTATAATATTAAAAAATATTTGAAAAAATATATTTATATATAAATATATTTATAATTGTACATACTATATTTATAAATGTACATACTATGTTTATATATGTGTATACTATATTTATAAAATTATATATTTATAATTATAAATAAATAAATATTTTTTTAAAGAATTTATATAATTATAAATAAATAATTAGCAAACTAGATTGTACCCAAGTGGTAGAGGCTCCTGCTTGGCATCGAAAAGATGCAGGACCAAATCTGAGCAGTGGAGGAATTATTGAGTACTATAGTAGTACTATTGAAGGTACTGGAGAAGTACTATAGCAACGGCGGAACTATAGCGGTGGTGACACTATAGTAGTGGTGGAACTGTAGTAGGTACTATAGAAGCCCAGGTATTGTAGTAGTACTATTCACCGATGGTCTATTTAGGACAAAAAATGGGCATTTGGGCCTTATATTCAGACCACTTGGTCTTGGGCCTTTGGCTCTGTAATGGGTCTCCCTCTACCCAGTCAGAAAGAAGTCTTTGATTTAATAATAAAAATGAGGCTTCGATCCCAACCTTTAAAAAAATTACTTATATGTATTTAAATAATTATTGAATTTATAATAAATTTACTTAAATAATGAATATATTTACCATATTTATATTCATATATATTTATTAAATATATATATAATTATATAAATATATTTATTAAATATATATATAATTATATAAATATATTTAAAGATATAAATATTATTTTAAAAAAAATATTTATATAAATATAAATAAATAATTATATATTTAAATAATTATAAAATTGTTATAAATATATTTAAAAAATGAATATATTTACTATATTTATATTTATATATATTTATTACGTATATATATATATTAAAAAAATTATTTATAATTATAATTATAAATCCTTAACCAGCGCATAAGTAATAAGCATTACTAAAAGAAATCTTCGTCAGCTCTAAAAACCCTGATAAATATGCTTTTTTCAGTGCTTATTACTTAAGCACTGATAAAAGAGTCTCAATATATTTTTAAAAACCTAATTAGTTGAAACCCATCATGATATTAGAATATTTCCATAGAATCCACCCACTTCCGGTGCTCCTCCTCAGTTAAGTAAATCTCGAATCACACAAACCCACTCGGATCACACAAACTAATAGCCTCTAATTGCTCGAACATCATCCAACATATGTGTTCTCTTTTAGGTAGGGTTTCCTAAGAAAACATCAAGATCTAGATCTGAGGGTCTCATATTTTCTTTAACCTAGTGAGGTTGGTGTGTGTTTTTCTTCGTAGATTCAAATTTTATGTATGTTTTTTGTCGTTTTGTTTTTTTCTTTCTTCATTGATGATGTCATTAGTTATTTATGCTCGAGTCCTTGTATATTTTTTTTCTTTTGTTTATGATCTTTTGTTTTCTTGAATACTAATTTAGATATCCTATTTTGCTCTTTTAAATTGTTGTTTTGAATCAATTTTCTTCATTTTCAACATCTATACCCCAGCTTTCTCTACAAGATTAATTTTCTCACTTTTTTGAAATCTTATATATTGATATCTGGTCTAAAGATAAACTAATTAAATAAATATTTATGAAATTGTATAATCAGTGGAGGTTTTTGATATAAAAACCATAATCTAATGAGTAAATTGATTTAGCAATCCAGTTCTCAGTTTGGTGATGGTTCAAAGTAGCAACATAAGATTATTTTATACAATTCATATAAGGTAATTTATTTATTTAAATTCTGTGTTAATATTCTAGTGTAACAGTTTTTCCTTAAAAATTTATTTGCTCAAAATTTTGTTGTTGTATCTTGTTGATGTGTATTATTGCTTTATGCCAACCTATTTATGGACCTCCTTAGAATCTCAAGGAAGGGTCAATATGTATTATATAGCCTCCCTATAATCCTCCATATGGGTATATCTGATGTGAATTCCTCCCTATAATCCTTGGGATGGGTCATTGTGGTGATATGACATCCCAAGAGTCTTTATATGTTTTCAAATATTTTATATACCATTAATTTTAAATGTAATAATTCCTTTGGTTTCTACATCACCTATTTCAAAAAATAGAATTAAATTTATCAAATTCTATATATTAGAAATTATTTTTAGGTATCCATTATTTTATGTCTACATGTATTGGTTCCACCCCTAGTAATCTCTGATAACTATCCATGTATTTGAAATAACTCTTTATTTATTAAAATGTTTTGTCAATACATTTTTATATCTTCTAGTTGATTGAATGAGATTTTATTATTCTTATTTATAATATTAGGATTTCTAATTACTTTTTAATTTCCTATATTATATTTTCATTTTTTAGTGGACTTAATAAATACTTTATGTGTGTCAAACAATGGTTATTATTAAAATTCGTTGCTTGAGACTCATCCACCATATCTTTTATAGAAAACTATCATCCTCATTAACATCATATCACGATCAACAATTACATAAATTTGTTTCTTGAAACTCATCCCATATCTCTTTTATATTTCTTATATTACTCTAATCATTGGTCACCCCATGGATTACTACCAATAAGAGTATTTCAAACAACATAGTTTCATGTCAACAAGAGATAGAGGTTATGTCAAAATAAATGCAATGATAAATTTATGGGAGATGATTTGATGAGGATGAGTTGTCTATAACTTTCACCATTGAATGAATTCATAAGATAACACCTACCATAGTGGAGTAATCCTTTTCTTAAATTCAATTACCCATTTTCTTCAATATACTAAAATTATTTAAAATAATCAAATGTTGAGATTCCCTTATTATAATTTTATATAACTTTCACCTTTTATATAATGAATATATTATGTGTATTTATTTATTTATTATACAAAATTAATATTTTTCGAATCCAATATGATTGATATGAATCAAAAATGGATGCATGTTAATCGTTTGACAAAAGAGTTTGATGATGGAGTAAAAGAGTTAATCAAGTTTACAAGAGATCATGCATACAACCATTCTAAAATCCTCTGTCTGTGCTTACATTGTTGTCATTCAATACAAAATTGTCCATAATAGTTAGAATAAATTTTTATTTTTCATGGAATAGATCAGATCTATAAATGTTGTACTAAATAAGTGTAAAACTGAATGTGGACACTGATTGGAATGGTATTGTGGTTTATGGATCATTTGATATGAATACTAGTGTAAAGGATGATGGAAATTGCATGGAAGAAATGAAAATGGAAATTGAATATTACCTTCATGGTTTTCCAAAGTTGTTTGATGAATTAAATAGTTTTTTCAAGAAACTATTGTATACTGGTTGTACTAAATACACAACATTGTCAACTACATTGAAGTTATGTAAATTGAAATATGGCAGCAGATGGAATGATATCATCTTTACAGAACTACTTAGTCTCCTGAATTAAATGATACCAGAATGAAATGAACTACCATGTTAAACATATGATGCTAAACAAATTTTATGTTCAATGGTCATGATATCTGCAAAATTTCATGATTATCTAAATGATTTCATATTGTCTCACAAGGACCATAAATCACTCATAAAATTTCCTAAGTGTAGTACAGATCGATATAAGAAAAATAAATCAAGTCCTATGTATGGTATTTTTCTATTATTACATAGTTTAGAAGACTATATTAATGACAAGAAATGGTGAGAAAATCGACATCGTGTGTAGATGTAAGAATTAAAGATGGGAACTAACATTATCCATCATATTCTCCTCAATGGAAGAAAATTGATTGCAAGTATCCTAAATTTGTAAATGAGCAAAGAAACATTTGTCTTCCGTTATATACATATGGAATACATCATTTTGGTATACAAATTAGTACTTACAGTACATGGCCCATCATTATGATAAATTATAACTTTTATCCATGGTTATTCAGGAATCGAAAATACATTATGTCGCCTCTACTTATATCCGAACCAAAGCAACTCGGTAATGATATTGTTGTCTATTTGGATCCATGGATCAAAGATTTGAAATTAATTTGTGATATAGGCGTTACAATGTATGATTCTCATAGAAGTGAAGAATTCACATTGAGGTCCATGTTGTATGGAACAATAAATGACTTCCCATGTTATGGAAATTTATCAGTCTATAGTATTAAAGGAATGTTGGGGTGTCCCACTTGTGAAAAACATACAAACTCAATTCAGTTAAAGCATTCCTCAAAGAATAGGTTTTGAGGAAATCAGAAATTTTTAATTCATTGAAATAAATACCAATCCTGGATAACAACATTCAATGGAAATATCAAACAAGGTACAACACCATCTCCAGTAATGGACAATCAATTGTACAACAAAGTTAAATATATTGACACTATTTTCAGTAATCCATTTTCAAAAAAAACCTAAAAAATCAATTTGGAAGCAGCTATCAGTTTTCTTTGAATTACCTTATTGGAATTGTTTTTATATCATACATTATGTTGATTTTATGCATGTAGAAAAAAAATTAGTTGATATTATTATTGGCATGTTACTAAAAGTTCCTTGAAAAATGAAAGATGGAATCATGACTAGGTTAGACTATATTGAAATGGGAATAAGGGAATAGTGGGAACAAGTGAAGTGTAAAAGGCATAATTTTCTTCATCCAACATCTTACACTCTATCCATATAGAAAATTTTAAATTTTTCCTTTATATTAATAGTGTAAAAGTTCTATAGGTGTATTTATCAAATATCAAGAATGTATTTTCAATAACTGATTTGAAGTTACACGGAATAATATCAACAGAATGTCATGTTTTGATGAATGATTTAATGCCTGCTAATTTCTATTAAATTCTGCCACAAAATTTACAACATGCATTAAATATAATCTGCTTCTTTTTTAAAGCCATATGCAGAAAATTTATAGACCCATCGATGTTTCCCATCATGAATAAGGAGGGTGCAGTCATATTATGTGAATTAGAGATGTACTTCCCACCATAATTCTTTGATATAATGGTCTACTATATATTTCACTTGGTTATAGAGGTTCAATTATGTTGTCTTATCCATTGCATATGGATGTACCCCATTAAAAGGTATATTGAGATTTTGAAAGGGTGTGTTAGGAATCAAAGTCGTCCAAAAGGTTGTATTTCGTAATGATATATTGTTGAAGAATATATTGAATTTTTTATCAATTACCTATCAGATATTGATATCATCGGTCTCCCAAGTCTCATCATAGAGAACTCTTTATGGGGGGAGGGATTTTTGGAAGAGATATTATTGCAATTACCTTGACATAGAAGGAGAAAGACAACCCTTACATTTTACATAATAGTAAAGATATTGACCCATATATTGTATCCCAAAATAGATATCTTAGATATTTAAATTCCTAAAGGGATGAAGGATAGATATAAACTACACATAATCAATAGTTTATAGGATGGTTCTGAGATCAAATTTATAAGGAGTTATATAAAAATCTGAATTCAATTGCCAAATGACTTCAATAGATAGCCATAGGACCAAATGAGAATTTTATATCTTACATTGTTTTTGAAATAAATGGTTATATTTTCTATACAAAAGAACATGATTACTATAGTATGATGAAAAATAGTGGTGTTACACTTTTTTCTAAAGCAATGAACATATATATTTCTAAGGATATAAATACAATTTATTTAAATAGGTCATATTTTGGCATTATTGATAAAAAATACGAGTGGTATTATACAAAATTTCATGTGCTGATTTTCCATTGAAAATGGGTTGAAAAAATCATTATAGTTAAGGTTGATGAATTGTGCATTGTGAAGGTGAATTTCAGTGTGGAAGGGGAAAAAGATGAGCCATTCTTAATAGAATCACAAGCAGTGGAAGTATTTTATGTTTCTTATCCAACAAACAAGAATTGGTCGATTGTCCTACTGAAGAATAAAACAAATGTCGGGTTAGATGAAAATTCAATCGAGGAAGACCCTTTTATTGGGAGATCACAATAATTTCATGTTATACCCAATGAAGATAATGTATTTTATGTTATAGGGGACCACAAATAGGGGATTTGGATACTCAATAGAGGAACTGAATCCCTAAAACATTTAAAAAAATAAAGAGAGTACAATGAGAAGGTAAAAGTTTTTTCTAATATAATATGTTTTTCCTCATAATATTATATGTTCTCTACTATATTAACTTAACCTAAATTAAATATTTGAATTATCATATATTCAATGTCTTCTATACATGATAATGTTAAAAATCCCTCAAAAGAACAAAATATAATGAAGGAAACCCATTGGAAAGATGTAAAGGTAATTTTACAATATAATTTCTCTATTTTACCTAAAAATTCTATAATGGAATGTTGATTTAATTTTCATTATTCTGTGAAGATTTTATTTATTTTCAACGATTCATATCCATCTATCATGCCTTTGCAGGAAGAGAAACAACACTGTCTCTGCTCAATCACATAGGTAATCTTTATTTTTTCACAATAAAATCATTTTTCATTGAATTAATATATTGTTTCATAATTATGTTTAACTTATTTATTTTTAGTATTACTCACATAATAATTTTTTTCTTATACAGTTGGATTTTTTTTGTTTGAGTTGGGGTGGTATGTCCATATTTCATTCCTTTCTATACCAAAACATTCATAGACTTATTCTCCCTCAAAACCTTTTCACCCCTATAGTGTTTCATTTATCACATCCCTTAAATTTCCCTCCACTACCTTTATAGGAAGATAAAAAAACACCACCCCTGATCAATCACATATTTAATCTTGAGGATTTCACAGTAAAATAATTTTCCATATAATTAATGTATTGTTTCATATTTATGTTTAATATATTTATTTTTAGTATTTCTCAAATAATAATTGTTTTCTTATACAGGTGGATTCTTTTGTTCAATTTGGGGTTATCTGTCCATATTTCATGCCTTTGTGCACCAAAACATTAACATACATCTTCTCCCTCAAAACCTTTCACCCCTATAATGTTCACATTTATCACTTTACTTTAATTTCCCTCTACTACTCAATCATAAAGGTAATAATTATGTTTACATAATAATAAAATTTTCCATAGAATTAATTTATTATTTCATATTTATGTTTAATTTATTTCCTTTTAGTATTACTCATATATTAATAGTTTTCTTATACAATTGAAAACTTTTTTTCAAGAAGGGGTATTTTTTTCGAAGAATCTCATGTAGTGTTGACACTTAAACAAAAAAGTCAATGGATATTGTGGTAACATTTACAGTTATTATTTTTTTGATGCTTTGGGATGTGTAATAATCAGCCGCACCAAAATGAGAAACATGGTGTTATAGGTATGTAGAGACCCGAAGCTTGAAATACATGGACATTACATTACTTTTGTAGAATACTTAATACATAACAAAAATATACACACAAGGACCGTAATAGTTTAGTGTCTTTGGAAACTTGGAATATAAACATCTAATCATGTTGAAATATCTTCAACATCTCCCATAACGATCTTCCCCTTTTTGTTTCCTTACCTAAAACCTTTCTTTATTTCCTGGGGAAAATAAAACATAAAAAGGGTGAGCTCAAATGCTCAGTAAGGGAAAACATAGAGAACATAAAACAATCCATAAACATTTGAAAGCAAAAAACTTGAACATGAAATTTAAACATCAAAATCTTGAGCAAAGATATAAATTGTGGAAGTACGTAAGGCATATATCATAATGGAACATTAACCATGATAAAATATAATGGGAATAAAACATGTAATTGTGGCAACCATTCAGCACATGTTATGATTTCCATAGTAGCCAAGGCATTGCTGCCAAGACCATCTTAGTGGACAAAGTCCCTTTCTGAATTGAGTTCACTCCTCATTTCAGTTCTGTAACACTAAACCGGATTAACTTACCATTCCATCCATGTCTATCTCATGAGATATAAATATTTACCCAATGAATTGGAGGGAGATATAGGTCTCACCCATCTCATAATGAAATCATTTTTACTTGTACCACAAAATAAACATACATCATTCATAATCACCCAACGAATAAAATGGGTTTCAAAAACATCATCCCATCATCACATAATCTATATAAAATAAATGGATATCATTTCATAATTAGAAAAGTGAAACCATGTAAATCATAGAGACATTATACTTGAAACATACACATGTGAAATAATGTCATCTTAGATGAAAATGGTTTTGATAAAACACTTAAAATGAATTCTTGAGGAAAATATCCTTTTTTCTTCAAAATCATTTTCTTTTCACAAAATGTCATGAAATTTTAAAAGAAAATGATTTTGTTGAAAATAGTCATGAAATATTTTGGAGTAAGATTCATGAAAATAAGGCTTTATAAAACCATAAAAATCCTTTCATGTCGTATACATTAAAAAAACATTATTCTCGTACTTTTTCGGAAAAGTCAAAAAGTACCTTGTAGGGTAAATAAAAGAAATATTCCTTCCATACCATGGGGTAAAAGTCAAAATGGGTAAAAATTATTTTAAACATACATTCATACACTTTTATAAAACATGGACATGGATGATAGCAATAACCCCAGTAAATACTTACGAATAAGCAATCTCGGATAAAAATGAGATTTGCAAAATTATCCCTTACCTTAGGTCTGATATGCTTCGTATGGATCTGAACCTCCAGTATAATGATTTAAATAATGTCATTGACTTATTACATAATCATATTCATTGTTATGATATCATATATGTTTCACTTATGACTTTATATTACCCGTTATTTTGTAAATTCCATGTTAAAGCAGCGTTTTGGGTAAAATCATTTCATTTATCGTAAGTGTTTCGACTTGTCGTTCTTGATATTATTACTTATATCCTGATTTAAATAATTCCATAATGTAAAACATGATTTATATATAATATATATTCATCATACACATATATATTATAGATCGATAAAAGGAATGAAATACACCGTTCATGGAGACGGTAGGTCGTACGTACGCATGAACGCTGTTTTCGTTTCCTTATTGAATTGAATGAAACTAAATAGATGAAATACATATATATATACATAAATCCAGTAGAATTATTATTCCATATATTTCATTATTATTCATTATATAAACTTTATGATCATTCATGTATGGTTAACATGGAGAATGAATTTCATCGCGTCGTGGAGACGGTAGTCCGTACGTACGCACGAGCGATGATATCGTTCCCATAATTATTGAATAGAATTTGAGTGGATGGTATAGTATATCAGAATCAGTATGATGTTATAATAACCATATATAGTTATTCTTTACACCATTATACCCATCCATGTAAGGTGTAGGTAGAAAAACAGATTACACCACGGCGTGGAGACGGTATTCCGTACGTACGCACGCGCGGTGATTTTGTTTTCCGTAGGATGGATAGAAGGTGAAATAGGGTTGTTTCATATTTATAATAACATATCAGTATATGAGGGATACTGATGTTATTACTTTATAATGAAACAACTAAATAGGAGGGAGTAGAAGAAGAATGGAACTTGAAGAAAATGGTAGAAGGTATTACCTCTTTCTCGAAGTGCCTCCTTTAAACTTTTTCTTAGGTCACTAGAGTTGGTCTTTTGAGAAGACCAGTACCTATATTAGGTTTATAAGAAAGTGGGGAAGTGAAATGGGCAGGGTTTGGACGATCCTGAAGCCTCAAAGTGGTGTAAGGAGGAGAGGGAGGAGGTGCCCTTTTATAAGGGAGGAGAGGGGCACCTTTGGAATCCTCAAAAATATTAGTTTAATATAAATTCAAACCCCACATAAAAACCACCAAAAATGACTCAATTGTAATATTAGATGAGATAGGGCTTTAATATCATCAACCAATCAAATTTAGATATGTTTTGATCTTATTTTAATCCTTATTATTTTGATTTATCCTTATTTAATCTATTTAAGTTTATTTGTGGTAATAAAATTCTAAATTTCAAATGGTTATAAACAATCACTTATGTGTTGTTAATTTTTCATAATTGGATACTTTATGCCATTTTATAATATATAAATTTCAATTTATAATTTTTTAAATATTTTTGTGATTTTTAAACAATTTATTAATATTTTATTTTTATAAAATAACAATAGTGTCAATTTTGACACTATTCATTTATTTGAATTTAAATAAAATCTACACAGAGGATATATTCAAACTAAAAAATTTAATAGATTCATAACATGTCAAATTTGTCTAGAAAATTCGTGGATCACATTAAACAGTTCATATAATATTTATTTTAATATTTTTAAAACTATTTATTTGGTATATCTCTTAATAAAATAATTAGTACAACATTTTGGTATAATTATTTAATATACATATTTGTTGCATAAAAATTAAAAAAAATCCTTTGATGAAGATAAATATCAAATCTTTTATAATAATAATTTTACTCGAATTTATAATCTTAAAATAACAACATGTAAATTGTTATCTTTACTAAATTATGAAAGTGACAACTCTGGAATCATTTAAAATAAAATATTATAAGTGTCATAATCGCCTTAATAAGGATCCAAATGGTCAAATATTCGGCCAGTGTATTATTAGGGTTTATATATACACTAATAATAAGTTTTGTACAGATTTTTGGGCCTTTTGATATGTATTACTATTTCAATAAAAACTATATTATTGATTTTTCACTAAATAAATAATTTCTCCACCATTAATGTATAAGATAATAAGGTAATTAAATAACTCTTAAAAATTAAAAATAAATTACCATGATAAATAAAAACATTTTACCTTTCAAATGAGTATTTATAACTGAATTTATATTCTGTATAAATTTTTATTAAAAATACTTTAATTATTAAATTTGAGTGAGACATATTTCACTTTCCTTTAAATAAAATAAACTAAAGGTCTTAATCACCACCAAGTGGGTTCCAATGGATTCCATTTCAAACCAAATATGCCTTAGGACAAAATATAAGCATCCAATTATATTAAGATAAGTTTTAGGGTAATTTTATAATATTATATTTACCCTTAATTACCTGATTTATCTTTTGCTATTGTAAATAAAATTTACCATAGTTACTATTCATAATGCCCAAAAATAAAAAGTAGCTTATTAACACAAATTGGACCCATTGATTCCAAATATGGAATCCATTTTTCTAAATTAAATACACAAAAGTTGTAGTAATTAATTTAAAATTAATCTCGTTGTTAAGAAAACGTGTTTTAAAAGTTATAACATTGCAAAAGATTGAAATGTTTTTACCTATGAATTCAATGTAAAATTAATGTTAATGACATACATTATATTAAATGGTAAAAATATATTCTATTTATACTTTAAAACCATCCAATATTATAATTTAACCATTTAATTATTGTGATGAAAAGAGTTTTTTTTAATTAAAATATAGCATGTTTTTACTATTCATCCAAATATGAAATTTACCAGAATAATATGAAAAATGTATCCAAATTAAATTTTTATTTATTTATTCTAAATAAGAATTTTATTTTGTAAAATTGAACTTATAAACATGTAAAAAACTAGATTTAAAGTGGGTACGCCATCAAAAGGCGGTAAAACTGCATTTTTTGAAAAATACTCATTTTATCCGAAAAAAATTATTTTGTTCTTATACCATGTTATAGAAAATGTATAAGATGAATAATAATGTTATAAAATTCAAAAGATAGTTAATACTATTTATAACGGCTAGTTCATAATAATATTATAACAATATATCGTTGTTTAGTAAAACCCGGTATTGCGTACAACACAGGCTATCGAGGAAGGTCGCGATTGCGTGTAATGCAAGCCAAGTCAGGGTTGTGTTTAGTGCATGACTCCTTTGTTGTTGCATATAACAAAATCAAACAATATTTCATTAATACATTGAATATATATATATATACTCAATGTTGCGTAGAATAACTACTATCAAACAAACTTGAAATTGTGTGTAACACGATCCAAGATTAGTGTTGCATATACTGCAAGCTAATACGATGTCGCGTATAGCACAAGATAATCTTGGTGTAGCGTATAGTAGAAGATATGAGAGAGATTAAAAAGAATATATCTTATAAAATCTCTGGTTGTTACATTCTACCCCCCTTAAAATAAATTTCGCCCTCGAAATTCATCGGGGTTATAAATCGTTTACTATTCATAGAAACCCACATCGTAAAAAGGAATACTAAAACTTAATTTTAAAAACTAAAGTATGAAACGTAACGATTACCCAAAGTAACTCATCACTGGGTTTCTATATAGGAGAACATAGGTTAAAATATGGATATGGAAGAAAAATCTAACCCTCAAGTTCTGATAGAGAGTGGTAGAGAACATGGTTATGAAAAAGCTATCAATCACAAAGCCATAAATTTGTAATGATCTAAGGTACCATCTGATTCATCAGATATAAGAGCACTAGGAAAACATTTTTGGTTTTCAGTATCATTTCCCTAAAGTTGAAAATTTTGAATTATAAGAAATACTTACTTGATTTTGGTACAATCTCACTGTTGTTCATGATTTGAACAATTTCCACTTAATCTCTTAAAGAAATGAAGTTGAATTTTTTATTCGTGAAGTGTTAACAGATCATGTGATAGAATGATGGGTTATTCCATTTGTTTCAAACAAAAGGTTATCAAAAGTTATCAAATATACATAAGTCCATCTATGGTGAGGTTAATCGTATATGATTCCAAAAATGAACTTATACTTCATCTATCATGTCGCTTAATAAAATAAAACTAGTTTCTACTAACCAGGGACTTCCTGTAGGCCAGTGGTAGGCGATAAAGGTCAGTCGCACTTCGGTTGTGGGTTCGATTCCCACAGCCTTGTCCGACGTGATGGGATTTCGCCCATCCTGCAGGTTGTCCTTTTTCTAAAACTACATTACTATAACATCCCATCAATAATATCGAAAAAAGTTCTATCCTTAAAAAATACTAACTTATGTCCAACATAATCCATTCCAATCTTTAGGCTTATCTAAAATACTTCGGTCCAAGCTCATAGTATAAAGAAAACAATTACTAGAAATGTTATCTACCAAGAATGTGAATAAAAGCATTTATCTCACATATATCATAAGATATATCTTGTTGGTTGCATTCCAAACACATGAATACCTTAGTCATGTATTCTCTTGAAACATAAATTACCATAGAACCTTAGTGAAAACATGAATACTGTCAAAAGGTAACTCTTTCCACATACCAAAATCCCAAAAAAATCTATATAATCAAACCATAATATCACTTAGTCCTTATATCAGTCATGAGCTCATGAATACAATCAAACATCTCATTATCTTATTATCCCTTAATTATGCGGATATCATCTACTTTCCAAAAATATCTGAATAACCTTCCATGGTTACCGGAACCATTCAACATATACTTCCTAATACTTTAGGAAAAACAATAGTGTAACAATCCTTAGATGTTTCTTTATTCCATAGTACCATTAAATTACCTATACAACATAACTCTTGATAAACATACAATCATTCCACTGCCTTCATAAAACATTGACTGAGCTTCATCATTTTATTCCTCAACACTTCTTTCATCTCACATATCATTTGTAGTCTCTTCATCATCATCAACATAAATACTACCCATACAACCATGCTGATTCTCTTCATGAGATTTTCCCTTAGGGCATCGATTTTCATAATTCCCATACATTCCACATTTAAAGCATTTAACCATTGTTGATGTATTAGCAATACCATTATCCTTGTCCATTGTGTTAACTGATCCTTTTAATTTTCAATTACTAGCTTTGTGTCCTTCTTTTCCTCACCCAAATAATCTTCTAGTTCATTTGAAACATTCCCCTTGATGCCTCTTCCCACATGACTTACATGAGGGAAATTGAACATTCTTTCCTCTATGATCATCATAAAACTCCATCTTTCTCTTATTATCTGAGTCATGAATCTTACCGAAGTTGAGATTATTGATCATATTATAATATTTCTGATTAGGCATAATAACGATGTTTTGCCTTCCAAATTCCATTTCATTTGGTAGCTCATGAAGAATATCATTCCATTTTCCATCATATCCTCCATTATCATGAATCTTCCTGTTTCGAGCCATTTTCTAAAACCCAAAAAGAATAGTGTGAGAGGAAAAAATCATGCTAGGGAAAAAAACATAGTAAAGGGGGAGTACCCTCAATATCTAACATCTTAGGTTAAATTCTAATATCGTTACTGTAGTTCTAGGACTATATCCTATATGTATACTTATCCTTAGGGACATCCCTAGACATACCTTCGAAATATCTCTAGGAATCTCACTAACGTGTTTGCATCCTAGTTTCAAAGGTTGACTAAACCTTTCCTTTGATACCAACTGTAGATACCCGAAGCTTGACGTACATGGACATTACATTACTTTTTCGGAATACTTAATACATAACAAAAATAGACACACAAGGACCGTAATAGTTTAGTGTCTTTGGAAACTTGGAATATAAACATCTAATCATGTTGAAAGATCTTCAACATCTCCCATAACGATCTTCCCCTTTTTGTTTCCTTACCTAAAACCTTTCTTTATTTCCTGGGGAAAATAAAACATAAAAATGGTGAGATCAAATTCTCAGTAAGGGAAAACATAGAGAACAGAAAACAATCCATAGACATTTCAAAGAAAAAACTTGAACATGAAATTTAAACATCAAAATCTTGAGAAAAGAAATAAATCATGGAAGTACATAAGGCATATATCATAATGGAACATTAACCATGATAAAATATAATGGGAATAAAACATGTAATTGTGTCAACCATTCATCACATGTTATGATTTCCATAGTAGCCAAGGCATTGCTTCCAAGACCATCTTAGTGGACAAAGTCCCTTTCTGAATCGAGTTCACTCCTCGTTTCAGTTCTGTAACACTGAACCGGATTAAATTACCATTCCATCCATGTCTATCTCATGAGATATAAATCTTTACCCAATGCATTTCATGGAGATATAGGTCCCACCCATCTCATAATTAAATCATTCTTACTTGTGCCACAAAATAAACATACATCATTTATAATCACCCAACGAATAAAATGGGTTTCAAAAACAACATCACATCATCACATAATCCATATAAAATAAATGGATATCATTTCATAATAAGAAAATTTAAACCATTTAAATCATAGAGACATTATACTTGAAACATACACATATGAAATAATGTCATCTTAGATGAAAATGGTTTTGATAAAACACTTGAAATGAATTCTTGAGGAAAATATCCTTTTTTCTTCAAAATCATTTTCTTTTCACAAAATGTCATGAAATTTTAAAAGAAAAGGATTTTGTTTAAAATAGTAATGAAATAGTTTGGAGGAAGATTCATGAAAATAAGGCTTTATAAAACTGTAAAAATCCTTTCATTCCGTATACGTTAAAAAAACATTCTTCTCGTACTTTTTTCGGAAAAGTCAAAAAGTACCTTGTAGGGTAAATAAAATAAATATTCCTTCCATACCATGGGGTAAAATTCAAAATGGGTAAAAAGGAAGTTAAACATACATGCATACAATTTTATAAAACATGGACATGGATGATAGCAATAACCCCAGTAAATACTTACGAATAAGCAATCTCGGATAAAAATGAGATTTGCAAAATTATCCCTTTCCTTAGGTCTGATATGCTTCGTATGTATCCGAACCTCCTTTATAATGATTTAAATAATGTCATTGACTTATTAAATAATCATATTCATCGTTATGATATCATATATGTTTCACTTATGACTTTATATTACCCGTTCTTTTGTAAATTCCATGTTAAAGCAGCGTTTTGGGTAAAATCATTTCATTTATCGTATGTGTTTCGGCTTGTCGTTCTTGATATTATTACTTATATCCTGATTTTCATAATTACATAATGTAAAACATGATTTATATATAATATATATTCATCATATACATATATATTATAGATCGATAAAAGGAATGAAATACACCGTTCATGGAGACGGTAGGCCGTACGTACACATGAACGCTCTTTTCGTTTCCTTATTGAATTGAATGAAACTAAATAGATGAAATACTTATATATATATACATAAATCCAGCAGCATTATTATTCCATATATTTCATTATTATTCATTATATAAACTTTATGATCATTCATGTATGGTTAACATGGAGAATGAATCTCATCGCATCGTCGAGACGGTAGTCCGTACGTACGCACGAGCGATGATATCGTTCCCATAATTATTGAATAGAATTGTAGTGGATGGTATAATATATAAAAATCAGTATGATGTTATAATAACCATATATATTTATTCTTTATACCATTATACCCATCCATGTAAGGTGTTGGTGGAAAAACAGATTACACCACGGCGTGGAGACGGCATTCCGTACGTACGCACGCGCGGTGATTTTGTTTTCCGTAAGATGGATAGAAGGTGAAATAGGGTTGTTTCATATTTATAATAACATATCATTATATTAGAGATACTGATGTTATTACTTCATAATGAAACAACTAAAGAAGAGGGAGTAGAAGAAGAATGGAACTTGAAGAAAATGGTAGAAGGTATTACCTCTTTCTCGAAGTGCCTCCTTTAAACTTTCTCTTAGGGCACTAGATTTGGTCTTTTGAGAAGACCAGTACCTCTAGTAGGTTTCTAAGGAAGTGGGGAAGTGAAATGGGTAGGTTTTGGCCGAGCTTGAAGCCTCAAAGTGGTGTAAGGAGGAGAGGGAGGAGGTGCCCTTTTATAAGGGAGGAGAGGGGCACCTTTGGAATCCTCAAAAATATTAGTTTAATATAAATTCAAACCCCACATAAAAACCTCCAAAAATGACTCAATTAGAATATTAGATGAGCTAGGGTTGTAATATCTCAACCAATCAAATTTATACATGTTTTGATCTTATTTTAATCCTTATCAGTTTGATTTATCCTTATTTAATCTTTTTGAGTTTATTTGTGGTAATAAAATTATAAATTTTAAATGGTTATAAATAATCACTTATGTGTTTTTAATTTTCCATAATTAGATACTTTATGCCATTTTACACTATATAAATTTCAATTTATAATTTTTTAAATATTTTTGTGATTTTTAAACAATTTATTAATAAGTTATTTTTATAAAATAACAATAGTGTCAATTTTGACACTATTCATTTATTTGAATTTAAATAAAATATACACAGAGTATATATTCGAAATAAAATATTTAATAGATTCCTAACATGTAAAAGTTGTCTAGAAAATTCTTGGATCACATTAAACAGTTCATATAATATTTATTTTAATATTGTTAAAACCATTTATTTGGTATATCTCTTAATAAAATAATTAGTACAACATTTTTGTATAATTATTTAATATACTTATTTGTTGCATAAAAATTAAAAATAAAATCCTTTGATGAAGATAAATATCAAAGATTTTATAATAATAATTTTACTGGAATTTATCATCTTAAAATAACATGTAAATTGTTATCTTTACTAAATTATGAAAGTGACAACTTTGGAATCATTTAAAATAAAATATTATAAGTGTCATAATCGCCTTAATAAGGATCCAAATGGTAAACAATTAGGCCAGTGGATGATTAGGGTTTATATATACACTAATAATAAGTTTTTTGATGATTTTTGGACCTTTTGATATGTATTACTATTTCAATAAAAACAATATTATTGATTTTTCACTAAATAAATAATTTTTGCACCATTAATGTATAAGATAATAAGGTAATTAAATAACTCTTAAAAATTACAAATAAATTACCATGATAAAGAAAAAAAATTTATCTTTAAAATGAGAATTTATAACCTAATTTATATTCTGTATAAATTTATATTAAAAATACTTTAATTATTAAAGTTGAGTGAGACATATTTCACTTTCCTTTAAATAAAATAAACTAAAGGTCCTAATCACCTCCAAGTGGGTTCCAATGGATTCCATTTCGACCCAAATATGTCTTAGAACAAAATATAAGCATCCAATTATATTATGACAAGTGTTAGGGTAATTATATAATAATATATTTACCCTTAATTACCCGATTTATCTTTTACTATGGTAAATAAAATTTACAGTAGTTACTATTCATAATGCCCAAAAATAAAAAGTAGCTTATTAACACAATTTGTACCCACTGATTCCAAATATGGAATCCATTTTTCTAAATTAAACATACAAAAGTTGCAGAAATTAATTTAAAATTAATCCCGTTGTAAAGAAAACGTGTTTTAAAAGTTATAACATTGCAAAAGATTGAAATGTTTTTACCTATGAATTCAATGTAAAATTAATGTTAATAACATAAATTATATTAAATGGTGAAAATATATTCTATTTATACTTTAAAACCATTCAATATTATAATTTAACCATATAAATTATTGCGATGAAAATATTTGTTTTTAATTAAAATATAGCGTGTTTTTACTATTCATCAAAATATGAAAGTTACCAGAATAATATGAAAATTTTATCCAAAGTAAATTTTTATTTCTTGATTCCAAAGAAAAAATTTATTTTGTCAAATTGAACTTATAAACATGTCAAAAACTATATTTAAAGTGGGTGCGCCATCAAAAGGCGGCAAAACTGCATTTTTTGAAAAATACTCATTTTACCCGAAAAAAATTATTTTGTTCTTATACCATGTTCTAGAAAATGTGTAAGATAAATAATAATTTTATAAAATTCAAAATATAGTTAATACTATTTATAACGGCTAGTTCATAATAATATTATAACAATATATCTTTGTTTAGTAAAACCTGGTATTGCGTAGAACACACGCTATCGAGGAAGGTCGTGATTGCGTGTAATGCAAGCCAAGTCAGGGTTGTGTTTAGTGCACGACTCCTTTTTTGTTGAATATAACAAAATCAAACAATATTTCATTAATACATTGAATATATATATATATACTCATTGTTGCGTAGAATAACTACTATCAAACAAACTTGAAATTGTGTGTAACATGATCCAAGATTAGTGTTGCATATACTGCAAGCTAATACGGTGTCGCATATAGCACAAGATAATCTTGGTGTAGCTTACAGTAGAAGATATGAAAGAGATTAAAAATAATATATCTTATAAAATCTCGGGTTGTTACAAGGTATGACTCTAAGTACTCTTTCTATTTAAAATTGACATTAATTTTTATAAAATAGACACCTGCCGTACTCAAAACTGAGAAATAAAATTCAGATTGTTTTTATACTTTAATAAAATTTTCTATAAGTCATTTTTTATGTTTTAGAATCATCCTCACCTAAATCCGATACACAATGTTCCTAGTATGACTCAATGTGTCTGTTATCAGTTTAAAATCGACATTTTAGATCAAAAGGTTTCACTCACTAAAAACTGATCAAACACACTTTTATTTTATTTATAAGTTTTGAAAATGGTTCATAATTAATTTTTTATATGTATGAATAAGTTTTACATTAAACCAATACATTATGTGATAAGAATGGGTCAAAGTGTGTATTTCTAGTTTAAAATGATATTTTTGTAAAAAATAAAACTGATGTACTCAAAACTGAGAAAACACATTTGTATTGTTTTTATACATTATAAAACTATACATAAGTCATTTAAGACATTTAAGAATCATTTTCACCTCAATTAAACCCATGGTGGGACCGATATGACTCAAAGTGCATACATTTATTGAAAATTTGAATCAATTTTAGTAAAATGGACAACTAACCTACTCAAAACCAGGAAAACGCAATCATATTTTTTTTTATAATTTATTAAAATGATACATAAGGAATTTCTAATGTGTAGCGATCAGCCTAACCTCAATCTGATACATGATGTTTCCAGTATGACTAAAAGTGTCTGTTATCAGTTTAAAATTGACTTTTTAGTTCAAAAAGTTCCACTCACTAAAAACAAATAAAAAATGCTTGAATTTTCTTGATAATTTTGGAAAATAATTAATTATTCATTTTTTACATATAAGAATTATTTTCACATTAAAATAAGACACGATGTGATTAGAATGAGTCAAAATTTCATGTTTTCATTTTAAAATGACATTTTAGTAAAAAAGGAAACCGGCATACTCAAAACTAAGAAAATACATTAATATTGTATTGATACTTTATAAAAAATATATATAAGTCCTCTGAGATGTGTGGTAATCAGTCGCACCTCAATCCGACCCACGGTATGGCCAGTATGACTCAAAGTGCATAATTTTATTTAAAATTGACATCAATTTTAGTTATATAGATAACTGACCTACTCGAAACTGGGAAAATGCATGCATATTTTTTTATACTTTATGAAAATTATCCATAATTCATTGTGACTTTTAAGTATCATCCTCTCCTCAATCTGATACATGATGCGCTCGGTATGACTAAAAGTGTCTGTTATCAGTTTAAAATTATCCTTTTAGTTCAAAAAGTATTGATCACTAAAAACTGATCAAACATGATCATATTCAATTGATAATTTATAAAAACAATTCGTAAGTAATTTCTGATATATAGGAATCCATTTCACATCAAACTGGTACAAGATGTGTTCGTAATGAGTCAAAAATTTCTGCTTCCATTTTTAAATGACATTTTAGTAAAAAAGACAAATGACGTACTAAAAACTGATAAAATGAATTCAGATTGTTATTAGAATTAGAAACATGATCCATTAGTCATTTAAGATGTGTATGAATCATCATAACCTCAATCAAACCCATAGTGAGGCCGATAGGCCTCAAAGGGTGTATTTTTATATAAATTGATATCAATTTTAGTAAAATGGACAGCTGCCCTACTCAAAACTGAGCAATCACATTTAGATTGGTTTGAAACATTAAAAAATTATCATAAGTTATTTTTGATGTGTTGGAATTATCATCACTTCAATCTGATACCTTATGTTCCTGGTATGACTGAAAGTGTCTATTATCAGTTTAAAATCGATATTTTAGTTCAAAACGTGTCACTCACTAAAAACCAAAAAATGTGCTCATATTTTCTTGATAATTTAGTGAAAATATTAATAAGTCATTTTTTATTTGTATTAATTGTTTTCACATCAAACTGATACATGATGTGATTAGAACGAGTCAAAAGTGTGTGTTTCCAGTTTAAACTAACATTCTTGTAAAAAAGACAATTGATGTACTCAAGACTGAGAAAATAAAATAGGATTGTTTTTATGCTTTAGAAAAACAATCCATAATTCATTTGAGGCATTTAGGAATCATCTTCACCTCAATCTGACCCACAATGTGATTGGTATGACACAAAGTACATATTTTTATTTAAAATTGAAATCAATTTTAGTAAAAAGGAAAATTTTCCTACTCAAAACCAAGAAAACACATTCAGATTGTTTGGATACTTTATAAAAATGATCCTTAAGTAATTTTTGACCTATAGGAATAAAACTAACCTTAATCTGATACATGATGTTCCCTATATGACTAAAAGTGTCTATTATCTGTTTAAAATAAATATTTTAGTTCACAAAATTTCACTCACTAAAAACCAATCAAACACGCTCGGATTTTATTGATAATTTAGGTTATTGATTTTTAATTCATTTTTGAAGTATAGGAATCCTATTCACATCAAAAAAATAAATGATGTGATCAGAATAAGTCAAAATTTCCTATTTTTAGTTTAAAATTACATTTTAGTAAAAAGAATATCTAACATACTCAAAACTGACAAAACACATTCAGATTGTTTTGATACTTCAGGAAAATGATCCATAAGTAATAGAAGATGTGTTGGAATTATCTACACCTCAATCTGACACATGTTGTAACTAATATGACTTTGAGTGAGTCTTTTTATTTAAAATTGACAGCAATTTTAGTAAAATTAACACTTTCTGTTAATTTATTTCCTTATATTGTTACTAATGTAAGAATTTTTTGTTATACTAGTGCGTTATTTTGATCAAGTAGGGGTGCTTTGTTCATAAATAGCATGATTCAGTGATAGGATTAAAATTTAAAGGACCGTTAATGTTTTTGAATATATGTAATAATTTTTATTTATATAATTGTATAAACCAATGTTTGAAATGTCTATAATATGGTGTTTGTTTCTTATATTTGGGATGTAAATTTCATTTTATTTAAATTCTATATTGGGACTTATTTTTATTGATATTGGGTATGTTTCTAGTGTTGTGGTGTGTTCTGGTAGCACACTGTAGTATGGCCATTTATCAGTTCTTTTAAAAGAATTGATAAAGGACACATTAATCAACACTTTTAAAAGAACTGGTAAATGACACATTTTTTAGTACTTTTAAAAGCATTGATAAAGGAAACATTTTTCATCACATCTAAAATCACTTATAATGTTTTACTTTATCAGTGCTTCTATAAACGCTGATAAAGGACACCTTTATTAGTAATTTTTTAGCACTAATAAAATACCATGGATTTTAATCTCATTTAAGTATTCAATACTTTTCTAGCACTGATAAAGGCCATTTCTAGTGTTGTTAAAGGCTTATTTTTTAATATTTAATTCACCTCAATTTTTTGACTCTACAATGAAACTTTTAATATATGGATGATATTTTCACTCATAGAATTATCTCTTTGATCAGATATTTTCGTATGTTGTTCATCATATAAAAGGTCATGTTCAAATTGTATAACTTTTTAGATTAGTACATGTGATACATCTAGTATGTACTTCCTAAAAATAGATTCATGGACCACATCGTACATTTGAGAGAGGTGTGGAAGGAGCACTAAGAGATTGGCTACGACCATAACATGATCATGGATCTCGAAGAGACCAATGTATTTAGGGATCAGATTCCCTTTCCTAACATATATAAAACCTTATTCCAGTATAATGACCTGAACTATTATAAGTAAAATTTCCCTTTTGATGTCTTATTTTGTAAAATGGATATTGAAGACTCATGCACTCTGTTTGTTTTATTATATTCAATTGGATTTAAATGACCATTAATTATCATTACCGTTGATAATATAGTCTTTTAATGGTGATGAAGTTACTAGTATAAATGTAGGGTTTTAACAAATCCTTTCGACGCAGAAAAAAAGGTGATGACCTCAACTAGTAGGATCCTTCCTTATGAAGCCCATTTATCAGAGCTTCCAAGGAAGATAGAATTTATGGTCTTTTTCCAGACCAATCCCATGCCGAGATCCAAAAACTTAAGCATTCATGAAACTGTTTATAGGAGAAGTTCAAGATCATTGAGATCATAGCCCAAACCATGTTCACCGAACGATCCTAGAAAATCCCCACCATCACACAACTTACTCTTTGGGTGTATTCTGGTGTAATATATGGATATTTATCAAAACCCTAAAATTATGATTATGTACATTATTTTTTTATATAATAATGAATATAATTTCATTTTATTATTTTTTTTAAAGTACAAATAGTATTTTTGGTTAATATTCAAATTGAACTAAGAAATATATTTTCAGAAATTACTAAATTATATTTTTATAAAATATTATTATTAAATTACATTTATTAAATTAAATTATCATATATTTTTTTTGAGGCCAAACATAATTTTAATTGAGGTTTGAAAACTATTTTTGTCAAAACCCGTTAATTTTTAATAAATGCCGGTATTTATTTTAAAAGTAAAAATGGAAATATTTATAAAATTATATGGATAAAATGAATATTTTTTTTGGAATCGGGATGTTGAAATTATCCAAAGGTAAATTTTTCATAATTTTCAGAGACAGTTAAATTTTTGGGTAAAAATTAAATAGCACATAAATATATAGTATATTTAATGACATCATAATGGACCAATAGTGATGTAATAAACACTATAAAAGGTACAATAGTCCAATTGTAAGTTTTAATTTTAAAATAATTTTATTTTATATTTATTTGACATATTTTATAAAACCTTAGTGAATCCTCCAAAATGTATAATATATTTTATTATTTTAAGTTCATATCTTAAATAATGTGACTCACCTCCACATAATTAAGGATAAAATTTTAATATATTAGGCCCTTGTAATTTTATAATAATTTTTTCCACTACTCTTTGTAAATAAACCATGGTCAAAAACCATGGTAAGGTTTTTGGTTTTGAATATTTAATTATATAGATTCAAAAACCTTTGTTTGTGAAATATTAAAGAATTTTCCTCTCATTTTCTATATAAAATCTCCCAATATCCCACTTATATTAACTAAAAATCAATGTATCACATACCTACTCTATCCTACCATCTCTATAACCCTCCCAAGTCTCCCAAAGCTCTTAATAATTCCCTCTTCATGCTTTTCAAGTTACACACTCAAGTAAGGGTTCCTTCTATTCTCATTTTTATCCATGTTTCCTTATATTGTTAAACCCTTTTATTTTCGTTTAAAAATGATGGGGTATGTTTTTTTTCCTCTCCCATACATCTCTTATTATGTTTTAATGATGATATACCCCTTTATCTCTCATTAATCTCTCCCATGTACACCAGTTACCATACCAAAATTTTATAAGATTTATTCCATTTCTCCTCTTTCTTCAAGTTTCTTTATTATGTTATACCTTTTATTTACAAATTCCATATGTTGGGAAATGTATTTATATGAACCTATTACTTTCCATTTCATCTATATATGATTATATACCTTTTTCACTCTCATCAACCCTTTTTATGAATTTTTATGTCATGTTGTTAGGCTGCCGAAATTACATTGTGGATTTCTATTCCAAAACAATTGTGTAGTGAATATTGAACGCATTACCTATCAAGGGTGTTCACTTTTATGCACACAAAAAAATTATTTAGGACTTACATGTTTGTATTCCACATCCCTCGATCATGGAATAAATTATTATGATGAATTAATCCATGCTTTATTATCTATCTGGGACACTTAATCATTAGAATAAAATGAAAGTGATAGGTGTGCCCAGAATTATATAGTGCTCTAATGAATTGATTAATGTTCAGTATCATGATACATCATGTTGGGATAGGGTTTTACCTGATTACTTTATGGGGATTTTTCCACTATGATGTCTTGGAAGTTTATCATTTCCCTATGATGCAATGTTTAAATTTATTGTCACATTTCCATGTTATGATTATCATGTTATATCATTCCTTTATGTTCATGTTTATTTTGTGCTCCATTGATATTCCTATTGTCTAACATGTATTTTATTTCTCATGTATTTCCATGTTTATTCCCTTAAGGTTTTTTATAGCTCACCTCTTTCTTATGTATTTCCTCATGTTATCCCATGCAATGTTAAGTATGATGGAATTTTGTGGTCATGTAAAGGAATTTTTCAATAATGATGTTGTGTTTTATATTTTAAGTTGTTATATAATTTTCCTATTTTCCCAAGACACTAAACTTATCGATCTTTTAGTTTTTATTAATTGTAATAGTTCATTAAATCATGTATGAATGTAATAAAAAAATAGGGTTGTTATAGTTGGTATCAGAAGAAAGTTTAGTTATTTTTGGGATTATAATTAGAAAAATATAGTGAAAGAATTAGAGATAAGACTATGTATAAGAAAAACATCCTTAAATCTAGGTGAGTATAGAATAGGCGGTTTATTAAGAAAATACATCCCTATATAGATATAATCAAGTGGATATGGCTCTATCATAGATTTATTTAGGGGAAAACCCCAAAAACACCGCTTTGATTGAGAATCTAACCGGAACTAGTGCATGAAAATAGGCCTTACTACACTCCATTTTTGACACTCCTGGGGGATATGCTTTGATAAATTTACAATCTTAGTATGAACCATTATTAAGGGAACAAAAAAATATCATAATAATATACGTTATAAAAAAGATCATGGATTATTTATTTTGAAGCCTTAATATTCATAAGTTAAGGAAATAAATGTAATTTAGAAGTTATCTATTTAATTTCATTGGATTCCCATTTTGTGTTTAATAGTTCAAAATAATTACCCATAATTTTCATTTTATTCTATCCAATGGCCGGTAATATGAGGAATCAGGCTAACAACTGATGTGAAGATCAATGTAATGACCATCCTAAGGAGATGCCCAATCCAATGAAAGTGGGAATCATAAACATTGTCATGATACTCTCTCAATTAACTCAATTTTTAAATAGAAACCTAGATCAAGAGAAACTTCCAACCCCCAACCCCACCCCCACCCCTAAGAAAAAACAAGTCACAATTGAGAGTTTGATGAGACAAAGGCCTCCTACTTTCACTAGATCATCTGATACCTCAATTTTTCGAATAGTGGATCAACTCCATTGAGATGATCTTCTCCGTCCTTAAATGATCCAAACAAGAGAATGTTATTCTAGCTGCTTATCATATAGAGGGTTAATCTGATCAATAGTGGAAATTGATCAAAAATATGAAGCCTAAGGAAGAGATCATGGTGATGGTATGGAAGGATATTCAGAAAAAAAATTGATAAATATTTTCCTCGTACCCTCTGACTTAATATGGAAATGTACTTCCTTGACCTCAAGAAAAAAGATGAAGAATCCATCAGAGAGTATATGGATAAATTCACAAGGCTTACATGACACTCCTACAGCTTTGTCGTTACCCCTGAATGCAAGGTTAAATACTTATTTTGTGGGATAAAAACAGGACTACAGAAATCCCGGGTGATCCATGACTTTCATAGCTATGTGGAAATTTTATGATGTACCCTCAAAGTCTAAATGGAGATCATCGAGTCACAGGGGTATCATGGGGATTAGAAGCAAAAGTTGGTGGTAAATTCTGGTCTTCTGATAGAGAGATCTAATTGTGGTAATAAATTTCAACATCCCACTTGAAAAGGGAACAAAAATAAGCACCCTAGAAATTTATTAAAGGTGATGAAGAAATGCTTTAGGTGCGGGAAGGAAGGGCACCTAGCTAGTGATTTTTGGAAATAAAAACCCGCTACTAAGATAGAGGAAAGTAATGCTCTGATAAAACCACATCACATTTTTCATTGATACAACTCTAAGGAACTAGGGAATTCTTTAAACCAATGCACTAATCCAAGGGTTTTCAGAGGCATCCAACAACTTCCAAGGCATCAAGGTAGAGCCTTTTCCATCACTACCAACGAAGTGAATTCCAACAACGAAGTGGTGATAAGTATGTTGGTTATTCATACAATAATAATGAACATACATTTTGATTCTAGTTCTATGTATTCTTTTATATCACAAATTTTTAGTAGAACAATCCAAACACCACCACAAATCATGGAAGTAGAGATGTCAGTGAAAATGAAAAATGGTGAAATTATAGAATCCCATGTATATAACTCCTCCACTATCACAATTTGTGGATTGAAATTCCTTGGAAACCTCATGATACTATCCTTGGTGGAATTTTATTCAATTATTGACATGGATTTGATTTCCCTATATATAGCCAATATAAATTTTTGTAAGAGTAAATTCACTCTCTATATAGAAAATCAACCCTTAATTCTATACAATTGAAAGGAAGAGGATGAATATTCTTTAGCACCATCATCCTAAGAATGGATATTAATTCCATATGATCATGTGTATTTTTCTTAGATGATAGAGTCTATGGAAGGTTCCATCCTCAAAGATGTGCCTATTGTGATGGAATTCACTGATGTGTTTCTAGAGGAATTTCCTAGTCTTCCTCCTATTAGAGATGTTGAATTCTCAATTGATCTTATAATTGGGGTGTTGAAAATATAAAATACTCCATATATAATGATTATTATGGAAAATGAGGAGATAAATAAACAACTATAGGAGAATCTATAAAAATGGTTTATACACTCAAGTGTTTCACCCTGGGGTACACCAGTCCTCTTCATCAATAAGAAGGATGGGTCAATGCATCTTTCTATTTATTAACATGAGCTCAAAAAAATCATGATAAATAACAAGTATCCTTTAACACGAATGGATGACATGTTTGATCAACTATATGGATCACAATACTACTCCAAGTAGGATATGCATTTGGGATACTATCGAGTAAGGGTGAAGAAGGAAGATATCCCCAAGACTACTTTTCGTACAAGGTACGGGCACAATGAATTCATAGTAATTCCTTTCGGACTCACTAATTATCTAGTAATATTCATGAACTTGATGAATAGAGTCTTTATAGATTACCTCAAAAAAAATTAGTAGTATTTATTTATGATATTATAATATACTCAAATAGTAATAAGGATCATGAGGATCATTTAAGTACAATGCAACATACCTTGTGAAAGGAAAATCTTTATTCCAAGTACAACAAATGTGAGTTCTAGTTAAAGGAAGTATCTTTATTGTTTTATATAATCATAAGAAATGGGATATCTATGGACCCTTAAAAGACTGAGGAAACTGATGGATGGATAAGTCCAACATCTGTGATATATATCCATAGTTTCTTTGGATTAGCTGGGTATTATCATTGATGTGTGAGAAATATCTCACAATTTTCAAACCCTCTAACTAGGATAACATGAAAGGGAGTAAAGTTTTCATAGAATGATTAATGTGGAGGGAGATTCAAGGAGTTGAAAAGTATTATTATCATTACACATGTTCTCACACTACCTACAAGTGGGTGGATTTTCATCGTATTTAGTGATACTTCCAAGAATGGCATGGGTTGTGTGTTAATGGAAAATGAAAAATTCCTTACCAATTCTTCAAGTAAGTTTAAAGTTGAAGATATAAACTATCCAACACATTATATGGAGTTTAATGCAGTGATCCTCACTTTGAAAATTTGGTGACATTACCTATTTGGGGAGAAGTGTGATATATATATGGATCACAAAAGCCTCAAGTATATATTATCACATAAATAGTTGAATATGCACCAATAAATATGGTTAGAGTTGATCAAAGTCTATAACTGTTCAATTCACTACCATCCTGGGAAAGCAAATAAAGTGGAAGATGATATAAGTAGAAAGGATCCATAAACTATTTCATTTATGAGAATTAAGAAGGATCTGATATTCTTAGGCTTGAATAGGATGGGCATGGGAGTCATAAAGGAAGGAACATCATCAATCCTTTCACAAATTATTACTCAACCATCTCTTCTGGGGAGGTTAATGGATGCTCAAAGAGATGATATGGGAATTCAGAAGAAAGTGGAAAATATTAGAAAAGGGAAATCCTCATAGTTAAATGTTAATGAAGAAGTTTTTGTAAGATTTGGGTCAATACTATGTGTACCAACAAATCCTGAGTTATAGAAGGAGTTATTGGATGATGCACATAGCACAGACTTCTCTATCCACCTTGGAAGCACAAAGAGGTATTGAGATATCTGGGAACACTATTGGTGGGACAATAAGAAAGATATTGTAGAATATACATCAAGATGTCTCATATGTCATCAAGTGAAGGAGGAAATGAAAAAATATTAGGGTATGATGAAACCATTACCCATACCTACATGGAAATTGGAAAACATCACCATGGAATTTGTCACTAGGATTCCTAAGACATCTAGAGGAAACAATGAAATCTGGTCTGTGGTGGATCATCTTAAAAAGACATCACTCTTCATTATGATTTTATTGGATTTAAAATTGCATTAACTTTCACATATATACATCATATAAGTGTTGAGGCTTCATGGTGTACCATTATCAATTGTATCTGATTGAGATCCACGATTCACCTCTATGTTCTGGATGAGTCTCCAACATGCTCTGAGTACTGAGTTAAACTTCATCACAACCTATCACCCTCAAACTTATGTCCAATCTAAGTGGACTATCCAAACACTTGAGGACATGTTGATATCATGATCGATATACTTTAAAGGAGGATGGGATCAACATCTTCTTCTGGTTGAGTTCACTTACAACAATAGTTTCCACTCAAGAATCTAAATGTCTCCTTATGAATACCTTTATGGGAAGTGGTGCATAACACCCGCATGCTAGGATGAAGTTGGGGAACAAAAACTAATATGTCCTAAAATGGTTGAGGAAAAGGTGGAGAAGGTTAATACCATTCAGTATCACATCAAGGCTTCTCAGAGTTGATTGAAAAGTTATGATAACAATCATAAAAAAGAACTAGAGTTTGATGTTGGAGACATTTTATTCCTCCACATATCTCCATGGAAGAGAGTAATCGAATTTGGGAATAAGGGAAAGCATATTCTAAGATACCTATGGCCTTTTGAGATTCTTTATCACATCGGAGTGGTGGCCTACCGACTAGCACTCCCACCTAACCTATCTCAAGTACATGATGTATTCCATGTATCCCTATTGAAAAAGTACAAACTAGACCCCTCTCAATTACTCAATCCAGAGGTGTTACAATTAAAGAATGACCTATATTATGATTAGAATCCAGTGAAGATCTTATATTGTTGATAAAAAGTTCTACGGAATAAGATAACGCACCTGGTCAAAGTGTTTTAGAGAAATGACAAGATTAAAGAAGCAACATTGGAAATGGAAGAGGTGATGAAATAGGGTTACTGTAACACCCCAGGTAAATAAAGAATATGACATTTTTATATTTATCCATATTTGTGAATAAAATATTAATATTACTTTAAAGGGTTTCTATGTTCGATAGCGTACCTGATACGCAACAAAGAGTTTCATTGAAATCTTACGTTGCACACTAGTAATAAAATGATATTATTTTAAATGGTAGTTAACATGTAGTCGTTGTATTTGCGGGAATGGATAGAAATAACTAAAATATGATTATATATGTTTTTAAATGTTTTTACATTTATCCAATAAAAGATAAAGGCTTAAAATACGGAAAGAATTCAATTTTAGGCGTATATGCCCAAGTTTTCACTAAAGGTTCACTTATCCCCTTTTGATGGAGAACCGTCATTAAATATAGTTTTGTTCACTCTTATACTTTCTATTGGACCAAATAAAACTCTTCTTAAGAATTGGGACATCAAAATTTACTTTGTGTAAATTTTTGGTATCTTTCCGACAAAGTTCATTTTTTTAATGAATAGTGTAAAATGTTGTATTTTAATTCAAAACTTCTTTTTAATCTAATTTATTTATATGACTAGATTATATTTTGAATTGGTTTTAAAGTTAAATTATAAAATCTTTTTACCATTAAATCCAATAGTGGTCGTTGGAATTAATTTCACTTTGAAATCGGACTTAAACTAGTGTCAATCTTTTGATACTTATTGTTTCATAAAAACACGCTATTTTCTCTGACAGCGGGAATTAATTATTAAATTAATTAATGCAACTTATATTTTTTGAATTTTTTAAAATGGACTTCATTTTTGAATTCGAAATATCAAATATAGCTTAGGGTGAATTTTTGGTAATTTTCTGAAAAACTTCAATTTTTGATGAATAGTGAAACCACTAAGTGGTACTTATAAAAACTGATTTTCCGTTTAAATGAAATTTTTCCATCATTGTGTTTTGAATTTCAAAAATCTAACATAAATGGTTGTAATTAAGAAGTAAAATTTGGTTCAGTTAGATTAAAATAATTTTTTTGGTGAATAGTAACTTATTAAGTTTTTAATCGCGATTAGTGGTAATTAGTGTAATTTAAGGTAAAAATGATATTATAAAAAATGTGAAAACACCATGACACTTGTCTTACCCCTATTTGATGAGTCATGGCCGACCAAGACAACCCCTGGGTCGATTTAGGGGACCCTATGGAGCCTCTTGGGTGAGATAATGACTTTAATGCCTTTTTTTAAAATAAAGGTGAAAATGACACTAACATAAATTCTTTTACTAAAACAATTTTTAGAAGGGTTTATACTAATCATAATTTTGTCTATAAATACTCTTTGGAAAGATAAAAAGATTTCCTACATCAGGATATTTTTTTTATAATTTTTATACATTAAATAAATTAATTTAATTATGACATCATGATGATGCAATGATGACCTCATTAATGAACAGTTTAAATAAAATGAAACAATAATATAAAATCTAAGACCTACACTTGTCCAAAAACTATTGGATGGGAATATTTCAAAGCCTTATCATCTTAGCTTAGAAATATATCAATTTGGGACCTTATAAATTCGAAACACTTTTGAAAATAAAATAATAGTTTCATGATTTCCAAAAGTGCCCCTCCTCTCCTCTTATAAAAGGCCCCCACCTCTACCTCATTTCACACACTCCTCAAGCCTTTGGCTCGCCCATACCCTACCCATTTACTCTCTCCACATCCCTCTCCTTATCCTAGAGGATTCCCTTTGGGCATAATCCTTTCAAAGGAATCCTTTAGGCTCAAATCAAAAGGAGTTACACTTTTAAAGGTAATTCATTCTCTCATGTTCATTTGTTTTATTTTGCTTCTCCAACCCCCTAAAATCTTTTTATTTACTTATTTTGTAACAACACCAGTATCTTCAATATACTAGGATGTTGTTATAATATTTATTTGAGCTACACTCTCAGACAACTACATCAAATGGTTAAAGAACATACGGTTTCCATGGATGGCGAAATTCTGCCTCCCGAAACGATGATTGTTCAATACTCATTTAACACCTTCAAAGGTGGCCATTAAGATGACACTATATTTATATATGATGTCTAATATTTTTATGTTTTACTTAATCTTCTGTATTTTTCATTTATGGCATACCTTTATGGCTTCCATTATGGGTAAACGCGATATCTTCATTTAAGGAACTGCAGACTACCGCCCCCTCAAAGTGATTTGATTCGTTAATACCATATGTGGTACGTATAAAGGATATATTTAATGATATTATATATGATACCATACTGTAATTAAAATACTATTATGTATCATTATGTTTTAATTCCATTAAATATGAAATAGAAATGGAAGTAGCGTTCATGCGTACGTACGGCTTACCGTCTCCATGAACGGTGCATTTCATTTCTTAACTCTAAATGTTATGTAATATTGTAAAGGCATGAATATACTGGATATATATGATATATATGATATATACATCATGAATAAAATTCTGGATATAATGAACCTTTGACTACATGAACAACATGTAATTGTAAGAAGTCCACTTTCGACTTAAGAACCAAATATCGACAAAACAAACATTATTAACTTAAATGATTACATAATGTTTATGACATGGTAATAAGTGATATAAAAGTAATAATGAACTTTAAAAAGGTTCTTAAGGAAGTAGAAATTAACTCAAGTTTATTATTCAGGATATTAAAGAACGATCGAGTCAAGTCGGACCCGAGGTAAGGGATCTTACTCCTCTCTTTCTTTTTAAGTGCACTCTTATATGTCATTCCTTCTAAGATCATATTTCTTGTTATTGGGATGTTCTTTTATATTACTCTTACTGTAATTTTTATGTTAATTGGATGAGAGACCCTATTCTCTCTCATCAATCCATTTTGGAAGTTTTGCGTGGCGCCGTTAGGCTGCCGAATTTTCGTAAGAGATCTAACCTATCTCTTTCTCTTTAAGTACTCTCCTTTATGTCACTTCTTTTAAGCTCATATTTGTTATGATGGGGGATGTTCTTTTATATTCCTCTTGTTGTACATTTTATTTTAATTTGATGAGATACCCTATTTGATCTCATCAATCCATTTTTGGAAGTTTTAAGTGGCGCCGTTAGGCTGCCGAGTTTTCGTAAGGGATTTTTCATCTCACTTTTATTCCCGTGAGATTTATGCTACATTTGCCACAATTTCCTTTGAGTGGTGTATGTACTGACCATTATTTTACTCATTTTTTAATATTCTTTCTATTATGAGTATTTACATCAATGTTGTATTGTCCTTCTTTCATGGGGCGTATGTTTCGAAAGATACCCATGTCGGTAAGGGAACCTTTCACCCTCCTCTTTTTAAAAGACTTATTTTGTTATGTCTTTTAATTCACATAATATTATTTTAGGATATGTTCTTCTATATCCTTATTGATGTAAATTTTATGTCCAAGTTATGAGATACCCTTTTTATCTCTCATCAACTCTTTTTCTGAATTTTGAAGTGACGCTGTTAGGCTGTCTAATTATTGCAAGGGAACTTCTTAACCCAATTTCGATTCTTTGGGATAAACTTGTACACCTTGAATATGTCGTTATATGATTATGTGTGAATGTCCTCTGATTGTTTTACACTTAATATCCACTTATATTTGGTGTATTCGTTTGTCACACATAATTATGTAATTGATTTATCCTTAAACCAAGGATACCTTCTTTGTATGGGACTTCGTCTCAATCTCCTTTCATTGAGGCATATTTTGTTTTATACACAACCTTATTTTATACGGTGTATAAACCCCTTTGACTTTTACGTTTATCCAAAAGGAATCTTTTTTATACAAAGCGTTTTACTAAACGACAAAAGGGAATGTTTTTGTCGTATGTATGCGGCGACAACGACTTCTCCACCGCCGTGACCGTTATTTGAGTTTCGGCTTCCTCTACAAGACATACCTTCTTTTTAAAAGAAAAATAAATACCATGTTTTAATTTTCTTTTATTTTGGTATTGAAAATGGTTTTCATAATGTTTTTATTATATCAATTTGTTTTATTGATATCTTGTGATTCAAATGTGGAAATGTTATGTTTCCTTTATGTATGTTTTATGTGATAAGATTATGTTATGGTTCTTGGGCATTATTATGAAGACGGTTGGTTCCGTGATAAACTAAGGGCGGGTGAGCCCGATATAGCTCTCCAATGCATTGGGTAACGCGAAGGAGTGAAACGTTAAGGTTTCTCCGAAGAGATTTTAGGGAATATACTGTGATGGGTATTCCAAACGTAACCAAGAGGGTTACTCCCTACGTAAGAATGTTATGAATGCCTCAAGATACCTTTTTTGTCTTATGATTTCTATGATTTATTCATGATTTTATATTCCTATGTTTTATGGGTAAAGTATGATTTCATTCTAATGTATATATGAACTCATGTTTCCTTTCCATATTTTTATAACTCTTACTGAGCTTTTTATGCTCATCCCAAGTTTTTTGAAATGTTTTTCACAGGTCAATGGAAAGGTACATGATGTGATGATAGTGAAAAGGATGTGTCAAGAAAGAATCTATGTTTTATTTTAAATATGTTCCCGTTGATGGGAAGAATGAATATTGTCTTTTATGTAACCACTTTGTTTAAATGTGGAATGTAATGCAAGTTTCATGATCTAATTCTCTAAAACTCTAAACCTAAAAATATCCTCAACGTGTAATCTTGTAATAACTCAAGATTAAGTAAGGTTTAAGGCTGGGGCCTTATAGTTGGTATCAAAGGTCGGTTTAGATAACTTTAGAGGTTAGGGTATTCTCTAAGCACAAGTGACACTACCATAATGGTTAGGATTTCAGAAAGAGTCCTAGTTTTATATAAAGTGAATGAGTAAGTATATCTTAGTGTTTATCTTCCTCATTAGTACATGATGGTTATGTTGATATACTCACACTGACCTTTTTGGTTTTAGTAAATGGCTGGATCTAGCAGGCACCAAAGTGACAATGGGTTTGAAGGAAACTGTGGTGGTTCTCTGATTAAGAGACTGGATGAGATGGGGGATTCAATGAGGAATCTCATGGTTGTTATAAACCAACTATCAAGGAGTCATGATCAACCACTTCAACCTCGGTGAGTTCTCTAATGCATCATGTATGAGATTTCCATCTCGATGTGGAAATTCAGGTAATAATTATTAAGGTAACCATTAGGGTTTATATGATCCTTACTTTTTAGGTAATTATGGGTTACTCTATGATATGATGGAAAATGAAAGGAATGAGATAAACATGACGTTAAAATATGTTATGATCATTTTTGAAGATTTTATCCCTTTTTGGGGAATGATTTGAGAATTATATAGTTTTGGAAAAAGGACAACACGCAGACCGTGTGACAACCCGTCGCGTCGGACAAAGCTGCGAGAATCGAACCTACAACCAAAGTGCGACTGGTATTTATCGCCTACCACTAGACTACGTGATGTCCCTGGTTAGTTTGACAGATTATTTTTAGTTATATGATTTTATGAATTAAGAGTAAGTTTATTTTGGTTTATCTATGGAAATTTATTAACCTATCATGAAGGATATGTGCTTAGGTTAATTACTTTTCAATACGAGACATTAAGAGCAACTGATGTTGTTTGGAGATAAATGTTACGATTTAACTTGGAAGACTATGTGACTAAATCCTTCAAATATTTGGGCTTCAATCTTAGTTTGGTTTAGTTTGAAGAATTTTTTATGGAAAAATTGTTTATCGGATGGTCCTCATTGAACTTTGGGTTTTGTTGGACAAATTTTGTAGATTAAGCATAGATTTTTGTTTTAAAGGGTTATCGTTTTTTGGATTATCTGACCTTGTACTAACCATTTTGGTTTTGGTTTTGGTTAAATCCTAAAGACATGGGAAGTATATAGTTCTTTTTTTTTGGATTAGGTGATTCTCTAGAAATTGACTATAGTACTCTAAATGTGAACAAGTCTTCCTAAATACTCGTCTTTTAGAGAAAATATGAGTTTGTGTAAGGAATCTAATAAAAGTTGAAAGTCAACATGATAAGTGATTATGTTTCCTTATGAATAAATTCCTCAATAAAAAGTAACTTAAAACAAAAATGTTGTCTATTAACTTTTCATACAGGGGAATCAAATACCGTTTAACCCATCACAAGTTTGTGATTTTCTTATGGTTAACTTTCTCCTAGACATGTTTACTATCACTCTCCCTCAAGAACATGACCCTTTGATTTTTCTTCCATGTCCATGTTTTTCTACATAGAATCCTAGTATGGGTTAACTCGGGTGACCTCTGTACTTATCTTCCATTATTTTAAAGTGATTGTTTTTCCGACTCTTGTTCCGATGTGGGACTTTCAAGGATGTTTCCAAGCTCAATTTTAAAAATTGCGAGGACGTAATTCCCAAAAGGGGGGAAGGATGTAACACCACAGGTAAATAAAGAATATGAAATTTTTATATTTATCCATATTTGTGAATAAAATATTAATATTACTTTAAAGGGTTGCTATGTTCGATAGCGTACCTGATACGCAACAAAGAGTTTCATTGAAATCTTACGTTGCACACTAGTAATAAAATAATATTATTTTAAATGGTAGTTAACATGTAGTCGTTGTATTTGTGGGAATGGATAGAAATAACTAAAATATGATTATATATGTTTTTAAATGTTTTTACATTTATCCAATAAAAGATAAAGGCTTAAAATTCGGAAAGAATTCAATTTTAGGCGTATATGCCCTAGTTTTCACTAAAGGTTCACTTATCGCCTTTTGATGGAAAACCATCATTAAATATAGTTTTGTTCACTCTTATACTTTCTATTGGACCAAATAAAACTCTTCTTAAGAATTGGGACATCAAAATTTACTTTGTGTAAATTTTTGGTATCTTTCCGATAAAGTTCATTTTTTTAATGAATAGTGTAAAATGTTGTATTTTAATTCAAAACCTCTTTTTAATCTAATTTATTTATATGATTAGATTATCTTTTGAATTGGTTTTAAAATGAAATTAGAAAATATTTTTACCATTAAATCCAATAGTGGTCGTTGGAATTAATTTCACTTTGAAATCGGACTTAAACTAGTGTCAATCTTTTGATACTTATTGTTTCATAAAAACACGTTATTTTCTCTGACAGGGGAAATTAATTATTAAATTAATTAATGCAACTTATATGTTTTGAATTTTGTAAAATGTACTACATTTCTGAATTCGGAATATCAAATATATCTTAGGGTGAATTTTTGGTAATTTTCTGAAAAACTTCAATTTTTGATGAATAGTGAAACCACTAAGTGGTACTTATAAAAACTGATTTTCCGTTTAAATGAAATTTTGCCATCATTGTGTTTTGAATTTCAAAAATCCGACATACATGGTTGTCATTAAGAAGTAAAATGTGGTTCAATGATATTAAAATAATTTTTTGATGAATAGTAACTTATTAAGTTTTTAACCGCGATTAGTGGTAATTAGTGTAATTTAAGGTAAAAATGATATTATAAAAATGTCAAAACACCATGACACTTGTCCTACCCCTATTGGATGAGTCATTGCCGACCAATACAACCCATGGGTCGATTTAGGGGACCCTATGGAGCCTCTTGGGTGAGATAATGACTTTAATGCCTTTTTTTAAAATAAAGGTGAAAATGACACTAACATAAATTGTTTTACTAAAACAATTTTTAGAAGGGGTTATACTAATCATAATTTTGTATATAAATACTATTTGGAAAGATAAAAAGATTTACTACATCAGGATATTTTATTTATATTTTTTAGACATTAAATAAATTAATTTAATTATGACATCATGATGATGCAACGATGACCTCATTAATGAACAGTTTAAATAAAATGAAACGATAATATAAAATCTAAGACCTACACTTGTCCAAAAACTATTGGATGGGAATATTTCGAAGCCTTATCATCTTATCTTAAAAATATATCAATGTGGGACCTTAGAAATTCGAAACACTTTTGAAAATAAAATAATAGTTTCATGATTTCCAAAAGTGCCCCTCCTCTCCTCTTATAAAAGGCCCCCACCTCTACCTCATTTGACACACTCCTCAAGCCTTTGTCTCGGCCATCCCCTGCCCATTTACTCTCTCCACATCCCTCTACTCATCCTAGATGATTCCCTTTGGGCATAATCCTTTCAAAGGAAGCCTTTAGGCTCAAATCAAAAGGAGTTACACTTTTAAAGGTAATTCATTCTCTCATGTTCATTTGTTTTATTTTGCTTCTCCAACCCCCTAAACTCTTTTTATTTACTTCTTTTGTAACAACACCAGTATCTTAAATATACTAGGATGTTTTTATAAGATTTATTCTAGCTACACACTCACACAACTACATCAAATGGTTAAAGAACATACGGTTTCCGTGGATGGCTAAATTCTGCCTCCCGAAACGATGATTGTTCAATACTCATTTAACACCTTCAAAGGTGTCCATTAAGATGAAACTATATTTATATATGATGTCTAATATTTTTATGTTTTACTTAAGCTTCTTTATTTTTCATTTATATCATACCTTTATGGTTTCCATTATGGGTAAACGTGATATCTTCATTTAAGGAAGTGCGGACTACCGCCCCCTCAAAGTGATTTGATTCATTAATACCATATGTGGTACGTATAAAGGATATATTTAATTATATTATATATTATACCATACTGGAATTAAAATACTATTATTCATCATTATGTTTTAATTCCATTAAATATGAAATATAAATGGAAGTAGTGTTCATGCGTACGTACGGCTTACCGTCTCCATGAACGGTGCATTTCATTTCTTAACTCTAAATGTTATGTAATATTGTAAATGCGTGAATATACTGGATATATATGATATATATGATATATACATCATGAATACAATTCTGGATATAATGAACCTTTGACCACACGAACAACATGTAATTGTAAGAAGTCCGCTTTCGACTTAAGAACCAAATATCGACAAAACAAACATTATTAACTTAAATGATTACATAATGTTTATGACATGGTAATAAGTGATATAAAAGGAATAATGAACTTGAAAAAGGTTCTTAAGGAAGTATAAATTAACTCAAGTTTATTATTCAGGATATTAAAGAACGATCGAGTCAAGTCGGACCTGAGGTAAGGGATCTTACTCCTCTCTTTCTTTTTAAGTGCACTCTTTTATGTCATTCCTTCTAAGCTCATATTTATTGTTATTGTGATGTTCTTTTATATTAATCTTACTATAATTTTTATGTTCATATGATGAGAGGCCCTATTCTCTCTCATCAATCCATTTTGGAAGTTTTGAGTGGCGCCATTAGGCTGCCGAATTTTCGTAAGAGATCTAACCTCTCTCTTTCTCTTTAAGTACTCTCCTTTATGTCACTTCTTTTAAGCTAATCTTTGTTATGATGGGGGATGTTATTTTATATTCCTCTTGATGTACATTTTATTTTAATGTGATGAGATACCCTATTTGATCTCATCAATCCATTTTTGGAAGTTTTAAGTGGCGTCGTTAGGCTGCCGAGTTTTCATAAGGGATTTTTCATCTCACTTTTATTCCCATGAGATTTATGCTACATTTGCCACAATTTCCTTTGAGTGGTGTATGTACTGACCATTATTTTACTCATTGTGTAATATTCTTTCTTTTATGAGTATTTACATCAATGTTGTATTGTCCTTCTTTCATGGGGCGTATGTTTCGAAAGATACCCATGTCGGTAAGGGAACCTTTCACCCTCATCTTTTTAAAAGACTTATTTTGTTATGTCTTTTAATTAACATAACATTATTTTGGGATATGTTCTTATATATCCTTATTGATGTAAATTTTATGTCCAATTGATGAGAAACCCTTTTTATCTCTCATCAACTCTTTTTCTGAATTTTTAAGTGACGTCGTTAGGCTGTCTAATTATTGCAAGGGAACTTCTTAACCCAATTTCGATTCTTTGGGATAAACTTGTACACCTTGAATATGTCGTTATATGATTATGTGTGAATGTCCTCTGATTGTTTTACACTTAATATCCACTGATATTTGGCGTATTCATTTGTCACACATAATTATGTAATTGATTTATCCTTAAACCAAGGATACCGTCTTTGTATGGGACTTCATCTCAATCTCCTTTCATTGAGGAATATTTTGTTTTATACACAACCTTCTTTTATACGGTGTATAAACCCCTTTGACTTTTACGTTTATACAAAAGGAATATTTTTTATATGAAGCGTTTTACTAAACGACAAAAGGGAATGTTTTTGTCGTACGTATGCGGCGACAATGACTTCTCCGCCGGCGTGACTGTTATTTGAGTTTCGGCTTCCTCTACAAGCCATACCTTCTTTTTAAAAGAAAAATAAATACCATGTTTTAATTTTCTTTTATTTTGGTATTGAAAATGGTTTTCATAATGTTTTTATTATATCAATGTGTTTTATTTATATCTTGTGATTCAAATGTGGAAATTTTATGTTTCCTTTATATATGTTTTATGTGATACGATTATGTTATGGTTCTTGGGAATTATTATGAAGACGGGTGGTTCCGTGATAAACTAAGGGCGGGTGAGCCCGATATAGCTCTCCAATGCATTGGGTAACGCGAAGGAGTGAAATGTTAAGGTTTCTCCGAAGAGATTTTAGGGAATATACTGTGATGGGTATTCCAAACGTAACAAAGAGGGTTACTCCCTACATAAGAATGTTATGAATGCCTCAAGATACCTTTTATGTCTTATGATTTCTAGGATTTATTCATGATTTGATATGCCTATGTTTTATGGGTAAAGTATGATTTCATTCTAATGTATATATGAACTCATGTTTCCTTTCCATATTTTTATAACTCTTACTGAGCTTTTTATGCTCATCCCAAGTTTTTTGAAATTTTTTTCACAGGTCAAAGGAAAGTTACATGATGTGATGATAGTGACAAGGATGTGTCAAGAAAGAATCTGTGTTTTATTTTAAATATGTTTCTGTTGATGGGAAGAATGAATACTGTCTTTTATGTAACCACTTTGTTTAAATGTGGAATGTAATGCAAGTTTCATGATCTAATTCTCTGAAACTCTAAAACTAAAAAGATCCTCAACGTGTAATCTTGTAATAACTCAAGATTAAGTAAGGTTTAAGGCTGGGGCCTTATAGTTGGTATCAAAGGTCGGTTTAGATAACTTTAGAGGTTAGGTTATTCTCTAAGCACAAGTGACACTACCATAATTGTTAGGATTTCAGAAAGAGTCCTAGTTTTAGATAAAGTGAATAAGTATATATTAGTGTTTATCTTCCTCATTAGTACATTATGGTTATGTTGATATACTCACACTGACCTTTTTGGTTTTAGTAAATGGCTGGATCTAGCAGGCACCAAAGTGACAATGGGTTTGAAGGAAACTGTGGTCGTTCTCTGATTAAGAGACAGGATGAGATGGGGGATTCAATGAGGAATCTCATGGTTGTTCTAAACCAACTATCAAGGAGTCATGATCAACCACTTCAACCTCGGTGAGTTCTCTAATGCGTCATGTACGAGATTTCCAACTCGATGTGGAAATTTAGGTAATAATTATTAAGGTAACCATTAGGGTTTATATGATCCTTACTTTTTAGGTAATTATGGGTTACTCTATGATATGATGGAAAATGAAAGGAATGAGATAAACTTGGGGTTAAAATATGTTATGATCATTTTTGAAGATTTTATCCCTTTTTGGGGAATTATTTGAGAATTATATAGTTTTGGAAAAAGGACAACACGCAGACCGTGTGACAACCCGTCGCGTCGGACAAAGCTGTGAGAATCGAACCCACAACCAAAGTGTGGCTGGTATTTATCGCCTACCCCTGGACTACGTGATGTCCCTGGTTAGTTTGACAGATTATTTTTAGTTATATGATTTTATGAATTAAGAGTAAGTTTATTTTGGTTTATCTATGGAAATTTATTAACCTATCATGGAGGATATGTGCTTAGGTTAATTACTTTTCAATACGAGACATTAAGAGCAACTGATGTTGTTTGGAGATAAATGTTACGATTTAACTTGGAAGACTATGTGGCTAAATCCTTCAAATATTTGGGTTTCAATCTTAGTTTGGTTTAGTTTGAATAATTTTTTATGGAAAAATTGTTTATCGGATGGTCCTCATTGAACTTTGGGTTTTGTTGGACAAATTTTGGAGATTAAGCATAGATTTTATTTTTAAAGGGTTATCCTTTTCTGGATTATCTGACCTTGTACTAACCATTTTGGTTTTGGTTTTGGTTAAATCCTAAAGACATGGGAAGTATATAGTTCTTTTTTTTTGGATTAGGTGATTCTCTAGAAATTGACTATAGTACTCTTAATGTGAACAAGTCTTCCTAAATACTCGTCTTTTGGAGAAAATATGAGTTTGTGTAAGGAATCTAATAAAAGTTGAAATTCAACATGATAAGTGATTATGTTTCCTTATGAATAAATTCCTTAATAAAAAGTAACTTAAAACAAAAACGTTTTCTATTAACTTTTCCTACTGGGGAATCAAATACCGTTTAACCCATCACAAGTTTGTGATTTTCTTATGGTTAACTTTCTCCTAGACATGTTTACTATCACTCTCCCTCAAGAACATGACCCTTTGCTTTTTCATCCATGTCCATGTTTTTCTACATAGAATCCTATTATGGGTTAACTCGGGTGACCTCTGTACTTATCTTCCATTATTTTAAAGTGATTGTTTTTCCGACTCTTGTTCCGATGTGGGACTTTCAAGGATGTTTCCAAGCTCAATTTTAAAAATTGCGAGGACGCAATTCCCAAAAGGGGGGAAGGATGTAACACCCCAGGTAAATAAAAAATATGACATTTTTATATTTATCCATATTTGTGAAAAAAATATTAATGTTACTTTAAAGGGTTTCTATGTTCGATAGCGTACCTGATACGCAACAAAGAGTTTCATTGAAATCTAACGTTGCACACTAGTAATAAAATAATATTATTTTAAATGGTAGTTAACATGTAGCCGTTGTATTTGCGGGAATGGATAGAAATAACTAAAATATGATTATATATGTTTTTAAATGTTTTTACATTTATCCAATAAAAGATAAAGGCTTAAAATACGGAAAGAATTCAATTTTAGGCGTATATGCCCTAGTTTTCACTAAAGGTTCACTTATCGCCTTTTGATGGCGAACCGTCATTAAATATAGTTTTGTTCACTCTTATACTTTCTATTGGACCAAATAAAACTCTTCTTAAGAATTGGTATATCAAAATTTACTTTGTGTAAATTTTTGGTATCCTTCCGATAAAGTTCATTTTTTTAATGAATAGTGTAAAATGTTGTATTTTAATTCAAAACCTCTTTTTAATCTAATTTATTTATATGATTAGATTATATTTTGAATTGGTTTTAAAGTGAAATTAGAAAATATTTTTACCATTAAATCCAATATTGGTCGTTGGAATTAATTTCACTTTGAAATCGGACTTAAACTAGTGTCAATCTTTTGATACTTATTGTTTCATAAAAACACGCTATTTGCTCTGACAGCGGGAATTAATTATTAAATTAATTAATTCAACTTATATGTTTTGAATTTTGTAAAATGGAATTCATTTTTGAATTCGGAATATCAAATATATCTTAGGGTGAATTTTTGGTAATTTTCTAAAAAACTTCAATTTTTGATGAATAGTGAAACCACTAAGTGGTACTTATAAAAACTGATTTTCCGTTTAAATGAAATTTTTCCATCATTGTGTTTTGAATTTCAAAAATCCGACATACATGGTTGTCATTAAGAAGTAAAATGTGGTTCAATGAGATTAAAATAATTTTTTGGTGAATAGTAACTTATTAAGTTTTTAATCGCGATTAGTGGTAATTAGTGTAATTTAAGGTAAAAATGATATTATAAAAATGTCAAAACACCATGACACTTGTCCTACCCCTATTGGATGAGTCCTGGCCGACCAAGACAACCCATGGGTCGATTTAGGGGACCCTATGGAGCCTCTTGGGTGAGATAATGACTTTAATGCCTTTTTTTAAAATAAAGGTGAAAATGACACTAACATAAATTGTTTTACTAAAACAATTTTTAGAAGGGGTTATTCTAATTATAATTTTGTATATAAATAATATTTGGAAAGCTAAAAATATTTCCTACATCAGGATATTTTTTTTATAATTTTTAGACATTAAATAAATTAATTTAATTATGACATCATGATGATGCAACGATGACCTCATTAATGAACACTTTAAATAAAATGAAACGATAATATAAAATCTAAGACCTACACTTGTCCAAAAACTATTGGATGGGAATATTTAGAAGCCTTATCATCTTATCTTCTAAATATATCAATGTGGGACCTTAGAAATTCGAAACACTTTTGAAAATAAAATAATAGTTTCATGATTTCCAAAAGTGCTCCTCTTCTCCTCTTATAAAAGGCCCCCACCTCTACCTCATTTCACACACTCCTCAAGCCTTTGGCTCGTCCATACCCTGCCCATTTACTCTCTCCACATCCCTCTCCTCATCCTAGAGGATTCCCTTTGGTCATAATCCTTTCAAAGGAAGCCTTTAGGCTCAAATCAAAAGGAGTTACACTTTTAAAGGTAATTCATTCTCTCATGTTCATTTGTTTTATTTTTCTTCTCCAACCCCCAAAACTCTTTTTATTTACTTCTTTTGTAACAACACCAGTATCTTAAATATACTTGGATGTTGTTATAAGATTTATTCGAGCTACACTCTCACTTAACTACATCAAGTGGTTAAAGAACATACGGTTTCCATGGATGGCGAAATTCTGCCTCCCGAAACGATGATTGTTCAATACTCATTTAACACCTTAAAAGGTGTCCATTAAGATGACACTATATTTATATATGATGTCTAATATTTTTATGTTTTACTTAAGCTTCTGTATTTTTCATTTATGTCATACCTTTATGGTTTCCATTATGGGTAAACGCGATATCTTCATTTAAGGAAGTGCAGACTACCGCCCCCTCAAAGTGATTTGATTCGTTAATACCATATGTGGTACGTATAAAGGATATATTTAATGATATTATATATTATACCATACTGGAATTAAAATACTATTATGTATCATTATGTTTTAATTCCATTAAATATGAAATAGAAATGGAAGTAGTGTTCATGCGTACGTACGGCTTACCGTCTCCATGAACGGTGCATTTCATTTCTTAACTCTAAATGTTATGTAATATTGTAAATGCATGAATATACTGGATATATATGATATATATGATATATACATCATGAATAAAATTCTGGATATAATGAACCTTTGACCACACGAACAACATGTAATTGTAAGAAGTCCACTTTCGACTTAAGAACCAAATATCGACAAAACAAACATTATTAACGTAAATGATTACATAATGTTTATGACATGGTAATAAGTGATATAAAAGGAATAATGAACTTCAAAAAGGTTCTTAAGGAAGTAGAAATTAACTCAAGTTTATTATTCAGGATATTAAAGAACGATCGAGTCAAGTCGGACCCGAGGTAAGGGATCTTACTCCTCTCTTTCTTTTTAAGTGCACTCTTTTATGTCATTCCTTCTAAGCTCATATTTCTTGTTATTGGGATGTTCTTTTATATTACTCTTACTGTAATTTTTATGTTCATATTATGAGAGACCCTGTTCTCTCTCATCAATCCATTTTGGATGTTTTGAGTGGCGCCGTTAGGCTGCCGAATTTTCTTAAGAGATCTAACCTCTCTCTTTCTCTTTAAGTACTCTCCTTTATGTCACTTCTTTTAAGATCCTCTTTGTTATGATGGGGGATGTTCTTTTATATTCCTCTTGCTGTAAATTTTATTGTAATGTGATGATATACCCTATTTGATCTCATTAATCCATTTTTGGAAGTTTTAAGTGGCGTCGTTATGCTGCCGAGTTTTCGTAAGGGATTTTTCATCTAACTTTTATTCCCGTGAGATTTATGCTACATTTGCCACAATTTCCTTTGAGTGGTGTGTGTACTGACCATTATTTTACTCATTTTGTAATATTATTTCTTTTATGAGTATTTACATCAATTTTGTATTGTCCTTCTTTCACGGGGCATATGTTTCGAAAGATACCCATGTCGGTAAGGGAACCTTTCACCCTCCTCTTTTTAAAAGACTTATTTTGTTATGTATTTTAATTCACATAATATTATTTTGGGATATGTTCTTCTATATCCTTATTGATGTAAATTTTATTTCCAAGTGATGAGATACCCTTTTTATCTCTCATCAACTCTTTTTCTGAATTTTGAAGTGACGTCGTTAGGCTGTCTAATTATTGCAAGGGAACTTCTTAACCCAATTTAGATTCTTTGGGATAAACTTATACACCTTTAATATGTCATTCTATGATTATGTGTGAATGTCCTCTAATTGTTTTACACTTAATATCCACTTATATTTGGTGTATTCATTTGTCACACATAATTATGTAATTGATTTATCCTTAAAACAAGGATACCGTCTTTGTATGGAACTTCGTCTCAATCTCCTTTCATTGAGGCATATTTTGTTTTATACAAAACCTTCTTTTATACGGTGTATAAACCCCTTTGACTTTTACGTTAATCCAAAAGGAATCTTTTTTATACGAAGTGTTTTACTAAACAACAAAAGGGAATGTTTTTATCGTACGTATGCGGCGACAACAACTTCTCCGCCGCCGTGACCGTTATTTGAGTTTCGGCTTCCTCTACAAGACATACCTTCTTTTTAAAAGAAAAATAAATACCATGTTTTAATTTTCTTTTATTTTGGTATTGAAAATGTTTTTCATAATGTTTTTATTATATAAATGTGTTTTATTGATATCTTGTGATTCAAATGTGGAAATGTTATGTTTCCTTTATGTATGTTTTATGTGATACGATTATGTTATGGTTCTTGGGCATTATTATGAAGACGGGTGGTTCCGTGATAAACTAAGGGCGGGTGATCCCGATATAGCTCTCCAATGCATTGGGTAACGCGAAGGAGTGAAATGTTAAGGTTTCTCTGAAGAGATTTTAGGGAATATACTATGATGGGTATTCCAAACGTAACCAAGAGGGTTACTCCCTACGTAAGAATGTTATGAATGCCTCAAGATACCTTTTATGTCTTATGATTTCTATGATTTATTCATGATTTGATATGCCTATGTTTTATGGGTAAATTATGATTTCATTATATTTTATATATGAACTCATGTTTTCTTTCCATATTTTTATAACTCTTACTGAGCTTTTTATGCTCATCCCAAGTTTTTTGAAATGTTTTTCACAGGTCAAGGGAAAGGTATATGATGTGATGATAGTGACAAGGATGTGTCAAGAAAGAATCTGTGTTTTATTTTAAATATGTTTCCGTTGATGGGAAGAATGAATATTGTCTTTTATGTAACCACTTTGTTTAAATGTGGAATGTAATGCAAGTTTCATGATCTAATTCTCTAAAACTCTAAACTTAAAAAGATCCTCAACGTGTAATCTTGTAATAAATCAAGATTAAGTAAGGTTTAAGGCTGGGGCCTTATAGTTACCCTCATCTATTTTAATGTGGGATATGAAAATTTTGAGGTAGAAATTTCTTATGGGGGGGAAGATTGTAATGACCCAGACTATTATAAATGAGATTTCCCTTTTTATATCTTATTTTGTAAAATGGATATAGAAAACACATTCACTCCATTTTTTTTATTATGTCCAATTGGATTTAAATGACCATTAAGTATCATTACCATTAATAATATATCAATTGAACAGTGATCACATGACTAGTATAAATGTAGGGTTTTAACAAATCCATTTGACATAGACAAAGGAGGAAATGTCCAAAACCAGTAGGATCGTTCCCTATGAAGCAAATTTATCAGAACTTCTGATTGAGATATAATTTATGGGATTTTCCCTATACCTAGCCCTAGATGAGATCAAACAACTTAATTATGGGATAAATCGTTTATGGGAAAAGTTCAAGCTTATTGAGATCACAGCCCAAACCATATTCACTGAATGGACCAACAAAATACCCACCATCGCACACCATATTCTTAGGTCGTATGCTGGTGTAATAAATGGATATGTATCAATACCCTATCATTATGATTATGTACATTATTTTTGTATAGAATAATGAATATACTTTCATTTTATTATTTGTTTTAAAGCACAAATATTATTTTTAGTTAATATTCAAATTGAATTAATAAATCTATTTTAATGAATTAATAAATAATATTTTAATAAAATATTATTATAAAATTACTTTTATTAAATATAAATTATAATATAATTTTTATAAGGCCAAAATTAGTTTTTATTGAGGTTTAAAAACTATTTTTTTCAAAACCTGTCAATTTTCAATAAATGTCAGTCTTCATTTTAAAAGTAAAAATTGGAATATTTAGAAAATTAAAAGGATAAAATGAATATTGTTTTTGGAATTATGATATTAAAATTATCCAGTGGTGAGTTTTTCATAATTTTCTGAGACAGTCGAATTTTTGGGTAAAAATTAAATACCATATAAATATATAGTTTATTTTAGGACCTCATAATGACCCAATAGTGAGGTAATAAACACTATAAAATGTATATTAGAAAAAATATAAGTTTTCCCTTTAACATAATGTTATTTTATATTTGTTTGAGTTATTTTATAAAGCCATAGTGAATCCTCCAAAATAGATAATATATTTTATGATTTTAAGTTCATTTCTTAAATAATGTGACTCACCTTCACATTAGAAAGGATAATATTTGAATATCTTCAGACATTGGCCTTATAGAATAATTTTTTATACTCATATTTGTAAAAAAACATGGGCAAAATCCATGGGAAGGTTTTTAGTTTAGAATATTTAATTATATAGATTCCAAAACCTAAGTTTGGGAAATATTTAAAAAATCCCATCTCATTTCCTATATAAACCAACCAAAGATCCCACTTATATTCACTAAAAATACTTGGAGCACATACCAACTATATATTCCCCTCTCTAGAATCCTTCCAAGTTTCCCAATCTATCAAGAATCCCCTATTAAAGCTTTTTAAGTCACACACTCAAATAAGGGTTCCTTATATTCTCATTTTTATCGAAGTTTACTTATATTGTTACACCAATTTATTTTCATTTAAAATAATGTGGTATGTTTTATCACATACCTCATAATTCCCTTATTGTGTTTGAATGATTATATACCACTTTATAGCTCATTAATCCCTCCCATGTACACCCGTTACCATGCCAAAATTTCGTAAGAGTTTTTCATTTCTCCTTTTTCTTCAAGTTTCTTTATTATGTTATGCCATTTATTTCCAAATTACTTATGTTGAGACATGTATTTATTTTACTCTATTACATTAAATTTCATTTATATATGATGAGAAACCCCTTTTTTTCTCATCAACTCCTTTTATGAATTTTTATGTCACGTCGTTAGGCTGCCAAAATTGCACTGTGAATTTCCATTCCAAAAAAAATGTGTAGTGAAGACCATACCCATTCCCAATAAAGGGTATTCACTTTTATCCAAATATAAATTTTTATTTAGGACTTAAATGTATTTATTCTATACCCCTTTATCATGGAATAAATTATGATGATGAATGAATTCATGATTTATCATTTATGTGGCACAGTTAAGCATGAGAATGAAATGAATGTGACAGATACGCCTAGAATTAAATAGTGCTCCAATGAATTTGGTAATGTTTAGTGTCATGATTCATACTATTGGTATAGGGTTTTAACTAACTCATTTATGGGTATTTTTCCACTTTTATGTCTTGGTATTTTAGCCTTTAAATATGATGTAATGTTTTAGGTTGTTTCCACATTTCCATGTTATGATTATCATGTTATATATTTTCTTTATGTTCATATTTATTTTATGATCCATTGATATGCCTATTATATAACATGTATTGTATTCCTCATTTTATTTCATTATTATTCCATTAATTTGATTTATATCTCACCCCTTTCTTATGTATGTACTCAGGTTATCCCATACAGTGTTAGGTACGAAGGAATTTTGCGGTCATATAAAGGAGGTTTTCAATAATGATGTCACATTTCATGTTTTAAGTTGTTATGTAATGTTTCTAATTTCTTAAGACACTAGACTTCTAAATATTTTGGGTTATATTAAGTGTAATTTTATTCCATTAAATAATGTATGAATGTAATAAAAAGAACAGCATTGTTAAATCCATGAAGTTATTAAAAATAAAACCTTATCAGCAACATAAAACTCTAGTCCTCATCGATAATTATCTGCATAACACCTTTATTGAATTTATTCTTCTTTTATATATCGGTGAATGGTTTGAACCATGTTATTTATTTCTTAGATAATTTCACGACCTATGATATTCCTCTCTCTATCTTTATCCAAACATCTTGGAGTCTTACATATGTTCCCATACAAAGCTTTATATGGTTTCAACGAAATGATATAATGGAAGCTACTATTATACAATAACTCTAGTAAGGGGAGGTGTTGATCCCAAAATACTTTTAAATCAATTGAACAATATCTCAACATATCCTTTAATGTTTCAATTTTCCTATTAGACTGACTATATATCCAAGGATGATAAAAATTATTAAAACTTGTCTCTATATCCAATTCTTTCTAAAGTCTTATCTTGAACATCGAGGTAAACCTTGGATCCCAATCAAACGGAATGGATTTTAGTACTCTATACAGCCTCATCACTTCTCTTTTGTATATTATCGTGAGTTGGTCAAGGGAGAAATATTATTTTATATAAATAAAATTATATGAATTCATAAGCTGATAGACTATAATCTAAATAGAGTTATAGCCATTAGATATTTTGGGGAGTCCTATGATTAAGTACATGGTGATGTTTTCTCATTTACATAACAGAATGGGTAATGGTTGCAACATACCCTTATCCTTAATTTAGCCTAAATATTTTGTATATGAAATATCAATATTTTTATTCTATAATTTATCTCTTCATACCAGCCCCTAGATATTTTTTTATATCTTCATACATCTTCACACTTATTGGATGTATATAAAACTATGAGTTATGTGCATCATAAAAAAATTTATTCTTCAATTTCAGCTTTGATAAGACACGTATCTAGGTTGCATACCTTCTAACTCCATATTTACAAATATTTAACATCAAATTATTCAATACCTATTTTTGTATCTCTATATCATGTTTCTTGGAATCATTTATCTTTATGTGAACATGGTTTAGCTATTATTTGGGAAATATAAGATTTACCTCCTCCTATTATGACTTATGGATTCATCATCTTAAAATCTATTAATATTGGGTCTTTTTTAGACTCACCATGGATAATGTAGCACAATCTTTCCTTCTCACAGTATCTACCACCTTATGTTCCTTCCCCATGTGGTAATTTATTTAGTAGTCATAATATTTAATCAATTAAAACCATCTCTTTTGGAATATAATAAATTTATTATTTTTAAATATATATTAATTTCTATTTAGATTAGTATATTTATATCACGTTTCTCCATATATATAATGTTTTCAAATCATTTATGAAAAGATCACTCATATTAGTTATGAATAATAACTTTTGTAGTTTTAATAATGAGACATTAATTAACATGAAGCATAAGAAATAAATTATCATTTTTCATATGCAAGAAACTCAAACACTTTTCAAAGAATTACATTATATCACAAACCCATCTCATTGTAGGGTAATATATGTAAAGTATCAGTGGATAACCACTTTTTTAGTTTCTTAAAAATTTATTCACATTCCTTTATCTGTGGTACTTTTACTCCCTTTTGTATAGAATTTGTTAGTGTATTTGAAATTTGTGAGAAATTATTAATAAATAATCAGTAATATACTTATAACCTAGGAAAACTATAGATAATGGATAAAATTCTTGGTCTGGGATTTTCCTTAATAACTTCTATCTTTGATGGATCTGATTATATTCCCTTTCTTATTATTACGTGACACGTTAATAATAAATTATGTAGATATAGATCACACTTTCAAAATTTATTATATAGTTTATCCTTTCACGTGGTCTTTAAAATAATCTACAAATGTTCTTTATGATCTTTATTTCTCTTTGAGTATATAAGAATATTTTCTTTAAAGAGAACAATTTTTTTAAACTCGGTCACTAAAGAATATATTAATTATATCTGTAAAGTTAGTGGGAGAATTTATAAGTCCAAAGAAAATCACTATAAAGTCATTATGTCCATATTACTTATGGAAGGTTATCATGGAAATATCCTCCCTTTGTAGCTTAAATGATGATATCCAGATCAAAGATTAATCTTCATGAAGTATTAATATCCTTTTATTTGAATGAATAGATCATCAATATAGGGTAGAGTATACATGTTCTTGATCATGATTTTATTAACCACACAATAATCAATGAAAATACACATTGACCCATCCTTCTTTTTGACATAAAGGTTTGGTGAATTCCATGGTAAAGCACTTGTAGAATTGTAATTTCATCTATTTTGACTTCCTCCATGATCATCTGAGTCAAGAGTCCTTCTTTTTGGGATGAAAAAACACATATTATAGAGTTTTATTCCATTTGGAGTTCATAATCATCATTGTATCAATACAAGATAATAGGATGATTAGGGATATTAAATGAGAATTACATATCTTGATAGTTCATATGGGGTCTATGTAGGGATATCTAATCCATACCCAGTGTTGGGTAAAATTTAACCAAGTGAGAATAATTAGATCTGTAGGATATATCTTCCTAAAAATCTCAATCATAGAATATTTATAAACCTTATATGTGATCATTGTGCCACCAATGGTTTTCATCAAAAATTCTATATCCATTTTTTGGGGTGGTGATTATATATTCTTACCAAAATTGTGTGATAGAGAATATTTTTTAGGGGAAATAGTTAGTATATTTACTAATAGAAAAGTATGATCTTAGAAGAAATAAATCATAAATGATGTGCATGAACAAATTTATAAATCTCCAGGATTCAATCTAGGATATCAATGGTAATTTTATATTAGATTCTCTAACTTAAAAATATTTAAATATATCATAATGGTTCATAGAGATAAGGTGTACTAACAAAAATTATCCCTTGAATTTTTCAAACTAGGTGTGCAGTTATGATTGTTTGTCGTGCACTATTTGATGATCAAGTTAATAAGAAATCCTACATATTTAGAATTATTACCTCAAGGTTCATCTATTCCAGATCAAAAATTCACTTGTAATACCAATATAAGATTTTAATTTCTATGACATCCACACAATTTTTAATTTACAAAATAATTTAGAATTTTTTCATATTCATAGACTCATCCCTTAGACTTTTACCTATGGTTTTCTCTTTATTTCCCTGAACTAATATTCAAAAAAACTAAACCCCTCTATGATACCTGAAGATCCTAATTTTTGAATGAGTGGTATTTATTGTCAATGATTTTAATTGGTTTTCAATGGTGATCAATGAGATAAGACTATATTATTGATGTCAATATGTTGAATTGGTTCTAATGTTAATAGAGATTAGATGGAGTGATAAAGTATTATAATTTGAAGAAACATATTAATGGCTTTAAGACTTTGAGTTTAGAAGGTGATTCTTAGAGAAATGTTATGGATTCATAAAATGATAGTAAATATCATTATTAATAAATATTCTAGTAATTTGATGATTTTTTAACTTCTTTTAAGTTTAAAATAAATGTGTCAAAGGTGACACATTGTCTACCATATTAAAGATAATTTAAGTACTATCCACTTGTGTATGAATAGAAGTTGAATCCCATTGAAAAAAATTATTAAGGTTTTTATATTAATAATCACTTTGGAATTTATATTTTAAAAAGGATAGAATAATATTAGTTGAAGAAGTTTATGAAATATTTATGTATTTCATAAGAACCATACAAGTGCTTATTTGAAGAGAATAAAAATTATTATTTTTCAAGAATAATAACTATGAAATATTAGTATTATCACATGGAGTGTAATTATAAGGTTAATAATAGGTAAACATGAATTTGTTGGATTATATTTTGTACTTGGTATTTTAATAAGTTTTTTTATGGGATTATATTAAAAATATGGGCCAACCCACCAAGTAGCCATGACAACATCAACCATAGAACTTTTGGGACCTAGAGGTCTACCACACCATATAGAGGTCAGTATGGGCCACCTAGAAGGTGGCAGAGGATGGTTTTCATAATGATCATGAAGTGAATGTGGTCCCACATAGTGCATGGACATGTCCACGCAAAGCTTGGGCCGAAATCCCACAGTAAAGCCCATGGACCGCATGTGGCATGACCCATGTGGGCATGTTGTGTTGTGAATCTGGGTGCTGACCCCAACACCATCTCAAATGGTGACTAATCTTGATTTATCTAATAAAGAAAAGGGATATGCATTTGGAGTTTCTATTTGGGATGCATTCACTGGTGAACTGTTCAACCATATGAAAATTTTTGGGACATAATGTATCCATTCAATTTAACAAGATCTAAAAACCCCCAATCTTTCACATCAACATCTCCTTCCTAAAAACTTGAGGTCCAAAAGACTCTTGTATTTATGTAGAGACCCAAGCTTGATGTACATGTACATTATATTACTTTTTTAGATTAATTAATACATAACAAAAATAGACACCCAAGGACCGTAGTAGTGTAGTTTATTTGGAAACTCGTAACATAATCTTCTAATCATGGTGAAAGATCATCAATATATCCCATAAAGATATTCCCCTTTAGTTTTCTTACCTAAAACCGTTCCTTATATCTTGGGGAAAAGAAAACATATAAAGGGTGGTCTCAAATGCTCAGTAAGGGTAAACATGGAGAACATCAAACAATCCATAAACATTTGAACGTAAAAACATGAACATAAAATTTAAACATCAAAATCATGATCAATGACATAAAACATTGTTTTACATAAGGCATAGATCATAAAGGAACATAAATCAAGATAAAATTTCATGGGAATAAAACATGTAACTGTGGAAAACCATTAAGAACATGATATGATTTCCATAGTAGTCAGGGCATTGCTGCCAAGACCATAATAGTGGACAAAGTTTATTACTAAACCGGGTATACTTTCTATTCTAGCCCTATATTACTGAACAGGATTTACTCTCCGTTCCATCCATGTCTATCTCATGAGATATAAATATTTACCCAATTCATTGTATAGAGATATAGGTCCCACCCATCTCATATTGAAATCATTCTTACGTGTTCCATAAAACAATCATAAATCATTCATCATAACCCAAAGAATAGAATAGGTTTCATAAAAATCATCACATCTTAACATAATCCATATAAAACAAATGGATATCATTTCGTCATAATAAAAATAAAACCATGTAAACAATAGAGACATTATACTTGAAACATAATCTTACTAAATAATGTCATCTTAGATGGGAAATAGTTTTGATAAAACACTTGAAATGAATTCTTGGGGAAAATATCCTTTCTTCTTCAAAATCATTTTATTTTCACAAAATGCCATGTAATTTTAAAAGAAAAGGATTTTGTAGAAAATAATCATAAAATAATGTAGAGTAAGCTTAATGAAAATAAGGCGTTATGAAACCGTAAAAATCCATTCATGCCGTATAAGTTAAAAAAACATTCTTCTTGTACTTTTTCCGGAAAAGTCAAAAAGTACCTCGTATGGTAAACAAAAAAAAGATTCCTTCTATACTACATAGTAAAAGTGAAAAAAGAGGGTAAACATGACTTTAAACATACATGGAAGAATATTAAACACTTTATGAAAACTTTTTTATAAAACACTAACATGTATGATAAATATAACCCCAGTAAATACTATTATAAATAAACAACCTCAGATAAGAATGAGATTGGAATAATTATCCCTTTCCATTTATGATCGGTGAAATCATACATGTCATCAAATAAAGAAAATTAAATGAATATTTAAATATATTATCCTTCATAATAAAAATCATAAAACATTAATGGGAAGCATAAACACCATACAAAAGAAATTGATGGTGACTAAGGCATATGTCTCACAGAAATAAAAGTGAGACGAAATAATCCCTTACCTTAGGTCCAATTTCTTTTATACATGTATGAAACTCCTTTATATTGGGTTTAAACATATTATTAACTTGTAAAAAACCATAATAATATTTATGATATCATATATTATTCACTTATGACTTTATATTACCCGTTCTTTTGTCAATTCCATGTTAAAGCAGCGTTTTGGGAAAAATTGTTTCGTTTATCGTATGTGCTTGGAATTTTTTTTCTTGATATCATTACTTATATCATGATTTACTTACATCCATAATGTAAAAAATGATTTATATATAATATATATTCAGAATATAATATATATAATAGATCGATAAATGGAATGAAATACACCGTTCGTGGAGACGGTAGGTCGTACGTACGCATGAACGCTATTTTCCTTTTCTTATTGACTTGAATGGAAGTAAGTAGATGACACACATATATATATACATAAATACAATATAATTATTATGTCATATATTTCATGATTACATATTATATATACTTTATAATCGTTCTTGAATGGTTAACATGGAGAATGAATCTCACCGCATCGTGGAGACGGTAATTCGTACGTACGCACGAGTGATGATATCGTTCCCATAATTATTGAATGGAATTGGAGTGGATGATATAATATATCATAATTATTATTATTTTATAATAATCATATATATTTATTATTTATACCATTATACCCATCCAAGTATGATGGTGGTGGAAAAACAGATCACACCACAGCGTGGAGACGGTATTTCGTACGTACGCACACGCGGTGATTTCATTTTCCGTAGGATGGATAGAAGTTAAAGTGGTATTGTTTCATATTTATAATAACATATCATTATATGAGTGATACTTATTTTATTAATTTATAATGAATAAAATAAAAATATGATGTAGAAGAAGAAATAAATTTGAAAGAATCGGTAAAGGATAGTACCTCTTCTTTGACGCGCCTCTTCTAAACCTCCTCTTAGGGCACAAAAGTTGGTATTTGAAGAAAACAAGGACATCTAGTATGTTACTAGGGAAGTGTATAAGAGAAATATACAGGTTTTTTTCGAGCATCAAGGCTCAAAATGTTGTGAAGAGGAGAGGGAGGAGGTGCCTTTTTTATAAGAGAGGAGAGGGGCACTTTTGGAAACCTCTAAAATATTAATTTATAATAAACCCAAACCCCACTTAAAAACTTCAAAAATGACTCAAATTTGGATATGTGGTAAGATAGGGTTGTATTATAATCATAAAATCAAATTTAGAAATGTTTTTATTTTATTTTAAACCTTATCATTTTGATTTATCCTTATTTAATCGATTTAATTTTATTTGTTATAATAATATTCTAATTTTTAAATTGTTATAAATACTTACTTATGTATTGTGAATTTTCTTTAATTAGATACATTATTATATTTTAGAACATATAATTTTAAATTTATAATTTTTTGAAATATTTTTGTGATTTTTAATCAATTTAATAAAATGTAATTTTTATAAAATATCAATAGTGTCAATTTTGACACTATTCAATTATTTAAATTTAAATAAAATCCACACAGAAGATATATTCGATAAAAAATATTTACTAGATTTCTAAAATGTCATATTTATCTAAAAAAATCATGGAGAACATTAATTTGTTAATATAATATTTATTTTAATATTTTTAAAACCATTTATTTGATATTTCTCTTAATAAAATAATTACTACAACATTTTGGTATAATTATTTAATATACTTATTTTTTGCATAAAAATTAAAAATAAAATATTATGATAAATATAAATCTAATATATTTCATAATAATAATTTTACTCAAATTTATCATCTTAAAATCACAACATTCAAATTATTATATTTATTAAATTATGAAGGTGACAACTTTGACATTATGTAAAATAAAATAATATAAGTGTCATAATCACTTTTATAAGGATCCAAATGGTCCACAGTTCGACCATAGGATGATTACGGTTTATATATACACGAAAAATAAGTTTTTGTTAGGTGTTCGAGCCTTTTATGGGTATTAATATTTGAATAAAAACTATATTATTGACTTTTCACTAAACAAATAATTTTTGCATCATTAATGTATAAGATATTTATGTAATTAAATATTTCTTAAAAATTAAAAATAAATTACCATGACAAATAAAAACATTTTATATTTAAAATGAGTATTTATAATCGAATTTATATTCTTTATAGCCTTATATTAAAAATACTTTAATTATTAAAGTTTGAGTGAGACATATTTCACTTTCTTTAAATAAAATAAATTAAAGGTCTTAATTACATCCAAGTGGGTTCCAATAGATTCCATTTTGACCCAAGTATTATTTAGGGAAAAATATAATCATCCAATTATATTAAGACAAGTGTTAGGGTAATTTTATAAAATTATATTTACCCTTAATTACCAGATTTACCTTTAACTATGGTAAATAAAATTTACAGTAGTTACTATTCATAATGTCTAAAAATAAAAATTAAACTATTAACTTAATTTGGAACTACTGATTCCAAATATGGAATCCATTTTTCCAAATTCAAAATAAATAAGTTGCAGTATTTAATTTAAAATTAATCCCGCTGTTGAGAAAATGGGTTATAAAAGTTAAAACATTGCAAAAGATTGAAATGTTCTTACCTATGAATTCAATGTAAAATTAATGATAATGACTTACATTAAATTAAATGGTAAAAATTTATTTTATTTATACTTTAAAACCATTCAATATTATAATTTAACCATATAAATTATCTTGATGAAAAAAGTTGTTTTAATAAAAATTTAGCGTATTTTTACTATTCATCAAAATATGAAAGTTAACAGAAAAATATTAAAAAATTATACAAAGTAAATTTTTATATACTTATTGCAATTAATAACTTTATTTTGTCAAATTTAACTCATAAACATGTCAAAAACTAGATTTAAAGTGGGTGTGCCATCAAAAGGTGGCAAAACTGTATTTTTGGAAAAATATTTCCTTTATACGAAAAAATTGATTTTGTTATCATAAATTGTTCTAGAAAATGATTAATATGAATTATAATGTTATAAAATTAAAAATTTGGTAAATAATATTCATAACGGCTAGTTCATAATAATATTATGATAATATATCGTTGTTTAGTGAAACTCGGTATTGCCTAAACCACACGCTATTGAGGAAGGTCGCTCTTGCGTGCAACACAAGCCAAGAATAGTTTTTTTGTATACTAAAAGCTAATACGGTGTTGCGTATAGCATAAGATAATATTTGTGTAGCATACAACACAAGGCATCAATGAAATTAAAAATAATATTCTCATAAAATCCCAGGGTATTACAATTTTGATGATCATTCATCCCCTTTGAACATTCCATGTACTGAGGATCAGCTCCGAAAATAGAAACAAGAATGATTTTTCATTGAAATCTGTATGGATGGTTTTCTGTTATTCTCATATAATGAATAACACAAATAATAATGTCTAGAAAAATGGGGAAAAATTGTTTCTAATGACGTTCAATCCTCTGATATGCATAAAGGAGTTTGATTTGGTGAATGCATGCAGCTTCACATGATTGTATGTTGATGAGGTTTCAAAATAAAGGATAATCTCGATCACAAAGAAAGGACCCCACTATTTTCAATTCCATGTGTCCTGCATTTAAAGAATTCAATTTTGATTATCTCTGGAATTTCGAGCCTGGATTTTCCTGACATAAATTTTGGGATTTGAGTTAGTGAATCTCATCGGTGCAAGGTAGTGGCATTGACTATAAATACTGAAGCTCCCACGGCTGAATATTGGGTTTCTTCTCACATATCCCTTCAAAAGCTCTTATTTTTAGAACAACATAGCACTCTAACTTTAACTTACATTGATAGGAACTCAAGTAAAACAATCCTCCTTGGCATCATAATATTGGGTCTCTCATGCATCTATTGTGTGATGAAGAATGATCCATACATTGCATGAAGATGTCCTGCAGACACATTATTAGTTTTTAAACACCATATTCATGCTTCAAAAAGAAGCATGAATCCACTGACTAGTTCTTAGGTATTATAACCCCATTATGTTACGTAAAGATAACACTATATGTTTGTCCTAATTATAGAATACGAAAAATGTGTATTACTACAGGATTTTTATTTTTCTATAAGGATTAAGCCACATGTAAAACCTTATGTAAAGACACTGTGTATTTTGTTGATACACATCTTCTAGTAAAAGTGACCACACACTATGAGTGGTGTGAAGGAGGAGGTAATAACATGATGTTTCTACATGAATTTCATGTGCATGTGAACAAAATAGTATGAGACTAAGTGTCTTACATATAATATAACCTTGTGTCTAAAAATAAGATAAGAATAAGGATGAATAAGATGATAAAATGTGTGCATATACCTCTATGTACAAATAGAAATTGAATAGTGAATACATGAATGCATTGATATTTACATGAATTGATTTTTGTATTCACATGCACATGAATAATTGAGAGAGTGGAGAATATGAGAGAAAAAAATAAAATGAAAAAAAAATACATGCATGCATACATAAAACCATATTTTCATGAGATCATAAATTGATAAACACTTGATTAAATAATAATTTTGTTATAAGGTTTGAAAGTTTTAGAAGTCCCATGAAAATTGTTTAATATGTATATGTTGAGATGTTCTATCCACATTCATTAGTGGTTGAAAAATAACTAGTTTCACTTAGATGAAATTGATACTATACTCAATTTATGACATTATGTATCGAGGAAGGAATAGAATTCAGTTCATGGTAATATTAATATCATTTTAACTGATGAAGAATTTAATTTTGATGATGAAAAGGTGAGTTGATCTTTCATTGTTTCAATAATCACAATGAAATTTGTGATTCTATAAAGAATAAGAATAATAATATTTAATATTGTCTTGTTTTCACTGATTAAGGAAGATATCAAGACATAGATATAAATGATTACATATATATTTGTGTCAAAAACTATAGGTAGAAGATAGAGTGACTGAACAAGTTGATATTATTTGACTATTATTTGGGTCAAGAAGAATTTAGTGACCATAATTCCACAAAACATTCATATTATTTTGATTTATAGAAGAAGAAGAAAGTGTATCTTTTAGTTTTCTACTAGGAAGAACTAAAAAAAAGGTTGCTTGCATTTTTTTGTGAAAGTAACCCAGATAAGAAGAAGATGTTTGTAAAAACTAAAAGAAGCATTGTGACATATAATAGTACTCTCAACAAGTGTAATACATTCTTTATTTTATAAAGAACCTAATCAACATAGTGAAAATTTTATTGAGAGGTGGTATAAAGATCTAGCCAAGACTTATAAAACAAGAACTATCAATTTACTATAGTGCATTACAAGTGAAAGGTAATTTCCAACTTTTTGTAACCACATTCAAAGGATTACTTTATAGAGGTTGTTCTATTGAGTAATTTCTATACAATTCTAAGGACAAGATACTCTTATTTGTTATTTAAACTTGTAAAAACATTATGTGTTATTCTTTATAGCTTTCATATAATTTCATGTGATAGGGAAAAGAGAATAATATAATATAGATCCTAATAGGTTAAAGAGGTAAATGGATTAAAGTTTAAAATTTCCCACTATTGATTCAACCCACCCCCTCCCTCAGTGTTAGCTGTTGGGACAACCTTGTGTATAAGGTTGTATTTTTTGTCAATAGTTGTCAATTAAGATCAAAATGAAGGAGGAGATTAAGGTATTCATGTTATAAAGTGATCATCCAACATGTCACTATTCAAAGAGACCATGCAAGAGCCTTCTTGAAGAGACACGCCTTATTGCATGAGGGATCATGTGTACATTTGATGATTTAAGAATGATCATACAAAACTAATAAGATGATTCCAGTCATATACAGTGTTTACTGGAAAGACTGATGTTTCTGGGTGATAGGGAAGTTATAGTACTTTCCCTAGATAATATGCACATTGATGACAAGGGAGATTGTAAAGAATGAGGTTATACATTTGAGATTGAAAGTATTATTGAAGTTCACCTAACCTCAAGATATTATTCACATCACAACTTTCATGAAAGTCACCACAAATCATACCAAGCTATCTGCCTCATTGAGAGGGTCCCAACGCCACAAACGACTCATTAATCAGACGTGCGGTTTGCAAGATACAGGAGTTTTTTGTAAATATAGGGATAGTTACACAAAACAGTATACGGTGAAGGCTTACGGTACGTGGAACGGTATGTGGTGAAGGCATGTGGTATGTGGAATGTTGTCAAAAATAGTTCATATCATGGTACATGGTGAAGGCGCGTGGTACGCGGTGAAGGCATGCAGTACGCAGAATTCTGTCGAAACGATTTGCAGCAACGGTACGTGGTGAAGGCATGCGATACACGAAATAGTGTGTAGAACTAAAAACATTTCACAGTGACAGTGCGTGGCGAAGGCATGTAGTATGCGAAATGCTGCCAAAAATAGTTTGTAGTGACAGTACGCAGTGATGAGTTACAGTACACAAACCGAAAGCCATACAGTAAGGTGAAGGTTAATGGTACGCGATAAAGGTTTGTAGTTCAGAGGATTGCAGTATGCGGTGGAGGATAACAGTTTGTTGATGGAGTTCAGTTTACATATTTTCCCACATTGAAAATTTGGGTATATCGAATTACTAAAATTTGCAATGATTGTTCTTATTTAAGGAGCAATAATGCACTTTGTTAAGATGGTGAGATTAAAGATTAAATTTTCAAGAATAAATTCGGTGAAGTCCGAAGTGGTATGCATAGGAGAAGAAGGTACACAGAGAGAATAATCTACATAAGGAAAACAGTTCCCAGAAGAGAGTGCATTTCGCACAGGAAGCTCTCGCGGTATGCGACTGAGCAAGGTAGTACACAGAGAAGGATAGTACGTGGAGGAGTGGATCAGTACACAGAAATAGATTGAAATTACATGGAAATAGCATCAGTACGTGGAAACAACTGGACCATACATGAAAACAGTATGTGTACACGAAAACAGCTAGACATTACATGGAAACAGTAGCAGTACATGGAAATAACTGGATAGTACACAGAAATAGTAGTGGTATGCATAAACAGCTGGACAGTATGCGGAAACAGCAGCGGTATATGGAAATAGTAGTAGTACATAGAAACAGCTAAACGGTACTTGAAAATAGTAGCAGTATGTGGAAATAGCAATGGTATGTGGAAACAGTAGTAGTACGTAGAACACCCATGGAAGCCTAAAAATTGGCCAAATCAATTTGTGAATTTAATTTCCATAACATATTGGTGTACAAGAAAATAAATTACATTTGTGAGTAATTATGGTACTTCAACATATCATCCATTTGTAGTTGAGGATGCATGAACTGATGCCAAACCATTGAAGATACCTTCATGTCATTAAACTAAGTGAATATTCTTCCAACGTAGTGAGAAAGGGGAGTCAGTGAAAGTGATCTGAGGGATGAAGTGTTTCATCCCTAAAACCTTGTAAATATAGTGCACCTGGCATAGAGTGACTGTGATAAACTCTTGTAATCCACAACCAGTGAAGATTAGTGGAATTTGGTACAACCAGCAACCTATCAGCATATTCTCCTTGGACATAGCCCTTAGTGGTGAACCAAGTAAAAAGTGATGTGTTTTCCTTATTCATGTGGATTTTTCAATTACTGAACATATCCATCATATAGGTATTAAAAATGGTTTTTACCAATGTGGGAACAATATCTAGTAAAGAATAGAAAAATTTGACACCCTGATTCACCCCCCCCCCCCCCACCCTCTCAGGGTAGTCTAGGGTCCTTCAATTGGTATTGGAGAACAAAGGTTTACGTATGTTGGATACTCTTAAGTAATTCTATTTAAAAGAGAATTTGAGTTTTCTTTCCCAAGTCAATAATGAAGAGAAGTCTTGATGAAAGCCCAGTTATATCTGAGCAGAAGTCTATACCCAGCAAGACCATGATGAATAGGAAAAAGAAAGAGAATATATAGTTGAATAAGTCCCTCTTATCTAAATAAGAGGTAGTATCTGGTTCTCCATGACATTCAGAAAGTGATGATGTTTCAAGCCTGGAAAGAAAAGATAAAGGACTTTGGAAGGTATGTGTTTGCATGCTTAATCAATCTTCAGCCTCACATGAAATTGATATACTACGAAAATAACTTTATGATATCTCTAAATATAGAGTCATCGGTATTTGAAGAATATTTCAAAGTATAGAGAAGGAAATCACCCAGCTAAGAAAATAAGCAGACACTATATAGGAAGGCTTGGTAAAGAAAATATTAGAATTCTATAATCTCTCTAGATATATTTAATCCTTTTAAGAAACAAGGAGGGAAAATGAAATAAATACATAAAAATAGTTCAAAGAAGTTGAAGAGGAAGATAGAGTCAGAAAGTCTCTTGAAGAAAAGATCCATGTTCTTAAAGGGAAATTGAAAATTTTCACTACTGTAAAGGGTCTACAATTAGAAGGGATATCCAATAAGATCAAAGAAAATGACTCTTTGATTTAGAATAAAATTATTTTGCATTAGGAATAAGTTGTTAGAATGAAGAAGCCTTGGAAAGAGAATATGATTATGACTAAAGATCAGAAGGTCGTTATCAATAGTAAATGTCTATAATTGGATACTCAGTTGATCAATCTTGAGAATAAATGTATTGATACTTCAAAAAATAATGAAACAGTTGCTACTGGTACTCAATTCTCACTGGAGGATTCTAAAGCTGAAATACCTCCAACATGTCATAAGAAGATAATGACAACTCTTGATTATCAATGTCAAGAAACAGTTTATGATTCTACTCAATGCTCACTAGAATATTATATGACCAAAAGACTTCAAACATGTAATAATAAGATCATTACGTCACTCATAGACCTATCACAAGCAGTTGAGAAAGTGAAGGTACCATCCATACCAACTTGTACTATTGTTTCTAAATATGTTTCTACAAAAACTGAAGGATGGAAGAAAAATTATAAACAAGTATGGATGAGGAAAGGTGAGGAGAATAAACCTACCACCATGGATATGGTGGATAGGAAGAAGAAGATAGAAGATGGTTCCCCAGATAGAGCAAAACACATTAAGAATAAGGACCAACAACCTTATACAGAAGATATCAAGAAGACAAGATTTTTTGGTCAATGTTGGTGTTGCAACATATTTGGGCATTGTGCACTAGATTGTTGGTATAATACCTTAAATGAAAAATCACATAGAAAGACTATATTAAAGGGAAGAAATATAGAGAATAAGAAGCAACATCCGCAGGTCCATAAGCATCTTTTTACCGCAAACAGATTTGGAATTCTTGATAACATCTATGATGTATTCAATGGAAGTTGTCACAAGGTAGGTACATGCCCATCTCAACATGCATTAATTATTGATAATAAAATACAAACTTTGATACCGACTAAGTATGAAGCAGCTACCTTGGGAAGAAATCAAAAGAATATTGTAAACACAAGTTTCCCCAAGAATATCTCATGTAGGGAAGCTAAGAATACCCTAGATTTTAGATCCATGAAATTGAAGGGCAATTCATCCAAAAGAGAAACTGAGAGGGATGACACTCAGATGAACCAGTGTGAAAGATCCAAACCTTCTAAAATATTTCTAAATGATATGTTGTTCATCTGTCCATATGATTTGAAAATAATAAGGAAACGTGAATATGAAAAGGCCAAGGATGGTGATAAAGGAAAAGGAAAACTTTCACGCGATGAATATAAAGTACATGAGATAATGAAAACCAAAAGAAACAAATGTTTTAAAGAAGTTCTATGTGAGAGATGTATGAAGTCTGATCACATTTAAAAAGGTTACTTAACCTTAATACCAGATCAAGAAGAAATCCTTAATAAAAGTAAGAATGTATCATAAAAGTTGGATATTAAGAATAATAACAACTCTCCACACAATGCAGAAGTGGCTGTTAAGAGATCCATTCCACATCAACTTGTATCAGAAAATAGGTTCAGATGTGCAAATGAAGACTAGAGTAAATTGAGGAACTTGGTTGAGAAAATCATATCAACCATGTAGCTCATATTGATGAAGCGAAGAGGAACTGCCGTATTCCCATAATCATTTTTGTATTCTATTTATACTGATAATACAGGTACGTGAAGGTGAAGAATTCTCTCAGGGGGAGAACCTAAGAAGTAGTGAATGTTGTCAAACTCTTAATATCTAAGAGGAAGAAGTTTCCATCCTTATAATATTATTCAATTGATATTCAAATATTAAAATGATGAAGGATCATCCATGATGAAGATGATGAGGAGTGTTTCCCTTGAGGGGGATACAAATGAAGAAGCTGTCAGAATTATTACTTCAATCAGTATTAACTTTAGTTGGTATTAAATTTAATTACTATAGAAACTGATTGAAGAACATGTCATTGATCCTTGGTTACTCAGAATGAAGATCATTTTATAAAGGGGGTAACTAAATTAATTAGTGACATAAGAATAATGGAAGATCCCCAATGCCACTTATCCTGACAATTGCACTTGAATGTTTTTTATCTATTTTTTGAAGTGAGTGCAGGAGTTTCAGGTTGATTATTCCCTATAACATTCAATTTCAACAGCCTAGAATGAAAGTGGAAAACCCTAGAAGACAAAGCACATTAGTTCTCATCTCATGAGGTATCATGATCAGTGAATAATAGATATCCTTGTTTTCTAAATCAAATCCTCTTTTTTTCTACACTGAGCATTACACAAGTAGACTTAAAGTGAAATGATTAATGGAACATTGCTTAAGAAATGACTGATAACCTTTTCCAATAAAATTAGTATTTCTTGTCAATAAGGGGGAGAGAAAGTGAAATCAAAGTTAAAAAATTGAGAGATAATGAAAAATAAAAAAGGGAGAGAGAAGATTCTCATTTTGTTATTCACAGATTCATTTAAGGAATAATTTACAGTATTGATAACAAAATAAAAAGGGGGAGATTTTTGGGACCATTTTTTGTATAAGGTTGTATTTTTTTTCAAAAGTTTTCAACGAAGATTAAAATGAAGAAGGAGATGAAGGGATTCATGTTGTAAAGTGATCATGCAACATATCACTATTTAAAGATACCATGCAAGAGCCTGCTTGAAGAGACATGCCTTATTGCATGAGGGATCATGTGTAGATTTGATGACTTAAGAATGATCATACAAAGCTAAGAAGATGACAACAGTCATATTCAGTGTTTAATAGAAATATTTATGTTTCTAGATGATAGGGAAGTTGTATTACTTTCCCTAGATAATATGCACATGGATGACTAGGGAGTTTACAAAGAATGGGGTCATACATTTGAGACTGAAAGAAGTATTGAAGGGCACCTATCCTCAATCTATCTGTCACATCACAACTTTCATGAAAGTCACCAAAAATCATACCAAAAGATCTTCCTCATAGAGAGGGTCCCAACTCCACAAACGACTCATCAATCGAACATGTGGTTTGCAAGATACGGGTATTTTTGTAAACAGGGGGTTAGTTACGCAGAACGGGACGTGGTGAAGGCTTGTGGTACATGGAATGTTATGTGGTGAAGACATGTGGAACGCATAATTTTGTCAAAATAGTTTGTAGTGCGGTATGTGGTATGCGGTGAAGGTGTGTGGTACATGGTAAAGGTATGTGGTACGAGGAATGTTTTCAAAACAGTTTTCAACAACGGTACACAGTGAAGGCGTGTAGTACATGGAATAGTGCACAGAACAAAAAACAGTTCACAGTGATGGTACGCAGTGAAGGTGTGTGGTACGTGAAATGCTGCCCGAAAATGCTTCATAGTGATGGTACATGGTGATGAGTTGCAGTAAGTATACCGATAGCCATACGGTACACAGAAGTTTAATGGTACACGATAAAGGTTTGCAGTTCAGAGGATTGCAGTACGTGGTGGAGGCTATCAGTACGTAGATGGAGTTCAGTTTATAGATTTTCCCACGTTGAAAATTTGGGTAAATCGGATTACCAAAACTTGCAGATATTGTTCCTATTTAAGGGGAATTAATCCCCTTTATTAAGATGACAATATTGAAGATTAAATTTTTGGGAAGAAATTCAGTGAAGTACAAAGTGGTACACGAATGAGAAGATGGTACATGGATAGAATAATATATATAAGGAAAATAGTTCAGGGAAGAGAGAACAGTTCACACAAGAAGCTCTTACGGTACGCAGCCGTGCAAGGCAGTACATGGAGAAGGATGGTACGTGGAGGAGTGGAGAAGTATGCAGAAATAGCTGGATGGTATATGGAAAAAACATCAGTATGCAGAAACAGTTAGACGGTACACAAAAACAGAAGCGGTAAACAAAAATAGTTGGACGGTACGCAGAAACAATAGCAGTACACAGAAATAGCTAGATGGTATACAGAAAATGCAGTAGTACACAGAAATAGGTGGAAAGTATGTGGAAACATCAGTGGTACATTGAAATAGTAGTGGTATGTAGAAACATATGAATGGTATGCGAAAATAGCCAATGTATGTGAAAACAAAAGTGGTACGTAGAAATAGAAGATGTATGCAAAACACCCGTGGAGGCCTGAAAATTGTCCAAATCAGTTTTCAAATTTAATTTCCATAACATATTAGTGTACGGGAAAATAAATTACATCTGTGAGTATTTATGGGACTTCAACAGAGCATCTATTTACAGTTTAGGATACATTAATTAATGTCAAACCATTGAAGCGACCTTCATGCTGTTAAACTGAGTGAATATTCTTCCAACACAGTGAGCAAGGGGGAGTCGGTGTAAGTGATCTGGGGGATGCAGTATGTTATCCCTAAAACCTTGTAAAGGCAGTGTGCCTCACACAGAGTGATTGTGTTAAAATCTTATAATCCAAAACTAGTGAAGATTAGTGGAATTAGGTATGATCGGAAACATGTTGCTGTATTCTCCTTAGATGTAGCCCTTAGTAGTGAACCAAGTAAAAAAGTGATGTGTTGTCCTTCTTCATTTGAATGTTTTAATTACTGCACATATTCATCATACAAGTATTAAAAGGGGTTCCTACCAATGTGGGAACAAGATCCAGTAAAGAAGAGAAACATTTGACACCTTGATTCACCCCCCCCCCCTCAAGGTGGTCTAGGGTCCTTCATTAGGAATATCCCAAAATGGTCCATTAAATACAAAATAAAGTGACCCAATATAAAAATAACTTAAATAATTGTTAATATGAATATTTAAATAATAAATATTCAAAAACTATCATACAACCCAATGACTAGAAGGTTTTGTATCTTCGAGATAAACTATATAAACATCTTAGTTTACAACACTTTCTAAAATTTCTACATAACTATATTCCTCCACACCCCTTTATATATATATATCATATTTTATAATCATCCCCATAACCTATTTATTTGAAACATAATATAGGGGTGATCTCAAATTTTTGAAAATGGAAAAACATATCATAATGTATCAGTTCATAAACATGAAGTAGAACATGATTAAGTGGATAAATATATTATTACAATTTCATAAGACCATAGATTTCAATCATAAACATGTTATAGTAATATAAGATCAAAAAATGATTTGTAAGTAATCATATAAGTTTTGACATATCTCAAAATACATATATATATATTCATAAAACATTTTAGCACGACATAAAAGTGTCTAATACATTAAAAATAAGGTTTAATCATGAAAACATGGAATTTAATAGATATTAAATGCATATTTAAAATGTTTCATAACTTGATAAAAAAGTTAAAACTGTTTCAAAACCATAATCATAGTAAAACCTTTGTGAGAAAACCCATTATTACCATATATATGTGAAAAAACTCAATATATCCATGCTTAAAAATGATATAAAGCCAACCATGCATGCACCATTGTGAAAAAAATCATTATAACCAAACTAGAATATCCCATGACAAAAAAACAAATGCCGATTCATTTGAGGGTGATACAGGACTCCACCCATCATCATTCATACATAATTGTGACACTTAAAACCAATCATAATCATATCTTAAATAACTAATGCAAAAATAATGGGTTCTTAAACATTTCAAAAAAACATAACATAATGTAAAAAAATAGTTTTCTAAAAGTAATTACTTCACAATAACATATATAGGGTGATAAAAGAATCCCTTCTATGAAGATAAACCCTAGAGGAATAATATAAGTGAAAATATAAATGTTTTCACAAAACCTTTTAAACCTTGTTATAAAAGATAATGTAAGGGGTTGTTTTTATAAAAAAAATTGAGAATGGAAAGAGTAGAATTTTGAAAACATTACTATAAAGTGTTCCAAATAAATAATCCTTTGAAATAAAAAAATAAAATCAATAAAATAGATATGGAATTTTAAATAATGAAAATAAATTCCTTCATAAATGTTTTTATGCCATTTTTAAGAAGAACCACTATAGAGAAACATTAAAATACTTTCATTACATAAAATATTTAGAGGAAAATATGAATAATATAAAATAAATAACAAGTTTTTAATTATTTTTAAAAAATATTGATATGAAAAATATTGTACATAGAGTAAATTACCCATTGGGAAGAATGGGAGTTATTCTTACCAACATTATACTTTTATTTTGGAAAAAATTTCATTGAAGAAGTGGTTATTTATGATGAAGAGTAATCTCCCTAGATAAAAAGAGGTAATACCATATAATATTGACTAATGGAAGGACTAAATAAATATAAAATATTATATTCATGTAAAAAGTATTATGACCCAATGAATACAAAATTGAGTCGATGAAACCATTACCTTGAATTCATAGTTATTTGATCACACACAAACCTCCTATATAAAAAATATGAATATATTATTCACCTATTTTAGATAATTATTCATATCCATAACATTTTATAGAATTTATTTATAATTATTATATATATATTAGATAGTTACTATTTATTTTTAATATTGGGTGTGAGTAACTTAATCGTTTTGGACTAGTTTCATAATCACTGTAATATTATTCATTCTTATAAAATATTTTATCATTACCATATAATAAAAAGTGATATAAGTAATATTTCATTACATTTTATAATTTTATAGTTTCATTATATGGTAGTTCTATTTACGTTTCTTTCATATGAAATTGGTGAAAATTGAATTTCAGTGATTTTTAACAAAAGAATGATGAAACCTTAATTAATGAGTTTAATGTTTTAATTACTAATATAGAAGAAGAAAATTTATTAATGACTTATTAATATCTAATATTAAGTTTCATATTCTATTCTTGATAGAGATTTATAGCATTTATTTGGTTGGTGGTTAAACTGGCCCAACATAAATATGTACCAATCTATATGCCAATATGGGTATAGTATAGACAATTTTGTTATAATATCACAATAAAAAAAGTATAATGAAATTATTTAGATTTTAGTAAGGTTATTAATCATAATTTAGAATATTTATAAGAATAAGGTAATTGAAAATAATTTTTTACTTATAAATAAACCATTTTCCTCTTTATATATTCACTTCAGGCGGTTAGTTTTATAATAATCATCTAATTATAATATTACTAATATATTTCATAATTTATAATAAAAATTATAAATAATGAAATAAAAATATTCATTCACTAAACCCATTTCTAGAACAAACCATGAAACAGGGTGATGAAAAACATATCATCTCATTCATGGAGGCAGTAGTACACACATGCGCATGAGAAACATTTTCATTATTTCGATCGAATAGGAGGGGAATATATAATTATTATACCATCAATATAATAAAATTTAAGAATTATATTTATAATTATATCATTATATACATATTATTAGAATGGTTTGGAGGAGGATAGATGAGAATGATAAATAATGGAAATATAGGGGTATTACTTAAGTTGTAGATTCATATATTCTCTTAAAGTATCCTTTAAAAATGATGGACTTAAGGCACATTTTTGAATCTAGGGGATACAAAAACATATAGATGGGATCTAGAATAATTAAATTATTTCACTTTAAAATGGAATTATGAACTATTGTTTCTTCTTGAAAAGGTTGTAAGTGATCTTCGTTTATAATTTTAAATGAGGGAAAATCATTTGAAAAGAATGTTGGGTTAGGGTTACGAATAGAATTGTGTGAAAGGTAATTGATTTTTTTAGGTAAATGTTGGTGAGACATGTGGGTATAAAATTATAACCTAAAAAAATTATTCTATAAGTTATATGTGTCAAACTAATTTATTAAAATTTGAGCCACATTAGATTTCCCATTTTAACACTTATTAATATTAATTAAAACATAACCATAGTAATTTAATTATCATAAAAAATATAATATGAAACTTATTATAAAATTTCAATTTGATGAATATTAATTTGAAATCAATTTAATCTAATTATATTTTTTAAATTTACTTAAATTATATTTTAAGTTAAAAAATATAATGTGCCAAAAAACTATTTTTCTATAAGAATTTTTTTAATCATTAAGTGTTCATAAATTTATATAACATTAATTACCAATTAAATGAATGTTAATTAATTTTTATATATGTTTAAACATAATATTAGAGTCTTAATTTAAATTATAACCATTTAGTAATAAATATATATATATATGTAAATGTATCTTTTAGAAAAATATAACCATTTTACAACCAAAACTTATATTTAACCTTGTAACTTAATTTTATACCTAAAAATAATTAACCATATTAATTTATTTGATCATGATGATTAAAAATATGAAAATAACTTTATTGGATTCAATTTATAAAATTTTTAACAAAATAATTTTAATATAATAATTCATAAATCATTATAAAATTTTAAGAATCGTATATATTCTAAGAATAAATTGGCCTTTGTTTTATTATACCCTTTCATATAGTTTTTATAAATTGGTTACTTCTACTGATACCTACTAATTTAATAGCTATAATATATTGGAAATATTTAATAAATTATTATGGTAACATAGTTTTTCATTTTATTTTTGTGTTTTTTACAATACAAGATACTCGTGTAGCATTTAATTATGGAAAATAATTTACTAAAATCATGGGTCATTATATTATGTTTTCTGATTATTTTTAATGAAAATTTATTATTATTTTATAAAATAATTTTTAGATATGTAAACATCCTTTAAATATTGATATTTTTTACTAGGGATATTGTCTTGTGATGTCATCCCCTTTATATATTTGGATGGCTTATGATAATGATGTTTTAATGTTATTTTTTGAAACCCATTTCTTTCTCATAGTTTAATTAACCTATAAAGGAATGGGAATCATCTTTTATTCTTATCAAATATATATTAATTTTTTATTACAATTTTATGGTTATGTACACTATAACCCTCTAATGAATTTGGTAATTTTTTAAATCTCATAAGCTCATATGATACACAAGATGTTTTCTGAAGCCTAAAAGGGTACCGGTGATGTTTTTTAAAGCCTAAGAGGTTATACATTAGGTTTTTCCAAACGAAAGAGGTTAAACGATAGATTATTTCATGCCTAAGAGGGTAAATGAATTTTTATCCCCTGCTAAAGAAGATGCATTGGTGGTTATCCCAAGCCTACTATATGATGAATTTATTAGTTAGAATCCTTGAAATTTGATTTTTAGGATTATACATATCTAAACTTATATTCCATAAACTTATGTCTTATTATTATGATTTTATCGCATGGCCCACAATTTATTCTTTGTGAATCCACACTCTTACGACTCAAATCTTTTATTATGAAAGGTACGTATTCCATGAATCATGTTTTATGAATCATTAGACATGATCATGTATGTTGTAATCAAGTTCTCATTACCCTAAGATTATCATATGAAAATTAATTTCATCAATTGATATCTACCATGTTTACCCTTGTAACGTCCCAGATCCAGGTTCCACTTAAATGGTACCCCGTACCCAGTTTCCCATATGGCCTCAAGCGCATTTCTCCAAATGCCAGAGGGTTCAAACTAGTAGTGAGGGCCTAAGGTGTGGTAGTTGGGAAACTATGCTCTCATTGGTAGAGTGTAACATAGCAGAGCAAAAATATACAATATCAGAAGTAGTAAACAGTATACAGCTGAAGTAAATAGTGAAAGACTAAATAAAATAAATAACCAAGAGTTAGTCCATACAAAAGATGATGTATCATGTTATTTCTAAGGAAATATCCAAAACATGATATATTTTAGTCAGATAAAATACAAGTATCAATGAATGAAAAATAAAAGAAAACTCAGAAGCATCACAAGACTCGGCTTGGTCTCATGCTCTTATGCTCCTAAGCAGCATGTCAAGTACTAGTAGAAGGGTGTTTTCTATTATCAACACCTACAACAATATAATATTCTTTGGCCCAAAACATGGCTCAAATAGTGTGTGAGACTAAATCCTATTAGGCAAAAACCTAAGGTGTGTTCCAATCAGTCAGTAAAAATATGTGACATGCAGTGTACAATAGTGAAAGAAGTAAATTAGGTTGTACTCAAAAGTAAACAATCCTACAAGAACTGGCATTAATTTACATATATCTCATGTTCATGAATCAATTCAAATTCATTTAATTTTATAACTCCTAGAATCTAGCCTAAGCCCATCAATACCCGATATAAATTGATCACAACAGATACCTCATCAAGCTATCTAAATAGAAATAACTAAAGACTGAATCCAAGCTTGTGTTTTGGCTTAGCAGACATGTCATAAGTCATTATACTTCAATATTTCTGAGGTCCAAGCCTGGTGTATAAGAATTTCAGCATATTAAAATCAGGGAAAAGCCTGGTATATCAGCATTTTATCATGTGTCAAGGTAGAACCTAGTGTATAATAATTTCATAATATTTTAGGTTCAATCCTAGTATATCAACATTTCAACATATTTTAGGGTCAATCTCGGTATATCAGCATTTCAACATTGTAAAAAGCACATGTAAATTGCCCTATTACATGGTTAACAAAATAAAATCTCACTAAGGAAATTCATATAATAAACAACACATGTAATCTACACTACTACATATTTATGAATAATCAACTCATGCGGAACATTTTATTTATCAAGCAACACATGCCAATTAAACAATGGCATGGATTTAGCTTCAAAGAACTCATGTGGTAAATTTTATATAGCAAGACAAACATGTGAATTAAACTATCACAGAGCTTCAACATTTATTATCTCACATGGGAAAACATTTAATTAACCAATTTCATTTTAAATAACCCATAAAAGGGGAAAAAGGCATGCCTATTGGCATCCTAGGAAAAACAGCTAAACAATAGTCATCTGAGGGAAACACACCCATGGGGTGGCTTTCAATCAAACCAAACATGATCAAACATGCTTCAATTAATTTAATCAATCACATAAACATAATTAGGTATTAATATGAGTAAAATACTCAACCCAGAGACACCCTAAACCTGAGAGTGTGGAAATACGACACATGTAAACGACCTGATGTTTAACAAAAGGCACAAGACCCCCTACCTAGTCCTCAGGTGACTCTCAACATCTAGAATCATCCTCCAATTCAAGATAGAATGAAGTAGATCTATGATATAAGGATAAAGGTTTGACCTTAAAAAATCAGTCATGATATTTAATCTAAAATAAGGGCTTAATATTAATTGAGAGCTTACCGATTAGGTTCCCACACTTCTAACGGTGATTAAATCAGTGTCCGGAAGGATATTTGGGAGGAGATTGAAGATCTGGTGCTACTATTTGTGAAACCTAGTGATCCCCTTCTATCTATAATGTTATAGGATGGATACTTCCCATTTATTTAGAAAAAACAAAAAATACACGGTGTGTATGTCCATATACACGGTGTTTATATTGTTTTATTATTCATTTGGCGGTTGTTTTCCATCAGATTACTTTCTAGGACCTGCCAACATGACTGCATAGTGTGTACTATGAAGTACACGGCGTGTGGTTGGTTTTTCCTCTATTTCTTGCTAACATGCTCACACACCATGTATTCCCATGATACACTGCCAAACTACACAGTGTGTACTTAGGATTACATGGCAAGTAACCCTGAATCAGGTCTTGTGATAGTATGATTCCAGTACTTGCCTAGTTTTCCCTTGTTTTCTCAAAAACAACTCAAAGGAAAAAATAATAAAAGAAACTCATACCTCAAAGTAAGAACCGGGTTTTTACAAACTTCCTCCATTAATGAAATTTGTCCCTGAATTTACCTTCTAATGGTGGTGAGTAAATAACTGAAAATAACTCTGGACACTAAGTGTCTATGTCGACCTCCCTCTTCCAAGTCTCATCCTGTACTCAGTTGTGCTACCATAGCATCTGTATGAGAGGAACTAACTAGACTCAGAAAAACTTTGTGCTCCTATCAATTATACAAATCAGATGCTCTTCAAAGGATGCATCTACCTAAATCTCAATCTCCTTAGGTTGAAAAATGTGAGATGGGTCTGAGTGATAGCGGTATAGTTGATATACATGGAAGACATCATGCATGGATCGGTACCTCTGAGGTAACTAAAACTAATAGGAAACCAACCCGTCCCTCTCCAGAATATCAAATGGCCAACATATCACGGTGAAATCCTACCTTGTATCAAGATCTTCTAGTGTCCCAATCTCAGTGAAACATTTAAGAAAATCTAATCCCTGACCTCGAACTCCATAGGTTTTCTACAGTGACTAGTATAATATTTTTGACAAGACTGAATTATAGCCATCCATTTCTGAATCAACTCGACCTGCTCATAAGTCCCCTACACAAGACGAGGTCCCAGTAAATCTACCTCACCTGCCTCTAACCAACACAAGGGAGAATGACATGGCCTACCATATATATCCTTGTATGGCTCCATCTTCATATTCACTTGGTATCTTTTATTATAGGAAAATTAAACTAGGGGAATATACTTCTCTCAAGAGCCCCCAAAATCTAGGACATGTTCTTGTAGAATGGCCTCTAGCACCTGTATCATATGCTCTGGCTGGCCATCATTCTGAGGGTGGTATGTTGTGCTTAGAAGCACCTATTTACCCAATGCCCTCTGAAAATCTTCTAGAAACGAGATGTAATGTGGGAATCTCTATCTAAAACGAAAGAATGAGATACCACATGAAGTCATACCACCTCACGAATATACAACATTCCAAGCTCATCAACACCGAAGGTCTCCTTAATCATCAAAAAGTGAGAGACCATAGTAAGTCTGTCAACTACAACCCACACAGCATCATTGCCTCTAAGAAACCTTGGTAACCAAGTCATGAAATCCATAGCGACATCATCCCATTTTCACTCTGGAATAGGTAACTGCTATAAAATCCCAGCTGGTCTCTAACATTCCACCTTCACCTGCTAACAAGTGGAACATATCCTAACAAATCCAGCTACATCTTGCTTCATACCCAACCACCAATATTGATGTTTCATGTCAGAGTACATCATGTTGACTCTGAGGTACATTTCCCAAGCTGAAGCATGAAACTCCCGCATTAACTCCTTGCATATATCCCTTGGAAACCACACACATCCATGGATACGCACCACCTAATCCTCACATACATCCATCCAGGAGGAGGGTCCTCACTGGACATACTCTCTTGTATAACTAGGCCTTTGGAATCTAATGGATGCCTCATCCTTACTCTATCCAGTACGGTAGAGGTAACAGCCAATGATGAAAGAAGAGTTTGTCCTTGTCTATCATGCACCTCCAGATACATCTTAGAGAATAACGCTATAAGTTTCCACTCACCTATGTCCTCCTGCACTACTTGTATCTGAGTTCTCCTACTCAGCTAATCATTAACAGCATTGCCTTTCCCAGTCATATAGGAAAGCTCAAAATCAAAGGACTAAAGGTATTCTACCCACCTTCGTTGTCTCAAATTCAAATCACACTGAGTAAAGATGTACTTCAGGATTTTTTGGTCCATGTACACCACCAAATGGTCTCCCAATAATTAATGTCTCCAATAGCACAAGGCATGAATAACCGCAGCTATCTCCAGATTGTGTGTAGGTTAATTCCTATCATGTGCCTCAACTGTCGAGACCCATACACAACAACTCGATCCCCCTACATAATCACTAATCCCAACCCATTACTTGATGCATCATAATACACAGCGTAACTCATACTTGGATCTGTAAATTTTAGTATCGGTGATGAAGTAAAACTCCCATTCAACTCTTGAAAGGCTGTTTCACAAGAATCTGACCAAAAAAACTGCACACCCTTCTTAGTCAATCCCATTAATGTTGCTTCCAAGTGTGAGAAGACCTGTATAAAATGATTTTAGTAACCATATAGCCCCAATAAACCCCCTATATAAAAAACATTCTTGTGTTGTTCCTAGGAAACTACAGCCCTCACCTTCTCTAGGTCCACTGATGCTCTTATCTCTGAGATGATATGACCCAGAAAGTGAATTTGATCCATCCAAAAGTTCATTTTTCGAGCTTCACATATAACTAAGTCTCCCTAAGTGTATTCAAAATGATCTTAAGATACATGGAAAGGTCATTTCGATTATGAGACTACACTAAGATGTCATCAACAAAAACCACCACAAAAAATCCAAGTAAGGATGGAACACTCATTTTATCAACGCCATGAAAACTAATGGAGCATTTGTGAGACTGAACGGCATAACCAGATACTCATATAGACCATACCAACTATAAAACTTGGTATGAGGTATATCTGTAGGTTGAACACACACTTGGTGACATCCTGACCTCAAGTAAATCTTCGAGAACACTAGATCTCCTTGAAGTTGATCAAACAGTTCATCTATCCATGGAATGGGATATCTGTTTTTAACCATAAAATGGTTCAGTTTCTGGTATTTCACACATAGCCCAAGGGTACCATCAACCTTTTTTGTGAAAAGGACCAGTGAACCCCAAGGATAAGTACTGGGTCAGATGAATCCCTAAGATTCTAGATCTTCCAACTGCCTCTTGAGCTCTTGAAACTCCGTCGTATCCATCATATAAGGAGGAATGGATACCGGTGTAGCTCCTAGTACTGTCTTGATAGTGAATTCCACATCCCTGACCAGAGGTAATCCTGAAAAGGTCATCTAGGAAAACATCCCTAAAATGATCAACCACTGGAGGGAAATCCATCTAACATGTTCCATGGTCATCCAGATATAAACTTGTAATCTGGGATATCATCCTACCCAGCCCACGATGCTCGGGTCCAATTTGGATCACCTGGACATCCCATTCATTCTTATTTAGAAACTCTCCACCCTCTGGTGATGTGAAACTCACCCTGTGGTGATAAAAATCAATAAAGGATCAAAAAGAAACCAACCAGTCCATTATGTTAATGACATCAAATCCCATCATCTCTAATACATATAGATTACATAGAAAGTTACACCCACCAATTTCGAGGGGGCACTCCTTTCACTGATGAAAAACTTCCATTATAATCCCTAACATAGTGTCTATCATCATAACATCATAAGAAGTATAATGATAGAGCCCAAGTCTTTCCATAATGTCCAAAATTATAAAACTATGCATAACACCAGTATCAAAAAATATAGAAGATAAAATAGAGGTGACTAGAATAGTACCTCTGACGATACAAGGTTTGGGATCCTGCTCCTGCTGGGTCTGTTGCACTGCATATGTCTGACCTGTACTGTGGACCTAAGACACTACATGGCTACCCTGAGCTAACCCACCCAATTGTCACTTAGATCCTAGGGTCTGGCTACCACAGCCACAAACAAACCCTTGGCCTGAACAGCCTGACATATTCCAGTTCCCTGACTGGTGAGAAGCTACTGACCCCACTCCTGAAATTAGAGTTAGTGCAGACCATCTCTCACTAGATGCTGGTGGAAACGTCATGTAGAAATTTTGTAAATGACACATCTTTCCACAATCTCGACACTCAATTGGGTCCATTGGGAATAGAGGTTTAGTATACCCAACCTTTCTGCTATGGTAGCACCTCACCTGGATATCGAAAGATATGTTCTATCTACTACTATCAAAATGAAAAAACTCCAGATGTCGCTTATTATTTCTGGTAGAAATAGTACCAGATCTCAGTGTCAAACCACCCTGCCTCGCACTCCCAGATTCCCATACGTTACGCTCGGTAATCAGCACCTGATTCATAATAGTAGGGATAGAAGGAAACCTGAAGACATTCACCTGTGATCGGATGTCAAATTTGAGACCATCCTTGAATATTCTAGCTTTAGATACATCATCACCCATCAGAATAGGTGTGAATCGCTGAATCTCAGTAAACCAGGCAGAATAGTCCATAAATAATAGTGCTCCCTGTTCTAGGTGCATGAACTCCTAGGCTCGGTCAGCCCTCGGCGTCTCTGGAAAATAATAATCATAGAAGGCCACCTGAAATTCTTACCATGTCATATCCCAATGACTCCCTACCTGAGTGATAACTTCCCACCATATCTTGGCAGAATCACACATCATATACATCGTGAGTTTGAACCTCCTCTCAAGAGGCATCTCCAAGTGATCGAAGATAAAAATCATGTCCCCCAGCCAGGATTCTACAGCCTATGGTTTTCCATCCCCTAAGAAAGTAGGCGGATGATGTTACTAGAACACTCACGTCAGCTCTGCCATATATCTAGCAGGCTATAGTGCTCCCTGAAATGTTTTCATAAACCTCATAAATCCGTCACAAAACTATGCATCAGCACCTGCATCTATTATAATAGCTGGTGTCGTGACTGGCACCATTGGATGATCCACTGGTAGCCCATGGACTACCACCTCCATAGTATGTTCATTTCCACTCCCCTAGTGTACAACTGGAGGTCATCGTAGAGGCATGACTCTACAAGCTCAAGCACACACCTCATTTCATTTTTATTTATTAAAATTTGCAGTTCTAGAGTTCAAGAACTGAACAGGAGAATAAAACCCCAAAAAGGTAACAAAAGATGAGTGCATGGGGTGTAAAAACCCCACACGATGTGTTCTAATAAGACCATACATGGTCATGTACTCTTTCCTACCTTGGTGTGTAAACACCCTAGGTACACAGTGTGTTATTATGGTACATGGTGTGTACACAGTTCCCCCCTCCTGGCCATGTACTGTTACATGGCTAGATTTACCTGGGGTTTGTCTTTGTAATAATACATAGTGTGTACCTAAATTACATGGTGTGTACTATTAAATAACAATTAACCTATGTTTTCTCTCACATGGCCAGGAACATGGTCACATACACATGGCATGTACTTAAGAAAAACTTTCTTCCCGAACAGAAGAACGCATGGTGTGTGCTCATAGAATCGCACCCCATGTTGTTTAGGTTTCCGAACAGTAAACCTCAGAAACTTCCCTGGAACCCATGTTTATGAAAAAAAATAATTGTGTTCCAAATTCCGATCCATGGGGGCCCATACTCCCCGCGAATCAAATCTTGGCATCCACATTTAGCACAGAACAAGCCAATCTATATCACATGGATGATACATGATCCAAAAAAATTTGATCCAAGAGGGCCCATACACCTCAGGGGTTAAATCTTGTCATCCATAGAAATCAAACCATATCACGTACCAATACACCTATCACAACAGTAGGCATATTTATTAAGGAACTATCACAACAACATGCAATCAGTAATGCTTTATAAATGGAATGGAAAGAATGTATGGCATGTGATTTCTAGAAAGTGTATATTTTATGCATGAAATGGAATACCCTCATCTCATCAGGTTTCAACAAAATAGAACCATAGTGATATCAATAATAATAGCACAATACAAGTTCGTCACCCAATGGTGAAATCGAATCAATAGTAATAGCTCAAAATCCAAAAGCAAAATTCAATTCGAGTAAATTTATATTTTTTCTATACATGGGGTAGATACTTCAGGGCATATCCAATTACCAAATTCCATAACCTTTATATTCATTTATAATTATAAAAGAAAACCAAAAAAGAAAAATATCTGATACCACTTTGTAACATCCCAGATCCCAGTGCCACTTAAAAAGGTGCCCTGTACCCGGTTGGCCCCATGGAATCAATTTCATTTCCTCAAATGCCATAGGCTGCCAACTAGAAGTGAGGGCCTAAGGTGCAGTAGTGGGGAAACTATGCCCTCATTTATAGATTGTAACATAGTGGAGAACTAATATACAATAGCGGAAGCAATAAACATCATAAAACTAAAGTAAATAGTAGAAGAATGAATAAAATAAATAACCACGAGTTAGTCCATACAAAATATGATACAGCATGTTATTTCTAGGAAAATATCAAAAACATGATATACTAAAATCAGATAAAATACATGAATCAAGGAATAGAAATAAAAAAAAGAAAAGAAAACTCATAAGTTTTGCAAGCCTCAGCTTGGTCTCATGCTCTCTTGCTCCTAAGCAGCAAGTCAAGTACCAGTAGAAGGGAGTTTTCCCTTATCAACACCTGCAATAATATAATCTAACTAGGGCCAAAACATGGCCCAAAAAGTGTGTGAGATTAAATCCCAGTAGGCAACCAATTAATTTTTGTGCCAATCTATTAGTGAAAATATGTGACACGCAGTGTACAATAGTGAAAGTAGTAATCTAGGAAGTACTCAAAAGTATACAATCCTACAAGTACTAGCATTTATTTACATTTATCTAGTGTTCTTTAATCAATTCAAATTCATTAAACTTTATAAGTCCCGAAATCCAGTCTAAGCCTATCAATCTCTGATATAAAGTGATCATAACAGATAACTCATTAGGATATCTAAACAAAAATAAGTTAAGACTGAATCCAAGATTGTTCTTTGGCTTAGAGAATCCATCATAAGTCATTACATTTCAATATGTCTCAGGTCCAAGCCTGGTGTATAAGCAATTCAACATATTAAAATCATGGAAAAGCTCGTTATATCATCATTTCAGCATGTGTCAAGGTAAAACTTGGTGTATAAGCATTTTAGAAAATTTTAGGGTCAAGCCCGATATATCAGCATTTCAAAATATTTCAGGGTCAAGCCCATTATATCAGTATTTCAGCATAGTAAACAACACATGTAAATTACACTATTACATGGTTAACAAAATAAAGACTCATGTGGGCAATTAATATAATAAAAAACACATGTAATCTACAATATTACATGGTTAGCAATAATCAACTCATGTGGCACACTTTATTTATCAAGAAACACATGCAAATTAAACAATGGTATGCCTTTTTCATTAAATAACTCATGTGGGCAATTTTATAAAGAAATAAAAACATGTGAATTAAACTATCACAAAGCTTCAACATTTATTTTCTCACACATAAAAAAATTTAATTAACCAATTTTATCTTAAATTTCCCATAAAAGAGAAAAAAGGCATGCCTATCGGCATCCTAGGCCAAACGGTTAAAAAATGGTCATATGAGGGAAATGCACCCATAGGGTGGCCTTTAATCAAACCAAACAATCTCAAACATGCTAAAATTAACTTAATCAATCACCTAAACATCATTAGTTATTAACATGGGTAAAATTCTCAACCAAGAAACACCCTAAACATAGTTGTGTGACACTAAATCGTATGTAAACAACCCAAAATTTAATTAAAGGCACAAGACCACCTACCTAGTCCTCGTGTGACTCTCCTCGTCTAGCATCAGCCTCCAATTCAAGCTAGAACAAAGTAAAACTACAATAAAATGATAAACACTCAACCTTAAATAACTCAGTCATGAGATGGAATCTGAAATAACGTCTCCATAGTAATTTAGAGCATACTGATTGGGTTCCAATGATTCTAATGGTGATTTAATCAGATTCTAAATGGAGATTTTGGAGGATATTGAAGGTCTGGCACGGTTGTTTGTGAAACCCGGTGAGCCCCTTCTGACCAGAATGTTATAGGAGGGATATTACCTATTTTTTAGAAAACAAATACATGTATTTTATGTCCTTATACATGGTGTGTATATTATTTTACTATTCATTTAGTGGCTTTTTTATACTGAAATACTTTTTAGGACCTACCGACATGACTACACAATGTATACTAAGAAGTACATGGCATGTGGTTGTTTTCCCTCACTTTCTTCCTGACATGCCCATACACCTTGTATTCCCATCATACATAACCAAACTACATGGTGTGTACTTATGATTACATGGTGTGTAACCTTGAATCAGGTCATATGACAGTATGATTCTAGTATATGTATAGTTTTCCCTTGTTTTCTCAAAAACAACTCAAATGAAAAATAATAAAAGAAACTCATACTTCAAAGTAAGAACTAGGTTCTTAATACCCTTACTTAGCATCTAATCTAACTATTTCATATATTTCTATTTCCCAAGGTTATGGGGAAAGTTTTTATATAAGAAAATTCTAATAAAGCTACAATGTGAGAAGAAAATTGTGGTATATATTAAGTATCTTTCATGAAATATGTTTATTATGTATTTTTACTCTAAATACATTAAACATATACAACTTATAGGAATTTATTATTGTGATATTCATTGAATATTCATCTAAAATTATGTAATATTTATGTAAGTGGTGTTGAGGACAATATACATATACCTTCTGAGGTATTTATCTTGTTATTTTTTTAGTGTAATTGTTCGAGCTCAGTAGTTTTAGAGAAGGATCCAAAGGATTAGTTATCAAGATTTGGTTATTATTTTGTGAAAAAAAATAGTTCTAGAGTCATATTTAATATAATTGGTTGATTTATGATCTTAACTGTGATGTACCCTATTTCTGGTTTTTGGTTAGCTTCCAGCCTAAAAATAGTGATAGTGGTGCTATGGAAGAACCTCCACATGGTATATGACATTGAGATCAATTATCTCCCTATTGGAGGAATAATTTCCCACTAGGGAACTATTTAACCGTAGTTCCAGTGGTATGGGAGATAACAGTGATAGACCATACTATAAACCTCTTATATACTCACCATATTTAGCTATCTCCTATTCAATGTGGGCTACTTGTAGATAGAGTTATTATATGATGCGTGTGATGGAAAACTATAGTCAAGCATCAATGGGTGTAGTTTATAGTATGATTCATGTTTGTTCTTCATGAACCCTCATATTGGTCAGTGTTGGAATAAGCTAACCATCCTTAACCTTGTATTCAGGTGTTTAAAATTTAAGTTCAACACCAACCTAGACCCTGATTACTTAAATAATTCCCTTGGATAGGGAAATTAAGTCACTCAACCATTTTAGAGAGGGGATTCTTCCCTTGTTGGAAAAAAAATTATTTCAGAGAATTCATCATCACATAGAAGTGGTGTAGTAGTAACCACATTGGGAATGATGTGTTACTATTTACATAGTGTTGTGTGGTGATTGATGACCATGAAGTTGAGGTGGGTCCTTTTTTCTATTGTACATGAGACCGCCACTATAACATACCAATCTAGGAGCCACTAAACTGGTGCCCCTAGTTGGTGTAGCACATGAGATTAAGAACATATCCCCATATTCAAAATGTTACTAAGTAGAAGTAGGGTTCTAATGAAGCATGTGAGGAGACTATACCATTTTTACCAAAGTGAAATAAAAGTGAAAATCATATTAATCATCAATATGAAATAATAATACATAACCAAACATCACATATGACATTCCCAAACCAGGAAAGTACTAATAACCCAATACAGTAAAATATGACATTTCATGAGATTCTAATGTGTTGAAATAAAACCCAAATAATAAAATAAATTCAATCCCCAAAATGGGTCTTGACATCATGTCTAGTATCCTAATAAATTTTTCATATCAACTATCATATCATATATCTAACATAGGGACTTTTCACTTATTCTAACCTGTAAAAATGAAGCCTACTCAGGTACCCAATGATGGTCTGAGAAGGGTGTGAGTACAAGTCAGTAGGTCACCACCAACGCTTCTTACAACATTATCCAGTATAATAAAAGTGTATGTAGTAGTATAGTAAACAATAGAAAAAATTTATATAAAATAAACTACCTTATTTAAAATTATTTAAATTAACCAAATTTATTCTCAGTTCTAAGTGATACCCATACCCATAAAACATTTTTCATCCCATGTCAGTCATCTGAATCATATGTCATAGGGGTAACGGGTCAATATACAAGGAGCATCAGTTCAAGTATCCAACTATGATTTCAAACATCATGTCTGAATACCCAACCATGATGTGTATAGTCATTTCCATCATCCCAAACCTTGATATTGAACTCCATGTACATACCATTATACTCAGGAGCATTGGTCCATCCTAAAAGAATTTGATGCATCATGGAACCTGGAGCATTAGTCTAGCCCACCCAAGAGAAAGGGGAATCATTCCAACTTATCATTAGTTTAATCTCATAAATCCTTCAATTAATCCTTTGAAAACTTAATTCCCATGTTCAATGGAATGGAACACCCCATGGGTTACCATAAGTTTGGTCTAATCATCCTAAATGGATCTAATGGGATCTTGAGGGTCTAACACATCATTTAAACATCATTTTCATCATTTCCTAGAAAGGAAACCAAATGAACATTATAATAGCCCCATAAGAACAACCACATACACATGAATAAACATCAAGACTATGGGATATAACTTCTAGAACACCAACCTCAAGCTCATAGATAGTATCTTTTTTAAACATAACCCATGATCTAAGACCAAAAACCCCTCAATTCCCAATTTATTACTTTTATGGGGAAAACAAGGGTTTAGGTGCAATAAAGATAGAAAACTTTCAATAATGATTCTCTCGAAAAATAGAATAAATAGTAGTGGTAGACTCACATGTAAATTTTATTCACAACCAATAACTCTTTAAATGACAAAATATTGAAGGGTAAACTCCATTGGAAATATTGGGAGCCCTAGGCTCATTACCCTTGATCCTGGAGGAGTAAAGGGGATAAATAATTAGGTAAAAACCCATAAATATTGATGGGGGAATGGTAAAATCCCACACATTTATGAAGGTGCATAGTTTGGCTAAATGGTTGGCCAAACCATGCGCCAACCATGTGGAACCCTCTGTCCAAGAGGGGGCTAGACCACAAGGTTTCACTGGACCACCCACACTCTTTGAAAATCCATGTGGTGTCTATGCACTTACCTCTACCTAAGGGGGTCGGGTTGCATAGTTTTATAGGTTTATGGAACATGATTAGCACTAATCGAGTGTCAACCATGATCCCACCACATAATGGCCTCACTTACCCCTTTTTAGTGCCCCTAACACCCAAAACCCCCAAGACCTATTATACTCTTGAGAATAATTCCATTAAAAAATTTAAATTTGGTTAAAAAAAAATTTAAACAATAACATACCTCCCCATAAGTTCAGGATATTACAATCTCTCCACCTTATAAAAGCTTTTCCTCAAGCTGGTCTCTCATGCATCACTAAGCCTCCAAGTTAAAAGGTTTAGTCCACTATGAAAAATATTATTCCAACTACCAAGTTTCCTCTTGAACATTACCATACTTCCACAACACTAGAACTAATGGCACAGTCCTACCCTATAAAAATTTTCCACTTTAATCCATAATATGAACTAGATGCTCCTCAATGGAAGCATTATCCCCAAGGACCACATCATCAATATCAATCATATGAGCTATTTTGGGGCGATGTTTTTGAATTTTTAATACATGGAAAACATCATGCATGGTACTATACCACTATTAAAGATCCAACCAATACACTCTCTCTCTTATCCTCTCTAAAATCTCAAATAACCCCATATTCCTGGGTTCCAACTAGACTTTCCTCCATATCTAATGGTGATCCAATCTCAGTAACATCTAAAAGAACACATAGTTACCCACTATAAAATCAAGAGGTTTAAATCATCGATTAGTGTATGATTTATTTCTTATCTAGGACATATCCATATTCTTATAAATAACCATATTATTCTCTGATGTCTTTTGAACAAGAATTAGTCCTAAAAACTCTTATTACCCTCCTTCCATCCAATATAGGTGAGATCTACATGGACTACTATAGATCTCATTATATGGTTCCATCTAAATAGTCTCTTGATAACTACTATTATAGGATAAATCAATGAATGATAAGTTTTTCTCCCAAGATCCACTAAAGTATAGGACACATTACCTCAACATTTACTCTAATACCTAGATAATACATTTCAATTTTCTATCCATCTACGGGTGAAAATCCATACTCAAAAGCACCTCAGTACCAAGAACCTTATGAAAACCTTTCTAGAAACATGATTGAAAGCATAGATCATGATCTTAACTATGGTCAGAAGTACCCCCATGAAAACATACTACCTTCTAGACATACAAGTCACCCAACTGGTCAATGGTGAATTTTTCCCATATTTGAAAGAAATAAGCTACCTTTTTTAATCGATCCATAGTCACATAAACCACATTATTATTCTAAGTCATACTCAAGATACCTACCAAAAAATATATGGTAACATTATCTCATTTCCATTACATAATGATAAATAGTTATAGAATTCCATTAGGTCGTTGATGCTTGACGTTCACTAAATGATATGTGTTGTACTATGTCTTGAAACTACAAATATTTTTATTCATTCCTAGTCACAAATACTTCCTATAAAGATCATGTTACAATTTTTTCAAACCAGTATGCACCGACCACTTTGAGGAATTAACCTCACACATCATATCTTCTTGCATATAATTAGGCCTAAAAACACAACTAGGAACATAAATAATCTTGTCCTTATCAATAGTCTAATTGAATGGTGGTCCCCCACCTTCAAAAGTGTCTCTAAAAACCAGAAATTCTGAATCCCCATACTTACTCCTGCTAACATGGTTTAGTGGATATGACTCAATTGATGAGGACATGAGTGTCATATTATCATAATCCTCCTAAACACCTTTATGAATCTGGGAGAAAAAATACAACATATTCCACTCAAAACTAGACTCATGAACTTTATGATTCTATGTTTTCTGACTCAATTAATCCCCAACATTTTTTCCTTTCCCAATATATATTCTAGCTCAAAATCAAAATATTGCATGTACTCAACCCATTTTTAATACAAAATATTCAAATTGCACTGGTAAAATATATACTTAAGGCTCTTATGATATGTATTAATGAAAAACATCTCACCTAGAAGATAATTACAAAAACCTTTCAATGTATTCATCGCAATGGAAAACTTAAGACCTTGTATAGGAAAGTTCCATTCATACGAACTCAACTACCATTATCCATAAACCAAAACTCAATATCCTTTCATCAATACTACCCCAAGTACAATTTATGATGTGTTAAAAACATGGTATAATCCTTAACTAAATATGGTAATAACAATATCAGTGTATCGGTCAAATATTACTTTAGCACTTAGAAAGAAATATAACATGCTTGGGACCACTCAAACCATACACCCTTCTTGATCAAGCCTGAATGTGGCACTTCAGAGCAAGAAAAGTCTTTAATGAAACTTCGGTAGTAACTTGTTAAACCTAAAAATATTTGGATATCAAAAAAAATATTGGGTTTCTCCCAAGATATAACTATTTCAACTTCCTGGGGTCTATAGAATCACTTTCCTCCAATAAGATATGGCCCAAGAAATTTACCTTGTAAATATAGAAATGACACTTTGATAGATTGGAATATGACCAATTTTCTTTCAGTGTACTCAAGATGATGTCAAGATGTTGGGCATGGCCATCATGAGTTTATAAGTGCACCAAGATGTCATCCATAAAAAAATAAAAATAGATCTAGTTATGAGTGAATGATTTGGTTCATCAAATCTATAAACATAGTAGGTCCATTCATCATCCCAAAAGGCATCATGACATACTAATATAAACCATCCCTACTTCTGAAAGTATTCCATGGTATATTAGAAGGTGTCACCCTCAGTTGATGAAACCCTGAGCCCAAATCGATCTTGGATAACACATAATAATCTTTCAACTGATCAAAAAGATCATCGATATATAGAAGTGGATAATGGTTCTTAATATCCATTTGATTCAACTTTTGAAAATCAACATATTACCATAATTTTATGTTATCAATCTAAAAAAATTTAAATGCAACATGATGAAATATTGATGATAAATATTTATTCTCAAATATATCTAACCATGTTTTAATCTCTTTAAACATTTTTGGTTCAATTATATATAGAATAATGGAAACTGGCTCTACTCCAAGAACTAAATTAATCGTGAAATCAACTTTTATATTTGGTAGAAACCCAAAGAAATCATCATGAAGAACATCCTGAAACTAATCTAGTATAAGAGGGAAGACATAATGCTCTCCTATCCCAAAATCAATCATAATACTACCCACCTGGGTTGTGAGGACACTCAATTTCAGAAAAATTATCCCTATACATCCTATCCAAATTTCACACTCTCTATGATGGACATAAGTTTCTCCCTCAGGAGACATGAAACTCACTCCCCTTTGGTAAAAATCAATTTGATCCTAGTATGTAAAAAACCATTCCATCCCTAACATAATGTCAAAACCTAACATATCAATCATGTAAAAGACCCAAATGAGTGGATACCTACTAACCTCAAGGGAACACACCTTACATTGATAGATACCCTAAAATTACACCCCCAATTTCATATTGATCAACCTAACCCCAAACATATACTATACTACAAGAACCAAACCATTCACAAAACCAATAGATATAAAAGAGTTCAAGGATCCAATATCAAATAATGCACTAGAATGTGTATAAGATCTCAGAACTGTACCTGAACAATCAATATTCCAGCCTCACTACCAACATGTGCAAGATAAACTGCATGAAACTAGACTATCCCTCTACCATGGCCTCTATTTTGATCCCCCTAGGTTTCACTTCCTTAGTAATATGGGCACTCTAGTACTGAAGTTCCACATCACCCACCCTAATAGATATGTCCATTAAAACTCCAATTACCCCACTAATACAGGGTAGTAGTCCCCCTTTCATTTACCTACATCATTCGAGGTCATCCATCACTACCTCTCTATCATGGGTTCCTACAGAACCTCTATAAGTAACTCATACTCCAGCATGTTCATAATTCCACTAGTGGTTGTGGACACTAAACATGAATGTGGCCCAGTCTACTAAACTAATAGAATAGAACTTGATCACTACCTTATGACACTAATCCTTTCACTTGGCTATTCTATACACCACTACCCTGGTGTAAGTTCTCATAATGATTCTTCCTACGATAGGAAGTTTTACCACAAGATCACCAAATTGAACCCGTATACCCACCACTAGTATTGTCCTTCTAGCTCCCCTCAGAAATGATATCCTAATCAACAGCCTCATAAAACCTCTTAAAATGAAATATGGATACATGGGACTTTATCTCTCATCTAGTTGCATCCTAAAAATTTGTGGTTGTAGCTGCCTTATCTTCTATCTATGTTGGAGAAAAACAATTAAGATCAATGAAATTACTAGTATGATCCATCACTATCATACTTACCTATATTAAATTCATGAACTCTTTAGATTTAATTTTTCTCAGTGAATTTGGATATAATTTATCCAAGAAATTCTTTTGGATGTCTTTACAATATATTTCTTCTAACTTCTCATTCCAAGCTTAAATATTACACCAACACTTCACTAATACTAATAACATATAAGATCCCAACTAATTATCTTATAGGAAGGAGTCTCGATGTGATCCAGAATCATTTAGAGAGAGTCAATCCATAATTCAACTACCATGGGTCCACCCTCTCAAGAAATGTTTTAAGGGTGGTATAGCTAAAACTCTCTCTTTAGGTCAAACATACATAGCATATCCCTCCTTGGGTCTCTCTCCATAAACTATATAAAATGGGTGATGTTCTCATGGAACTTCTCTTCTCCCTAATACCTAGAACCAATAGGGTTTATTTCCCCACTATCATAGGATCATTTAAGTGATTTCCTCCAATAACCCAACTGATAAACATCATCATGGTGGAATCTCTCTATAGTTTCAAACACAAGTCTTAAAATACATAACATATAATTTGCACAATTTTTTCAACAAATAGCTCACTGCTAACTATAAAAACCCCACTCTGCATACATTGTACTAATAAATATAATTATATCTCTGTCAATACCCCCAACCATACATATCATGGTTCATAAACAACTTAGGGTAAACCAAATTTTAGTTTTCAACCTTCCTTTTGACATCATTTTGGAAAATTTACACTTTCAAAACAATTTCAAATTCTTTATTAGGCGCCATTTTAACCATTTCAGTTTATCAGTTTCAGTGTTAATAACTTCTTAACTTCATTATTAAGCACCATTTTCTTCAAAAATTAAGAAAACTCGAAATTATTTTTCACTTCCCACAACCTACAATAACCTTATTTTTTAGGAATTTTTATTATGATGCATGTCACATAAATTTTGAGTCCTTAAAATGATGAAAGCATATATAAACCTCATGCCATGCTGATACATGAATAAAATATCATAAAACAATCACATCACACAACTAGTGTATATCCCAAGGTGAAATAATTCCTAGTTTTAGTATTAAACATGAATAGCAATAATCCCACCTTGGGAACATGAGTTTTCCCCTGCACATGGGTTAGCCAATACCATGCACAAGATACCAACACTGACTAGACTCCTATATAAAATTCCCAAAAAAATAAATCAATAGAAATGAAAAACACTCTTATACCACTTTGTAGCATCTCTTCTTAGTTTTCACTAAACTGGTTTCCCAAGCTGATGGTCCACATGATCTCATGAATTCCTCCCTATACATCAGAGGTTACGACATTGCATCGATTGTCTAATGAAACATGTGGGGAGACTATAACCACTTTACCATATTGAAACAAATCATAAATCACAATAAACATCAACATGCATGCATAATACATAACCAAGCATCAAATACCATAATCCCAAAATGGGGAAGTATTAACAACCCAATACAGTAAAATATTACATGTCATGATAGCCTAAAGTACTAAAAGAAAACCAAAATTAGACACTAAAGAAAATCCCCAAAATGGGTCCAAATATTTTGTATAGTCCACTTATCAATTCTCTATACTAACTCCCATATCATTTATCTAACATATGAACATATCATATATCCTGACCTACAACCATGACATCTACTAGGGTACCAAATGGAGGCTCAATCAAGGTGTGATTAAAAATATGTAGGCCACCACCAATGTTGAATACAACATTATCTAGTCCAATAACAGTGCATGAATAAGTACAATAAAAAATATACAAATGTTATATTATCCAAGTTTCTTTACATAACATTTTTTAAATTAACCACATTTTTTATTAGTTCCAAGTGATACCCATATTCATTAAACATGATTTAGCCCATGTCGGGTATCTAAACCATATGCCATAGGGGTCGTAGGTCAACACACAAGGAGAATCAGTCCAAGTATCCAACCCGGATTCAAAATGGAATGTCTAAACATCCCGACCATGATGTGTAACATCATTTCCATCATCCCAAACCATGATATGGAATTCCATGCCCATACCCTTATAGTCATGAGAATCGGTCCATCCTCTAAAACTATGATGTATCAGGGTGCTTGGAGCATCAGTTTTTTACACCAAAGGGATAGAATCATGATTCCAACACACTAACCAACCATTAGTCAAATTATTAAAGGTTATCATTAGTTTACACTTATCACACAATAAGAACAAGGTTACACCTTTTTAGTTTATCACAATTCCAAGGTTTATTACATTAAACATGTTCTCAGTTACCATAGAATCCTATTTTTTTCCATTTAAGGATAATATCACCATTCATTAACCCTTTAAATCCAATTAACCACACAGGAATTTCCCTTTAACCATTCATCACATTTACCCATTTAAAATCCATAAATCATTTAACTCTTAAGAGTTAATCCAAACACCCCATTATTCCATGTTGACATGCTAAGAAAAATTATCATTGGATTTAAACTAATCCATGATTCTTATACATGGATATTAAATATTTCTATATGAATATTCATTACATTATACAAACACACTCCTGGGGACCGTAATCATTTAATGTCTTTCTAAACAAGGAACAAAATCTTCTTAATTCATGAAATATATTCAATGTATCCCATAAATATATTACTCTTTAGTACTCCTACTTCATACCATTATTCACAACCTAAGGAAAGGAAACATAGTAAAGGGGTGATTTGAGATGCTCAGTAAGGATTAAAAAAAAGATACATTTTCATAACATGAATATAAGGGTATGATAACATTAGAATAGCATTTTAAATCCATACACAGTAAATCAAATTTCATAATCCTATGTCATTTAATAAATATCTATAGTTTCTAAAACATGAATCATAAGATAATAAAAGAACAATATCTATAACAAAAAAAACATTATCATAAGATATAGAAGTGTGACCTACACATAAGCATAGAAAATAATTTCCTTAGTGGTCAAGACACATTTTAAAAAAACATATAAGGGGACTCTATTGAAGGATACACCTATTAGGTGGTAAACACCATTATAACCAGTGGAAAACCTTTCCTCATAGTGGAATGGGTTCGCTCCCAAAACTATCATAGTAGAAAAAGTCCCTTAATAAACAGAGTTTGCTCCCAATTCCAATACTTTCTATCTCATGAGATATAAAAATTTACCTAATTCTTTAGATGGAGATATACATCCCATCCATATTTGGTTATAATATAACCACTATCCTTGGTTATAACGTAACCATCATCCTTGGTTATAACATAATCACTTTTGTATAATGAAAAACATACATATTTGTTCCAAAAGATCATAAAACATTCATCATATCATAACCCATGAAATGAAAAAAGTTTCATAAAAATTTCATCATATCAAAACCTATGGAAAATACGTAGCTTTCATAATGATTTAATCATTTAATTATTACATAACCCATGAAAAGAAGTGGGTTTCGTAAGAGTTATATCATGGTACAAACCATGGAATAGAAATGGGTTTCATAAACATCTTGTAATAATAAAAATAAAAAATTCATAGAAAGGATAAGAATTTTATCCTTGGTTCATATCCATATTAATGCATAAACTATATCAAAATATGTCATATTAGATGGAAAATTATTTTGAAATATCAAATGCAACATTAATTAAGAAAAACTACCTTTTTTAAAATATATTTTTAAAACATAAAACATTTCCAAAATCCCTTTCTATGAAAATATCTTTGAAAACATGTAAATAAATATTGAAAAATAATTTAAAACATTTCTTAAGGAAAATAAAATTTTATTTCAAATCATTTATAAAACAGAAAAACATTTTGAAAATTCATTTCTTTGTAAATAGACATAAAATATTATAAAGTAATTTTTAAAAATCCTTTAAAGAATTTCTTAAAGAAAATATCATTACTTCTCTGAAAAATACTTTTTCTAAAACATAAATCATTTTTAAAATCCTTTTATTTGAAAATAAACTTGAAAACTTATAAAGGAAGCTTCAAAGTAAATAATGGTCATTATGATGGGAAGTTTCATTCACATCATACTTGTAAAGATAAATATTTATTTCAAATTTTAAGTAAAATAAAAATGGAAATTTTCTATAAATAGAAATAAATATTCCTTTTGTTTTTTTATAAACCACAAAAATTGGTAAAAAATTATTTTAAAAATCATAGGATAATAATAAAACATTTTTAGAAAACATTTTTTAAAAGAAAAAAGATTTCCAACCGAAGAGAGAATAAAATGGTACTATTAATTTAAAATAACATGAATAACCATAAAAGAATAAAATTCATGAATTTATTGAGATATGGTTCACAATATTTTATAATTAGAAACATAATCATAAAAAATCTTGATAAATTATGAGATTGTAACACAAAATTATTACCGATTTGGTAACTTTGAATCATAATCCCCATGATGGAATAAAATAAAATAGAACTTAAAATATCATTAGGATAAATAAATTAACTATGATATATGTAAATAGTTATTTATATACACCATGTGAAAGAATATAGGTGCATAACATAACGTACATCTCAAAGAAGGAAAATTGGGAGAATAGTACCATCCCACTTTGGTAACTTTTGGACCATAAACCCAATGAAAGAGTGATCCTTAAATGGAAATTAAAATCCCCATAATTTTTAAGAGAATCATCATAAAACAAATTCATAGTAATTATGTACATCACATAGAAAAAATAGGTGATGAATATAGCATGTTTCTCACAAAAGTAAAAAAGAGAGACAGAAATCCCTTGCCGTAAGTCTCAACATCCTTCACACAAATTATAAACTGTGTCATAATAAATATAAGTTTATTATTAACCTATTAATGAAATATAATTATATATATAATACTATATATGGTTTTCTTATGACCTTTTATTACCCGTTTATTAATTATTCTAAGTTAATTTCATGTTTCAGGCAACAACTGCTTTGTTATTATGGTATGTTTTGTCTATTTATATTTGATCTACTAAATTTTATCAATGGTTGATCATATCATAAAAATTTTACCCTGATATAAATATCATATATATTCAGTATATATGTATTTTTATTAATTCATGAAATTTAGTTGATAAAAAATTAAATACGGCAAATCATTTTTTTCATTATCAGAAGCTAGTTAATGGGTTCCGGTACCCCGAACTAGTTTAAGGAAAACCGGAAACCATACAAGAAAATCCCAACCTTCATACAGAATCCAGTGAAATTCAAATTTCAAAATCAAACTAATCACATTCCACCGTACACCATGTGCCCCACCTCGATTCGTGATCCCATCATCACGTGTCACCAACCTTGCAGGTCATCGGAGAGGTCGACGGAAACCTGGAGATCGTCGCCGGAACAACCGGACAGACCACCATTTTCATCGCATCCACAGGAGGATAAAATATCAACTGATCTCCTAACCTTTCACCATTCCAACATCACCATGTTGGGAGAGCCTGCCAGAATCCCCCTCGGCGTCATCATCAGCATCACAACCCCTCAGCTGTTCATTCATTCGCAAAACCAAAAAAACCACTCAAACCATAAAACCACGTAGACTGTCACGGTTAACACCTTCACTACCTCATAGAAATCAAAACTCCAAATCCATCAGAAATAAAACATAATTAAACTCCACCCCGCCATAACATGAGAGGAAATGATAAAAAACCTAATTCGAACTAGAAGAAATCAGATCAAAGAAATCAAAATAGGTTTCACCAAAAACCGAATCAAACTGCGCAATAACGTCACCGCAAGCACCACCCTGTTTCTGAAGATCCTGCCGCCACTGACCCAAATGACCGCATCAGACACAACGAAACCCCCACGCACTCACCTGAGAAGATTTGGAACTCCACAAATTGCCGACGCATGAGCGCGACCTTCAAACACTGGGAAACACACCGTAGGACAACAGCGAGCTGCCGAGAACAAAAATAATTCAAATTCGATGGGTAGAGGATGAAATAAATTTAAAACACAACGTTACCTCTTGTTTTGGTATCCTTCTAAGGTTTGAACTATAAGCCTTCCAAGGATAGATTAAATTCAAAAAAATCTTATAGGGTGAGGGGATGGAAATTGGTAAAATATTTAGGTATATCTTGTCCAAAAAAAGTTTTTGATGATGTAAAAAGGATAGGGTAGGGTGGCCTTTTAAAAGTGTGGGATAGGACACATGTGGTATTTATGAAAATAATTGAGTGCTCGCACATTTTTCATATATCATAAGGGTAAAAAATAGGAAATTATAGAACCTTATAGGTTTAATGGCCTAAATATATCCATGAAATAGTTTTTTTGGAAAATTTATAGTTCATTTCTATCCTTAATTTTATGTGTAACCCCCCAATAAACCCATTTTTACCTTAGTTGTAGTAATTAATTTTTACACCATTCACTGTTTATTTTTTTCAAAAACGAATTTGACCTAATTATAAAATATAAATTAGGATTATTCAAAATATAAAATCAATTTTTTTCAAATTTAATTCACATAATTAGATAATTTTAATTTAAAATAAATCTCATAGCTGCGATGAGAAATCATGTTTTAAAATATAAAATGTTCAAAAGTTTACAAAGTTTCTATATATAAATTTAATATGAAATTGATTCTAATGACCTAAATCATATTAATTTATATATAATTGAACTAATATTTGGTCAAAAACAATTTAAAATATGATTTAACTTTTTAAATATGTTAAACGAAGATTAATTTTTCAATTAAAATTCATTATTTCACATTATTCATCAAAAAATAATTTTTTCATAAAATTATCAAAACATCACACTAATATAATTTTTACATGATTATTTATAAAATGAAGTTTATTTTTTAAAATATATTTTCTGAAATTTTCAAAAATTAAATTTAAAACAAAACCCATATATCTGATGAGATTATGGGGTTTCGAGAAATGTATTCATTTAAGAAAAAGATAATTTTATATTAACTATATATCTAATAATAATAATTTTATAAATATTTTTTTAAATTTATTAATGTATATTATATTAATTTAATTTAAAAATTTATCATGAGGGGTTAGTTTAATTAATTGAAATGGATAAATATTATCCACTTTAAAACACTTTTAGAAAAACCCTCTTTTAAACCCCAAAAATAATATTATACTGAAATATAGTATAAATCTGATTAAAAATTTATTAAGTGGATTAATTATTACTAAATAATAATTATGTTACATTAAAACATAATAAAGAATTTAAATTACATAATATTTTGAAAAATAAATGGTATTTTTAGAAGAATCATCATTTTTTACTATTCATTGATAAATCAATATTTTCCAAAAAAACCCAAAATTTCACTATAAGTTAATTTTGATATTATGATTCCAAATATTTAGTTTATTTTAATAAATTTTTACCTAAAATATCTATAAATTACTTATAATTTTTTCTCATTAAAATAAATAAAAATAATTTTTTGAATAAATATTTTTAAAGAATATGATTACATTACTAAAAATTATTTTATTATTTACTAAGAATATATAAATTAATTTATATTGACTAGGAAACAAATATGTAAATTTCATATAGTATTTTATACTATTAACACCATCCTATTTAATAGATTGGTTGTGGTGGTCATATAATACTATTTTATGGTTTTTTTAAGCTGAGTGTCACATTTCATTCATGTTATCATTATTTCAAGTAAAGAAAGATAAACTCAGTGTTGCATGTAACGCAAGACAAACTCATTTTTGTGTGTAGAACAATATAAACTCCATATTTCATATAATGTAAAAATAGAAAATATAAAATTTATTTGAAAAAAAAACATTACAAGATATCATGGTGTCACATTTTACCCCTCTTAAAATGAATCCCCCATCGAAATTTGTATCAATCATACAAGGTTTAAAATTTAAAAATTCATTCATAGAAAACCACATCGTATAGATGAATAATAAAACTACCCTTAAAAGGGAAAGTTGAAAACATGATGGTAACCTAAAGTAACTCATAAATAGGTTTCCACATATGAGAACATTAGTGGGAAGCGAGGATTTGGACATGGAAGAAAAGAATAAATAATTATAGAGAGTGATTGAGATCATTGATCACAAGAACGTGGGTGATATGAATAAGGTTAAAAACCAAAAAACTATAACAGAAATTGGAATGAAAAAGGTTATTTATATCATCAAAAATGTAAATAATAAGAAAAAAATTTATATTAATATATTTTTCCAAAAGTTGAATAATTGTAATGAGAATATATATTTACTTGATTTAATTCATTTTCATATGAATAATATCACATTTTTTTTATGTCTTGATCAATTTACACATTATCTATTACTCTAAGAAGTGAAATTGAATTTGATATTCCTAAAGTACTAACAAATCATAATATCAATATATGGAATTATAATTAATTCAATATATTTTATTTATCATCATAATAAAATGGTTAGCATAGGTTATCAAATATTCATAAATATTCATATGTGAAAATAATACATTATTCTCTAAAACCTCATTCAATGTTCAACATAATCCATTCATAAATGGTTAACCTTATGACCCTTACAAAAGATTGAAATCCAAAACTTTAGAAAGAAGGTCATCAAATTTATGAAATGAAATTATCATTCATCCCCCAAATATTATGAAATAGTTCTTCATTGAAACATACCTAACATGTGAATACGTTCATATTTTGTTCTATTGGAACCAGAATTACCATAAAGATCTATTTTAAAACATATATACTTCATTATTCCTTTAATAAAACAATTATTATTGTATATATTCCCTAAATCCAAAAAATATGTAAAAGCCATCAATGATATCATAAACCACTTTAATAATAAAACATTATTAAGTTATAAGAAAATTAGTCGAATAAATCACCTCTTTATCCAAACATCATTATCTCAGTATTCAAAACATATTAAGTGTTATCTGGAAAATACTGTATTTCTATTAAATCAATTTTCAAGTACATCATAATAATTCAACATATTCTTTCAAATACTCATCAAAAAACATATAATAAAAAATAATTATATATTTCATGTTTTATATAACATAATATTCTAATACATAAATACTTTACTCACCACACTTCATTCTCAAACCATTAACTATGCTTAATTATATTATTCCTTAATACCACATTCCTTTCGTATGTTATTTATAGTCTCTTCATCATTTGAAATATAACTATTACTCATATAATCTTGCTGATTTTTATCACGATCTTTCCCCTTAGGACATCAATTTTCATAATGCACATACCTTCCACATTTAAAAGCATTAAGAATTTGATGATATCTTAGGGAGAAAACTATTTCTATCCATTAAGTTAGATAACCTTTTTATTTCAACATTGTAGTTACATAATTTGTGTCCTTTTTTCCCATAGTCAAAAAATCTTCTCATTCCACTAAGACATCCACTTCGGTGTTTCTTCCCACATTATCATCACTTTGGAAACTGAGTCTTCTTTCCTTTATTTTTTCCACTACATAAACTCTTATTAAACTCTTTCTTTATCTTCTATAGTGTTTCGGAGATTTGGTTGAGTTGAAAGTGGTTAATCATGTTCCATCAAAACTGATTAGGAATAATCATAATGTCCTTTACTTGATTCATCATCCCATTTAGATCCTCATAAGAAAATTTTCCATCACATTCAATGTTAACCCAGTTCTTTATGGTTACCTACATTGACTAAAAACAACAAATATGGTGTGAATAAAACAAATAATTGTGTAAAAACACATAATCATGAAAAAAAATCACATATAAGATGTCTAAATCCTAACACCTTCTATGAAAATTTAGGTTTATCCTAGGTCATCCATAGTCATCATCTATTTACAAACTTTGTTCTATTTCATAAATATTTTTTTAATTTACAAAGCATATTCCTCATAAGTGTTAGAATATGTGTGCATCAAGGACCATTTTTATGTACCAGTTCCTAATCGAGTCTAGCTCAATACAATTTTTCCAGGGTTTTTACCCCAAGATATATCTATGCGAGAGACACATTAAATTGTTGTATCCAAAAAGGGATGTAATTTCATAGAAACCACTTGCTCTATCCTTTACCAATATTCAAGTACATTTTAATATACTTGGATTCATCCCTAGACTTATCCTTAGAGACATCCCTAGACATATCCTTTGAAATATGATGAGGGATCTCACTAAAGTTTTCTCATCATAGTTTCCAAAGGCTAACTTAACCTTTACATTGATACCAACTATAGCAACCCAAGATTCTCATACATAGATAATATATCTTTTTCAATGAATATTCATTACATTATAAAAATAGACACCTGAGGACCATAATAGTTTAGTGTCTTTTGAAACATGGAACACAATATTCCTAATTCATGAAATGTATTCAATGTCTCCCATTAAGATCTCCCCCTTTATTACTCTTTCTTAAAACCTTCCTTAATAACAAGGGGAAATGAAACATAAGAAAGGGATGAGATTATATTCTCAGAAAGGGTAAAAAAGAAAATTCATATTCTTGGCATAAACATAAGGGTATGATAACATGATCATAAAATTTGAAAAACATTCCCTTCATATAAAAGATCATAATACTGATTCATGGAATAAATATTGGTAGTTCATAATATATGAATCATAAGATAACAAAAGAAATTATGTCATGAAAGAATAACATTGGCTTATGACATAGAAGTGTGACATAAACATAATCATATAAAATCATTTCCTTAATGGTCAAGGCTCATTGAAAAAAAGTATAAGGTAACTCTATGGTTGACTACACCTCCAGGGAAGGACCCACCACCATCCCTAGTGGAATATCTTTCCTCATAATGGAACAGTTTCACTACCTAAACCATTATAGTAGACAAAGTCCCATATAAGACTTAATTCAATCCCCATTCAATTCATATCTATCTCATGAGATATAAGTATTCACCCAATGCATTGGAGGGACATATATGTCCCACCTATCATTGGTTATAATGTAACCACCATACTTTGTTATAATATAACCATCATCCTTTATTATAATGAAACCACTATAACATAATGAAAATCAGACATATTTGTTCTACAATATCATAAAAAATTCATCATATCATAAACCATGAAATGAAATGGGCTTCATAAACATTTCACCATATCATAAATTGTGGAAAAGAGGCCTGATTCATAATAATTTCATCATTTAACAATATAATGACTCAAGAAAATTAGTGGGTTTCATAATAGTTTTTTCATGGTATAACTCAAAGAAGTGAAACAAGTTTCATAAACATATTTTTGTCATAAACATAAATCGTTATGAGAAAAAATAAGAATGGGATCCTTAGTTAATATCCCCAGTAAAGAATATATTATATGAAAGTATTTCATCTTATATGGAGATGGATTTTTAAAGATCACATGAAACATTTTTTAATTAAAATAACCATTTTTAAACTATCTTTTTAAAACATAAAACATTTGTAAAATAATTTAATTTAAAAATATCACTGAAAACATGAAATGAAAGATTTAAAAATAATTTAAAAAATTTTTAGGAAAATAATTTTTTACTAAAAATCGTTTTTGAAACATAAAACCATTTTGAAAATTCATTTCATTGAAAATAACCTTGAAATCTTGTATAGGAATCCTTAAAAAACATTTAAAACATTTCTTAAAGAAAATATACTTTCAACTTCGAAAAAAACTTTTTTTGAAACACAAAAACATTTTGAAAATACATTTATTTAAAATAAATATGAAACATTATAAATTAATATTCATCGAAAATAATGGTCATGGAAATGGAAAGTTTCATTCATGTCATATATGTTTAAATAAATATTTTCTTCACATTTTCAGTAAAATTATAATAGGCATTGTTTGGAAAATAACATGAAGATTCTATTCTAATTTTTAAAAAAAATCAAACAAGTGTAAAAAAAAATTAAAATCTTTTCATAAGATTAAAAAAATTAAAAAATTATTAGAAGACATGGTTTTTGGAAGAAAATGGACTTCTGACCGAAGAGAGAAATAAAGTTGGATTTTATTAAAAATCATTTCTCAACTGTTTTAAGTAAAAAATAGTACAAAATGGTAATATTACTTGAAAATTCCATTAATAAATTTATTAGAATAAATTTAATGCATTTATTGACATTTGGATCATAATATTTTATCATCAGAAACATAATAAAAAAAATTACCGATAAATGATGAGATTGTAACATAAAATCATTACCACATTGGTAAATTTTAATAAGAACCATGATGAAGGAATAAAATAAAATTAAACCTAAAATATAATTATTTTAATTAAAATCATGATATTACATCTCAAATAGGTTTTATATACACCTAGTGAATGAATATAGGTGCATAACATAATGTACGTCTCAAAGAAGGTAAATTAAGAAAAAAGTATCTTACCGATTTGGTAACTTTTCAACTGTAAACCCAAAAAAAGATATATAATTAAATGGATATTAAAATAGACATAATTTTTAGAATAATTATAATATAATATATTCATTGAAAGTATATACACCATATGAAATAGTGATGTGTTGAATACAGCATTTTTCTTTCAAAAGTAAAAAGTGAGATGAAAATCCCTTACTATAAGTCTTGACATATTTTGAACTCATTAAAAACTTCTATATAATACATATAAGTTTATTATAAATATATTATATAACTATAATTATATATATCATACTATATATTTTTTCTTATTACATTTTATTACCTTTTTATTAACAATTCCAAGTGAAAGTCATGTTTTGGGAAATAATTGCTCAATTTTTCTTGTAAGTTCAATCTGTTTATTTCTGGTCCTTTTCATTTTTTCATGCTTTCATAATATAATTAATTTTAAACATTATATAAATATAATATATATTCATTATATATTTATTTATTATAATTCATGAAATTTGGTGATAGAAAATTAAATACACTATTGATGGGAACGGTAGGTTATGTGTATGCATCTACATTGTTTCCATTTTCTTGACTAATGTAAAGAAAAAAAATAAAATGATATGTTATAATTATAGAATAATTTTTATGTAATATATATCACATATTTTCATTAAACCAATCCTTAATATATTTCATTTAAAGTGTGAACAAATTACATCACTTCACGAGGCGGTAGTCTGTCGTACACACGAGCAATGTTATCGTATTCCTACAAAGTAGAAAGAAAGATGTTATGTGTGATATAATAATTAAATAAGAAAAATAATATCATAATTATTATATAAAAAAATAAATCCATGATTATTTCCAACCATGAGAGGTGGTAATGGAAAAATGAATGACATCAGTTCGCGAGATGGTAGTCCACCAAACACACAAATGATAATTTTGTAACCCCTTTGATGAATATGGAGATGGTATTAGGTTATTTCATTAAGGAAAAAATATAATTATATTGAAGACAATTATTTTTTTTATATAATAATTTTATAATAATAATTTAATGGGGTGGAGTATGAAATAAAACAAAAACCCTCATTGATGAATGTTATATCTTTTTCGGTTATCCTACTTAGGTTTTCAATATAATCCTTACTAGGATGGATTTATATTCAATATAAGGATTCTAAGATGAGTTATAGGAAATTTTAAAGAGATTTTGTCATGTATTTTCTTATAATAAAGGAATTGAAGGTTTGAATAAGAGATGATATGGGGTGGCCTTTCATAAGTGGGGGAGAGGACACGATCTATATTTTTGAAAAGTATTGAGTGATCCCACCTTTTTCATATGTCATAACGGTATAAAATGATAAATTATAGAATATAATAGGTTTAATGGTATAAATATTTTCATAAAATAGTTATTATACATGTTTATAGTTCATTTTTATCCTTATCTTTTTAATTTACCTCTTGTAAACTCGTTTTTACCTTAACTGTGATAATTAATTTTTAATACATTCACTATTAATCTTCATAAAACATTAAGTTAAAAGTATTAGAAAATATAAATTATTATTATTCCAAATATTTAAACCATTTATCCATATTCCATTAACATAATTTGAAAATTTTAATTTAAAATTAATCTCGCAGACATGATAAGAAAGCGGGTTTTTAAAGAGAAAATGTTCAAAAGTTTACAAAAAATTTATATATCATTTCAATGATAAAATGATTAAAATGAAATAAATTTTATTAGTGGATTTATATATGAACTAATTTTACTTAAAATCCAACCTTAAATATAATTTTACTTTATAAATAAGTTGATGGGAAGGGCAGTTTTCAATTAAAATTCGGTGATTTTCACTATTCATCAAAATATTAATCTTTTTAGAAAATTATTAAAAATTAACCCTAATATAATTTAGAAATTTTGATTTAAAAAATAATTTTATTTTGTTAAATAACTTTTCTATAAGTTTACTAAATTAAATTTAAAACAAAACCCACAAATATAATGAAAAGGTGATTTTTCGAGAACTATATTTTTTTAAGCACAAGTTGATTTTATATTAACTATATGCATAATAATAATAATTTTATTAACCTTAATTAAAATTTATTTATTTATAATATATAAATTTTATTTAAAATTTAATCATTAGGGATTATTTTTATTAATTAAAATGGATAATGATTATACACTTTAAAACAATCTAAAAATAAACTTTTACTAAAATATTCATTAAAGTTGATGAAAAAGTAATTAAGTGTATTAAATATTACTAAATAATACTTATTTCACATTAAAAAATAATTGTGAAATTAAATTACTTAATTTATTTATAATAAATTATAGTTTTAAAAGAATTTAAAATTTTCACTATTCACTATAATATCAAAAAATTTCAAAAAATCCCAAAATTTTAGCATAAGTTAATTTGGATATTATGATTCCAAATATTAAGTTCATTTTATTAAATAAATTTTATAAAATCACTATAAATTACTTATAACATTTTCACATAAAAATTAATGAAAATAATTTTTAAAGAAATCTTTTTTAAGGATATAATTACTTTACTAAAAAGGGATTGGTTAATTACTAAGAATTTATAAATAAATTTATATTGAGTAATGAATTTATATTTATATTTTATGAATTATTTTATAGTATTAATACCTTCCTGTTTAACTGATAGGTTATAATGGTCATATAATACTATTTCTTGGTTCCCTGAAGCTCGGTTTCATGTGACATGCATGCTACTGTTATTGAGTGAAACATAAGATAAAATTGGTGTTTCATGTAATGCAAGAAAAACTTAGTATTATATGTGACAAAAGATAAACTATATATATCATATACTAAAAAATATAGAAAATATTAAATTTAATTGAAAAAGATTTCACAAAATCTCATGATGTTATAGAATTAATCTTGTAAACCCCTCAATTCATCATTTAACAACTCAATTCCCATGTTCAAGGGAACGGAACACCCCATGAGTGATAATAGATCTATAATAATCATCCTCAATGTATTCGGTGATATCAGGATGGGTCTAGCACATACTTTCAACACCCACATAATCATTTCCTACCAAGTAAATGAAATTCGTAACATTATAACACCACAAGAACATCCAAATACACATAATTAAATTTAAATACTATGGTAAATAACATGGAGACCACCTATCTCATGCTCAAATATAATCACTCATTTAAACATGACCCTTGATTCTATACAAAACAACCCTAAATACCCAATCTAAGAATCTGGTGGAAAATATGGGTTTAAGGATTTAGAAGGTGATAAATCATTCCACCGGGATTCCATAATAAAATATAATAAGGTGGAGTGGTAGACTCACCCAGATCTTCAATTCACAAAAAAAATTGCTTCATAAGAAAAAATATTGGGGGATAATCACCACTTTTAATAATAGGAAATCTTGGTCTATAAACCTAGATGATGGAGGATAAAATGAGATGAAAATCAATTATAGACTCATATAGCCAAAGGGGGAATTTCTTTAAAATCCCTCACTTTTAAAAAGTCGCATGGTTTAGACACATGGTTGGCTAAACCATGCACTAACCGTGTTTAAACCTCTATCTTAGTGTGGTATAGGTTTCATGGTTTGGTTGGGCCATCAGTATTGTTTTACAAAACATGTGGTGGTCATGATCCTACCTCTTACCTAGGAGTTTAATCTATAAATTTTCCTAAGACACGGTGCATGGTTAGTACTAATTGTGTTCCAATCATCTTCCCATCATATAATGTCCTCTCTTTCCCCTTTTCCAAGCCCCTAACCCCTAGAACACACTTGAGACTTTCAATACTCTCAGTAATCATTACATTAACCATTTTAAAGGGGTTAAAACAAAATTTAAATAGGTATGTACCTCCCCATAAGGTCAGGATCTTACATACTTTAGTTTGTAAAGTAGGTCCAACACATTATAAGTTAGTATTAACTACCTATTCTATGATTATAATTTCATCATGTGTTACATGCCCTGGATGAAGAATTGCTTGTTATGAATGTGTATGAATGCTTGGACCATATATAAGGGTAACCTATGGTTGAACATCATAGAAATGATAATGTATTAATTAGCATTCATTCTAGGGATGGTCAAATGTAATTAAGTGGTATGATGAGAACCCATATGGAATTTATATTCATGTAGACTGAAACCTTCTAGGAATTGGTTTTTCTAAGAACATATTGGGTATGGGGGGAATTTCTCAAGCCTTTTCATGGGAGTTATATTTGTGTAGTAAACTCTCATAGTATAAAACATAGATTAATGGGATTAATTTTGTCTTTATGAAATTAAAAACATATCTTTTTGTGAGGTCGTATTAGTGAAATAGAGGAATAGTTATTGATGATTATAATAGTGTATGTTGTGTTTTGATGTTATAGGTGGTTCTTAAATAGCTAGTTTCAGGGATATTGTTTCTTTCATATAGAGGGATTCATAGCTCATAATTTATTAATGATAAGTGTCCCTAATTCATTAATTGTGTGAGATAATCTCATAGTGATAAAGTTTCCTTATGGTCCAATATAACTAAACATTCTCAAGAGATAGAGTTAAGGGTTTTTATGAAGTTGGGGAGAATATCCACCACTTTCTCATGTGTATAATGCATTTTTAATTGTTTTAGTGTATATTAACATGGTAATACAACTTTTTGACTAATATATTAGAGTGAAACCCTTAATAAGGAATATCCTATACATATTTATTTATTTAATCATTTCATAGAAGCTCCTACCATCTAGTGGTGGAAGAAATTTTTTAGAAGTTTGTGTATTTTTGTCGCTCAGTAAGGTGTTTTCATGGTGTCTGGAGCTGATAAAGTTTGGTAATCTGAATATTTAAAACCATTTACTTGGTATAGTGAAAAATTGGTCCACCCAAAGGTATTTTTTATAGTGTTGAGTGGTTGAAAAATTATTGCTTGGTTTTAATGGTTCTATTTTGTAGCTTTTAACAAAGATTGATGATAAATTAACTAGGAAATCATCATCCATGATTATGAAACACGGTGTGGATTTGTATCTAGATGAAATACTCCCATGAATTTTTCAATTGGATAAAAATATCCTATATCACATTTATGCAATGTTCTACTTCCATTAGTGTTCATTCCTTATGGTTAGGTGATAATAGATGAACTAAACTTGAATCATGGGAGATTCCTACTTAAAAATACTTCCAATGTTAATGTGGATTTTTGGGAAGCTCTTAATATTTTGTACATCATGGAATATTTTTCCTTATTTAAAAACAACATAGAATCCTCTTTAAAAGGGGAGAGTTGGGTTCTCTCACTAATGATAACCCATTTGGCTGGACTTTTTTGGATGCGTATCAATTGATCATAGTTTAGTTTCATTCAATATGGTGGTATAAATTTGTGATGAGAAAATTTTTGGGTGTTGATTATTTGAAAAGCATACATGGATAGAAGTTTATTTCTTAAATGGTCCAACTTAAGATAAGATGGAGAATATGACATCAATGATGAGAATAGGGGTTCCCTTATTATATGGTGGTGTACCAAGATCACTTAGGGGTGGACCCCCAAATAAGAAGGAGTTTCATGTGAGGTTGGATTGTTTTTACATGAAGAATCATTAGTTTTCTGGTTTAGTAGCTCCAATTATTTCTATATTGGGGATGAATAAGTTTTATAGTGGATAAAATCTAGAGACCTGAGTTATTTTCCTAAATAATACATATCTCTATTTTATGTTTTAGATTCTATGACCTCTCTAGGTGTAAAATAGTAAAATCACTTTATAAAAAGAACTTGTAAAAATTATGTAATGGTCTCATTGATTCTAGGGTGTGAGGTTTAACCCGATACTAATAAATCATGGAATTATGATTGTGGTGGAACCTTGAGAAAAATATGTTATGTATAAAAAGAATTATTTTTATGTGAAACCCATATATCTATTGAATTTATTGTTTTGTGGTAAAAAATCATGGTAGAGTTTGAATGTGGGTTTTACCCTAGGTCCACGGTATGTTTTTTTTTTCAAATTGGGTCCTATAATGATTTGTAGTCATGGGAATGTTAAAATTAAATAATAAAACAATAAAATTTTAAAAAAAATAGATTTTAACCTATTTAATCCTCTATTTAATACATTCTTAGGAAAATAACTCTATATAATAGAAAATCACTTAGATATTTGAGATGATTATTTAAGAGAGGATTTAGGGGATTGATTTAGGAGAATTTGGTGGATCGATGATGCATTCTTTAGAAACACCAACAACATAGATAGTAAAAACTGAATTCAAAATAATCAAATGAATCATTAGTTTGAATTCATTATTCACTAATGATCAATGATTCAACTAAAATTAGATTGGTTCAATTTTTTATCAAACCTAGATTTATACATGAATTGTTGTGATATATGATGGTGACACTGGTGTGTGGGAGGTTTACCGCATGGTATTAGATCATAGATGGTGGATGACCCATGGTTTCTTCCGGATTACTAACATTTAGATTATAGAACTTCAAATTTGATTATTGTTGGTGAGTGGTGGATAGAAATTGAATTCATGAAATAATAATTCTTTAAAAAATGGAAAACTTATCAAAAGTATTGGATGAAAATTTAGAGGTTGTGCTGAAATTTCTTGTGACACGTTAATACTATTAGAAAATTATTGATTTCATAGGATGTATTTTGAAACAAAAAACTTCATGTATTTATGATGATATACTGGATATGATTTTGGTGAAGTTAAATATCACAAGGTGTGTATAATTATGAGAAACATTTTATCTATATATATGTATACACAGATTGTATATAAATTATATTCCTCAAATAACATTTGTCTATATATGTTATGTAGGAAAACACCACATGTTTGGTACCTGGGGTGGAAGAAAACTCAGATTCCTCTTATAGTAAACCCTGAGTTACTATCTAGACCTATACTCCATGTATTATAGAGAGAAAAATCATTCACAATAGCTTTCTTGACATGATAAGTTGAGGTATATGTCAAACACATTTCCAGGTCCAACATGATATGTATACTACCATACAAATCATGCACTTCTTCCATATTTATCTTCTAGAAAAAAAACATCATTCTAGTCTAGTTTTGAGAAAATAATGAAGTTTATACTTAGTTTTTCATATAAAATTTAATGGTGGAATTATCCTTTCATTATAAAAATGTATCATGAGGCTATCCAATAATTTTCCCCTCCTCAGGTTCAGATGATAGATGACAATGTTGATACCTCTAACTTAAAAAACCTAAAAATAAATTTTTTTAAGAATATTCATTGTATTTTATATTTAAATTTATTTCCAAATAAATAAATCCTCCAATGATAACGATGAAATGCTAGTGAAATAATAAAAGATATTTTAGAAATCATTTTTATATTTGCTTAAATAATAAGTTACATTCACTTTAAAAGTCATTTTTGAAAAGTTCACTTTTAATATTTTTAATATAAGAAATTATAAAAATAAATATTTGTAAAGTTATATCAATAACGAATCCTTGAAGGGAAATTATTTTATCCAAAAGTTTAAGTGAATTGTTTTTCCAAAACTTTTACATTTATAAATAATTTTCAAAAATGGACCATTAAAAATATTTAATAGTTTCAAAACGATGAAGTGAAAGATCTATAAAAAAATTACTTTAGAAAAAAGCATCAATAATATATCCATGAAATTCCATAAAGGTTATCAAAATTAATGTGAATTAGATGATAAAAAATTTTATTTTGAAAGGATGTAAAAAGGATTTGATATACCTTTGTTAACAACCCATATCATAAAAAGAGTGATAAAACATTATTTTTAAAAGATGATATTTGAAATATGAAGTTCACATTAGATAAAACATAATTTTATTTAAAAATATGAAGGATAACATTAGAGGGAAATAAATATATGAACAAATAGGGAAAATATCATTAAATTGGATGATAATTATTCTCCATAATGATATACTTTTTATTGGGACTAAATTCATTGATGAAGAAGATTTTAATAAAAATTTACATTTTTCCAAGATAGAAAGAGAATGAGACCTGAAATAAAATCTTACATTGGAAGAAATAAGTTCAAAAAGAAGCATTACTATAACAACTAGGCTCTACTGATATCACATACACTCCACCTTAACAAGTTTTTTCAGTCCTAGTCCTCCAGGTACCACCAGTTTCCCCACAAACACATGGCCCCCTCCTTGGGGCCCACCCACATACCCTAATGAGTCATCAGAATAATGATTTTTTCCACCAACCAACATATGTTCTTTACACTATGTTTTTTCCTCAATAACACACACTCTAAGAAACTTCCCATATGGTCACCTATCCTGATCACTACTCTAGTCCAAGCATGCTTAATTATGAGGTTCAAATCAAGTAGGCTCCCAAAAATAAATTTTCATCATGTTGACATGAGTCAAATCATTTAGTCATTTAACCCTTTATTATTCTTGGGTGTTATATTTACCCCCCCCCCCCTCTTTAGATAATAATGAAGCATGATTAAATTTTGGAAGAAAGGAGTTCAAAAAGAAGTATTATTGTAAAAATTGGGCTATGTTGATAACACATACACCCTGCCTTAACACGGTCATTAGGTTTTGGTTCACCAGGTACCACCCATTTCCCAGCAGAAATGTGGTCCCCTTTTTAGGGCCCAGCCGCATGCCTGAATGAGTCATCATATTAATACACATGTTCTTTCCATTATTTTTTTTCCTCACTCACACACACCCTTATAAACTTCCTATAAGGTCACCCATACTGATCAATACTCTAGTCCAATCTTTCCTAACTGTGAATTTCTAATCAAGTAGGCTCTCAAAAAAATTCACCTTTTTGACATGAGTAATATAATTTATAAATTTTACATTTTGTCATTCTAGAATGTTACATTCACCCCCCCCCCCTTGTTAGAGCACATTGTCCTCATTGTGGACCCTATATCTGAACCATGGTAGTGGCACCACACTTAAGGTTTGGTTTTTACTTTAATACCAATGTAACAACTGGGCTCCAATGATAGCACAAACACATCACCTTAACATGGAATTTGGGTCCTAGACCACAAAGTGCCACCAATTTCCCTATAGACATGTGGGGCCTTTCCTTGGGCCCACCCATGTGCTGAAAAATCTCATCGTACTAATGAATTTCCCCATAAGAAAACACATTTTCTTTTTAGTATGCTTTATCCTCATAAATACAGACCCTAAGAAACTTCCCAGAAGGTCACCAATCCTGATCACTACTCCGGTACAAGCATGATTAACTACATATTTCTAATCAGGTAGGTTTTTGAAAATAAATATCCACCTTGTTGACAAGATTCATATCATTTAGTCATTTAACCCTTTATTATTCTGGGGTATTACAATTACAACTCAACGAATGGAGTTGAGTTGAAAAAACCCTTACAACTTCTATATCTTTTGAATAGAATGCCATTTATAGAAATAACATGATATGGATCTTCAAACCCCGTTAATTATATAAATATGGTAAAGGAAATTAATCTGGTATAAATCACACCATATCATGGATTTAATAGTGAACAATAATAAATATGTCTTAAGAATTTAAATTTGACAGGAAGAACCCCCTTACATTAATCCATAAAATCCATTAAAGAAATTCAATATCCTATATAACAAAAATAACTATCTTAATCACCTATTTCAGAAACTTTTTAGTATCTATAACCTTTTATAATGTTTTAATAATTATTATATACATGTAAATTAGTTATTTATTATTCATTTTCAATATCAGGTATAAGTAATCGTGATCACTTTTAACTAGTTTTGAAAAGGTGGTATTGTTCTTCATTATTCTCTAAAATTTCATCATTAATAGATAATATAAAGTACTAGAATTTATTCTGTATAATTTTTTATTTTTTAATAATTTCATTCTGTGGTATTTTTTGTTATGAATCTTAAAAATGAAATTGATGATGAGTATATTTCAGTTATTTCTAACAAACAAACAATAGTATCTTAATTAATGAGTTTAATATTAACATTACCATTAAAGTGAAAAAAATAAAATCATTATTTACTTATTTTTATCATATATAATAATTTATTATGTTCTCATAGTCATCCATTATATTATTTTGTATCATTATTCATGTATGTGGTTAAACTAATCCAAATATAAAAATATTGTAATTAATTAATGACTATGATTATGATAGTTGTTTTGTTTCATAATATAATTATTAAAAAATAAAAATGATATTATTTAGATAATTTTAAAGTGGTTAATCATATTTTAATATATATTAAAAAATAATAAATTAACTATATGAAAACTGAGATATGTTACTTTGTGGAGGCGGTATTCCGCAAAACACACAGTTAACATTTTCATCACTCAAATAAAAAGATAGAAAGAAGGTGGATTATAATTTAACACTTACTAATTATAATTATATTTTATATTTTATATTTATTATTTAATTTCAATCTTATAATGAATTAATAGAGGCAGTGGTGAAAAAACGTAATATTTTGCTTTTTAGAGGTGGTGGTTCATACAACGCATAGATAATGGTTTCATTTTTCTAAATGGAAATTGGGAAATGTGGTTAATAGTTATTCCCTTAAAATAATAAAATACAATATATGAATAATTGTGATCATGTTATATAGTATTTAGAATATTATAATTGAAAAGGTGGGATATAAAGTAAAAAAATTTAGAAAAAATTACTCACATTGGGGACTTGGGTTTTCCATTCAAAGACTTCATGGAAATGTAAGTCTTAGTATAATATTTTTTCACCAGAATCTCAATAAAGAACAATAGGATTATAAATCAAGAAAAATGGAAATATTTTCAAAAGAAAACCTAATTAATTGAGTGGTCTTTAAGGGGTGGTGAAGTCCCCTTTTATATGTTTTCAAAATGGAATGTTTGTAAATATTTATACATAATATAAATAGAGAACATGTTTATTATGTTAATAAGAATCTAAAATGTATAATTATGGAGTGAGTTATGTGAGAAGTTTGATAATTAATCAACCATTTAGATTAAAAAATATTTTAAACATGTGTTTATATCCTTTACTCTTATAATTGTAACATATTCTATTTTTTGTTTTACTATAGTAACTAATTTTTACCTACGTAACTTAATTTTAATGACGAAAAATAAAATAAACATTATCAAATAATTTAGTCTTATATATTAAAAATATAAAATCCATTTTATCAAAATAATTTCTCGATGAAAGAAATATTAAATTTAACATTATCACATGTAATGTGTAAAAACCTATTCTTAGAGGAAGTGTATTTTTAATATTAAAATTAATATTTAGAATAAAATTATCTATGTAATACACTAAAATTTTAAAATAATACTCTGTTCGATAGCGTATATAACACAAACCATTGAGTTTAAACAAACAACAAAATATTATTATTTTATGGCCATTATAACACGTCCAATCGAATTATTGGGTAATAATATGATTAAAAATGATTTGAAATATATGTAAATAAAATGATGAAAAAAATTTATTAATTAATTCTTAGTCAAATTGAACTTACTTTTTAGTAAAGTGAATTTATTCTTAAAAAATATTTTTTATCAATTTTTAGGAGGAAATAATATAATTATATATTTATAAATTTATAAAATTTATTTAAAAAAAATAATCATTTTTAAAAGTAAAATTTCAATATTATATTAGAGTAAAATTTTGTGAATCTTCTGCATATCTTGATTAATAATAAAAAGTACATATTTTTTATTGGAAACTGTATTTTTTACTCAAACATTTACAATGTACCATTTTGTTTTTAAATATTTAAAAAGTAAAATTACTTCTATTATATGATTAATAATATATTTATGTTCAATTAATTCAATTTTATGGTTGAATTTTGTATAAAAACATTTTTATACTTAAACATTTTTTCTGAAAAAAAATTTTTAATTGTGTTTTGTGTTTTTATATTAAATTAATTTCTACAGCTTTAAGAAATTTAATCTTGAATAATGGATTCCATATTTGGAATCATAAGGTCCAAATTTAGTAAATATTCTGAATTAATTTTTATCCATTATGAATAGTATCCATGGTAAATATTTGTCACCTCAATAGGGAAAAATGTGTAAAATTTGGTTAAAACCATGAGATAAGGTGTCAAAATCAACCAAAAACTTTCATTCGTAATTTTTATGGCTGTAGTTAAACCATATATGTCCAATTATTAAATATATGGCCACTTGGTTCCATTTTTCTTTGATATTGACCTTTATATGACATTAAGAAAAGAATAATAAAAAATGTCACACTATTGACTTTAACGACTCTAATATTTTTTCACAAGAATAAAAAGAGGTTAGTTTTGGTTAAAAATATTAATTTGAAATATGAATTAATTATTTCTTCATGTTAATTTATTTTTAAATTTTAGTGAAAAAATAATTACTTTATATGCTTATGAAATGGTAGAATGTTACTTATTCAATTAACAAAAAAATAAAATTAATGATCTTTAAAAAATATAAATAAAAATAATTTAAATTAATTATTGAGTTACATTAATTTTATAGAAATATTTGACATATTAGTGATGTTTTAAAGTAATATAGTTAAATTCCATCTTTTTCTTGGTATATTTAATGTCAAATTAAATAAATAGTATCAAAATGTATTTTTTTATATTTTGTGAAAGTAATATTTTATTAAATTATTAAAAAAATAATATAAATATTTTAAGAGGACAAGTTTGATCATATATATTCTAAAATTACAACCCTTTCCCATTTTTTGAGCCAATTTTTACATTATAAGTCAAATTATAACCCTTTAATATTAAAAAATTCATTATCACGGTTCAAGATAAAATTGGTTAACCAAGGGTTTAATAAACAATATAAGGTTTAAAATAATAGAAAAACCTATATAAATTTCATTTTTTTATTATATTTTGATATTATAATATTTTTATTATAATCTATATCCATTTTTAATCATTTGTATTAAGAATGAATTAATTATATTATATTATTTTTTAATTCCAATTATGTCCTTTCCCACCCTTGTAAAAGGTAATCCCTTCCCTCTTTTATTTACACCTTATTTAGAAAGGTATCTTTATAATAATATATACATTTCCATTTTTAACTTTCATATCCACAAATTAGAGGTTCTTGTATTCTTAAAAGATTATTATAAGGCTCCTTAATAGAGGATCTAAAGTAGGCCTGGTAAAGAATAGGTAATCATCCCACCCTATTCCATCAAATGGGAAGTGAATGCATCGCTTTTTCATGTGTGTGGACTACCATATCCTCGTAGAGATACCATTCATCTTCAATCACCATCTTTCATGGATGGTTATTATGATGGGATTAAAGCTTATATATGTTATTTATGAAATAATTACACTTCTATAATTATAATATCAAGTCTAACTCTTTATCATCCAGTCGATTGAAAATGATAATGTCTCTCGTGCGTATGTATGGATTATCACCTTCACAAAGATATGCTCTTTATTTTTCATTTATATTTTTATATGGATGGTAATATGGATAGATTTTATTGATATATATATATTATTATAGTGATTATATAAATTTTAATAATTATTTTCCTTTCTTTCGTTCCATCTGTCGAAAAGTGAAAACAACATTCATGCGTACATACATATTACTATTTCAATGAATGGTGAAATTCATTTTTATCTATCTACATTTTTGAATGATTATAAATATATATATATATATATAATTAATACATGTTATAATTATATAATTATTTATATTATTTAGATTATGTAACCATTATCAAAGTACAATGACTGAATGTAGATAATCAAATTTCATATGAAAAAAACAAAATAGTTAACACTGAGAAACAACAGTTTTAATAAGTTGTTATTAATAAAAAAGTGTTGAAATTTTATAATAGGGTCATATATGCTATTATAAGTATTTAAATGACTCAATTATAGAATTATAACATATTTAAATTTATTATACATAAATATATAGTGCTTTTGAAGAAAGTGAAACTAGAGATAAAGGTTTATTGTCTCAAATTGTCTTCTTTGGGACATATGTTACATTATGAAACTATCATATTTTATGAGATGTATATACTACCAATTTGAAATATTATCTCATTAATGTACATATTTTTATTATATTTAATATTTCATTTTATGTTATACTTTCAAGATGCATGGGATTCAAAAGGTACAAAGTTGAAATGGTATTATGTTACAATCTAATTGTTTATAAGGATTATTTACGATTTTATTTGAAATGATGATATTTCATGATATACCTATCAAGAATAACATTAGTTTTATTAACCTATGGTTATTTATGGATATCACATGTTTTCTTTTCATTTTCCTCTCTTTATATATTTAGTAGGCTGAAATTTTTTTACAGAAAAACAAACCTTTATTTATCTTTTCTATCGAAAATCCTTTTTTCCATTTCCATTTTTTCTAAAAATGATTTAAATAATGTTTTTACTATTCTAATATGATTGTATAAATTCATTTTTACACATTACTGACTTTTATAAAATTGTTTAGAAGGAAACTTAGTCTCATTTTATGAATGAGTTATATCTCACCTTTCACAGAAAATGTGAAAAGAATATATATTTTAACATATATAGCAGGAATGGAATTTCCACCATCATGAATGATCAATGATTTGAATATTAATTTAAAATTTTCCGTGTTTCTTTTAAAATAATTTTTTTACATAATATTTTTAAAAAAATTATATTTAAATAAGTTATTTCAAATTGAAAAGTGTATTTCTTCAAGAAAAATTCCAAGTGAACTTTTAAATCAACTTTTATATAAGATGATTTCCTTTCATGTTACATATGATTTAATAGGGATCTTATTCACTAATAAAATCCTTATCCATTATCTGGATGGTTTATGATTACAAATATGAGATTTTAATGAAACCCATTTAAGTTTTATGGTTTATTTTATGATAAAATATTAAAATGTTTATGAAAATTATTTCTTTTCCAGAGATTGTGACATATAATGAATGATTTATGATCTTGTAGAACACATATTAATGGATTGTTATTATTTTATGGGTGGTAAAGGACTAATATATCCCTCCAATTCATTGGATAATGATGGATAACTTAGAAGTTAATTAAGTTACGTGTGAACCTATTTTCATGTTCATTATTTTATGCATGGACATGGATTTCATATCTATAATTGTATACATAGACCCCGTTTCATGTACATAAGTTTATTAATGGACATGGTTTCAAGTTTATAAAATTTATTCATGCTCTAAATTTTATGTATTTAATTTAATGAGTGAACCGGTTTCTATTTACACATGTTCACATTATTATAAGATTGTGTTTTTTTAAATTACTCTGAACATGTTATTCTCTCATGGATCATGTTCACAGATTCCTTTATGATTAATGTATTAATAATTGTAAATAATTATTCCATAACTCATGATTATGATCTAAGATATTCTAGGTTTGATTTTTCTGATGTTAACCTCATGTTCAAATACACTTATGGACATGTTATTCTTAAGTTTTCATTGATATCTCATATATTTAACCTTACTAAGAATCTAATATCTCCCTTTATTATGTTTACTTTCCCCAATTCATGAAGATAGGTTTAATTATGATGTGTCTAAGAAGTTTTCTAATTATTAATAAGTAATTTGGAGATGATTTATATCTTTGATAAATAATTTTACATATAACCAATTTTCCAAAGGCACTAAAATACTATGTTTTTTACATGGATCATAATGTTATATAATGAATATTTATCTAATAAAATATAAAATTTATGTATAGAAATATTTATTCATTATAGTGGGTATTATAGAAATATTTATTAAACCATTGTGAATTAGGATAGAAAAACATTATCGAATACCCTTAGGATAATACTATGTATAGAAGAATGTTATAACTTATGGTAAATAATTTAGTGTCATTTTGCTTGAAAAACATATATGTATTGATAGAACATGTGGATTTTGTTATTGGCATAGATTCATATAGGGGTAAAAACCAAGAAAATATTGGGTTGAGTATATCTTGTCTATCATTCCAAAGCATGGTGAGTGTGCCCTTATTTTGAACCTGTTTTGACCCTCCTTGGGGACATAATTGGGTAAATTCAAATTTTATTTATAAACCATTATAAAATATTTGAATATATGATAACCAAAGAAAACTGATTTTAAACATACAATGTCATAGATTAAAAATAAAGAATCATGATTTAGACATACTATAAATGATTTTTCTTGATTGTGTGGTTTTTGACTATGATTATTATTAATCACACTATAATTTTTTGTCTTATCCAATAGTTAAAACCAAAAGGAATCAAGTTGAAAATGAATGTGATGGAATTTGTAAAAATTTACCTCTTGAGAAACTAAATGATATGAGATATATAATGAGAAACCTTGTGATTATAACTAATCATCTATCTCATTATATTATTAACAATTTCAACTTGGGTGGGTTTCTTGAAAAACCAAGTAAGATAAAAAATGGAGTTTCATGAAGTCCATAGATGGATAAAGATTCAGTTCCTATATGTCAAGTATGTGAAAATAATCACTAATGGAAATTTTTCAGAGGAATAAGAAGATGTTTTCTGTGTAGAAGAGAAGCGTATATTGAAATTAATTTACAGGAAAAATTTAAGAGTTTAATAGAGGGGTATTAAGAAAATCCTAAGGTTCCATTTATAGTTAAATATATCTTGTATGTGGAATAAGGGAATTAACTAATCCAATACACTAATCCAAGGGTTATATCCTAAACTAATGAAGGATCTTTGACATTACAATTGTTAAATTATAATTATTGAAGTGTTTATGTATTATAAATTTTTTTATGTTGTAAAAATGTTATATAAATGAAATTTTAGATATAAGAATAATGAAACAACTAAGGATTGTTCCAAATTATTTTTTTATCAATGGTTCTAAATTTTTTTTAAAGGTACTGATAACCAGAAAAAGTGATTCAGTGGTAATATGATAAAGTTTATTTAGGATAAAGAGATTATTAACATTGATGAAGTAAATTTGATAGTATTTTTTACCTTAAAATTGGTTGGTGATTTGATGAAAAAGTATTTTAAGTGATCTTTGATGAAGTTTATTTCATTTTTGGAGTACTAAGGATTTTGTTATTTTTTTAAATCATACTTTTTCATGTGGTTTTAACTTAAGAGCTATATAAAACATCATGGGTTTTTAATTTAAGGTTTGATCACCTATTCTAAGGCGTCGATTTCCCTTTTTAAGGTTTTAAGTGATGGAATTTTGTGATGATTTTAATATTTTACTTGGTTTTAGAAAGAATTATCTATTGAGGTTTAAATAAACCTTTTGTTCAGTACATTATTTTATGTTAAGTTAATTATGGTGTATTTGATAGTGAAATATATATAATCTTTATGGTTTAAATGTGATTTATTGACAAAGAAAATATTTTGAAGATATTGTTCAGTCAATATAAGGATTACATTTCAGGTTAGTATCTAAATTTTATTAATGATATTTCCATGATGTTCACTATATTATAATATTATATAGTGATTTTTCATGGTGATTAATGATATTTTGGGTATATTAATATTTAACCCTTAGGTTTAACATGTGAGTTAAAATGAAAGATAATTTTGGAAGAATACAATATTTTTTCTTATATAAGTTAAAAGGTATGAGATCATCTTTAAGGTTATAACATTCTATAATGTTGAGTTTATTCAGGTAATTTGGGATATAGGATTATTTATTTATTATATTCTATAATTTGAACCTTTTGTGCTATTGGGGAAATTTTAGAATAAAATATTTTATTTTCTCACAAGAAGATTCATAAATGTTTTGAAAAAAATTTTGGTTTCATTTAATATTAAAATATAAGATGAAAAAAAATTATCCTTTTTTGAATTATGTGATACATTATAGGTTTATTTTAGTTTCTCGAGCATGAAAACTTTATCTTGAATACTCATCCTTTGGAGAAAATATGAGATTGGGGTTAAAATTGATTAAATAATGAAATTATACTTGTCAAGTAAGTATATTTCTTTATGTTCTTAGTCTAGACAATAAAGAAATTTAAAAAATGTAATAAAATGATCTTAAAATTAAATTGATATCCTATTATAATCATTTTGGATGAATTGATGGCCTTTTTTACACCTCATTGATTTATAGTTTTTTTCTCGTTAACTTTATCATGAGAAAACAATATCTAGTGAATAAAGATCTAGTTCACTCTCCATAATTACTTGGAAATTTAACTTTCATTTATTCCCAAATTTTCACAACACACTAATGTTCTATTATTTAGAAACATAGTTAGGTTTTATTCTACATGACTTTCATTTTTCCCCTTCCCACTTTTCAAGATGAATTTTTAGTAAATATTTTAATGATGTGGGTTTTCAACAAAGGAATTTTCAAATATCAAACCTTTTTGTCTGATTACAAGTTAAAATTGTATATAAATAATTTATAAAATGGGGGAGAATGAATCACCCAGATATTTCAAAATAACACTGTGTTTGATAACATATACAACACGCAACACCAAGCTTAAATGAAGCACATAATATTATTATTTTATGACCATTATAAAATATCCAATTGAATTGGTGGGTGTTAATATGATTAAAAATGTTATTAAATATATATAAAGGAACAAATAAATAAACATTATTGATTAATTATCAATAAATAAACACTCTATTTTTATTAGTAATTTTATTCAAAAACACATTTTCTTCAAAAATGATTTTTAATGATTTTTGTGAGAAAATAGTATAAATAAATTTTACACATTTATAATATTTTTTTAATTAAGTTCAATTTTTAAATAAAAATTTTAGAATAATATTAGAGTAATTTTGTTGAGTTTTTTGAAATTTCTTATAAATAGTAAAAAATACTAATTTTTATTGGAAACTATATTTTTTATTCACGCATTTAAAAAGTAAAATTTTCTTTTTAAATGGTATAAAAGTATAATTACTTAATTTATATTATTAATTATCCAATTATTTTTACTAAAAAAAATTTTATGGTTGAATCCAGTATATAAAAAATTCTATATATAAGAAGGAATTTTTCTAAAAAATATTTTTTTCATTTTGTTTTTTATCTTAAATTAATTTATTACACTTATAGAAGTTGAATCTTGAATAATGGATGAAATATTTGGAATCAAGAGGTTAAAATTTATTAAATAGGACCTTTTTCATTATAAATAGTGACCATGATAAATATTTTTCTCCTTGGAAAGGGTAAAATTGATAAAATAGGTTTACAGCTAAGAGATGCGGTCTCAAAAGCAACCCAAAAATTGAATTTATCCTATATTATGAGTTTATTTAGGCCATTTATATTCAGTTATCAAACACACATCTACTTGGTTCCATTTTTCTTTGATATTGACCATTATATTACATTAAGAAAAGAATAAAAATAAAATTCCACACTCTTGACTTCAATATTTCTATTATTTTACCATAAAGATAAAAAAAATTAGATTAATTTTTAAATATTACTTTGAAATATGAGTTAATTATTTTTATCCTGGTGATGTATTTTTAATTATGAGTGAAAAATAATTTTCTTATATGCTTATGCAATGTCGACACTTTATTTATTAAATTACTAGAAAAAAATAAATGATTTTAAAATTTTAAAAATATTATTTTTTGGATGGATTTTTGACTTAAAAAATTATATATAAATATAAGATATTAGGGATGTGTGAAATTATGATATTTTAATTATTTATTTTTCTTGATATCATTAAATTCAAATCATGTGAATAGTGTCCAAGTTGATATTATTGATATTTTAGGAAAAACGTATGTTATTAAATTATTTATGAATCATAAAAATATTTAAATAGGACAAGGAGGATAATATATTGAAAAAATATCATAAATAATCAATTTATGATTCAATTATAAAACTATAATATTATAAACCTTTAATATTGAAAAAGTCGTTACTCTAATTAAGGTTAAAATTTGTTAAAGAAGGGGTTAATGAAAAATATAACATTTAAAATGACACAAAAACCTATATAAATTTCATTAGTTTTTTCATATTTAGACCTTAAACACTTTTTAGTCTAATATATTTTAATTTTTAATCATTTTTATTTATAATTATTTAATTATATTTTAATATTTTTAATAATTTCAAGTATGTCTTTCCCCTCCCTTATAAAAGGGAACCCCTTATATCTATTATTTACATCTTATTGATAAACCTATCTTAAACTAACCCATACCATTTATCTCATCAACTTCCCTATAAATTAATTTGAGGTTACTTTTTTCATAAAACACTATTCCAAGTTTCCTTAAGAAAGGATTTGAAGGAGGCCTACCGAAGAAGAGGTAATCATCCTACGCGGCCTCTTTCAATTTATTTCTTCTTCTACCTCTTCTAATTATGTTGTGTTTATTATAAAATAATATATTTTTTATCCTAAATATAATTAAATTTTATTATTATTATATAATTATCGGTATTCTCACCTTATTCCAACAAATGGGATTTGGAATTTTTGCTCACGTGTACATGTGGACTATCACTTCAAAGTAGCGATACAATTCATTTTCCATCACCATATTCCATGGATGGTTATTAATATAGTTTTAAAGTTTATATATTATATTTATTAAATAATTATAATTATTAAATTATAATATCACATCTATCTTCTTACCTTCCAATCTATTGAAAAACAATAATATCACTCGCACGTACATGTTGACTACCACCCCATAAAGAAATGTGATTTTTTTATTTCCATTTTTACTTGGATGGTTATAAGGATTTATTTAATTTATTTATATGATATTAATGGTATAATAATGATTTTATAAATTTTAAATATTTTTTACCTTTATTTCATTCAATCTGTGGAAAAGTGAAAACAGTGTCCATTCATACATACGGGGTACCATCACAGTGGACAGTGTAATTCATTTTTTTTATATTTAGACCTTTTAAAAATAATTCTAAATAAGTATATAATGAACATATATGATTTTTATATCATTATTTACATTATTTTTATGATTTAACCATCTTAAAATTACAAGTACTATATCTACTAAATTTAAATTCTCATGAAAAAAACAAAATAGTTAACACCCATAAACAACGGTTTTAAAACAGAATTATTAATAAATGGGTGTCAAAATATTATAATGGGATAATATTTGATATTATAAGTATTTAAATTAATCTTTCACAAAATTATAATAAATTTACATTTATTATACATGAGGATAGAGTGCTTTTGAAGCAACTCAAACTCGAGTTGAAGGTTTATCATCTAAAATTATCTTCTTTGATACATATGTTATTTTATGTAACTATCCTATTTTATAAGATGTATATACTTTCCTTTTGAAATTTTATATCATGAATATATTCATTTTCATGTTATTTTAAGTTTCATTTTATTTTATACTTTCATAGGGCTTACGATATTAGATATTCCAAATTAGTAAGGGTTTAATGTTAAAATCTCATTTTTATCAAAATTATTTATGATTAAGTTTCTAATGATGATATTTCATGATCTACATCTCAATAATAATATGAATTTTATTCTAATATTGTTATTTATAGAAAATAAATTTTTTTCTTTAATTTTTATATATTTAAGTATTCAATATACAGAAATAAATTTTTAATGAAAAATATACTTTATTTTTCTTTTCAGTTGAATGCATTTTTTCTTCCATTTTCCTGTTTTATAAAAAAATAATGTTTTTAATATTATTATATTATTTTTTAAATTTATTTTTACCCATGATAAAATTTAAAAAAAAAAATCAAAGGAATCTTCTTGTCGTTTTCCAAAGGAGGTACTTATTTCCTTTTACTAAAAATGTGAAATAAATATTTATATTATTATATATGGCATGAATGGAATTTCCCATTATAATTAATACTAAATAAATTAAATATTAATTTAAAATTTTCCAAGGTTATTTTAAAATAAAATGTTGTACATAATATTTTGTTAATTTTTAGAATTTAAATAATTGATTTCATTGTGAAAAGGGTATTTTTTTCAAGAAAATTTCCAAGTGATATTTTAATGAAATTTTCTTTCAGATAGAATAATTTGGTTTTATTTATAATTTTTTGTTGATATTATATAATTATACCATCCTTATTCTTTATCTGAATGGTTTATGATTATGATTATGAGATGTTTTTTATACCCATTTATTTTCCACGAGTTATGTTATGATGAAATATTGAAATTTTTTGGAAACATGTTTCTTTTCCAATGGTTATGATGTATAATGAATATTTTATGATCTTATGGAACACATAGGAATGTATTACTATTATGTAATGTTCGGGAATATACTTTTATATCCCTCCAATTAATTGGGTAATTATGGATAACTCATGAGTAAATTATGTTATGAGTGAACTTATTTTCATGTTCATGTTTTTATCTAGGGACTCGGTATTTATATCCATTAGTTTATGTGTGGACCATGTTTCATGTCCATAATTTTATATATATACCTATTTTCATGTTCATAAGTTTATAAGATTTCTTGATTTCATGTCCGTAATTTAATGAGTGGACCTATTTCAGTGTAGACATGTTCACAATGTTTAAGCTTATATTTTTTCCACATTCCTATAACAATGTTATACTCTCTTGGATCATGTTTATTTATTACTTTTGGATTCATATAATAATAACTTCTAATATTTATTTCATGACTCAAGATTATGATCTAATATATTATAGGTATGGATTTTCAAATGCTATCATCATGTTCTAATTCCCTTATGCTCATGTTATTCCTAAGTGATTATTGATATCTCCCTTATTTACCGTTACTAGACATATTTCTATGAAGGGTGATTGTTATAAAGAACTAAGTGGGAAATTATTTATATCTTTTTTAAAATATTTGTTTATGTTTCCAAGTTTCCAAATATAGAATAATTTTATGGTTCTATCATAGCTCGTAAAGTTATATAATGAATATTCATCGAGTAAGATGTAATATTTATGTACAAAAAGTAAGATTCACTATAATCCATGTTTTTTATTTTAATTATTTAAATAGGAATATTATAATAAAAATAAAAGATATGTGTATTTAAAAAAAATACAATTTTTTTCTAAAAATAATATTTAATTTAAATAAAGGGAAAAAATTTTATTTATTGAAAAATATTAATTATGTTGTTAAAAATAAGTTTTCTAAATTCATAATAGACCTTATAAATGTATATTTTTACTCCATAATACATTTATGATCATAAAACTGTTTTTTAAGTTTTTAAGTCACATTTACTTTTTTCTATAGTCATAAACACTATGATTTTAGTAAACATGTATTTTTCCTATTCACCAAAAGATAAATTTTCTAGAAAAAAATAAGATAATTTTAAAATGTTAAATTTTAAAATGATATTGTATTTATCTAATTAAAAATTCAAAATAATAAATTTATTTTTCAAATTAATAAGACAAATATAAAGGAAACCACTTTTATTGAAAAAATTCATTTTTGGGCATTAATTGTTCTTGATATTATTCCATGACATTTTTTAATTTAATAAATGTTAATATATATTTTAATATATTTTAATATCATATACTATCATAGTAATCATTTAAAAGTGTTTCATTTTATTTATTAAAACTTTAAATAGAGTTTTGAGAAAGGAAAATCCCTTCTTTTATATTTATAATAGTTATTATTTGTCCTCTAAATGTATGAAATTTTAATTTATTACTATATTTTTAATTACTAAAGGTTTTATTAGAATTTTAATTTCTTAATAACGTTCATATAATATGTCATGGATTATTTTGGTTTAGTTTTTCTTGTAAATAATGATATAGAAAACGTATTTATTTAGAGAAAAATATATTCCATAATCTTAGGGTGTTACAATTTTCATAACCCCCGCACATGCCCTTGGTTTGTACTCATTCCTCTTGTCATAAGGATGTACCAATAATGATACTGAGTACCAAGACCTAATCTTTGGTCTCAAATGAGATATTGATATTGAGGTTTTGTGGTTTCACATGAAGGGCTACACATATCTTGTTCTCAAGTATATTAATGGTCAATAAATTATTAAAAAATAGAAGTTAATACCTCTACTTTTGTGCACCTTCAAGTTAATATCCCATTTTCCGTATAAGATAAATATGACTTATATTAGATGATCGCAAAATAATTTATAGAATAATTTCGAAATCCATGAAACATCCCACATAGATCTAAAAAATGATCTCTTGTTCATTCTTATATAACACCATAAGATCATCACTCCTTTTCATTCTTGGTGAGGATAACAACTAGGTGAATCAGTTTTTTATTGGTGATTCATAGTAAGGACCCTCAAATAACCCCATTATAGAAGATGTGTCTAAATATAGGAATTCCCTCATTGAATATCTCCAGCATGAGACTATATTATCAAACCAATCTGAGCATTATCAAATGCCTTAACACATTGTGAAATTTCCCCTCCGTGATGGCCCTAACTCATTGTAGTTCTTCTATAAATGTAGATTTTATCAACTCTTACTCCATTATTTCTATAGAAAATAAATCCCTAAGGTTTTACAGGAGGACTATGTCAAGTCCAGTGGGGATCATTAGTTAGAGTTAAGGATATCTCACTAAATCTGAAAGTTGGGATATTTTTGGCACACCAAGGTGTAAGACTCCATGAAATTTAGAAAAAATTATCATTCATGCCAAATTCACACCAACATCATTTATTAGTCAATATATTCTCTTCATACCATGAATAATTCTTGGCTCCTTTTTATATAGGGACCAATTTTCATGGGTCCATACCCACCAGTTATAACACAATTGTATAGGATAATCCGTATAGCTAATGGATTCTTCTTGAAGTGGTCTAAAACAATATCCCTTATAGAAGTAAAAACCTTTTCCATGGTATGGTTTATGGAATCCTACATCATCCATTAGTTTGGTATTACTCATAAAATTCTCATGAATATTGGTACAAATTTCCAATCTATTATTCTGATGAATATATATGCTAAGTACATCATCTAGTCTAGCAATAATTTCCTATATCACATGTAAGAAAATAGATTGGTTGAGGAATTTGGAAATCCCCTCTTTAATATTTTTCATATGTTTATTAACTAAAACAAGATGATATTCCCAATAAAATCTCTAATTCCTTATAAGAATATAAAATGATGGCTCGTAATTCCTCCCATACATAACCATACTCCCTATTATATGGAACTAAAGTAGTTCTACCCATTGAAGTTCAATTTCCATCACTATGGACAACCATATACAATAAATTACTAAAGATAAAATGTCTCGTGTCTAGTTATATAAGTTTCAATATCATGATGAGAATATAAACCAATAATTACAAAACCTTGAGGACTATCATAACCCAGTAGACTGGGTATTCAACAAGAAGGTTCACTCTCTCTATTTCCTCTAGGGTGACTTGGTGTTGTCATTTAGGATTCTAATGATATCTAAAATGAATCTATCAATGTTAGATACCAAATGGTATTTCCCATTTCTCATCCACAAAGTTTACTCCAATGGTGATTACTCATTAATCATAATGGATGGGGAGTACATCACACCACCCACAAATTCCAGTTTCCTTAAGAATTACATTTCATAATTTTCACATCAGTTTCCTAGCATCCTTATAGTTAAACATTAAACTACATTTTTTAATCCTCGCCATATGTTATTAAACTCAAGGGTCAATATCTTAGTTACATGATGTTATAATTTATGACTTTAGTCTGGGAAGTGTTAGTTTAAACTACATAGAACCAAAGTCAAAGATATAAGACCTTAAACTATATTACACAATAGACCTAGTGAATTGAAAATAAACTATATAGAAAAAATATTTTTTTATTGTGTATAAACTATATTGTAAATACCCAGAATTTCCATGGAAATTTTTTTTCTTAAATACATGGAAATTTTACGAGTCCGTGAGAACTGACGGCGTGTGATTCTGAGGCTCGGTGTGCCCAAAATCAATTTCTGATGTTTTGTTCGGGTATGTTCAGTAAACGTATGAGCGGGATTTTATAGCTTTTTAACCGATGCTTGGAACTGAAATACGAGGGCGTCGTTGAACTCGCAGCACCGGTATTCTCTTAATAAGACTTTCACCTTGACGGCAGTTGATCGAGAATGAAAGATAGCTTTTGGGTTTTTATGAATAAATTAAATAAAAATATAAAGGTATAACTTTATTTTTATTATTAGTTGGTTAAAACCCCCAAGAGGAGGTTAGAGGTGGGGGACACAACACATTAACCTCCCATGAGAGGTTATGGTGATGGGGCCCACCCGAGGTCTAAAACCCCTCTTTATGTGGGGTTAATGTGGTGGGGACCACCTGAGACCACTTAAACTCTTGAACTCCCCATTAAGTGGGGAGAAACCTCTTGATCTCCCCACTTAATGGTGTCACCATCCTCCACATTGATTAAGTGGGGATAGCCTAATTAATTCTTTTTTTTAGTCTTTTTGAAATGTGTGCCAACAACTAAATAATAAGATAAATCTATTATTTTATAGAGGGCCTCATTTTCTTTTTGGTGGAGCTTGGGAAAAGGGGAGAATTTTGGAGAAACTTGTTCTCTCCAATGAAGAAAGATCCTCCCAACGAAGGACTTCTTCCACCAACGATGAACAACTTCTCCTTTGATCTCCTGCTGGAACAAGGGATGAAGAGTTGTCCTTGTAGAACTCTGATGACATAATCCTCGACTTCTTCATCTTCTTTCCCAACATCAACGAATCTAAGGTAGGGGTTCGAACTTTGTTTTTGTTCCTCTTTCTTCGTTTTCCATTGTGGTTTAGAATTCTAAGCTGCTTGATATCACCCTAACACAGAGGGCGCGCACCGAACAAACATGACCCAACCCCTCCATCTTCTTTGGGGAAATTTATGCTAAACGCAACTTGAGATAGGAATGAGCGACTCTTGTCAATGATGTTTGCGGATCGAAGGCAACGTCCTGAGGAGTGCGCGGCTTCTACCAGAATGAGAAATGGGCCACTATAACTTGACCGGTGACCCGTGAAAAGACCGATGGAGGATGGAACAGACGACCGTCATCACGTGGTGGTGGCGGCGCAACCTCGCTGCCGGAAGAGTAGCCGTGGCCCCTAGTCGCGGCGGTGTAGCGGTGGCCGACGCAAGCCCGGATGCGAAGGAGACCAGTGGCTCAAGCCGCCAGGTTTCCAAGGAGGGTGAGACGCAACCATGCCACACGGTGGACCAAAAGGGGGGCCGCGGTGGAGCATCGGTGACTGGCGTAAGGCCGACCGCAAGGACGACCGGCAGCCCGAGCCGCCGAGCCGCCGGAAGAGGCGCGGCGCAACGGGCGTCGTGTGAGGAGTCAGCTTGCTGATCGGCCAACCGGAAACAGCGGGACCCCGCTGGGTCCTGTGTGACACACCAATGCCAGCCTAGCACTGGTTCCACCTGCCCGAATGGCTAAGCTGTTCGGAAACCAGGGGTGCGGCCTCCCCCCTGGACGCGGCTAGGGCGGACCCCCGCGGGCCACCGGGCTGGACTCAGCGCGGGCCGCACCCAGCGCGGGCCATACCGAGCGCAGGCCAGGCCGCACCCACGGGCCGGGCCACCCCCCATCGACTGGGTCCGACCCCATTCTGGACCGAGTCGGGCCGGGTCGGTCGGATTAGGCCAGACCGGACCCAGACCCGTTTTGACCCGATTTCACCTTTTCGCCCATAACTTAGGCTATGGGTGTCCGATTGAAGAACCATCTATGGCGATAGAAATATTGGAGAAATATTGTTCTTTTGGTATACCCCACATGATTTTTGGACATAGTTGGGGTATGGTCAGTTTGGATCGTACACTAATTCAATCGGGTCCCTCGGACTAAAAGGCTAATAACTCACACATCGGGTGTCCGATCAACACGTCGTCTGTTGCGTTGAGACCCCTATGACGTGGTGGACCTCTGTGATACTTCTTCGTGGGACTTCGTGACAGTTGTATTATCTACTTGTAGATCGTGGAGTGGATCCTTCTAGAGGCGAGCGGTTATAGTGCGGGGACCTAGTAGCTGGCTGAGACATGACGACTACTGACCAATTAAACTTAGAGTGTTTCGACTATCCCAGTGGGGAGATCCTTGGTGTAGCGGCAGACCCATAGTGTGGAGCACCTCTGTGTGACGCATAAGACCCACGGTACTCGACAAGAGGAGTACCTCAGCAGGCTTTGAGGGGGATCACCTCTGTGTGACGCGGCAGACCCAGAGTGGGGAGAGCCTCTGTGTGATGCAGCAGACCCACGGTACTCGACAGGAAGAGTACCTCAGTAGTCCAGGATAGTGGTAAGAGCCTCTATGTGATGCGGCTGGCCCACAATATTATATAAAGTAGGAGTAATCTAGTATCCAAGGTTTCGATAGTTTTTTTGGGAGTGTTACATGTTAATACCCCTATAATAAAATCCTAGTTTGAGCTGAGTCAGTGACTTTTGTGTTTACCTCATAACTGAGATGGATTACCTGATAACTTAGGTATATGTATAGTCATATACCTAAGTAATTACTATACATTTATTTTCATACTCTTTGGTTTATCCTTGGTTTATTTTGAGAGACCATGGTGGTCTCGGGGTCCCTACTAAGTATCGTTACACTCACCCATGCACGGGCTTTGCCTGCACCTCATTGTGTTGGTTACAGATGACGGACAGCGCTGACCAAGGCTGAGTGGGAGGGACAGGATGGTACCCAGAGGTGGACCACACGGCATGACGGTACACGAAGGAGACGGACGGACTTTGAGTGTTGTGGAGTCTATCTGTACCTACACTTTAGGTAGGATCCGTGGAGGACGATACAGGAGCTTCTTTACACCATTCAGCTGTTTTTTTTCTTGCAGTTGTACTTGTAATTTACAGTTGGGATTGTATTTCCAGCCCCTTTACTTTTTAGCACTCTTTTTTTATATAGGTTTACTTAGTGTTTTTCTTCCACATTATACTCTGTTGTGTGTGATTATATTTTATAAAGGCAATGTCTTCCCAATTTTATAAATTTACCCCTTTGGTGCTAGTCACCAGCCCCTGGCCTATGGAAGGAGGGCTTGGGGTAGTCACGACACGGGTCCCGAGGACGGGTCATGAAAAATTAGTATCAAAGGAGTCGGTTCTACCACATAACTTAGGAATCTGATATTTATTTTCTGGGAAGCAATAGTGTTAAGCGTACTGAATGTGGTTCTCAGTTCAGGGAGTCTAGTGTTGGTGCGGTGGCCGACGTATCCATACACCGGGACCCTGACTACAGATTTCTGACTCAGTGCAAGAAAACACTGATTTCATGTGTGTTTTAAAAAGTTTTTTCTTTAAGTCAAATCAACCAAGTCAGCTCACCAAGTATAAATCTTTTGACCATGTCGCATCTGTTCAGGATGCCTCTACGTAGACAGCCAGTTAGAGTTCTGAGAGAGTACATGATGACGGACCACCAAGCGATGAGGCTCTAGTGCAGGGCCCTCTTACTATGTTGGAACCTTCAGGTGGTATACCAGCAGCACCACCACCTGTTGGGCAGAAAATACCACCAGCCGCACTGGCAGATGGTTCATGCCGACTGAGCGCATTGCACGACTTCCAGCAGTAGAGGCCTACGAGGTTACGAGGCGAGACAGATTCCCAGGAAACAGAGGACTGGCTGGAGGCGATTTCTAGAGTTCTCTGCCTAGTTGAGGCACTCGTGGAGCAAATAGTGATGAGGCTTCGGTGCATGGACCATTGCCTAAGATTGTTCCTTCAGGTAGTGTGTCAGCTATATCACTACCTGTTGGTCAGTAGTTACAACGGGTGGTACCGGTAGATGACACGTGTAGGCTTAGTTCCTTACACGTGTTTCAGTATCAGATACCCCTCAGGTTTCGAGGCGAGCCTGACTCATAGGCGGCTGAGGACTTTCCTGAGGTGGTGGCTAAGAGTTTTTTAGATCTTGTACAACTTCATCAGGAAGACATGTCGGTAGCTGAGAATTCATTGAGGTGTACCGATCGTTCCTAGTACTCGATGAATACATTATGAACAGTACTTTGGGGCTTGGACTACCAAGCGAGGTGTGTTTTAGGACATCTAATCCAGCACATTTTCTCTAGATGTTAGAGAGAACCTTTTCAGTTGAATGTTCTTTGGCTGAGCGAATACATCTAGTGAATGTTAGCAGTGGGAAAGCATGAAACTGGCGCAAGTCTCAGATACTTGATCGTGTAAAATGTTTCGAGAAGAATAAGTGTTAAGGACAGATGAATCTACATGGTAGCAGATGTGGAAGTAGATCTAGGAAAGTATCATGAGGTGGTGTACATTTCGACATGTTACAACCACCCAACTTCGTAGTCCCCACTAGGCTCAGGGAGCTGGAGGGCAGGGGAAGAGAATAGATGCATGCGGTCAAGGAGTGTGACCCAAGGGCTCTATGAATGATTCAAGGTACGGTTTGTGTCTAATACTAGCTGTTGTATCAATAGACATAGGTAACAATCATTCCTTCCTTCCAAGAATCTTGTCCCAGACCTAGAGTTTCCGGTTAAACAATTGACTTGACCCTCATGTCTGGAGATACCTTTGGGAGGAGACTCGATAATCACACTTACACCGACGGTGTGATCTGACCCTTGGGGTGAGAGTTTCAGTTGGAACCTCTTGGTGCCAGTGTCGAGGCCTTATGACGTTAGTTTGGTTATAGACTCAGCAGCCACAATTCATACACAGATTGACTATATTAGGCAAAAAGGTTGTGGTTTATCTACAACGTTGAGATGAGGTTTTTTTTAGTTGGTGAAAAAGGAAACCCATGCAGCACAGGTCAAACTCATGCATAGGAGGGTGCATTCGATCACTCTTGAGTCAGCCAGCCTTACCCTCATGGTAGCAGGAGTTTTGAGTTTTCAGTTCCAAATAGGAGTGATAGAACACAGGGATATATTTTCAAGATATGCTTTCAGTATTACCCCCCCCCCCCAAAGGGGGAGGTGCATCTTCTTTGGCTGGATACTACAAGAGGTTCGTTCCAGACTTCTCCAGAGTTTCAGCACCACTATCAGCCTTGAGAAAGAAGGGTTAACCCTTTGTGTGGTCGGAGAGATTCCAGTAGAGCTTTCAAGAGCTGAGGCAGAGGCTAACTAGTGCCCCCATCTTGAGGCTTCTAGAGAAAGGCGTAGGGTATGTAGTCTACTGCGACGCATTAGGGACTGGACTCGGGTGTGTCCTGATGCATGAGTGATCAGTGATCGTATATGGTTCTCGGCAACTGTGACAGCACGAGCAGAACTACGCTACACATGACCTGGAGTTAGCAGCAGTGTTCTTCGCCTTGAAGATATGGCGTCACTATATTATGGGCGAACATTTTATTGTGTACTCTGATCACAAGATTCTCAAGTATATCTTCTCTTAGAAGGACCTGAACCTGAGACAGTGACGATGTATTGAGTTCCTCCAGGACTATGACTTTGAGATAGTCTATACTCCTGGGAAGGGGAACATTGTTGTAGATGCACTCAGTAGGAGGTCTGGTATACAGCTTCTAGGTGAGGCGATAGAGCAACTGGCTGATTTACAAATATCCTTTGTGGATAAAGATAGAGCAGTCTTCCTTTAGTCTCTTATAGTCACTCCCCCACTTTTTCAGCGAGTCAGGGAGGCATGGTGTGGAGACGCTGACTGCGAGACACAACGTGCTCAGATATCCACTGGGCAGGCACCTGATGAATTTTCTGAAGGTGGGGAGCATGTCATCCTCTTTAGAGGACGTACTATGGTTCCATTGTCACTTTAGGAGGAAGTGTTGAGGGAGTTCCACACTTCCCCTCTAGCGGTACATCTAGGTGTGGCGAAGATGTATCTAGACCTCAGACGACAGCACTGGATGCCAGGTATGAAGAAGGTGATAGTGGAGTTTGGCTCTCGATACCTCACTTATCAGCAAGTGAAGGCGAAGCACCAGGTACCAGCAGGCTTGGTTCAGCCTTTAGAGGTCCCAGAGTGGAAGTGGGATGGGATATCCATGGACTTCATGATGGGTCTTCCAAGTACATCCAGGGTTCATGACTCGATTTGGGTGATCGTTGACCGACTCACCAAGTCAGCCCACTTCCTACCGATCAGAGAGCTTGGGACGCCTCTATGTGGAGGAGATTGTGAGTTTACATGGTATACCTTCGACTATTGTCTCCGATCGTGACTCACTATTTACTTCTCAGCTATGGAAGGGGTTGTAGGAGGCTTTCGGGACGTAGCTTCGTCTGAGCACCACCTTCCATCCTCAGATAGATGGTCAGACTGAGCAGACCATTCAGACTTTCGAAGACATGCTTCATGCATGTGTCCTCGACTTCGGTCACAGCTAGGAGGATCACTTACCGTTGGTAGAGTTTTCCTTCAAAAATAGTTATCACTCCACCATAGGTACGTCCCCTTTTGAGGCGTTGTACGTGCGACCTTGCAGATCAACCTTGTGCTGGACAGACCCCGGGGAGTCAGTACTGGTGGGACCAGAGATGGTATGGGATACCACAGAGAAGGTGAAAATCATCCAGGAGAGGATGAAGACTACATAGAGTAGGCATAAGTCGTATGCTGACAAGAGACAGAGACCTCTGGAGTTCAAGGATGGCGACCACATCTTTCTACAGGTCTCACCTTGACAAGATTTACGGAGATTTGTCCGAGGCGGAAAGTTATCTTTGAGATTCATCAGACCTTTCCAGGTCCTCATAAGAGTAGGAGAGGTGGCATACCGCTTAGCTCTTCCACCTCAGTTTCACCGGGTTCGTGACTCCTTCCAAGTATCTCAGCTGAGGAGATACGTGTACGACCCTACTCACATCATCGACCATGGAGAGTTGGATGTCGATGATGGGGAAACTTTCACGGAGGTTCCAGTGGAGATTGAGGATTGATAGGAGTGGGTCCTACGTGGATGGTTGATACCTCTGGTGCATGTACACTGGTAGTATGGGAACCTCCAAGAGAGCACATGGGAGCGGGAGGCTCAAATGCATGCTCAGTACCCCCATTTGTTCCCTTAGTTTGCGTTGTAGCTTACGGGGGCATAAATCCCTGAGGTGGAAAGAATTTAAATACCCGGAATTTCCATGGAAAATTTTTTTCTTAAATACATGGGAATTTTACGAGTCCGCGAGAACTGAAGGAGCGTGATTCTGAGGCCCAGTGTGCCCAAAATCAATTTCTGAAGTTTTCTTTAGGTACGTTCAGTAAACCTATGAGCGGGATTTTATAACTTTTGAACCAATGCTTGGAACTAAAATCTGAGGGCATTGTTGAACTCACAGCACTAGTATTCTCTTAAGAATACATTCACCCTAACGGAAATTGATCGAGAATGAAAGATAGTTTTTGGGTTTTTAGGAATAAATTAAATAAAAATAAAGTTGTAGCTTTATTTTTATTTTTAGTTGGTTAAAACCTCCAAGAGGAGGTTGGAGGTGGGGGCCACCACACCTTAACCTCCCATGAGAGGTTATGGTGGTGGGTCCCACCCGAGGTCTAAAACCCCTCTTCATGTAGGGTTAATGTGGTGGGGACCACCCAAGACCACTTAAACTCTTGAACTCCCCATTAAGTGGGGCGAAACCTCTTGAGATCCCCACTAAATGGTTCCACCATCCTCCACATTGATTAAGTGGGGCTAGCCTAATTAATTCTTTTTTTTAATCTTTTTGAAATGTGTGCTAACAACTAAATAATAAGATAAATCTATTATTTTGTAGAGGGACTCATTTTATTTTTGGTGGAGCTTGGGAAGAGAGGAGAATTTGGGAGAAACTTGCTCTCTCCAATGAAGAACGCTCCTCCCAATAAAGGACTTCTTCCGCCAACGACGAACAACTTCTCATTTGATCTCCTACCGGAACAAGGGAGGAAGCGTTGTCCTTATAGAATACTGATGATGTCATCCTCGACTTATTCATATTTTTCCTCGACGTCAACAAATCCGAGGTAGGGGTTCAAACTTTTTTTTTGTTCCTCATTCTCTTTTTTCCTTCATGGTTTAGAATTTGAAGCCGCTTGATATCACTCTAACGCGGAGGGCACGGGCCGAACAAACACAGCCCGACCCCTCTGCCTTATTTGTAGAAATTGACACTAAATGCGTCTTGAGACCTGAATGAGCGACTCTTGTCAACAATGTTTGTGGATCGAAGGTAACATCCCGAGGAGTGCGCAGCTTCTACCAGAATGAGAAACGGGCCACCGGAACTCGTCTAGTGACCCGCGAAAAGATCACCGGCTGATGGAACCGAAGAGCATCATCGCGAGGTGGCGGCGGCGCAACCACGCCAACGGAAGATTAGTCGCGGACCCAAGCCGCGGCGGTGCATTGGTGGTCGGTGCAAGCCCGGTCGCGAAGGAGACCGGAGGCTCGAGCCGCCGGGTTGCCGAGGAGGGCACAGTGAAACCGCGCCGTGCGGTGGACCGAAAGGGGGGCTATGACCCCTTGCTACGGTGGAGAAGCGGCGGTCAGCGTAAGTCTGGCCACAAGGAAGATGGGCGGCCTGAGCCGTCGGGCCGCCGGAAGAGGCGCGGCACCACCGGCGTCGTGCGGGGAGTTGACTGGATCTCGGCCAACCGGAAACAGTGGGACCCCGCTGGGTCCCGCGTGACACACCGGCGCCATCCTGGCGCTGCTTCCACCATCCCGAATGGCTAAGCCATTCGGGAACTAGGGGGTGTAGCCTCCCCCTGGACACGGCTAGGACGGACCCCCACGGGCCGCCAAGCCGGACCCGGTGCGGGTCGGACCCAGCGTGGGCCAGACCCAGCATGGGTCGGGCCACCCCTGCGGGCAGGGCTTCCCCCACGGACCGGGTTGTACACGCGGACCGGGTCCTTCCCCCATCCGGACCGGGTCGGACCGGACCCGGACCCGTTTTGAGCCGAATTCACCTTTTCTCCCATAACTTGGGCTATGGGTGTCTAATTGATAAATCGTCTACGGCGACGGAAATCTTGGAGAAAGATGGTTCTTTTGGTATACCCCACTTGAGGTGTGGACATAGTTGGGGTACGGTCAGGTTGCATCGTACATGAATTCTACCAGGCCCTCGGGACTAAAAGGCTAATAACTCACAGACCGGGTGTCCGATCGACACGCCGTCTGTTGCGTTGAGACCCCTATGAAGTGGAGGACCTCTGAGATACTTCTTTGTGGGACTTCATGATAGTTAAATTATAGACCTGCATATCATGGAGAGGATCTTTCCAGAGATGAATGGGTATAGTGCGGGGACCTAGTAGCTAGCTGAGACCTGACGAATGCTGACCGATTCGACTCAGAGTGTTTCGACTAGCCCAATGGGGAGCTCCTTAGTGTCGCGGAAGACCCACAGTGGGGAGCACCTCTGTGTGATGCAGCAGACCCATAGTACTCGATAGGAGGAGTACCTCGGTATGCTATGAGGGAGACCTCCTCTTTGTGACGTGACAGACCCATAGAGGGGAGCGCCTCTATGTGACACAGCAGACCCACGGTACTTGACAAAAGAAGTACCTCAGTAGTCCAGGATAGTGGGAATCTCCCATGTGTGACGCGGAGGGCCCACAGTACTCTATAGTGGTGGATCACTCCAGCAGTCGAGGTTTCGACAGTTTTTCTGGGAGTATTACATGTTACTACCCTTAGAATAAAATCCTAGTTTGAGGTGAGTCAGTTACTTTTGTGTTTACCTCATGACTGAGATGGATTACTTGATAACTTAGGTATAGGTAAGGTTATATACCTAATTAATGGATATCATTTGATTTTCATACTCTTTGGTTTATCCTTGGAGGATTTTGAGAGACCATGGTGGTCTCGGGGTCCCTACTGATTATCGTTATACTCACCCCTGCACGGGCTTTGCTCGCACCTCATTTAGTTGGTTGCATACGATGGACAACGCTGACCGAGGCTGAGTGGGCAGGACTAGATGGTACCCAGAGGTGGACCACACGGCGTGATGGTACATGGAGGAGACAAACAGATGTAGAGTGATGTAGAGGCTATCTGTACCTACCCTTCAGGTAGGATCTGTGGCGGACAATCCAGGATCTTCTTTACACCTTTAAGCTTTTTTTGTTTCTTGTAGTTGTACTTTTACTTTACAGTTGGGCTTGAATTTCTGGCCTCTTTACTTTTCAGCACTCCTTTTGTATACAGTTTTACTTAGTGTTTTGCTTCCAAATTATACTCTGTTGTGTGTGATTATATTTTATAAAGGCAACGCCTTCCCAGTTTTAAGGATTTACGCCTTGGGTGCTAGTCACTAGCCCATGGCCTATGGAAGGTGGGATTGGAGTAGTCATGGCATGGGTCCCGAGGACGGTTCATGACATATATAACCTGGTTGTCACTATCGCTCAAAAGGAAACCAATTTTATTGGTTCAAGTAATCTTATATGCATCCCATGTGTGTTATTGATCTCCTACTAATCCACCTAATATAACTACATGTGGAATGATTCATATCATGGGATACATAATGATTCCATGATGTTTTATCTCAGGCACAACCACTATCACTTTTCATATTCCCACCCTATTATGATGATTAATACCTTTCAATTAGGTTTATTTTACTCAAAAGACACTGGGGAGATTCCCTACTTCTTTGTAGAATTTTTTAATCTCTCCCACTGATACACACCTTTTATTTTATAAAATAAATGAATGTGTACCACCTAGAGTATGAACACTCTTTTAAAACTACTTCAGTTCAATTCAAAACTTTGTTTATTTTTTCATTTCATTCTATGCAACCATACATGTTCATATAGGCTCTCAAATTGTAATAAAACAAACCAAAATAGGCTTTCCTCCCTTCTAGGTAACACACACCATAGTATTTTTTGTGATAGATGGTGGTTTCAATATTATAGAAGTGGTCAATAGTTGATCCAAAATTTGTTCTCACCATACATGATGATGTGGTGGTGGAACCCACATTTAAAATTTAGACAAAAATCATCATCAACTCATTTTTCACTACACTTTTGATTCAGATACTGTAATTCCTAAGTTACTTCCCATACACCTTGAATTTTTCAAGTGGAACTTTGACACCCATGAAATTAATCTGTTGTAGATTCACACACACCGATAGAGAATGTCAGTTTCATGAGAACCATTTCAATTGGGCCTCCATTTTCCCTTATTATATACTCTCATGTGAAATGGATAATATTCCACCATAATTTATTTTTTCAAAAAAAATTATGATGAATGTGGTTTTAGTTTCCTTAAGTTATTTATCCCAACATGATCAATTCAGACTATATTTTAGTTTGGGATGACCCTTTGGTTGAATCTTTGTGACCCTGAACTCAAGAATCCCCTTAATGGTCCATGACTTTATGGAATTTAAACTCTATTCCAATGATGTTGGTGAAGAACCATACCACTTTTCCCCTCTCTTAATTTGGGGTTTTTATTATTATCCATACCTCATGAACTCCCTATGAAATCTTGTATTCCCTATACCATGACCATAACTAGTAACATACAATGGAACTTGTATCAAAACCTTAAACTATGGGCATTATATCCTTACTTTTATGACTCAATAATGCAATTCCCCTAGTTCCACACTCGTTAACCTTAAAAAGGTCACACCCTCTTTGGTCAATGTTATGGATAATAAACACCTGGTCTTATAGTTTGATTATAATAACAATAAATTTCCTAAGCCAAGTGGCAAAAATTCTCGTCAGTAAAAAATCTCATAAAGGGAGACATGATAGACCTATATTCAAGAAATTTTTTCATAGATAATTTAGGAAAAATATAGATAAAAAATATAATAGGTAAAAATATTTTTGGTTCCATAATATATAATTATAAAATAATGGTTGTTCTCACTAAACATACTAGTTTGGAAAAATGTTAGATTACTTCTCATAACTTATTCTCCCTTTTGAAACCCTAAAATGACATTAGGTTCCATGATATCATATCGGTCAAATATATATGACCATAAGATATAGGAGACCCCCTATTATCCTCATTGTATGATGCTAAAATGAAAGGTCCAATTCCTAGAATAATGAATCTAAACTATATGGTTTTTCATTCTCATTATAGTATGCATGGTCAATATCTTAGTTACATAATGTTAAACTATATAAACTCATCTTTACAAGTTGAAACAACTTAAACTATATGGATAATGGATTATTTTATGATGTTTAAATAATAGAAAAATTTAACATCCTCACCAAAGAGAATGTATCCATTATATTGGTGTCATTATTTTATTTCACCAACCCTAATAATTATGTGTGGCTTGATTACCGTCATACTAAATAAGTAGTTTTGACCAGATATTCTATCTTGGGCCCAACCTCAACCACTATTGCTATTGTAACCTCATTTACCTCACTCGTTCTCAATGAACAATACCATTTTAATGGGTTCTTAGCTCTCACAAGACACCAGGATGGATCTTATCTTAAGAGATGGGTTTATCCCTTGCTAATACTGGTACGGATCATCTATGTAAAAATTTACACAATTAAATGAAACCCAAAGTGTTGAAATCTACTTAAACATCCTTTCTATTTACTCTCACACTTCTAGACATCATCTATTTGGATCCACATAATCCTCCATACCATAATAGTTTCCCCATTGATTATTAATCAATAAAAAATAATCCAACCTCCCATCCATAGAACACACCTCAGGTGGATTCTACAAATTAATGATGTTTCTCATATGGAAATTTTTTTTAATATTCTATCAGAATCTCGATCTTTCCAACCTTGATAGTGTGGTAGTGGAACCCATATTTTGAACATAGTGAGTATTCATCCTCATCCATACTTTCACTATTTTAATGATAAAAAACCCATAGGTTGTGATTTACTTCCTCCTTATTCCCCTTATTCTATTTGAATTAAACACCCTTGGTGTTACCTCTCTCATGAACTTGCACACATCTCAAAAGGAAGTTGGTATAATAGGGTATTTCCTTGGTCGACATCCCCTTATTTCTAAATTCTTCTAATAGTTGATCTGTTTTTATTACCTGAATTAATCCACTCCAATTGTGCACTCTCATGTGAAATAGGTGATCTCCAAATACTCCTTGTTTCCCACATTGATCATTACTCACAGAGTCTTTGTATTTTTAGTCAATTGTCTCCACAATATGATTGAGATAGAGGTATCAACCTATAGTCCTATAATTGTGAATATATACTAAAAAACCCTTTTTAGACACTAAATGATGTTCCCTTTGTCCCTCTATTCATGTCATGTTTTGGCTCTACCTAATGTTATATAGTATCCCTTTCCCAAGAGTCCAAGAATCATAACCTTAAACTATATTCATTGGCCTAGGTATTGTGACCATAAGTTGTATGAAACTATTTTTTTGAGGATAAACTATAATAAAAAAAATATTTTCTCAATCTAGGTAAATTAACTCTCCCACACCATCATTCTACACAAATTGAGTATAAATTATTGTCACCCCATGTTCCAAGAATCATAACCATAAAATACATGCACTAGTTCATAAGGATGTGGGTGCAGTGCTGGATCCTTTATCCCTTCATTCACATTATTTTTAGGTTACCCTTAATATGAAATAAATAACCTAACACCAATTTATTCATTACCACATGACATTAAACTACATTGAATAATCCTGACACTGTGACTTTAAAATGAGTGATACTCAGGATATTCACCTAAGAGGATTCCCAACTTCTGATGTTAATCTCTTAGTCTATGATCCATGACCATAAACTGATAGTAAACCCTTGGCCCAAGAATCATAACCATAAATTTTGTGTGTTTTAATTTGATAATTTTTATATGGTTTTAGGACAATTCCTCCCTTTATTCACAATAGGTTCATATCAACATTCCTTATTTGAAACTCCCTCATAATTCCCTTGGTCCAAGCTCCTTGATATTTAATTGGTAAAATCCCCTTGTTCTAAGCTTGAAAACATTATATTATGTTATTTACCCATAACTCTGTATGTTTATCACTATTTCCCTTTGTCCTATGTTCATTATAGGTTTGTATTACCTTTTATAGTACACAAAATACATATCCCTCGTGTATTATCATACTAAAAGACATTAAACATAAAATCAAAATCCCTATCACATGACCATAGACTCTGATATTAAAAATAATTTATTTATAGTATATAAACCTAGGATTTTAATCCATTGATATTACCTCATTTTTAATGAATATTTATGAAATTACACACAAAAATGCCCGAGGACCATAATATTTTAGTCCCTTTGGAAACATGTAAACTTGAACAAGTGGATAATAGGTGAGCTAAATCATCTCTTACTATGATATACATATCTAGAACCCCTATTAGTCAAATTATATATAATAACAATATTCCTAACATTGGAAAAAGAAACATAATAAAGGGTGAGCTCATATTCTCGTGAAGGACAAATAAGGGACATACGTATGCATAACATGAACACAAGGGTATGGAACATGATCATAACATCTGAAAATAATACCATGTATATAAAACATCAAAATATTAAGGTATGGAATTAGGATTTAAATTTTATAAGACATGAATTATAAAAGAATCAATGAACATGATCCATAAGAACATAAAATTGGCATAAGATATAGATTTTTGGAATACAAATAATCATAGAAAAATCAATTCTATATTATCAAAGGATCATTTCCAAGGATATAATAGTGGAATGGGTTCACTCCCAACCCATTATAGTAATTGAGGATCACTAAAAAAATAGTGGACAAAGACCCTTATATAACCAAGATCACTCCAATTTCTTGTCCAATATATTAAATGAGATATAAATCATTACTCAATGATTTGGAGGGAGATATAGGTCCCAACTATCTCATAATAAAAACCATATTTATGTGTACCATAAGATCATAAAACATTATTCATATCAAAAACCATTAAATGAAATGGTTTTAATAAACATTTGATCATATGATAAATAGAAAAGTTTCATAATCATTTCCTTATTTCATCATAGCATAAATCATGGGAAAATAAGTTGGTTTCATAATAATTTCATCATGGTATAACCCGTGAAAGAGAAATAGGTTTCAAAAAAATCCTTCTATTATGAACATAAATCATTCATAGAAATAATAATAATGGTATCTTTGGTTCATATCCCCATTAATTCATAGGTAACATCAATGGGTGTCATCTTAGATAGAGAATGATTTTTTATCGATCATTTAAAACATTTCTTGAGGAAAATATTCTTTCCTATCTAAAAAACTTTATGAAATATAAAAAAAAATAAAATATGTTTACTTGAAAGTAACCTTGAAAAAATAAAAAGTACTCTTCAAAGAAAATAATGTTCATAGAGAAATTATGTTTTGTTCATGTCATACATGTTAAAATAAATATTCCTTTCACCTTTTTGATAAAATTCAAACGGGAATTATTTGGAAAAATACATGATGATTCCTTTTAATTTTTATACAAAAATTTAAACATGGGTAAAAATTTATTTAAAAATAATAAGATAAAAATAAAACATTTTTTAATCCATTTTTAGAAATCTTGGTTTTGGGAGAAAATGGATTTCCGAACGAATAGTGAAATAAAGTAATATTTTCATAAAAACATTTTATTAATTATTTTAAGTAAAAAAGATTTTCAAAATGTTACTATTACCTAAAAATATCTATAGTAACCATAGGATAATGGAATTCATAAGTTTATTGGGTGATGGATCATATGATTTTATCATTAGAAACATAAATGTAAATAATCTCGATAAACGATGTGATTGTAACCTAAGATATTTACCACTTTGGTAACATTAAAACATAAACCCCTTGAAGGAATATATTTAAGAGAAACATAAAATTTCATAAGGATAAATAAATTAATGATATTTATTTTCAATGTTTCTGAATAAAAAACTCTTAAAATTTGATAGGTGTATAACATAATTATATGTCTCAATGAAGGAAAATTGAGACAAAAATCCCATACCTAAAGTCTTGACTTCTGGATTACATGTTCATACCTACTTTATAATAAATATAAGTTTATTATAAATTTATTAATTAATAATATTTATATATATCATACCATAAATTATTTTCTTATGACCTTTTATTATCCCATTATTAGTAATTCCATGTTAAAGTTATGTTTCAGGTAATAACAGCTTCATTTTCCCTATATGTTTAGATTTGTTATATTTTTGGTTCTTTTAATTTGATCATGATTCCATAATATCTAGAAATATAAACATGATATAAATAAAATATATACCCAATATATTTATATTTATAGTAATCCATAAAATTTAGTGAAAACAAATTAAATACATCATTCATGGAGATGATAGGTCGTACATATGCATGAACATTGTTTCCATTTTATTTTTGGATTAAAATAAATAAAGGTAAATGATATATTGTCATTAAATAATAATTTTTATTTCATATTTATCATATATATTCATTATACCTATCTTGGTTATCTTCCTTGTAAGGTGTTAAGGAACTACATTGCTTCGTGAGGCGGTAGTCCGCCGAACACATGAGCAACGTTATCATATTCCCAAAAAATAAAACTCATGATGGTATGTGTGATATAATAATTATATAAGCATAATTATATAATAAATATCATGTATAAACAATAAATCCATCATTATAACCATCCTTGATAGGAGGTAATGGGAAAATGAATGACATAGGTTGGTGAATGCTGATTTCATAACACATTTGATGGAAGTGGAGATGGTTATAGGTCGTTACCTTAGAATTACAATATATAATTATATTTAAGAAAATCATGTTATTATATCATCATGTTATAATAATAACTGATGTATTTTTAGAAATAAATAAAATAAAAATTCTCATTGATGAAGGTTACCTCTTATTCGGGTATACTTATTAGTTTTTCCAAAAAAACTTATTTGGTTGGAACTCTGTCCAAAATAAGGATTTTAAAAAAAGTGGATATAATTTTAGAAGTGATTTGGTTATTAATTTTCTGAAAATAAAAATTTTATTATTTGAATAGGATAGGATAAGTGGTATCCCTATTTAAGTGAGGTGAGTGGTACACATGTAATTTTTTTAAAGGAATGAATTCCACCAACATTTTTTTCATGTCACAATGATCTAATAATATAAAATAGTATATTTTAGAAGGTATAACATATAAATATATAAATACAAGGTGTTTTGAATACGTTTTGGATCATTATTGACCCTTGTATTTTTAGTTTAACAACTCGACAAAACCATCTTTATCTTAACTGCAACAAATAATTTTTACTTCTTTTACTATTAATTTTGGAAAAAAATTACGTTTAACATATTAGATAATATTAATTATTATAATTTAAAATATGGAAACCATTTTTTTAATTTAATTCATATAATTGGATAATTTAAATTTAAAAGTAATCCCAAATACAAGATAAGAAAGTGGTTTTGTAAGGAGAAAATGTTCAAAATTTTACAAAGTTTTTATATCAAATTTTAATATGAAATTGATTTAAATTAAATAAATTGGATAAATGGATATATAATTGAACTAATTTAACTTTAAAAACAATTAAAAATATAATTTAACTTTATAAATAAATTAAATTAAAATCGTATTTTCAATTAAAATTCAGTACCTTCACTATTCATCAAAAAATGAAACTTTTTATAAACATATCAAAAATTTCCCCTAATATAATTTTAAAATTATTATTTAAAAAATTAATTTTATTGTAAAAAATTAATTTTATATAGTTATGGAAATATAAGTTTATTAAAAATAAAAAAAAGAAATAAAAAATATTTTTGACCGATAGTATTTTCAAAAGATATAGAGACTTCATTGAAAATTTAAGTATTCCTCTATCAGTGTGTTTTATTTATATCAAACCATTATAAATAATATTTAAGATTTAATATTAAAATTTTATTTTCTATATTTAAGGTAAATGTTATAACATTCATATTTAAATTATAATATTAATATTATATCGTGGTTTTGCTAAAACTCAATGTTGTGTGTAACGCAAGCTGGCCCAGTATTACATGCAGCACAAGACTAACTTTATGTTGTGTTTAATGAAAGATAAAATTGATATTTCATGGGAAGAAACAATATATAAAAGAATACATTTATTTAAATTTTTCACAAAATCTCAGGTTGTTGCATCCTACCCCCTTTTAAATGAATTTCTCTATTGAAATTTTTCATTCTCTTACAAAAAAATGTGGATATTTTTGCTTCATCTTATCCTCAAGTTCCCAAATATCTTCCTAAAACTGGTTGTTTCACCATAAAACATTAACTATTTGAGTGGTATTATTTTTTAAAACTTTATCTATACAATCAAGAATCTCCATCATGGGTCAGTTATGTACTTTCTTAGGATAGATACATAGAACACATCATGGACTTAAGACAGGTTTGGTGGAAGCTCCTAGTTATAATATATAATATTGATATGAAAAATAATTTCATAAGGACCAATATACCTTGGACTCATTTTTTCCTTAATTATAACTATCATTACCTTCTTCCATGGAGAAATTCATAGAAATACCTCTTCACCAACTTCAAATTCTTGATCACACCAGTGATTGTCGTTATAAATTTTTTTAACTACGAGATTCCATGATGTGTTTTTAAATGGATCAAACCTTCTCTACCATTTATTCAGTTATCTCATGTCCCAATATCTTTATTTCTCTAACTTTATTCCATCATTTTGGAGCTCTACATTCCTTTTAATATAGGGATTTATAAGAGGCCATCTAATTTCTTAAGTAGAAGTTATTGTTTTAAGAAAACTCAAATAGAGGATGTTTGTGATCCCAAAAATATTTAAAATACAAAGAAAAAAATCTCACCATATCCTCTAGAGTTTGGATTTTTCTCTCAGACTGTGCATCCATCTGAGGTTGATAAATAGTTTTGAAGCTAAATTATATATCAAGATATTGATGAAGACTTCACCAAAACATTGAGGTAAAACTTGGATCCCAATCCCAAACAATGAAATTTGGTAATCTGTGAAACCATACCACTTATTTAATGTATATACTTGCATAATGATCCAGAGATAAGCCATATCTAAGAGTAATGAAGTTTACTAAATTAGTATGAAGAATGAAAACCCAGATAGTATTATTCCCATTAGACTTTTTAGGGAGTCCAATGATAGAATCCATGGTGTTGTTTTCCCATTTCCATTATAGCATAGGAAATTTATGTAAAATCCCCTTAGAATTTTGTCTCTCAACCATTACTTGATGACATAAAAATCACTGAGATACAAACTCTACGATATCTCTCTTTTTACTATCCCACTAGAAATACTCTTTCAAATATCTATTCATCTTCTTACTCCCCAGATGAATAAAGAATGAATAACTATGAGATTATTCTAACCAACTCCTTCAAATCTAGTATGGAAGGAACACATAGATAGTTTCAAACCATATCATTATATCATGATCAATTTTAAACTTCAGAACATTTCTAACCTTCTTTTACAGATCTATATCTTCCTTCTACACCTATTTAATCTTACCTTGAATAAATAGTTGAACATTAAAAAGTGAAAAATAATATTTTACCCTTCCTTTAGTACTTCTATATAATTAATTTGAAAATATATAAATATTAAATCTTTTATAATACTCATCACGGATAATCTATCTTGATCCTTTCGACTCCAAGAATCAGTAACCTTGTTCTCTTTCATAGGGTGGTAATGTATTGAACAATCACGGTCCTTAATTATCTATAACTATCATATTTGGTTAATATTAAACTCAATATGTGTAAATTTATAATTTAATCTTTTAGTATCAGTACATATATCACACTTTTCCCCATAAATATAATTCCTTCATATCTTTAATTCAAAAATCACCACAGCTAACTCTAAATCATGAGTTGGAAAATTTTTCTCATGAATATTTAATTTTTGTGAGTTACAAGATATAACCATTTAATTATGCATAATAACACATATATATACTTTCATGGATACATCACTATATATTAAAAACTCTTCACTACTATAGGGTAATGTAAGAATGGGTGTGATGACTAGTTTTCTCTTCAGTTCTTTTAAATTTTCCTCACATTCATCTGTCCATAGGAATTTGGATCCATTCTAAGTTAACTTATTCATAGGGTCATATATTCATGAGAAATTATCCTAAAATGGTTGATAATATCTTTTTTTTTTTAAAAAAGAAACTATGGATCTCGATCACCATGGTTGGTCTATGCCAATATTCAATATCCATCGTCTTTGGTGGATCTACTGATATACCCTATCTTGAGATTATGTAACCCAAAAATGAAACCTTTTGTATCCAAAATTAAAACTTTGTAAATTTTTATTATAGTTTCTACTTCCTTAGGGTATTTATAACAATTCTTAATTGTTCTTAATGATCTTCCTTTATCTTTTAATAGATAATAACATCATCTATAAAAACTACCATAAAATGATCAAGGTAATCTATAAAGACTCTATTCATTAAATCCATCAAGATAGAGTGGAATTAAAAGACTAAATATAATCACTATATATTCATAGTTTCTATAACTTTTTTTAATAATATCTTGGGTCAATCCACCTTCTTAACCCCCAATTAATGATATCCAGAATTAAAGCTAATCTTGGAAAATTATTGATCTTTGTGCAGTTGACCAAACAAGTCATCAATACAGAGAATGGGAAACTTATTATTGATTGTGATAATTTTTATCTATTTATAATCAATATAGAGTCACATTGATCCATATTTATTTTTAATAAAAAAAATAGGTGCACATAAATGTGGCACCCTTGGCCGAATGAATCCCTTGTCAAGTTTTTCAGGGAGTTACTTCTTCAATTCCTGCAACTCAATTGGGGTTATTCTATATAGAGTCATTGAAATTGGTGTGGAACTTGTTATGAGTTATATTAGGAACATAAATTCATTTTTTTAGGAAATATAGGAAAAAATTACTGAATAAATCAATAAATTCTTGAGTAATAGGCATATTGTCGATGTTGAATTTGACCCCAAAAATATGAGATAAACCCCCTTCTGACTGAGAATTAAGACCCATACAATGGATGTGATATCCATCAGAAGTTTTTTATTATCATCAAAATAATATATTATCATAGTTTGGTTTTGTAAAATTAAACATTAATTCCTTTCCTTGAAAATCAATTTGTTATTTATGTAGATAAAGTCAATCCACTTCTAAGATAACATCAAATTCATCCAAAGAAAGAATGACAAGATTTATATGAAGAAACTTCCTTCTAATATAAACTGTAGAGGAATCATAGACCTAATATCTGATCATCGTATCATTAGGGGTTTTCACTTTTAATTATACATATAATTATTTGGGTGGAATCTTGATAACCTTAGAAAATTATTCAAATTTGAATGAATGGGTATATCCAGATTTAAATAAGACATTAGTAGTTATAAAGTGGATGGTAAGTGTACCTATCACCATGTATTTATCTCAAACCTCACCAGAAATATTGATCTTGTGATTCTTTACTTTGTATCTTATCTTAATAGGTTGATGACGTTGATCATCATCATTAACCAACAGACCTGGGCACTAGTTAGTATAGTGTCTATACTCCTTGCATTTAAAACACTGGAGTGTGGGTGGTGCATTATGGGAATCTTTCTCTTGATTCATCTCAGTAATTAACTTCCTACCATCACTCTATCTATTAATTTACCGATGACCTTAACTTACACAATTGAAACATTTATTATTCCCCTTAAAACAATTTCCTCTATGATTCTTCCCACACTTTGACCATAAATTGAAGAACATATTCTTGTCTTCATAGTTCTTAGATTTTAATTTGAAGTATATTTTTATCTTATTATCAAAACCATGATATTTATATATTAATCAAACCTTTATTCCCACACTAAAATCACATCAAACAAACTCTTTATATCTACTAAAGTGTCTTATATCCAATTCCATTTAGAGACTTTGTTTTAAGTCCCTGAATAATTGATCAACCATACTTTCTGGTCAGATGACAATACTAGAAGTGTACCTCAAAATTACTATAAAATTTTATTCATAGGTACCAAATGATTCTTCCTCATTTTTCTATATCTCAAGGAACTCCTTCACCATATTTATATAAAGAAAATTATGGAAGTGCTTATTGGAAAATAATATCTTCAACTCGTCCCAATACATGGATTCAATTTCATTCTATTTCTTCATATTCTTGATAAGAGTCCATTATTGATCCAATTCACATTCCAAAGGGTAGACATACAAAATTAACTTTTCATATTCTAAACATTGGATAATAGAAAATATATTTTTAGTGCTATTGATCCATTTTTCAGTAAATACTGAATCAGAAGACCCACTAAAATAAGGTGGATGTTGGCTCATGAATGACTCAATATAATTGTTTCCCTACTTTGTTTTTTTTTGTAATTACATCATGATATATTTCTTGAGAAAGTTTTGTGAGAATAACAACGAGATATTTCATTACAAATACCATAACATTTGGATTATTATGAGGATAATTATGGCATTTTCCATTGTATTTAGAATTAACATCGTGCCTTCGGGTTCCATCCATTTACTGAAACCAAAAATCATAGTGTAAGAACTAATAATCATTATGGGGAACCACATAATCCTAAAAATTCACTTATGGGATGTAAAAATCATGAAATATTTTTTAATATATAATAGTGTATGTTTATACTGGGTCATTCATTATCATAGTCTGTTTAAATCCTTCATGATGATTAGTAAAGATTTTTTGAATTTCCAAATCATATACCTAGAGAGTTTTAAAACAAATGTGAGGTAATGATTGATGTCGTGCACCATGTGATGATCAAGTCTATCTCAATGTTCCCTTTTTAGTGTTATTACCCATAGTTACCTCTGTGTTAGAGGCACATCCACTTGTAGTATCCAGACAAAGATGTAGTTTCCTAGAAACTACTCTCTGTATCCTTTACCAATACTCCATGACATTTTTCTATACTTTAACTGATCCTTATACTTATACTTAGACATTCCCTTATGGATCTCATTAGGGTTTTCTCATCCTATTTTCCAAAGTTTAACTAAATCTATCTTCTGATACCAAATATAGCGATCTAGGACTTTCATACATAAATATTAAATCATTTTTAATTAATATTAGTAACATTACACAAACATACACATGAGGGATAAAATAGTTTAGTGCCTCTGTAAACATAGAAACACAAACAACTGGTTCATAGTTGAGATACATAATCTCCCATTATAATCATAATATCTAGCACCCCTCTTAGAAAAATCATATACAATACTTATCTTCATATCTTGGGGAAAAGAAATATAAGAAAGGGTAAGCTCAGATGCTCATAAAGGATAAAAAAGGGTAATACATAATAATAACATGAATATAAGGGTATGAGAATATGAGAACAACATTTGAAAATCATCCCCTTCATTTTAAATATTCTAATCACGAGTTATAGAATAAATATTGGTAGTTCATAATACATGAATCATAATATAATCAAATAAAATGATCCATGAAATCATAAAATTAGTATAAGATATAGATTACAGGCATACGCATAATCATAGAAAAGAATTTCCATATTATCCAAGGCTTATTGCTGAGGATATAATAGTTGAATGGGTTCACTCCCCAAACCATCATAGTAATAAAGGATCACTCCCAATACCATCATAGCATAAAAATTCCCTTACTAAACTGGGTTCACTCACCATTCTTTCCTATATATCTCATGAGATATAAATCTTTACCCAATTCATTGGAGGGTGATACATCCCCCATCCGTCTTATAATGAAATCCATATTTATATGTGAAACATGATCATAAAACATTTATAATATCATTATCGATGAAATAAAAAAAATATAGACATTTCATCATATTAGAACCTATATAAAAGAGACACATTCCATAATCATTCCACTATTTCATCATATCATAACCCATTGAAAAAAGAAGTAGGTTTTCTAATAATTTTTCATGGTATAAACCATAGAAGAGAAATGTGTTTTATAAATATCATGACATCATAAATATTAACCATTAAAAGAAATAATAATAATGTTATCCTCAATTAATATCCACATTAATTCATAAGTAACATCAACGGATGTTATCTTAGATGCATAATTATTTTAATCAATCATTTAAAACACTTATTTAGTAAAATATCATTTATGATCAGAAAAAAAAAACTTTCCTAAACATAAAACATTTTAAAAATATTTTTTTACAATAAAATAGAAATATTTTAAAGTAATATTAAAATAAAATAACATTCATGATGATGAGATGTTTCGTTCAAGTAGTACACATTAAAACAAATATTCCTTTCACATTTTCAATAAAATCCAATAACAATAGTTTGAAAAAAGACATAAATATTCCTTCCAATTTTTTGAAAATTCAAACATAGGTAAAAATGTCTTTTAAAAATAATAATATAATAAGAAAACATTTTTTAATGTATTTTATAAAACATTTTTTTTGAAGAAAAAAGATTTTTGACCGAATAGAGAAATAAAGTTGGATTTTCTTGAAATTATTTTCTCTATTATTTTAAGTAAAAACGATTTAAATGGTTCTATTAACTAAAAAAATAATGAATAACCAAATGAGAATAAAATTTATGAGTCTCTTCAGAGATGGATCACAAAATTTTATCATGAGAAATATAATAATAAATAATCTCGATAAACGATTAGATTGTAACATAAAAAATTTACTAATTTGGTAACATTAAAACATTATACCCATGTAGGAATATTATTAAAAGAAACTTAAGATGTGATGACTATACACAAATTCATGATATTTCATGTCAAATGGGTTGTATATATACCTTGTAACACCCCAACTTTTTCTAAAGATAAATATAAATGCATGGAACTTTGTTTTAAATAGATATTTTTAATTATCCTTTAAAACATAACTTTTATACTTCTATATTCTGAATTTCAAGAAACTATCATCATAATTGTGTTCAGTATGTTATTTGGGGTCTATTGGAACCAACTTGTTTTTTTGGTGAATAGTAACATACCCTTATGAATAGTAATATGAATAGTGATATGAACCTAATGAATAGTAAATTTTATTATTATTTTATATTCTTAAGGCAATAAGATAATGAGATCTTAATTAATTTTTTAATATGAAATAAAACTAATTGCGCCTTAAAATTGTTATTTTTTGATTTAACTATGACTTTATTTAAAAATTAAATTAATAATATTTATAAAATTAATTTTGAAAAATGGAGTTCATTTTTGAATTCTACACATTGAAAAATGGTAGGGGTAAATTTTTGGGAATTTTCTAAAATTCAAGAATTTTCGGTGAATAGTGAAATATGATAAAATACCCTATAATAAAATTATCAAAAACATTCTCTATTTATGACATCATAAGTGATGAAAGGCCACTTGTTTAGAACTCACATGATATTATTACTATTTAGGGTCACTTTCATTGAGATTATTCATAGTCTTGATAAAATTATTATAATAATGATTAAAATAATCTAAAATACCTCCCCTCATCCACTATAAATACCACCCGCACTCCCATCTTCCTCCCACACCTCTCAAGCCTTGATCATTGTCTAATTTTTGTCAAATTCCCTCCCCAATCTTCTTCCCCACGTCCTAGAGCTGCTGGTCTCACCAAAAGACCAAAATCGAAGCCCTTAAGGAGGATCTCAAGGAGAAGAGATCAAGAGGTAAACATCCTCTTTTATTTTCTTTCTTTTCTTTCATTTTATGTTATTCTCTTCCATTACCTTTGTCTTGTGTTGGTATATTTAATTAAATATTCCCCCTTACTGTCCATATTTTTTATGAATGATGATATATTCGATTCCTCTCATCAATCTTGTTTTTATGAAATTTTAAGAGATGTCGTTATGCTGCCGAGTTTTCGTGAGAAATTTCTCAAGATTTTATTTTATTTCATGATTACTTTTTCTTCTTTCCTCACTCCCTCTTATCCAAGAGGCATTAAATCTCCAGAATCATGTATATTCGTGATTTTATCATGTTTATGGAACATTCCTCATCATTATTCTTCTCCTCTTCCACTTATTTAAAGAATAAAAACATTGTCCATTTGTGTCGAATTACTGACATCGTGGACGATGTATTATCAATTTCCATTAATTATTTCAAGTATGGTCATGAAACCATTTATATGGTTGAACCAGGTTATAATATATGTTTTATGACTCATATATGGTTCTGGAATTCTTTTGTACCAATGGTTCTAATTTATAAGACAAAATGAGGTTATTATTATCAAAGAACAACTAAAATGATCTAAATGAACATCATTAATGTTTTAACTTATAAGTCATTATCATATAAAGAATAAAAGTAATAAATGGTATAAATTATGGTACTATAAATATTTAAATACTAATCCATTCCAATTATGGAGTTTCACTTCCAATCAACAAGAATGATTCATCATGAACTGATCGTGAAAATCATAAAAGAACTCACCCAAAATAATGCAAGGAACAAAATACTAACAATAAATAGGTGAAATGAGGTTATGAAATGACCATATAAGATGTTATAAACATTAACATGTTTTTTAAAATACTAATAACACTCTTTTAATCATTATACAGGAGTTATAAACAAGTTTTATGTAAGACAAGCCTAAGGTAAGGGAATTCTTAACCCGATTTCCATTCTTTGGGTTAACCTTCTAATTCATTATTTAGGTGTTATTTAAATTGTTTGTGTGATGGTTTTTGTTTATATTATGTTTTATTATGTTTATTTACAGTATATATACATAATTAATCTACTTTATTAAGTCTCTCTTTGATTTTATGATATTTATAAGGGGTTTTTCTTTAAAAATCCTCTTTTTAAATTTGGTTTTACGAAATTCCAAAGTAAAGTTTTTATGGAATTATTCATGTTGTATGATTATTTTTTGGTTCTTGGGAATTATTTATGATGAATGGTCGGACCCATATTTCCCTCCAATTCATTGGGTATGAGTAAGTTGGAGGTCGGCCATATGGTTACTCCGAGTGTAACTGCGATGGTTACACAAAGTAAGGTAGTCGTGAGGGTTACAAAATTTTAAGGTAGCCAAGATGGTTACAAGATTATGTAAGTAATGCCCCAAGATACCTCTATGATTATATTTATGTTTTCATGTTTGTGTGGATCTTGTGTAAATCTCATGTTACACAAAGTAAGTATTTATGGGTGAAAAGCATGTCTTTTGAAAATGTTTTCATATGTTATGAGTATTCATGGACTAATGTGATTTTTTCCTTCTTTTCCATCCCTTACTGAGATTTTGTGCTCATACCAAGTTTTTAAATGATTTTTCACTGGTTAATGGATGTGTAATACAAGGAAGTAAGACACCTTAAATGTTGAAGAATTGTCAAGGAGTCTTGTTTAAGGTTTTAATGTTTTATATTTTAAGAAAAAATGGAAACTGTTTTTATGGTATCCACTATGTAACAATGTGTAATGTTATGAATGTTTTGTACCAATTCTCTAAATCTCTAAACTTGAAAATATCCTCAATTCAAAAGGAAGTTTTTTTTTCTTGACTAAATTCAAGATTATGTATGTAATAAGGCCGGGTCCTTATAGTTGGTATTAGAGGATGGTTTAGATAACTTTAGGGGTTATGGTGATGTTAATAAAACAACATAAATGATTTTTACTCTATGTTTAATTTAAAATGTTATAGCATTTAAAGATTACCATTTTGCTTCATCTAAGACATGTTTTTTCAGAATGGTTTTCCATAGAAGGAATAGGGATGCTGAAGAGGAGAGGCACCGACAAAATGACATCCTTCCTGATCTACAGCCCGGAATGGTAGAGATTGGAACCGAGCAGTTTGTGACAGTAATGGCCCATCTAACACAGGAAATAAATGGTGGTGTCATCCATGCAAGAGGACCAATAGAGGTACCACAATAGAACATGATAGTGGTGGAACATTTTATGAGACAACATCCTCCTGCATTCAATGGATCTTCTGACCTAGTGGTAGCTGAAGGATGGATCAAATCCCTTGAAAAGATATTTGATGTTATGGGATGTTCAGACAATCAAAAGGTAAGTCTTTCCATTTATCGTTTAGAAGGGGAAGCTGATCAGTGGTGGTCAATGGTAAAGAATATTAGGGGTAGAGAGGATTTTGATGCCTTAGAGTGGGGTGAATTTAAAAGTCTTTTCCTTGAAAAATATTTTCCTTAGGTGGTGCGACTTAGAATGGAGAATCAATTCCTTTAATTGAAACAGAAGGAGGAAGATTCAGTGGATGTGTATGAAACAAACTTCACCCGACTGGTGAGGTATGCTCTAAATATTATTCGGGATCTCCATAACAAAATCAACCACTTTTACTCGGGATTGAATCCAAGGTATCGAAGGGCGTTGGCCTCCCGTGAATTCAAAATTTATGAGAAACTTGTCTGATGTGCTGAGAGGGTAGAGATGGAGTTTGCTGATGATCATGTGAATTTTGGAAACAAAGAGAAGAAGAAGTCTAGTTGGCAAGCAACGGGCAAGAATCAACCAAATAAATCTGATGGTAAGAAAATACAATTTCTGGTTTGTGAAAAGTGCGGCAAGAAGCACCATGGGGAATGTCTTAGCAAAACTAGGAAGTGTTTTAAATGTGGTAAGTTTGGACATATGGCCCAAGATTTCAATTAAAATGATCCAAAGACTAATCCTGATAAGAAAACTATAAAGTGTTTTAAATGTGGTGAGATGGGTCACTATGCAAATTTCTGCCCAAAGAGAGATCTGAATGATGCAAAGAAGCCAGACTACAAGAAGAAAGGTGTAGTGAGATCCTTTTCGACTACATCAGCAGACGCCGGGCCATACAATGAATTTGTATCAGTTACTTTGTTTGTTCAATCAGATTTTGCTAAAGTTTTGTTTGATATGGGGTCTACACATTCCTTCATCTCTGAGAAATTTTCTGGTAAATTGGAAATATCACCTCAACAAATGAGACTTGAACTTGTTGTTAAAACACAAGGGGGAAATGTTATAGCAAAGAGGAATTATAAAAATCTTTTTATTATTGTCTGTAGAAATACTTTACCTGCAAACCTTGTTTTTTTACCATTAGTCGAGTTTGATGTTATTCTGGGAATGGATTGGCTTTCTGTTTATCATGAAAAGATTGACTATAGGGCTAAAGAAGTTGTTTTTTAGAAAGAGTTTCAGTTTGTATACAAGAAATAACCCATACAATTGATAACATATCAGGAAGCTAAGAAAATTTTGAAATATGGAAATGAAATTTATCTTTCTCATATTGTTGAAAATAAGGGAACTATTCAAATTAATGATGTGCCAGTGGTAAATTAATACCTTGATGTTTTTCCTAATGAGTTACCCAATGTCATACCTGGTCGAGAATTCGAATTCACAATTAACTTAGTTCCCGATGCTAAGACAATTTCAAAACCCCCATATTGTATAGCTCCAATAGAACTTCTTGAATTGAAAAATCAGTTGCAGGATTTACTTGTCAAAGGCTTCATTTGTCCTAGCACTTCACCATGGGGATCTCCTGTTTTGTTTGTTAAAAAGAAAGATGGTTCCATGAGACTTTTCATTGATTATAGAGCTTTGAAATAACATCACTATTAAAAATAAGTACCCTTTGACTCGTATTGATGACTTTTTTTATCAGCTCCAGGGAACTCAGTATTTTTCCAAGATTGACTTGAGATTCGGATACCATCAGCTGAAAGTGAAGGAGGATGACATCCCAAAAATAGCCTTTCGTACTAGATATGGGCTTTATGAATTTGTTGTTATGTCATTTGGATTAACTAATGCACCTTCTGTATTCATGAGTCTTATGAATAAAGTATTTCATGAGTTCTTGGATATGTTTGTGGTTGTATTTATTGATGAAATTCTGGTATTTTATAAAAATAAAGAGGAGCATGAAAAACATCTAAGGATTGTTTTACAAACTTTAAAAGAAAAGAAACTATATGGAAAATTAAGCAAGTGAGATTTTTGGTTGTAACAGATTTTTTTTCTTGGGAACATTGTAAATAAGGATGGAATAATAGTTGATCCTTCCAAAACAAAAGTAGTTGATGAATGGCCAAGACCCACAAATGTTACAGCGATTCGTAGTTTTTTGGGCTTAGCAAGTTATTACTGACGGTTTGTTAATAAAATTGCACGGTTATCTAGCCCGATAACTAAGTTAACACGGAAAGGGGTTAAATATTTTTAGACAGAGGAATGTGATGTTTTTTTTCAGGAACTGAAGAAGAGATTGGTGAATGCTCCAGTTTTGGCCTTACCTTCCCAGAATGGTGAGTTTTTCATCTACAGTTATGCTTATTTGAAGGGACTTGGTTGTGTTTTGATGCAGAATGATCAGTTAATTGTCTATGATTCGATACAACTTAAAACTCATGAGCTAAATTATCCCACACATGATTTGTAATTGGCAGCTGTGGTTTTTTCTTTGAAAATATGAAGGCATCATCTATACAGAACCAAATGCCAAATATATACTGACCATAAAAGTATAAATTATATATTCACTCAGAAGGAATTAAACATGAGTCAAAGAAGATGGCTAGAACTGATAAAGGATTATGACTACACGATTAATTACCATCCTGGAAAAGCAAACAAAGTAGAGGATGCCTTAAGTCGGAAACATCATGCATCATTAACCATGCTATGTTTGGAACATGATCCCTTGATTAACGATTTGATGAATTTTGGCTTAGAAGTTGTTGGTGTAGGGAATATATCTGTTTTGTTTCAGGTTTCAGTGCAGTCTTCATTGTTAGATAGAATTAAGAAAGCGCAGAGGGAAGACCGTGAGCTACATAAAAAGGTAGAATTGGTTAAAATGGGTAAGTTGCTAGAATTTAATCTTGATTAAGATTGTGTTTTAAGATTTAGAAAAATGATGTGTGTGCCTTGTGATTCCCAGTTGAAGAAATAATTATTTTGTGAAGCTCATAGTTCTCCATTTTCTATTCATCCTGGAAGTACTAAGATGTACAGAGACCTTCGGGGGTATTATTGGTGGAATGGGATAAAAAGAGATATTATTGATTTTACAATGAAATGTTTGACATGTCAGCAGGTTAAAGCAGAGCGGCAGTTACCGAAGGGGATGCCTCAGCCTTTTCCAGTGCCAGAGTGGAAATGGGAGAATATATCCATGGACTTTGTGGTGGGACTACCAAAGACTTTTCGAGGTAACAATGCGATTTGGGTTATTGTTGATCAACTAACAAAGTCTGCACATTTTATTTCTATTTGAGATACAATGACTTTGGATCATATTTATAAATCGTACCTCAAGGAGATTTTCAGGTTACATGGAGTTCCTCTTTCCATTGTGTCTGACCGAGATCTCAGGTTCACTTCTAACTTTTGGAAGGGACTTCAGAAGTCGTTGGGCACAGAGTTAAATTTCAGTACAACTTTTTATCCTCAATCAGATGGGCAGTTAGAATGAACGATTCAGACTTTGGAGGATATGCTTCAAGCTTGTTCAATGGACTATCAGGGAAGTTGGGATTAGCATCTTTCTTTAGTTCAGTTTTTCTATAATAACAGTTTTCATTCTAGTATTCAGATGGCACCTTTTGAGGCCTTGTATGGGAAGCGGTGTCGGACTCCAGTATTTTGGGATGAAGTTGGTGAAAGAAAGTTTATGGGGCCAGAATTAGTTGAAGAAGTGGCTGAGAAAGTGAGTATGATCCAGCAACACATGAGGACAGCTTAGAGCAGGTAGAAAAGTTATGCAGATAACAGAAGGAAAGACTTATCTTTCAAGGTAGGTGACCATGTTTTCCTTAAAATCTCTCTTGGTAAAAGTGTGATGTGTTTCGGTAAGAAAGGGAAACTAAGTCCACGGTTCATCGGTCCTTTTGAAATATTGGAGAAAGTTGGATCAGTTTCATACCGTGTATCTTTTCCTCCGAATTTGTTTCAGGTACACAATTTTTTTTAAGTTTCGATGTTGAGAAAGTATGTGCCAGATTCATCACATGTCTTGAACCCAGAAGAAGTTCAAATGGAAGATAACCTTTATTATGAAGAGAAACCAGTTTAGATTCTTGATTGAAGGGAACAGGTATTGCGGAATAAGGTAACCAACCAGGTAAAGGTTTTGTGGAGAAACCAAATGGTTGAAGAAGTAACATGGGAGTCTAAAAATGCTATGAGGGAAAAGTAACCTCAGTTGTTTAATAAGTAAATAAAATTGTGAGGACGCAATTTCAAGAAGGTGGGGATAATGTAACACTCCAAGTTTTTCTAAAGATAAATATAAATGCATGGAACTTTGTTTTAAATAGATATTTTTAATTATCCTTTAAAACATAACTTTTCTACTTCTATATTCTGAATTTCAAGAAACTGTCATCTTTAATTGTGTTCAGTATGTTGTTTGGGGTCTATTGGAACCAACTTGTTTTTTTGGTGAATAATAACATACCCTTATGAATAGTAATATGAATAGTGATATTTCCCTAATGAATAGTAAATTTTATTATTATTTTATTTTCTTAAGGCAATAAGATAATGAGATCTTAATTAATTTTTTAATATGAAATAAAACTAATTGCGCCTTACAATTATTATTTTTCGAATTAACTATGACTTTATTTAAAAATTAAATTAATAATATTTAGAAAATTAATTTTGAAAAATAGAGTTCATTTTTGAATTCTACACATCGAAAAATGGTAGGGGTAAATTTTTGGGAATTTTCTGAAATCCAAGAATTTTTAGTGAATAGTGAAATACGATAAAATACCCTATAATCAAATTATCAGTAAACTTCACTATTTATGACATCATAAGTGATTAAAGGCCACTTGGTTCGAACTCACATGATATTATTACTATTTAGGGTCACTTTCATTGAGATTATTCATAGTCTTGATAAAATTATTATAATAATGATTAAAATAATCTAAAATACCTCCCCTCATCCACTATAAATACCACCCTCACTCCCCTCTTCCTCCCACACCTCTAAAGCCTTGATCATTGTCTAATTTCTGCAAAATTCCCTCCCAAATCTTCTTTCCCATGTCCTAGAGCTGCTGGTCTCACCAAAAGACCAAAATCGAAGCCCTTAAGGAGGATCTCAAGGAGAAGAGATCAAGAGGTAAACATCCTCTTTTATTTTCTTTATTTTCTTTCATTTTATGTTATTCTCTTCCATTCCCTTTGTCTTGTGTTGGGATATTTCATTAAATATTCCCCCTTACTGTACATATTTTGTATGAATGATGAGATATTCCATTCCTCTCATCAATCTTGTTTTTATGAAATTTTAAGAGACGTCGTTAGGCTGCCGAATTTTCGTGAGAAATTTCTCAAGATTTTCTTTTATTTCATGATTCCTTTTTCTTCTTTACTCACTCCCTCTTATCCAAGAGGAATGAAATCTCAATAATCATTTATATTCAGGATGTTCTCATGTTTATGTAAAATTACTCATCATTATTATTCTCCTCTTCCACTTATTTAAAGAATAAAAACATTGTCCATTTGTGTCGAATTACCGACATCATGGACGATGTATTTTCAATTTCCATTAATTCTTTCAAGTATTGTCATGAAACCATTTATATGGTTGAACTAGGTTATAATATATGTTTTATGACTCATATATGGTTCTGGAATTCTTTTTGTACCCATTGTTCTAATTTATAAGACAAAATGAGGTTGTTATTATCAAAGAACCACTAAAATGATCTAAACGAACATCATTAATGTTTTAACTTATAAGTCATTCTCATATAAATCATAAAAGTGATAAATAGTATAAATTATGGTACTGTAAATATTTAAATACTAATCCATTCCAATTCTGGAGTTTCACTTCCAATCAACAAGAACGATTCATCATGAACCGATCGTGAAAATCATAAAAGAACTCACCCAAAATAATGCAAGGAACAAAATACTAACAATTAAGGGGTGAAATGAGGTTATGAAATGACCATATGAGAAGTTATAAACATGAAAATGTTTCTGTAAAATACTAATAACACTCTTTTAACCATTATACAGTAGGTTTAAACAATTTTGAAGTAAGACAAGCCTAAGGTAAGGGAATTCTTAACCCGATTTCCATTCTTTGGGTTAACCTTCTAATTCATTATTTATGTGCTATTTAAATTTTTTGTATGATGGTTTCTGTTTATATTATGTTTTATTATGTTTATTTACAGTATATATACATACTAAATCCACTCTATTAAGTCTCTCTTTGATTTTATGATATTTATAAGGGGCTGTTCTTTAAAAATCCTCTTTTTAAATTTGGTTTTACGAAATTCCAAAGTAAATTTTTTATGGAATTATTCATGTTGTATGATTATGTTTTGGTTATTGGGAATTATTTATGATGAATGGTCGGACCTATATTTCCCTCCAATGCATTGGGTATGAGTAAGTTGGAGGTCAGCCATATGGTTACTCCAAGTGTAACTGCGATGGTTACACAAAGTAAGGTAGTCATAAGGGTTACAAATTTTTAAGGTAGCCAAGATGGTTACAAGATTATATAAGTAATGCCCCAAGATACCTCTATGATTATATTTATGTTCTCATGTTTGTTTGGATCTTGTGTAAATCTCATGTTACACGAAGTAAGTATTTATGGGTGAAAAGCATGTCTTTTGAAAATATTTTCATACGTTATGAGTATTCATGGACTAATGTGATTTTTTCCTTCTTTTCCATCCCTTACTGAGCTTTTGTGCTCATCCCAAGTTTTTAAATGATTTTTCACAGGTTAATATATGTTTAATACAAGGAATTAATACACATTAAGTGTTGAATAATTTTCAAGGAGTCTTGTTTATAGTTTTAATGTTTTATATTTTGAGAAAAATGGAAACTGCTTTTATGGTATCCACTATGTAACAATGTGTAATGTTATGAATGTTTTGTACCAATTATCTAAAGCTCTAAACTTGAAAATACCCTTAATGAAAAAGTAAGTTTTTTTCCTTTACTAAATTCAAGATTATGTATGTAATAAGGTCGGGTCCTTATATACCTCATCAAAGATGATTGGTGCTTAGCATAACCATTTCTCTCAAAGAAGGAAAATTGTAAACAAATCCCTTAACTTATGTATAGAATTCTATTGTATAGGTTTAAACCTACTATATAATAAAAAAATTATTATAAATTTATTACATAATGTAATTTATATATATCATACCATATATTATTTTATTATGACCTTTTTTTACCAGTGTATTAGCAATTCCATATCAAAGTTACATTTTGGGTAATAACCGCTTTGTTTTTCATATATGTTATGATTTGTTATATTTATGGTAATTTTACATTGATAATGGTTCCTTAATACCTATAATTATAAAAATTATATAAATATATTATATTTTTAGTATATATATTTATTTATAGTAATCTTTAAATTTTAGTGATAGAAAATGAAATACACCGTTCCTGGCGATATTAGGTCATTTGTATTCATAGATGTTGTTTCTATTTTCTTATTGGATTGAAATAAATAAATTTAAATGATATTTTACCATTATAGAATCCTTTTTTCATATATACCACATATTTTCATTAAATACATCCTTATTATATTCCGTATAAATTCTGAATGAATCACATCACTTCGCGAGGTGGTAGTCCTCTGTACACATGAGCAACGTTATCATATTCCCACAAAATGGAAATCTTGAAGGTATGTGTGATTTAATAATTAAATAATAATAATACAATGAATTTTATATATAAAAATTAAATCTATCTTTGTAACTATCCTTGATAGGTGGAGATAGAAAAACTGAATGACATCAGTTCACAAGGCGGTAGTCTGTCGTACACACAAATGATGATTTCGTAACCAATTTGATGAAAATGGAGATGGTGTTTGGTCATGACCATAACATAGGAACATATAAGAATAATTAAGATACTGAAAATATTATATAAATAAGGTTTAATAGTAATTTAATTAAATGGATGTGGAAATAATAAAAAACACTCTTTGATTAACGTTACCTCATATTCGGGTATCCTCCTTAGGTTTGCACTAAAATACTTCATTGGTTGGATTTATGACCAATATAAGGCTTATATTTTTATAGGAGTGAAATTTTAAAGTTTTTTTGGTATTTATTGGCCAAAAAAATATTTTAAGGTGATAGGAGGAGAGGATAAGGGGTGGGCTTATATTAGTGAGATGATTGTCATACTTGTAAGTTTTTTGAAAGAAAGAATTTCACCCATGTTTTGCATACCCCAAGGCCCAAATAAAAAATAAATATATATAATAAAAGTGATAAGGTGTATATATTTCCATAAAATGTGTTTTATAAAAGTATTGAGTCATTATTTACTCGTATCTTTTTAGTTTAAACCCCCTGCAAAAACATTTTTAGCTTACCCTTCGTAAATAATTTTAACTTATTTTACTATTTTTTTGCCCAGAATTAAGTTTCCATTATTAGATAATATAAATTATTTTTATTCCAAATATGTAATCCATTTTTATATATTCCATCCATAGAAGTTAAAAACTTTAATTTAAAATTAATCCCATATAGGTGAGGAGAAAGCTAGTTATTATGGGGAAAATGTTCAAATGTTTACAAAGTTATTATATAAAAAATCAATATATAATTTATTTAAATGAAATAAATTGTATTAATGTATGTATAATTAAACTAATTTTACTTTAAAACCAATTTTAAATATAATTTAACTTTATAAATAAATTAAACTAAAAAGAGGTTCTCAATTAAAATTTAGTATTTTTCATTATTCATCAAAAAATGAATGTTTTTATAAAAATATAAAAAATTCACACTAAAATAATTTTGAAAATAGAGATTATTTTATAAAATAAATTTTCTAAAAGTGTAAAAATTTAATTTTATTAATTTCCACAAAAATAAATAAACATATCAGTTTTTTAAAAAATGATATTTTAATCACATAAAAGACATTATTAAAAATTTAAGTATTTTAAATAAATGTGTTTTATTTATATAAAACAATTATAAATAATATTTAAAAAATATTTATTAATATTCATATCACTAAGTTTAACATATTGGTCATAAAAATCACGTTTAAATTATAATATTAACAGTATATCATGGTTTTGTTAAAACTCAGTGTCGTGTGTAACACAAGCTAACCTAGTGTTGCATGTAGTACAAGATTAACTTTGTGTTTCATGTAATGAAAATTTAATTTGATATTTAATTTAAATAGAAAATTGATATAAGTATTAAATTTATTTAAATATTTCACAAAATCTAAGGGTGTAACAGAGAGGGTTCTCCCTTTTAAGTGTTGGTCATCTATCACAACCCTTTCTATAAATAAATGTGGATTGAGTCCCATTTCATGGGATATATATTGATGTCTAAACTCCCAATTTCTAACCCACGATGGGAATTATTTTCATTCCCCAATTACTCATTCTGATAATAATTTAGTCAATTCTTATTCAGCCTTATCCCTTCTTTTCACCAGGGAACACCTCATCTTTTACCTCCCTTATCAAGTCGAGTCAGATCTTCACATAAACCCTTTTGTTTCTATTCTCCTATTAGACCACCATCTAGAACTATGTGTGTCTTGAATAACACTTTATGGGATACATATTGATGTATGGATCCCCTATCTCAAGCATGACAATAAGTATCACATCACCTCCACCTTTCTCTAGCACCTAACACAACATTATCTAACTCTAGTTCCTTTCTATATACTAGGTCGATGAGAAATGTAGATGGCAGTGGTAAAATATTGAAAACCCTATACTCTATAGCACTGAGAACCATTTCATTCTTCTAAATTCAGAGTATACCATTTCTTTTTTCACTTCTTATTCTAGATTACCTTAATAATGGTGGACCTCATCAACATGATTAATATAGGAAAGTGTGATTACCAAGTTTCTCATACCTCATTCTAAGTTTCTCATTTGATATCTACAATTTTCATCTGTAGGGTTTTAATTTATTTATCAACATTTCATCTCAATATAGGCTCCCCTACTATGATTTCATAACCATATAAATTCCTTCCACCCATACAGGGCACATGGTAAGAAGGATTATTGGAATCAATATAGTGGACCCCCCATGTTTGGAACATATGGTTAGTGGTAAAGCCTCATTTATATTTTCCCATTATTGATGATGTAGTAGTGGAATCCATGTTTTTAATTTTTTCAATGATTATCCTAAGCCTACTCATCACCTCCCATGAAATATTGCTTATAAGGGGTTCCATTTACCTTCTTCCATTCCCTTCTTCTCAAATAATAATCTTAACACCACCAATATTTCCCTTTCACACCTTTTGGTATATTGGTAGGTTGAATAAATCATATAGTGGTATTCTTAACTAGTATTCTCACTTTCTTAGGTCCTCTATGATGTCGATGTATCATTTAGACACTAGATAATTCATCATGGGCACTCTCATGAGACATGAGAATCCCTCTATAACCCCTTATTTATCACACCGAGCACAATTATTGTGGGATTATTTTTTTTGGATTGATTCTCTCACTAACATGATTGAGTTTCCCAACTTACCATTCTCACTATGTCATATTGAAATTTATTTTTGATAAATTTTTCATATGACATTAAAGTTTGTATTTTATTCCTTATTGAATGATATATATCTATATGATATCGTAGTTCTCTCTTAAAAGGATATACTTCATGTGGAACTAGTCTCCTGCCACACCACCTGATGGAACTACATATTTATTAATTCCATATATGTAGGATATATAGTGACATTCAGAATCCTTATGAAGGACCTAGACATAAATCTCAGTTTCATTTTATTATGACATTTAGGATTCTTGAGAAGCACATATCGAGGATCTATATAGATCAGCTTTAAGATGATGTTCCCTTATTCATATATGATTTAGATCTGCATAGGTGTTTCTCCCAATTATTCTATAGTGTTGAGGACATTCCCCAATTCACATCATGTCTTCAATTCATCTAGAACATTTTCCATTTCATATACATGAGTAATTTATGTACAGAGATGATCCCAGTCCATGAATCACTACCATAAAATTTTTACCCAGTATTGGTGGGACAATGCACGCTGACAAAGAACTACCCATGGGTCCTTCCACTCACATTAGGACTATTTTTCCTCATCAAAAAACATTTTCCCACATACACTAATCATTAATTCTCTATGACCTTATACATTAGATCCATATGTTCCAAATATTAAGACCTTAAACTAGAAGCCCTGGTTTTAGTTGCATGACCTGAAATAGAAAAACCCATGATCCAAGCTATATGGACTTCAACCATTAGATTATTTTTTTAGTCGAAGAAATATGACAATAAACTAATAATCCTTAGATATAATCAATATCCTCCCTATATTATGGTAAAATTTTATTCCCATATCTCTCATTTGGTTGGAATTTTTATTTTCCCTACTAGATTTTTTATTATTCTTTTTTTGGCATGCCCCATCGATATACTCAATGCATAATAGTGTGATACTAACAGTGATTGAACACTTCCTGAGAATCATGATCACCCAAAAGAACACTTTGTGTCTCTTGATTTAGATTGATATCTATTTATAATTTAATTCAGGCTCTCGTGTGTTGATATAACAAAAATTTAAAGGCTTATCTCCCATCTATGGAACAAAATCTTGAGAAATTATCTTTATAATCTCTGGATGGAATACCCTATTATGATAGAACATATTTAGATAGGCCCACATCTAGTCTAGGGAACACATCCTAGAGTATAAATATTTATAAGTGTGTTCATGGAACCCACGATCTAAAAATAGTCGTTGTTCATGCTCAATATACCTACCTCCTTACAAACTATTTCCATCATAATTTAACTTTCTCCATTTTCCCATTATTTAAATATAATTCAAACTCTCTTGGTCTTGTGCCTCTATGAATCCTTCATGTTTTTATAAAATCAAACTCATATAATCACACCAAACTGATTCCCACCTATTTATGGGTTTCTATGGTTATCGACATAACTATTTATTTCCAGCTTATTTACCATATCCATAAATCTCTTATAATTGAATTGATATTAATTTATCTCTTTTTTATAATAACAGTCATGACTCACATCGTCTTAGATATTTAAATATGGTTGTTTTATTAATGTTATCAAGTGAAAAAAACATGGGAATTGAAACAAGTTATAATATTATTCCATAGAAAAAATAGGGAATGTGATCCTTATATTATATCCTTTACCTTATTCAAAAATCAATACCCTTATAGTTTGACCAATAAGGCATCATACTCCAGGTCACCCAGACATAGTTTGGTTGATTTTAAATCTTTCACCCTTATGGTTAGCTTTTTTATATCTTCTTATACTAGGGTTTATATTTTATTTTTCTATCTATAAATTGTGTATATATTCTACCAGTATTCTTGAACCAATGATACCACCCCTACCACCTCATATTTTCCCTATTATAACTATATCCTCAATTGAATAATGTTTTCTGCTCTAATAGTTATGATGGAATCATGATGTTGTTCTTTTTCCTCTAGGAAATAGACCTCATACTCTTCCACCTAAAGATATTTTATGCCATTAGAGGTGTCGGCGTACTGGGGAGCCTCAAAATCCTACTACTCTACATGAAACTACATGACTAGGATGTTACCATAAAACATGTATATGACATGATAATATACTCTCCCAGTATCAAGGTACACTATCCATTGGTAGAGATATCCCATTCATCCCACCAAGTCATCACATGGAATATGGTTAATGATGTTTCAAATAGAACTTTATACTTGGTTCCAACATTCCCATTTCACTTTTCCAATATCTGAATATATTTCATCCATGAATTTGAGGGCAGTATCATCTATAGTAAATACACAACAATCTCCATTGAATGATCCTCCAATTTTAACCTTTCGGATGGGCTGGGCTCTAATTCATGTGGATGTATTGATCAACCATACCATTTATCATAAGTCTCTTGCCCCTCACCAACCTCCTCTAGGGTAGCAGATTTCTATCATATGGATGAAGTCTCCTCCTCTCCAGTACTCATTTCTATTAATCCTTGATTTATAATCAATATAGAAGAAGGTATTTCATCCCAAGAAATAATCAATTCAGATATAGGAGGTGTGCCCAATGTTGGATTCGAGCTAAGCCATGGTGGTTCTCATTTGATGAGGAACGTCAATGGTATGGTGCTATATTTTATTATTTTCATTGGTGTACATAGAATATTGGGGTCAAAGAAAAGATGTTTCAATTAGTTATTGTAGGTAAGTTGTATTTTGTATGTTGATATCTTATTTTCTTGTTTTTTGGGTTTCTAATGGAAGGGTTTATGTTATTGTGAAGTCGTGGACCTCTTAAAAGATTTCACCCACTCAAATCTACTTGGATGTTCTACTACCCCACTCCCTTCATAGATGGTCTAGTGAGGGGGTCTCCAAGGAGTTTTTCAGATTCTCATTTGAGTGGAAATTGGCTTTCAAGGGAATTCATTCCCCATTGGGCCCCTTTTTTTATTCCTTCTTACAGTTTAATAAATTAATTTAGTTTATTCAATTCTATTTTGTGTGTTTCTTTATTAGTGATAATGTTTCCTACTATATAACCTTTAGTGATCCCACCAGTGACATGAAGATGTTCAATTTAGTGGATGAAGGTGATGAGATAAATTTGATTGTGACACCATTTTATTTTTGTTTTTTTCGATGGATATGATACAGTGAGCTTGAGTTCCAAGGGGTGCAGATTGAGGCACCTCATGACTCAATATATTGATACCTGATATGACTTAGTGGTGTTGGAATCGATTTAAGGACTTGATTGAATTTTAAATTTTGGATCTAATATTTTTTTAAATTTGAATTTTGAATTATGTATGTTGGTGGGTTTCGTATGTATCCTGGTTAAATTTGAGGTTACCACTAAACAATAAAGTGGATTTAAAAAAAATTATTTGGAGGATTAGATACTCATATTCTATAAATATTTGGTTCATATAACCTTCTATCAAAAGACTTATGCCCCAGAGTAACTCATCTTTGACATTATTCACATCTGTAAGTAGGCTATATCCTAGAGTTCCAGTGGGGAGGACCAACACTCGAAAGACCTTAGTATTTATTTGAAAATTTATGATAGCTGAAAACTTCTATAGGGTCAAGTGTACTACATTTTTTAACATAATCCTTTGTGATTTGGTGCATAACACTAATGGTAGTTAAAAAATGATGATGCATGTCAAAATTTACCTCCAGGAATTAGAGGGATATATATGATTTATCTCCCATTTTTTCCATTATCCATTGACATACCCCATTTCCTTAGTATGCTAGGATGTGGGACCTCATAGATGGTATAGAGTTTTGGGTAACATGAGGATTATCCACCTATTTCTCCATTGTTCCCCCTATGATTGGTCACTAAGGGGATATATGGGAATCATCCTCATCACCTATGAAGTTTTCCTTCCCATTATACTCATAATTATTCTCCTCTTAACTTGATATTATTGTTCCCTCCTCACTTTATTATTCCTAAATAAATCAAAGAATGTGAGTTAGTGCAGCTCAAAATTTAATTATGGAATCTGATTTACAAGTTCAAGACTAACTTTGTTATGTGTGTGATCGCTCAAGACATGATCAGACACAATCTCACAACTTTTGTCTATAGAAATACCCCTTGTATCACTACCTTAGTATTCCTCTACTATAGACTCCCACAACTTTAGGTTATGAACTGGAACCTTTCGAGAAGATTCACTACTAGAAAATGGCCCTATACCCACAGATTTAACAAAACTGTGGGTATAGGTATAGTATGGGAGATTATAACCATGTTTTTGAAAAACAATGGGTATATGTTATTTTTCAAGACTTATACCCATGGTTTTTCCTAAAACATGGGTATAAGGTTGTTTTTTGAGGACCTATACCCATTGTTTTCCAAAACCATGGGTATAGCTTTCCCGCGTTATGGTGGGGGAAAAAATTCACAGGGCACAAAAAAATCATGGGAACACTTATTACCATATTTTTCTACCTATATCCATGGTTTATATAAATATATATATAATTAGATATATATTTATATACCAATACGCTAAATAGGGTAGTGGTAAGGCGCCGGAAGAGTAAAGGTTCGGTATAAGGATCAAATATCACTACCGGGTATTTTGTCAAATTCATACCCATGGTTTTTAAAACCATGGGTATAGGTTAGTAATAAGGTGGATTGGACATATACCCATATTTTAGAAAACTATGGGAATATATCAAGGTTTTATAAATTCCTTGGTTTCCCACAGTTTCAAACTATGAATATAGGGAAATTTTCCAATAGTGTGGCTTCCCTATATTGTGCTTCAGAATTTCTCCCCATATAAATTTTATCCACCCAGTTAGTGTATGAATCACCCACACCACACTAGTTTTCCACAAACTCCATGAAAAATAGGTAGTCAATCTAATCATTCCAGCCGACTTGATCATCAAGACAAACATTCCGAAAAATTAAAATCTCTACTCCATCCCTCTTGATCTTTTGTTAAATCTCCTATATGGTGAATATCAACTTTATTTTATCCCAAACCTCCTATAGGTTAGGTAATATTTCATTATTAGTAACATATATGATATAACTCATACACTTCCCTAGAGACACACTGTATGTGCCTACAATATCACTATAGATTTGACCTTGCTTTTGTACCCTTTTCATAGGATCCCATTAACTCCAAGAGTGGGATCTTTAATGACCCTGTGCAGATGATGAATAAAAAACATCAGGGCTCCCTCATTAGTATCCTCAACCCTCATATATTCTCTTCTCTTTACATGGTGAGAACCCCTAATGGTTTCTCACCTTCAGTGTTTTTTCCCTTAGGCCACATCTGATGGATCCACTCACCTAAACTACAAACATTTCACTACTATTAGATTTTTTTCTACCCTTATATTTGGATAATATTATATGATACCAATTAAAACATTTATTGGTGGTATTAGGAGAATATACATTGATCCCTATCAGATAATAAACCCCCAATGATATCACAAAATATTCAGGTGATTCCCTGAGTGAACCCTCGTATACACATGTGATGTCGGGCATTGAACACAACTGAACTAGAGATAAAACATGGAAGGTTTGTATGGCCCCCAACACTGATTACATCACTAGAATCATCGAACACACTACCCTATTGGAACCCATTAAGAGAATTTTACATCCACTCACTAAGGACACCATGAATTTCATAACATATATGCATTATCAAAAATAGTGACAACTTAACCATTCCAATTAGATATTTTTTTTGAAGGCTAGTTCCCCAAAAGGCATACTAATTATTAAAACGATGTGATTATCCAAGAAATTACCCTTTGATCTATATAATGTCTCTATTAATGGGTATAAAGTTTAATACATGGAAAAATCATGATGGTTATTTAAAATAGATCAAGAGTTTCAAAAACACCAGGGTAAGGATTCATGAAAGAGTTAAGTTTTTAAAAAAGTGAGATTAAATATTCTATGAAAATATTCTCCCAATAATTTATAGGAATGATCCTATGTCAATTACACAAATCATTAAAATAAAATATATAAACCTTGACCCATTTTCACTATGAAACCTAGAAAAATGCTAAGACTTTAACATTATCCTTATAATTCAATCTTCCACTTCCCCATAAAAGCATATTCTAATGGAGGGATTTTTTTTTCATAAAATTATATATCTTATGAATTTAGTATCCTTCAAAATATAAATAAAATAAAAAAATGGTCCTCTATAGACATTTTGAAGAAAAAATGTAATCTTTTTTAAATTTTTGAGTAGTTATCACAAAGTAAAAAAAATCATAAAACATATAGTTTCATGATAAAGGAGAAATTAAATGAAATATTTTTAGTATATTCCTAAGTCATCCTACTAAATTAAATTAGTGGATTTATTTCACCCTGAATTACATAAACTAGGTCCAAATGTCGCATTGGTCCCATGCTTTTTTGATCCTATCAATGTTGTGTGATCCAGTATGAGTTGAAAAAGCTAGGGGATATGGTGATATAAAATTCCTATAAATTTATTGGAGCCTCCCATTTTGGGGTATGAATCACATGATTCCAAATTTAAATTCCCTCACCTCATGAAATTGTCTTTCATGAATTCACATAACCAAAGACACTAAGGGATTACTATTGGTGACAATATTTCCTAAATTACCTCATATAAATCCTTCACAGTATTGACATATGTTTGAGAGGTTTTCACATAACATACCTTAATGAATAACCAATCTCATGAAAAATTAAAATCATTCAATAAACATAATGTTTGATGTAATACCTAATATTGTGTGAAAACCTTCACTCACAATTCATGCAATATCCTTGTTCTAAAACACATAGATCGGGAAACCTAATCTATTTGAGAAACTAAAATGATGTGAGAACTAAACCCTAGGAACCTTAATTTTACTCCTATCATCACCACTCATAATTGTGTGAAATAGGATTGATCATGGACCCTATCTCTATTGGAACTAGGATCAACTGTGAAAAATCCATATGGATAACTTATAATGTGGTATCTTCTTACCAATACCTTCAATCCAAGCATGGTATGAGTAGTATATTTTCCTTATATTCAAATTAATTGGAAGTCTCTTACCAAGAATATTTTATGATTTATAAAATGAGTATTTTTCAAGCATTTTTTCCTCCAAATGCACCTACATAATGGATATGTGAGTCCTAACCATGGAATAATTAAAAAACCATCAATTGTTCCCATTTATGAACACATATAAGATCCATGTAACCTTATATCCTCCCATAATAACTAGGAATGGGTATATTAACACATATATACTGACCATATCTGATATTTAAGTCATTAAACTGCATAAAAAAATGTCCTAGTCACACAACATTAAATATGGATGATAACATTAGTGGCATAACATTAAAATACAACTTTACTCTATGTGATGAGCATGGGATGATCTAATAATTTCTAATGTGATAAGGACATGATAAACTATGTGATAATAAGTGGATGTTTCCCTCATTCCATTAGGAATCACCAACATCTAAGCCCTATATCATATATTTTTTTATCCATTCATGACACAAGAATCAATACCACATGATGTTAAATAGTGTGGTTTGATCATATCACAAAAATTTAATATATACACAATAATTACATAGTTTTTTTTCAATACATACAATTAGGTATGTGTTTCCAAATATTTTCAATAGGAGCATAAATATTCATTGTTCTTTTTCCTCATTCCCTCTTTCCAAAGGCGGGCATCCTCTACCACCAAGGGTGGGGATATTGGATCCTTGATCGAAACTAGATGATGGGATATTGGTTCCTCCTTACATGAATTCATCCTTAGAGATTATTTCCTAGACCAAGTCTCCCTCAAAAATTTGAGACATGTTCATTAAAATCATTCCTGATGTTATCTCATGGTGGATGCTGGTTAATTACACTACTTTTGTCTCAATAGGACAACCTATAGTCATGGTAGATGGTAACATTGGGTATATCTGAGAATATTTTAATGTTGGTTATGTTGGGAATCTATACAGTCTTCCCCTTTTTAACTTTAGTTAATATAATGTTTTATGAATCTAAGTTTTAGAACCTAATCCATCTTGTGTTATACATAGGGTAGTTGATGCCATAGGGGAATAATAAATCCAAGTATTTTTACCTTGGGAATCCCATGTTTATTGTATGGTGCAAAGATTCTGGACTAGGTCAAAATTTTAACAACTTTTGAAGACAATTGGGTCCCATTTTTAATTTCTAGTAGGGACAGGTGGGTTAGAGGTTTAACATATCATGGGGACAAGTGGTTCATAGGTTTAACATATTGTAAGGATAGGTGGGTCACAGGTTTAACAAATTTTGGGGATAGGTAGGTCATAGGTTTAACATATTATAGGGATAGGTAGGTCACACATTTAACAATGTGTGGGGACATGTGGGTGTTTAATGTATCTTAAGGGGGAGATTATCACACATTGTGGGTTGTAGCCTTCCAAGGAGAAGACATTAAGATTTAATGGTGTTATTAATGGGTTAGGATTGAACCTTATATAGGTGTGTCAAGATGACTAGATTTAAACTCAGGAAGGTATCCTATATTTTTCAAAATGTTGGTAATGAACCTCATGGAGGTGTCCCACATACATTGTTAGGAGAAAGGGATCAAAACCCATGTAGTTTGATACCTAGTTTATGGTCTTGTAACAAAACCAGTCCATACATCTTAACATAATGTGGTAATGAAACTTATGTCATAGAAGGAGTGATCATAAGAGATTGTGTGGTGATTATGCCTAGAGGCTTCCCATGAACTACTTAAAATAGAAATGGTATGATTAGAGAATACATATAGAAGCTATCTGGTGTCATACTTCATGTATTAAATAGATAAAACCATTTTTGTTGAATAGGGTAAGGCCATAGTTAAACATCATGTGAAAGTACTTTATGTGTGGATCTTACACATTGAGATTCCTAGAGGAATCCTATGTGTATTACATAGGAAATCACGTGTTAATTTCATAGGGTAAGACTACATTTTAACATCATATTTAAGTATGTTGTGTTTGGGGCTTACCATTGATATTTCCAAAGTCATCCTACATGTATTACATAGGGAATCACATGTTATTTTCATAGGGTAAGTCCATAGTTTAACATCATGTTGAAGGAAATTGTGTGACCGAATTATGTATTTTCCTTCCCATTATTTCATCTTCATGTTGATATAATAGGGAATCTCGACCCATTGATGGTTCAGGGAATATAATTGGGGATTAAACTAGAGGAAGACTAAGAGGAATATTTAGGATTCATTTCATAATAATTACAAGAGGAATATTAATCATAATTCAAATGGAATATCATGTTTTTCACTATAAAAATATTTTACATGTCATATAGGTTATACTAAATGTTAATTTCATGTAGTGATGATGATAGATGTTGTCTCGTGATCACACCATGATGCATCTTACTCCATACACATAAGTTATCTTATTCTTTCAACATGAGATCCAATCATTTCAAAATCTGGTATAATATAGTTTTAACATCATGCAGTGAGGACTTCTATGGGGAATATTCCTAGAAATGGATGGTGTGGGAATTATGAAAGATCATAAATTTCTACTTCAACCTATTATATTAGTCAGGTGAAAGGGTTTTAGTAATTTTATGAAGAGTATTTTGAATCAAGGTACCTGAGGAAAAAAGGGGGGATCTCAACTCGTGGAACAAGAAATGGTCAAAAATTAGTATGTTGACTCAAGATATTTTAGGAATCCATGAGAATTATTTTGATTCATGGTAATAACCAAGGTGAAATGCGAGGCTCTATATGTAAAAACCCATAATTCCCTTCACCTAGACCAAAAATTTCATATTGTGACTAACCATTTTTCACACAAATATGTACTATTCCATGAAAATTTTGGTGTTTCAAGAAATGATATTATGTGGGGAAATTATTATGAGCACATTTTTTTGAAAACACTATGATGTGAAACTTTAAATTTTCAGGAAAATAGATTTTTTAAAAGTTTTTGACTTTGTGTGAAATTTGAATCTCAATGGTGAAAGTTTCACAAAAACATCTCAAGAATAAATTTATGTGTTGATAGATTTTGTGAGGTAATTTCAAACAAGTTTGATATTTTAGGGTTACATGAATCACAAAACCCTGAGTTGTGTGAACAAGATATCTAACACATGATTCCATGTGTTACTCTTCAAGAATGAGGGGTTTAGTCCATATTTATAGGTGTTTTTTCTATGTATCACAACCTTTAGCTGTGTTGTGAAACTACATGGGTTTGCAAAAAAATCCATTGTTTTTCTAGGTTGGATTGCATATGTCCATATATTCTACATTTGACATCACCTTTCTCATGAAACTCATTTGTGTGGCCATTAAAGGCTTTCATGAACTTTTTGAAATTTTCATGAATTTCAATACTTTTCACTAGAATATCCATGTATATTCATTTGTAGAAGCCTAACTTCTAAAAACCATAAATTTTGACCCATAATTTTGTTTGGTTTCCACAACTAGTCAAATTGAATCATTTGAAACAAATTTTTATTCTAGATCTACTTACCTATCAGCTAGTCTATTTTTGGACACATTTTTTAGCACCAAAATTATGTTAAGTTCCTCTCTGAGGTTCAATCCCAGCACTACCATAATTCCATACCACTTTGTGAGGAGGTATCTATAAATCACAATAATATTTTTTGTGTATAACAAATCCCTTATCACACAAAACCAAATTCCCACTAGGATTTGTTGTAACAATATAATATTAACAAGTTTTAGAATAGTACATAATTTTAATGTATGGTAATAACCCCTTAATTAGATTTTTAATTCATGATAGTCCCCACTAAACTGTAAAACATGAGCATACCCAATGGACTATAAACCCTGAGTGACCCCACTAGATTGAAAATCATGTGTTTCTTCATAGTAAATTAATTTTTCTCCATCTTATAACATAACAAGAATTTATAGGAATCATCCCCACTAGATTTTAAACCTGATATTAATCCATACATAAAATGAATATGTGGGATGATCCTCACTATAATCTAAATATATGATCATTTCATTATGTGATGAGTGTATATGTATATCACCCTCACCCATCTTTAAATCTATAAACCCCTCACTGATAAATTAGAAACCCAGTCCTAGGGGATCATATTATAGATCTTTAGGTGACGATTCTAGAAAGACCATGTGATGAGAATGTGATATTTTCTCACTCTATATAGGTTAAAATACTATGATACTACCTCATGTGATGAGAATGAGGTTCATTATTGGATGATTATAAGAAGAACATGTCATGAGTATAAAATCTATCCCATTTTTTCTTGGGTGATGATAAGACTATTACCTCCTACGAAAAGAATGGGATACCCTAGGTAAAGAGCATAAGAATATTTATTTGATGAGCAGAAGTATCCTATAATGATGAGAATCAAGTGCATCACATAATGAACATGATATTCCAATGGGGCTTGCAAATGATGACTGGGGTGATATTCCTTAGATTCCTGATGTAATAAGAGTACATTTCCTCACAGAGATCACATGATTCCTTAGTTTTTATACCTAATAAAACTTATGTTAAAAATTTAATATACTCTTACAACCTTATATAAAAAATATATTTATAGATTAAAAATATTCCCAATTCAGTTCATTAGCTCCTATCATAGGTAAACACCCTTTCATGGAAGCAAATTGTATAATTAACTCGTGTATACTAGAATATGGTTCCAAAAATGAAATTCAAAAACCTATATTGGATTTGAAAAGGAGAAACTGACTAAGCAATGAACACTAAGTAGGAATCATTGGAATGAATAACTGATATCATAACATCATGTTCTGATCAAGGATCCAACATCATCAACAATGCTGGTGAAGGTCAGCCTCATTTGTACATAAGGATTAAGGGACCTCATGTATGTGACCAGTCCAAGGACACAAAACCCCATGAAAAAGTATAACCCTAAAGTAGAATAAAAAATCCCTAAAAAACTAATACCAATGAGATTATCCACCCACACAATACATAATATATTAGATATAGGTTCACTAAACTATTTCTAAAAAAATAATATTTATTTATAAATATATTTCACTCTAATTCACCACTTGAGAAGGTTGAGAAGAATATTTATACAACTAAAAAAATTGAATAATATTATTGAACCAATCAAAATGAAATAGTAGTTCCATGTAGTCACCTACTTTTAAAATCTACTATATGATTTCAAAAGGTACTATGAATCTTTATGATAATTTATTCTTCTTAATAAACACCCATTATCCTATCCATGTGCAGGCCTTCAAGTAAAAATTTTCATCCACCTAAAAGTCAAGAGGTAACCACCAATGACTATATAACTGCTTATGAATCTAAACTATCATCATGTGTGCCTATATATGTTATAACTTATATATTATAAAAAAAACATGGTTGTGGAATTTAATTACTTACTCCAAAACCTCATACCAATATAATGGATATCTATATTTTCTCCCTTATAATTGATGAAAGTGGTCCATTAAAATAGTAAAGTGAAATTTTAAATTATTGTAAAACTGAACCATGATTATGTTATTTGACCATGAACCCCTAATATATATATTCTATGCCCTCAAAGTTTCTGATACTATCTGAATTCTATTTTATATCTTTCTGTTAGTATATAGATGAAAATAAATACTTAAGAATATGATGGTGATGAAATATATTTATAATTACCACTATAAAATTATAGTAAAACAAGAATATCAATCTGGAATGATTTTAAATGGAATTACATTTAGATTTACCTCTTGATCTATATATAGTGTCCAAAATATGTCCATTGATATTTAATTTTGAATTGGTATGAAATGTAAAAACATTTTAAATATATGAATAATGATTCACAATTCATCATTTCCTCTAGTATTGTGAGGTAGGTTTGTGAAAAAATATATCATGATTTAATTTTACTTCAACATTATAATTCCATATAGTTGAAAAATATTAAAAGAATATTATATTCCACCTTCACCTACTAAAAAAGTGAGGCATCACACCACAAAATTAACTACATCTATCTTTATATGTTGCCTCCTGAACTACTACATCAAGTCCAATTTCATATTCCATACCCTAGGATGAACTTACAATAAGGGTGATGAAACTCCCCTAAAAAAAAATTTCTTAGAACTCAAGGTAAAACCCATTTTTAATATAAAATTTGATAATCCTTACCATATAAACAACATTTTGGTGAGACACATTAGATAAAATTATTATTTCCGATTATATATTCATCATAAAATAATTTTACAATCAAATAAAACTTCAATAAAGTTATATTAACAACTATATAAAATTAATATCATTCTCTATTTAACTCCTTTAGATCAATAAATAACACTTCTACCTAATATATCACTTTCATGTCCCCATGAACCTCCAATAGTAATTCCCAAAATGACTTCATAATGAACACACACACTCCTTTGTTAGCCTTATAAAGGGTATAAAAAATCTAATAATCAAAATATCATATTAACTCAATCCTTTTTTATTACCAAAATTAAAATTTTGTTAAAGAAAATATATATCACCATCTCTTGTTTTTTGTGAAGATAATAAATTTCTCCCTGAGGAAGTACTACATCCATAATCTCAAGATAAAGGAAATAAATTTTTGTTCAATGTTTTGGGTAGTTTAATTATGGTGAATATTTTCTAGTATCCTACATATATTCTAATTTATAAATTTTTCAACAAAATAAATCAATGGTTTTTAATTAAGGCATTAATGTATATTCTATATGGTGTTCTCTCTTCTTGAAATCTTAAAATTAGTACACATGTCAAATTCCCCTTATGAAAATTAATAGTCTCTTGAAACTACTCAATATAGGTAAATTTATGATAAATTTTAATTAATTAATGTAAAGGAATAACTACCCTAGAGAAATTGGTCCAAGAATATAGCTAATGACCTGTTAGCCCCAAAAAACTCTAAAGTAAAAGAAACTCTTGGGTTCATCAAATGATACTAATTTCTCCACATTCACTAGATCAATTGAGAATCAAAAAAAAGATATACAATGATCTATAAATAAGACATTCTAGATCAAAATATTTTATATCAAGATCATTGAGAACAATTAGTTATCTTATAATGCCTCTAACAAAATTTAAAAATGATTAATATACAAAACCTCGAACATAGTTTATATTAAGATGTCATTGATAAAAACTATGATAAACCTATCCAAGTAATGATATAAAACCAAATTAATTAAACTCATAAGATTCAATTGGGTATACATCATCCTAAAATGAATCACCATGAACACTTAGTGAGGATACGTATATTGAAACACTAAATTCAATAAATCATCCTCTAAAATACTATACTCATGGTATCCTGAACTGAGTTCAATCATATAGAATATATAATGAGTAATAATTTGATCAGACAGGACCATGATATATAGAAATAGATATTTTTCTCAACATTGTTTTTATTCAATCATAAATAATCAATTAAAATTCTCATAATACTATTAACATTCTTTGTGGAAAAAATTTGAGTACCCCATAGTGTCATACTCAATAGACTAAACCCTATACATAAAACCTCGATCATTTGAACCGTATACACTCTATATTTTATATTTTTTATCAGGTTAGGTGATATAAAGGAATAAAAGAACCCCAAAGTAAGTTCAATACTAAAATTTACCTCTAACTAAGATGGCATGACAACTACATCCTTTCAAAATACATCAAAAATTCAATAAATAATTTTAAAATCTCCATAAAGTCTTGATGAACTATTTATAATGTTAGAGTAGAAAATTAGGTAGTGTAGACTTACATCTCCTGATGACCCATCTCATGGTGGTAATCCCAACCCCAAAAATCATTATTTGTTCACTAGTGCGACTAGCGTTGGAAAATGCTTCCTAAAATATGTAGTGAAATATTTAATTGATAGTTTCTTGGCCTTACTAAGATGACATCATAACATCAAATTTTTAGTTAGATAAGATCCCACACCTTCCATACATCATCTAAAGATAAAAATATAGAAACCCATTAATAAAATATGACCCTAGTAGCTAGTATTGACAATGCCAATGGTCTATCTAGCCTTATCATGTGAAGAACTAGGTTTTTCATGAGACTCGTGGTAATAAATGAATATAAGGATCTTGTGTCTATAAAAATTAATGGAAAAATATATATAATTTTTAATCAAACCACTAAAAAATAGGTCAATGATGTACACATATTTCTCTAGTATTTGTATAATTTTATAACTTAATTTTTATTAAATATTTTTACCATTTTTAGTGTTTTTAGTTTATTTTCATAGATTTTAGTGTTTTTGTTTTTTTTTTATTTTTAGTTAATTGTATATTAATATTAGTTACATATTATTTTTATTAGTTATTATTAATTTTATACAATAATAATATTTAATATCTGATAATTTTTTTATTTTTAGTAATTTAATTAATATTAGTTTTATTATTAGGTTTTTAATATAGGTTAGTTTCTTAATATTTAATTTTCTATATTAGTATTAAATATTATTGTATTTCATTGTAATTTTATTAGTTTTAATAGTAATAGTATTATTAGTTTACTATTATTATTATTATTTTAGATTAAATTTTAATAGTAGTATTATAAATATTTTAGTATAGATTATAATTTTATTAATTTTTATGTATTATATGAGTATATCTAATTATATATGAATTTATTTATTTTATAAATTTTATAATATGGTTATTTATTTATTTAATTAGTATAATATATAAATAATTCTTATACCAGTATAACTATCATATTAGTATAATGTATATTTATTTAATTTTAATTCTATAATTATTATTAATATTAATTTCATTTTTACTGGTATATATATTTGGTTTTAGGGGGATCACCATCTTTATTCCATCCATTGGGAAACCTTAGCCACTCAACACCCTCTCATGTAGTAGGCCAAACCATCTCCTCCACCCCTACCCCTAATCCCCCATTGCCCCTACTATTACCCCCCATCCCCCTCACCCCTCTCCCCACCTCCCCCATCCCATTTCACCCCCTCCCTGCCACTCTCATCCCCCCTTTCCCCTTACTCTCACCCCAATCCCCCTCTCTCCTCTCCACTCTATGCACTGCACACCCAAGCTGAGTTGGCCACTGCATCACCCTAGGATTCCATCTCTCCATCATCTATCTACTACAACATGCCAACATCACTTCTCCCTCCTCATTAACCCAATCTGAGGCTGCATCTCATATTCTAGTTGGGTTCAAAGTTGTTTTGAAACATTCTAGAAGGTTTGATTTTCATTCTGATATCAATGGATTGTGAGTGCTTTGCGGACCAAAAGTGAACATCGATCTGATCATTTTTTAAGCAGCGTGATGGTTTTGTTCAACATTGTGACGATCAGTGGAGTGAAGATTATTATTTTATGATCATCATTAGTGGATTAAAATGACCACTAAAATGAAACAATCATTGTGATGTTTTTTTAATATTTCATGTGTTGTGTTGTCATAATGGTGAGATAATTTTCTTAGTGTCAAGTTGCAATGAATGTGACGGTAATTACATGCCATTATTTTTTAATCATATTTGATTAAATTTTGAATTATTATTTTTAATTTTATGTTTAAATAATTAATTATATATTAATTGGAATTATTTTCAAATAGATTCTATGTACCTTATTTGGTTCCCATTCGTTTGATACCTAATAAGTAATCACGGGTGGGAGATCATTGGGGAATTTAGTTTTTCAGAAATCAATCACGTGTGTGTGTGTGTGAATCATAAATCATATGCAAGAAAATTATGAATAAATATATATATATATATATATATATAAATTGAAAAATTAATATTTTGTGTGTATTCCCCTTAAAATTAGCATGAGTGATAATTAATTAGTAATCTCATATGAGTAAACCTGAAATTGTTAGATACTTATACTTTGAGATAAATGGGTTGTGGTATTTCCCAAAGTGATTCAGTGCTATAATGATGAACAGATTTTTCATCAGAAAGAGAAAAAAATGATGGATGATTTGTGTATAAATTAGAATATTTTTTAACATCAGATAATGAGTCCTAATAGTATTTTAGTGAAATTTATAATTATTTACAATTAAATAAATAAATATTTATATGTAGTAATTAAATAATAGGCATTGTAAGAACCTGAATAGATGTCATGACTCTTACACTTCCATATCCACCTATTTCTTCTGTAGAATAATCTAGTTCACTTATACAGTTTTATTTTAGTTAATTTAAACAGTATTTTTAAAATTTATGTGTAGTTTTTATAATTTATTTTTTAATTTCATGAAGAACTTATCTTCCTAAACATTCTTCGAAGAGGATATTCCTAGTGTCTAATCACATTCTCTATGTGGTTCAAACCTACTCTCCATTTCTATAATACTTAGTAGGATTAAAAAATTTAAAATTTTCATGTATTATAATATGTGTGCCCAATTTCTAGCACCGTTTCAAGGGAGAATAACAACATTATGAGTTCCTTAAAAAGAGTGATTTAGGTTAAAAAGAGTTTAGTTTACTACTCTGGGAATTTTTCATTACAGGTAATTTAAAGACACTCAAAAGTTCTAAATGGAGTGTTATGCACCAAAAAACTCCAATAAACACCATTACTACATTTCCATAGCTCAAGTTATGATGTTTAATTATTCACAACACATGATATCTCTAGGTAATCCTATTTATTTTAAGTTTTTTTAGTCAAGTTGGTCTTATGATCCATATTCTATTGCTAGTTTCTACCCTCTTGTTAATCATTTTCAAAGTTAAATCATTCCTAAAAATTTATAATTTGATAATTAATGTGAATAAAATGATTCAATAATTAATAAAATGTTGTAATATACTATCACTCAGACAAATAAGATGTTTTAACTGCAAGATGGATGCAATTTAAAGCTTATTTATTCAACAAAGAATCTAGAAAATCAAATGAATCACCTTATAAAACTAGTTTCCCCATCTCCACTTGATGAACCAATTAATAGTAATTATTTTGAGGAAAGTGATATAGATTTTTCAATTGAAATAACATCCAGTAACCAATTCTAATGATGATACTATGTTGATCGATCCTTCTTCCTATTATACTCTTTATGACTCCTCTCCATCACAATTTAATTCTTCCAATATGATCACATTTCAAAAATATTAGATCTTATTTATCCACACTATTGAATATAATGGTACCCTAGACAATGTGATTTCATTTTATTATTATGTGAGTTTACAACCCATCCATCTCAAAGTGAAAAATGACACATTAAATTTCTATCAAACCAAGCCTTTAGTGGATGAATATGAAATTGAACTAGGACACTTGTTTACCATGATAGAGTGGGAATTAAGCCAAGAAACCCTGAATTGTAACATATTAGAGGAAATCACCCCAAATGAAATTATATTACCTCTTTCTAAAAATCCTTATGATTAAGAAAAATTTTCTAAAATGGAGACATCTGAAACATTTCCAGAGTAGGAAAAGAATTCATTGTTGGTGGTGGAAAACACTCATAATTTTCAAGAAACAATAGAAGAATTGGATTTCATATAGGATATTAAGTTCATGGTGCCACATGTTCCAAAGGAGAAATATAATGAGGGAAATATAGAAGAAAATTTTGAAAAATGTGTCATTCTTGACACAATAGAGTTTCTTGCTCCAACTAAGCCTTCCCTAATTTCTCTATGCCTAGAGCCTGAATTGAATTAGAAACAGGTGTATTTACCTATGCTAATGGTTAGAGGTAAAAAATAATTGGGATACATCATCAAACCAAATACTTAATTAAATGTTATTATGGATATAATCCAACCACATAAAGATTCTAGTAAGGGAATTTCTTCATTTGTTCAAATTAAAAAAATAAAATCTTCATGATCTTTATGATGATTCCCTTTTCAAAAACTTAAATTATTCAGGGATTTTTTCTTCATATGATTTATATTCATTCCCTTGTGAGTTGGTCTATTTTCATTTCATTCCACAAATCCATTTGACTAAGATGTTTCCATTGAGATATTGTGAAACATCCAGGATAATTTCATTTTCTATGAATAGATTCCATACTCCCATTTACAAATAATAATATGCATGTTATACATTTTCATTATATCTTGATGGGGTATCAAAAATGTATAGCTGAAGAAAATGTAAACTTAGATCTCAATGGAAGGCAACCCATCATTGTTTTTTCCATTCATTGCATTTAGTTTCATTTCATTTAGTTTTTTTAGTTTATAAAATGGACTATATTTACCATAATGTGTTTTTTATTGGTGTAACTTTAGATTATAATTCAATATACATATTTTTATTATCCACCGACCTTTGATTTTGGTGTTATTTCTTTTATATAATGATGATATGTTTTTTTATGTGTAGATTTTATAGGTTACATCATTTTTGGAGCCTAATCAGATACAACCATCCTTCTCACATCTATCTATACTTATAAAGGGAAGTGTTTTATTTTTTATTATATTTTATGATTCCAAAAATACTATATAAAATTAAAAAAAAAATAAAAAAACACTAAAATTATTTTCATCATTAAACCCCTATGAAAACAGATTCATTATTTTCGTAACACAGTCAGGAACATTCTTGTTGTAACTCTATAGAGTTTGAGAACATGATTCTTATTTGGGATGCTTTGATTCTAGATACCCTGATTTAAATTATTTCTAAAATTATTCTTTACTTTGAGTTTTTTTATAGAAACATATTTATTTTTTATAAATTTATTTTAACACATTCCCATTTGTGTTTTCCACCATTTTATTTACACACCCATGAGGATTCTAGCCCATTTTTTATCATCTTTGGTTTATCTTTTTCTTGATGGAATCTTGACCCTGTTATTCCCTCTATAAATTTCCATGAATTTCCATCAAAGTGATAGGAATTTTGAAAGTTCTCTAAAATGACCGATCCATTTGTTTGATATTTTTATCCCCTTTGACCCACTAATCCACCCATATATTCTCTATATCGTGTATCCCTTAGAATCCATGAAGAATAATTTTAGGATGATCCAACAACAAATACCCTTCCTTACCTTTTTCTTGACTATTTTCATGATAATTTTCTATCTAATTTTTGAAGAGATATTTATTCATAGAGAGGTTTGTTTGGTGGGAATTTTTCATTTTATACACATGGATTGATGTTATATAATCATGATTATATGTGTTATATTTCACTGTATCCAAATTCATTACATTCATTTTTATATGGGAATGTAGATTATTTTTGTTCCAAAAACGAGTTTTTTATGTTCATTATGTGATAAAAATCGCTTTTGGGGATACCTATAATAGTGATGAATCATTACTCGATGAGCTATATAGTGTTATATTTGACATACTTTCACTGATATGTTATATTGTACATACTACTTATGTACCTTTCTTTGGTATTTTGTATGAAATTTATTTCATGGGGTTTTGGAGATGATACTCACCAGTTTTTCTATCCCATCTTGTATGAATGAGTTGTGTCCTAAAAAAAGAGAAGATGCAAAAGCATATAAAAAAAAGATATTGAAACATTGGATTATCATATGCATAAGGAAAAGAAAAATTTTAAGTGTGGGGGATAAAGAGTTTGAGGGATACATTTGGATTGACACTTATCATATATTTATTTCAAGATACAACCCTCCTTTTTGAAAAAAAATTGTCAATTTTTTTATGACCCACCATATTGTAGCCTTAGAGAAATTTGAACCCAATGTAAAGCCCTCAATATTGGTGCATTATTTATTTTTTCACCCATGTAGATGTTAAATTCATAGAAATAATATGGTAAGCATAATTGTGTATGAGAAATGAGAAAAACTTTGATCAAATTTTTTGAGCAATGAGAGTGATGGTGAGGTAGGTCAAATGATGCATGAGTATAGGTACTTGTTTTGGAAAGATTTTGAGTGAAAGGGAAACAATTTTTAAAAAATTTAATTTTAAACAGAGCATGATATTTTTTGGGTAAAAGGGATTGAAAAAATTTTGAACTTATAATTTTGATGTTTTGATTTGTCAAAGGGTCCAGTTTTGTATTATTTTTTATTTTTTTTCCTAAGATTTAAAAATATTAAGTGTGGTGGATTTTATGTACATGGATTTTTCTAGTATTTTTATAATTTTATAACTTAGTTTTAATTAAATATTTTAAATGTTTTTAGTTTTTTTAGTTCATTTTTATAGTTTTGTAAAAAAAATATTTTGGTAATATTTAGTTAATTATATATTAATATTAGTTATTTATTATTTTATTAGTTAATATTAAATTTATACTTTATTAGAATTTAATATATAACACTTTTATTATTTTTAAAAGTTTAATTAATATTAGTTTTTTTATTAGGTTATTAATATATTTTAGTTTTCTTAATTTTATTTCCAATAGTTGTATTACATATTATTGTGAATAATTGTAGTATTAGTAGTTTTAATAGTAATAGTATTAATATTATTATTTTTTCAATGAAGGGTGAGGGGGAAAGCCTCCTTTGATAAAGAAATAAAAAACCTCTTTTAGAATGGGAAAGAGGAAAACCATTACAAGCTGAACACAATCCGAAAAAAACAAATGCAACAACAAAGTCAAAAGAAACAAACATCCAAGTGGACATCAGGAAAACCTCATCGCCCCCCTTGCCAAGAATTGCAAAGTGAGTCCCATCAAGAAATTACGCTACCCCATCTGCCAAGAAGTTTCACTGTGATGGAAACACAACGTGTCAAAGCACCTCCCCAACCAACAACGTGCAGGAGATCCGTATGAAAGGTTCCAGCACACATTTCTCTCTTACGAGTCGCCCACCTGAAAAAGCATGAAGATAACTTCAACAATGTCAACCTGATGCAATGAAAAAAAATTCTGGAGAAACACTAAACACATGACTTGGAAAGGAACCCATACGACTATCAAGAAGATGAAGCATGGAATAATGAAGGATATCAACAGATCCCTCCCTCTTTTGAGGTCTCCCACCCAACGACACGTGCAAATTTTTGTGCCGTTCCAAATGAAAAAAGGAGAACCCAAACCCACAAGGAAATCAGCTTCTCATGATCATGAAAACTGAAGAAAACACAATTTATGTTAAGATCACACTACATCAAGAAAGGTACGTCCCTCGGCCTTCACCCAGAACCTCAAGATCAAAACAACACCATTCAAGGATCGTCAACAGTGAAACTAGGGGAAAATCTCCCAAAAAATCCATGGAAAAACCGAGCTTTCTGTAGAATGGCCCACCTCCAAATGCAGTTCCCTTCATTGATCTTCTAATACCTTTTTTTGGATGATTCCATTAAGAGGAAACCCAACAAGACCACCACAAGAAAGCAAATGAGCACATCAAATCGGGGTGGCAAGGATCTGAAACTAGATCAAAACCGAAAGGGGAAACATTGTCAGGTGCAGAAGACCACAACGTCGATCGGTGAAATCAAAACACAACCAAACGACGGCCCGATCAGGAACAGTCTTACACTCCACCATTATGTAACACCTTCCATCTAGGGGATTTCTTAATTTCTCAACACCCTCTCATATAGTAGGTCAGGACATCTCCTTCAACTCTCAGACCTTACCCCTCTACCCACTAGGCCCCTTCCCTTCTCCCCTCCCCCCATCCCCCCTTTCCCCTAATCTCACCCCCACCCCCATCCCCCCTCACCCCTCTCTCTCACCCCCTCACCATCCTCCCTTTCCCCCTCTCTCAATCACGCACATCCCCACTTTCCCCCTTCTCTCACTACCTCCATCCCCCCTCTCCCCTCTCCTTGTTAGGAATTGCACCCCCTAGCAGAGTCAGCCACTAAATCTCCCATGCATGCCCTCTCTACCTCATTTATCTATTACAGCACGCTATTAGTGATTCAACCTACTTTTTCACCCAATAATAGGCCACATATCATATTCCATGTGGGTGTAAAGTCATTTTGGTGCATGTGAAAATATTCTATATTCATTTGGAGATTGAAGGTTTTAAATTGATTTTCACTCTAACAGGGAACATTGATTTGATCATTTTTTCTACAGCATGATGTTTTAGTTCAAAATTATGTCAATCAGCAGAGTGAAGATTATTATTTTTTGATCATATATAGCGAATTGTGGTGACCACTACAACTACATGAGCACAATTATATTTATTTATTATTTTATGTGTTGTTTTTTCATCCTGGAGGGATAATTTTCTTGGTGTTTTGTTTTGATGAACGTGACAGTAATTTCATGCCATTATTTTTAAAACATGTTTGATTTCCTTTGGAATTATTATTTTTAATAGGATTTTTATGTAATTAATTATATCTACACTTGAATTAATTTTCAATTAGAGCCTACGTACCTTCTTTGGTTCCTATTTTTGTGATACCTAATAAATAATCATAGGTAGGAGATCATAGGAGAATTTATGTGTTTTGAAATCAATCGCATGTGTGAGAGAATCATAAATCAAACTTGAGTGAATTCCTAATAAATAAATAATATTAATTGAAAAATTAATATTTTGTGTGTGTTTCAATTCAAACCGGTGTGAGCGATACTTAATTAGTAATCTCATGCGAGTGAACATAATAAAGGTAGATACTTAAACTTTATGAGAAACATGTTGTGGTATTTCACCAAGTTATTCAGTGTTATGATTATACGAAAATTATTCATTAGGACAAATAATTAAATGACAGATGATTTTTATAAAAATTATAATATTTTCTAACATCACAGAATGTGACCTGATATTTTTTTGATTAAATTTTTAATCGGTGATAATTAAATAAATAAATATTTAGATTTGGGAATTAAATAATTGGAATTTCATGCACCAGAATAGATGTCATGAATATGAAACTTTGTTTTATGCCTGTTTCTTCCATAGATTAATTTAGTTCACTTTGATAGTTTTATTTTATTTAATTTTAAAAGTAATTTTTAAATTGATGTTTAGTTTTTAAAAGTTTTAGTTGTTAAGAACATTATAAATAATCTTCTTAAACATTCTTCCAAGATGATAGTGTAAGTTTATTCTCACATTCTCTATATTGTTTGACCCTCCTCACCACTTATACAGTAGTTAGTTGGATTATAAATTTAAAAAAATTCACACATTTTGATGAGAAATCCAGACAACATTCCTACACTCCCTTAATAATATATACTACATGAAGCTAGATTCAACCTATTTAAACAAAAACCCATACCCTATGAAAAAAATTTCAATTACTCTAAGGTCTACCAGAAAAATTACATTATATTTTTGTCATCAATGATGAGGGAGGAATGCTAAAACATACACCTCCACTTGCATGCGCCTAAATCACCTGGATAAAAAATCATCAATTTTAATACATGTTCTATATTAATACAAAAAAATTTCTAATATTTGATGGTCTATTGACCATTATATTTTGATTAGATCTCTACTGGAATTCTAATTTCATAGGACATGAATACAATCAATGTTTTTACTACCACAAGATTAAAATACTAAATCATTCTACTGTAATAATCTACCTAAATAATAAAAAATCATTTACATAATAACTGATATTAGGATGAGGATGATTTATAGACTGAAAACCATATAGATCCATGAAAAAAATGGTCCTAATGTAAAGTTTCCTTAAATTCTTATCTTTGATAATACTATACTAATTTCTGTATAGATGAACCACTTCTCACACTCTAGACATCCTCTTCTCATTAGAAACTTCATAGACACAAAATATTCTTCATAACTATTCAGTAATTGTACAAGTGTTAAACTACCAATTTATTATATATTTCTATTTATATATCTTCAATGAAATACCACTCATTTATCACCTTATTTACTATCACATAAAGTGAGAAACATACGAACCATATAAAATAGAATGTGAAAACACACATTGGATCCTTCCTAAAAATCATCAAAATTCATTATTTCATATATATGTGATGAATCATTGAAATAAAATCTCTCCAAAATAGAGAAAATATTACACCCTTGTGAAATTAGATTCACCTTGATCACAAAAAACTAATAATAACCACAAAATTAAAATATCAATCTAATGACACACAAAAATATGTGCTAGTGAAATTAAGAATGGGGTAGTCTTTAATGGAATTGGTGCCAATAGAAATTTAAATTTTTTGATTAGGATGGAATTAATGGTCATTTAGAAATGTTAGAAATATTAAAAGTGGTTGTTTTAGAATTTAAAGAGTGCTTATAAAGTACATGGCTATGAATATTGAGGAATCGAGTAATTAAAAAGCCTTATCTAGTTGATAACATCACCCACTAAAATCTTGGTGGGTTTCATCCAAAAATTTTATGGTGGTGATAGAATAATTTTAGCACTTACAAGGATCATATATGTTCTATGGTGAATAACCAAACGTCTGGTGATAGGTCATCGGATCCCTGGTGGCCATCTAGGATTTTTTTCAAATTTATATAGTTTTAAATTGTAAATTTTGATAAATTAAATACCCATTCCCCTTATATTTTAGACCAATATATCCCATAATGGGTCTCTCATACTTTATTATCCCTACCCCTCTTATTTAAATGCAAGATGGGTATTTTTTTCGTTATGTGATCAATAGAACATAAATGGTAGTGGACCCAAAATATTTAGTCTATGGTAAGGCCAATGATTTGTGACATTGTTTCTCTCATATTCAGTATATTTTAGTATAAATCCAAAATTAGGGATTATATTTTTTTTATTTTAAGAGAATGAATCTACACCAGTTAAAACTTCTCAATAGGGTAAGTTATATAAGTACCAAGTAGGTGGTATCTTATATAATTATATCCATGTATTGTGTGTTTTATGTTTGATGGAATGTATATTAATGGGGTTTTGGTTTTTAGAAGTTATAATAGGGAGGGAGAGGGAGATCCAAATACTGGGGCTAGATAAGTAACACTAAATAGGTATTGCTAAGACTTTGTAATAATATACATAACTCATATAAGAATAAAAAAATTTAATTGTATATTTATTTTCTAGAAACATACATAATGTATTTATAGTTAAAGAAAACTACCCTAGTTACCTATGTAATATTAAATACATTTCATATTATTCTATATTTGAGTAAGATAATATTGAATTATTTTTAGTCTTATATTTATCCCATTGAGAATTCAAAGTTGTTTTTAATGATAGAGCACCATGTGGTCTTCATGCATGCACTCTTATCCATCAAGTAACCTAAATATTCCATGTCAAACGATATTGATAAAAAACACAACAAGAAATATATATAGAAAAAAAAATGGTGGATAAAATGGTGGAGAATATCAATGGAATTTAGAGCCATACTTTTTTAACTCAAGGTAGAGGGTTCAAGAATAAATCCAAGTGGGTTGGTCATAGAATCCAAGGCTTTCACATGGATTCAACAAACAAGAATTATGAGACTCTAAAGGAGTTTCTATGAATGAATATTTAAATGCATCAAATTTTCTATTCTATGGTCTCTCCATCATGGTATTTCTTTACTTTATATAATTTTTTTTAATAATTGTGATTTTATTCCCTTGTTTATATGCTTCTTCATAAACCATAATCATATTATATCTTAAATAATGGGTTGGTTAGGGGGGATACAATGGTTTTTTTATCCTTCTTTACTAATTTTTATTATATATTATTCATTTCTTAATGTGGCTAGAATATTTGAGGATTTTTGAACATTTATTTTTAGCCTTCATCACATATATTACTCCTCATTTCACCTTCTATAAAATAATTTCTATCACCATTTATATTCTCTGAATTATAATGGTATTGTGGACTTTAATAATGAACTATATAAAATAGATTTGGATTTTGATGTGATGTAATGCTCATGATTTTGGTTTTCCATCATCTTGGAACTGGGAGGAGATAAAATTTAGTATTCTAAGGTGGTCTCCATAGTATACTAGGTTCTATGACCTATATATAATAATATAATAAAATATATTATTGATTTAGTTAATGAGTTAATTTAATAAAAAAAGAAAACTATAAAGTACTCTTGTATACACACCTATGATTCTCACATTTCTTTTAAAAATTTGTGTGGTTTTCATTTTTTTATTACATTTCAATTTTATTTTCTCCACACAAAACTGATCCTACTATTTAATGAATTTAATCTAAATAAAAATTAATGAAAATGTTTTTTTAATGATAATGGGTGAACTATGAGGTTAATTAAGATACATCCTATGGTTATCAACATATTTATACTCATTTTAGATTTTAAGTACCATTTTGATATCTATGTTACAATTTCTCTATCATAATTTGGCCCCATTTTTCAGATATGATATTTTTCAGTCATAGTGATACTCAATATTTTGAGAATATTCATTATTTTAATTTTAAAAAAGCCTAAAAAAGAAAATAAAGGGTGTGTATCCTAAAAAATAAACTACATAAAAAATATCCTATAAAATTTTTTAATTAACCCACACCCATAAAAATGACAAAACCTTTTTCTTACAAGTGTAGAAAGAAAATGAAGAGGATAGATAATATTAATTGAAATAGATTGGAGAGGATCCAAACAGAGGATAACTAAGAAATAGATATAATATATAAGGTTATAATTTAAATATATTACCCCCATGCCTCAAGAGTTTATAAGGAAAAATATATAAGAGTTTAAAGATCTATTAAAAGAGGAAACCAAATTTAAGTTTCTAGTAAACTCAAAATTAAAGTTGGATAAAAAGAAATAATAGTAAAATACACTACATACTCCAACATATAGATTCATAGAGGCTGTATATTATGAAAAATATATTTAATCTAAATCAAATTTGGGACACAATTTTTATATTCATTTATTTTATTCATATTTCATTTTAACTGAATGTTACAATAATCAATTTTATGAAATAAATATAAATTTTTATATTATATTTCATGACCTATAAGGATTTCATAAATATTTCAGTTGATATGTGGTGGAAGAAAACTAAATAATAAATGGTCTATTTTAGTTACCCACTAACACACATGAATGAGGTTGTACTAAGATTAAAACAAAGTAAATTCTACTACCCATTATAAGGAGTAAAAGCAACTTCTTAGCTAAAAAAAATGGAAATCATTGGATACCATAGCTCATAAAGAATAAAAATAAGGGGATATATACCTTTTTCCACCCCATTATTAAAGTTTCTTTATACTGTATAGGGGGTAGAAAAAAATACATAATAAAAGGGGACTTCACTATCAAGTGCAGCATAAAATTCATTATAAAAAAATAAATGTGGCTCTTCTCATCAAATAAATTCAAAGATCCTTAATATTAGTGATTAAAACTATAACAAACTAGTTGTAGCTAGTATAAATGCAACAATTATTAAGGAATTACCCAAGGTTCTTTCTTTTTTCCCTATTAAATTTTTATAGTTTTATTTTTCGTAAATTACTTATTTAGTTTGTTTTTCTTGTTTTTGTATTTAAAGACTAGTTATAAAAAAATATTTTTTATGTTTGTATACTATAAATAAATAGGATATATATATATATATATATCTAAATTATTCTTTATTTATTACCCAACTAATATCATTTTTATATTTTCATATAAATAATTTAACTTTGATAGTGGTATTAACATCAATGTTTGGGAGGAAGTGTAACCTTTGTGTATTTATAAGGTTCATTTATGATTTTTCAAATACCCTAAATTATTTCAATAATCATGAAATATTTGAAGAACATATTTATTTTATAATTTATATATTCAAATGGATTTCTAAAATGTATTTTGTTACCTTATATTAATATAAACATTCAATGACCATAGATAAATAATAAATCTCTTGTGCACAAGTACAGTTTAATGTCAATCATAACAACCTGAGAGTTTTCAATAAATTTTTATATCTTAATGTATTTTAATTTTCCTTCATACTCTTGGGAAATTTAATTTGATCTATAAATTTTTATTGTTCTATTTTAAAACTTTTAAAGATAATAGGTTTTCTCTAAAATAATTGATGCACTATTTTTAAAGCATATTCATCAATACCATACTCTGTGAGACTTCCCAATCAACATAAATTTTTTATAAGATCCATATAATTTATGATTATCCTATTAATTTTACACATTATAATACTATTATCCTTTATTAACCTTATCTTATTCATTTTTCTTGATTTCATTAGAAACAAATATGGGGAGAAATGTCAACTTATAAGCTCCATTAGCAGATATATTACATGTTAGAAATATTTTAGTAGTGTTCAATCATAAAATAGGTAGGAGAGTTAAAAAAACTATTTTAATTCAATTTTATATCAATTTTTTCTTAGTGAAATGTATAAATATACATAAATAAATTTAAAACTAAAATAAATAAATAGATAATATAGGAAGAATCATTCACATTTTTTATAAATAAGTGAACCTTTATAAAAATGGAATTACTATGATGGATGAATCATATGTTAGGGTATTGTGTGATATAAATTCATTGATTTAATATAAATAATTTATTATTATTAAATATCCAATTCAATTATTTCTAATTTTTTTACATTTAAACCACCTACATGGACCCACAAAACAAAACATGACAATCCATCTTGATTAATTACTTTTGTGACTCAATTATGTTGAGGTAATAGAATAAAAAATAAAATAATAATATTTAATTCACTTTATATGAGGAAATATTTATATAAAATACCATGAAAGAAGATAGATTCATTTATGAGAAAGTAATTAGAAAATGTGCATGGGTGTCAACTCGAGATTCAATAGGTTTTTATGAAAAAAATGAACTAAAGAAATTAAATTCAAATAAAAATCCTGAAAAATCCTAGGATGTGAAATTAAAAAAATGCTTCCACTAATAAAATGTTAAGTTTGAGTATACCATGATATATATAATTCTCTAGGAGGTCAAAGTTTATGTTTGGGGGAATAATAGAAAGAAAAAAATTCATAATTTTTAACTTTTTTATTTGTTAATAATATCCTTAATAATCAAATAATATATAAGAATTTACTATTTATTAATTTTTATGATTTTTTTATTATATTATAAAATTAGATTAATTTATTTATTTTTTATTAAAATTTAATTTAAATTATGATGGAATAAGATTTAATGTTTCATTTAATTGTTTTCTAGGTGAAGGAAGATCAGTCAAGAAATTTATATTAGATTAAAATAGAATGATACCTATCTATATATTTAAAGACTTTTTTTTAAGATATTTATGTAATATTAAATCAAATTCTTATCCCTCTATGTATGATTTTATCATTTCCCCACAAAGATGATTACTATGCACTAAAATATTAAATTAAACTAGATATTATGAAGACTATAATAGAATACATGGAACTAATATATAAATTACCATAACATAAATTGGAATAATGTGGTTTTTTAGACACTTGTGTAATATTTCTATAAATGGAGAAAACATTCCCATATTATTCTATATAAATAAATAAATTTGAAAAAAAAATTATGAGTAATAGATTATCAAGTGGGGTTTATTATCATATTTATCTAAGCTATAAGTCATTAGTGTTAATGAATATAGATATTTATATTGATTTCAGTCATGAACCTTCAGCCATAAAAAATATGAACATTCATTTTCTAACCATATTAGGGGAAAAACTCCATGTGATAACCACATGGGGTAATATGGTTAAAAATGAATGGGAGATAATCCTACGAGTGTAAACGCATACATTCCCTAATCAAGGGAGGTGGATCGAGAAAGAGTATAAATTTTTTTATCATGGAATATGTGGATTTAATTATGATTCCATCAAAAGGGTAACCTCTAAGAAATACTAAAATTGTGTATAAATAGTAACATGAATCTCCATTATAGTATTTCTACATCAATTTGATTGATTTTGGTATTTCTATATCATTTTTTCTAGAATATTGCTCTTATTCCCAAATTTACATGCCTCTTCGAGATCCATGTTCATGAAGTAGCTATCATGGGGTTCTGATCTCTTGGAGGTAATGGGTTCCCAAACCTTATAATTTAATATATTTTTTCATTTAATGGTGAGGTTGTGCTATTATGAGTGGTGTTATTCAATAGTTTTAAACATTATTCTTATATATTCTACACATTTCACCATATTCTAAATCATTTTTCCATCCCTTTATTCATCATCTCTAATATACTATTATATAATTGATATTGAATAATGAACAACATCTATAGGATTTTGGTGTTAAGGTGATGACGTGTTCATAGTTTTGGTCTTACAGTCTCTTAGTACTATAGAGGATCTAGAATTTAGTGTGATTGGAAGTCTCCTATGTGTACTAGATTCCATTAAAAAGGTAGAGAAATACAATTAATAAATGGTATTAATTTAATCAATTAATTAATCTAAGTCATTAAATAGGTTCATAAAGTACACATGTAACTAAAACTTCAATTAACATTATTCATACTATCATTTGTGTTGTCTTTTATTTCTTATTTTCATTTAATTTTTGTTTTCTTCATACAAAGACTCACCAAATTTTACAAGAATTAAATATCAATCAAAAACCAAAAATAAAAATAAAAATAAAAAGAGGGAAATTGGTGAATTTTTAGATTCTATGAGATAAAAACCTATAGTAATATTATTATCTATAATAATATTTTATTTTAAATACTATATAATTACCCAACTATAATTATCCTATCATTATTCCCTTTTTATGATGTTTTTTCTAACTATTTTGATTCACCATGATCTTGGAGTGGTGTTCTCATGTTATTTGGACTGGGATGTTCTTCAAGTATTATAAGGATGTTATTTTATACAAAAATGTAAGAGATATAGGAGGATTGATGTGTTGTGATCCATATTCCAAATTAATATCCCTATATATTTTAATAGTATCAATGATTTGTGATTAAAAACTTAGCTTATCAATGATTCTAGAGGATTTTTGTATTATTATCCACCACCCAGATCCTCATATATGTGTGATAATATATGTTATGATTTCCCTTGATATGATTTATATACATAATACTAGAAGATAATTCATGTACTCATGCATTTTTATTCTAATATTGATTTATTCAAAAACATATGCCAAATAAAATAAGTCTATGTGTTTTTGGGTATTAGTTAGTACAAAATGACGTGATGTGATTGGTTTCATTTTTTCTAGTAAAACATGTTTATTTTCTCATTAATAAATTAGCATATAATGTAATATATTAGGGGAACCACTGGTATTGGACTACATAGAAATTTTCTCATACCCAACTCATGTTTTGTGTAGGACATGTATACCTCATTTTGATATATAAGTCACTACACATATTATATTAGGGAAGGGTTTGGAGTAGAATAATTAGGTTATGTGATAGGACTATAGAGAGGCCCATATTTTTTCTTTTTTTCTTTTATTAATTTTGTATATGATCAACCTACTAGGTTATATCTTCTTATATTTGCAATGTATGAATTACATATATAATTTTGATATAGTATGGTTCTGTATTTATTTTTATATGGTTATCTTTTATATATAATTATATATATAGACTTTATTATTCTACTATAATTATTTTTTTTATTTTACTCATTATTGACTATTATGATACTGGGAGTATATTCAGCTCAAATTTGATCATGGAATCTCACCGCAAGTCAGGAACCTTTAGCACATGGGTATGTATGCATAATATCTTGTTGTGTCACATAAATCCATAATTAATTTGGTAGTCCAAGATAAGTAATTAAATTCAAAAACCAAACTAATTTTTAAATCCAAAAGATACTTTGTCGATCTGTATACCATAAAAATTATAATCCAAACCCCCTTTATTCACCACTCAAATATATCTCCCCATCATGGAACCTAAAAATTCACTTCATTTAAAATCATGTAATAGATATGTACAAAGAATTCACATCACCTATATTTATTGTAAATATTTTTCTCAAAACATCTAGTCTCTAATAAACCTCATCATCCTCTATATATGTCAAAATGTCTTATGTTTTATGTATTTCCATGTCATCACTATTTATTGCATCAATTGGTGCTTAATGAAACAAACCAACCCCTTTAAAAATTTCTTTAATTATTTATGTCCATATGTCTATAACGTTGTAAGAGAATAATTTATTTGAAATTATATACTAAGAAAAAGGTATGTATAGTGAGATATATATATATATATATATTAATTCAAAATAGTTAGGCTTAAGAAAAATGTTTCCCTACTAAGTAGGGGCATAGAAATCAAGACCAAAATCTATATGACATATGATTCCATATTTTATATCCAATAAAAGCTTCAATAATTTTTATAGAAAAAAAAGTGATCTATGATAGTCTCACCTAGTAATATATTAGCCACCCATATGTTTTGTTAAGTCTCTCATTTTTACAAAATAATTGTATGTTTCCTATATACCATAACCAAATGTTATCTTTATAAAATATCACAATGTACATACTCTATACCCTAATATAACTATCAGAATCAATTTCATCTCATCTTAATGCTATAAAGGTCATTAAATTACCTCCCCATTCATACCTATATGAGTCCTAAGGTCAATAAATATCTTTTAGAATCACATACACATAATAGGAAGCGTTATACCTTTAAATAACCTAACTCCAACTATCTATGTAATTCTATGAAAAATGAAATAGATAAAAACATCCCACTATATGATACATAAACCAGAATGAATGTAATACATTATAAGAAAAAATTGGTGTAATTAGGATCTATAAACCCCAAAATTAAATATCTCATCCCAAATAAGGAATCAATGATAAATATCAAAACAAGAATAACCATGTAAATGAACAAATGAATACTAAAACTGGAATCAATCAAGAAACCATCATCACAATCTCTAAACTAAAACAATAAATTACTTTCATGAAACAAAAGAATGAAAATGACCAAATTCCCCTGTATGTGAGAGAAATAATAATCAGTATTTGTATCCTAGTTAATGAGATGACCCTCAAGAAAACCAAGTTATTATTCACAAGATTGATATAAAATTTATAAATAAATCTAATGAATCAATATCATAAATATAAACATTATCATCCACATATTTATTAATATTGGAGAAAACCATTTCTAACCATTGGTACACTAAATAAAATAAAATTTATAGAGAATAAAATATAATGAACACATCATATTATCGTAATAAGAAGGGTCCCAATGAAGTAGGTCCTATTACAAGCCATTTAAAATGAAAGCACTTAACCCCATGCTTCCACCCACACCATAGTTACCCATAGAGGGGTAATGGTCATAAAATATTATGGATCCATAGATGTATCAAATTAAGCCTTTCTCAACATATGGTGTAACACTCCCACCATGTATGTGGATGGTAGTCACATAACATGAGGTGTCCCTACAGATCTACATCGACAATACCCAATGAATTGAAACTTCACCACACATTCATAAATATCATAGAGAGATAATTTTACACTTCAGTCGCATAATTTACCATGTTTCTTGAATTCTCAAGAAATTTGTCACCATAATTGTGTTGAATCATCACATTCTGACTAGTCTACCTCAATCCTAGGGTAGTGGGAAAAAAAGATAGAATGTAAAACAACAAAATCCCCTCAAAAATTCTAATTCTTGGGAGTAGGTTCAAAATGAATAGTTCATGGGTTATTCCAATATAAAAATGAAATAACTGACATAATATTTTTATTTTAGTCATATATTGGTTAAAAAACATAACCCATATTAATTTTTATGTCTATGTGATAATAATAGGATGATAATATTATCATCACAAGAAGTTCAAAACCAAAAATTAAAAGAAAAAAATGTCACAATGTAAAGTCAAAAATGATATAACAATAAGTCAACATCATTTTTGAAAGAAGTATATCTAATCAACCTAAAATGCATATATTTTTATTCTTATTATTTTTTAAAAATTCTAAACATTGGTGTGTAAACACAATAAGATGAGCTAATACAAAATTCAAATAGTCAAATATAATAACTAAAATTCCTCAAAATGTTTTAAATAATGATTTATTAAGTTCAAGAGGTTAATAAAATCATAAAAACATTAAATGTATAATTTTAACCTGCAATAATCCTCGAATACCCCTATATTCTCTCTAACACTCAGGGGTATCATAGTATTTCACTATGAGCCTCTATATTCACATGTGTGTGGATCCCCCTATGATATCTGATATTCAGGAACTACAAGATCCGATGGAATTTTCATCTTAGCTTGAATTAATGAACCCATATAACTATACCTATTTAATCACATGTATCAGAAAGTTATGAAGACTCTATGAAGTGATGTACTCAATTTTTTCTTGTATTGATGGAGAGAAAAATGTGGCTATCCAGGTGACTTTTTAATAATGATCATATATCCTTCACTACACCTTTGTAGACCACCAATCTATTACTACTTTTTTTATATCCACAACTAGAAATAATATAAAACTATAATGTTTTTTGTTGAAAAAAATGATTTACTTTAAAAAAATTAAAAAATACAATATATTTAATATGAATTAAACATTATGGCCTTTGTGATCTAGGGTAATATTGAAATCCAAATGAACTACTCTAAATGATTTCTCTCAATAAAAAACTCATATTCTCATGATCATGTTTTCATTTTATTTTTCTCATTAATACATTCAATTTTATATTTACTAGAATTTATCATTAAATATATATAAATGAAAATGAATATCAATTTTTTTCTTAAGTTTCTCTTAATCCATGTCTCAAATCATTAAATGGTTTATGAAAATATATTTTTCTTGAAGAGATATTTTTTTATATAGTCTTGAATCAATTATTGATACTAATGGAGATAAAAAAGAACACTTGTAAAATAATGGGAAATATGAAAAAATCAAATAAACATCTCCTATAAAAACTTATTGGTGTTCCCTTACCGAATATTTAATGTTATCCTCCTCCTTGGTGGCTAAAAGTTTTAGAGATTAAGGGGATTATAATTTTATAGTAAAATAAAAAATAAATGTGAATATATATGTGTGTGTGTGTGGTTTATATATATTTTATACTTTCCTTTCCATGACACAATTTTTTTTACTGTGTTAAAATAAGAAAATAACCACCTAAGTAAAAAACTTTTTCAATAATGATTAAATAAGGAAGACTATATCTAGATATAATACTCTAGATAATAAAATTTAAATTTTTTTTTTCTATTTAATCAATATATCAGGAAAATAATGATAAAAAAATTTCTTATTCTACTAAACAGGTGACTAGGACACTACATTTACCAAATTTTTAATTTTTCTTATCTTAGAAAATAAAAAGAAGAAGTAATTAAACAAGCCGCCATACCCCCCAAAATATAAATGAAAATAAAACATCTATAACTAAAATAAAATTTTGTTTAGTTAGGAACATCATGTGAATATGTTAGTTTAGTTTAATATCTTTCTATTCCAATCACTCCAAGGTTCTCCCCTCTACACCATCGTGCCTCCACAAAACTCTGAACAATTTGATCTTCTTCCCCCTCGGGACCTACTCCTGATGATCTTATAGGTATATTTCTCTTTGAATGTGATATCCTAACATGGGACCAAGTTAATACATGAAAACATATGGGAATTATTTTTTAAATACCTATATATATCTATCATGATAAATATACTATGAACCTTATACAACTTAGAAGGTAATGAAAATATATAATCATCCACTCAAACTCTCTCACATATCTCAAAAGATCCAATGAATATCAATAATACATTACTCAAACTAACAAACCTATTATGTTTCATATATAGTGATACCTTATGTAAAACATAATCCCCACCCCTTATCTATCGAACTCAAATCTTATGGTTTTTATACGATATCTAATAACACACTGCTGTCAACATGAACTCATGAATGTATTTTACATTTTCTATTATACATTGAACTATTTCATCCTATTGTATATTTAAAAATCTATATCTGAAACATAATAATAATTATCTTGAGATTATTTTATATAATTCTATTAAAGTATCCATTCCAATAGCGGATTGATAATTACTATTGTATGAAAACTCAACCAAGAGAAAATGTTCCAACCATACTCCCCTAAAATTCAAAATACATTCCGTCAATATGATCTAAATCATACTCTATGTTTTATAATTAATTTAGTCATGTATTGGGGTTTTTATTTAATTAATTTTACCTCGGGATATCATATAGTGGGAAAAATAATTTTCTCTAGAAGTTTTTGTATCATAAGTCAAATACTATCAGTTTTTAAGATTTTGAAATATAAAATAATTAATATGATTATTGGTTGTGATTTTTAATAAAATGTAAAATATTATAAAAACAAATGAGAGATTGATTAATTAAAGAAACTATTATTATCTCTAGACCCCCAAAAATCTCTTCAGTAGTCTTATTGATATAAATCTAATATAATATTGTTCAATTAATATTGAAAAACCAAATATTAACCACTTTTACTTTTTATTGTTAATATAATTCTCATTGAAATAATTTTTTGTGTTCTCTTTTTCAATGATAATTTATAAAAATATTTAACAATCATCAAATTTATCAATACACCTTCAATTCTAAAAATATTATTCAACCACAAGGAAAATAATAATTTTTGGATAACAAATCTAAAAACAATTCCACCCTCCTGGATACAATCACATTCAACATCATTATATGATAAATTCCATTTAATCATATATGTAGTTAATTATGGAGAGGTAAAAATAGTAATTAAAAAATAATAAATAATGTTAAAACGTGATAAGAAAAATAAAATTTAATTCGATAATAAAATTGATATTTAGAATACTAAAACTATAATATAATTTCAATGTAATAAAAATACAAATAAGTGTAAAATTATAGTCACTCCTTAGAAAAAGATATAAAATAATTAATATTTCATTTTGATATTAATTTTTGGTTCCATCATCTTCTTATTAGTCTATGAACTAAAATCTAGGATCTAGAATATTATTTTACCATCATATCTATATTCATAATATCTTCCTTTTATAACCAGTTAGTTAATATTTAGGAGACACTTCTTATCATCACTATACTAAGATCAGTTTTATCTTTATAGAAAATAATATCAACTATCTGCAGTATTCCATTATAGACACATGACACACTAAATATAAATTACCTCCACATATAAATGTTTGATAACATTCCTACTCAATATTATTCCTGATTATTTTTTTTATATAGTGATTAGGAAAACTCATGAAAAACACCTAGATAAAATTTCATCACTATATATCACCATTCTACACTATAATCCCAATAAGGTTTCTTAATTATTTTCTATATGTGAGTCTCTTATGTATTTAATCACAACTTATTATTAGGATCACATACGAATCATCTTAATTATCCTTAAAAATTGATTTGTTTTTAAGGGTCAAATACATATCACCTTCAACTCTTAAGTTTAACTTAGGTAGTAGATAACTTTTATATAAATAGAATTTTTAATTTCCATATCAATCCTAACTAAACCTAAAATTTCTCCATTATTATAATTGTATATCATTAAATTATTCAATAAAAAAATATAGTATTTAATTTTGAACCTTATCTTACATGTATTTAACAATATTCACTGTAATGTTATCTGGATAATCTTTTACCTCTATGGTTTTTGAAAATTTCATTTCATTTATATATGGGTTTCCAAATCTGATACAAGTTAATAGTACGTCTCTTTTTCATATTTTCATAATTTTAATTTTACACTTCATGCTTACCTAATCATATAAAATCCCAATCTAGTATTATCTAGTTAGTATAATTTTCTAATTACTTTGACATGATAGTTACTTGCATCACTTATTCTATTATTACCTACCTAATATTAAAAAAAATGGAATAAAATTTTGTAAATAATACTTCTATTTTGAATTAATACTAATATTAATAAAATATATATTTTATGATGACTTTACAATTGTTCAAAATTATTTAAAATAATTAAATTTATTAGAAAATGTTCTATGTAAATAACAATGAGGATTAATTTCATTAAATTATAAATAATAAAATAATAAATTATAGCTCTATAAATTCCCACAAAATTAATTTTTCTTCTATTGTAGAAAATAATTTAAAAAATAAAAAATCCATTATATTATATTCATATATAGGATATCATTAGAATTCCTTATATTTAAACACACCATTCTTCATTTATGGATCAATATTACAATTTAATTTCCTATTCTGTTTATATATTTATATATTTTTTCTTACCATACTTGAAATATATTTCTCTTTTAACTCAATATTATTTAGAAATGTATTTTCTCTCCATAAGTACATTAATTATTTCAATTGAATTCTTATATATATAATTCACCACTCAATTGGGGAATATGTAACTTATAATCTCAATTTACTTCCATAGGTTTTTCTCAAGTAAACTTTTAGCTACATTAACTTTTGAAAATAAAGATGAAAAGGTGATTTCAACACTTTAAGTAAAATCCATGGAATAAAATTTAATATATTAATTTAAAAAAAATTAGTTTTTTTAAATCATAACGCCAATAATTTTGAAAAATATTTTTTTAGGAAGTTCTATATTTATTTTCATGTATTTAGGCATAAAAATATAATATAATGAATATTATATATGCTTTATAATCCAATCAAGTTCTAGTGATTATCATAGAACAACCCTTAATCACATTAAATAAATATTTAATCAAGTTCCACATGGATATTAAAATATTTATTAAGTAATAGATTTGTTCAAACAATAGAATGAGTTTTTATTTATATTAATATATGGGTTTCAAAAAACAAGAGTTAATAATTCAAACAAAAACTTATATTAAATTCACCTTAATGAAAAGAAAAATGAAAACAAAAAAAAGTTTTTCTCATTCCATTACACACACTTTTTATTAATTTTCCCTCTATTTAATAAATTCATATAGAGAATTTAAACAAAATTAAAATGAAATGAAATAACCTGATCAATTTATTTGAAGATATAATATTCATAATAGATCTCCAATTCTATAGACTCATTTAAATTATCCATAAATTATTGTAATTTATGCCCATTCACTGTGAAAGTATTATAAAATATTCATTTTGGCCAATATAGAATGAAAATTATATACATGGGAAATAATATATGGCCCATTACATTTAGAAAAAGAATTATATATATTGGGTCAGAATATAGAGTTTAAATACAATAATCTCCTTCCATTATTGTTTTTTTTTCTACATGATCAATTCATTAAAAACAAATTTTTTATGTTGGATTTATAATAAAAAAATTATAAGGATTCCTTCTAATTAATCTAGGTTTTTAAAAATTATATTTTATTTACATTCATATATCCAAAAAATTATATTATACTATTCTATCACCCAATGTGAATTATGATCTAATTCTATATTCATGTGAGAAGTTCTCTGAGAAAGAGGTAAAATAATAAATAACCTTATTTATGTTCTAAGTATCATTTTATTATACCAAATAGAATCATCCATTATTTAGATCCTATAATTCCATATTTTATTCTCCATTTCCCTTGAAATGTGTTAAATCTCTCTATTGAAACTTTATCCTCTCTAATTTTACATGGTCGATATAGAGTTGAAAAATTATATTTATCACCATACATCCTAAAATCACATTCAAATGTTAATTTGAATAACTAACTACCTTGATCACTGATTAGAAACATTTTACATGACAATATACTGAATATATTTTTCCTCAAAACAAAAAAAAACAATATTTAAATTATCAATTTGATTGGGTATTTCCTCAAATAATATAGAAACATAGTTTACAATAAGAATTATTTAAAGTAAATCAATTAAATTGTGAAATGTCCCTATTAAATCAATAACCCATAAATTAATTATATAAAAATTATAGGATATTTTTATATATTTATTTAATTTTAAAAAAAATCATAGACCTGGCATTTATTGATTATTTCAGAATACTCAAAAAAAACTTTTAAAATGGTTATATAAAACAATCTTAAATCATGTGTTTTTCTTATAGAAAATTATGGTCGAAAATTTCCACCATAATAATGAATATAAAAAAATTATTACTGAAGGAATACCACAAATTATCATAATTCTTCAAATTACGTTACCACTTCATGTGTTCAAAAATTAAAGGTAATCACAATTGTATTTTATAGAATCACCAATTAACATGTAATCTTGATTCCTTTAAACACATGAAAACCCTCAGAGTCCTGTCAATAATTATAAATATCAAAAAACTCTATGTAACATCCATAAAAATATATAATTCATTATCAAGAAGTAAATTCTTTAATGTGGTTTAAACATCTCTATTATTTTACTAAAATATTAAGAATATTGTACATACACTAGATTATCATTCCCTATAAAATATTTTATTATCATATCAATCTCTTGAAAATATAGGATACTTTGAATTAATCTTGTATTATCTTCTTGTTTCTTTAAAATATATCATATATTAGTACGATTATGTTAATAAAAACTAATGGATATTCTAGATAAAAAAAACCTATCCAATTAAAAGATAATTTATAAAATATCCAATTAATAAGTACTATAATTTTTTTGTATAATATATCACTTAATAGATTCATAAGATAGAACATCATATTTCCTACCCACTATTTTAGAAAATAAAATACTATGAGAGAAATCTAAGGCATTTTTTATTAACATTAATGGAAAATCCTATATAGGTGGATGAATTATGAGTGAGAAAAATAAGTATATATTCCAAAACCTATAAATATTTTTTACATTTATCATAAAACATAAAAGTGATCTCTTTTTTAAGGAAGCTATATAGTGAAAGGAAAATATTTTAATGACTCATATTTTCTCTGGATTTATTTTTATAAATAAATTGTAAAAATTATGAGACCAGGCACTGAGATATCATGAGATTCTGAGTCACGGTGTGCCAGGAATTATATGTTGAAAAATGTTAACATTTTAATAAATTGCATTGACAGTTTCTTATTTTAATAGTAATAACTTCTAAATGGGTTCCCAAATCAGAAATATGAGGAAAATATTGCATCTATAGAAGTGACTTAACCTTATGCGGGACCTAACGTCGATCATTATAGGTCGATGGTGAAACTTGAATTTTGGACGTAAACATCATTAAAATATTTTAATGAAAATATTTTGTTTGAAGTAGCGGAGATTCTATTTAAACAAGACTTTTTCAAAAATCTAGTGTTATTGCCATAACCCTGAAGTTTACCTGAGGTAGAGATAAGAAGTCTCTCCCATCGATTTGGAGAATCAAGATCATAAATCTAATTAGAGTATGGTGGGTCGACAAATGCCAACACATCATGGATCGAAGATGACATAGACTTCCATTCTTCATCAACAATTGTTCCAAACTTGAGGTAGGGTGTCAATCTATTTGTGACTTCCTTTCCCCTCTTAGATTCAAAATATGAGAGTGGAACAACCCACAAATAGGTTGATTTGTGCTTCAATCATTCTTGAATGATGGATTTTATTCTGGGGATTAAATGGATGATAAATATTTGTGAATATCGGTCGATTATTATTCGTTAAACCTTCTAACATGCACAGATCAAGGCAGATACAAACAAGGCCATGATCTGTCCATTTGGGCGTTCATGTTCTTGAATCTTTCTCCCAATATCATGTGTTCCTCATTACTTAAAAATAATTGTCTGAGATCAGGGATCTAAACCCACAGTGGTTCAAGGCGGTGGCAGTGCAAAGATATGGCATCTTCATCCGGCTCAGGTGGAGGACAGAAGAGTTAGGCAGCCGGCAGGGTGGTTGGTGGTAGAGGGAGAACCAAGCTGGAAGGGGAGGCTAGGCTAGGAAGAGTGTAGTAGGACAGGCCACCAGCAGGGAGGCCGGTGGAGGTGGTGAGATGCGGCCCATGTGAGACCACATCAGAGGAGGCCTGCGATGGTTGAGGTTGTGAGCAGCGACCAGGGGGTGCAGTCGGAAGGTACAACAATAGCATATCGGACGCGGCTTAGATCCACATCGTATAGAGAAACCCATGGTGTTGGGTCATGGGACCAAGCCGATGAGGTGGGCCGGCTGCGTGAAATATATTTCGGTGCCACGTTAAGTGGGGGAGCCGGATGGTCATGCGGTTGGGCGATCGTGTGGACCAGAGAAGCACATCCTGGGCGGGCCGCATCTAGCGGAGTGAAGCCAGCCCACACATTGCGTGGTGTACTGGAGAACTAGGATGCTCCAGCGGCCCAGTGGCCCAGTGGCCCAACAGGCCGGGCCCGTCGGGCCGAGATGGTTCAGACCCGGACCAGACCCCTTTTACTAAATTAACCATATATTTCAAATGGGAGGTCCTTTTGATGATCCATCTATGGTGTTAGGACCCTTGCAATGAGGTGGTCCTTTTGATATACTCTAAGTGAGTTTTTTGGAAGTTTTTGTATGGCCTAATGGCTCAAGGACTATGTCCTCCCGGTACAAGCATGCTACGAATGGAATCATGTGGATGGCTATGACTATGTGATCTTGGTGACTACGTGACTTGGGAGATACTTAACCCATTGACAGTCTATGCACCATCGATGCTTCATGCACTATCGACACTCCATGCTCCATCTACGCCCCATGTGCTATCGATGCTCTGGGTGCCATCAATGTCCTGTGCGGCATCGGCACTCTGTGATTCATCAACTCTCTATGTTCCATCGACACTTCTAGTATCATAGATACTGAGAGATTTTTGGACTACAACTAAAAATCCTTCTCTTCATGCTTTGTACTTATACTTATGTGAGATAACTATGTATATTCTTAGTTAATTAACTTCATTTTTTCATTTATGGTGTACTTCGTGTGTTTCCTTTGTTGTGTACTTCATGTGTTTCATTTGTGGTGTACTTTGTATTTTTCCTTATGGTGTAATTTGTGTATTTCTTATTGGTATTTCCTTTGTGGTTTCGGGGTATCCTATTGATTATTATTTTACTCACCCCTGTCTGGGCTTTTCCCGCATGTGTCATGTCATGTGCAGACGATCGATGTATTAACGTAGTCCTAGGTGAAATAGGACCAGGTGGTTCTTAGAGTTATCCGATAGTCGAGGTGTGCTCCTACGGCTTCAGATAGTTTCCATACACCTACCCTTCAGGTATGGTTTTCTAAGGATGAGTTTCATGAACTTGTCTATTCACTTGACAAACTCTTTCTTTTGGTGGTATTTTATTCTGGCCTTGTTTACTTTCCATTTTTTCTATTATCATACATTGTGTTTGGTATCTTAGTGTATGAATACATTTTTTACTTAGTGTTTCTACATTTCATCATTTTGGGCTTGGAGATGTGTTCGTTTGTACAGGTATTTAGCCAAATGCCTCTCATCTGTGGGATATTCCTACTCGGTGTGAGTCACCAGCACCTGGCCTATTAGAGGCAGGCTTGGGGTAGTCACGGAACAGGCCCCTCTAGGATGGGTCATGATATAGTGGTATCAAAGGAGTTTGGTTCTACCTAACAAACCAAGAGTCTTTGTGATTGGTTTGGGGAAATAGTGTCAACTATTTTGAGTTTGTCTTTTAGACCTGGGACTCTAATTTTGGTGTGGTGGCTATCCATACAATAGGACTCTTAATTATTCTTTTCGACTCGGTATATGAAAACACTACTAGCAGGGAAAATAAATGGTACGTGAATCATATAGGATTGAGTGTGGTCTCATGTCCTTAATTCAGTGGCAACTCACCAGGTATTCTCTATTGATTGTGGTACATCTTGATCTATTTCAAGATTCCCCCAGATAGACAGCCATCCAGGATTCTGTTGCGTGATAATGAGGATGATCTTCCTAATGATGAGGCACCGGTACAGAGTTTAGTACCGGAGATAACACCCCCAGATGATGTACCAGCAATACCACCACCCATTGAGAAGTAGTTACTACCAGTTTTACTGGTAGATGATGAATGTAGGCTGATCTACTTTCATGATTTATAGGGGAAGCAACCTCTCGGGTTTAGGGGTGATCCAGACCCCTGGGTAGATTAGGATTAGTAGGTGGAAGTTATGCGTGTCTTCTTCCTAGTGGGGATGCCTCTCGACCAGATTGTAGTCCTAGTCGCAAGTCTTTTATAGGGATCAGTGGGGAGATGATGGTGCTTAGTGATCTAGATACATGAGTAGATGACCCCCTATTGGATAGACTTTAAGTGTCTCTTCAGGGATGAGTTCTATCCTATGATGTTACACTTTGTGCGTATATAGGAGATACTGTATCTACAGCAGGGAAGCCAGACAGTAGCGGAGAACTCAGTGAGATTTAAATATCTTTCTTTCTATTCCTTATATATTTTGTGGGGGCCATTATTCAAGGCTCGGACCTTCGAGTAGGGACTAAGATGTGAGATCAGGGCATCCATGATATCCCTTATTATTCTAACATGTGTTGGGTTACTGGAGAAAGCTCTGCTTGTAGAGAGAATTTTGGAAGAGAAGTCACCGATAATAGGATCTACCATCGAGCACCAGGTAGCTAAATCTTCAATAACAGGTAGCTGATAGCTGAATCAAAGATCAAAGAAGATCATACAGTTTAGGGTATGACCCTAGGACATTGGGTTAGCGGTACGAGGTTTCCAAGTTAGAATAATCCACCTGAAGGATAGGTTGTATTACTCATGTGACGGTCAGGGGTATCTTTCTAGACATTTTCTGACCCATCATATGACCAATTAGGAGTTGTTTGAGGGACCTAAAAGGCATAGGTGAAGGTATGAATAGGGTGTTCTTATAGGTATCGGATGTGGAAGAGAAGCTGGATCGGCAGGAGGAGGTGGGTGGAGGTTCAAGGTGCTACTACCACCACCCCCAAGTTGTCCATTGTAGGATTAGGTAGCTGGTGGATAGGGATGAGGCCAGCTTCAGGAAATAGAAGCTTTTGAACCCGATGCTCCAAGGATAATTATAGGTATTATCTGTGTTTTTTCCACCCTAGATATAGTTTTGATAGACACATGTTTCAGTCACTCTTTTCTCACCACGACCCTTGTTCGAAACTCGGTGATTCCAATGGAATCATTTACTCGATGCCTACTCTTAAAGACTTCTACAGGAGGAGATTCAATAATAACACACTAGTATAGATTGTGTGACCTTACTATTGGGGGTGAGATTTTTAGTTGGGATCTCTTGGTGGCAGCATTTAGACCTTATGACGTCATCCTTGGTATGGAGTGGTTATCCACTATTCCTTCCTGGATTGACTATTTTAGGCACATAGTGCAGTGTTTTTATGGAGATGGGACTAGTATTTCCTTTGTCAGCAAAAAATAAACCCAATAATCACATGATGAACTTTAACATAGTAGGGTATAGTCGATCACACACCAATTGTCTATCATGACCATCGGTGTAGTGGATGAGATGAGTCTTGAATTTCCCACATTGGTGGACGAGTATGAGGACGTCTTTATGGAAAATGTTCTAGGATTACCTCCTTGCATGGAGGTGAATTTTTTCATTGATCTATACCCTATCATAACATTGATATCTATACCTTCATATATGATGGCTCTCACAGAGCTTCGTGAACTGGGGGTACATTTAGAAGACTTGCAGAGGAAGGGCTTTGTAAGGCCCAGTGTTTCACCTTGGGAATCCCTAGTGTTGTTTTACAAGAAGGTAGATAGGAGATTGAGGTTATGTGTGGACTTATAGTTCCCAGACCATGTGACCATGAAAAATAAGTATCCACTATCGAGGATTGATGACCTTTTGATCAGGTGAAGGGAGCGAGATGGTTCTCGAATATAGACCTCATATTTGGATATCACCATCTTCGAGTATGGGATGAGGACATCCTGAAGACATAATTTAGATATTGTTACAACCAATATGAGTAACTAGTGATTTCTTTTTTAGTGTGAAGAATTCCCCGGCAGTGTTCATGGGACTCATGAACAGGATCCTCCATCCTTACTTGCATCGGTTCATGGTGGTCTTCATTGATGACATCCTAGTATACTTAGTATCTGAGGAGGAGTACGTGATACACTTAAGGGGGGTCCTAGACTTTCTTGGAGAGAATAATATTTATGGGAAGCTCTCAAAGTTTCAGTTCTAGATTTGGGAGGTTCACTTTCTGGGAAAAATCATTTCATAGGCTGGATTTGCAGTAGATCCGGTGAAGATTGAAGCAGTGCTTGCTTAGGAGCCACCCAAGAGTGTTACCAAGGTGTGGAGTTTTCTATGTTTATTTTGGTACTATCGAAGGTTTATACCTGAATTTTCTAGGGTATAAGAACCCTTTAAGGTCTTTACATGGAAGGGGTGGCCTTTCATGTGGAAAAAGAAGTTCCAGCAGTGCTTTGATGAGTTGAGGTAGAGATTGAAGAGCTCCCCCATATTGGGATTATCAGAGGAGGGTGTTGAGTACGTGATGTTCTGTGATGCATCATGGACCATGCTTGGTTATGTCATGATGAAGGGGAAAGTTTTTATTCCCTATTCTTCGCGCTAGTTGAGGTAGCATGAGAAGAACTACACAACCCATGATCTTGAGCTAGCAGTAGTAGTATCCGCACTGAAGATGTGATAGCACTACCTGATGGTCAATCGGTTTACCGTATCCTCTGACCATAAGAGTCTCAATTATATATTCTCTTAGAAGAATCTAAACTTTATATATAGATGATGGCTATAGTTCTTCCCAGACTATGACTTTGATATTTTCTATACTCCTAGTAATGGGAACATAGTGGTGGACACTCTCATCAGGAAATCTATCTTACAGATACTGAGTGAGGTGTCAGAGTAGTTGGATGTGTTATAGATATCCTTTTTGGATAGTTATGAATCATCTTACCTCCAGTCAATGGTTGTCACCCATCCATTATTATAGTGATTTAGGGAGTCATAGTTTAGAGAAACCGACTGTGAGACTCTATATGCTCAGATGTCCAGAGGTTATCCCCTTGATGGGTATTTGAAAGGTGGAGAGCACATCATTCTCTTCAGAGGGTGCGCAGTAGTTCATGTGATGTTAAAGGAAGAGGTCTTAAGGGAGTTCCATACATTCCCTTTGGTGGTACATCCAAGAGTGGAAAATCTGTATCAGGACCTCCGATGTTAGTTTTTTTGGATGGGGATGAAGAAGGCGGTGGAAGAGTTCGTTTCTCGATACCTCACATGCCAGCAAGTAAAGGTTGAGAATCAGGTTCCAACTAACTTGACCCAACCACTTGAGGTTACATAGTGTAATTATTATGGGATATCATTGTACATTGTGATAGGTTTACCATGCACATCCAAGGGGAGCGATACCATCTAGGTGATCATTGACTGACTCACCAATTCATCCCAATTCCTACCTATCCATGAGAAAATTTCATTAGAGATATTGGGATGCCTCTACGTGCAGGATATAGTTCATCTTCATGAAGTTCCATCAATGATCATATCATATTGTGATGCTCGTTTAACATTATGGTTGTGGAAGGGATTACATGAGGAGTTTGGAACTTAGTTTTTCTTGATCATATCATTTCTTCCCTAGATGGATGGCCAAACAGAGAGGACCATCCAGGTTCTAGAGGACATGTTGTGTGCATGCATCCTAGACTTTGGTCATAGTTGGGAGGACCACCTACCTTTGGTGGGGTTTTCATATAACAATAGATACCACTCAACCATTGGTATGGAATCATTTGAGGCCTTTTATAGGGGACCATTCAAGTCACCATTATATTGGAAAAACCCAGAAGAGTCAGCACTCATGGGTCTAGAGGTGGTATGGGCTACCACCAAGAAGGTGAAGATCATCCAGAAGTGGATGATGACATCATAGAGTTGGTAGATGTCATATGTTTATAGGAGTCAAAGGCCTCTAGAGTTTGAGGAGGGATACCATGTGTTCCTTCAGGTCTCGCCTCAATAGGGATTTTGAAGGTTTGTCCAGGGCAGAAAGTTATCTCTGAGATACATCGACCCTTTTCAAATTCTGAGTAGAGTTGAAGAGGTGTCATACTACCTAGCTCTACCCCTATAGTTGCATTGGGTTCATGATGTCTTCCATGTATCACATCTGAGGAGATACATGAATGACCCATCATACTTCATCAATTGGGGAGATATGTACATTGATGATGGGGTGACTTTTTGAGAAGTACCTGGTGGAGATTGAGTATCAACAGAAGTGGATCCTTTATGGGTGGTCGATTCCTCTGGTGCGCATTGGGTGGTAGCACGAGAATCTTTAGGAGGGAACTTGGGAGTGGGAGGCTTAGATTTGTGCTCAGTACCCTCATGTTTTTGTTGAGTAGCCCTTTTTTTGGCTTTTAGCGACATAAATACCTAAGGTGGGGAGAATATAATGACTCAGATTTTATTCAGTTTTATTTTTATAAATTAATTGGGAAAATTCCAAGACCATTCCCTAAGATAGCATGAGATTCCAAGGCCTGGTGTGCCTAGAATGATATGGTGAAAAATTTTAAGCTTTTAATAATGCGTGTTGAATGTTTCTACTTTAAATGGGAATAACTTCTAAATGGGTGCTCATATCAGAAATGTAATGAAACTGTTATGTATAGAGTAGGAACTTTACCTTAGGTAGACCCAAACATTGATCAGTGTGGGTCGATGGTGAAAGTTATATTTTGGTCATAAACTTCATTAAAATATTTTAATGAAGATATTTTGTTTGATGAAGTAGATATTCTCTTTAAACAATCCTTTTCATAAATCCAGGGTTATCTCCATAACCCTAGAGTTTCCTAGAGGTAGAGAGAATATGGCTCTCCTAGTGATTTGGAAAATCAAAATCAAAAATCTGATTGGAGCACGGTGGATCGACAAACACCGGCTAATCTAGAATCAAAGAAGACATGGACTTCCATTCTTTTTCAGTGACTTATCCAACCTCGAGGTAGGGTGTCAATATCTTTATGATTTTCTTTCCCCTCTAAGATTTTGATGATGAACGTGGACCAACCCATGAACAGTTTGATCCGTAGTTCAATCATTCCAGCATGATGTATTTTATTGTAGGGATTAAAGGGATGATAAATCTCTATGAATATCGGTTGATTGTTCTTCGTTAAACCTTCTAACAAGAATGGATCAAGCCTGGAATGAAGAAGGATAAGATTCATCCAATTGGGAATTAATGTTCTTAGTCTCTTTCCCCCAATCTTCTATGTTCCCCATTCCTTGAGAATAATGGTCTGAGACCCAGGATCCAATCTCACGATAGTGCAAGGTTGTGGCGGTGCAAGGAGGCGATGGCTCTTGTTGGATCAGGTGGAGTGTGATAGGGTGAATCCACTAATGGAGCACCTAGTGGCAAAGGTAACACCACCTGGAAGGGTAGGCTGGGCCAACTAGAGTGCAGAAGGATGGGACTCCAGCAGGGCGTTTGGTGGTGACACGCGATCTAGGTGGGACCACATCGAATGAGGCATGTGGCAGTGGAGGCCGCAGTTGGTAATGAGGGGCCATGGTAGGAAGTCACGGCGGTGGCAGCTGGGACACGGATCGGAGCTGTGTCGAATGGAGGACCCTATGGCAGTAGGCCGTGTGACCAGGAGGATGAGGAGGGCCATCCGCATATATCATTTTCTGGTGCCGCATTTATTGGGGGAGCCAGTTAGCCATGCGGTTGGGCAACCGCATGGACTAGAGGGGCACGACTAGGGTGGTCCGTGTCTGGCGGAGTAAATCCAACCCACACAACGCGGGGCCAACTGTAGAAATGGACCAATCCAGTGGCCCAATAGGTTGGATCGCGTGGCCTAGATGGTCGCGGTCTAGTGGCCCAACAAGTCGGGTCGGGCCCAAACCTACTGGGTTTGGTCGGGTCGGTCGGACACGGACCAAATCAGACCCTTTTTACTAAATTGACCATATCTTCTAAACGGGAGGTCCGTTTGATGATCTGTAAACTATGTTATGACCCTTATAAAGAGACAGTCCTTTTGAGATACTCTAAGTGAGTTTTTGGGTAAATTGATAAATGGACTAATGTATCAAAGATTAGGTACTCCTGGTACAAGAAATCTACTTATGGAATCCTATGGATGCCTATGACTATGCAATCTTGGTGACTATGTGACTTGGGGTGTTCTTGACCCATTGATGCTTTGTGTGCCATCAACGCTCCGTATTCGATCGACATTATGCATCATGAGCCATCGATGCTTGATGCTTCATTCATTCTTCATGTTCCATTGACGCTCTGAGCACCATCGACGCCCCGGGCGCCATCGACGCTCCATGAAACATTGATGCTTTATGTGTCATAAACACTTATACAGTCATAGAGACTGAGATATATGTGGAATAAAACTTAAAATCCTTCACTTTGTGCTTTAGACATATACCTATGTGAGCTAAATATGTATCTTCTTAATGATTGTACTTTGTGTGTTTCCTTTATTGTGTGCATCATGTGTTTCCTTTGTGGTGTACTTTGTGTGTTTCCTTTATGGTGTAATTCATATGTTTTTTTATGATGTACTTCATGAATTTATTAGTGGTACTTCATTTGTGGTTTTGGGGTGTCCTACTGAGTATTTCTTTACTCACCCCTACACGGTCTTTGACGGAAAGTGTCATGTCTTGTATAGATGATTGATGCTTTGACGGAGTCCTAGGTGGAATATGACTACGTGGTGATTAGAGTTATCAGAAAGGCGAGGTGTGCTTATATGGATTTAGAGAGTTTGCCTATACCTACCCTTTAGGTAGGTTTTTTTAAGGAAAAGTTTTAGGAACTTGTGCATTCACTTGAAAAACTCTTTCTATTTGCGGTCTATTATTATAGCCTTGTTTTATTTCTAGTTTTCCTACTATAATACTCTTTGGTTGGTATCTTAGTATATGCATGAATTTTTTACTTATTGTTTTTTCATTTTAGAATTTTGGTCTTGGATATGTGTGCATGTGTACAAGTACTTAGGAAAGTGCCTCTCATTTATTGGATATACCTACTCGGTTCTAGTCTCCATCCCCTAGCCTATCGGAAGCAGGAATGGGGTAGTCAGAGAACGGGCCCCTACAGGTTGGGTAATGACAAATATTTCAATAAAATTAGTGAGTGATAAATAAAAGTAATAATTTACTAGATAAAACCAAACTTCTTACATATTTTGTGGGTATATAATAGAAGTAATTAAATCTTCCTTTTACTTGTCCACTTTAATTCCTTTATTTAATAAAACATATATAATAAGAATCTTTTATATAAATATAAAATGGAATTTATCAAAATTGATAATAAGTTTTTTCTCAATGACACATAATGATAGAAATTAATTTATAAAAATATACATAAAAATATGGATCATACATTATAAAATATTCTAATAACACATCCAGCACTCCTATAAAAATTATTGAAATATAGTTATCAAACACCGCTAGAACGTACCTGGATTATTACACTATGGAAATAGAATTTTTCTATGGGAATAACCACTAAAAGTGTAGGTTAAGGTGGATTTCTTGGTATCATATAGAGAAATAAGAATTTTGAATTATGTTGAATTTTATCTAATATATATTAGATTTAATTTCTCACCAGCCTCTGTAGAATTTAATTAATATATTAAAAAAATGGTCTTTTTAATGACTATATTCAACATCCCATAATTTATGCAAACTTCCCACCTTTTATTCACTTTTTCTTATATTAGTAGACCAAAATCATTTTTAATAAATGTTAATTGAATATTTTTTAGTATTAATTTTAGTAGGGACAACAAAGTGTCTATTTTATAAAAAGGATATTATTCCATAAATAATAAACATTATCACCATGTCACGACCCGCCTTCACCAAAAGGAGGGAAGGGACAGCTGATTGCCAGACCCTTCCTTCTTTAAGTTGAAGGAGAGATAATGACCCCCGAGACCTGCCTTCAATAGGTCCCAGAGTGGCGACTAGCACCAAGGGTATAGAATCTCACACAAAATGGAAGGAATTAAGCTTTTTGTTTTTATAGGATCGAGAGATAATAAATCAACCCCAACAATACCAAAGCTGAAAGTAAAGGGAAAGACAAAAATAACTCGTTCCAATATGCATGTTCAACGGTAAATGATACAATCCACAAAAACTCCAAAGTTAAAGTACCAAGAAAAAGGAAAATGACAACAGCAACTTCCCCAAGGTCTGAGCAAGTACGGTCCCGTACAATCCTTGAAGTACTCCTAGAAACCTGAAAGTAGTTTTATATACGTAGGGTGAGCATACAAGTACACTCAGTAGGGAAAACCAAAGACTCTCATGCACAAGTGGAGAGCCATTCTAATGCCCTGTGAGAAAATAAAAACCAAATCACCCAGCAAGGAAAAACTATCCACCCAAGTCTCACTAAGGCACACTCCCCAAATAACGAAAGGAAAGTAAAGTATAGAAATAGCACATCGATATTTGGGTACCACGCACCACTTTCCCACTGGTTATTGAAGACATCATACACATCGAACCAATCCCGTCATTCTCACTGCAGTCCCATTGTCAAACCCCACCCGCACACACCTGGGCCATAACCTCACCACAGTCCCACTACCAAACCCCACCTGCACACACCTAGGCCATAACCTCACCGAAGTCCCACAACCAAACCCCACCCGCACACACCTAGGCCACAACCACCACGCGTAACCACACCCGCAGACACCTGGGTCAGAACAACTACTACCACGCCCGAAGACACCTGGGCCACATCCTGAAGACACTTGGGAAACAACCTGCCAACAAACACCTAGGCCAACTGCCACAACTGCCCTGCCCAAATATTCTTGGGCCGATAATGGACTTCAGGTCATCATAGCCTGCCTGAAGAGTTTTGGGCTATTTGGGAAAGGGAGCAGAAAAGGAGCTAATAACCATCCACTCATAGGAGTGTAGGGAAAAACACCCTCCCCATGAAATGGGGTGTTCGGCACTAAGTTCTCAACTTGGGTGGGGTGTGAATAAGAAACATAAAAGCTATAGATATATGTATAGGTAAAAAACACTCATCCCAACCTAGTGGTTCCAAAACCTAAGCACAAACACCCTTGTTACTATTCATTCAAAAAATAATCCACGGCACTCACGGCCAAGTCACAACTCATTCCCAAACTAATTCCCCACTCAACCATTCTTATTTTCATGTTCACGTGATCCCATTAGGGTGAATTCTGCACTATCAGAAAACTAACAGGCATAAACACAAGCCAGGAAAAAAAAAGAAACAGCCAAACAGCAATTTAAGCATTCACACCCGGTTCTCTTGTAAGGTCACAACAAAAAAGGGATAAGTGAGATACCTTAAAGTACTGGAACCAAAGAAAACCTCACAAAAGGGATAAGTGAGATCCCTCGAAGTACTAGAAACAAAGAAAACCCCGAGACACATCCCCATGTCCCCAAAACCAGGAACCCACCATTTCTCAATGATAGAGGATTCCACCCAAGTTCGTGTCACAGCAGAGCAACCACACAGCTTCAAATTCACAACCAACAACCATGCCACAACATAGGATCCCATCCCAGTTCACATCTTCCCATAAGCACCAGGTAGAACAACACACCCACCACCAAACAGAGTGGAAAACTTCCAGGTTCAAGCACATCATTCATTAGGTTATTCTTTCTGTTTGTTAACCGGGGTGGTCACACAAAGATTCTTGTTTTACTGAACATCCATTTAAACCAACTGAGTTTACGTGATTAACCAATTTCCAGGTTAAGTCATTTAATCATCATAGAATACAAAGGTTCATTAGTGTACAAGGAAAGACCACCAACGGCCATGATTTTTAGTGAGCATAGGCCCGCACAATTCACAACACATGAAACATAAAAGTAGTACAGCAGAAACATCGGTCACACCCCCCCCCCCTTCATTCCTTAAAAGTCCATTCATTATCTTCATTAAGTTTGGTTTCATCAATTTCCACAGAGACAAAATCATACCCACCCCACATGATACACAGAAAGGAGAGGTGAAGGAAAACCCTACCTGATTGATCAAAGATCGAAGTTCTTATCCACGCGCCAAGAATCAGGGAAAAGCGCGACTCGTAGGGGAGGGACATTGGGAACTCCAAATGTACTAAGAATAAAGGAATCCAACTAATAGGAAGAAGAAGGAAGAAGAAATTCCCATGTGATATATAGATAAGATCCCGTTGTTACGGGATATGGGGATTTGAACGGCTTTAAATTCGGATTGTGGTTCCCCACGCAGTTGGATGGTTACACACGACGTAATTAATTGTTATTTAATTATACATTGATGAGGTCCCTCAGGATTTATTGGGTATTAATTATGGGATTTTAAATGGCTTTGAACCACTTGAAAAAAGGTTGAAAAGCCCAAAAGAGGCGTTACGGGAAAAACTGTAGAAGAGAAACCCGACAAGGCTGGGTGACACCGGTCGGTCACGCCGATCGGTCACCCCGATCGGTCACACACCGAAATGAATTCCTACCACTGAGAAATCACCCCTAGTATCCGGAATTTGGCAAAGGGCTGGACCGCGAGGGTCCGGTTCATCACATCAGATACCTCTCAAAGCATTCTCACCCTCGAGAATTTAAAACCAGACCTAAAGAAAGGAGGGGGGTCCAAAAAACCGCCCCAGAAGATAACTCTCAAGAGTGAACCCGAACAATTAAAATCACCGTAAAACAAAGGATTAAACTGTTCGGTCATGTGGTGAGGGGTTTCCCTTCCTCCATGTTAAGATACTATCCTCTTTGGGTGACTCTAACTCACCCGCATGGGTTTAGGCACATCCACTCTAATGCGTCTTAACTAGGGATTAGGTCCTACCCTCCCCACATCTCAGGATACTTCACACACATCCACAGAAAACGTAAAACCACACATTCCATAGTTAACAAGGTAAAGCATTCCATCAAAACAAGTACAAAATAGAACAGCAGAAAACTCAAAACAACTCTGGGTACTGGGAACGCATATGTGCTTCCCGTTCCCAGGTACTTTCCTCAATCCCACCATGCCTCCACAACACACAAACCAAAGGAATGGTTCGTCCACGAAGCACCTTCTCCTCACGATCCTCAATCATCACTGGTCGCTCCCCGAACATTGCATTGTCTTTGATATCTAGCACTCCCCAGTCAAAGGCGTGTGAATCATCATGCAGATACCAATGGAGCTGGGACACATGGAAGACATCATGTATCCTCAGTAGCGGCAGTGGTAACGCTAGATGATAAGCCACTTCTCTGACCCGCCGCAACACTTCGAAGGGTCCGATGAATCTGGGAGAGAGATTGCTCCCCCTACCAAACCTCTGTTGTCCATGCCAAGGGGAGACCTTCAAGAACATGTGGTCCCCGACCCCGAACTCCAAGGGTCTCTTCCTATTATCGGCATATGACTTCTGTCAGTCCTGTGCCTCTTTTATCCTTTCCCGTATAAGTCGAACCTTCTATGTCGTGCTCTGCACTTATTCCGGGCCAAGAACACTCGCTTCCCTAACCTCAGTCTAGCACACGGGTGAGCGACATGGCCTCTCATACAAGGATTCGAACGGAGCCATGACAATGGTAGAGTGATAGCTATTATTGTAGGCAAACTCTACCAGAGGAAAGTGTCGCACCACGATCCCCCAAAATCCAGAATACACGCCTGTAGCATGTCCTCCAACATCTGGATGGTGCGCTCTGTCTGTCCATTTGTCTGGGGATGGAAAGCAGTTCTAGGACATAGTTGGGTGCCAAAAGCATGCTGCAATTCCCTCTAGACTCATGAGGTAAACCATGCATCCCTATCTGAGACTATGGATCTTGGAACTCCATGAAACCGCGCCACCTCATCCACGTACCTTCGTGCTAAAGCATCCACTGCACCAGACTCCTTGATTGCCAAAAAGTGGGCCGATTTTGTCAACCGATCCACCACTACCCAAATAGCGCCGCAGCCTCCTCAAACCTTGGGTAGCCCCATGAAGAAATCCATCGAGATGTCGTCCCACTTCCACTCGGGAACATCTAAAGGTTGAAACAAGCCGCCTGGGACACGGTGTTCAGCCTTCACCTACTGACACACTAGGAACTTTGCTATGAACTCTGCTACTTCTCGTTTCACCCCGAGCCACCAAAACTACCTCCTTAGGCCATGGTACATCTTGGAAACTCCCGGGTGAACCGCTAGGGGTGAGTTGTGGAACTCACTAATAACTTTTCCATGCATTTCCTCTGGAAAAAATAGCTTTCCTTGGAAAAGCATCTGGTTCTGACTATCATATGTCCACCCTTTCGGAGTATTTCCCTGGTCAACTCGATCACGCATCACTTCTCTTTCTGAGTATCCCTATTGGGACTCCTCTACCTGCCACAACAGAGAAGATTGCACTATCATCTGATACAGGAAACCTCCACCACCTTCCATCCTAGCATCCAGGTGCAGGGCAGCCAACTCCTCCATCGCCTTCCAAGTATATGCCGACTCTCAGACTACATCCTTCCGTGACTTCCTGCTTAAAGAATCAGCCACCACATTCCCCTTTCTCGAGGTGTAGGAAATATCTAAGTCGTAGTCTTGAAGGAATTCCATCCACCTTCGCTGTCGTGAGTTCAGGTCCCGCTGGGAGAATATGTACTTCAAGCTTTTGTGATCCGTGAAGACAATGAAGTGCTCCCCAATGAGGTAGTGCCGCCACAACTTTAGTGTGAACATGACCACCGCAAGCTCTAGATCATGGGTGGAATAGTTACACTCATGGGGACATAACTACCTAGACCCATAGGAGATCACCCCTTTCTTCTGCATCAACACACATCTGAGGCCTTTCCCTGAAGCATCACAGAACACCTTATATGTTGCCCCTTCTTCTAGCAACCTCAGCACTGGGGCACTAACCAACTTCTCCTTCAAATAGCTGAAGTCTACCTCACACTGCTCGTCCCATACGAAAGCCTGGTCCTTCTTGATCAACATTGTCAAGGGTGTCGCAACTTGGGATAAGTTGGGCACGAACATCCGGTAGTAGCCTTCCAGCCCGAGAAAACTACAAACCTCCACCATGTTCTTGGGTGCTGACCAAGAAATAATCGCATAGACCTTCGATGGGTCCACTACTATCCCCTTCTCGGACAACACGTGCCCAAGGAAATGCACTTCTCGCATCCAGAACTTTCACTTGGACAACTTCCCATAGAGCTGGTGCTGTCAGAGGACCTCTAAAACTGTTCTCAAGTGCTCAGGGTGATCCTCCTCTGATCTTGAGTAGATCAAGATGTTGTCAATAAACACGACTATGAACCGGTCCAGATATTCCCTGAATATGGAGTTCATGAGCCCCATGAACACAACTGGTGCGTTCGTAACGCCGAACGGCATGACTACAAACTCAAAGTGCCCATATCTGCACCTGAAGGCAGTCTTTGAGATGTCGCCCTCCTTCACCCTCACTTGGTGATATCCAGACCATAGATCGATCTTAGAGAACCAACATTCTCCCCTCATATGGTCAAAGAGATCGTCTATCCTCAAAAGAGGGTAGCGATTCTTGACCATCACCTGATTCAGCCTCCTATAGTCTATGCACAGCCTTAGACCACCATCTGCCTTCTTCGCAAACAAAACAGAATCACCCCACGGTGATGCACTTGGCCAAACAAAACCCTTCTTTATCAGATCATCAATCTGGATCCTCAACTCCCACAACTCCGAAGGTTCCATCCGATAGGGGGCCATTGAAATCAGATGATCACCAGGTTGTAAGTATATCCTAAACTCAACATCACGTCGAGGGTGCAGAGTTGCCACCTCTTCAGGGAAGACTTCCATAAATTCACTGACGATTCCTGGGACTTCCATCATTTCTGTATCCACCGACTCTATTGATAGCTCAGCTAGCAAGGAGAGGAGGGATTCCCCTCGCTTTCTTCTTCCCAGGAAACTCCACTCGCCGATGAAAGTCACCCGTCGGCCACCCAAGTCTGAAAACAAAACCCTTCCTCGGAAGCAGTCAATGATGGCACATACAGAGAACAGCCAGTCAATGCCTAGGATGACAACATATGGTTGTATCTGTAACATTAGAAGATCCCTGACTGACTGATGTGGCCCTATCATCAGTCTGCATCCTCGACAAATATACAACAAGTCGGTCTGTCCTCCGACTGGTGTGCTCAGCACCAGGGGCACTGGAAGTCTCTCAGCGTCTAAACCCAGATCATGGGCCATACTGGGTGTAAAAAAGTAGTGTGAAGCTCCTGTATCGAACAAGGCATATGCAAGGGTACTAAACAAGTTGATCGTACCTTGAACGACCTCTGGCCCTGCTGGAACTGCTGCCTCCGCGGCATGAAATTTCCCATGCCCAGCTCCTCTGCCTCTTGGCTATTGGACACCTCCCCAACCACGCCCGGGTCAAGGTCCCTGAGGAGCTCCCTGAGGTCAGCCTCCTCCTGCAATGTCATCCCTCGGCGGAGCGGGAGCCCGCTTCCCCTGCTGCTGCTGCTGAAAGGGCCTAGCCGGGAACTTCTACTGCTGAGGTGGGTGCTGGACCTTCCCACCCCCATCGTACTATACTCTATCCAGGCACTGGTTTCGAAGGTGCCAATGGCTACCATAGACGAAGCACCTCGGTCCCAGGCCCGAAGGGAAAGGGTGAGGACTGGGAGACTGGAACTGGAACTGTTGCGGCCTGCTCCCTACTGGTCGGAACCTAGAGGGCCCTGATGCTGGAGAACTGCTGCTGACGGCCTTCCCCTTTGATGAGACCAACTAGATCCCCTATCGTGACACACCTACCAGCATTTGAATCCTATCCACCACTTTAGCCTTATTTTGCACCTCTAAGTATGTCGGTAGGGTAAAGGGGGTAACAGCGTACTGAAGAGAAGGTCGGAGTGCCTCCTCTAAACGTCTCGCCCGAGACTCCTCATCCGAAAAGAGGTCCGGAGAAAAGCGAAGGAGATCCTTGAACTTGATCCCCAACTCTCTCACTGACATAATCCCTTGCTGGAGGGAGATTAGCTCCTACCTCTTCTCGGCCTTCATCGTGGAAGAGAGGAATTCCGCTCGGAACTCCTTCTCGAAGTCATCCCATGCAACCTCAGTCTCCCTCTTCTCTCCAAGATAAAGCGTCCACGACTGACGCACTTCTCCCCGCATCTGGCTGACGGCCAGAGGAACCCAGTACTTCGTCAAAGCCCAAATCAGGCCGAAAGCGATCACTAGTTCCTCGAGCTAGCTTTCCGTCTCCATATCCGAGGTGTTGCCCTCGTACTTCTCGATGGTCTGTCATTGAAAGGCTCGAAGCTTCTTCTGCCACTGATCATTTTCCTCCTCTCAGTCGGTCCTCTACCGATCGATCAAGTCAACCTCCTGGGCCTCAATCGCCCGCACTACTCTTGGTCATCTCCCATGTGCCATAGTTGTAAGGTAAACAAGGAATGCCTAAGCCTGAGTAGTGCAGAATACCGCTCTTAAATTTTTTTTTCATTAGACTTCTGATTCATTTAAAATCCCCAAAACACCCCAGAAACACGAGAACACAAGTCATTATGATGCATGTACCTTTCCTAGGGTCTCTATCCTGCAATCAGTGTAGCCTCATTTGGTCGTTCGGTAGGTCCAAAGTCCTTGTGTCGTATCACCAGGGGCCCTAAAATCCTGTGTCCTAGCCGGTCTTCCCTGGTCTATTTCACGCACCAAGATCATCCAACACTGTTTCCCTACCATCCCATGCAATTATCACTATGCCTAACTCCAGACTCCATCCTATCTCTCAACCTTGCCTCTGATACCATTATGTCACGACCCGCCTTCACCAAAAGGAGGGAAGGGACAGCAGATTGTCAGACCCTTCCTTCTTTAAGTTGAATGAGAGATAATGACCCCCGAGACCCGCCTTCAATAGGTCCCGGAGTGGCGACTAGCACCAAGGGTATATAATCTTACACAAAATGGAAGGCATTGGCCTTTTTTTATAGGATCAAGAGATAAGATAGCAACTCCAACAATACCAAATCTGAAAGTAAAGGGAAATCCAAAAATAACGCGTTCCCATATGCATGTTCAACAGTAAATGATACAAGCCACAAAAACTCCAAAGGTAAAGTACCAAGAAAAAGGAAAACGACAACAGCAACTGCCCCAAGGTCCGAGCAAGTACGGTCCCGCACGATCCCTGAAGTCCTCCTGGAAACCTGAAAACAGTTTTATATACATAGGGTGAGCATACAAGTACACTCAGTAGGGAAAAACAAAGACTCTCGTGCACAAGTGGAGAGGCATTCTAATGCCCTGTGAGAAAAGAAAAACCAAATCACCTAGCAAGGAAAAACTATCCACCCAAGTCTCACCAAGTCACACTCCCCAAATAATGCAAGGCAAGTAAAGTATAGTAATAGCACATCGATAATTGGGTACCTTGTGCCACTTTCCCACTGGTTATTGAATACATCCTACGCATCTAACCAATCCCGCCATTCTCACTGCAGTCCCACTGCCAAACCCCACCCGCACACACCTGGGCCATAACCTCACCGCGGTCCCACTTCCAAACCCTGCCTATAACATCCTGTTACGTTTTTAGGTACTTTTTGATGTTTCTAAGTACCCCTATTTTGGAGTAAAGACTTGGGTTGCATTTGGGTGAACTTTTAAATAAAAACTAGAGGACAGTTTGTTGTGCACAGTTTGTGCACAGTTTGAAAAAATGTGCAACCAAACCATGCCAGCCTTGAAACTTGGGAAGAAGCTTCCGCACGGGCGGCACACGGTTTGTCTAACTGTGCGTCCAAGTTGTGCGGGAAGGTTGGCTGAGGTAGTAGCTCACGCATGGTTAGCGCATGGTTTATCAAACTGTGCGGACACTTAAATTAGATCCTTAAATTGTGGATCTCAGCCGTTTTGCCTCTAAATGCTTCGTTTTTCCTCCTATGCGGCCCTAACTCGGGATTTGTCTTCTCCTGGGGTCATAGAAGGTTCTCCATTTGTTCTGGAGGTGATCCAAAGGCTCCTCTTGGTGAATCTAAGTGGTATTCTCAAGGTATGTGATCGTTCTTCTTCTTTCTTGATTGGTTTCTTAGATCTACCTAGATCTACTTCTCCACTTCTCTCGGTTTCTTAGATCTACACCCGTTATGGGTAGATCTAAGTGTGTGGTACCAATTTTGATGAATTTTGGTCTTGGTCTTTCTAGGAGAAGAGATCTAAGGTGGGTTCTTGAAGAAGCAACCCGGTTCTTGAGCATTCTTGACCATTGTGGTTTTGGTCAAAACTTTCAAGGTAGGTGGTTCTGTCCCGACTTTCCAAATTGATTATCAATGTATTTGCTTAATTAATTTCAATTATTGATTTAAATTCAATTGCTCAAGTTTCTTTCAACTAAATTGATAAAAACTCGATTCCATTGAATTGATATATTTGAAATGGTTTTGGCATAGAGATGTGGGAAAACCCCAATTCCATTGAATTGGGTGTGTTTATGGAAAATTGGCTGATTTAAATTGTTGGATTTAAATTGTGGATTTGATGGAAATGTTTTCAATTAAATTGTTTAATTTAATTGTGAAAATAAAATGTGTAATGATGGAATTGGTTTTTAATGGATTTCAAACTTGTGAAAATGGCTTAAAATGATTTGATAGAAACCCCTTGGTTTTATCTTGTGAAAAAGACATGTTTTGAGTAAAACCTATTTTGGTTTTAAATGGAATGATATTGGCACTTTTAAAATGCAAGAATGGTATTGATCATATTTTAAGCATTCTTAAAATAGCTCGCCCATCATGTAAGAGAGCATGCAAGCCTTAGGTAGTTAGTGATTTATTTGGATACACTCTACACTACAACAACGTTCTATAACATACATGCAGCGGGTCACATCCCTGACGGGTTGGTGAAGAGTCTCCTTTGGCCAGTGTCATAGGGACGTGTGTATACACATTTTTCTGAGTTCACATAGAGAGTGCGGAATCCTATAACTGATTAATACTATCGTACCTTTTCGTAGATGACCATGTTGCTCGCTTGTTTGTTTATATTTGAGATATAAATGTATGCCAATGCTTTTGAACTGCTTACATGCCTGCTGAATTTATATAAACTGTTTTATATAAATGTTTTACTTAAGCCATTTTTTTAGAAATATTCCATCATTTTAAAGCCTTGCTTGATGAATTTTTCCATCATTTGAAAATGTATAGCATGATTTACTAAAAATATGTTTTTGAATTGCCAAACCTGTTTATTTGAAAATTGAAAGCTTTTCTTTGGATAATCTATATTTGGCATCTGTTATGGAATCTTTGGTGGTATCCTACTAGGCTTAGTCTCACACCCTACTATTTCCTTCGGGTGTTTGTATACTTTCTTCTTCTAAGATCGAGCAAAGGGAAGGGACCTCTTGGAGGTGGATCTAGTTGTTGATCTCTGGTCTTGGTGAGTTGTGTCCTTAGGGACTTTGGGACTATTTTTCATTCTATTGTACTTGGGTTGTTTTACTTTTTCCTTTTTGTGCCTCTTTGTTTTCTGGTATATTACTCCCAATGGAGTTTCTTTTGTTATGCATATTGTTTTGTTTCACTCTTGCTTCCTCATTCTTGTGGAAAATTCGTTCCCACTTGTATGTTGTACGATGCCAGGTGCTATTCGCCGACCCGTGGGGATCGAGAACGCCCTTTGGGATATGTCAGGGCCGGCTCAGATATCGGGTTACCAGGGTACCCAGGCTGGTTTGTGAAAAAATGGTATCAAAGGCAGGTCAAGTATCTTTCCTTGATGACAGTATGCATTGAGTATTCTTTTCGGGACTTAGGAGGTAGTTGCGATTGAGTGTCTGGCCAGGTCTCACCGCAATGAACCTTAAGTTTCCAGGGGTGGTTAGGGAAAGGCAACTTGTGGATTAGTTCTAGTCTTTTCCCTATTTTGATTTGGATAGAGTGGAATCCAAATCTTGTTATCCCTTCTATTAAGAGTATTTTTCCTCGTTACTCAGTTTGAGTGTTAATCTCATGTCTTACTTGTTGTCTGCTGATGTTGTGTAGCATCATGCCCCTGAAAAGACGGGGAAATCAAATCCAAAAATAGGATGCTGCTGAATCTCAGTAAGAAAGTCCTGTTGTGGATCCAAGTCTGGTAGAGGTGATTGTTCGCACTGTCCAAGCTTTGGGACAGGCACCACCTCCAGTTCCTGTTTAGGCTCCAGCTATAGATCCTCAAAGTGATATTCTCTGAAGTCATTCCCAAGAGTTCCTATGCCAGAATCCACCAGTTTTTAAAGGCTCCACTGACCCTCAACATGCTGAGGAATGGTTGAGTAAGATCAAACATCTGTTTGGGTTTTTGGAGACACCCAATGCGATCAAGGTGAAGTGTGCCACCTTCGTGCTGGAGGGACCGAGCAGGAGATGGTGGGACACGATGGTGATGGCTAGGAAACATGAGGGTTTGGAGTGGAAAGACTTTAGGGTTATTTTTACTAACCAGTTCTATCCAGAATCAATGGTGTTGGACAAGGATGTGGAGTTTTTTAAACTTGAGTAGGCCAACAAAACCGTGACTGAGTACTCAAATCACTTTTATGAGCTGGTACAGTTTGCTCCTGATATTGTATCTAATGAGAGTATGAAGGCTCGACAATTCGAGTTGGGACTTTGATCAGATATATGTTATCAGGTTTTCTTACTAAAGCTACCCACTTATACTGATGTACTAGATAGGACCATGATGGTTGAGATGAACCTGGCAGGAAAGTCAGGGTTGAAGGAGGTTCTTTTACCTCCTAGTGGCAGTGTGGGTTCCTTTAAAGGAAAATGGAAGCGTGACTTTTCTCTTGGTAGTTCTCGACAACAGAGTCATTCTAGACCTTTGGTATCACCAGGAGGGGCTTCCTTGACTTGCTATCAGTGTGGGAATCCAGGACATTCTAAGAGGGTTTGCATTGAGGCACCCAAGAACTGTAGCTCCTGCGGACGTTTAGGGCACCTACAGAGATTATTCCATCACTTATCTACTCTGCATAGTGGAACAGGATCATCAGCACCTCCAAATACTGCGGGAAAATCAAATGCTTCACGTATAAAAGGTTTCTATCCACATGCATCCGGAAAAAAGCTTCTTCACGCAGTGGAAGAGTCGCCAGAGGTAGCTGATGCAGGTCCTGAAATTGTGAGAGGTACCATTACTATAGCTTCGTCTTTAGTGACAGCTCTTTTTGATATTGGTGCATCTCACTCTTTTATTTCAACCCATCTTGTTAATATGATTAATCTGACTATGGAACTTTTATCTTGTGCAATGGATATTACTACACCCCTTGGTGTTATGAGAGAGAAGGGTCTCTGTAGTCCTGCTTGTGTTTTATCTCTATCAGATGTTGATCATGTTTGGAGTTTCTTGGTTCTCAACATGAAATATTTTGACTTCATTTTTGGGATGGATTGGCTCATTAACCATAAAGCCCAAATCGATTGTTACCTCTGACGGATCTACCTTACTACACCCAGTGGTGTGCCTCTTGTTTTTCAAGGAGTCTGGGACCCAAGGTCAAGTAGAGCCGGACCCTCTTATCCAGAGTTGGGGAAAGTTATATCAGCGTTTTCTTTTGATCTGGAGAGAGATTCAATCTGTGGTGATCTTCCTCCAGTCGTCGCTGAGTTTCCAGACATGTTTCCTTCTAACTTCTCTGGTTTGCCACCAGTAAGAGAGGTTGACTTTTCTATCGACTTAATGCCTGGTACTCAAACAGTTTCTATTCCCTCTTACCGAATGGCACCAGCTGAACTAAAAGAACTGAAGACTCAGTTAGACGATCTTCTTGAGAAATTTTTTATACACCCAAGTGTATCACCTTGGGCAACACCAGTTCTCTTCTCCAAGAAGGCTGATGGTTCTATTCACTTATGTGTTGATTATCGAAATCTCAATCGAGTTACGATAAAGAACAAATATCCATTACCACAAATTGATGATTTTTTTGATCAATTGAAAGGGGAAAAGTGGTTTTCAAAAATTGATCTTTGATCTGGTTACCATCAGTTGAGGATAAAATAATCCGGCGTTTCTAAAACCACTTTTTGGAGTAGGTATGGCCATTATGAGTACCTTGTTATGCCCTTCATCCTAAAAAATGCTCCTGCAGTTTTCATGGCTTTGATGAACACGGTTTTCCATGAGTATCTAGATACTTTCGTGGTGGTCTTTGTGGATGACATTCTTGTCTAATCCATGTCTGAGGAGGATCATGTGCATCATATAAGAATAGTTCTGGGTCTTTTAATAAATCATCGTCTTTATGCCAAGCTTTCAAAGTGCGATTTCTGGATTCGAGAAGTGAAATTCTTGGTACATGTCGTGTCAGAACAAGGAATATCGGTTGATCCTAAAAAAGTTGAAGGTTGTTATGACTTTGGAACAACCACAAAATGTTTTTGAGATTCGAAGCTTCTTGGGCTTAGCAGGATATTATCGTCGGTTTGTTAAAGACTTCTCAAAGTTAGCTTCCCCAATGACTGCTCTGACTCAAAAGGGAGTGAAGTTTTCCTGGAATGATAAATGTCAGACTTCTTTTGTTGAGATAAATCATCTTTTGACTAATGCACTGGTGTTAACTCTTCTTGAGGCTGGGATAGGTTATGTGGTCTTCTGCGATGCATCGGGTTCAGGTTTGGGATGTGTCCTCATTCAGGGTAATCATGTTCTTGCTTATGGGTCTCGTCAGCTTAAGCCTCATGAGAAGAACTATCCTACCCATGACCTTGAACTTGCAGTTGTAATGCATGAGCTTAAGTGTTGGAAACATTACCTTTATGGAGAAAGGTTTACTGTGTATTCATACCACAAGAGCTTGAGTTATATCTTCTCTCAAAAAGATTTGAATCTTCGCCAAAGGCGTTGGGTGGAGTACCTGGAATCTTTCGACTTTGACATTGCATATACCCTAGGGAAAGGTAATGTAGTTGAAGATGCGTTAAGTAGGAAACTTCCATCTCAGGCTGTGAAAGAATCTTCAGAAGAGTGGATTTTGATGGCTCTTTTTGCTCAGTTGCATATTGGAGTTCAGTGGAAGGGGAATGAAGTTTCCTTAGCCAGTGTTCAGTTGAATTCTGCTCTCCTCGAATTGATTCTTTAGGAACAACATCTAGATGTTGAGTTCCATAGTATTATGAACTCTCTTAATGGTGGGGAGACCGACACTCAGTGGTCATTCTCCAAAGAGGGTGTCCTGTGTTATCAAAACCGTTATGTTGTGTCGTTATCGGCAAGGAGGGATGTGATGGGGGCTTGCTATAACTCTCAGTGGGCGGTACACCATGGAACCAAGAAGATGTCTATGACATGAAGTGATAGTTTTGGTGGCTAGGTATGAGATGATACATTGCTGATTTTGTATCTCATTGCTATACATGCCAGCAGGTGAATGTCGAGCACCAAAAACCTTCAGGTTTACTTAAACCACTTCCAGTCCCTACATGGAAGTGGGATGAAATCTCGATGGAATTTATGGTTGGGTTACCTCAAACCCAGGGTAAGAAGAATGTGATATGGGTTTTGATCGACAGACTGACCAAGTCGGCACACTTTATACCTATTCGAGATACAACCAAAGTTGAGGAGTTAGGAAATATCTTTGTGAAAGAAGTTGTTCGTTTTCATGGAGTTACGTATACTATAGTCTCTGACAGGGATCCTCAGTTTACTTCTCGCTTTTGGAGAGGCCTTCAAGAGGCACTGGGATCTCAGGTCCATTTGAGCACGGCCTACCATCCACAGTCAGATGGCCAGACAGAGAGAGCTAGTCAGATCCTTGAGGATATGCTCCGCGCTTGTGTTCTCGATTTTATTGGGTCTTGGGATGACCATCTGAGACTAGTTGAGTTATCTTATAACAATAGTTATCAATCTATGATTAAAATGGCTCCTTTTGAGGCATTGTATGGTCGTCCGTGTAAATCTCCCTTATGTTGGTCATAGATTGGTGAAAGTTCTTTAGTAGGACCGAGTTTGGTCCAAGAGAGGACAGATAAGATCCAATTGATTCGTCAAAGAATTTTGACAGCTCAGAGCCGGTACAAGTCTTATGCTGATTGTCATCGTAAACCTTTAGAGTTCTTAGTTGGTGACCAGGTGTTCTTGAAAGTTTCACCCCATTTAGGTCATCGACAGCTTGGGAGGCAAGGAAAGCTTGCTCCTCATTTTGTGGGACCTTTCAAGGTTTTTGGTCTTGTGGGAAAAGTTGCTTACCGTATAGCTCTACCACCACAGCTGACGTCGATACATAACGTGTTCCATGTATCGTAGCTGTGGAAGTACCTCTCTGATCCATCTCATGTTGTGAGATGGAGTGATCTTGAAATTGAACCAGATTTATCTGTGACTGAACGACCAGTCAGGATTATTGATTCTAAGACCAAGGTACTTCATGGAAAAACGATACCTCTAGTCCATATACTTTGGCAGCATGGTTCAAATTCTCATGAGACGTGGGAAAGGGAGGCACTAATGAGAGATCAGTGGCCTCATCTTTTTGACATGGAGGTTTCTTCATAGGCTTTTTGGGGGCAGAAAGGTCTTATGGTGGGGAGATTGTAACATCCCGTTACGTTTTCAGGTAATTTTGATGCTTCTAAGTACCCATGTTTTGGAGTAAAGACTTGGGTTGCATTTGGGTGAACTTTTAAAGAAAAACTAGAGGACAGTGTGTTGTTCACGGTTTGTGCACGGTTTGACAAACCGTGCGACCAAACCATGCCATCCTTGAAACTTGGGTAGAAGCTTCTGCATGAGCGGCACACAGTTTGTCTAATCGTGCGGCCAAGTCATGCGGGAAGGGTGTTCGAGGCATTATCTCATGCACGGTTAGCGCATGGTTTATCAAACCGTGCGGCCACTTAAATTAGATCCTTAAATTGTGGATCTTGGCCGTTTTGCCTCTAAATGCTTCATTTTTTCCTCCTATACGGCCCTAACTCGGGATTTGTCTTCTCCTAGGGTCAGATAAGGTTTTCCCTTTGTTCTGAAGGCGATCCAAAGGCTCCTCTTGGTGAATTGAAGTGGGATTCTCAAGGTATGTGATCATTCTTCTTCTTTCTTGATTGGTTTCTTAGATCTACCTAGATCTACTTCTCATATTCTCTCGGTTTCTTAGATCTATGCCCGTTATGGGTAGATCTAAGTGTGTGGTACCACGTTTGATGAGTTTTGGTCTTGGTCTTTCTAGGAGAAGAGATCTAAGGTTGGTTCTTGAAGAATCAACCCGGTTCTTGAGCGTTCTCGACCGTTGTGGTTTTGGTCAAAACTTTCGAGGTAGGTGGTTCCGTCCCGACTTTCCAAATTGATTATTAATGTATTTGCTTAATTTATTTCAATTATTGATTTAAATTCAATTTCTCAACCTAAAATATATATATTATTTCAATTTTTGGCTAATTTATAGTGTTCTTATCTCACTCCCATCTAGCATATGGAAAATGATACACCTCAACATAATCTCTCTATAATGTTTCTACCAATACCCTATGCACTATAAAAGGCTCCATAATTGATTTATTTATTCATCATGGTTTCATATCATTAATGATATAACAAAAAAATTAAATTTCATCATATTTTATGATGACCCACGTCATTATGGGGTGTGAATTCTCAATAGAATTTGATTTCATCATTTCATCAGGGGTTCATTTTGGGAATTGGTAATAAGAAGTGGTTTTGTGGATTTAAAAATATCTAAAATGATATTTTGGAGATTTTTTTAGGATGGGGTGGTGTACCAAGTGTTAAAGTGAGTGTTATAGAAGTGTTCAGGTGGTCAGGCTACTGAAAATTACAATAAGAATCCATTCACAATGTGAAGGGTCGCATTCACACCTTGAATTACCCATATATATATTTCATAGGACACTTGAATTGATATTCATGTCATGAAGGGTGGTTTCACACTATGAATGTCACCCTTAAATATATGGATTGGGACCCTTAAACAACATTCACATTATGAACATAGGTTCACATCTTGAAATCATCGAGCAGAGGGGTTTCCCTCCATTTCTATAGGAGAGTAAATATAGAAACCCCTTATTAATGTAATTAACTAGTGGAAAGGATTTTTTAATGGACAAGTAGTTCCTATGTTAACCCCCCCCCCCCCCACACACACACACACACACCTCCTCATTCCTTACACTTTGTTTCAACTGATTCTGAAGTGTTTCCCCACCCACATTTGATGTAAAATATTCTTTTTTCTTATCCTTATTCATCATCCTTCCCTCTTGATTAATTTTCTAGGGTTCATATGATCGATTTCAAAAGATATTTGTGAAATTGTTCCACTTGGTAGGGACTTCATATTTATCTCATATAGGACATCTCAAGAGGGTGTAGACAAGTTTTTTTCATTATTTTGTATGAGGTAATTTATTCCGCATGTTGACATAGTTTTTTAATTAATTTGAGGTTAAATTTTTTATTGAATCAAAAAAAAATGAGATTTAATTTTTTCCATGGTATGGGCTTGTGTTATGATGGATCGCACCCCACTACTCAAGGATTCAGTGTCATGGGTTCACTAGGTGAGTATGGTGTTAGTTAAAAAAAATTAGGTTTTTTGTTTTAAAGATTTCATTAATTAATTTTTTTGGTTTTTATTTATGTAATGGGTTTTCATTGACTTGATGAAAGTCGATATAGACACAAAATGGATTTGTGGAAATTTGGTCAAGTAAAAGGGCCTTGTATTTATTGATACTTTTGTCCTTTTAGTGATTTTATAATCATGTTCCTTCATTATTATCATGTTTTGTATATTTTCATGACTTGTGTGAGATGTTACCATAATTTTGGGATGGGTTCACATCCGTCTAATACAAATCTTGGATCATATATATTGTTAAATGGATCAATGGTGTCGCTTTGGTAAAATGGGAATTAGTGGCCATCCTCATGGATTATTTGTTGGTGTATGTCTGATTTTGAAAATTAAAATGGATTTCCTTTTTAAAATAATTGTTAAAAGGGGATTTTAATTAGCTGTAATTTAAATGAAAAATGTGTAATTTTGAAAATGAGTTATGAAATAGTATTTTAAAACATAAATGGTGTTTATAAAGTTTGTTTGAGAAGAATTTGGACAAGGTCCAATTATGAGTATAATAGCATTGATACCTTTTATAAAGGGTTTGAAAAGGGGGTTTGGATTAGTATTTATAGGAAAGATAGAATGGATTGGTGTGAGTTGTTTTTTGTTTATTTGATCATGTGTAGTCGGTACCCATATTCTAAAGCATGTGTGAATTGTATGTGCCCCTTGCTATGATTTCTTGGTGTGTTTCTTGATGCATGATGATGTGTGTTCTGTGTGTGTCCATGTGAGAGCTCTACGGGTGGTATCAAATTGATGGGTTAATTCGGATGGATTTGACAGGACTCTTAGAATGTCAATATGAAAATTTATGTGTATTCAATAAATGAGACTAGGTATCAAGGGACTTGTTACTTTTTTATGAGATGGTGATTTGTGTAATATTTTTTGGTCCCTTTGTGTGTTTCACATGTTCTTCTAGGAAACTGACTTGTAGGGGGGAGATCCTGAGGCATGACCTTACCTTGAGTGCGAAGGATTAGGTATTTGTATTAGGAATTGTCATTGAGTATTATTAGTTCAAGAAAGTGGACCTTATAATGTATTATTATACATGGGTTCAAGATTGTTCATTAGAGGACTTGGTTGGGATTTTATATGAGACAGGGGACCTTACCTTAGTAGGATTGGGTCATGGACCACCCTGGGGGCTGGGTCGTGGCTTGGTGCGAGACATTAATGATAGACCTCCATTTATTATAAGGTTTCATCTGAGACATATGGATATATGATCATTCCCTCATCCTTTTGGTAGTGAATCCAGGTTTGTATAAAGCCTTACTAAGACTCCTCAAGTTTCAGTTAGGACGTGATGGATACCTGACATGTGATCCATGTAAGAACCTGGTTCTTATTTTGAGGTACAGGCTTCTTCTTTTCTCTTTTCCTTAAGTGTTTTTGAGAAAATATGGAAAATGGGGAAAAATCCTGAATTTTGGAAGTACATGTCGTGTACTTTTTCCACACGCCGTGTACTTTTGGCCGTGTGGGATGAGTACATAGGGCATGTGGCCATGACGGGGATGAAGGGTGTAGGAGCCAAATACACACCGTGTAGTGGTCCCTTACATGCCGTGTAGTCAGTCGGCAGGCGAATAGTAAGGCGGTGGCCAGCTGTGCGACTTTTCACGTCGTGTACTCATGATGACACGCCATGTAGTCATGTCAGCAGGTGAACAGTGTCGCGCTGGCGGGAAGCTGCCAGAGGAATAGTTAAAAAATGGTAAGTACACGCCGTGTACTTGGAAGTAAACTCCGTGTACTTTGTTTTTTTCACTTAAAATGGGCAGTAGCCTCCCCTATTTGCAGGGAAGGCTTAGAACGGGAAGAGAGCTCGGGAGAGGACGATCGAACCTTCGAAGATCCGTCGGGCACCCGTCTGGAATCTGATTCCACTTCGGACGATCTCTTTAGAACCGCACGGGTAATCCCTCTCTTCTCCTGGAGTGTTTGTTACCAATTCTTTCCCTAACAGGAGTTATTTAAGGTTGAATGAAAGTTTTCTTACCTCATATCTACATTGTTCTTGGGAGTTTCTGGAACCGACGTTCGCGTATATCGTTCGTTGGCATATAAAGTAGGTGGCTTGGTGTTTAGTTTTCCAACTTCCGTGTGTTTTGTGCATTTTTGTGCCACGAACCCATGTTGGGGTGTCGTGTGGCTGAGGTCATTGATATATTAAACACCTATAATTGATTAGGTATTTAATTGTGATATTAAAATGCTGGTTGGGATCATTGCTTGGATCTGGAACCACCCCGGAGGTGTGTTCCACTGTTTATCCGTTTGGTCAGGATACCTGAGGTTATGCCTTTAAGGTAGTAATTGTAGAATTTCCTTGAGAGGAATTGCTTTTTTACTACTTGGTTGCATGTTGGGTATGGTCTGGTTACCTGTTTTTCCTGAGGGTGTTGTTGTGATTAGCCTGAGGGCACTGCACTATTTAGCCCGAGGGTTGTAGTTATTTCACCTGAGGGCAACCTTTCGCGCCTGAGGGCTTGACTTCTGTGCCTGAGGGCGACACTTCCTATGTCTGAGGTCAATTTCTGTTACGCCTGAGGGCTATACCTGCGGGTTGGATTCTGATTACCTGAGGGTGAGATTTTGGTTGTCTGAGGACGCTGACTGCTTACTTATAAATTCACTATGGTGTTTTTCTTAAATGATTAAATGAATAATAAAATGGCAATATAACTGGTAGTTAGTTACTTTTGAGTATTGCTTACTTTATTGCATTTTACTACTGCACATTTGTTGCATGCTTACACGTAGTTGGGCACGGGCCTTTGGTGGGTGCCTGCTGAGATATATTTCTCACACCCTGTTTGGGTCATGCTTTTCGGCCCAAACAGATTACGTTTCTGCAGGTGTGGATAGGGGCAAGAGTCCCTATACAGGTACTTGACTGTTTCTGTGGAGTAGGAGGGCATAAGACCGAGCCTAGGCTCGCGATGCTGCTGCCAGCTGTTTTGCTCTGTTTTGTTGTACTCTGCTTTTAGTTGTAATGTATTGATGTATAACATGTTCTGGATGTTTTCTTAGAACTTGAGACATGTAGCATCATTATTTATATACAGTTGGTTATATCTACTGCAGTTGTTTATTTCAGTTGTGTATGGTTACCGCTTCCGCTGTTCATTGTATGTTTTATTTTATTCCGCTGTGCTACACTTTGACAAATGACGGTATAGTTTTCCCTCTATCAGACCTGGGTCCTCGCTGCTAGTCGGCAGCCTCTGGCATTTGGGGAAATGCGCTTGAGGTCACGTGGCGAACCGGGTTCGGGGCACCCATTGAGTGGCATCTGGAACCGGGACGTTACAAAGTGGTATCAGAGGGGTTCTTTTCTTTGACTTACTATTTGGAGCCGTAGTCAGGTATAGGAAGAACGGTAGTTGGTAATAAGCTGTGTCTGGCCGTAGCTAACCCATGTATAGGGAAAATCCACTTTACCTCATATTTCAAGCACTACTGCAGAAAACGTTTTTTACGTCACCATTTTTTACGTCGGTTATATAAAACCGACGTCATAATATGTAAAACGAGGTTTTTTACGTCGGTTATTTCTTAACCGACGTAAAAACCTGTGTTCGGTACACCTTTAACGTCGGTTATTTTTATAACCGGCGTTATTAATCGCGCGCCTTCGTTTTTTACGTCGGTTATTTTTATAACCGACGTAAAAAACGCGGTTTTCGAAGGCCTTTTTACGTCGGTTATTGAATAACCGACGTAACAAACGCGGTTTTTGAAGGCTTTTTTACGTCGGTTATAAAATAACCGACGTAAAAAAAGAATCCGCAGATGTTTTTGACGTCGGTTATTCCATAACCGACGTAAAAAAACGCGGATTTTGAGCCCTTTATAACGTCGGTTATAAAATAACCGACGTAAAAAATGAATCGGAGGAAGGTTTTTACGTCGGTTATTGAAATAACCGACGTTATAAATGTTTTTAAAACAATTATCACGTCGGTTATTGAATAACCGACGTGATAACTCATTTAAAAATTTACCCAGACCCGTGGATTGTCATTCGCGAGTTTACCTTCGACAGTCGCGACTCGTCTCTCTCGCGCGTAAACCCGAATCGGCTCGTCCATTTCGTTGGTTTAGATTCGTTTTGCGATCATCGTTTCTCATATTTAATCTCCTCGGATCAATCATCTAAACTCGCAGCACTCAGGTAATCCTCCCACTCGTTCGTTTTTTTTTCGCGGATAGTATATATATGTGTGTTGTGATTTTTTTGTTGAAACTAGCTAAGATTCTTCGATTGCGAACCCTTTTAACTCGTTTTGGCACCATAATCTTATTTATCATCCCTAGATCTATTTGTTCAACTTGCAATATTGAGTAATTTTATTATTTCACTAATTTTTCATCGTTTTCTATAAATCCCCGAGAGGGTTGGGGCGTGTCCATTTGGATGGGTTGCCCTTTTACAGTTGTTACTACTTTATTCACACACAACCATGGCATAGGTGCATGGATTTGGGGTCGGGGGGAGTTCAGGGGGGTTTACAAGGGGGTGGGTGGGTGTGGGGGGTTGTCCAAGGGTGTGGGTGGGTGTTGGGGGGTGTCCAGGGGGGTGTCCAAGGGGTTAGGGGGTGGGGGTGGTGTTTAGGAGGGGTGGGGGGGCTGTCCAGAGGGTTGGGGGGTGTCCAGGGGGGTGTCCAAGCAGGTCGGGGGTGGGGGGTTGTGTCCAGGAGGGGTGGGGGTGCTTTCTAGAGGGGTCAGGGGCTGTCCAGAGGGGTCGGGGGGTGTCCAGGGTGGTGTCCAAGGGGATGGGTGGGTGTGGGGGGCTGTCCAAGGGGGTGGCGGCCTGTCCAGAGGGGTCGGTGGGGTGTCCAGGGGGTGTCCAAGGGGGTGGATGGGTGTGGGGGGCTGTCCAAGTGGGTGGCGGCCTCTCCAGAGGGTATTTGGGGTTGTCCGGGTGGGTGGGGGGCTGTCCAGAGGGTTGGGGGATGTCCAGGGGGGTGTCCAAGGGGGTAGGGGGTGGGGGGTGGTGTCCAGGAGGGGCGGGGGGCTGTCCAGAGGGGTCGGGGGGTGTCCAGGGGGGTTTACAAGGGGGTGGGTGGGTGTGGGGGCTATCCAAGGGTGTGGGTGGGTGTTGGGGGTGTCCAGGGGGGTGTCCAAGGGGGTAGGGGGTGGGTGGTGGTGTTTAGGAGGGGTGGGGGGGTTGTCCAGAGGGTTGGGGGGTGTCCAGGGGGGTGTCCAAGCAGGTCGGGGGTGGGGGGTTGTGTCCAGGAGGGGTGGGGGTGCTTTCTAGAGGGGTCGGGGGCTGTCCAGAGGGGTCGGGGGGTGTCCAGGGTGGTGTCCAAGGGGATGGGTGGGTGTGGGGGGCTGTCCAAGGGGGTGGCGGCCTGTCCAGAGGGGTCGGTGGGGTGTTCAGGGGGTGTCCAAGGGGGTGGATGGGTGTGGGGGGCTGTCCAAGGGGGTGGATGGGTGTGGGGGGCTGTCCAAGTGGGTGGCGGCCTCTCCAGAGGGTATTTGGGGTTGTCCGGGTGGGTGGGGGGGCTGCCCAGAGGGTTGGGGGATGTCCAGGGGGGTGTCCAAGGGGGTAGGGGGTGGGGGGTGGTGTCCAGGAGGGGGGGGGCTGTCCAGAGGGGTCAGGGGCTGTCCAGAGGGTTGGGGGGTGTCCAGGGGGGTGTCCAAGCAGGTCGGGGGTGGGGGTTGTGTCCAGGAGGGGTGGGGGTGCTTTCTAGAGGGGTCGGGGGCTGTCCAGAGGGGTCGGGGGCTGTCCAGGGTGGTGTCCAAGGGGATGGGTGGGTGTGGGGGGCTGTCCAAGGGAGTGGCGGCCTGTCCAGAGGGGTCGGTGGGGTGTCCAGGGGGGTGTCCAAGGGGGTGGATGGGTGTGGGGGGCTGTCCAAGGGGGTGGATGGGTGTGGGGGGCTGTCCAAGTGGGTGGCGGCCTCTCCAGAGGGTATTTGGGGTTGTCCGGGTGGGTGGGGGGGCTGCCCAGAGGGTTGGGGGATGTCCAGGGGGGTGTCCAAGGGGGTAGGGGGTGGGGGGTGGTGTCCAGGAGGAGTGGGGGGCTGTCCAGAGGGGTCGGGGGCTGTCCAGAGGGTTGGGGGGTGTCCAGGGGGGTGTCCAAGCAGGTCGGGGGTGGGGGGTTGTGTCCAGGAGGGGTGGGCTTTCTAGAGGGGTCGGGGGCTGTCCAGAGGGGTCGGGGGGTGTCCAGGGTGGTGTCCAAGGGGATGGGTGGGTGTGGGGGGCTGTCCAAGGGGGTGGCGGCCTTTCCAGAGGGGTCGGTGGGGTGTCCAGGGGGGTGTCCAAGGGGGTGGATGGGTGTGGGGGGCTGTCCAAGGGGGTGGATGGGTGTGGGGGGCTGTCCAAGTGGGTGGCGGCCTCTCCAGAGGGTATTTGGGGTTGTCCGGGTGGGTGGGGGGGCTGCCCAGAGGGTTGGGGGATGTCCAGGGGGGTGTCCAAGGAGGTAGGGGGTGGGGGTGGTGTCCATGAGGGGTGGGAGGCTGTCCAGAGGGGTCGGGGGGTGTCCAGGGGGGTTTACAAGGGGGTGGGTGGGGTGTGGGGGGCTGTCCAAGGGTGTGGGTGGGCGTTGGGGGTGTCCAGGGGGGTGTCCAAGGGGGTAGGGGGTGGGGGTGGTGTTTAGGAGGGGTGGGGGCTGTCCAGAGGGTTGGGGGGTGTCCAGGGGGGTTTCCAAGCAGGTCGGGGGTGGGGGTTGTGTCCAGGAGGGGTGGGGGGCTGTCCAGAGGGGTCGGGGGGTGTCCATGGGGGTTTACACATCGATTTGTTTTATATTTCAAAATTGTTTATATTCAAATTATGATTTTTTTCATATAAACATATATTTTTCTTATCTAAAAAATATATATATTTTTTCTATTTGTTATAGGTAATAATGAGTCGAAGTTGGATTACGGCACATCGAATGAGCAATGAATATGAGGAAGGTGTTGATGCCTTTTTGGAATTTGCTAAACGAAATGTTCCAAGTAGTGACATTTTTTTCTGTCCATGCCTGAAATGTCTGAATATGAAGAAGTTGAAAAGTAGAGAGATAAAAGATCATCTGATTTGTCATGGTTTCAATCCGAGTTACAACCCTTGGATTTGGAATGGCGAAACTGGACAGAATGTCACTGATGATAATGAATCGCAAGATGGTAACTCCGATGGAATTGAAGAAATGATTCGCGATATTGTAGCAGAACAAATTGAGATAGAACCGACAGTTGCACGTCTATATGGTGATGCCGAAAAACCATTATATCCTGGTTGTACAGATTTTACGGTTTTGTCGGCGGTGTTAAGATTGATTAACCTGAAGGCGAAACATGGATGGAGTGACAGAAGTTTTACAGAGCTGCTACAATTGATGAAAGACATTCTTCCAAAAGATAACGATCTTCCAGATTCACATTATAAGGCCAAAAAAATATTATGCCCGATGGGATTGGGATACAGGAAAATACATGCATGTCCGAATGACTGCATTATATATAGGAAGGAATATGAATTTCTGAAAGAGTGTCCTAAATGTGGGACATCACGGTATAAGGTGAAAGAAAAATCACAAGCTGATGTAGAGATTACAAAGCTCCCTTCAAAGGTATTTTGGTATCTTTCTATAATTCCTCGTTTCAAACGTTTATTTGCTAATTCACATGATGCAAAAAGGTTAAGATGGCATGCTGATGAGCAGGTATGTGATGGAAAAATACGTCATCCAGCTGATTGTCCACAATGGAAGAAAATTGATGCCCAGTACCCTACATTTGGAAATGAAATTAGAAATCTGAGACTAGGCTTGTGCACAGATGGAATGAATCCATACCGAACCCTCAGTAGCACACATAGTTCATGGCCTGTTTTATTGGTAATTTACAACCTCTCTCCTGAAGTTTGTATGAAGCGCAAATATGTCATGTTGAGTATCATGATCTCTGGTCCAAAGCAACCCGGCAATGATATTGATGTATACTTGTCACCGCTGATTGATGATTTGAAACTGTTATGGGCTGATGGTATTAGGGTGTATGATTCTTATAAAATGGAATATTTTCAACTGCATGCAGTGCTTCTATTCACTATAAATGACTTCCCAGCATATGGAAATTTGTCTGGATACAGTGTTAAAGGGCATAAAGCATGTCCAATTTGCGAACAACAGACGTCATATTGTCAATTGCATCATGGGAGGAAAACAGTGTACATGGGTCATCGAAAGTTTTTGCCTATGGATCACCCTTATAGAAGACTAAAAAAGGCATTCAATGGCTCACAAGAATTTGATACTGCTCCTCAACCTTTATCCCCAGAATTGTATTTTGAGAGGGTGAAAAACCTTGATGTGACATTGGGAAAGACACAGAAATCTGGTAATGATAGACATATTTGGAAGAAAAGGTCAATATTTTTTGAGCTACCATATTGGAGGTATCATGAAGTCAAACATAATATTGATGTCATGCACGTGGAGAAGAATATCTGTGATTCTTTGATCGGAACATTACTAGATATTAAAGGAAAGACAAAAGATGGGTTGAATGCAAGGTTAGACCTACTGTCAATGGGAATACGTTTGGAGTTAGCTCCCACTCCTAAAGGAAGACGAACATTTCTTCCCCCGGCTTGTCATACATTATCGAAGAGGGAGAAAAGTAGCTTCTGTCAGTGTCTTCATGATATCAAAGTGCCTCAAGGTTATTCTTCAAATGTAAAAAATTTTGTCTCATTGAAAGACTTGAAGTTGATAGGTATGAAATCACATGATTGTCACGTCATGATGCAACAAATTCTACCAGTTGCACTGCGTGGAATATTGCCCATCCGTGTCAGAAAGACTATAATGAGGTTGTGTTATTTTTTCAATTCAATTTGCAACAAGGCGATTGATGTGAATGATTTGAACATTTTGGAAAAGGATGCAATTTTTATACTTTGTCATTTGGAAATGTATTTTCCTCCAACTTTTTTTGATATGATGGTGCATTTAATGATTCATCTGGTTCGAGAAATAAGGCTTTGTGGACCTGTATATCTTCGTTGGATGTATCCTTTTGAAAGGTATATGAAAATATTAAAGGGATATGTTAAAAATCCATATCGACCTGAAGCCTCCATTATTGAAAAGTATATTTCTGAGGAGGTAGCAGAGTTTTGTACGAGCTACTTGGCTACGGCGCAACACATAGGTTTGCCTCCATCTCGCCATGAACGGGTTAATAATGAGGGAAAGGGGATTCGTGGCTTGAAAGTCAAATCACTGTCAGCTGAACATATGAAGAAGTTAGAATCATACATCTTGAATAACATAGCTGATGTTCAACCGTATATCACATTGCATATTAATGAGTTGAAACAATGTCATCCAAAGAAGAAAGAAATGTGGATTTTGAATGAGCACAACAAAACTTTTTTGCCATGGTTTAAAAAGACCTTGCTTGGTAGATCAGATGTATCAGAGACATTAAAATGGATAGTGGGTGGTCCATCTTTAAATGTGATAACATGGTCCGCTTATGACATTAATGGCTATACATTTCATACGAAAGCTCAGGACAACAGAAGTGCAGTTCAGAATAGTGGTGTATTGGTGTTTGCAGAAGCAATGCATTTTTCGAGTGCTAAGGACAGAAACCCAATTTCGGCATCAAGTGCATATTATGGAGTGATTGAAGACATATGGGAGGCTGATTACTTTAAAATTAAAGTTCCCGTTTTTAACTGTAAATGGTTTATCGGTAACAACAGTGTCAGACACGATGAATTTGGAATGACACTTGTTAATCTGAATAGATTGGAAGACACAGCTGATTCTTTTATAATGGAAACACATGCCAAACAAATTTTCTATGTAGTAGATCAATCAGATATGCAGTGGGCTGTTGTTTTACAAGGGAAAAACCAATATGTTGGTGAGGATGAATTTGATGAAGATGCTGATTTATGTGAGATCCCTACTTCCATGGAAAGATTAACAGAACATAATGATGAGTATGTTGAAGACATGGTTTGTGCCATAAGGAACGATCACGACGAAGGAATTTGGGAAAACAATCCAACTGTACATTCCTAAAATTACAGGTAACACAAGTTTATTTCTTGTTTACATTTAGTTTTTTCATATAATGTTAGATACTGTAAATTTTTTACTTATTAAAACATGTATCAAACCAAAACGATAAAACAATAAAAACCGTAAATAGGAGAAGTCATGGGCGCACCGGCTGGCCGGTGGTGGATCACCGGTTGGCCGGTGGTCCAGAACAAAGCTCTGTCTGGTCCACCGGCCGGCCGGTGCTGAGCCAGCGGCCGGCCGGTGGTCCAGACAGAGGAAGGCTGTCTGGTCCACCGGTCGGCCGGTGGTGAGCCAGCGGCCGGCCGGTGGCACCAGGTAGTGGGCAAGTCTACTGCCTGGGTCCTCCGGCGGGCCGGTGAGCTCACACCGGCGGACCGGTGGACTCAGTGAGTCCACTTTTCAGCTTTCTTGGGTCAACTCCTTGGAAACCTTTTGCCTGTGTTTACCATGTTTATCATTGTTTAACATGCTTACCATATTACCAATGTTTACTATTATGTAATTTAGTACACTTTTCTATTTGTGAACTAATGTTTGTTTTTTTGATTTGAAGGAAAATGACAGATCAATCAGTTGATCAGCCACATGATTCTGGAGATGAGAGGATTGTAAGATATCTATTTTATTTATTTGAGTTTACTATTTTCGTCAAATATTTCCAATCATTATATAAATGTTCAATTAATTATTACAGGACTCTCTTGAGGAGCAGAGTTCACAGGGGACATTTACACCATCTGGGAGGGAAGATATTTTATCTGTGGCATTGGGAAAGCCCGAACATCCTGGCCGTGTAAGAGGATATCCGGCAGGTGTATCGGTAAGAAAAGTGTTTCCACGTTCCTCAACTTCTAACGTTGAGGGAGTTTATAAAAAAAAATAGAATCCTTGGAGGCTGAAGTCCATAATATTAATGCGACAATAGAGGACAAGATTAGAGCATCGGTGCAGTTAATGTTTGCAGACTTGCAAAGACAATTTCAGGGTGCAGCTCCCACTCCACCTCTCCCAGTAGCTCCCACTCCCCCACCTCAGCCTGCGGACCCCATTTTTGATCCTCCTCCTCCGCCGCAGCTACCTACTTATTGTGAGTTTTATGTTGATGATCCTCAACATCATATAGTTGCATATGGGATGGTATATTGTATAGGAGATACAGTTCATCATCAACAGTTAGAGGTAGAGAATCAGAGGGTCACTGTACAAGATATTATAGATAGATCAGCTCGGATACCATTACCTACAGATGAGGTGACGACAGTTGGACATAGTATCGGCCATTTTTTACTTTGGCCATCCAGACTTCTTCGACTCATTACCATAGAGGTATGGATGTTATATCTTTTATTTTATATTTTTATTAATGTTTTATCATTTGAAAACTAATATATTTTTCAATTTATTTTTACAGGAATACTTCAAAGGTAAAGAAATACTGTATAGACAACAACAAAGACAGATAGCTATGACATCAGATGCAGATACTAGCAGTCTTGACAAATTGTCAAGATATTCAAATTTGTTGGCGGATCATTATGACTTTACAATGGAAGCTCATGTCTGTGGACGTGAACTATGTGTGGGGATTATGAAAACTGATATCATGGAGTTTGTCACTGGAGATAAGTTGGGCATCAACGTGGTGGAAATTTTTATCATGTAAGTCTTAACACCTTTTCCTTGCGTTATATATATTAAAAATGTATACTTATGTCTGCTTTGTATTAGGTATCTGTATAAAATTTGTGAGAGGAATGAGCTGACAGATGTATATGGATTCGTGGACCCACAATTGATTTCCCCTGAAGCATGTGCATTGGATGAGGAACAAAGAATGCTTTATATTGCTGATAGATTTGAAAAGAATGTAATCACACAGTGTTGGATGATGCCTTTTTGTGAGAGGTATGAAACACATCCCTCTCAAAGAGTTAATTATCTTTTAACATAAAAAACCACTAACGTTAAATTTCCTTTTATCAGGGATCATTGGATGTTAGGGGTTTTTTTCCCTAGGGAGAAAACACTTTATTGGATATGCTCTCTCCATGATGATGTGCGAGAAAGTTTTAAGAATATATTGGAAACGTAAGTTTCAATTTCACAATAGTTTTATATATTATAATGAATTTTAAATTTACCCCATTCGTATTATTTTCTAACAGGGCATGGGTCCACTTTCGAAAAAGCGCAAAGAAAAGGAATTTCAAGATCAAATATGTACATGCGAAGGTAAATATCCATTTATAATTTGTACATTTTGATTTATTACATAAAAATAATATATTGAATTTACACTCATTCAAACAGAAATGTCATGAGCAACAAGGCATCATCGAATGCGGATATCACATGTTAAGATTTATGTATGAAATAATAACAACTGGGACAGTTCTGAGTTTTGACCTGGTAAGATTTCCTCTTTCTCATAATATTTCAATTTGATTTATTCATTATACACGTTGACTACTATCCTTTTCCTTTATAGCTTTTTGATGACCCTCAACCCTTTACTGCTGAAGATATCAAACACTTACAAGTGGAGTGGTCAAATTATTTTACAGGTTTGATTGACTTTTAGTTGTTTGTAATGTAAAATGTAATTTTGAATATTGTCAATGTAATTGTGTATTTCGTAGTCGTTTAGGTTGGATTTAGTTTTTTTTGAAGTTGACAGTGTAAGTTTTGAATGTTATATAAGTGAATGTTTAATTTTTCTCTACTTCTTGTTTTGGTCTACTGTTGATGGTTTTTCTGGTCTGGATTTTGGTATGGGGGGGAGAGGTTCCAAGGGGGTGGGTGGGTGTTTGGGGGGTGTCCAAGGGATATGGGAGGGGTGTCCAAGGTGTGTTTAGGGCTGTCCTAGGGGTCGGGGGGTGTAAATGAGGTGGGAGTTCTGTCCAAGGGGCCGGTTGGGTGTAAATGAGGGTGGGGGGATGTCCAAGGGGTGGGGGGTGTCCAAGGGGTGGGGGGTGTCCAAGGGATATGGGAGTGGTGTCCAAGGTGTCTGGGAGTTCTGTCCAAGGGGCCGGTTGGGTGTAAATGAGGGTGGGGGGGCTGTCCAAGGGGTGGGGGTGTCCAAGGGGTGGGGGGTGTCCAAGGGATATGGGAGGGGTGTCCAAGGGGTGTTTGGGGCTGTCCAAGGGCTCGGGGGGGTGTCCAGGGGTCGGGGGGGTGTCCAAGGGGTCTGGGAGGGCTGTCAAGGTGTGGGGGGGTGTCCAATGGGTGTTTGAGGCTGTACTAGGGATCTTGGGGGTGTAAATGAGGGTGGGGGGCTGTCCAAGGGGTGGGGGGTGTCCAAGGGGTGGAGGGTGTCCAAGGGATATGGGAGGGGTGTCCAATGGGTGTTTGAGGCTGTACTAGGGGTCGTGGGGGTGTAAATGAGGGTGGGGGGCTGTCCAAGGGGTGGGGGGTGTCCAAGGGTTGTGGTGGGGCTCCAATGTGGTGGGGGAGGGCTGGCCAGGTTGTTAGGTGGGTATAGATGAGGGTGGGGTTCAGTTGGGGCTTGGGGGAGGGCTGGCATGGTTATTTTTGTTTGGTTTCTGGTTGCTTTTTGGTGAGAGCAGTGCAATTATTTAAAAAAAAAATTCTTTCACGTCGGTTATTTTATAACCGACGTGGTAAATAAATCGGTAGGGGTTTATCACGTCGGGTTTTTCTAGAACCGACGTGATAAACCGTTCCCGGGGCTTTTATCACGTCGTTTCTTAATATAACCGACGTGCTAAAAGGCCTGGGAATCGATTTACCACGTCGGTTATTGGATAACCGATGTGCTAAAACGTTTCCCAGGCCTTTTTATCACGTCGGTTATTTAAGAAACTGACGTGATAATAGGCCAGGGGAAGGGTTTATCACGTCGGTTATGACATAACCGACGTGATAAACGATATCCCAGGCGTTTTATCACGTCAGTTTAGGGAATAACCGATGTGATAAATCCCCCCGCGCATATTTATCACGTCGGTTATTATATGAACCGACGTGATAACCACCGTGATGTTAGGGATATTACGTCGGGTTTTAAATAACCGACGTAAAAAACGTTATTTATAACGTCGTCCGTATTAACGTCGCCTAAAAACCGACGTAAATAATAAAAAATAACCGACGTAAAAAATGTTTTCTGCACTAGTGAAGTTTCCTGATTTTACAATTTACAGTTGATTTGATTTAACCATTGGGTGACACACTTGTATTATGCTGGTTATATTTTATCTGTGGGTTCTATTTAGTCGCAACCTGATGGGATGAGGGTATTCCATCTCATGCATCATATAGGCACATGCTAGATATCACATGTCATCCATAAAATTTCATGTTTTTTTGATAGTTTTTGTGCTAGTAAAGCATGTTGTTGTGATAGCTGCTTGATAAATAACTGCTATGTGATACGGTATTATTATGTGAGACTGTTTATAGAATGGACGCCAAACTTTGGTTTTTGGGGAGTATGGGCCCCCATTTACTGTAATTTGGTGGATCATTGACTGTTATTATGGTATAACATAGATAAGATGTCAAAATTTGATTCGTGGGGATTATGGGCCCTCACGGATAAGAATTTGGCACTTAGGTGTTGTTTTACAGTGTTTTCTGGGTTCTGAGGAAGTTTCTGAGGCATACTTTCCAGAAACCCAGTATACAGCCGTGTAGTATTTTTAAACACGCCATGTATGACCTTCTGTTTGGGAAGAAAAAATGAACTTTTTAAGTACACGCCATGTAGTCTCTTCCTGTGTCACAAACCGTGTGGACGGCGACACGGGGAAGGGAAGTGCTTGGGTAAAACACACCGTGTACTAGATATACACGCCGTGTAGTATTGACCTGGAGTCCGGCCGTGTAACTAACAACACGGGTTGGTGAAATCCTTTACAGAACACATCGTGTCAATGATGAACACGCCATGTAGTGTGACTTGGGGACTCGGCCATGTAAATAACAACACGGGTCGATGTCACCATTCCTTGAACACACCGTGTACCTTTGGGATACATCGTGTAGTCTTGTCTGAGGATAGACCGTGTGGACTTAGTCGTGTGGCAGGGAAACGAAGTGATGTACACGCCATGTAGTTTCAAGCCGAGTAGTCGGTCGTGTCACAAACGACACAGACAGTTGGAAAATAACACCATACATGCCGTGTATATTATATACACGCCATATAGTTTTGTTCAACGGGAGCCGTGTGTCTTAGCCATGTCGAAGGACCCGGGCAGGGGAAGGGAAGTCAAGTGCACGCTGTGTAGTCATTATACACGCCGTGTAGTCTTGTTTTGAAAATATTGAAATGCCTTCTTCCTCTTGTTCCCTTTGTGGTTTCTTCGCTTCCAGTTTCGATAAATCTTGATCTAAGGCATGCTTTTGACCTTGTAATGTCATGCCGCTGAGACGACCGTGCGTTGTTCTCCAGGAGAGCGGTGATGACTATACTCCGGAAATGGTGGTCCATGGTCTACCAGTGGATCCTCCAGCAGAGCCAGATGCGGCACCAGCCGTCATACTGGACACAGGCGCGGAGGTGTAGTTCCATGAAGGCTTTATGCGGTTCATGCAGACCTTTCAGGGAGCACCGCAGGCTGCCACATCTATGGCCGAGCTGACACGTATCTTTCAGCAGCAGCATCCGCCTATGTTTTCAGGGGATGGCGGACCACAGGCTACGGAGTCTTGGCTAGGATCGATGCAGACTATTTTCTAGCATCTTGAGACGCCTCCAGGGCGGAGGGTCAAGCTTGCAACTTACATGCTGTGTGATTCTGCCAAGAGGTGGTGGGATGTCACCACCTAGTCAAAGCATCACAGAGACATGGCTTGGGAGGATTTTCAGGCATTCTTCTATGAATTATTCTTCCCAGAGACGCTGAGGGTAGATAGATCTCGAGAGTTCATGAATATGCAGCAGGGCACTATGTCAGTGATGGACTATTCTGCTCATTTTACTGAGCTTCAGCGTTTTTCACCCGTGCTGGTGGGTGATGAGACGCTGAGAGCCAGACGTTTTGAGGATGGTATTCGTTATGACATTCGAGCGCTTGTGAATGTTTTCAGGTTGCCTTCAGTACATTATATTGTAAATCAGGCATTGATTACAGAGAGGAACCTGCGGGAATCTAGTGGTGTGGGCCAGAAAGGTTCAGCACCAGTCACTGGTACTATTTTTGTTGGCAAGAGGAAGAGACAGATAGACTTCTCTCAGGGCGGCAGTACCAGACAGGTAGCTTCTTCAGGTGGCCCGATTAGGTGATACCATTGTGGTAGAGAGGGACACAAGAGACCGCAGTGTCCACGAGACCCAGTGGAGTGCTGAGCTTGCGGCAAGATGGGTCATCTGCAACGCTTTTGTAGGGTGTTTCTACCAGTGGCTAGTGAGAGGGGTTCTGTGTAGACTCCGCATGCATGAGCAGGACTAGTGGCTTCTTACCAGTCAGGGAACTGGAATGCATCAGGGCGTGCAGGCAGGGATGGTGGTCGTGTCCATGGTAGCCAGACACCAGGATCTCAGAGGCAGCAGGGCAGGACAACTCAGGGTAGCCAGGCTGTGTCGCAGGGCCACGGCACTGGGCAGGCATATGCAGTGCAACAGACCCAGCAGGAGTAGGATCCCAGACCTTCTACAGTCAGAGGTACTATTCTAGTAGCTTATGTCTTATCTTTAGTACTTTTCAATATGGGTTCTACACATAGTTTCATATATGTACCCATTATGGAGATCCTTGGGCTCTGTGTTTCTACTTCTTCCGATATTATGATGTTAGACACTCTGTTGGAGACTAAAACGGCTGGTGTACGTCAGTGCAAGGAGTTCCCCCTTGAGGTTGGTGGGTTTCACTTCCTTTGGGACCTCTATTTCTTAGAGATAACAACTTATGACATCATTCTTGGGATGGAATGGTTGGTTCCCTTTGGAGCCTTTGTATACTGCTATCATCGCAGGGTGCATTTCACGTCACCAGAGGGCAGAGAGTTTCTATACAAGGGAGAATGGGATGTTCAGGCAAGTCAAGCTGGACCAGAACATCGTGGGTGAGGTGGAGTCACAGCCCAGATGGCGAGTTTATATCTGGATGATCAGGGGACTTGTCAGGCATATTTCCCTCTAATGGTTGATCGTTTCAGGGATGTCTTCCCGGACGACGTTTTAGGTCTACCTCCAGAGAGAGAGGTGGATTTCTCTATTGAGCTTGTGCCAGGAGCAGCACCGGTGTCCATTCCTCCTTATAGGATGGCTATGCCTGAGTTTCAGAAGCTCAAGAGGTAGTTAAAGGAGTTACCGGCAAAGGGTTTTATCCGACCCAGTACTTCTCCTTGGGGTTCTCTGGTCCTTTTGCGAAGAAGGCAGATGGTACTCTTAGACTCTATGTGTATTATCGGAATATGAACCAGTTGACGGTTAAGAAACGATGTCCCTTGCCAAGGATCGATGATATTTTTGATCAACTTCGCGGAGCACGAGTGTTCTCGAAGATTGACTTGAGATCTGGATATCATCAGCTGCACGTTAGACCATCTGACATACCTCTCACAGCTTTCAGGAGCAGGTATGGTCTATACGAGTATACGGTTATGTCGTTCGGACTCACGAACACGCCATCGGTTTTCATGGATCTGATGAATCGTGTGTTCCATCCTTATCTGGACTCCTTTGTGGTAGTATTCATAGACTACATCTTGGTGTACTCTCACACTCGACATGACCATGCCACCCATCTTGAGATCATATTGAGTAAACTGAGAGAGCATCATTTATATGCTAAGCTCTCAAAGTTCCACTTTTGGATGGACCAGATTCAATTCCTGGGTCATATCATCTCAGAGGCAGGAGTTGTCGTGGACCCAAAGAAGATGAGAGTAGTAGTTTCCTGAGAGCAGCCTAAAAACTTGTTTGAGATACGGAGTTTCTTGGGGCTGGCTGGTTACTAAATATGTTTCATCCAGGACTTCTCCCTCTTAGCAGTGTCATTGACGGGTTTGACTAAGAAGGGTGTGAACTTCGTTTGGTCATAAGCTTGTGAGACATCCTTTCAGGACCTGAAGGGAAGGTTGAAATCAGCACCGATCCTGATACTCCCAGAGCAGGGGAAGAGCTATACAGTTTACTGTGACACATCAAGTATTGGGCTGGGAGCAGTGTTGATGTAGGGAGACTGAGTTGTTGCGTACGGGTCTCGGCAGTTGAGGCCACATGAGAGGAATTAACCAACGCATGGACTCGAGTTGGCTGCAGTTGTGCATGTGTTGCGCTGTTGGAGACATTATCTACTGGGAGAGAATTTTGTGGTTTTCACCGACCACAAAAGCCTCAAGTATATCTTTACTCAGCATGACCTGAATCTGAGGCAGAGAAGGTGGGTCAAGTACCTATAGTCCTTCGATTTTGAGCTTTCCTATATACCTGGTAAAGGTAATGCAGTAGCTGATGCACTGAGCAGGAAGACTCAGATACAGGCTGTGCAGGAGGCCAGTGGCGAGTGGCAGCTCATGGATTTGTTCTCTGAGATGCATCTGGAGGTGCACGACAGTCAGGGTTAGACTTATCTTTCCTCTTTAGTTGTGACCTCTACCCTCCTGGATAGATTGAGGATGAGACAGCTATCTGATTCATAAGGCCTAGTTCTACGGGAGTCGGTGGCAAGTGTGGACCCTCCTCTGGTTGGACGATAGGTGGTGATGAAGTTATGAGTTTCCATGGACGTGTATGGGTTCCAGGGGATATACGCGAGGAGATGATGCGGTAGTTTCATGCTTCAACTTGGGCAGTTCATCCCGTGGTTACCAATATGTACAGAGACTTGAGACGTCAGTACTGGTGGCCGGGTATGAAGAGAGATGTAGCTGGTTTTGTTATGAGGTGTTCCACCTATCAGCAGGTGAAGGCAGAGCATCAGAGACCAGTTGGACTGTTACAGCAGTTACCCATCCCGAAGTGGAAATGGGATGATGTCGCGATGGATTTCGTGACTGGATTTTTGAGGTCACCTCGTGGCAATGATGTCGTGTGGGTTGTTTTGGGAAAACTCACGAAGGTAGCTCACTTCTTTCCGATCAAGGAGACCTTCGGTGTTGACGAGCTAGGAAGGATGTATATCCGAGAGATCATGCGTCTTCATGGGGTCCCTCGTTCTATCATTTCAGATAGGGACGCCCGCTTTACGTCTCGTTTCTGGCATAGTTTTCAGAGGGAACTGAGTACACAGGTGCTTCTGAGCACAGCATACCACCCTCAGACAGATGGCCAGTTAGAGCGTACGATACAGGTGCTTGAGGACATGCTGCAAGCATGCGTCCTAGACTTTGGGGGATATTGGGAGAATCATGTACCCTTAGATGAGTTTTCCAATAACAATAGTTTTCAGGCGACTACTGAGATGGCACTATACGAGGCTTTATATGGTAGGCCATGCCGATCACCTTTGTGCTGGTTAGAGGTAGGTGAGGTAGCTCTACTAGGACAACGTCTCATGCAGGAGACTTCTGAGCAGGTCCAGTTGATTCAGAAGCGGATGGATACCACACAGTCTCATCAGAAATCATATGCTAATCGCCGCAGAAGACCTTTGGAGTTCATGGTTGGGGATCAGGTTTTCTTGCGTGTTTCGCCGAGGCTGGGACACAAGCGGATTAGGAAACTGGGTAAACTTTCACCGAGGTATGTGGGGCCATTTGAGATTCTGGAGAGAGTCGGGCCGGTTGCCTATCGGCTGCAGTTACCATAGAGGTATCGGTCCATGCATGATGTCTTCCATTTATCTCAGTTGCACCACTATCATTCAGACCTGTCTCACATCTTTCAGCAAGATGAGGTTGAGCTTCAGATGGATGTTCCCTTTGAGGAGCATCTGATTCGTATCATTGACAGGAGCACGAAGGTTCTTCGAGGCCGGTTAGTTCCTCTCATACAGGTGTTATGGCAGCATGGCTGAGTACAAGATGAAACCTGGGAGTGGGAGACCGACGTACGTGCTCAATGGCCGGAGTTGTTCACGGCTATATCTCCACCACCCTTGGAAGGGAAATTCGAGGACGAATTGCTATAAGGGGGAAAGTTTATAAGAACCCGGTTCTTATTTTGAGTTATGGGGTTCTTCTTTTCTCTTTTCCTTAAGTGTTTTTTATAAAATATGGAAAATGGGGAAAATTCTTAAATTTTGGAAGTACACACTGTGTACTTTTTCAACACGCCGTGTACTTTTGGCCGTGTGGGATGAGTACGCAGGGCGTGTGGCCATGCCGGGGATGAAGGGTGTAGGAACCAAATACACGCCATGTATTGGTCCCTTACATGCCATGTAGTTAGTTGGCAGGTGAATAGTAAGGTGGTGGCCAGCTGTGCGATAGAACACGCTGTGTACTCATGAAGACACATCGTGTAGTCATGTCAGCAGGTGAACAGTGCTGCGCTGGCGGGAAGCCACCAGATGAACAGTTAAAAAATGGTAAGTAAACACTGTGTACTTGGAAGTACACGCCGTGTACTTTGTTTTTTTCGCTTAAAATGGGCAGTAGCCTCCCCTGTTCATAGGGAAGGCTTAGAATGGGAAGAGAGCTCGAGAGAGGACGGCCGAACCTTCGGAGATCCACCGGGCGCCTGTCTGGAATCCGATTCCGCTTCGGAAGATCTCTTTAGAACCGCACGGGTAATCCCTCTCTTCTCCTAGAGTGTTTCTTACCAATTATTTCCCTAACGGGAGTTATTTGAGGTTGAATTAAAGTTTTCTTACCTCAGATCTACGTCGTTCTTGGGTGTTTCTGGAACCGACGTTCGCGTATATCGTTCATTGGCGTATAAAGTAGGTGGCTTGGTGTTTAGTTTTCCAACTGTCATGTGTTTTGTGCGTTTTTGTGCCATGAACCCATGTTGGGGTTTTGTGTGGATGAGGCCGTTGATATATTAAACACCTAGAATTGATTAGGTATTTAATTGTGATATTAAAATGCTGGTTAGGATCGTTGCTTGGATATGGAACCACCCCGGAGGTGTGTTCCACTGTTTAGCCATTTGGCCAGGATACCCAAGGGTATTCCTTTAAGGTAGTAATTATAGAATTTTCTTAAGAGGAATTTCTTGTTTACTTCTTGGTTGCATGTTGGGCATGGCCCGGTTACCTGTTTAGCCTGAGGGTATTGTTGTGATTAGCCTGAGGGCACTGCACTATTTAGCCTGAGGGATTTAGTTATTTTTCCTGAGGGCAACCTTTCGCACCTGAGGGATTGACTTCGGTGCCTGAGGGCGACACTTCCTACGCCTAAGGGTAATTTCTGTTACGCCTGAGGGCTATACCTGCGGGTTGGATTCTGATTACCTGAGGGTGAGATTTTGGTTGTCTGAGGATGCTGACTGCTTACTTATAAATTCACTATGGTGTTTTTCTTAAATGATTAAATGAATACTAAAATGGAAATATAACTGGTAGTTAGTTACTTTTGAGTACTGCTTACTTTATTGCATTTTACTACTGCACATTTGTTGCATGCTTACACGTAGTTGGGCACGGGCCTTTGGTGGGTGCCTACTGAGATATATTTCTCACACCCTGTTTGGGTCATGCTTTTTGGCCCAAACAGATTACGTTTCTGCAGGTTTGGATAGGGGCAAGAGTCCCTATATAGGTACTTGACTGTTTCTGTGGAGTAGGAGGGCATGGGACCGAGCCTAGGCTCGCGATGCCGCTGCCAGCTGTTTTGCTCTATTTTGTTGTACTCTACTTTTAGTTGTACTGTATTGATGTATAACATGTTCTAGATTTTTTCTTAGAACTTGAGACATGTAGAATCATTATTTATATACAGTTGGTTATATCTACTGCAGTTCTTTATTTCAGTTGTGTATGGTTACCGATTCCGCTGTTTGTTGTATGTTTTATTTCATTCCGTTGTGCTACACTTTGACAAATGAGGGCATAGTTTCCCCACTATCAGACCTGGTCCCTCACTGCTAGTCGGCAGCCTCTGGAATTTGGGGAAATTTGCTTGAGGTCACGTGGCGAACCGGGTTCGGGGCACCTGTTGAGTGGCATTCGGAACCGGGACGTTACAACCCACCTCTAGTGGGAGGGATGGATTGGATTTTCTATATGAAATCCTACCATGCACCATCAGTCATGGGTTGATGACTCTATTAGAAACCCTACCCTACACCTTTGGGTATGGTTTGGGTTTTATAGAATATTCACGGCATTCCTACATGAATCCTAAGTTAGTAGAGTAAGGTGTCATAGTCTCCTATTGAGTTTATGACGACATGAACTGTGTGATTTTTTGTTCCTTGTATGTTATTTTTTTGGTGGGTGTGTTTAATGGGAATTATTACACCTATTTATATATATTAAAGGTACTTATTCTTGACCACAATAGAACTCGGTATCATTAAGGCTTTAGGGGGTTCCTACAAGGTCATTGGACTCACCCATACCCATGGACATGACATGGGATTTGATGTATGGGTAAATGTTCTTATTTTATCTCAAGAAAGATATATCACTTTGAGAAGGACATATGGTTCACTAATCTGGTCATGGAGGTTATGGATATGGTAGTAAAGTCTATGAGTTGGTTCAGAGGTTGGGGTATTTATTTTCTCATTATGGTTTAGCATGTACTAGATAGTGTGCGATGTTTTATTTTATATGTAATTCTTAGTTATTTTTTATATTCTGTAACTATTATGTTATATTTGTTTCATCATATATATTGTTTTAAATTTTTTTATCCTATACTATAGGGGCCCTTTTCTCTCCATGTTTTATCTCTATAGGTATTTTGGATGTCCTTTATATAGATGAGTTATGCTGAATTTTATATAGAATTTTATATAACCCTTAAGGTTTATTTTAGAGGGAATATTATTCTCACAACTATGTTAGTCCATCATTGTAAATTAAAATACACTAACATAAGGGGAGTCACACCTGAGGTCAAGTAGTGACCCTCACCTGAGCACCATTCAAGATATCCAAGGAAAGGGATTATAGAGTGGTATCAGAGCCAGGTTTTGATACTAATACCTGTAACTTGAAATTGTTTGAGGATCAAAATAGTATTTTTAGAGAAAAGAACCAGTGTATTTAATCCTAGTGTTTGGAGTTTCATAGTTGACGTGTTTTGGGAATTTGGAGGTGAAACATAAAGTGTTGTATATGTGTTTACAACCAAGTTTGGTGAGGATTTTTATTTGGAGGACTTCCATTTATTCTTGAGAGAAAGAAGCATTAAAGTATCCCAAGTGTTTGGGATAGAATCTGAGAGAAGTGGTCAAGTGGTTTGGCTACTGAAAATCATAGCAGTATGCCATTAATGGAATGAAGAGTGGTAGTGACTTTGTGGTTGTCCCTTTTATGGGGTCTGAAGGACCCTTACATAGTAGTTCTCATTGTGAAGGTTGGTTTTATTCTGTGAAGGTGACCCTTACATGGGTGGATGGGGATCCATTCTTAGCATTTATAGAAAGAACCTAGGTTCACATTGTGAAATATTTTGGAATAGGGGATATCCCCCTTTCTTGGAGGAAGTTTGGTGATGTGAACCCTTGTTCATGTCATGAACCCGTAATGAGGATATTTCAAAAAATGCTAATGGGGTTAAAAATTATAACCCCCTAGTTTTCCTCTTGAAGGGTTGTGTAAAGAGAGAGGAATATGATCCCCCCTATCAGTCTTCCTTACCCTAGATTCCATATGATTCTAGAGTGTTTTTCATGAATGTTATATTTAATATCTCCCCTTTTCTTCACCCTATTTTAATTCCTTTCTTATCATTGATTTATGTCATTTTCTATGGTTTATATGACTAATTTCTCTAGATAATGGAAAATTCATTGCTCTTATCTAGGATTTCATGTATATCTCATAGAGGGTGTCCGAGAGGGTGTAAAAAATATTCATTCTTTATTTGACATGAGGTATTTTGTTACATGGATTTGTATATTTTTTTTAGAAATTATAGGTTAAATTGGATGTTAAATTATAAATGTGATTTTTGGATTTTGTGTGGCCTAGGTTTGGGTGTGTGTTATGAGTGGACCAGACCTTGTTTCTTGATGTTTCAAAACCATATAGTCACCCAATATGGTTGTTGTCAGTTTTTTCAAGTATTAATTTTTGGTTTATATTGTATTATTTATAAATATGATGGTGTTTATTGATGTAATAGGTTCTCATAGACTTTATGGATGTTGGTATATGCATGGGATGGTTTTCTAGAATTTCAATAGAGGTATGGTACCTTAGCTTTACTAGGACTCTTGGTCTTTTGGTGATTTTATATTTACATGACTTCATTGTTATTATTTACTGTGTATTGTCATAAATTTTTTGATCTCTAATCATAAGGTAGGGATAATATCACATCTGTATAGTAGTCGACATGGACTGTATATCTTGTTAAATGGGTCAATTGAGGTACCTTGGTCAAATGGGTGTTAATGGACCTTTTTATGTGTTATTTGGATACATGAGTAGGATTATGGAGAGTAAGACGGATTTTCATTATAAAATGGGATTTAAAAGGGGTTTGATTGAAATGTTATTTTAATGAAAATTAGAAATTTGGAAAATGGGGTTTAAAATGTTATTTCAAAACAGAAATAGGTTTTATAAAGGATTTTTGAAATGATTCTTACAAAGTTCCTAGAGTGAATATGATTTTGTTTGATGGATTTTCTAATGGTTTTGAAAATGGGGTTTTGGATCATTTTTTCTTGGAAATATGTAAGTATTCATGTGATTTGGTTTTGGTCTATTTTTTGGGACCTGTAAAGGGTCTACATGAGTAGGGAGATGTGTTTGAGATGTAGGAATATATCTTAAGGAACCAATACCCGGGTGATGATTTGGTGAGTTGTGTAATGGGTTGTAGGCCTACATGTGTTTCATGTATTGTGATAGGCTATGGTTTCAAAGTGGGGTAGGTGTATTGAGGCATCTAATTTCCTTGAGTGATAAGGATTTTGTCTATGTATTATAATCTTTACTTGAGTAGGATTCGGTCGAGATAGTCAAACTTATTGGTGGTGGTCGAGCTTTGGTCAAGGACCACTCAGGAGAGTGATAAGTTTACATATGATATGATATTGTGGAACTTTCCATAATATGCTTAGGTTGAGGACTATCCTAACGTTAGGGTCATGGATTTATGTGAGATAATAATGATGGAACTCACTTGAGTGATAAGTGATGGGTCATGGATTATGGATGTATCACCATTCCCTACTCCTTAAATTAGTGGGTTGAGGTTTGGATATGCCTTACCTAGACTCTTCATTCTTAGGTCAGGACTTGGTGGATAATTTGTGTGTGACCATCATTTGGAATGAGGTATGGCTCTTGGTTTTGAAATGAAACCATATGATACACATTTTTATGTAGTTTGAGTATACAATCAGACACCCTATGATGAACCATCTAGTATTGGTTGGGTTGTGGTACATGGTGACTTTTTTCAGCATAAAGTTTAAGTAGGCAGGGCTAGGTTTCATAGAGGCCTAGTTATGAAATGATAACCTAACTTGTGTGATTGTATATTCATTATTCTTTTTTGTGTCTTATGGGTTAAAATGCACCAATTTATATGTATCACATTCACATAAACTCGATCATAGTAGTAATAAATATTGTTGAGGATTTGGGTGTTCCTCCTAGGAAATTGGACTCAACCCAAACCCACATACATGACATGGGTTTTGATGTATGTTGTTATAAATTCATATTCTATATCATGTCAAAGGTATATCTTATAGATAAATACATGGTTCAGTTAGCAGGTCATGGAGGCAATAGATATAGAAGGATAGTATGTGAGTTGGTATAGAGGCTGGGTATTTATTTTCCAGTTATGGTTCAGCTTGTACTATCCCTTGTTCCATTATTTTATTTTATATATCATTCTTGATTATTTTTTACCTATTAATTCTATTCTTTTATGTTTAATTAATTATATATATTATTTTATTACTTTTTATTTTTAGTTTTGGGGTCCGTTTGGATCCCTATTTTAGGTCTATAGGGTTTTAGTATGTCCATTATCTTGATGGGTCAATCTGAATTTTTGATAGATTTAAAATTGAACCGAATTATTTATTTTAGAGAACATATTCTCCCCATTGTTATGTTAGGCCTTTGTCTCGAGTTTATAGGCTATGAAATATCAGGGGGAATACTTAAGGTCATGTAGAGACCCCTTCCATGTCATCATTTGGTCAATCTAAGATAGGGCATTACAATAGAGTGGTAGAGCCTTGTTGGGATGGGGTAGTGTGGTTAGAGATGGATTTAGGTAATTGGGAATCAAGAGGTAGATCAAGTGCATGCATGGCCATCATGACATTGGTTGAAACCCAAGTGGACAAGGGATATTTAGTTTTAGGATTAGGCACTATAGGTTGAGAAAGGTTTGGAATGGATGGGGAATCCCATGTTGGACTGATGAAACTCAGGATGAGTCAGAGGGATTAACTAGGAGCCAGTGAGTTGTCCATGAATCATTATTTCAGCATTCTTATGGTATGATAGATTCACCTATAAGCAGTGTCGGTTGAGATGATGTCTCATCATAATCCATTATTAATTGAATTAACTTATAATATAAATGATATTTTCTCATGTAAATATTATAACATGTGATTAGATTGATATAAATATGAGGGTATTGTTTTCTTTTTGTTTTTGATAATTTATTTTGATTATTATTGTTTTTTAAAAATAGGGGGTGGTTTTTTAGATGGATGGTTTTTGGGAAAACCTAGTTTTAAATTGAAAACTTGTACAGTGACATGTGGTGTGTGTAAAATGGTTTTTAGGGAATATTTTATTTGAACTGGATCATGAATATTGGGATTTTTAAATGGTTTATAAATTTCATTATTTGAGAATATTTAAGAAAATAGGTTCTAAAACTTGATTACAAAATGTTTTTCTGAAATTAGATTTCAAATAATTTTTTAAATGGGATAGGTTTTCAGGAAAGTGAACGAATGGGTCAGGGTTCATGAAGATTTCTATTTTTTCTAAAAAAATCTTAGTCACTAAGGGTTTTTTGTTAATTCATGTGAGTCTCATGTGTGTAAAGGTTTTCAAAATTTATTTAAAAATAAGAAAACTATTCCTGTGTAAATTAGTCTACTTGGGTTTTTGGGTTTGATCAAGAGATACCCAGAGGATTGAATTGTGTGCCTAGATTATAAGACTTTTTTTGAACTTTAATGTGTGATTTATATCTATATTCATATTTTTTGGGTTGATGGGAAAATAAATTAATTCCAATATAGGCTGATTTTTCTTGGTTTTTTGGTTTTTTAGTAGATACCTTAGTGTTGGATTATTTATTCAATGGGTATGTTATGTATGTTTTGAGTGATCTATGTGTGGAGAGCTCATGGATGGATGTTAGATGTTTAAAACGAGTAGTCAATTATGTTTGGGTGTGACAACTATCCCCTACTAGTAGAATAGGTACCCCACATTATTAATATAGTTTTCAGGTCCTATCCCTCTAGGTACCAATAGTTGCTCTGCAGACACATATTTCTCCCCCCTAGGGCCCACCCATATCCCCACACAGGTCAATAAAATTAATTAATTTCCTCATATTATAGTATGTATTCTATTTAGTGTGATTTTTCCCCACTCAATCACACCCTACGAAACTTCCCAGAGGGTCACCCATCCTAACATTACTTTGGGACACACTCACTTAAATATGGATTTCAAATCAGGTAGGTTCCTAAAATTAATGTCTCGCCTTATTTAAAGGGGTGGTAAAATTTATTATTTTAACCCTTTAACTTTTTGGGGTGTTACATTCATTGATCCCCCTTCCCTTTAGAGCACAACATTCTAGTATAGATCATACAATTCATCGTAAGTAGTTCCACTATGCTTCTAGCTAGGAAACACTCAGATTCCACTTAAATAACTTGGCCCTAGTGATAGTATAGAAACCCCACCTTTGTAATATGTTCATTGGTTCTTATCCCTAGAGGAGCCACTAGTTTCCATGTATACACATGTTTTTACCATTAAGTCCCTCCCATGTTCCCGAATAGTTCAACATACTAATGACTATCAATATAGTTCAGCACATGTTCTTTTTATTGTGCTTTTTTCTTAACTCACACACACCCACAGAAGAATCCTAGGAGATCACCCATCCTAACACTACTCCATGCCAATATCTCCTAACTATAGAGTTATAATTAGTTAGTAACCTGAAAAATAAATTTTCACTTTATTGAAAAGGACATTAACATTTATTATTTTGACCCTTCTACTTTATAGAGTGATACATTGGGTGGATCTAGGGAAATCACCTCTGATGTACCTTTATTGATTTCATTTTTTGGAATACTTAGTGTTTGTTTTTGAAAGGTGGTTCCAATGGTGGGGAAAACCATTAGATAAAAATGGTCATTTGTATAATATTATTATGATGGGGGTACCATAAGACTTGGGATGAATTATATTAATGTTAGTGATTTGGTTTCTTATGATCAACGGGTGTAGTTGAGAACCTTATTGGGGTTCATTGATCATAATTTCATGTTTATAAATTAGGTTTCATCATAGTAGTCATCACTAGTTGCTACATGTGGAAACCATTACGACATGGACTATTGAATTTGGGTGTTTATTTGTCTATAGTGATGATAAAGATAATCCTTTAATGGGGAGCATCAAATCGGTCATGAATGCATCAACCAAAAACCATAAGGGTTTTGGGTGTAGTGAAACTATTCTGTAGATGACTAAAATAGTATCAGAGTGATAGAGAGGGGGTATACATGATTTGGGTATTCTTTTGATGTATCAATTATATTCCATGTATTGGAAAAGGTCTCAAGATAGTGGCAGTGTGATTCAAGGGTGAGTCAGATTGGGAGTACGTTAGTGCCTGAGGTGAAGTACAGTGGTGGATATGGTAATTTTTAAAAAATAACTGAGAATTAAACATAGTTTCTCATTTTAAATTTGGTGTTCATATTTTTATAATGTGTCGATGCCTCTTGGAATTAAGGCATTATGTTAAGTCAATGTGATGGTCCCGCATTGGGTGGGGCCATTCATTTTCATAAGAAATCAACTATATAAATACTGACTAGTTATTTGGTATAAAGTTGGATGTGCTAACTAGGAAACCATATTATAAGAATCATTTTAGATGTAATTAATTATGATCAATGATCAAACCTAGTTTTAAGAGGAAAGGTTTTTGAATCTAGGCTTAGTTTTTTGGAGTTTTTAAGTAAAAGTATCTTGCGCATTTAGAGATGAAACATAGAACTATAGGCATAAATTGATGATAGAGGTAGGTTAGTGTTCATATTAATAGTGCTTCCATGGTATCTCGACAAAGAAAAGTTTCATAGTTTTGGGTTTTTAATGACTATAATCATTATTGGTTTTGAATTCAAAATATAATTTTAACTTTTTAATTTATGCGAGTTTTTTTTGAGAGCAGGGAATCACATGTTGTTTCTAAACACATTAATGTCCCTAAAAAGTGTTTTAGATATGGTTTATGGCTTGGTTCATGTACTAAGTGTTTGGGATAGCATCCTTGAAGTGGTTTTGTGTTCAGGCAGTTGAAAAATGAAACATGTGTCTATTCATGATGAAATGAGTGATGGAAAAACTATAAATGACCTCTAAGTGGGTTTCAAAGGACCCTTACATAGGTTTTCATACCGTGAAGGGTGGTTTCACAACCTGATGGTGACCCTAATGTAGGTGGATATGTACCCTTATATAGAATTCATGGTGTGAACATAGGTTCACACTATGAAATCATTAGTAATAAGGGATGTCCCCCATTCCTAGAGGAGGGTTCAAGGCATGAACCCTTGTTCACACTTTAAACCATTATTAAGGATTTTTTATATGCCTGAATGGGTTATAGATTAATTCCACACCTAGGGTTTTTCTATCATAGGTTCATATGAATAGAGTGGATGAAAAACACCCCTAGTCCTTTCTTCCCCTTGGTTATGAGTGATTCTAGAGTGTTTCATATTTTTTATCTAAGGTAAGATATCCTCCTTTATTCCCTTTGTTCCTCCACCTTCCCTCTCATGGTTTTTTTCATTATCAAGGTTTTGTATGATCAATTTCATCAAATCATTGTGAAATTTTTGTGCATGGTGAGCCTTTCACATGTGACTCATAAAAGATTTAATGATAAAGAGTAAAGAAATCTTTCATTTTCTATTTTACATGAGGTAAGTTGTTCTAAATATTTATTTTTTTCCCTAGGAATTTAAGGTTAAATTATAAATTGAATCGATGATTTTTTTTTTGTATTTTGTGTGGAGTAGGTATGGGTATATGATGAGAGTGTAACATTCCACTTTTCTAGAGGTATTGGCATTTTAGGGTCTCCATGTGAGCTTGGCATTAGTTATTCCAAGTTTGTATTTTGGTTGTAATTATTTGGTTAATTAATTTTACGGTCTTTATTGATGAGATAGGTACTCATGGACTTTATGGAATACTATAAGGGATTTTTATGTATTTTATGAAATTTTTTTAAGGATTATTTAGAGGAATGGGTTGGATTACATTAAGAAAAAAGGATTCCCTTTTTAAAAAATCTTTTTAAATAGTGGATTGATTAAACCAGAATTTTAATGAAAAATAATTGATTCGTAAAATAGTTTTTGAAATGGAATTTTTAAAATGGAAATGGGTTTTCTAAAGGTTGTTTGATAAGATTTTCTCCAAGGACATATCATGAGTATGATAATGTGTGATTCCATTTTTAATGGTTTTGAAAATGATTTTTGGCTTAGTTTCTCTAAGAAAGCTGGAAGTGTGTCATGTGAGTTAGTTTTGGTCCGTTTGACCATGTATGGGTGAAACTCTATTTTCTAAAGAACATGTGCTTTATATGTTCACATTATTGGGATTTCCTTGTGTTATTATTGATTCATTATTATGTGTGTTGTGTGTGTATCCCTGTATAAAATATACTTGTGGTTTCAGAGTGAGGGATTGATCCAGATGGATGTGATGAGACCCATAGAGTTTTGAGATAAGTTTTAAAATGTATTCAATAAATGGTACTAAGTTTTGAGGAACTAGTTACCTTGTTATTATCTATGGGTTGTGTGATAGGATAAGAACCCTAAAAGTGTTTCACAAGTTTTTATACTCAACACACTTAGTGGGAGAGATGAATCCCAAGGATTGAAATTTCCATGAGTTAGAATTCTTGGGACTTAGTATTAGTACCATTACTCAAGTATGGTAGGTCATAGATAGTTATCCTTTCCAGGGGTGATTAGGCTTGGGTTGAGTACCTCTCATGAGAGGGTTGAGTCAATAAGTGTTATGAGATAGTGTACATTCCCTTAGTAGTCTTGGTTTGTGGACTACCTTGGGGTCTTGTTCATGGATTTATGGGAGACTTGAATGATATACCACCCTTAAATGATAAGGGTTGGATCAAGGATTATGGATATATGACCATGCCTTGTTCTTCAATGTTATGGGTTGAGGTTTGGATAATTCCTTACCAAGACTCTTTAGGTTTTGGTTGGTACTCATTGGATACTTCACCTATGAACACCCACTAGTGAGAGGGATAGATCAAGGTTTTGATATGAAACCATTCCTTTCATATATGAGTATGGGCTGAGGACTGAGTTAGACACCCAACCCTACACCTTCAAGTATGGGTTAGGTTATGGTATCTAGTGACTTATTTTCTGGATAGATTTTAAGAATGTAGGTTCATGTGTATTATTGTTTTGGTTATCACATGATGACCTTACTTTTTTGGTTTTATGTCAATTTTTAATTATTTTTTCCAATTAGTTTTATTTTAGTGGAAGGAATACACCAAATTTTATGTATTCCATGCACATCCACCTGATCACAACATCACTCAGCATCAGTGAGGCATTGGCAGTTTCTATTAATTAATTGTACTCACTCCATACTCATATACATGAAATGGAATCGAATCATTATAAAAGTAATTTTTATAGGGTGAGATTAAATATAAGAGTTTTTAGAAAACTATTTTACCATACTCATAAAAGATGAATTTAGAAGTAATATTAAAAAGTCATTTTCAAAATTGTGAAGTGAAATATTTTGAAAAAATTAACTTTTAAATTGTATCTTCTATAATGGATACTTGAAAAGTATATAAATATTTTTATATTAAATGTGAAGTTGAAGTTAAAACATACATTCATGAATGTAAATTATTTTGAATATTTTAAAATACCATTATTAGAAACTCCCATCATAAAAAGAGTTAATAAAATATAATTTTGAAAATATAAGAAATGAAATATAATGGCCATAAGAGATAAAAAATAACAATGTTTCAAAATATTAAAGGGGATAATGGTGAGAAGAAAAAAAATAAACATTGAATAGAAAATGTCTCTAAATAGGATGAAAATTATTCTTAAAAAAGAAATAATTTTTTAGAAAGAAATTCATCAATATAAATTACTTGAATTAAAAATGTTACTTTTCCTATATAGAGATGGAATTATAATATCATATTAGAATATAAGGGAACCATATTTAAAAACCATCTTCAAAAATTAACAATTACAACACATGAAAAGTAGTTGAGTGAAAAAAAACCCTTACATCTTAAGAAAAAATTTAATAACAATCCCTAGAAAGGGAGAGATTGATATTAAACTTCAACTACCGTGAATAAAAGATAAACTGTGATAGTATATATCCCATAGGTTTTATAAACATCATTTAAATGTAATTAGGTTTATAAAACAAAATGTTCCCAAATAAATGAAATTGAGATGAAACACCCTTACATCATTTATATCATTCGAATAGATAACACATGAAAGGAAAAAACATGAGATAGATTTTTAAATACCTTATATTTTATGCAAAATTATGATAAAATAAATACATATCCAGAATATACACTACAAAAGGGGGAGAATTGTTTAATATTCATCATATCACATTAAAGGAAAGTTGAGATGTAAATACTCATTCTATAATTCCCAGATTAAATTAAAGCACTTTAACCTCTTGTATAACAAAAAAAACTATCCTAATCACCTATTTCATAAAATTATTCATACATATAAACTTTTATAAACTTAATTTATAATTATTTATTACAAATATATTAGTTAGTTATATTTAATTTTCATCATCAAATGTTATTCGCTTCAATTGTTTGTTTAGTACAAGTTTCATAATAGTTCTGTTGATTCTTATTTATTTATTCAAATTTAATCATTTTGAGAAAAATATTGGAACTAAAATATATTTTTCATAATTATTTATAATCTTATAATTTCATTTCTTAAGAATTTTAGTTATGATTTATGATGAAAAAATGGGATATGATTCTGTTTTAGTAATTTCTCAGGGGCGGTATATTAATAATGGTTAAGATATTGACAGAAAATTTTCAATAAAAAAACCTTATTTTATTATTATTTTAAAATATCACTGGTATTTATGTTTCATTCTATACTAATTATTTAAATTTATAACATTGTTCATATAGGTTGTTTAACCAACCCAAATAAGAACATGCTATATTTTTTGGGTGAGTATGGTTAAGAAAGTGATTCTTTTAAAATAATATCATAATTAATGAATAATAATGATATTAGTCATATTTTATTTTTGTGGTGAATAAAATTATAATAGATTTGGATAAATAACAATAATACTAGAGTGAAAAATAAATATTTTACTTTCATGGAGTTGATAGTTCGCACATATACATGACTTGGGCTTTCGTTTTACATATGTCAGGTAGAAGATAAAGAGTGGTTTATAATTTAAGAATTTTAAAAATTGTATAAATATAATATTAATTCATTAAATACCTATTTTAATTTTAAATTAAAGGTAGTGATTAAAAATAAGAAACATTGTTCAAGGATACGGCAATTCCCACGTACGCACAATGACATTTTTTGTTTTTCTAAGTAAAAGGGAAAATGTGATTAATTATTATTCCATAATAATAATAAAATTTAAGTATATTAATAATTATGATTTCATTATAATATAATGAAATAATTAGATCTTAATGAGGTGCAATAAGAAAGAAAATAATTTAAATGGAAAAGAATTCACTATGAATTTTTACCTTACTTGTTGGAAGAAACCATTAAAAAAAATATTAATCCTTTAAAGTGTGGTCCTTTAAAAATAACAAAACCACTAGGATAAATATAAAAAGTGTTTTTATATATTTTTATAGAGTTACAATCAAACTAAAGGGCCTTGGTTTTGAGGATAATTGGGGTGTTGAAGTCTCCTTTTATAAGTGAAGGGGGTAAAAAATTTTGTAATAATATAAAAGGTAAATTCACTTTTCAAGGGTCAAATGGATCCAATAGTGAATAAAATTTTAGTGTGGGAAAGGATAATTTTATTAAATCCTATAGCATACAATTTAATATATTTTTTTAACATGACTTGAATAATAGCACACAAAACATGTAAAAATATTTTTTTAGAAAACGTATATTTTGAGGAAAAAAAATTTGTTCCTAATAAAACTATCAATATTATTAATATTAATAACACTAATTGGTTTATTAATAAGAAAATAAGATTTATGTGGCTTAAAAACATGAAAATACAGAGATTTTATTTATGGATAATTTCTTTAATGAATCACACAAAAAATAGATTTTATTAGAGTAAAATATTTTCTACTTTTCTAGAATGTTAAACATATGTTTTAAAAATTAAACATTATTTTTTGACTATTTATTTAAATTTATAAATATATATTTTCTATTTAAAATAGTTTTCCTATACCGTTAAAATATTAATGTATTATGACAACATTATAAAAGTGACAAAACTGGAAAAATAGATATTTTTCATTATTCACCCCAAAATCCAACCTTTTTTAAAAAAATCTCAATAATTCACCATAAGGTAATTTTGAAATTGTTAAAAATAAATTTCATTTCAATAAATTTATATTTTAGAATACATACACATAGTTTTAAAATTAAAATAAAGAAAAGTTACTTTTATTGAAAAATTATGTTTAAAACATTATGTATTCCTTATATAATTCAATGTTAATTTCTAATTTAAAAATTTTATATTATAGTAATTAAAATATTTATAAAATTTGTAAATTTAATCTTTTATCAAGGTGGTACTCCACATCAGGGATTTTTTGTAAGAACTCGGATCTTCGTTTCAGGTATGTTTTTTCTTTTTTGGTCGTTTTTGAGGAAAAGAGGAAAATCTGGAAATTTTCAAAGTACACGTCGTGTACTTTGATGCAGTGTCAGGCCGTATGCTGGCCATGTCCGGGCCACACACACGGTGTGTAGGGGCGATTTGGAGGCCGCTTAAAGTGGAGTACGGAAATTCCAAGTACATTCTGTGTACCCCAGAAGTACACGTCGTGTACTTTTTTTTCATTAATCAGACCGGGGTCACACCTAATTGACAGAAGTGTCTTCTTCTCAAGGTTCTTTGACTGGGAGCATCCCGTACAGCCGTGAACATCCTCTGAGCCCCCGAGCCTCCATCTGTTTTCCAAATCGACCGTCATCAATTGCGTTGGAACCGCAGTGGTGAGCTCTTCCTTTTTCTTGAGTTTCATTCCATGATTTCCCTCTTTATCAAGATATCATGGGTTGAACGTTTTGTTCCTTTTCGTAGATATACGCCATTATAAGGAGAATCAAGCCTATGGTCAAATTATATTGATCTCCTAGCATCAAGGTAGGTGTTTTGTGCCTTACCTTTCGAAGTCTTTGAGTTTTATGTGAAAATCCCACCAATACCCATTAACGGGGTATTACGTGTTTACCGTTTTTCCCCTGTTATTTTCCTACCTTGATTGTATGCTTGTGTAGAGGTAATTTGATCATTTTTTATGATAATTGTTGTGCTTGGATGTTTTGACATGACTTGTTCTTATTATGACCGTTGGATTTTGTTAGCCTTTGGTCGCTATACCTGTTTTCCATGCCTTGTGACCGTAGGATGGAATGATATTCTTGACATGCTTGTTGTTATGTAGAATGGTTATCCAAGTAGCTCTATAGGTGTACTTTGGCCTTATAGCATTATTATGCACTGACTGGCACGGGACTGTGAGAACCTTGTGTTATAGACTATAAGGGATAGACCGAGTGAGATTCCCAGAGAGTCTTGGATATTATAGACTACAGGAGGGTAGACCGAGTGAGCTTCCTCAGAGAGTCTTGGTTATTATAGACTACAGGGGATAGACCGAGTGAGCTTCCCAGAGAGCTTTGGATATTATAGACTACAGGAGGGTAGACCAAGTGAGCTTCCTCAGAGATTATTTACTTGTTTGAATTTCCTTAAACCATTCTAGGCTAGAGGAGGAATTGACCGAGCGAGCTTCCTCAGAGAGTCTGTGATAGACCTAAGACTATAGGAGGAATTGATCGAGTGAGCTTCCTCAGAGAGTTTCTAGACCTTGGGGCTATAAGAGGGTTAGACCACGTGATCTTCCTTAGAGAGTCCCTGACTACCCTAGACTATAAGGGGAATTTACCGACCAAGCTTCCCCAGAGAGTCTTATAATTTTGTATGACCAAACCAGAGAGGTTAGGCTAAGTGCACTGCCCAGAGGGTTGTTGGTACTTCTTGGATAGGACCGGAGGGGTTGTCTGCGAGTACTTCCCAGAGGGGTTCCTGTTGTGGTTAGCTTTTTTCTTCACTATTGTGTGATGTTTTGTGGATTGATTATTGTTGTATATCATCCTGTTTACTGCTTAATGATTACTACCTGTAGTTTACTGTTACTGTTTACTGCTTACTATACTATTACCTGCCATATGCTCACTGACTGTTAGGCACAGATCTTCGGGTGGTTTCCTACTGGGATTTAGTCTCACACCCTGTTTGGGCCATGATTTTGGGCCCAAACAGACTACGTTATTGCAGGTATAGACAAGGGAAAGCACCTTTCGACTTCTGGTACTTGATTGCTTTGGAGCAGGAGAGCATGAGACCAAGCTTGGGCTTGTGATGCTGAGGAGATGTTTATCTTTTATTTTGTACTTGTTTTGGTACTGTTTGTATTTCCAGCATTTTGTCCTGTTTGGATGTTTTCCTAGATATGTATCATGCATCATTTCATATATACATATGTTCTCTAGTGGTTATTATTTTAGTCTTCCGCTATTTACTTATGCATTGTTGTTGGATATTTATTGCTTCTGCTATTGCATGTTTTGTTTAGTTCCACTGCGTACTCTGCAAATGAGGGCATAGTTTCCCCACTATCACACCCAAGGTCCTCGCTTCTAGTCAGAAGCCTCTGGAGTTTGGGGAAATGCACTTGAGGCCATGTGACCAACCGGGTACGGGGAACCTCTGGGTGGATTCCGGAACCGGGACGTTACAAAGTGGTATCAGAGGAATTATTTTCTCTTGATTTACTATTTGGATCCTTTATCCAGGGATAGGATGGATTCGGTACTTGATAATAAGCTGTACTCGGGAGTAGCTTACCCTTGTACAGGGAAAATCCAATCTACCTCGTTTATTGCAGTTTTTCTGGTTTTGGGATTTTACAGTTGACATGATTTCACCTAGAGTGATTCACATGCCTTGTGTTGTTATTGTTTTTTCTATTGCGGTTCTATTTCTATCGCAACCCGATGAGATGAGGGTATTCCATCTCATGCATCATATAATCACTTGTTAGAAATCACATGCCATGCATTCTTGCCATGCCATCTAGGGTGCATTAGAGATTTCATGTTGTTGTGATAGAAATTGTGTAGATTATGAATGTTGTTGTGATAGATGCTTTGATAGAATCCCTACAGTTTGATAGAGGAATTTTTTGTATTGTGACTCACTTAAATGAATGCCAAATTTTGGTTCTTGAGGTGTTATGGGCCCTCATGAATCGGAACTTGGTGGATCATTGACTTGTTTCCCTTGTATATGATATGTAGGATATGCCAAGCTTTGATTCGCGGTGAGTATGGGCCCTCACAGATCCAAATTTGGCACCTTTATTCTTGTTTTTCAGTGTTTTCTAGGCTTCGGTGCAGTTTATGAGCTACTGCCCGAAAAAACCCAGAATACACGGCGTGTACTTGACTAGACGCCGTGTAGTTTTAAACCGTGTTACTGACTGTGTGAGCAGAAACACAGGGTGGTGAAAAAGTTTTTATAAATACACCATGTACAGTCTTTACACGTCGTGTGGTAGTGATCCGTGTACCCGGCCGTGTCACTAACAACACGGTTCGGGGAAGCTCGTGTAGTACATGTCGTGTTGGGTATGAACACACCGTGTAGTCTTGTTCAAGGTACCCGATCGTGTCACGAACAACATGGAATGGTGTTATCTCTCCTATACATTTCGTGTTTGTTCTAAACACGCTGTGTAAGGGTCATCCATATAGTTGGCCGTGTAACTAACAACACGGGTCGCTGAAACCTTGTCTAGTACACGTCGTGTCCTTAGTGAACACGTCGTACAGTCTAGGGTTAGCAGGACCATGTGAGTTAGCCGTGTAAAGAGACTCAAGCAGGGGAATGGAGATGAAGTACATGCCATGTGTGGGTACAACACGTCGTGTAGTTTGGGGTGTTACACGACCAAAGGTGGAAAAAGTACACGCCCATGTAAATGGCCTTAAGGATCATGTCATGTAGTTTTATACATGTCGTGTAGTCGTGTTTAGTGAAACTTGATTGTTTCTTCCTACTGTTCCCATTTTGTACTCTTGTGTTATCTGTCCTTGATAATCTTGACCTAAGGTGTGCTTTTGATCTTTCAGAGCTATGCCTCTGAGACGTCCTTCAGTTGTACGTCAGCTACCAGACAGTGATCAGACACCAGATATGGCCGATCTGGGACATCCTGTAGATCCTTCTACTGTGCCAGCCTTGGCACCAGCAGTTATACCCATTACAGGCACCGATGTGCAATTTAGGGAGGACTTCCTGAGGATGATGCAGACCTTTCAGGGAGCACCGCCTCCTGCCCCGTCGATGGCTGAGTTGACATGGGTTTTCTAGCAGCAGCATCCTCCTATTTTCTCAGGGTATGGAGGACCTCAGGCTGTAGAGTTGTGGTTAGAGGCCATGCTAATTATATTTGAGCACCTGGAGATACCTCCAGATAAAAGGGTGAATCTTGCAACTTATATGCTCTGAGACACTGCCAAGAGGTGGTGGGAGGTGATCTCACAGTCAGGGCGCCAGCAGAGTATGACTTGGGATGAGTTTCGGTGCATCTTCTATGATTACTTCTATCCTGAGACCTTGAGGGCCGACCGAGCCTGAGATTTTATGAGTCTCAATCAGGGTACTCTTTCTGTTATGGATTACTCGTCTCGCTTTACCGAGATGCAGCGTTTCACGCTGATTCCATCAGGTGATGAGTTATTCCTTGCTAGGAAGTCTGAGGACGGTCTCAGGCAAGATATATGTTCCCAGGTCAATATCTTTAGGTTGACTTCTATATCATCTATCGTCAACTAGGTGTTGATCACATAGTGTAATATGAGGGATTCTGGGGCAGTGAGCCAGGGCGGTTCGACATCCAGAGCCAGTGTTCCTCCTACTGATAGCAGGAAGTGCCGCAGGGAATCTGCTTGATGAGATCAGGGTAGGCGGAATGTATCTTCAGGCAGCCAGGTTGTATGATACTAGTGTGGTAGGAGCAGGCATACTGGGCCTCAGTTCCAGAGAGACCCGATGGAGTGCCGATCTTGCGTCAATATGGGCCATCTTCAGCGTTTTTGTCAGATATTCTCGCCTACAGCTGGCGGTAGGGGTTTTTCTATGACCCCGCGTTCAGGAGATGTATCCCCAGTTTCTCACCAGTCTAGGAACTGGAGTTCTTCCAGCCATTTGTGCCGAGGTGGAGGTCATGGCCGTAGTGGTTAGTCACCAGGTTACCAGCGACAGCAGAGTGGATCAGCTTAGAGTAGTCATCCAGGGGCACAGGGTCGCGGTACAGGCCAGACATTCACCGTGGAGCAAACCCATCAGGAGCAGGATCCCAGACCTTCTACAGTTTGAGGTAAAATCTTAGTAGCCTCAGTTTTATCTTCATCTCTTTTCGATACTGGTGCTTCGTATAGCTTTATCTCTGTTGCTATTATGAAGAGCCTTAGGCTCTGTATCTTTTCTTCTACTGACATGTTGACTCTTGATACACCATTGGGAATGAGGAAATCTAGCATACGTTAGTGCAGAGAGTTCCCTCTTGAGGTTGTAGGGTGTCACTTCTTATAGGACCTCTATGTCCTAGAGATGATAGGCTATGATTTCATTCTCGGTATGGACTGGTTAGTTCCCTTCCAGGCAGTCGTCGATTACTATCACCACAGGGTGAGTTTCATATCACCAGATGGAGGATATTTTCTCCATAGAGGTGAGTGGGATGTCTAGGTGGGTAGATCTAGACTAGAGCATCATGGGATAGGAGGAGTTACAGCCCAGATTTCCAGTATTTATCTGGATGACCAGGGGACTTCACAGTTAGACTTTCCTCCAGTGGTGGATCGTTTCAGGGATATCTTTCCATATGACTTTTCAGGTTTGCCTCCAGAGCGTGAGGTATACTTCTTGATTGATCTCATTCCAGGAGCGGCACCGGTGTCCATTCCTCCTTATATGATGGATACACCTGAGTTTCAGGAGCTCAAGAAGCAGTTGGAGGAGTTGTAGGCAAAGGGTTTCATTCGACCCAGTAATTCTCCTTGGGGTTCGCCTGTCCTGTTTGCAAATAAGGCAGACGGCACCCTTAGGCTTTGCATGGATTATCGGAATTTGAACCAGTTGACGGTCAAGAACCGATATCACTTGACGGGGATCAATGACCTCTTTGATCAGCTTCGAGGAGCCCGGGTGTTCTCAAAGATCGATTTGAGGTTCAGTTATCATCAGTTGAGCATTAGACCATCAGATATACCTATTACATCCTTTAGGAGTAGGTATGGTCTATACGAGTATACGATCATGCCATTCGGTCTCACGAATGCACCAACATCTTTTATGGCACTGATGAACTGAGTGTTCCATCCATACTTGGATTCCTTCGTACTGGTTTTCATGGATAACATCTTGGTGTACTCTCACACTCGACACGACCATGATACCCATCTTTAGATCGTTTTGAGTACACTGATAGAGAATCAGTTATATTCTAAGCTCTCGAAATGCCACTTTTAGATGGATCAGATTCACTTCTTGGGTCACATTATCTCAGAGACAGGAGTATCAGTGGACCCAGATAAAGTGAGAGCTGTAGTTTCCTGGGAGCAGCCGAAGAATTTCTTTGAGGTGCGGAGTTTCCTAGGGCTGGATGGATACTACAGGTGTTTCATACAGGACTTTTCACACCTTGTAGCACCGCTGATAGGTCTGACCAAGAAAGGGGCGAAGTTCTTATGGTCAGATTCTTGTGAGACAGCCTTTCAAGAGATGAAAGGGAGGCTGACGTCAGCACCAATACTAGTATTTCCAGAGCCGGGCAAGATCTATACTATTTACTACGATGCTTCAGGTATCGGGCCGGGAGCTATGCTTATGCAGGGAGATGGGGTCATTGCTTACGAGTATCGGCAGTTGAGGCCACACAAGAGGAACTACCCGACGCACAATCTGGAGTTGGCAGCTGTTGTTCATGCCTTACGTTGTTGGAGGCATTACCTTCTGGGAGAGCACTTTGTGGTTTTCACCGACCACAAGAGTCTCAAGTACATCTTCACTCAGCGTGATATGAATCTGAGACAGTGTAGGTGGGTCGAGTATCTTCAGTCCTTTGACTTTGAGCTTGCCTATACGTCGGGAAAGGGCAATGCAGTGGATAATGCATTAAGCAGGAGAACTCAGATTCAAGCAGTTCAGGAGGCCAGCAGTGAGTGGAAGCTTATGGCTCTGTTCTCTGAGATGCATTTGGAGGTGCACGACAAATAGGGGCAGACTTTTCTATCTTCTATAGTTTTTACCTCTACCCTTCTTGATCAGGTATGGATGAGGCAGCTATCAGACTCAGAAGGCCTAGTCCTGCGGGAGAGTGTGTTAGGAGAGGACCCTCTTCCTGGATGGATGGTGGGTGAGGATGAGATATTGCATTTCTAGGGACACGTATGGGTGCCAGTAGACATACGTGGGGAGTTGATGTGGGATTTCCATTCCTCAGTTTGGGTAGTTCATCCTAGCATCACAAAGATGTATCATGATCTACACCGCCAGTACTGGTGGCCAGGTATGAAGAGAGATGTTTTTGGTTTTGTCATGATATGTTCTACTTGTCAGCAGGTGAAAGCGGAGCATCAGCGACCAGTAGGGATTTTTCAGCAGTTACTCATCCCTGAGTGGAAGTGGAACGATGTCGCGATGGACTTCGTGACCGGGTTGCCGAGGTCACCCTAAGGGAGTGATGTTGTTTGGGTAGTCATCGACAGGCTTATGAAGGTTGCTCACTTCTTTATGATCAAGGATACCTTCAGTGTTGATGAGCTAGGGAGGTTGTACATCCGAGAGATTGTACGTCTGCATGGAGTTCCACTCTCCATTGTTTCAGACAGGGATGCGCGTTTTACTTCTCGGTTTTGGCAGGGGCTTCAGAAGGCTTTGGGTACACAGGTACTTTTGAGTACAGCATACCATCCCCAAACAGATGGCCAGTCTAAGCGTATGATCCAGGTGCTTGAGGATATGCTCCGAGCTTGCATTCTAGACTTTTTCGGTTCTTGGGAGAAGCATATTCCTCTTGTGGAGTTTGCCTATAACAATAGTTTTCAGGTGACCATTCAGATGGCACCTTACGAGGATTTTTATGGTAGGCCATACCGATCACCTTTGTGCTGGCTAGAGGTAGGAGAGGCAGATTTGCTGGGACCTCGTCTTGTTCAGGAGACCTCAGAGTATATAGAGTTGATTCGGAAGAGGATGGCTACAGAACAGTCTCGACAGAATTCTTATGTTGATCAGCGGAGACGACCTCCGGAGTTTGAGTTCGGGGATCAGGTTTTCCTGCATGTCGCACCGAGGTTGGGACACAAGAGGATTTAGAGACAGGGTAAGCTTTCACCACAGTACGTCGGGCTGTTTGAGGTGTTGGAGAGAGTTGGTTTGGTTGCCTATTAGTTTCAATTACCTCAGTGGTACCAGGCTATGCACGACGTCTTCCATATCTCTTAGCTCCAACGTTACTTTTCAGACCCGTCTCATGTCTTTCAACCTGAGGAGGTTGATCTCGAAGCGGATGCGTCGTTTGAGGAGCATCCTATCCGGATTTTCGATCATAGTACGAAGGTTCTCCATGGCCAGTCAATTCCTCTGGTATGGGTTCTATGGTAGCACGGGTGAGTACAGGATGAGACCTAGGAGAGGGAGGTCGATGTACGATCGTAGTGGCTGGAGCTGTTCGGGGTTTCTTCTTCTGCACCTCGCTAGGAAAATTTGGGGACAAATTTCTTTAAGGGGGGAAGTTTTTAAGAACCCGGATCTTCGTTTCAGGTATGTTTTTCCTTTTCTGGTCGTTTTTTGAGGAAAAGAGGAAAATATGGAAATTTTCAAAGTACACGTTGTGTACTTTTTAAGTACACGCCGTGTACTTCGATGCATCATCAGGCCGTGTGTTGGCCATGTCCGGGCCACACACGCGGTGTTTAGGGGCGATGTGGAGGCTGCTTAAAGTAGAGTATGGAAAGTCCAAGTACACACTGTGTACCCCAGAAGTACACGCCGTGTACTTTATTTTTTTCATTAATCGGACTGGGGTCGCACCTAATCGACAGAAGTGTCTTCTTCTCAAGGTTCTTTGACCGGGAGCATCCCATACGGCTGTGAACATCCTATGATCCCCCGAGCCTCCATCTGTTTTTCGAATCGACCACCATCGATTGAGTTAGAACCGCAGCGGTGAGCTCTTCCTTATTCTTGAGTTTCATTCCATGATTTTCCCTCTTTCTCAAGATATCGTGGGTTGAACGTTTTGTGCATTTTCATAGATCTACATTGTTCTAAGGATAATCAAGCCTCGTGGTCAAATTATATTGATCTCCTAGCATCAAGGTAGGTGTTTTGTGCCTTAACTTTCGAATTCTTTGAGTTTTATGTGCAAATTACACCAATACCCATTAACGGGGTATTGCGTGTTTACCGTTTTTCCCCTGTTGTTTTCCTGCCTTGCTTGTATGCTTGTGTAGAGGTAATTTGATCATGTTTGATGATAATTGTTGTGCTTGGATGTTTTTCCATGCCTTGTTTTTGTTATTATTGTTGGGTTTTGTTAGCCTTTGGCTGTTATACCTGTTTTCCATGCCTTGTGACCGTAGGATGGAATGATATTCTTGACATGCTTATTGTTCTTTAGAATGGTTAGCCATATAGCGACCCAACCTTTTCTTACATTACTATTACATCATTTTAAAGATAAACAACATAATAGTATTACACATGGAGGATACATAGGTTTAGTGTCTTGGGCAAATTAGGACTACACATAACAAGTACAACATCAAGCATAAAAAAAATTCATTTAATCTCTTCTTGTATAGCTTCTTAGTAGCACTTGTCCCCTCCTTAGTACATGTAGCCACCTGAGGATATACATCAAAAGGGGTGAGCTAAAAGCCCAGTAAGAGGATAGATAAGGACAATATAGCATGGGGTGAGCATAATCATAACATAGGAAAGAGATCTTGAACATGAGAGGGGCATAAACAATAAACTTGAAATGTGGCAAAGCATAAAAATGTAACATCATGTCTTAGTGGTTAACTACCACACATAATTGTGAACAAAGCTAGCATCATGTTCACGCATAATTTCACATTTACTCATGAGATTCATCACTTTACCCAATGCATTGGAGCGCTATATAATTCCGGGTGCACCCGTCACATTTAAACATTCATATTGCGCTATATAATTCCGGGCGCACCCGTCACATCATAACATTATCATTATCATGCTTGCCACATAGAACACATATCAAACATGTACATAAATAACCCATGGAAAGGAATGGGTTTCATCTCATAATAACACATTCATAAGCTTTGGGTTCCCAAAAGGAAGAGGGAACAACATACTTGATATAAGAGCCATCATCCTTGAGTGAGAGGCAAAATGTGAGATCTTGAAAGAAGAGTTCTTTTGGAAAACATTTTTATGGACATAAAAACCAGTGACAAACATGTATATCCCAGAAAAGTAAAGGAAATGATGAACAAAAGACCTTTGAGGAGTAACCATATCAAAAATGGAGTGAAAGAGAGAGAACCCGAAGGAAGAAAATTGGGTTCGAGATTTCCCCTTACCTTGTACTCGAATGCCTCCTTCTCTTTAATGTCCTGTATAATAACATTATATTCATTAATTATAAATTCCAGAACCTTTTATACATTAATAGGGTTCATTCTGGTTTTATTATTTCATATTAAGTTCCTTTGGATGACTTATAGAGTTTAAAAACATTGTTCGGGGATGTTCGTTTTTATGGTTTTCTTGAGCGGTCCACTTGTATTCTTAATTTTATGTTTGGGTAGATTATCGTTAAACATCCAGAACTGATATTACATGTAATTAACGATATTACATAAGCTTGGATGATTTTAGAGTGAGTTATATTAGATTCATGTGGCCGAATTATTAGATAATAATTAAATGAAAATTATTTGGGTTAATTTGAGCGGTTTTTGGATCACAACGAACTCATTTTAACATTTCACTTAGTAATATGGCCATATGTTATTTCCCGAACTTAAAATAGAACATAATACATATAACATATTCTGGTTCAACCATAAAAAATGGTTTCATGACCAGATTGAAGATATAAATGGAAGAAGAGAGCATGTTGTTTTTGAAGGTGATAAATTATCACCACATGAACAACGTTCTCTTTAATAAAATAAAAGGAAGAGGGAAAGGGTGTGGGGTGATATAATATACCATTAGAATCATAATATTACAGTATAAGTATAGTACTGGAGTTACAAAACAATTTGGATGAAGATAGGTAGGGAGAGATCAAGAGAGGAACTTGAACTTGAAAAGAAATTAAAGGAGAAGAGGGAGAGAAATCACCTTTTGGATCCTCCTCTTGAGAACCTCCTTAAGGGCCTAAGCTTGGTCTTTTGATGAGACCAGAAGCTCTTGGACGTGGGGGAGAGGCTAGGGAAGATGATTGGGCAGAGCTTAGACAATTCTTGAAGCTTGAGAGGTGTGGTTTGGCAAGAGGAGGGGGAGGCCTTATTTATACATGAGGTGGGAGGTGTTTTTGGAATAAATTATTAAATAAAATAATATATCATAAGTTAGACTTGTAATAGTAGTTTTTTGACATCCTAAATCATATATTAATATAATAAAATTCGTTTTAGGGTTTAAATCTTCTTTATAAGTCGAATTCATTAATTTATTAAAAAGGAAAGTGAAAGGAAGAGAAAAAGTCACTTTAAGAAATCACTTTTTGACTTTAAGCTTTGGAAAGTTCTTTTTAGGTTTGACAATTGGATCTATTGTATTTCAAGGAACAATTTATGAAATTTAATTTGTTTTGGCCGAAACTAAAGTTCTAGAATGTTTATGTCATCATTACATCATTAATGATGCAATTTAGTGTACACCGATTATGCGAAAAACTGTATTTTTTACTATTCACCCGAAAATTGAAGTATTTCAGAATAAACCCAAAAATTTACCCCTACCATTTTTCGACGTGTAGAATCCAAAAATAATGTCCAATTTAAAAAAATAATTTTATAAATATTATTAATTTAATATTTAATTAAAATCATAATTTACTTAAAAAAACAGTTTTTAAAATTAAAACTGATTTTGTAGTTCTTTTAAAAATTACTAAGGGTCTTATAATATTATCTAAAAACTATTAGACATTGATTCAATAGTTTATGAATATATTTCAGGAAAATAAATATCCTTTTAAATTAATTAATTAATTATAATTAATTATTTATGACTTATAAAATACCAAAAACGTTTACTAAGGTCAAATTGTCACTTTCTATGATGTCTAAATTTTATTTTAATATTCATAGGTAATTTTACTCTTAGTTACTATTCATAAGGGTCATATTACTATAGGTTACTATTCATAAGGGTAGGTTACTATTCACCAAAAATTGTTTTTGTTTCATTGGACTCCAAAAACCATCTTGAACACAACCGTGAATGTTGGATTTTTAAAATTCCAAACATAGGGGTGACAAAATTATGTTTAAAGGTCACTTATCACTTAGTAGTTCATTATTTTGTGTTTTTATAAAAGGAGGGAATTTTCTATTGAAAAACTTTGGGTCGTTACATTCTTCCCCCCTTAAGAAATTTCGCCCCCGAAATTTCACTTTACACAAACAGGTGAGGGTACTTCTCCTTCATTGCCTCTTCCGGTTCCCAAGTTGCTTCCTCAAACTTTTGGTTCCTCCACAATACTTTGACAATGCGGGTTGTCTTGTTGCGTAGAACCTTATCACTTCGGTCCAGAATTTTTACCGGCTGCTCCTCATATGAGAGATCATCTTCCAACTGTACCACCTCTGAGTTTAGTACATGTGAGGGGTCTGGAATGTACTTCCTCAGTAGTGATATGTGAAACACGTCATGAACTTGAGCCATATTCGGTGGAAGTTCCAGACGATAGGCCACAGCTCCTATACGATCAAGGATCTCAAAGGGGCCAATGTACCTTGGGCTTAGCTTCCCTTTCTTCCCAAATCGCATGACTCTCTTCCATGGAGATATTCGAAGGAAGACTTTATCTCCAACGTCAAACTCTAAGTCCCTTCGACGATTGTCAGCATAGCTCTTTTGCCGACTTTGAGCAGCTTTGATATGTTTCTGGATGACTTGAACCTTCTCTGTCATCTCTTGAACAAGATCGGGACCAAGTAGTTTTCGTTCTCCAACTTCATCCCAACAGGTTGGAGTTCTACATCGCTTCCCATAAAGAGCTTCATACGGAGCCATCTGAATACTCGAGTGGAAGCTATTGTTGTATGAGAACTCAACCAATGGAAGGTGCTGATCCCATCCACCTTTGAATTCAAGAGAGCATGATCTTAGCATATCTTCAAGTGTCTGAATAGTCCTTTCAGACTGGCCATCAGTTTGGGGGTGATAGGCCGTGCTGAAGTTTAATTCAGTACTCAAAGCATGTTGAAGGCTCCTCCAAAATTTAGAAGTGAACCTTGGATCACGGTCAGAGACAATCGAGAGTGTAACACCGTGCAACCTCACTACTTCCTTCACATATATCCTTGCAAGTTGTTCAAGTGAGAGGTCTTCCCGAATAGCGATAAAATGGGCAGTCTTGGTGAGTCGGTCAACCACAACCCATATCGCATTATTTCCTCTTGACGTTTTCGGGAGGCCCATGACAAAGTCCATAGTGACATTTTCCCATTTCCACATGGGTATGGGCAATGGCTGCATCATACCTTTGGACTTTTGCCGCTCAGCTTTAACTTGCTGACACACCAAGCACCTTGATATATATTCTGCAATCTCCTTCTTCATGTTATCCCACCAGAAATGTTCTCGGAGATCACGATACATCTTGGTACTTCCAGGATGAATAGAGAAAGTTGAGCTATGTGCATTATCCAATAGCTCCTTCTTTATTCCAGGTGATGAAGGTACACAAAGTCGCGTTCCAAACCGAATCACACCATTATCGTCGATATGGAACTCTTGCAGCTTTCCTTCCTTTACTGCATTCACCCTCTTTTGTATCTCCACATCATCCCTTTGTGCTTCCTTGATCTTCTGTTGGATGGATGGTTGCGCAATCATTTGGGCAAGGTAGGATGTATCCCCTGCCCTTACGATTCCCAAATCCATCCTTTGCATATCCAAGAAGATAGGGTCTTTCTCAATCCTCAACATGGATAGAGTAGCAGGTTCTTTCCTGCTTAGAGCATCAGCTACCTTGTTCGCCTTTCCAGGATGGTAGTGAATAGAGCAATCGTAATCCTTGATTAGCTCTAACCATCTCCTTTGACGCATGTTGAGCTCCTTTTGTGTGAATATATACTTTAGGCTCTTGTGGTCGGTGTATATGTCACACTTCTCACCATAAAGGTAGTGCCGCCAGATTTTCAAGGCAAAAAATCACGGCTGCAAGCTCTAGATCATGCGTCGGGTAGTTCTGTTCATGGATCTTCAACTGTCGTGAGGCGTAGGCTATCACATTATCATTTTGCATGAGTACACAACCCAAGCCTTTCTTTGAAGCATCACTGTATATCACAAAACTTTCTCCACTTTTTGGTAGTGTGAGTACAGGTGCAGTGATCAGCCTTCTCTTTAGCTCCTTGAAGCTTCCCTCACATTCTTCCGTCCATACATACTTTACCCCTTTCCTTGTTAACTTAGTTAGCGGGCTTGACAATCGTGAGAAGTTTCTCACAAAACGTCGGTAGTACCCAGCTAATCCAAGAAAACTACGGATTTCTGTGACACTAGAGGTCCTGGGCCATTCCTCAATCGCCTTTGTCTTTGAAGGGTCCACAGAAATTCCCTCGCTTGTGATCACATGTCCCAAGAACGTGACTTGATTCATCCAAAAGTCACACTTGCTGAACTTGGCGTACAACTTCTCCTTTCTCAATGTCGCCAACACAAGTCTTAGATGTTCTTCATGTTCCTCCTTGCTCTTGGAGTAGATGAGAATATCATCGATAAACACTACCACAAATTTGTCGAGGTAATGTCTAAAGACTCTATTCATCAAATCCATGAAGATTGCAGGGGCATTAGTAAGTCCGAAGGGCATCACCAAAAACTCATAGTGCCCATACCTTGTACGGAAGGCAGTCTTCTGAATATCTTCCTTCTTCACCTTTACTTGATGATATCCAGAACGAAGATCCACCTTTGAGAAGTATTGAGCTCCTCTTAACTGATCGAACAAGTCATCAATCCTTGGGAGAGGATACTTGTTCTTTATGGTGATCTTGTTGAGTTCCCGATAATCGATACACAGCCGCATGGTACCATCCTTCTTCTTCACAAAGAGCACTGGCGCACCCCAAGGTGATGCACTAGGGCGTATGAACCCTTTGTCCAGATGCTCTTGCAGCTGCTTCTTTAACTCCTCCAGTTCGATAGGAGCCATCCTATAGGGGCACTTCGAGATAGGAGTAGCTCCGGGTATGAGTTCAATTGAGAACTCTACCTCACGATCCGGGGGAATTCCGGGTAACTCTTCGGGAAATACATCGCCGTATTCCCTTACGATGGGCATTTCCTCAAGGTTGGAACTTTCCTTTGACTCAATCATTTGGGAGAGGTATGCTTCTTCATAGGGAATCATCACCCACACCATTGAAGGATTTCTCAAAGGAGATTCGTGATCTTCCTTGCATTTGTAGAGGAGCATGGAATGGTTCGGAATACGAAAATATATTTCCTTTTCCCGACAGTTGATATGTGCTCTATATAACGAGAGCCAATCCATTCCCATTATAGCGTCGAATTCCACCAAGGGAAGTATTACGAGATTTGCCGGAAGAATCTTCCCACATACGTCAACAGGAGAAGAATCAAACACTTGGGTTGCAATGATTGCACCACTTGGTGTTTTTACAGATATCTCTACTTCAAGGTTTCGGGGCTTCGATTCTATAGTTCTAGCAAACTTGCAAGATATAAAGGAATGCGTAGAACCAGAATCAAATAAGACTTTTTCCATTCTTGAGTGAATAGGAAGTGTACCTTGTACGACTTCATTATCATGTTCCACTTCCGCAGTAGTGATGGCATAAGCCTTCCCTTGTTCCTTTGGCTTTGGTGGTTGTTGGCGCTGATTACCCTCGAAAGCTCGAGGTTTAGTGCACTGGTTTGAATAGTGCCCTAGCTCCTTACAGTTGTAGCATTGAACCACGAGTGGTTCTCTCCTTTCATCGGCTACATTACCCTTCCTTTTCATGTCTCTTCGACACTCGTGAGCTAAGTGTCCATCTTTCCCACACTTGAAGCATTTCCCCGTCCCTTTGAGGCAGTTCCCACTGTGCAACTTCCCACATTTTTGGCAAGTGGGTTGTTGTGTTTTCTTCCCATCTTTATCACTAGATCCACCAGCTTGAAACTCCATCTTTCTTTTCTTATCACCGTAGCCATGGGACCATTCTCCAAACTCCATCTCCACTTTAAGAGCACACCGTACAACTTCTTCATAACTCCCAAAGTCTCGAATTGCAAGAGCTTTTCGAAGATGTGGTTTTAATCCACTAAAGAATCTATCAATTTTGCTATCATTGTTGATAACAAAACCCGAAGCATACCTTGCGAGCCTTGTGAAATTTGCTTCATAGATTGTGACAGATTCTCCTTCTTTTTGCTTGATCTCTATGAATTCTCTCTCCATCTTCGTGCGAAGAGTTCTTGGGAAGTACTTATTAAGAAACATTATCTTAAAGTCTTCCCATTCCATCTCTTCAATTTCCTCCCTTGGCTTGGTGTTCTTAATCAAAGCCCACCATTGATCGGCTTCTCCATCTAGACGGTAAACGGCTAGAGTCACCTTCTCCGTCTCGGAACAGTGAAGAACAGAAAAGATCTTCTCCATGGAGTTGACCCATTGTTCCACAACTAGTGGATCAGAAGATCCACAAAACGTCGGTGGTCGTTGCCGCATAAAACTTTCGATAGCTAGCTGCTCCCTCTTTGGTGAAGGAGGACGTTCCCCATTATTATGGTTATTATTCATAACCCGGGATAATTGGGTAAGCATCGCCATGAAGTTTTTAACTCCACCTCCAATATCATTGGGGATGTCATTCGGGCAATCGTTGCATTGGCCTTCACAAGAGTTGTTGGCCTGATTTCTCCTGGTTCCCACCATTTTCTAAAATAGAAAAGGTTAGAACAAAACATAAGTAAACAAGTCATGAATAACTTATCCTTTTAAACAATTATACCAAAAACATAACATATGGGATCCCTAGGTAAATATCCTTGTGTGCATATTTGTACTTAGTCTCATGCTAGAGGTTTTCTTTAGGGTTCACTAATCCTAATTCCCAAATTAACTAAACCTTTCCTCTGATACCAACTATAGCGACCCAACCTTTTCTTACATTACTATTACATCATTTTAAAGATAAACAACATAATAGTATTACACATGGAGGATACATAGGTTTAGTGTCTTGGGAAAATTAGGACTACACATAACAAGTACAACATCAAGCATAAAAAAAAATTCATTTAATCTCTTCTTGTATAGCTTCTTAGTAGCACTTGTCCCCTCCTTAGTACATGTAGCCACCTGAGGATATACATCAAAAGGGGTGAGCTAAAAGCCCAGTAAGAGGATAGATAAGGACAATATAGAATGGGGTGAGCATAATCATAACATAGGAAAGAGATCTTGAACATGAGAGGGGCATAAACAATAAACTTGAAATGTGGCAAAGCATAAAAATGTAACATCATGTCTTAGTGGTTAACTACCACACATAATTGTGAACAAAGCTAGCATCATGTTCACGCATAATTTCACATTTACTCATGAGATTCATCACTTTACCCAATGCATTGGAGCGCTATATAATTCCGGGTGCACCCGTCACATTTAAACATTCATATTGCGCTATATAATTCCGGGCGCACCCGTCACATCATAACATTATCATTATCATGCTTGCCACATAGAACACATATCAAACATGTACATAAATAACCCATGGAAAGGAATGGGTTTCATCTCATAATAACACATTCATAAGCTTTGGGTTCCCAAAAGGAAGAGGGAACAACATACTTGATATAAGAGCCATCATCCTTGAGTGAGAGGCAAAATGTGAGATCTTGAAAGAAGAGTTCTTTTGGAAAACATTTTTATGGACATAAAAACCAGTGACAAACATGTATATCCCAGAAAAGTAAAGGAAATGATGAACAAAAGACCTTTGAGGAGTAACCATATCAAAAATGGAGTGAAAGAGAGAGAACCCGAAGGAAGAAAATTGGGTTCGAGATTTCCCCTTACCTTGTACTCGAATGCCTCCTTCTCTTTAATGTCCTGTATAATAACATTATATTCATTAATTATAAATTCCAGAACCTTTTATACATTAATAGGGTTCATTCTGGTTTTATTATTTCATATTAAGTTCCTTTGGATGACTTATAGAGTTTAAAAACATTGTTCGGGGATGTTCGTTTTTATGGTTTTCTTGAGCGGTCCACTTGTATTCTTAATTTTATGTTTGGGTAGATTATCGTTAAACATCCAGAACTGATATTACATGTAATTAACGATATTACATAAGCTTGGATGATTTTAGAGTGAGTTATATTAGATTCATGTGGCCGAATTATTAGATAATAATTAAATGAAAATTATTTGGGTTAATTTGAGCGGTTTTTGGATCACAACGAACTCATTTTAACATTTCACTTAGTAATATGGCCATATGTTATTTCCCGAACTTAAAATAGAACATAATACATATAACATATTCTGGTTCAACCATAAAAAATGGTTTCATGACCAGATTGAAGATATAAATGGAAGAAGAGAGCATGTTGTTTTTGAAGGTGATAAATTATCACCACATGAACAACGTTCTCTTTAATAAAATAAAAGGAAGAGGGAAAGGGTGTGGGGTGATATAATATACCATTAGAATCATAATATTACAGTATAAGTATAGTACTGGAGTTACAAAACAATTTGGATGAAGATAGGTAGGGAGAGATCAAGAGAGGAACTTGAACTTGAAAAGAAATTAAAGGAGAAGAGGGAGAGAAATCACCTTTTGGATCCTCCTCTTGAGAACCTCCTTAAGGGCCTAAGCTTGGTCTTTTGATGAGACCAGAAGCTCTTGGACGTGGGGGAGAGGCTAGGGAAGATGATTGGGCAGAGCTTAGACAATGCTTGAAGCTTGAGAGGTGTGGTTTGGCAAGAGGAGGGGGAGGCCTTATTTATACATGAGGTGGGAGGTGTTTTTGGAATAAATTATTAAATAAAATAATATATCATAAGTTAGACTTGTAATAGTAGTTTTTTGACATCCTAAATCATATATTAATATAATAAAATTCGTTTTAGGGTTTAAATCTTCTTTATAAGTCGAATTCATTAATTTATTAAAAAGGAAAGTGAAAGGAAGAGAAAAAGTCACTTTAAGAAATCACTTTTTGACTTTAAGCTTTGGAAAGTTCTTTTTAGGTTTGACAATTGGATCTATTGTATTTCAAGGAACAATTTATGAAATTTAATTTGTTTTGGCCGAAACTAAAGTTCTAGAATGTTTATGTCATCATTACATCATTAATGATGCAATTTAGTGTACACCGATTATGCGAAAAACTGTATTTTTTACTATTCACCCGAAAATTGAAGTATTTCAGAATAAACCCAAAAATTTACCCCTACCATTTTTCGACGTGTAGAATCCAAAAATGATGTCCAATTTAAAAAAATAATTTTATAAATATTATTAATTTAATATTTAATTAAAATCATAATTTACTTAAAAAAACAGTTTTTAAAATTAAAACTGATTTTGTAGTTCTTTTAAAAATTACTAAGGGTCTTATAATATTATCTAAAAACTATTAGACATTGATTCAATAGTTTATGAATATATTTCAGGAAAATAAATATCCTTTTAAATTAATTAATTAATTATAATTAATTATTTATGACTTATAAAATAGCAAAAACGTTTACTAAGGTCAAATTGTCACTTTCTATGATGTCTAAATTTTATTTTAATATTCATAGGTAATTTTACTCTTAGTTACTATTCATAAGGGTCATATTACTATAGGTTACTATTCATAAGGGTAGGTTACTATTCACCAAAAATTGTTTTTGTTTCATTGGACTCCAAAAACCATCTTGAACACAACCGTGAATGTTGGATTTTTAAAATTCCAAACATAGGGGTGACAAAATTATGTTTAAAGGTCACTTATCACTTAGTAGTTCATTATTTTGTGTTTTTATAAAAGGAGGGAATTTTCTATTGAAAAACTTTGGGTCGTTACAATCCAAGTAGCTCTATAGGTGTACTTTGGCCTTATAGAATTATTATGAACTGACTGGCATGGGACTGTGAGAACCTGGTGCTATAGACTATAAGGGATAGACCGAGTGAGATTCCTAGAGAGTCTTGGATATTATAGACTACAGGAGGGTAGATTGAGTGAGCTTCCTCAGAGATTATTGGTTATTATAGACTATAGGGGATAGATCGAGTGATCTTCCCAGAGAGTCTTGGATATTATAGACTACAGGAGGGTAGACTGAGTGAGCTTCCTCAGAGAGTCTTTACTTGTTTGAATTTCCTTAAACCATTCCAGGATAGAGGAGGAATTTACCGAGTGAGCTTCCTCAGAGAGTCTGTGATAGATCTGAGACTATAGGAGGAATTGACCAAGTGATCTTCCTCAGAGAGTTTCTAGACCTTGGGGCTATAAGAGGGTTAGACTGCGTGATCTTCCTCAGAGAGTCCCTGACTACCCAAGACTATAATGGAAATTGACCGAGCGAGCTTCCCCAGAGAATCTTATAATTTCGTATGACCAAACCAGAGGGGTTAGGCTGAGTGCACTACCCATAGGTTTATTGGTACTTCTTGGATAGGACCAGAGGGTTTGGCTACGAGTACTTCCCAGAGGGGTTCCTATTGTGGTTAGATGTTTTCTTCACTACTGTGTGATGTTCTATGGATTGATTACTGTTGTATATCATCCTATTTACTGCTTACTTATTACTTTCTGCTTTTTACTGTTACTATTTACTGCTTACTGTACTATTACCTTCCATATGCTCACTGACTGTTAGGCACAGATCTCTGGGTGGTTGCCTACTGGGATTTAGTCTCACACCCTATTTGGGCCATGCTTTTGGGCTCAAATAGACTATATTGTTGCATATATAGACAAGGGAAAGTGTCTTTCGACTTCTGGTACTTGATTGCTTTGGAGCAGGAGAGTATGGGACCAAGCTTAGGCTTGCGATGCTGAGGAGATGTTTATCTTTTCTTTTGTACTTGTTTTGGTAATGTTTGTATTTACAGCATTGTGACCTGTTTGACTATTTTCCTAGATATGTATCATGCATAATTTCATATACAAATATGTGCTCTAGTGGTTATTTTTTTTATTCTTCTATTGTTTACTTGTGCATTGTTGTTGGATATTTATTGCTTCCGCTATTGCATGTTTTGTTTACTTCCACTGCATACTCTTCCAATGATGGAATAGTTTCCCCACTATCACACCCAAGGCCCTCGCTGCTAGTCAGTAGCCTCTGGCATTTGGGGAAATGCACTTGAGGCCATGTGACCAACTGGGTATGGGGCACCTATGGGTGGCTTCCAGAATCGGGACGTTACATTTTTCATTCCTTTTATTATTTGTTTATTCATATCTATGTTTTCAAGGGATTTATTTGCTTCAATGTTTGATGGGTTTTAGGATGCTTGAGGTTCCATAATAGTTACTTCAATGTTAGTAAATCTCAGTACTCTAGAATACCCAATTTGTGAATGAATTTTATTTTTAATTTTAGGGTCAATTTAAATTAACTTTTTTTACCAGATCTTATCATGCAACGATGATTCCAATTTTTCCCTATTTTTTTATTTAATAATAAAAACTAAGAAAATAATCACTTATAAATGAAGATAAAAATAATGAAATAAAATAATTTTACTAAATAATAGTGAAGATGGAAGAAGAGATAGAGAGAGAGAATGAAAAAAACAAGAAAAAAAGTATAACTGGGAAGATTGAAAGGGTGAGAAATAAAATGGAAAATGGATAAATTAAAGGAAAAATATTATCTTAAATCCCTGGAAATGGAACCAAAATTTAGCTGTGCTGTAAAGCACATAAAATTATATGATTATTTTTATTTGAGTTTCTCTAGTATAGAAGGAACTCTAAGTCATATATAAATGGAAGATTATACCATTAATTTTAAAATATTATTTTGATTATGAAAAATATAATGAGTGGTTTAGGAAATTGGGTTTTGAGTTTATGAGAAATTATTGAATTACCTAATTCATGTGTTCGAGTTAAAATACTTTGATATAAGTTTGATCACATTAGGTAATCCCCTTTATGGTAATCTATTGTTTCTTCAAGGTAAAGGTTTTAATATTTTAATCCATGATTTATATCACCTATAACCCAAATGGTATATGATTTCTAACTAGATTAACACCAATTATTTGATCAATTACATGATACTGATTATCAATGAGTATATAAAATTGATACAACTATGTTGATATAAGATATGAATCCATCAAGGAATTTAATAAATGATGTGATATGATGAACATATTTAAAACCCTTTTCAATTATTCTCATGAAATAAAAATCTATATTTATGAGTTATAATTTTAGATTTTATCTAATGACATAATTCATAATACTAATCCTAAAATAGAAAGGGCGAGAAAAGAGGAAAGAACTCTCAAATCATCACGCATTCTAGGTTATGAATTAAATGTTGAGGATTCACATTACTATATTATTTTCAAGATAAAACCATCATAACCATGATAAAAAAGAATAAATTTATGAAAAATATAATTGAAACATTAAATTATTATATCTCTCTAGAAATTATTATTAGAAAACAAATATTACATCGAGTGTCCTCTATCAGGTGATCACAAGGAGTTTAGAACTCCATGGAATGAGAAGGATGAAATTAATGATAATATGGACATCACAATAACTCCTCCCAAACTCTCTAGTTGTTAATCCTCTATAAATATGGTATGTTAGTAATTTTATTAAAAATTACATCCAAATTTACACAAAATAATTCAAGTGTATAAGGGAGTAGGTGACTATTCAAGGAATAATTTCTCCCTCCACTTGGTCGGGATAGTTGACTGACATAAAAACTTAGTTATGACTTAGATTTTAGTGTAGAGGTGAGAAATCAAGTAATATATCTAATAGAAGTAGATTCATCCCTATTATAGATCTAAATCCCATTATATGGCCAAAATATGGAAGTGTGGCCCAATCTACATTGCCCGTGTTTTATTATGATTGATATCTTTTGTTAGGCATCTTATGCTTAGGTCCACCATTTGGTATAGTTGAAAAATTATATCCCAATTTATTTTTCATCCTAAAAGAAAATAATTTCCCAATTTTGGTTAGTGCATATAATTTTATGTCAAATATACAAACATGTTTTCCAATTTGGTCAATGTTTAATTATAACTTTTAAATAAAATCAACAAATGAATTCAACATATATATTGAAAAAAAATATTAAACAATGGGATAATAAAACCCATAAAAATAATATCATAAGTATAAGGGTGATTATTTTTGACATCTTTTGTGTGATCATCTACTACCCATGTACCCTCTTAGACTTGGGCCACTACTCATATACCCTCTAGGGCTTTGGTTATTACCAAGTACCCTCTTTGAGATCATGATAAATAAAAAACCAACGATTTATTTAGAGGTTGATATAGGACCTCACCCATAAATCATCCATGCATATGTCTACCACTTGAAATCAGTCATTCATATTTCAAATAAAACATAATAAACCCATAAAAAAGAGATGGATTTTACAAAAAAATCCATATAATGTTTAATAATCCGTTTATATAAATAAGGTGGGTATTTTTATAAAAACATATCCCCAGTGTAACATAAGGATAATTAGGGATGTTTTCATAGAATAAAAATTCCATTTAATGATCATTATAACAATCCATTTGAAAAACAAGAAGAAATATCCCTTTTTTAATGCTTGAAATCCTCCTTAAATATGGTTTTATTAAATCAAAATACTTTGTGCTTCATAAAAAATTTAAAAAAAAATACCCTTTTGTTGGTCGGAGTGGTTTACTCAAGAGGGGGGGTGAATTGAGTACCAATTAAAATTTCTATATTTAAAAACAGTGTCTTAAAGACCCCCAAATAAAATAATAAATTAAACTGTAGTGAATTTATATTAATGTAGAGATTCTGTTAGGTTCTCAAGGGATTGATTAATTCCCAGTTAATCAACACAGGAGTGTGTGATTATCTTTTGAAACTAACTTACTAATCTACTCTTAACATAAACACTTGCTAATTTAATTATCAAAGTAACTTTAAAAACAGTATTGGTTTTAAAGTGATTAGCAGCGGAATAAAACTTTGAAATAGATGGCACAATAATGTAACCAAGAGGTTCAGTCTCAAGCCGAGACTTAGTCCTCTCAAAAGTTTATATAAAAATGATCCACACCCTGGATCGGGGTTCAACAGTTTACAACTGTCCAGGTCCAAGACCTCTACCACTGTTCTTCGTGGGAAACAGTACAACAGCAACCAGCTGTCCAGGTCACACACGACCTCTACCACAGTTCTTCGTGGGAAAGAAAGAATGAAAGAGTTTTGTAAGGATTTACAGATCCTTCAGTTTGAGTACAGGAGACAGTGTATGTGTTAGATATAGCAGATAACACACACTGCTCGAAATGAATGGTAATAAATCACAGAACAAGAGATGTAGAGTTTAGAGATGGTTCTGGTGATTTCAGTATAGCACTGGACTCCTTTGGATTCGATTAGACGTGAGTCTGAGTCCTCTTCTTGTTTCTGTTGAGAAACAGAGTGTCGTATGCTCCAGGTTCACAGGTGGTGAGAATGTAGTCGATGAAGTTCTTCTTGTAAGCACAGAACACTCCTCGAGTATGCTTGATTTTCTGTGAGCTTCTCTGTGTTCCTCTTGTGCTTGTGTCGCTTTTGGTATAATGGATGCACCGCACTTTTCTGGTTCACTTCTTGTTTTCTTTACACGTTCGCGTTCGCATCTCCTATGTTTCTGGTATGTAGTCTTCTCGTATTTATCTCCCATCAGGGGACAGAAAAGATTTCTTTTCAGCAGGTACGAGGTACGGGTTCCTGACATCCGACAACCTTTATCAGATATTTGACAAATCATTAAAATGCATGATATGACCGTTAGATAGATTAAATATAAGAAATAAAGAAATTCAAACAGTGAGTTGAGTGATCGGTAGGTAATCAGCATCGGTAGCTTGAACATCGGTAGCATGATGTCATTAGTTGCTTTGACTCTATCGGTGGCTCTATGCGTCGGTTGGTACATGCATCGGTAGCTCCATGCGTCGGTAGGTACATGCATCGGTAGCTCCATGCGTCGGTAGGTACATGCATCGGTAGCTCCATGCGTCGGTAGGTACATGCATCGGTAGCTCCATGCGTCGGTAGGTACATGCATCGGTAGCTCCATGCGTCGGTAGGTACATGCATCGGTAGCTCCATGCGTCGGTGGCTGCGAGTCTATCGGTAGCTTCGTCCATCGGTGACTTATTCCATCGGTAGCTATTTTTACTTACACCGGTAGCTCTACGTTTGTATCGGTAGCTGTATTTATAAGTACATCGGTAACTCTGTGTTAAGTCTATCGGTAGCTGTCTGTCGGTAGACTAAGTCTATCGGTAGACTGGTTACCGGTAGCTCTTTATCAGTAGCTATAGGCAGATTACTTATCTGTTTTAGGCAGAACACATCCGATTGTGTTTGAATCAATTTAGAACTTGTATGAACATGGATAAATGATGATTAACATATTCCAAAGACTATTTAAAAAAGATGTTATTGGATTGATCACAGATTGGAAAGAATTAAAGTATAGATCAACAATACTTAACAATATCATAGAGGATGAAGACATAATTGGGATTTTCAACACAAATAAATACATGATTGAGATTATCAAAACAGGTGAGGTCAACAATCTCCCCCTTTTTGATAATCACAATTTATGATATTGGCATTTAACATAGTGAACATATAATAGTAAAGAGTATAGTATTGAATTCAATTTTCTCAGAGAAAACAGCATCATAGATACTAGAAATAGTATGATATAGACATAAGTTATCAGAGGTAAAAAAAAAAGGTACTATATAGACATAAGGTATTAGAGATAAGAATGGAAACAAAACAAAGGATAATGTGTTTCCCCTTATGCCTTATTTTTCTCCATGGAAAATATTTCTCATTTTGTTCTCATTCTCGTATAAAAAGTTTCTCCCCCTCTCTTATTGTTCTCCCCCTTTGTGATAATCAAAAATGGGGAAAGCATATATATAGATACATATAGAGGAGAGAAATAAAACAAAGAGAAGTAAAAAGGGGTCTGTATTATAGTTAGTCAAAAAGTACAACAAATACAGATTACACAGGAATTCCTATCAAAAAGCTTGGCCACTGGTTCACTCCGCATCTGCAATGTGAGATTTTCCTTTAGGATCAGAAGGATGCTCGGGTGGTGAGGATTCAGGTGAAGGTTTGGGAATGCCAGAAAAGATTAAAGGAGGCTGGGCCACTGACACAGAGTCAGGCTTGTAGGTTGAAGATTTTTGGGTGATCATTGGTTTGAGGCTTTGAATGGCTTGAGCAGGAGTCAGCTGGACTGAGGGAGCAGCTGAGGCAGAAGCAGGCAAAGCAGGAGGGATGATGACTGGTCTAGCATCAACATGCAAGAAGGGCAGTAGCAGATTTCTGAAATCCATAATAATTCCTCCTCCTCTTTCCATAGCAGAGAGGAAATCATCTTTGTTCTCCATGAATTTCTCTAAGGCAGGAGTCAATTCTCTGAGCTTGCTCACTTGTTCTTTGAAGGCTTGAGTGACTGGAGGGAGCTTCATGTGTTCCAACATTAGCTTGAAGTGGTGTTCGAGTTGATGCTTGGTGAAGATCTTGGAGAAGTAGTAGTCCACTTTGCTTTTTATGGCTTCTTGAGAGGCAGAGGCTTCTCGCATAAAATCTTGAACTATCTTCATGATTTCTCTGGCAGAATCCCTTGTAGAAAGCACCACTCGGCTTAACTCTGATGAGTCCCCAGAGCCACTGGTAGGAATAGAACCAATCTCCTCCTTCAATATTGCTCGAACTAAGTTCATATCAACTGATGGTTTGGACGTGAGAGGGCCAAGAGAGAAAGAAACAGTTTCTTTAAAACTCTTTGACAAACCACTGATTAGGCTTTGAACTTGAGAGTCTTGTAATTGAACATGATCCTTCACTGAGGTTTTGAAACTTTCAAACACTGAGACAAACTGGCTAACTACACTCTTCACATAGGCTAGATCCTTGTCAGCTTGAGACTTGGAGCTCATATAGGAATCCAAAGCAACCACTGATGTCTTGAGAGCTTCCAGATCAGCTTCGATTCTTGAAGACTGAGTCTGGCATTCTTTCACTTCTTCCATAAGCTCAGACATAAAGGAAGATAAATTACAAGCCAGAGATAGCTCGAAGGATCTCTCTAGCACTTTCATTTCTTCATAAAATCTTTCCTTCATCTCAGCAACTGAAGCACTGAATGATTCTTTTATCTCATCCTTCATGGATTCAAGATCTGATTTGGAGACAAAATCACTTGAGACAACTGCAGCAGATCCCCTTGCTGAGGCCAAATTAACTACCGAAGTAGTCATTATTGAATTAATTGAGGATGCAAGAGAGGTTTCCATTAGCTTTACTTCTTCAACAAAACTGGATTTGAGGTCCTCTTTCAGCTTAGTCAAATCATGAAATCTGACCACATCGTCTGGCAACAACTCAGCAGCAAGATCATAATTGGTCTTTGGTCTATCCACAGACATCTCATTGTCAGAATCTGGATAATCTAATCCACAGACTATAAACCCTGGGTCTTCTACCCAGTCTCCAATCTCAACAGCTACTGTTACATTCCCAAGCACAGACCGATGCTCCCCCTCAATGGGTGCATTCTCATGTATCACAACTGCCTTTTCTGCTGGCCGTTCTTCATCAGAATCTTCTACCACAAGTTCTACAGGAGCAGCATTTAGAAGATCTTCTGATACAGGTACAGCTTCTTCTCTATCTCTTTCTTCTTCAGCAGCAGGTATAGCTGAGTTTCCAATTAAGGGACTCATACTTAACCTACCAGAAGCAGGCGATTCAACTGCATTCTCCTTTTCCTCTTCTTCTTGGTGAGGTACAGACTGGTCTTCCTCATAAGTAGGCAAAACTTCCTCTACTTTTCCTTTCCTAGAATAAACCAGTTCTACAACAGGACTTGGGGGCAAGTCTGGATCTCCTCCAACATCCATAGGAGTTTCTTCTTCTTCTTCTTCTGTCTCATCACTATAAGCAGGTTCCTCTTCATCAGGTCTTAGACTCGGATCTCTCATATCCTTTGGTCTTGAGGGATAATCCACAGGATTAAACCTATCATAGATTTTCTGATCATCACTGACCCATTCTCCCTTCCATGGGTTCCAGTTAATTTTCATATACTTGCAAACAGTCGAGGTGATGCAGAAATTGTTCTTGACTACAACTGTCTCATCCTGAGACTCAGCTATTTCTTTCACTTTTATCATCACTGAAATCAGCTTGGCAAAGAACAAGGCATTGGTCTTTGACTTTGGTCTAATCATGTCTTCCATTTGAAGCATCAACAATCTGCACAGATTGACTTTTACACCATGTCTTAGCAAATGAAGAAGATAGATATCTTGATATCTCAGATTTGCAAAATCTCCTCTCCTCGGTATCAACACATGCTGAACAAATTTGAAAAGAAGTCGATTCTCTCCATCCATTTCAGCAGCTACCACTTGTCTTTGATTTCCATTCCCAGTCAGCTCTTGTAAGGCGGTCTCATAATCAAAAATGTCACTACTAGGTGGCATTGCTCTTGACACATACCCAGAGACACCTTCATGTGGTACTTTTAAACATTCAGCCCACTCTGCTGAAGAAAAAGACATCTCTTTTCCATTTACAAAAGAGCTTACCCGATTCTCATTCTCAGACTTCTCAAAGGTTACAAACTCATAGAACTGCTTTACCAATTTCGGGTAGTATGGGCCATTGTTATTCGAGAAACAATCCACCCATTTCTGGTCTTCCAGAATCTCGATCACTAAGGATTTGCTAGGCAGTAGCCATTCCACGCACAGTTCCTTCTCGATTACTATATCTCTATTCTGCAAGTGAGGATTCACTGGTCGCCTTCCCGATCTAGTTTTGACTTCACTAACACTGGCTTTATGCTGTGTCTTCTGCTTCTTGGCATTTGGTTCTGCACTTTCATCTCTGACGATAGGAAGCTTGGTTTTTGCCATCGCGGGTTTAGGGTTCTTGGTCGATTTGGATGCTAAGGTTCGAAGGTGAGAGATTTTGAGCTCGGTGAGGTAAGAAGTGGCTTAGACTTAGTTTTATCATTTAGGAATTCCAAATAAACGATTAAAATAGAGTAATAAAATAAAATAAAATGATTCGTATTCTTGGCGGCAGACAGAAGCTTTAAACTTTGCATCGGTGTGAGTTAATCATCGGTGAGAAAAACAAATCGGTGAGTGTTATACATCGGTGAGAATTTCTACGTCGGTGAGAAACTTACATCGGTGGGAATTTTCACATCAGTGAGGATTTTCACATCGGTGAGAATTTCACATCAGTGAGGCTTTTCACATCGGTGAGAATTTCACATCAGTGAGGATTTTCACATCGGTGAGAATTTCACATCGGTGAGAATTTCACATCAGTGAGGCTTTTCACATCGGTGAGAATTTCACATCAGTGAGGATTTTCACATCGGTGAGAATTTCACATCAGTGAGGCTTTTCACATCGGTGAGAATTTCACATCAGTGAGGATTTTCACACCGGTTGTGATTAAACATTCCCAGTTCATGTCTTATGAAACTTAGCCTATCCGAACTTAAAGGTTTAGTGAAAATATCAGCCAATTGATGTTCAGTGCCAATAAATTCAAGAGAAATATCACCTTTTTGATAGTGATCTCTTAGGAAATGGTGTCTTACATCTATGTGTTTGGTTCTAGAGTGAGATACAGGATTCTTAGAGATGTTTATTGCACTGGTGTTATCACAGTTGATTGAAACATGTTTAAAAACGTATCCATAGTCCAAAAGAGTGTGTTTCATCCACAGAATTTGTGCACAGCAACTACCAGCAGCTATATATTCTGCTTCAGCAGTAGATAATGCAACCGAGTTCTGTTTCTTACTACACCAGGAAACTAAGGATTTTCCAAGCAAATGACATGTTCCTGATGTGCTTTTTCTATCTAGCTTACAACCAGCAAAGTCAGCATCTGAATAACTCATTAACTCAAAGGATTGTCCTTTTGGGTAAAACAAACCTAAGTTAACCGTGTGTTTGAGATATTTAAAAATTCTTTTAACAGCAAGCAAATGAGATTCTTTTGGGTTAGCTTGAAATCTAGCACACATACACACACTAAACATAATATCAGGTCGACTAGCAGTAAGATAAAGTAAACTACCAATCATACCTCTGTAATTTGTTTGATCAACTGGTTTCCCAGTTTCATCTGTGTCCAATTTACAGGTAGTACTCATAGGAGTTTCACTTTCCTTGATACTATCCAGACCAAAACGTTTTAAAAGATCCTTTGTATATTTACTTTGATTCAAAATAATACCATTTTCATTTTGAAATACTTGAAATCCAAGAAAGTACTTAAGCTCTCCCATTAAGCTCATTTCAAATTCATTTTGCATACTTTTTGAAAAATCAGTACATAAAGAGTGTTTAGAAGATCCAAAAATAATATCATCAACATATATTTGTACAACTAAAACATCTTTAGAAATTCTTTTAATGAAAAGAGTTGGATCAGCAATCCCTTTAGTAAAACCTTTTGAAATAAGGAAATTGCTAAGTCTATCATACCAAGCTCTTGGTGCTTGTTTTAAACCATATAAAGCTTTAGAAAGTTTAAAAACTTGATTTGGAAAATGGGGATTAGTAAATCCAGGTGGTTGTTCTACAAAAACATCTTCAATTATAAAACCATTTAGAAATGCACTTTTAACATCCATTTGATATAATTTGAAATCCAGATGTGCAGCATATGCAAGTAAGATCCTAATGGCTTCTAGTCTAGCTACCGGTGCAAAAGTTTCCTCATAGTCTATGCCTTCTTCTTGACTATATCCTTGTGCAACTAGTCTAGCTTTATTTCTAACTATATTTCCAGATTCATCTACTTTATTTCTAAACACCCATTTTGTGCCTATTGTCAAAGTGTCCTTGGGTCTGTCAACTAATTCCCAGACTTTGTTTCTTTCAAACTGATTTAATTCTTCTTGCATAGCCATTACCCAAAATTCATCATTGATAGCATCATTGATATTTTTAGGTTCTGACTGTGAAAGAAAGGCTTGATGTTCAACCTGGTTTCTTAGAGAAGCTCTAGTTTGTGTTCCTCTATCCAGATTACCAACAACAGCTTCTAAAGGATGATTCTTTAGAATCCTCGTTGATCTAGTAAAGGTTGGACTAGAAATTTCAGGTTCATCTATAGGTTCGGGTTCAACAGAAGCAGATTCTGGAGAAAGTCCAGAACTGGATACTTTTATAACAGGTTCTTTAGATTTATCATTAAGGTCCAGAATAGATAAGTCTTCTTCAAGATTTTCAAGAGAGGTTTTAGGCTCATGTGGATCAGTTTCATCAAATTTGATGTGAACAGATTCTTCCACACATTTGGTTTTCTTATTGAAAACTCTATAGGCTTTACTAGAGATAGAGTAACCTAGGAAAATTCCTTCGTCACTTTTGGAAGCAAACTTATCCAGATTATCTTTAGTATTCAGAATAAATACTTTGCAACCAAAAACTTTAAAGTAATTAACCTTAGGCTTTCTATTGTTCCACAATTCATAAGGGGTTTTCTTAAGAACAGGTCTAATCAAGACTCTATTAATAACATAACAAGCTGTATTTACAGCTTCAGCCCAAAAATAAATAGGCAGGTCATATTCATTGAGCATGGTTCTAGCAATTTCTTGAAGAGTTCGGTTTCTTCTTTCTACTACACCATTCTGTTGGGGTGTTCTAGGGGAAGAGAAGTTATGAGTATAGCCATTGTGTGAGCAATAAGATTCAAAATCTTGATTTTCAAACTCACGACCATGATCACTTCTCAGGGTCTTTATCTTGAGTCCACTAAGATTTTCTACAGACTTGGAGTATTTAGCAAAGTAAGAACAAGCTTCACTTTTGTGAGCTAGAAAATATACCCAAGTATATCTAGAAAAGTCATCTACAAGAACATAAACATAGTGCTTCCCATTTAAACTAGAAACTCTTGATGGTCCAAACAAATCCATGTGAACCAATTCAAGTGGTTGAGAAGTTGAAACTTCTTTCTTTGATTTAAAAGAAACTTTGTGTTGTTTTCCCTTTTGACAGGGGTTACACACTCTATCATTTGGGAATTCTAACTTAGGTAGGTCTCTAACTAGGTTTTTCCTAGAAAGTTTTCTAAGTGAGTGAATGTTGCAATGTCCTAATCTTCTGTGCCATAGCCAAGATTCTTTATGAAAAGCATTCAAACAATTAATATTCTGCTTAGCTAAAGAATTCAGATTAACAGCATAAACATTTTCATTTCTTAAGGCAGAAAATACCAAAACATTCTTAGAATCAAAAACTTTGCAAGAATCATTTTCAAATTTAACATGAAAACCATCATCACATAACTGAGAAATACTTAATAAATTGTATTTAAGGCCATCAACAAATAAAACTTTAGAAATCAAAATTGAATCAGTGTTACCAATCTGGCCTAGGCCGATGATTTTCCCTTTTGAGTTATCACCAAAGGTGACAAAGCCTCCATCAACTTTTATTAAACTCTTGAAACAAGAGAAGTCTCCTGACATATGTCTTGAACATCCACTGTCCAAATACCATGTCTCTTTACAGGAGCTCTTTAAGCAAGTTCCCTACAAAACAGATTTAGATGGGAGATGATTTTGGTACCCAGATCTTCTTGGGTCCAGACAGGTTAGCCAATAACACTTTAGGTACCCATATTTGTCTAATGGGTCTCATATAATTTGTAGAAATAACATCCTTTGAAAGATAAACCTTATTAGATTCATAACTATGAATATAGCTGGATGAGGCATAAGAAGTTCCAGAATTAACTATCTTCTGTCCAGATTTAGGAATGAATCTAGTTTTGGCAACTTTCCTTTGTCCAGGTTGGTATCCTATACCAGTAGTGTATCTAGGTGCAACTTGCTTTCCTAGCATTTGTGTTAGAGTATTTTTACCATTGGTGAACTTCTCTAAATCTTTCTTGAGTTGCTCATTAGACAATTGCAGTTCAGTATTCTCTTTAAGCAGCTGAGCATTCTTTTCTACTTCTATATCCAGATCAGATTTATGCTTAACATTTAAAGCATACTGTTTCTTTAGACCTTTATATTTATCTTTAAGCTCATTACATGTTTCTTCTAGCATGTCACAGTATTCAAACAATTCAGATTTTGACATGTTTTCTGAGTCAGAATCTTCTCCAGAATAATATGACTTTGAAGCAGGAGTTTCAGCAGTTACCTCAGAAGTGTTTGCCATAAAGCACATGTTGGCTCGATTCCTTTCAGAGTCTGAAGATTCAGCTTCACTTGTGCTGTCTTCTGAAGCACTCCAAGTAGCCTTCATAGCTTTCTTAAACTTATTGTCCTTATATTCATATTTCTTTTTATATTTCATCTTTGGACAGTCGGCTTTAATGTGTCCTTTTCTCTTGCACTCATAGCAGACAACATCATCTGACTTGTCATTCTTCTTCCAGTCCCTTTTCCATTTGCCTTGGTGATCATACTTACCCTTATAATTTGTTTTTCTGAAGAACTTCTTTTTCCTATAAAATTTCTTAAATCTTCTGGAAATGTGAGCCATCTCAGCATCACTGTCAGAATCACTTCCACTTTCTTCACAGCTTGAACTTTCAACTACAGCTTGAAGCTTTTCCTTGTCCTTATTCTTTGAGGTTGAGGATTTGAAAGCAACAGACTTTCTTTCAGGTTCATTGTCTTCCTCTTTGTTCACTTTAAGCTCTTCTTCATACATCATCAGCTTGCCAATTAGTTCCTTGACAGGTAGAGCTGCTATGTCACAGGATTCTCTGATTGAGACAGATGTGCCTCTCCATCTATCAGGTAGACATCTCAGAATTCTCATAATTTGTTCCTTCGATGAGACATCCTTTCCCAGTGAGATCATTGTATTGACAATTTCGTTGAACCTGAGATACATGTCAGAAATGGGTTCGTCAGGCTTCATTTTAAAATTATCATACTTGATAGTATAGGTGTTCAATCTCATTTCTTTAACATTATTTGTTCCTTCATGAGAAACAGCTAAGGTATCCCAAATTTCATATGCAGTTTTACATGCAGAAATTCTATTAAACTCTTCATCTCCTAGAGCACAGTATAAGGCATTCATAGCTTTACAGTTGTTATTGTAGGCAGTCTTTGTAGGTTCATCCCAAGTAGATCTAGCTGTAGTAGGAATTTTGTATTCTGATTCAATAGCAGTCCAAATATCAAAACCTATGCTTTCTAGATGGATTTTCATTTTCAGTTTCCACTGAGCATAATTAGTTCCATTGAAGAAAGGTGGCCGGTTAGTAGCAGCACCCTCAAGTCTATTGTCCATGATGAGAAAATTTTAAAGAGATAAAAATTTAGAAATAACAGAAATTTTAAGAACTTTAAAATACAACTAAAATCACAGTTCAAAAGCAGAGTACTTTTAGAAAGTATTTTCACCCTTTGATACCAAGTGTTGGTCGGAGTGGTTTACTCAAGAGGGGGGGTGAATTGAGTACCAATTAAAATTTCTATATTTAAAAACAGTGTCTTAAAGACCCCCAAATAAAATAATAAATTAAACTGTAGTGAATTTATATTAATGTAGAGATTCTGTTAGGTTCTCAAGGGATTGATTAATTCCCAGTTAATCAACACAGGAGTGTGTGATTATCTTTTGAAACTAACTTACTAATCTACTCTTAACATAAACACTTGCTAATTTAATTATCAAAGTAACTTTAAAAACAGTATTGGTTTTAAAGTGATTAGCAGCGGAATAAAACTTTGAAATAGATGGCACAATAATGTAACCAAGAGGTTCAGTCTCAAGCCGAGACTTAGTCCTCTCAAAAGTTTATATAAAAATGATCCACACCCTGGATCGGGGTTCAACAGTTTACAACTGTCCAGGTCCAAGACCTCTACCACTGTTCTTCGTGGGAAACAGTACAACAGCAACCAGCTGTCCAGGTCACACACGACCTCTACCACAGTTCTTCGTGGGAAAGAAAGAATGAAAGAGTTTTGTAAGGATTTACAGATCCTTCAGTTTGAGTACAGGAGACAGTGTATGTGTTAGATATAGCAGATAACACACACTGCTCGAAATGAATGGTAATAAATCACAGAACAAGAGATGTAGAGTTTAGAGATGGTTCTGGTGATTTCAGTATAGCACTGGACTCCTTTGGATTCGATTAGACGTGAGTCTGAGTCCTCTTCTTGTTTCTGTTGAGAAACAGAGTGTCGTATGCTCCAGGTTCACAGGTGGTGAGAATGTAGTCGATGAAGTTCTTCTTGTAAGCACAGAACACTCCTCGAGTATGCTTGATTTTCTGTGAGCTTCTCTGTGTTCCTCTTGTGCTTGTGTCGCTTTTGGTATAATGGATGCACCGCACTTTTCTGGTTCACTTCTTGTTTTCTTTACACGTTCGCGTTCGCATCTCCTATGTTTCTGGTATGTAGTCTTCTCGTATTTATCTCCCATCAGGGGACAGAAAAGATTTCTTTTCAGCAGGTACGAGGTACGGGTTCCTGACATCCGACAACCTTTATCAGATATTTGACAAATCATTAAAATGCATGATATGACCGTTAGATAGATTAAATATAAGAAATAAAGAAATTCAAACAGTGAGTTGAGTGATCGGTAGGTAATCAGCATCGGTAGCTTGAACATCGGTAGCATGATGTCATTAGTTGCTTTGACTCTATCGGTGGCTCTATGCGTCGGTTGGTACATGCATCGGTAGCTCCATGCGTCGGTAGGTACATGCATCGGTAGCTCCATGCGTCGGTAGGTACATGCATCGGTAGCTCCATGCGTCGGTAGGTACATGCATCGGTAGCTCCATGCGTCGGTAGGTACATGCATCGGTAGCTCCATGCGTCGGTAGGTACATGCATCGGTATCTCCATGCGTCGGTGGCTGCGAGTCTATCGGTAGCTTCGTCCATCGGTGACTTATTCCATCGGTAGCTATTTTTACTTACACCGGTAGCTCTACGTTTGTATCGGTAGCTGTATTTATAAGTACATCGGTAACTCTGTGTTAAGTCTATCGGTAGCTGTCTGTCGGTAGACTAAGTCTATCGGTAGACTGGTTACCGGTAGCTCTTTATCAGTAGCTATAGGCAGATTACTTATCTGTTTTAGGCAGAACACATCCGATTGTGTTTGAATCAATTTAGAACTTGTATGAACATGGATAAATGATGATTAACATATTCCAAAGACTATTTAAAAAAGATGTTATTGGATTGATCACAGATTGGAAAGAATTAAAGTATAGATCAACAATACTTAACAATATCATAGAGGATGAAGACATAATTGGGATTTTCAACACAAATAAATACATGATTGAGATTATCAAAACAGGTGAGGTCAACACCTTTAAAACCAAACAGTTTTTTCAAAAAATAAATATTTTGAAATAATTATTATTTAAAAAATATTCTTAGATAAGAAATTAGAACACTAAAGATCTCTTTTTTAAAAATAGTATCCTATCGAATCCATTTTTAAAAATCAGTAATTACTTTTTAAAATAAAAATTTAAATTTTGAATAATATAATTATGCTTACTCATATTTTAAAAAAAATTAAGAACCAAATTATTTTTTAAAATAATTTTTAAATATGGGTAGTATATATTATAAATGATAAAGATCATAATGGTTAAAGAAACTGTAAAAGAATTATGAGAAAAAAAATTACCATGGCTGTAAAAGACAATATCATCGGTCAAATTCAAAATACATTTTAAAAATTTTGAAGTGAACACTTTTGAGAAATTTTACTTTTAAAAAGAATCTTTAATAATGGATCCTTGGAATTGATATAATGGTTTTCTGGTGGAAATGGGTATTGGATAATAAGACATTCAACTTTGAAAGGAAAAACCTTTTTAATATTTTCAAATCCCATTGTTGAATACCCACATAAAAACAAGGGTTAATAAAACATCCCTTTGAAAAGAATAAAAGAGAAATATTTAGGTCACATGAGATAAAAAATAATTAGGATTTTAAAAATAAAGGGGAACATTGGAAGGAAGAGAAAATTTGGACATGGAAAGGAAATTTTCATTAAAGAGGATGGGAATTAATATTAACAATTATATAATTTTTTAGAAATAAATTCATCAAGTTAAAATATTTGAATTAAACATTTCACTTAAAAAAATATAGAATTCATTATAGTATCATCATATAATAGGAGAAATCCATATTTTAAAACTATAGTCAAAGAGGAATCATAAGGACTAAAGAAAAGAAGTTGAGCCGAGAAAAAACCCCTTTATAGCATATAAAACATTTTAATAGAAACCCCTTCAAAGAGAGATCTTGAAATAGAACATAATTTATATTGAATAAAAGATAATTTGTGTTTTTAAATATAAAATAGGTATTATACACACCATTTAAATAAAATTATCTTCATAAATCAATACATGTTTCAAAGAAATGAAAGAGATGAAACACCCTTACCTTTAATCTAAAATATTTGAACGTGCTCTAACCTCATTAATAAAGAAAATAACTATATGAATCACATATTTAATAAACTTAATCATAACTATAGAATTTTATTAACTTAATTTAGAACCGTTTTTTTCAAATATATTAGTTATTTATATTTTATTTTCACCATCGGATGTTATTTTCTCCGATTGTTAGTTAAGTACGAGTTTCATAATGGCGGGGTAGAATCGTGTTTATAGATTTAAAGTTCATTATCATGGGATCATTATAGGTACTTTAATAGTTTTTTAGGATTATTTTTTTTTATTTCATTGCATATGTATTTTAATTATGATTCATAACAACAAAATTGGTGGTGACATGTTTTGATAATTTTTAACGAACAAAGGGGTGGGAAAATAATAATAATTTAAATATTAATATAATGTTTTCATAAATATAAAACAAAAAATATTTTCTTTTTAATGTATAATAACACAAGTGGTTAATTTACTGTACTCATCCATGATATAAATTTATATCATTTTTTAAGTAGGTTTTCAAATAGACCCAAATAGGAACAGTCTATAATCTATGGGTGAGTATGGTAATGAAAGTGATTCTTTTAGAATAATATCATTATTAAAGAAGAATAATAATATTTTTCATATATTTTAAATGCGTTCAATAATATTTTAAGATAGTTTTTTAAATAAAAAAAACACTACATGAAAGATTAAATGTGTCGCTTTTCTGAAGGTGGAAGCCTGATGTACGCACAGACGATGCATTCATTTACATAGAATGTGAGGAAGATAAGGAATGGTTAATAATTTTATAATTATTTTAATTTTGTAAATATCACGTTTATTCATTAAAATTTCCCTTGTAACCATCCATGTATGAAAGTTATGAAAAAGGGACCATGTTACTTACGGTTGTGGTAGTCCACACCTAACATAAGCAACATTTTAATGTTTTAAATGGTTGGGAGGAAGGTATAAAATGGTAATCCCATAAAAATAATATCATTTTAGTATAATTATAATAATTATGTAATTGTTTAAACATGTTTATATTATATTTGTAGGGGGTATAATAAATTATAAAGTAAAAGGAATGAAAAGGGAGTAGTTGAGAATTTTACCTTGCCACTTGAAAGGGATCCTTTACAAATTGGGTTAAGGATTTTAGATGTTATAATTTGATAATATCATAACCTATATAAAGTTTATATGTGTTTTTTGGAGTTATTTTATTGTATTTTTGGTCTAATATAAGTGTCGATGGGGTGTTTGGATAAGTGGGGTTTTGATGTAACCTTTTATAAGGGAGAGGAGTGACATTTCTGTTATAATATGAAATAAAATATCACTATTGAAAGGTAAAATGGATCCAATAATGGAAAATAATGGAGCTGGGGAATAGGTAAGGTTGATAAAGCCTAAAAAACATTATCACTCATTTTTATAACATGTTTCATGGTTTTTACTCTAATTTGTTTTCCTTTTACCATGTTTTGTTTTACTAGGGAAACCGATTTTTGCTTAAGTAATTTACAATTAATTCCTAAAAATAGAATGGAAAATTTTATGAAATTCTTGCATGATGATTCCAAATATTAAATTTAATTTTTGAAATAAAATATATAAGGGTGATTAAAAATAATTTTTAATATCTGCACACATAATGCATTAATTTTTTTAATAAAAAGTGTATATTTATGCTTAAAAATGTGATTATGATTAAATTATCTATGAAAAACATTGGGTGGTTTAGGCCAATTAGTTTGTGTAATTTCTTATGTAAGTTGTTAGCCATTATCCTCAATAAAAGACTATATGTTCATATTCCTCTCTGGGTTTCAAAAGAGAAAAATTGTTTCATTAAAGGGAGAGGCATTCAGGGAGCTATCGAGTTAGCACAAGAAATGATTGGGGATCTTGATATGAAAGTGATTGTCTCTAATTTGATGATAATTATTGATATGGAAAATACTTATGATCGAATGGATTGGTCTTTCATTATTAAAGTGCTCATAAAGTGAGGTTACTTAGAATGGTTTTTTGATCTTTTCTTTGGGTGTTTTTTCTCTCAATGGTTTTCTATTACTATTTTGGAAAAAATATTTGGTTTTTTCAATATTCAAGAGGGTTGAGACAAGGTGATCCTACTTCTCTGAGCCTTTTTTCTTATCTTGGTATTTTCTTAGTAATAATCTCAATAAGAGTTTTGAGGAAATGTTGATTCATCCCTTTAAAGGGAGGTATGTTTTCTCTGGCATCTCTCATATCTTCTTTGTGGATGACATGATGTTTTTTATCAATGGAAGTGAAAATTCATTTAGAAACTTCATGTTGAATCTATACTTTTTCAACAAATATTACCAAAGTGTCAATGCAAACAAAAGTGGTGTTTTCATTTCTAACTAGTGCCCTTCCAGGAGATCTAGACTAATTCAAGAGAGGAAGGGCCTTTCAGCTCAAAACTTCCTTAGGAATAATTGGGTGCTCCTCTTTCTAACAGGAGGGTAATAATCCACCATTAGGATCCAATTATTATAATAATTATGAGGAGAATCATGGTTTTAAAAAAGTTGTTTTCTTTCATTTGGGGAAGAATCACTTTGGTTAATAGTGTCTTTTCGTCTATTCTTATGCATGCTTTATTAGTGTGCAATACCCCAAAGGAATTGATCAAAAAAATTGAAGGTATTCTCAATAGCTTCATCTGGGACTCACAACAAGAAGGGAATCACCATTGGGATAGATATAAATTTGTTTCTAAACCCTTTTAGGAGGGGGTATTAATATGAATAGAATTGAATAAAATATGTGGATTTTGTAGGAAAAGTTGGTTCAGGAGGTCTTATCAAAGGATTCACTTTGGTCTTCTTTTATCAAAAGGAAATATGGGAAGTTACCCTATGATTGGATCAACAATATTAAAGGCTCTCAACTTTAGAAATCCTTGAAGAGATTTATTTGTCCTATTATGGATAATTCCATGTGGATTATTGGGTGTATTTCCATTTATTTTTGGAAACACAACTTAGTCGACTCCACTTTTTTCTACCCCGATTGTCCAGTCCCAGACATGAGATTTCATCAGGCCCGTTCCCACCCTAGGTTCATTAATACAGTACTCAATGGGGATAAAAAATAGATTATGCAATATATTTCTATTTCTGATGACCTAGATAAGTGCTTCGTCTCATCTTCTCCTTCAAGGAAACTCACCTGCTCAGTTTTTTGTAGTATAGTCCTCCCCATTTCTAATCTAGACTCCTTGGGTTCAAATCTCTAGTGTATGGAAATTTCTCCCAGATATAGCTTCTTTATGTGGAGTATTTATAATAATTTCATTCTTAATGATGATCACATTCAATGTTTAAGTATTCCATTGGATTTGAAGTGAAAATGTTGCTTTAATTCTAATTTAGAATTTGTTACCCACTTATTCTTCCACTATGGCTGGGTTATTCACCTATGGTTCTAGGTTGAGTTTTTTATTTATCTTCTGGTATGGATTGTTCTATAGATTATTTTCTTTAGGAAATCTTGGATGTATTTTTCTTGGATCGTGTGCAAGCCAAGGGGTGGGAGTTATGCATCGATGTTATTTTTTTGGACCATCTAGGATTTGTGGAATGGTGTTATCCATCAGGTTCATCGGCCTTCTCTTCTATACATCAGGCATAATTTTTTGGGTATTCTTTCCTCATTCGTTAAGATCTACAGGGATGTATCCTTACCTCTAGAACTATAACTGTTAATCTAAAATGGAAGATGTAAATGTATTAGTTTTTGTGGGCAGAGGAGCATTGGTTTGTGGGTTAGTTAGAAGCTTCCTGCTAATAGGATTAATTTGAACACTGATGGTTCTTTTCTGCATGGTATTATTCATGGTGGAGGATTTTTTTGTGACTCCTATGGATCTTTAATTCTTGTATTCTCAGTATTTTTTGGTGAGGGAACTTCTGTTGTGGTGGAGGCTTTGACTTTATTTCAAGGGTTAAACCTTTGTAAGGCCCACTCAACATTGTTATCTGAATTGAAGTTATACTCTTCCATTGTGGTTAAAACTTTGAAAGGACAATGGGAGTTCCATTGGAATCTCATTTATCATATCAAGAATTGCAAGTCTTTACTTTATCTGGACTTGAGGGTTGTTCATACATGGAAGGAGGAGAATATATTGGATGATTTGTTAGCTTCTTATGGTAACCAAGTAGACAGTCTTAAGGTGTTCTCTACTCTTGGCTCTATTCTTATTGTTTGTTCCTCAATTTTTTTAGGGGATTCCCTCAGACTCCACCACATTATGCCTTCGTGACTTTTTTTTCTTTATCAATTCATTTATTCTGTTTTCATTTCTTCTAATAAAATTTTTCAATTTTCAGTCAGATAGAAGTATCAATGTTGTTGGTTTATATTACATTAATTTTTTAATTATTAAATAAGTATTATTTTTTAATTAAATTAATATAAAAAATAATTTTTGTGTATGAAATTAAAATTAAAAGAAAACAATGGAAAAAAGTTTTTTATTAGAATAAAATATTACTTTTGTTTGAAAATGTTAAACTTGGGATTTCAAAATTCAAACAGACGATTTCATGCATCCTTCTACTCCTCCTTAGTGATGTAATACATGTGATGGCGGATGCCCCCCCCCCCCACCAGACGCACATCAATTGATGGGGAGAGTATTTCTTTCATCTTTTCCCGAGGATTGTCTGCCTTCCCTTTCCCCCTATATCTTCCAGATTATTTTCCAATATTATCATAAATTTAACTTTTCCCAAAGGATTCTTCCCTTTTTTAGGGATCGCTTCTAGTCTCTATTTCGTTTGCAAAGTTCATTGATGCATCAAGTCTTCTGTATCTAAATATGGTGTCTAGTTTTAGATATTCCTGGCATTTGGTTGACACCTCTGATAGGCTTGTCTCCAGCTCCTAAGGTTTAGAGGGTCGTTTGGCTATGGGTATTTTGGATAAGAGGCACTTTATGGCCCAATTTTCTTCATGAGAATTCCTAATTCGAGCTTGGTCCTGTGCTTCGTGAAACTACAATGGGTGTAACTTCTTCCTCTTTTGGTGGTAACATCTTTTATATGAAATGGGATTCTCCTTAAATGGAATTGTGGGTACATTTTCCAAAGATTCCTTTACCCATTCAAAATACGGTAATTTTCCATGTTCTTGGAAACTATGTTGGTTGATTCCTGTGTGCAGATAGAAAAACAAACTCAGTATCTCATCTGATTTCCTCCCACTTATGTGTTGGGGTCTATGTATCAAAATCACTAGTGGAGTGGGTCTGGATCGATGTTGGGAAAGAGTTCAGAAGCAAACAATTGGTGGTGTTCGAATCCTAGTCGGATTATTGTCTATTCGGTAAGTGTATGAGTCTCCTTTCTTCGAATTGTTCTCAAGGGAGGAATGAGGGGTTTCTGGTTCCCGATTCGATGACTCAACAACTTCTCGACAAGAAGGACACCGCACCAAAAGAAAAATGGTGGGTAATTGCAGCTCTAGTCTAGACCGTTATTCTTAGAGAGATTCAAGACCTAGAATTGATGAATTGGAGGTGGCTGAAATCTTTAAGCTTCTAAGGAATGATCGGGTCTTTCCAAAACCATGTATGAAATCTCCTTTGGTTCCAGTGGAAACCCATGAGGTTTCTACTATTGCTACTATGGATCCAACCCCTAATAATGTGAATTCGGGATCCTATGTTGGGGATGTATGGTTTGGAAGTGGAATCACTCTTGAATTAGTGATTCATGCATAAAGAGGGTGGTTAACTGTGATGTAAAAGATGTGATGCCTTAATGAAAGGTTAGAATTGCTAGGTAAATATTGTGAAAGGTTCAATTACAAGAAGCACTTTTCCCAGTTTAAATCTAAGTAATCGTTTTGATGAATTGGGAACTGTTGAGTGTGCTCAGGACCAAGGTGAGCATGATGCTACCATTAAGGAAGGGCATAGATAGTCTAGAGAAGAATTTAGTGATGGTGATTCTAACCATTTCTCTGGAGACAATGTTGAGGGATGCATCCGTAGAGGGCTTCATAGCCCAATAAGGACGAAGGGAAGGAAGGGAATCAGAGACTTGAGGAGTTTTATTCTGGGTAAGGGGAAGAAATCAAAAGGGTGGAAGTATTATTCTTACCTTCCCAAACCCATGGATACAAGGTTTGTCTCAAAATTGAAGATTGGGGAATAGGACTGTCTCAGTGAATAAGGAGAAGGAACCTGAAGGTGGAGTTCTTGAGGAACTTGATAAAGAAAATGGTGTGATGTCAGATCTCAATCGGATGTAGGGTGACTCTATCTTGGAGGGTCTTTCCATCAGTGAGGCTCTTGTCGGGCTAATCGACTAACACAGAGAGGTAGGCAAGGAGGAAGAACATAAGGGGTCATCTTGGGAGCTTATCAACCACTCGGAGGAGAAAATGTTGGAGGTGGAACCTAATGAGGTTAATGACCGAATATATGAGATATTAATTCTCATGGACACAATAAGGAGAAATGTGACCGGATCAATAAGAAAGACCTTATTTTCACAGGAGGATTCAATGAAAGGAAGATAAATGCGAAGTACCTCATTCAAACGTAGAACATGATGGCCTCTTGGTTCAAAGATTTGATTAAGGATGACCTGGAAAAAATGATAGTGGTCTTAAATGAAAAATTTATAAGGATTATGCTTCTAATAGGCTCAAAATTGATTTTAATGGTTTGACTATTTCTTTTGGTATATTATGTTTTGTGGTTTGGCATTGTGAGGTTTCTCACTTTTTCCTCAAAAGTGTGAAAATAATAAAAAGATAATTTCCAGTCAAATTCAATGTGGTATTTTTAAATGAATCATCTTACTCCTTAAAAAAATTCTTGGTTTTTAAAAAAATTATATTTTTTTTGTCATGCTTAGATCATAATAAATTAAAAAATGATGTGATATTAATTAAAACTCTGTTTTTCTTTATTTAACTGAAAAACAATTATTTCAAAAAAAAATAAGAATTCATCCTAATGCAATTTTGACATCATGGATTAAAAAATTAGGTTCATTTCATAAAATTAAAATTTAAAAAATTATAAATTTATCATTTAAATGAAAACAAAAAATATTAAGAAAATTTATTTTTAAAGAAAAATAATCTTTTAATATTCAAATGATCTTAATACTATTTCATATAAATATATAATTAAATGATTGTTAATATTTTAGTGCATATATGATATTATTTTAAAATTGGTCAATGTAATTTATTTGGATAAAGTATACAACACTTAAAAAATATTTATTTGAAAAAGAAAAAATCTTTGAAATATTAAATCGTATTAATTATTTATCCTATAAATGTGAACAATTTTTGGTGAGTAATATCTTTTTATTTATTAGAGTTTTTATTATTCATCTAAATTTCTTAATAATATTCATCTAATATGTCATGGATCATTTTAGTTTGGTGTTTCATGTGCGTCATGCAATCAAAAATAGTATTAATTTAGAAAGAAATATATTCCAAAATATTGTGGTTTTATGTTTTCCCCCTTAAATAATTTTTCTGCTCATGATTTTAATTATCAATCACTAATCAAAGAAGATGAGAGATCCATATGAAGTTAAAGAGATAATTCATACTAAGATTTCAACCTGACAACCTGAGACAGTGGGAAATGCATCATTTCCCATATAATAGGCATATATTATGATTTTTATTTGTCTCATTAACTTATACCAAATATGATTCCATAGTTTTTTATAGGATTTTCTAAGGGTATATCTTTCGCAACTTCATTTTCATGATCCAATTTCCAACCAAACACTAAAACCAAAATGGCTATGATAATATCCAATATAATTATACTAAATGATCCTATGAATATGGAAACTCATTCCTAAGATGTCTTCCCCTATAACACCATCATTTCAACCTATGATACTTTGAGTTCAACTATGATATAATTGGATCAACCTATCAGTCGTTTAGTTTAACTAATACTTTTTGTTGTCATTTTCCTATTAGGTTTTCGAACCTAACTAATAGTAAATTACATCCTAATATTATATTTAAATCTTTCATAATGGTTCATTAAACAAAATGTGAATTGCTTAAATCATATCCCCTGAGAGTGTCTCATCAGGTTTTCTATCTATGGCCCCCTCATGTGAAGATTGGTTTCATACTAAACCAACCTTTTACAAGGTGATTACCCCTAGGTGCATATGTTCCAAAGCCAAATACAGTTTCTAGTATCTAAATAGGGCCATAATTTTTAATAAATTCACAATCTCTACTTTATAAACATTTTAGGAATTTATCTTACACATAGACATATCCCTATGGTTTTCACTAATGAAATGAATTTCGTACAAAATTAGGTTCCACGAGCTATAAATATCTTCATTTTACATCATTTCCATTAGTTAAAAATTACATTTCACAAATAATCACACAATCCCAAGAATGGTATGGAAATAAGGTCATGGCTATATCCACAATTTGAAACCATGACTATAGACCTATAACCACAGTTTGAACCATGACTATAGACCTGTAGCCACAGTTTGAATCATGACTATATACCTATAGTCATGGTTTTGAACCATGGCGATAAATGATTCTACTGAAAGCTACTACCGCCGTTTGAAACTGTGTCTATAGATCTAGTGTCATGCCAGAAACCATGGCATTAGAACTACAGCCAAGGTTTCCACCATGTGACTAGTTATAGCCACAGTTTAAAATGATGACCATAGCCTACACTTTCCAGAAAAAAAAAATTAGGAAATCTTAGCATGCACAAAACTTGACATTGGTTCGAGTAAGTTCATTTATAAGGGGGAATAGAAAATATTGATATTTTCCACATACAATTTCATGTGTGATTACATTAAAGATCAAAATAAGCCTCAAAGATATAGAATTCCACTCAATATGAACCATCCTATCTATTTCAATGCCCATGCTATGGACTCACTTGACTTGTGCCGCCATTCACACCAGCCATTCCTTGTGCCCTTCGGGACCCAATGTGCCGCCATTCACGCCATCCATTCCTGCATTTCTGCATTCCTGCTACCATTCATGGACTCACTTGGCTTGTGCCGCCATTCACACGAGCCATTCGGAAACCTTGGTTCCTTCTTCCATTCACGCCAACCATATCAATACTGTGCCCATATGAAAAATACAATACCTTTGCACTCTTGTATAGACCCTTCTATTTATACATCATTTTAAGATAGTATGGGAGTATTCCAGTCATTGGGAATGCAAACAACATCCTCACCTATAATGGAAAGTTTCCATTTAGGCAAAGTCATGCTTGGATCGTAGATTTTATATTTTAAAGTATCCATACCATATGGTCCCGAGAAGTGCTTTCTTCAATTCAAATTAAGAATCCTGGGCACCAAAAGGGCTTCCTTGAAGAGAAGAAGTAGGTGAGATAGCATACATAAACCAAATGTTGAGCATTTCTTGGGTATAACACAAAAATCAAGAATTAAATTAGCTTGTTGAAATAATATAATAGTAATAGAGATGAATAGAAGGATGTTCTTCACAAAATAAAAACTCAATTCATTGACGGCATCAAAAAATTCATGCTAAAATTCATTGAGCATGAGAAAATCATGAAAATTATGGATGATAAACTAATTTTGTAGAGATAAGTAAGACTAGTGATTGAAGCTAAGAAAGCATTGAAGAAGGTGATAGAATTCTTCAACAAGGATATACACAACTCAAAAGATAAAGTGTGTTATGTATGTTCTAGCAATTAATTCAGCAGAGGTAAACAATGTAACAATAATCCTTGGGTGAGAGAGGATTGGCTGAAGTTAAACTTTCTTGTTTTCTTATCATAGTATACTGCATATATGAAAATAGATTATATATTGAGTGCTTGAGAATAAGAAAAAAAACATAACAAAAGATGCATAAGGGGACCCAAACCTGTACATGGTAAAAAATTATAAAAACTTGTCACTAAACCGATAACAATGTCGCTGATAATTGAATTCATCCTTTGAAATTCCTTGCCATGGTTATAATAGGCATTAAATCCATAAAAAATGTTACTGATTAAAAAGAACCAATAAATTAAATAAAAAAAGATGAATGATAGAAAAGTCAGATAAAAAGGATACCTCTCATGATGAATTGACAAAGTCCCCTACCAGTTTTATCACCTCAAGCAGCACGTTGGCCTCTTCACTTCTTAGTACTGTTTGGAATAAAAAAAATGGAACAAAAAATACAAAGCAGTATTTCCTAATTGGAGGTAAGGCTCCAACTGCAGATTCCAAAACGAGGACTTGGAAATATTTCAAATATAAGTAAATGGTATCAACATCCATGGAATCAATAATGAGACAAAATCAACAACGAGGACTTGGAAACATGCTTAACTTGACAAATATATTCACTGATAAGATACAATAGAAAGAAGAATGGAGAAAGATATTTATAGTGGCAGATACAATAGAAACAGAAGGAAATGGAGGAGAAAGAAAAACAGAGAAGAAGACTTCCCAGGTCTACTGTGCCTGGGACTAAGACCTAAACCTCCAAAGACTGATGGAGCAGAAGCTGTTGTGCCGAAGTCTCCAGACTGCATTAATATGGTCTTAGAATGACGTGATTGTCATGCATGAAGAAGCTGTAATTTTAGAGTGTAGACATATGAAATAGTAACAGGTGTGGATTATGACATTTGTAATCTGGTCTTACTGATCAATATTACAAATTCAAGATTGAATTTCCATATTAAAACGTGAAGAAAAGACTCATCATACCTAACTGAAGAAGGATTAATGCTTTCTCCAGTGACCATACTGAAATTATTACCCAACTGTCCATGTAGTTTATATGCCATCTAAACACATCTGGAGTGAAAAAGTGTTAGGTAAAATATTGAGAGAGAGAGAGAGAAAGGGTAGAACATATTAGCTAATAGCATCTGAAAATAAAATATATACTGAATCATTGAACATGACTCACAATGTGAATAATATAACACATGTATTCTTGCATGAAGCGTACATTGGTTTCCTCATCTTGAATAAAAAGGTAGAGGCCCATGTAAAGAAATTTTTTTTGTTGTACTTCTTACTGCCCGTGGCGCAGAATATTATCAATGGAATTATAGAAATTTAGTTTCAAAGAAATTGGACCATTAATAAGAACTAAAAAATTGTCAACACTATGAGGATGATAACATTAGTCAAACAAATGATATAGATGACCCTATTGTAAATGATGTTCCAATCCTAAAAATTTGCACCAGGCTTTATAGTTTTTGAAAGGCTTTTCATCACAAGCGTTCAACAGCTTTATCATCTAGCTTCATGAGAGGAATGGGTTGAGAAATGTTTGCGGTTTCAAGTTGTGAAGTCAATAGGGATAGTTATCTGGACTACTTCAGCTGGAGACTCTTACTGGTGGTGATCAAACCATTGCTCGTAGTGGTTGAAAGATAGATATTTCCCTCTTATGAGAGAGGGGTTTTATGGGACTCTATCATATTGGGATAAGACCCTATGGCTACATCATTGGTGTGAGATGGATGGGTTTTAATAGTTTTGTGGAAATGTGCTGTTGAGTAGATGGGTAAAGGTTCCCATTTATTGATGAGAGGTACTGATCAAAAAAAATATTCTAGAATTGCTCTCACTCAGAAAATGACAAAGATATTTTCCTTATTCTGGGGTTATACTGGTATCTCTTACCATTTATCATGAAGTCTGATATTTACGGGGGATCTAATGGTGTATTTGGAAGACATATTGGATATGGGTCTTCAATAGGCTCAATGTTATCAATTTGACCTATGTAATGGGTCAAAGGGGTCATTAGAGGTTGAGTAAGGGTCAGTTTCGTGTCATATTCAATTTTATGGGGATGATATTCTACTGGGAGTGTTCAAACTTAATTGAAAAACCATTTCCTTGTAAAAATAACCAAATGTTTTATTGCAAATTTCATACAGACCAACAATGAAATATCTAAGAGCATGCCCAAACCAGATTATAAACTAATTTCTACTGATATATAACTTATAGGAAACTCACCTCCAAAAGCATTTCACAGAGAGTAGAAAACATATTATATGCCAGTAATAGTTCTTATGATACACTACTAAACAGAAAACATATAGCATGTTTTAGTAGATAGATGATTAAGTGGTTCTAAAACACATTGTCAACAGAAAAAACATAGCGCACTTTAAAATTCATATCATTGCAGTTTCAACATTATATAATTAAATATAAAACCAGGGATAGCATGCTTAGTAAAGAACCCAGTTTAAGACAGTCATTATATGACATAGAAATGCTACTTTCACACCAAGATAACAACAAACCTTCACAGTCCATTTCTTTTCAACTAGAAGATTTGAAGACTTCGAGTCACCATGCACAATGGGTGGATTGAAATGATGAAGATGATTCAAGACCCATGCCTATCAATGGGTTACATCAAATATAGCAAGGAAATCAACACAAATCAAAGAAAGATGCAGCCCCCTATCAAAATTTTCCATATACAAATAGAACCCATGATACCCACGACATCCAAAGTTATGTGAACATACCTCCAATCTAGACTGGGTGTGTTCTTTTATAATAATTGAAACAAACATCCACTGCATTGGAATAAAAAATCTTACTTCATAAACATATGCAAAAAACTCAGACAGAGCAATGTGAACTTAATATATAAATATACATACAAACCCACACACACGCGCGCACACACACAAAGGAAAGACACAAGAAAATTAACTCGGGGGTAGTCACTGCACCCATAAAAAGCAAAATATTTGGATGTCGAACCCTTTTCGTGAGAGATACCTAAAGAAAAAACATAAACATCAAGCATCGGACAGAGATGTGAGCATGAGCATATTTTCAGTGGCTAGAGAAAAACAACAATAGATTATATTATTATTAGTAGTGATAAACATACTAACATAGAAAACAATGACAAACGGAATATAGGGTTCAGCCGAACAACGGAAGAAAATAAAAAAGAACCTGGTTAACACTTGACCTAGGGTTCGGCCGAACAAAATAGAGTGACAGGGAGAATAGAAATCGGCCAAAAGAGGAAGAATAATGGAAGAGGATAAATTACCTTGAGACGCCGACCAATAAACTGGAATAAATCCGGTGAAATCGCGGGAAGAAGAGGCCTCGGGAGAGGGAAGGTGGCGCGCGCGGCTGGAGATAGAGTGGGGAGCTGGTCACGCAAGACGGGAACCAGAGATTGGGCGGGGAGGAGGCGACTGGAACCGGAGATTGGGCGGGGAGGAGGCGACGGGAACCGGAGATTGGGCGGAGGGCTCGATCTCGATCGGGAGAGGATAGGGTGGAGGGGTCAGGGGGGATGGGGTGAAGGTTTATGGGTTGCGACGGTGTCTAATAAAATGTGGTAATTTATATGTGTAATAGGGTATTTTTGTAGTTGCGATTGAGATTAACTTTTTAGTAAATGTAAAACTCATCGACATATCATTAAGGATTAGACCATAAGTATATGAAGTAAACATGAGCATGATAGAAATATCCTATTAAAAAAACGTGGAATAATAAGTTTTTTCTATAAGAAATAATACAATGACATGTATTCTCAAATGATCAAACAAATTCCATGGAATAAAAGTATAGAAACATGAAACAACAAAAATTATCTATGGCATAGTTACATAAAATTATAAAATAGAAATAAGGATAAAAAAATCATAGGAATTATAACACATTGAATCAGGAATTCCTATCTAGTTCCCAAAATATTGTGGGAATAGACTAAACATACCATATACCCTCTTAGGTTTGAGCTAACAACCTGTGTTCCATCTTGGGATTGGGATACAACCTGTGGACCCTCTTGGGCATGGACTACTGCCTGTTTACCCTATTTGTCTTGGGATTTTACCTGTGTGCCCTCTTAGTCTTAGGAAACTATTGGCGTACTGATGTGAGCTTTTTGTGTCGTGAAAACCTCAATCTATATTTTTCCCCTATAATGTAGCACAGTGGTGACCACAGGGTTGTCTCTCGAGGAGGTTGTAGATTGAGTTGCAAAACTGTCACTTTTGTTATTTTTTTTTGCAGAAATGGAAATGGGGATTTGATTAGCAATTTGAAAATAAAATTTGAATTAAATACTAAAGTGAAATAATTTAAAAGGAAAGACAAAGTGGGTTGAAAATCAGGATTAAAAACAGCGGCCGCAGACAAGCTTCACCCTCTCAGACACTCCCATCTTCCTTATATATAAAAATATCTCTTAATTTAAATTCCTAAATGTACGCCCAAGGACCCCCAGGTGTACACTCAAATTCGAATAGACATCATATTAAGACTTCAATATGATTGTGGTCCCGTCTATAGAAGTGACTCAATTACTTAAAGACCTCCAAGTAATTGAACCAAATTGAATTCGCTATGCTCAATGAGAAGACCTCACTAAAGAATTTTAAATAGTGAAATCAATTGTTCTACTTTATAGACAGAACAACGATCAAAACAAATTTGTTGAAAATATATTTAAGAAAGAAAACAACCAAATTCATTCAAAAATATAGGTTCAAGAGAAATTCAAAAAGATATTACACATTAAAATCGAAACTCGGAAGATAGTGTCTGTCGGGTGTCGTCGTCCGCAACCACTTGCCGCTTAACCTTGCATCACTTGAGAAGCCTTCATCTTCTATATTGAATCCTCAAAGGATTGCATCTTCTTTAGGATCTCAATCTCCACCTTCCCCTTTGCTCTATCAATCCAACTGCCTTTGTGACGGATGGTGTGGAGATGAATGGAATCAATTGAGAGGTAGGAGCTCATATCCTTTTATAGGCAGATTTCATCCTCCACAAGTTGTTACCTTTTTGACCCATTAAATGGTCGATTAACGCCTAGACCCCTTAATGAATGTTGTTCATAAATGTGTTGGCCGTCACCCCTCACAATTTCAGATTCATTGGACACATTTAGAAGGATTTATGATTTTTTTATTGTCAGTCACTTTCTCTGGATGAAGCTTCCTTTAAAACTATGTCATTCAATGACCACCATAACGGATTCCAAACGGCTTGAAATTAATTTTTTGAACATTCCTGGGAGTCCTCTTCCATATCCAAGTGGAATCCCATAATTTGGATGAGTTTAGGCTGAATTATGTTTTCATTACGATGGTGGGGTCCACGCAGTCCGCCCAGAAAAATTGTCAACATCATTGATTTGTTTGGGCCTCTAGATGCATGAATCAGACCCTGGTCCTGAAGACAAAGTTGACAGAAATAAAATAAGGGTTCCAACAGAATTTGAATCACAAAATTTGAAAATATACATTATGAGAAATGATAAAAATACCCCGGTGATAAAAATCTATTAAAAATCCAAAATTATGCAATTTAAACTTTTATCCCAAAACACACTCTAAATCCAAAATTATTACAAATTAGACCAAATTAGTAAATTGGTGAGGTTTAAATCACTTAAATAGACATAAAAAACAGTGGAATATTATCTCTATCAATTCCCCCACACTTGCCTCTAGGACTCCTGGACAGGTGAGCACGAAATCAAGGAAAATAAAACACATACCAATGGAGTTTACCAATTTACCACAAAGAATTAAAAAGATATCACGCCTCATTAAATAAAAATATTTAAAATTATCAATTCAAATCATTCAATCCATTTCCACCTCTTTTGTCTTCTCATGAACACAACACACTTACCTCGCATTCATTTTCTCTCAACACACAATATAGATTTGTAACAAGGCTTTTCTCATCCAACTCATGCAAGAATTACCATAGGCTTGATAAATTTCTATATCTCCACCCGATGTGATCCATGAACATGTGATTATCATGAGGACTTTACAAGGTTTTTCTGTGGCTTGGGGTTGGTAGGATTCAAATGTGAAAAAATGTGTGGCTGAATAAGGAGGGTTTGGCTCTTTTTGAAGCAGAAATGCATGATTCTAATTTTCACTCAAGTATGGTCTCCTCCATATTCTCCTATGAAAAATAATCAGCTCCGATCATATCTTTTCCATCCCATTCCATCAATATTTCAGCAGCAAATATGACATTTTTTTTTGAAAGCTCCAGATAGGGCATATCTTATTTCCATTGAGAGCTCCAGACAGGCACAACTCTATTTCATTTGAGAGCTCCAGATAGGCACAACTCTTAGAAAAATATATTCTAGCATCACAAATGTGTCTTCAATGTTTGAATTTCCTCCCAAAGCAATAAAAAATGAGGTATCACATCACGAGTCATCTTCCCCCCCACACTTAAGTTCAACTAGATCATGCATTTATACTTATAGAGTTGGTTGGAAAGGGAAATTTGGCTTGTAATGTGGCTAATATAATAGGCTATACATGGCTACTAAGGGATGAAGAAAGATCAAATGTTCAAGGGGCCTAAATAAAAAGGAAAATCATGAAAAGGGGGCTCCAATATCCAAACAAATGCCTCAATCATTTTAATCACAAGTATCTCAAACCTCAAGTTTTGATAGAAATAAATCAAGTTCTGGTTTAAAGAAACATGAATTGGTTCTCTCAAGAAAGAGGTAAATGTGAAGAAGATGTAAAAATGGGTCCAGAGGCATCACAGGAATGAGAATTTCAATTACAATGTCAGTGATATGTGCCATGTGATTTAAAAATCAGTGGTCTTTTCAAGAATTTTCCAAAATTTTGAACTTGAAGCAATTCCATTTTCAGCATTCATTTATGTTCAGTTTCAAAGGATCAATTGGTTCACTCATTGGCATGAGTTTCAAATGAAATTCAAGAAATTCCAAAACTTTTTTTTAAAACAGGATAAATTTGAAAAGAAAACGCATAAAATTTAAAAAATAAACATGCCAAAAATGGAAAGAAAATTAGAAGAGAAAAAAAAATATTTCAAATGAAAGCTCATAAAAACCTAATCTACCTAGAATTGTGCCTCCCCCCATACTTATTCTATGCAATTTCTTCATTGTGTAGTAATTTTTAGCATGAAATTCAGGAAATTAAAGACATAGCAAAAATAAATGATAAGGAAAGACACAACCTTGCATCAATTGTATTATGCATCATGAAGTTGAATCTCCTCCCCTAGAGGATCTTGAAAATTCTCTCTAAATAGCTTCATCCTATGCCCATTGACAGTGAATGATGTCCCTTTGTCTGGATCTTTAATCTGTATTGCACCAAAAGAAAAAACATGAGTAACGATGAATGGGCCAGACCATTTGGAATGAAATTTACCTGGGAAGAGTTTCAATCTAGCATCAAACAGCAGAACTTTATCTCCCTCCTTGGAGTTTTTGTTGAGAATCCTCCCATCATGAAAGGCTTTGGTTCTCTCTTTGTATAACCTGGAGCTTTCATATGCATTATTTCTGATCTCCTCCAGCTCCTGCAAACAATATTTTCTTTCTTTACCAGTAGAAAATTGGTTCATGTTACATGTTTTTACAACCCAAAAGGATTTGTGTTCTAACTCAACTGGTAGATGACAAGCTTTTCCATAGACTAATCTAAATAGTGACATTCCAATTGGGGTTTTGAAAGCAGTTATGTGGGCCCATAGAGCATCATCAAGTCTCAAACTCCAATCCTTTCTATTTGGGTTCACTATTTTTTCTAGAATTTTTTTGATCTCTATATTGGACAACTCAGCCATGCCGTTTGTTTGAGGATGATAGGGTGTAGAGATACTATGATTAACACAATATTTTTTCAAAAGAGATTCCAATGTCCCATTACAAAAATGGGTACCTTGATCTATAATCAGAAACTTTGGAAATCCAAACCTTGAAAACAAAATTCCTTTCACAAATTTGGACACAATCTTTGCATCATCAGTTCGGGTGGGGATAGACTCTACCAACTTGGACATATAATCAACAACCAGCAAGATTTATAGATATCCAAAATAATTGAAAAAAGTCCCCATAAAATTCATTCCCCATACATCAAAGACATCACAAAACAAAAGTGGTTTTTATGGCATCTCATTCCGCTTGGAAATGTTTCCTTGGAATTGACGATTTTTACAGGTTCTGTAGAATTCGAAAGCATCTCTAAAAATGGAGATCCAATACAATTAAGAATCAAGAACTTTTCTAGCTATTCTCTGTGGTCCAAAGTGTCCTACATAGTTTAATGTGTGGCAGAAATGTAGGATGAATTGAAATTCAGAGTTCGGAATGCATCTTCGTATCATTTGATCACTACCAATGTGCCATAAATAAGGATCATCCCAAATGTATTTCTTTGAATCACTCACAAGTTTATCAATTTGTTGTTTGTAAAACCAGTGGGGATGTTCATCTGAAGCCAAATAGTTCACAAGATTAGTAAACCATGATATTTCACTTTGAGCAGCAAATAAATCCTCATCTGGAAAGGTTTCCTTAATTGGTGGACCCATATGAAGTTTTCTATTCTCAATAGATGGTATCCTGCTCAAATGATCATCAACAAGGTTCTCACATCCTTTCTTATCTTTTATTTCAACATCAAACTCCTATATAATCAAGATCCATCTCAGAAGTCTTGGTTTTGCATCATGTTTCTTTATCAAGAATCTAATTGCAGAATGATCGGTGAAAACAATCACATTAGAGCCCAATAGATAACTTCTAAATTTGTCTAGAGAAAAGAAAACAACAAGAAGTTCTTTCTCAGTTGTTGTGTAGTTTGATTAGGCTTGATCTAGAGTTCGGGAGGCATAGTCAATCACATGAGATTTATTTTCTGTTCGTTGACTCAATACTACCCCAAGAGAAAAGTCAGATGCATCAGTCATGATTTCAAAGGGAATATCCCATTTAGGAGGTTGAACAATGGGAAGGGTTATCAGTCTTTGTTTCAGCTCATGAAATGAATTTTTTCAATTCTCATCAAAGACAAATGGGGCATCTTTTTGGAGCAATCTGGATAATGGAAGTGCAACCGTACTGAAATCTTTAATGAATCTCCTATAAAATCTAGCATGCCCAAGGAAGGATCTCACATCTGTCACAGTTTTTGGGTATGGTAATGAAGAAATAACCTCAAATTTGGATTTATCAACTTGAATTCCATCATGGGACACAACATGTCCAAGAACAATCCCTTTACCAACCATAAAATGGCATTTTTCATAATTTAGAACAAGGTTCTTTTCAATGCATGTTTCAAGGACACGTGCCAAGCTTTTGAAACAACTTTCAAAAGATGAACCATACACAGTGAATTCGTCCATAAAAACTTCCATTCAAGTTTCCAAAAATTCAGAGAAGATGCTTGTCATACACCTTTGAAAAGTTCTCAAGGCATTACATAAACCAAAGGGCATCCTTCTGTATTCAAAAGTTCCAAAGGGTCATGTGAAGGTGGTTCTCTCTTGATCCTCTGGTAAAATGTGAATTTGAAAATATCTAGAGAATCCATCAAGAAAACAATAGTGGGTTTTCCTAGTTATCCTTTCAAGTACTTGATCAAGGAACAGTAATGGGAAGTGGTCTTTCCTTGTAACCAAATTGGGTTTCCTATAATCAATGCACATTCTCCATTTATTTGGAAGCCTTATGGGGACAAGATCGAAAAATTCATTCCTTGAGATTGTAAATCCACTTTTTTTAGGAACAACATGTACTAGGCTTACCCATTGACTATCAGATATGGGGAAAATAATTCAAGCAGCCAGTAGGGTGGTGACTTCTTTATTCACAACCTCCAGAAGTGTTGGGTTCAGTCTTCTTTGAAATTGTCTTCCCGGTCTAGCATTCTCCTCTAGTAAAATTCTGTGCATGAAAACTGAGGGACTAATTCCTGTTAGATCATATAGATTCCATCCTATGGCTTCCTTGTGGGACTTGAGAACTTCCAACAATTGGTTTTCCTGGACTTATGACAAATCTTTTGAGATGATTATAGGGAATTGTTCATTATGACCTAAGAAGTCATACTTGAGGTTATCCGAAAGGGGTTTCAATTCTATTTCAGGTGGGTTGGTTTCATTGATAATAGGTAACTACTCAAAAGTTATATTGTTTAGTGAAGCTCCATGTTCATCATGGTGATCTCTTTCCATGATCTCAAGACCTGTTTCAGGTGAAAAATTAGAAACCTCTCCCAGGATACCACTAATAGGTTAAGTGGTTTCTAAAAATTCATCTTCATCAATGCTTAGATATTTATTCTCAACATCCCAAGACTCTTCATAGTCTCCAATTTCAACCTCATGTTGATCCGATTCAGTATCAGACAAATTTCCATCTTTTTCATCATATAAAAAATAAGGTAACATGCTAGAGGAAAACAAATCAATCATGTTTACATGGGGAGTTGAATGATCCTCAACTGGGTGTTTCATTGAATAAAAAATGTTGAAATGAACAACATATCCTCTAAATTCCAGTGAAAGTGTTACCTTGTGAACATTGATGATTTCTTTCACCGTTTTTAGAAATGGTCTCCCCGGGATGAGGGGATAATGTGTGTTGAACCGATCATATTCCATATCCAAAACATATAATTCAATAGGAAAAATCATGTCTCTCACTTAAACGAGAACATCCTCTATAACTCCAGCAGGTTTGGTTGTACTTCGGTTGGCAAGTTGAATGATAATTCCAGAGGGTTTCAAGTCTCCAACCTGAAGAGATGAGTAGATAGAATGTGGAATGACATTGATGGAGGCCCCTAGATCAAGAATCACATCTTTGAATTCACATTTCCTAATGGTATAGGGAATGTTAAATGTTCCAGGGTCTTTACACTTGACGGGAAGGGCATGTTGAATCATTGATGAAACATTCCTTCCTAAGTTTACTTTTTCACCTCCTTTGAACTTCCTCTTGTTGGTACCCATGTCTTTCAGAAACTTAGCATACCTTGGAATTTGTTTCACAGCATCGAGAAATGGAATATTGACTTGGACTTTCTTGAATGTTTTCAAAACCTCCTTATCCAATTCTTTTTCAGCACTTGAATTCGGTGGTGGTTCACACCTTGGATAAGGCAATAGAGGTTTGAATGTTTCTGGGGTATTCTGAGTATTTTTTGGAGAAACATAAAGACCAAACATCCTCTTCCAATCATTCATTGTTCTTTCAAACAAGATTTCCTCTCTTGACTTTGTGTTTCTATCAACTTTAGATTTTTCAGCTTTTTTATCAAGGGTAGAATTTTCATCAACAGTGTCGGTAGCAAGCTTGATGTTCTCAATTTGAGGGTTGTTCAATTTTGTGTCACTCCTAAGTTCAATTGCATTCACATTTTCCTTCCCATTATTCCTTGGATTTACTTGTGGTTGTGAGGGTAAACCACCACTCATTTGATTTGTTATGCAATTAATACCAGAGGAAAGTTGACCCACTTGAGTCATCAAGGTATTCATTTTGTTATCTTATTATTTTGAGTATTCTTTTAGGTCCCTCATTTCCTCTTGTTGTTTACTCATTTCCTCTTGTTGTTTCCTCATTGCTTCTTTAAGGTTCCTATATGAGTTTTGAGTGGGAGGTGTTAGGTACACAAGGCTAAATACCCTGAGAGGGGGGGGGGTGAATCAGGGTATGACTAATTTAAAATTAAAGCCCGTTCTGATCTTGTTTCGCTATTAAGAAAAACAATATTCTCCCTCTTTCCCGTTGCACAATATAAACAGAAAGTAAAGCATGCACATGACATAACAATTTTTACTTGGTTCACCCTCACTAGGCTACGTCCAAGGATCATACACCAGCAATGCGCCGATGTACCAATTCACTATAAGCATACTGCTGTTTACAGGGTTCGGGATAGATCACTTATATTCCCAGGCTCACTGCCTTTACAAAGTTTAGGGTCAGCTCACTGCTTTCCCAAGAGTTACTCCCTGTTTCTCTCTCTCTGGATCACTACCGGTGGAGAGGATCACCTTCTTCCTCTTCCTTTTCTCACTATTCTGGAAAGGATCCACTCACAGTTTATAGAACTGTAGGTTTCTTCATTATCACTAATGAATGCATCCTCCGTTGTATGTAGATACTCTGTTGAAGTCCAACTTTCACCCATAGATGAATCTCTCTTTGCACTAAGGGTATCGGGAAATCTTCCTGCTTCCACGCAGCCCTGAACCACTGCCATGAAACAACCTTACTTGGCGCCCTTCTCTAAGCTAGCGCGCAAGTCTCGACGTGCAAGTCAAAACTGGCGCACAAGTCTTCCTCAACCACTTGTGCGACACAAGTTTCTGCAACTCCAAACTTGCACGAATCACTTCCTTTCTCACCCAAACCACCTTAGGTGCACAACTATCACCTAGCACAAAACTTATACTTGCGCGACCACACACCACTTGCGCAACCACCACACCTACAAGACGGGAGATCTGATTTTTCTAAGTGTTGATCTCTACACCGAATGAGGAGGGGTCGACCTGTATTTATAGGAATTTGGAACCCTGTGCGACAGCGCACAAGTCTCCCCTCGGCGTGCAAGTTTCTACGCCCAAGTCTCTGCCGCGCAAATCACTTGCGCGACCAACACTAAAACTTGCGCGACCCTTTTTCCTTTTCCATATTTTGATGCTTTGATCTTGAAAAACATATGGCATGCAAGTTTACTTCCCTTCAAGACAACGGCACACAAGTCCCTTTGCCAAAACCACTTTTCTCCATTTGTTGATTTTCAGGCCAAAAAATTTGGCAAACACTGGAAAACAACGCCACCTTGTATCTACTCTTTTTGTACCACATCCAGATCATCCATTCTTTTGTCGACGTTCTTGAATAAAACATGGATCGTTAACCGCAACCATTGAACTTGACATGCCACTATGAAATCCCCTTTGTCAACAAATTTGTATGTCATAGTTTTCTTTGTCAACAATCATAACACAGATGTCTACTTTTTCAACAAACACAATCACCTCAAAAATGCTTCAATGATACCATGGGGGATTTTTTCCCAACAGGAGGGGTAGGATGAAATTTGCTTCTATAATGAGCATTGGCTTGCTCATTGAAATATCATGGTTGAGAATTACTTTATTGTCCTTGGAAGAATCATCTTGGTTGTTCAGGCTAACGAAATCTTTTATTCGAGTTGTTGTTCCATCCTAGATTGAAATTTTGGTTACTTTGAAATGGTCTTTTTTGGTTTGATTGAAATGATATTCCTAGAAAAACTTCATTGCAATTCTTAGGAGGCTCTTTCATTTGTGGGAATTGGTCACTAAAATGTTCATTAGAAGAACAAATCCCACAATGTAAATGTAGTTGGAAAGCTGTTTTAAGTTTGGGTTGGGTTGGTGGGGTGTTAGACAACATTATTGACCTTACCATGGTGGTAAGATCAGATAGTTGACATGCAATTGTGTTGTTTTCAGGACTAGTAGTAGGGAATTCTTGTGCAGCTTTGTCACGAAGAAGGCATCTTTTTCCAAATTGTTGGGCATTGTGGGACATGTTTTCAATTAGAATCCTAGTGGCAGCTAGTGTCTTCTCAATTAAATCTCCTCCCGCAACAGCATCGATCATACTTCTATCAGTGCGACACAATCCTTCATAAAAAGTATTTAATGAGAAGCTGGTCACTGATTTGATGATGGGGGCAACTAAAACAAAGATGTTTGAATCTTTCCTAGTATTTGTGAAATGTTTCTCCATGTGTCTACCTAATTCCACAAATCTCCTTTTGAATGGAGGTAGTTTTGGACGCAGGGAAAAAAATTTCAAGGAAAACATTTTTTAATTCATTCTAATTTCTAATCAAGGTTGAGTGAGAATAGAAAAACCATTCTTATCAACTCCATCTAGAGAAAAAGGAAATGACCTCAACTTCATTTGATCGGCATCAACTCCATGAGGTTTAATTTTGACACACAGGTAGCTAAATTCTTGGAGGTGTTTGTGTGGGTCTTCACTAGGAAACCCATTGAATTTGGGAAGCTGGTGGATGAAACTAGACTTGATTTCAAATCCAGCAGGGGCATCAGGGTACTCTACAGGATTCTCTTGATTTTCTTCATAAGATGAAGCCAGTTCTTTCAAAGTTATATTTCTAGCCATTTGGATTTCAGTTTCAACTAAGTCCCTCCTAGGTGTGTTGGTGGAAGATTCAAAACTTTCAACTTGGAGATTAGTAGCTCTAACCATAGTGTGAAAAGTTCTATCGATTTCATAATCTAAAGGTAACAAGTTTGGGTAAGAATTTCGGGTCATGCAAGAAAAAATAAATAAAATAAAATCAACTCTAGTGACCTCCCCGACAATGACGCCAGTTGATGTGAGTTTTTTTATGTCGTGAAAACCTCAATCTATATTTTTCCCTTATAATGTAGCACAGTGGTGACCACATGGTTGTCTCTCGAGGAGGTTGCAGATCGAGTTGCAAAACTGTCACTTTTGTTATTTTTTACAGAAATAGAAATGGGGATTTGATTAACAATTTGAAAATAAAATTTGAATTAAATACTAAAGTGAAATAATTTAAAAGGAAAGATAAAGTGGGTTGGAAATCAGGATTACAAACGGCGGCTGCAGACATGCTTCACCCTCTCGGACACTCCCCTCTTCCTTGTATATAAAAATATCTCTTAAATTAAATTCCTAAATGTACACCCAAGGACCCCCAGGTGTACAATCAAATTCAAATAGACATAATATTAAGACTTAAATATGATTATGGTCCCGCCTATAGAAGTGAATCAATTACTTAAAGACCTCAAAGTAATTGAACCAAATTGAATTCGCTATGCTCAATGGGAAGACCTCACCAAAGAATTTAAAATAGCGAAATCAATTGTTCTACTTTATAAACGGAACAAAGATCAATTTTTTTTTGAAAATATATTTAAGAAATAAAACAACCAGATTAATTCAAAAATATAGGTTCAAGAGAAATTCAAAAAGAGATTACACATTAAAATCGAAACTCAGAAGAGAGTGTATGTCGGGTGTCGTCGTCCGCAACCACTTGCCGCTTAGCCTTGCATCACTTGAGAAGCCTTAATCTTATATATTTAATCCTAAAAGGATGTAATATTCTTTAGGATATCAATATACACCTTCCCCTTTTCTCTCTAAAGTCAAATCCCTTTGTGACGGATGGTGTGGAGATGAATGGAATCAATTGAGAGGTAGGCGCTCCTCTCCTTTTATAGGCAGATTTCATCCTCCATAAGTTGTCACCTTTTTGACTTGTTAAATGGACGATTAACACCAGGACCCCTTAATTAATGCTATTCATAAATGTGTTTTCCGTCCTCCCTCACAATTTCAGATTCATTGGATGCGTTTAGAAGGATTTATGATTTTTTTATTGTCAATCACTTTCTCTGGATGAAGCTTCCTGTAAGCTTCCTTCAAAACTACGTCATTCAATGGCCACCATAACAGATTCCAAATGGCTTGAAATTAATTTTGTGAACATGCCTGTGAGTCCTCTTTCATATCCAAGTAAAATCTCATAATTTGGAGGAGTTTAGTCCGAATTATGTTTCCATTACGATGGTAGGGTCCACGCAGTCCGCCCAGAAAAATTGTCAACTTCATTGATTTGTTTGGGCCTCTAGATGCATGAATCAGACCCTGGTCCTGAAGACAAAGTTGATGTAAATAAAATACGGGTTCCAAAAAAAATTGAATCACAAAATTTGGAAATATATTTTATGATAAATGACCAAAATGCCCCTGTGATAAAAATCTGTTAAAAATCCAAAATTATGCAATTTAAACTTTTTATCCCAAAACACACTCTAAATACAAAATTATTACAAATTAGATCAAATTATTAAATTGGTGAGGTTTAAATCACTTAAATAGACATTAAAAATAGTGTAAATATTATCTCTATCATGTACCATCTTAGGCTTGAGCTACTACTCATGTACTCTTTTGGGCTTAGGCTACTACACATGTATCATATTAGGCTTGGGAAACTACCTATGTTCCCTCTTTGAGATCATGAGATATAAAACATCAAAAAAAGATTCAGAGGATGATAAAGAACCCCAAATGTCAATCACTTGCACATATTTACTCCACTTGAAATCAGGCATTTATATTTCAAACATCACTTAATTAACCCATATAAAAGAGATTCGCTTCACAAAAATACCCATAGAACATTTCATAAGTGATCCCAATATAGAAGGTGTATATTAATATAAGAACATATCCCCATTGTCACATAAAGAGAATTAAGGATGTTTTCATAGATGGAAAATACATTTTCATGGTTATTGGGAAAAAACATTGAAAAATAACATGATATATTCATTTTCAGAACTTTTTAAAATCCTTCTTAAATGTGACTTCTTTAAAATGAAATACTTTGAGTTTGATGAATCATTTTCAAAAAAGACACTTTTAATCTGAAAAAAAAAATTTAGAAAAAAAAATTATTGAAAAATAAATATTCTTTTAAAAAAATTCTTTGAGAATAAATACAAAAATGAATACCTCTTTATTAAAAACACATTCGTTTAAAATACTTTTTTATAAGGAATTACTTTTTAAATTCAATATTTTTAATTTTTAAAGATATAAAAATATTTCATTTTTTCCAAGATCATAAAGAATAAAAAAATTGAAACCCGTTTTAAAATAAGGAATTTATTCTTTACAAAGGATAATGATCATAATGGTGAGAAAAATATAATTCATTTTTAGAATTTTTTTTTACCAATTCATATAAGATAATGTTATGGGTCAATTTAAAAAGTTATTTTTAATATGGTAAACAATTTTTTTAACTTTTACTTTACAAAAGAATCTTTAAAAATGGATCCTCGGAAGATAAAGAAGGTTTTGTGGAGAAATGTGGAATGGATAATAAAATATATAATTAAGAAAGGAAAAACCTTCTTAATATTGGAAAATGCCTTAGTTTAAAATCCACATAAAAAAGGGTGAATAAAATATCCTTTAGAGAAGAATAAAATGAAAATATGATGGTCATAAGAGACAGTACAAAATTAGGTTTCTAAATAAAAATGTAAACATTGGAAGGAAAATAAATTATATAGATGGATGAGAAATCATCAAGGGGATGAGAATTTTTATTGACAAAAATATACTTTTTGGGAAATGAATTCATCATGGTAAATTTTTTGTTTACAAATATTTCCTTCCATGAATAGATAAGGAATTATAGTATCATCAAAGAACTTGAGAAATCTTCCCTATTAAGCCATAGTAAAATAGGAATGTTGATGACTCAATAAAGTGGTTTATTCAAGAAAATACCCTTACGGCTTAAAACACTTTAATATAACCCCCTTGAAGGATAGATCTTGAAATTGAGATTCAATTACAATGAATAAAAGATAATTATTGATGTTATATTTTTAATAGGTAGTATACAAACTATTTAAATGAACATAATTGCAGAAAAAATATGTCTTAAAGAAAGGAAATTACGATGAAACACACTTAGCTTTATTCCATATTTTCTGAACATGATCCAACCTACTCTATAGTAAAAATAACTATCTTAATAACCTATTTTAGATCCTTATTCATACATATAAACTTTTTAAAAATTAATTTCTAAAAATTTATGAAAAATATATTAGTCAGTGGTTTTTTATTTTTATCACTGGATGTAATTAGCTTCGATTGTTTTTAGTACTAATTTTAAAATGGTGGTGTTTATTATTGGTTATAGATTCAAATTTCATCATTTTGAGATCATTATAAGTGCAAGAATATATTTTTTATAATTATTTTCAATGTTTTTTGGTTTATTGTGAAATTTTATAATTTTAAGTACATTTTCAATAAATGAATTAAAAATACACAATGAAAACTAAAGGATTAAATAATGGGATATTAAAACCCATAAAAAATTAAAATCATAAGTATAAGGGTGATAATATATGATATATTATTATGTGATCAGATATTACCTATATACCCGCTTAGGATTAGGCAACTGCCTGTGTACCCTCTAAGGCTTGTGATACAAACAAGTACCCTCTTTGAGATAATGAGATATAAAACTTTGAACAATACTTTTGATGGTGATATGAGACCCCACCAATCAATAATCACTACATATTCATGCCACATGAAATCAATCATTCATATTTTAAACATCACCTAATAAACCCATGGAAAATAGATGGTTTTCATGAAAACATATGTACACCATTTCATAAGACATCTAGATAAATAAGGTGGATGGTGGTATAAGAATATATCCCCAGTGTAAGATAAGGATAATTAAGGATGTTTTAATATATGAAGAATTAATTTTAAAGATAATTTAGAAAATCATATAGAAAACAATAATAAATATCCCTTTTTTGAAATGCTTTAAGTCCACCTTAAATGTTCTTTCTTTAAATTGAAATTCATTGAGATTGATAAATTATTTAAAAAAATACCATTACAACCAGGTAGAGTTTTTAGAAAAAAAATAATGTAAAAAAAATATTCTTTTAAAAATTCCTTTAAGAAGTAATAAAATTTCTAAACATATCATTCTTAAAAACACAAGCCTTTAAAATTCCTTTTAAAAAATTAAGAATTAATTTTTAAAATAAAACAATAAAACTTTTAATTGTGTTAAATATAACTATATTTTCTTTTATTTTCAAAATCATTAAGAATAAAAGTCTTTTAGTAAACCATTTTAAAACATTTATTGTTATCTTTGTAAAAAATAATGATCATAACAATGAATGTAACTATAAAAGTGTTATTATAAAATGTTTTTACTATGGTTGTAAAAGCCAAATTTGTGGGTAATATTCAAAAGTCAATTTTAAAAAGGTGGGGTGGAAAAAATTTAGCAATGTTACATTAAAAATAATCTTAAATAATGGATCCATGTAAGGGGCATAATAGTTTTCAAGAGGAAATGCGGAGTTGAAGATAAAACTTATAATTATAAAATTAAAAACATTTATAATATTTTAAAATACCTTTGTTGAAAACCCACATCATAAAAATGGTTAATAAAAACAATTTTCAAAAATAATAAAAGGTAAATATAGAGGTCTCATGAGATAACACATAATTAGGTTTCCAAATATTAGGTTTCCAAATAAAAAAGGAACATTATCATGAAGAGAAAATATGCACATGGATGAGGAATTATTGTTAAAGAGTATGAGAATTATTCTTAACAAAATATATGAATTTTAATAAAGAAATTTATCAATGTAAGAGATTCAAATTATATATTTCAATTTCAAAAAAGAGATAAGGAATTATAAAATGATCATATAATAAGATAAAATCATCTTTTAAAACCATAGTCAAAGATGAATCATAATGACTTAAGAAAATAAGTTGATTTAAGAAAAACCCTTTCAAATTTAGAAACATTTTAATTAAAACTCCTTAAAAGAGAAAGGTTGAAATTAAACTTCACTTATCATAATTAAAAGATAATTCATGATATTAAATATACAATAGGAGTTATACACCCCATTTAATTGAAATTAGGTTCATAAAGAAAAACATGTCTCAAGGAAATGAAATTGAGACGAAACACTCATACGTTCAATCCCACTAGAAAGAACGTGATCTGAACTCCTTTATCAAAATTTAAATATATTAATAAACTATTTAAAAACCTTAATCATACCTATAAATTTTTATAAACCTAATTTAGAACCATTTATCACAAATATATTAGTTAGTAATATTTAATTTTCAACATCAAATGTAATTAGATTCTATTCTTTATTTAATACTAGTTTCATAACGGTGATGTCGATTATTATCAATAGATTAAAAGTTTATCATTATGAGATAATTATAGGTACTATAATATATATTTTATGATGATTTATTTCATTCTTGTTTTATTTTATTGGTATTTTAATTACGATTCACGACGATGAAGTTGGTGATGATAATGTTTCAGTACATTTTAATGAACAAAATGATGGTATAATAATGATAAGTTAAATAATAATATAGAATTTTTAGAAACATAAATAAAAAATTATTTTATTATTTATTTCTAAAAACACAATTAGTTATGTTTCTCTATTCATCCATGATATGAATTTATAGTATTGTTTAAGTATGTGGTTCAACATACTCAAACAAGGACAAACTATAATCTATGGATGAGTATGGTGAAGAAAGTGATTCTTTTGGAATAATATTTTTAAAAAATATAAATATTGATATTTTTTACATTTTTTCATTTATTTGAATCATATTTTAATATATTTTTTAAAAATAATAAATTACTACATGAAATATGAAATATATCACTTTTGTAGAGGCGGAGTCTGTACGTACACATGGGTGATGCGTTCATTTACAAAGGATGGGAGGAATATAGGGAATGGTAAATAATTTTAAAATCTTAAAAAATTTATAAATATAATATTTATTTATTAAATACCCCCTTTTAACACTCCATTTAATGTGTTTATGAAAAACAAATCACATCACTTATGGAGGTGGTAGACTACATATAACACAAGTGATGTTTTCATTTTTTAAGTGTTGGGAGGAAGGCTGGAAATGGTTTTCCTAAAATAATAATATAATTTTAGTATAATTATTCTATTTATATGATTACATTAACATGGTTATTTCAAATTTTTTAGAGGTATAAGAATATAGAGAGGAAAAGGAAATAAAAACTGAGTAATTGAGAATTTTACCTTAATACTTGGAAGGGATCCTTTGAAAATTTGTATAAGGCATTGAGTTATCGATATTTGAGAATAAAAGAAACTCTATTAACTCTATAAGAGTTTTTTGTATTTAATTGGGTATATTTTTTCAATTATAAGTGACTTTGGGTGTGATGAGAAGTGGAGTGGTGATTACACCTTTTATAAGGAAGAGGAGTAGCAATTCTGTAATAATATTGAAGGAAATGTCACTATTAAAAGGTAAAATGGATCTCATAATATAAAATTATTAAGTTATAGGAGATTTAAGGTTGATAAATCCTAAATAATAAATTTTCACACATGTTTAAAACATGTTTCTAACACTTTTACTCTTAGATATTTTCACTTTTACCATTTTTTGTTTTTACTATGGTAACTAATTTCTAACTAATTAATTTACTTTTAATTCCTAATTATAGAATGGTTAAAATTAAACAATTTGGTAATAATTATTCTAAATATAAAATTCATTTTTTCAAATAAAATTTATAAGTGTGATAAAAATTAATTTTAATATTAATGCACATAACGCATAAAACCCCATTTTTAGAAAAAGTACATTTTTATGCCTAAAAGTATAAATAAGATAAATGTGTCAATGTTGCTGATATATAATACTTATGTTTATTTATTATTAACAAAATTTTGTTATTTTTATTTAAAATTAACTCAAAATATAATTATACCTTGTGAAAACACATTTAAAAGAAAATGTTGGAAAATATTTTTTTATTATAATTAAAGATTACTTAAATTTCAAAATGTTAAACATGGGTATTATAAATTATAAATTTTATCTTTAAATTAATTATTTTAATAATTAAAAATATTCATGGTCATAAAATTATCTTATAAAATTTTTACGGCAGACATAGATCATAATAACATCAAAAATGTTTGGTGTTAATAAAAACTGCATTTTTCATTATTCACCTAAAAATAAATTATTTCCAAAAAATAAAAAAAATCCTAATCTAACTTTGACATGAAGAATTAAAAAATTACATTCATTTCATCAAATAAAAATTTTAGAATTTATAAAAATTCATAGACAAATAAACATTTAATCTTTAAATGTTCTTAACCTTATTTCCAATCAATTTATAATTAAATGAGTGTTGATATATTATTTCATATATAATGGTATTTTAATATTGTTCAAACCAATTTATTAGGATAAAATTAAGAACACTAAAAAATATTTATTTGAGAAAGAATATCCATTTCATATATTAAATCATATTCATTATTTGTCCTATAAATGTGAGCAATTTTAGTTAAGTAATATCTTTTTATTTACTAGAGGTTTTATTATTTTTATAAATTTATTAATAATATTCATCTAATATTTTATATATTTTTTTGTGGAATGCAGATCAAGTTATCGAACATAGTATTAATATAGAGAAAAATATATTTTAAATATCAGGTTATTAGATTTTCCCTCTTGTATAAATTGTGTTCTAATAATTTTAATTATCATTCACTAATGAAATAATCTTAGGGATCCATAAGAAAATCAAGAAATTTTTTCTACTGATATATCAGCCTTACAATCTTAGATACTAGGAAACTCATCAATTCTCACTCAATAGGCATGTATTATGATTTTCCTTTACCTAAAAAATTTATACCAAATATTATTTCTTAGTCTTATTTAAGTGTTTATTGGGACATACCTTTCACATAATCATTTTCAACATCTAATTTACAACAAATTATTGAAACCAAAATGTTTATGATAATATCTAAAAAATAGAGTAAATGATCCTATGAATATGGAAACTAAATACAACAATTTATATCACCCTTTGACACCTTTATTTCACCCAATGAAACTTTGAAATAAACAATGCTATAATTTTATAAACATATATATCCTTTATTTTAACCAAAATTTTATACGGTCATTTTCCTATTATGTTTTCTAACATAACTAGTTATATTTTATATCCTATAATTCCATTTAAATTCATTATATTTGTTCATAAAATTGAATTTTAATTAACCAAAGCATATCCCCATGAGTGTCTAGCTAGGTTTTCAATCTAAGGCCCCCTGATCATACATTTATTGAAGATCAAGTTGATACTAAACCAAAAATTTTCATGGTGATTACCCCTTGGTGCATCTGTGTCATAGCTTCATCCACTTTTCAGTATTTAGATAGGGATGTAATTACTAAGAAACTATATAATCTCTACTATACCAAAGTTTCAGGATGTTATATTACACATAGAATTATCCCTATGGATTTCACTAAAGTTCACTCAACCCAATCCTTAAAAATAATTAAACTAATCCCCAATAATAACTAAACCTTACTCTAACATGAAATAAGGTTCCCCAGACCCATACTCCCAGATTTGGTGCTAAATAAAATTTATTTAAACATTGTATTTGATATATACTTAGGTGACCCAAGATATAAATATATTTATTTTACATCAATTTAATAAGTTAAAATTATATCTCAAAAATTATCATACAATCCCAATAATAAAAGGTTTAGTATTTTAGTATCAATTACATAAGAAACTTTTTTTACGATACTTATGAAAATTTATTCACAATAATAACATACTAGAATCCCTTTTAGACACCATATAAGTTGTACTCATTTTTTATAACCTAGGGAAATGCAATATAAGGAACGATCGATCTCAATCACTCGGTAAGGGGAAGTATCATCAACATATAATCAAGTACTAGATCATAATAATATAAGAAAAAAATGAGTGTGGAGGGAAAATATTATTAAAAAGAATATGTAATATTAAGATTTTTTCACAAGGAATAATATAATCGCATGCTATCTCAAATGATCAAACATATTCCATCACATATGAGTGCAGAAACATGAAAAATAGTCACGATCCATAGTAGAATACTTTAAGAATAAAAAAATAGAAATTTTAATCAAATAATAATAATCCAAATTATAATATATTGAATCATGAATTCCTTCCTGATTTTCATAATACAGTGGGCTTGGACTGAAAACACATATATCCTCTTAGGATTAGGCTGACAACTAGTGTGTCATCTTTGTATTGTGCTATAACTCATGGACCCTCTTAGGCTTGAGATATTAATATTATACCCTATTAGGCTTAGAAAATTAATTGTGTATCCTCTTGGTATTGGGATACTATCAATGTACCATCTTGGTATTGGGATACTAATCATTTATCCTCATCCTACTACTTTTATACCATCTTGGGCTCGGTATACAACCTGTGTACCCACTTTGAGCTCATGAGATATAAAACATCAAAAAATTATTTGGAAAATTATACGTAACCCCACTCATTAATCATTCATACATATTTAAGTGACTTGAAATCAATCATTCATTTTTCAATAATTATTTAATTAACCCATGGAAAATAGATGGGTTTCATGAAAACATCTATAAAACATTTCATAATAAAAATTGAGAAAGAGGGTGGATGGTGGTACATGAACATATCCCTAGTGTAACATAAGGATCATTAAGGATTTTTAGTAGATGGAAATACCTTTTTCATAACCTTGGGAAAAAATATTTGAAAAATGAAAGAAATATCATTTTTTGGAATTCTTGAAATCCTTATAAAATATAAATTATTTAAAATCAAATTCTATGAGATTGATAAATTATTTTTAAAAATTTACCATTTAAAACCAAAAAGAGTTTTCATAAAAAAAATTATGAAATAAATTTTATTTCAAAATTTTTCTTTGAGAAAGAATAAACACACAGAATACTTCTTTCTTAAAACCCAAGCCTTTAAAATATCATTTTTCAAATTCAGAATTATTTTTTAAATTAAATATTTTACTTTTTAATAATATAAAAATATTTCCTTTTAATTTTAAAATATTTAAGAATCAAAATCTTTTAGAAAACCAATTTAAAAGATGGAACTTAATATTTTTAAAGGAAAATTATCATAACATAGAAAGAAACTATGAATGAGTTTTTATAAATTGTTTTTACCAAAGTTGAAAAAGATAAATTTATCGGTAATATTCATAATAATTTAAAAAAATGTGAATTTAAAACTTTTGAAAAAATTTAATTTTAAAAATAATATTCAATAATGGATCCTTGGAAGATACAAATGATTGTATGAGAGAAATCTGAAGATGAAGATAAAATATACAATTATGAAAAGAAAAACACTTTTAATGTTAAAAAATAACTCTATTGAAAACCAATATAAAAAAAGAGTTAATAGAAAATCATTTTTAAAATTATAAAAGGGAATATGAATCTAAAATAATATAACAAAAAATTAGGTTCCCAAATTTAAATGATAACATTGGTAATAAGATAAAATATGGGCATGGAAGAGAAGTCATTGTTAAAGGTGATGAGAATTATTCTTAATAAAAATATACTTTTTAAGAAAGAAAATCATCAAGGAAAAATATTTTTACTAAAAATTTTAACTTACCCAAAGTGAGAAGGAATTTTACTATCATCATACAATATATGAGAAAACTATTTGGTGAAACTATAGTCAAAGAGGAATCATAATGACTCGGGAAAAAGAAGTTTAGTCAAGAAAAAACCTTACAACTTAAAAACATGTTAATAGTAACCCCTTGAAAGAGAGATCATGAAATTGAAATTCAATTACCATGAATAATATATATTTCATGACATTATATATAAAATATGTAGTACAGACACTATTTAAGTGAAATTATTTACATAAAACAAAACATGTCTCAGTGAAATTAAATTGAGATGAAACACACCTACCTTTAATACCTCTTAGACGAACATGCTCTAACCTCATGAATAAAAATTATAACTATATTTATCACCTATTTAATATCCTTATTATTCATATAACCTATTATAAACTTAATTTATAATATTTTATCAAAAGTATACTTGAATGATATATTTTATATTCATCATTGGATGTCATTAACTTTGATTGTTTTTAATACTAGTTTCATAATCAAGGTGGATATTATTGGTTATATATTCAAAGTCCATCATTTTGAGAATATTATAGGTACATGAATATATATATATCATTATTATTATTTTTTATTTTTTTATTTTTTAATTATTTCAATTATGATTCATGATGATGAATTCAGCGATGAGCATCTTTTAGTAATTTTTAACAAAAAAATGTGGTCCAATAATAATAATAATAATATTAATTTAATATTTTTATTAAAATAAAACACACATTGTTTGGTTAGTAATTTTTAATAAAACTAATATTTAACTTCCCAAATTCATACATGATATTAATTTATATCATTGTTCAAGTAGGTGGTTAAACTGACCCAAACAAGAGAAAACTATAATATATGGGTGAGTATGATAAGGAAAATGATTCTGTTGGCATAGAATCATTATTAAGTAAGTATAATGATATTATTTTTCATATTTTTAATGTTTTAAATCATATTTTAAGAGATTTTTATATATAATAAAATATTATATGAAAAATGAAATATGTTACTTTTGTTGTGGTAGTAGTTTGTATGTTCGCACAGGCAATGCATTCATTTGAATAGAATGAGAGGAAGATAAGAAATGGATTATATTTTCAGAATATTAATAATGATTTAAATATAATTTTTATTCATTAATTACACCCTTTTATCCATCCTTGTAAGTTTTTTTATAAAAAACGGATCATATCACTTATGGAGGCGGTATTCCGCTCATAACACAAATGATGTTTTCATTTTCTGAATAGTTGCGAGGAAAGTAGAAAATGGTTATCCTATAAACATAACAATATATAATTAAAAATATAATACTAATGTAATTATTTCGACATTTATATATTATATTTGGATGTGGTATAATAATAAAGAAAGGAAATGAAAGAAAAAGGAGTAATTGGGAATTTTACCTTAATCCTTGGAAGAGCTTCATTGTAAATTGGATTAAGGCTTTAAGAGTTGGTATTTTGAGAACAATAAATCCTATAAGAAGTTTATAGGGGTGTTTAAGAGTAATTTATTCAGAGTTTTTTCAATTATATGTGGATTTGAGTGTGTGGATAAGTGGGGTATTGATGACTCCTTTTAAAAGGGAGAGGAGTATAATTTTTGTAATAATATTAAAGGGAAAGTCACTATTCAAAGGTAAAATAGAACCAATAATGGATTATAATAGATTGGGGGAAGAGTTAAGGTCTAGAAATCCTATAAAATATATTTTCAGACTTTTTTTAGTAATTTACACTTAGATTTTTTACTTTTACCATTTTTGGTTTTTACTATGGTAACTAAAATTTACCTAAGTAATTTATGTTTAATTAAAAAAAATAAAATTGTAATTTTTACACAATTTGGATATAATCATTCAAAATATAAATACCATTTTTTATAATAAAATTTTTAATGTTTATAAAAATTAATTTTAATATTAGTACACATATCATGTAAAACAAATTTTAATAAAAAGTATACTTTTATTCTTAAAAATTATGATTGAGATAAAATTATCAAATTTTTTGATTTATAAAATATTAATTGGTATACTATTAAACAAATAAGAGTTATTTGTCTTTCAAAGTAATACAAAACATAATTCTATATTATGGAAACATAATTAAAAGAAAACATTATAACATTTTTTATCAGAATAAAATATTATTTACATTTCAAAATGTTAAATATAAGTTTTCTAAATTAAACATAGTACTTTTAAATAAATAATTTAATACTTAAATACATTAATTTTAATTAAAAAATTATTTATAAATTCTTTTTTTCATTCTTAAATCATGATAATGTCAAAACACTATGATATTAATAAAAACACGATTTTTCAATTTTCACATAAAAATCAATTATTGTAAGGAAATATGAAAAATTTGACCTAGGATAATTTTAATATTCTTAATTAAAAAATTATGTTCATTTGATAAAATTAAAATTTATAAATTTATAAATTTTTCTTTTAAATTACAATACAAAATATAAAGAAAAACTATTTTTATAGAAAAAAATAAACTTTTAATAGTTGAATATTCATAATCTTATTTAATATCAATTTATATTAAAGAGTATTAATATACTTGTTTATATATAATAGTATTATAAAAGTTTTTAATTTATTTATTTTGGATAAAATATAAAATAATTAGAAAATATTTATTTGATAATGAACAATTCTTTTTAATATTAAATCATATTAATTATTTAACCTATAAATGTAAGAAAATTCCATTTAGTAATATGATCTTATTTACTAGATGTTTTATTATTATTATAATTTTTTTAATAATTTTCATCTAATATGTCACAGATAATTTTACTCTAGTGTTCTGTTTGGAATAATCTTTAAAGCATAGAATTAATTTAGAGAAAAATATATTCCAAAATGTCAAGGTGTTGTAATGATCGAGTGTCCAGTTTTCACATAAAGTTTTGTGAATGTATTTCATGGGGTAATGAATCATACATGACCATCTGTTTCACATAGAAGGTAAGATATGTTAAATGAACCTATGTTGTGAGAACATGATTTACATGAACATTATTCATATACAGGATATGAGTTAAGCTAACCTCAAGGGAATTGATTGGAATTTCTATATAAAAGTAGAATTAATCATTTGAATGAATGTAGAACTTTATGGAACACCATTTGTGGGGAAATGAAATTTAATTAAGATAATAAAAATAATATTCTAAAGAAACTACGAGTACACTTCAGTTAAAATATTAGTGAGTTATCAAAGTGTAAAAGAGAAGTGATTTCTTGAAGTGAATGATTGTAAGATAGAGGGATAGTGACTCTGCTCCAAAAATTGTAAAAAAGTATGTAATTAGTGATTATAGTATATTAACACCCTTCTATTTTATACTCCTTGTACTATAATAATATGGGTGAAACAAGTAAATATTTCTTATGCCATCTTTACTTGATATATCACTTCATCTCTATTCTGAGGGAGATATTTGTTCCAACTAATGGTGGAATAAGATAGTTAGTGGGGGTCACTAAAAATAAATTGGCATATCCATATTCACTTCCACCAAACTAACATGGTATTTAAATTTCTCAAAAAATTGGTATCATGAATGAAATTGTAGGTTTAGTGGAACTATCTATTAATTGGAAGATACTGAATTATAAAATCATAAAGGGATTATGATCTTCAAAGGAAAAAAAACAACTCTAGAAGATTCAGATGCAACACAATTTTATATCATTAGTCTTGGATGTTAATATAGATTTTATTCATGGGATATTATTTCATATGGATTTTTGAGCCCTATCAAAAAAGAATATGATCATTTGAATGTTGATTCTGAGTGAACAAATGCATTTGGAAGAGCTTTGGCTAACATAATACACATAAAGATGATTTCATATAAATCCACAAAGTAAATGTTGTAAAAGAATCATAATATCTATGATGGTGTCATAAATATAATAGAGGATAAATTTTATCTTCTATATAATAAATACAAAGAATTGATAATTCCCCAGAATGACTATGTTGATATATTATTTGACCAGGTAAATGTGGTTCTAGAGGACATGTGAGGACTTGGTGAATCCCTCAATTTTATGAAGTTATTCAAGAACATACTGAGAATATTTCAACCTCAGTTTAACCTAAATATCTTTATGATCAAAGATAATATTCCAAATGATATGAATCTATATTTTCCTTATAGTAATCTTGTTGTATATGACCACAATAAAAATGATATATAAAATAGGAAATATAAGGAGGTGGCATTATGGTCCTTGAGTAAAATAACTATATAGTATGATCAAGAATAACAATGTTTTTATGAAATCGTGTCATTCATCACCTTGAAAAAATAAAATGGGAAAATGTAGGCTCAAAGGGAAACTTCCACTCATGTGATTTAAATGTGGAAAGGTTGGGAACCATGTAGAAAATGGTCCCATTAATTTTCAAGATGATGATATGGATAATGAAGTTGCCATGAAGAAATATTTAGATAATGTGAAAGGTAGGAGGCACACTATTAACAACTTATTCAAAAAGAAGAACCTAATTTCATAAGAGTAAAATAGTTTAAAAGATACTGAAGTGAAAGAAATTTGGGACTCTAAAGACATAAAAACGCATTTGATCAATGATATTGTATACAAATCATATGAAAAAGAATCCATCTATCATATAGAAAAATAATTTTAAGTTGTAGAAGACCTAAAATTAAAATTATAGGCTGTACATAAAAAAATAGTTGTTTATATATCTAACAAAAATAATTCCAATAGATTGATTAGTAATACCAAACTCTACATGATTTTTTTGAAGGTGAGAAGTTTTAGTTAAAAAAATATATTGAAAGCCTCAAATTAGAAAATTAATAAATATCATAGAATGTTATTGAGTGAAAATTTAATATTTAGAAGTTGGATTGGGTTATCAATAGTTTGACTAATATAGTGAAATATTGATTCAAACATATCAAGGAGTTTAGGGGAGAAATAATTAGCCTATAGAGTAAAGTGTAGGAGTGGGAGAGACTCCTGACTCCTAGTATGACATCAAGACATTAGATTTAATGGGATACATATAAAATATAGGAGATGTATGGAGGTCTATAGAAATTGTTAATTTTTTTCTATAGAAAATACAGATAGAATGAAAAATTTGGTATGGGGTTTTATAAAAAATATAAGGTGGTGTTGGTTAAAGTCACACCATAAGAACCCACTCTCAAGTTAAATTTTGGTTTGGGTATAAATCAGAATTAGAACACTCAATGAGCTCAAAAGACCACCAATGTTATAGAGAGGGCACATAAGAGTATATGACAATTTATGTGTTATTATTGTCAAATGATGGTATTCTATATTAATATGTGTTCTAAAGATAAAAGGTAAAAGTGGGCATAAGATCAATAAATGAAGTCAAGAAAAGTTTAACATTATATGTATGCTTTCGATAGAAATTGTTTTAGGTGTAGTGGATGTGTCCATATGGATAAATATTTCTCATTTTAGATGTAAGGGAAAATACTAATGAACACCCAAAGTGTTGTTTCACAATATCTCAAATAATCATAAAGTGCGATGAAAATATGAAAAAAAATTCAATATTCAAAGATAAAGTTGGTTTATAATATTCCATGGAAGAGCAACTTATCAATCTAAACCAGGTATGTATTTGAAGAAATGAAACAAAAACAAAAAGAGAAGAGAAGGGAATGGTTTTTGGGTATTTCCCTAAATGTTATGGATCAATCAAGATTTTGGATCCATGATAGTGGATTAACTTCAAAAAAAACTATAAATAAGAATCATGTCACAGTCTCCAAGTACGACAAGTCATAAAAATCATTGGCTCAGGAAAAGATAAATTTGGGAGAAAATATTGATGATGCGATGATGTCATAGTTATTGAATATCCTTGTAACAATATGTTATGTGTATATAAATTGTGTGACTCATTACATGTAGTGATTGTAACATAGAATTATTGTATAATAAGTGGGAAGGATTGTATAACTATGATGAAATATAATCACACAAAGGGGAATCTCTACTATATCGATGGACAAGGTGACATATGATTTCAATCCAAAGGTGAAAAATAAAGTTTATTGTAACACCCCTAGAAATGAGTGCCTTAAAAGACATAAAATTATTAACCATGTAAATAAGGTGAACCTTTATTTTGGAGATTCAGTTTTATATGAAGTCTATAGTTAATCATATCTGGATAGAACTAGTGTTACGACGGGTGATCTCCTAGGATGTTTCCTTAAGTGTGTGCAGGTGAGGAAAAAACACACTAAAACATGTGATATCCTATGGCGGAATTCATTAGTCTGATAACTTACCTAGGTGGGTAATATCCTCTCATGTGTTTGGAAGTAAATCAAGGTATTAAAGAAGACCCATGGGGTTTACTAACCAAGTTCATAGCCCAGAGAGGTCAGGTCATGAGCATAGCGACCCATGCTAAACATAAATAAATAATACATTTACATCTTTATTTAATTAGTACATCTCAAAAATAGTAACAAAACATAAGGATCGATAGGTTTAGTTTCTTAGAGATTAGCTACATAAACATATTATTTTACTATACCTATGAAAAAGTCTCCAAAATTGTGCTCCTCTAGACCCTTTTCTAGATATATCACATGAAATAATCATTTTTATAACCTAGGTATTGAAAACATATGAAAGTGGAAATATGAAATATTTAGTAAGGTAAAAACATATCATAGATTAATAGATTGAAAACATGGAGTATGACATGAAAAAGATACAAATTTCATAATAAAAAACCAAAAATCCTTATATGATCATCAAAAAATATGTTACAGATTCATAATTTCATAAAAACATCATTAAGGAAGCATAAAAGACATGAAATAGCTCAAACATATCTCAATAATAATATAACATGTGAACATGACATAAAAGTATGGGAATAATTTAAAAATCACTAATAATCATAAAATCATTGAATTTCATTGAAATTAAATGCATCATGATGATTTGACATAATTTTATGAACAAATAAAATTTTTTGAACAACCACAAGTGAAGGAAAATTATAACAAAAAAATCATTTTACCATCTTATAATTATGATAATCCTCCCATGTACCCTTGGGATTTGGATAAAACTACCCATTCACCCCTTTGGCTTGGGTATAAATCCCCCTATGTACCCATTGGATTGGGATAAATCCTCATGTGTACCTCATTGGATTGGAATAAATCCTCTCACATACCATTTATCTTGGGAAAAATATTCTTGTGTACCTAATTATCTAGGGATAAATCCTTATATTCACCCTTTTAATCTCATGATAAATAAAAATAAACCATTTCATTAGAGAGAAACATAGGACCCCACCCATCATCATCCATACATATAAGTTCCATAAAAATCAATCATAAAAAAAACATAATGAACCCATCGAAAAAATGGTTTCTTAAACATCCAAAATGGAAATCATTAAATTTTAATAAAGAACCTATGGAAATAAATTAGGTTTCATAAAAAATACAAATGGTATAAAATAGAATCATAAATTTTATTATTTGAAATTTAAAAATTGACCATGAAAAATAAATATCATAGAAATAAATATCATAATATGAACAATAAATATCATAGCATATCAAAAAATCATTTTAAAAAACAAATAAAATTATATTAACATATAGAAGATGATAAAAACATCACTTCATAAATTATAAACCATAGAGTATAAATAAAAGTGAAAATGAAAAAAGTTTCAAAAAAACCTTTTAAAATATTGAATTATAAGTTACTTTCAAAAAGCATTTGTGTGAAGGGAAAGAAAAGAGTGTTGAAACTCTCAATATAATGAGTTCAAAATAAAATATCCTTAAAACACAAAAAGGATTTTGAAAAAGATAAGGGAAAATTATTTAATTTTTTTTAATTTTAAAAGAATATTTATTAATTTATACTTCGAAAAGAAAATAATGTTTTCATGAAAATGATGTAAAAATACTTTGAGATCTTTTACTTTTAAAAATAATCTTTAATAATGTAAACTTGAAAAAAAATGTAATTTTATCAATAAAAGATTTCAAACACATCAAAAACAATTATTTTCAAAAATAAATTGTAATAATAAAATGTATAAAAAATACATCAATGTTTTCAAAATAAAATATAGAGTGGATGATAAAACTTCTTATTTGGAAAGGATGGAAAACCCTTTTGAACATTTTGAAATAAACTTGTTGAAATACCACATCATTAAAAGGATAATGAAAACTTTGTTTGAAAATAATTAAAGTTATGAAAAATGGATCATTTGAGATAAAAAAATTATTTTACACTGGGTAAAGTAGGTCCTTGGTGGGAAGTAAAAACATGGATATTGATGAAAATCCATTAAAAGAAATTGGAATTGTTCTAAAAAAATATGAATTTTCACAAAACTATAGAATCATTAAGGAATAATAATTTATAATGAAATATTATTTCCCCATATAATATGGTTAACATAAAACATAACACAATCATAGGTTATAATAGAAAATTCATTAAATATAATAGTAAAATAAGAGTAATTATACCCCAAGGAAGAGATTTCAATCATGAAAACCTCTTAAATCATGAGGATCATTTAAATAAAATCCCAAAAAAAGAGAAATATTAAAATTAAACTTAATTTATCATAACCCCTATAATGGATTCAATTTTCCAAAAGGATTCATAGTCATAATAATAGATGATCAAAAGTTGATTTGAAATGTGAATTATTAGTTCGTTATTCTCACAATTGATATGGAATCCATGTAAATAGTGTTATCCACTGCCAAAAATAACTTTAAATTACCCTAAAGGAAGAATTAATAAGCTTAACATGAATAATTTTCCCATAAACATCATACTAATGAACAATAATAATATAATATGATATCAAATAATTAGTTTGTTAACTTGATTCACTTAGAAAACATCATATGCCAATAAGGGTGTCTATAACTACATTACAATTAGATATCCATAAATCTAAAGTGGAGGTTTAGTGTATATTTTAACATTATTTTTCATGAACTACTTTCAATAGTAGGGATAACATGGGATTTACCTTGATTCCTTGGTTTAGGAGGTTGTTGATGTTATTTATTCCCACCAGCTATTAGGTTTGGGAATCATATTAAATAATTCCAAAACTCTAAAAATTTGAGGCATTAGGAATTCTTCACCTCTATTTCATTGATCATATTCTTCATCCCAGGTTGATAATCATGATCTTAATAGCTAATAATTCCATACTTGGAGCACTTTCTTATTGCTCTAAGACATTCCCTTAGGTTCTTCTTCTAACATTTTTGACATGTAGGAATTTGAATCTTTTTTTCTTTCAAAATATTTGACACATAATATTCTATGAAACTCATTCAACATATATTTTTGGGGAGTTTAAATGTTTGGAAGGACATGAGTTATTATTCATAACTTAATATAGTTTAGTGAGAATAACCATAATGTTTTCAATGCTAAATTTTTTCCCACTTGGTTTTTCATTACTATATTACCCATCACATCCATTATTAACTTGTTTTTATCCACTCTCCATCCATTTCTAAATCCAAAAGAGTTAATCATGAGTAATAAATATCTGTATTATAATGGAATTATTAAAAACTCAACCTATAAACGTGTTACTATAAGAAACTATGAAATTATCTTCTAGTTAAACATAAATAACTCTTGATTCAATTTAGTTTTCTTTATGTTGGGTTCTCCCATACTACGTATCCTAATTACTTAACATAATAAATCCTTCTTAATGTATTGTAAATAGAATTTTATTAACCAAATAATATCCCCTAGGAGTGTCAAACTAGGTGTACAGTTAGGCATCTTTTTTCATGAACTAGGTGATGATTTAATTAATACCCAAGACACCCTCTCCAGAGCTATTACCCCTAGGTACATTTGTGTCAAAGCTTGCATCTACTTGTAGTATCTATAAAGGGATTTAATTTTAGGTCGGAGTAGAGTACTCAGGGGGGGTGAATTGAGTATCTATAAAAATTTCTATTTGAAAAGCATTCTTAAAAATTTCCCCAATAAAAATAAATACAACCCAGTTAATCAAAGTAATATGGTTATGAAAGTTTGACTATTTAAATAACTTCTCAGAAGACTGATTAATTCTTAGTAATCTTAATTTTAGTTATTAATATTACTTTTGAATCTATTCTAATAAGGAAAAAAAATTATAACTTATTTCCAAGATTAACTATCAAAGTAAATTTAGTTATTTCTAAATTATACAATAAAACAGAGAAAACTAATTTAAACAACACAGTGGATATAAAACAAGTGGTTTAGTCTCAAGCTGAGACTTAATCCACTCCACTTGGTGATCACCTACCACCAAGTAGTTTATATTAATAAACTTGATCTACACCCTAGATCAGGGTAAACAACAGTACACAGGACTATCCAGGTCACACGACCTCTTCCACAGTTCTTCATGGGTATAAACTAACAGGTCACACAAGGACCTCTTCTACACTTATTCGTGGGAGTAAACAAGTGTAAAAATATATTAGAGGAAGGATATCTTGTATCCTTTTAGTTCAGTGCAGGAGACAATGTGTGTTTTAATACAGATATACACACATTTCTCAAAAGCTAAAACAATACACAACAGAGCAAAAATGATGAGATAAGGTTAGAAGTGATCTGAGTGTTAGTCTATATAGCTCTGGACTTCTAGTATGAAGCATATGTCAGAACCGAGTCCTCTTGCGAGAAACAGAGTATCGCAAGTCTGATGCTTTAGTTTCCAGTTAGATCCGGCTCATGTTATTCATGGAGTTGGTAATGAAAAGATGTTCTTGACTCTGATCTATGGTATCCCAAATTCTTGATCGTGAGTGCTTCATGTGTTCTTCAAATGTATTGAGTTTCATGTGTCGGTTCTTTTCTCAAGAATGTTCGTGCTTCTTCGTTATCACACCCCCCTTGTTTTTGGGCCACACTTCTCTTTTTATTCTTGGAGTGCATGTGTTGGAGCTGACATGATGCATGTATTCTGCACCTCATACCTCGTACTATTAGGTGACATGTCTATAAAGAAATATTAATTATGTTAGTGAATTTAAAAGACTCAAATATTATTGTTAGAAATTAAATTGAAAAACGATAAAACAGATTAAAGAACGGTGTCACAGTCAGTCTGTAAACAGTGTCTCCATGAAACGGTGTCTCTATGAAACAATGTCTCCTTATTTTCCTTTGAGCAGCGAGATTGTTATAATGACACAGTTGTATAGAGATCAGGAACTGGTAACACATATACAGTGTTAAGATCACAGTGTCTGGTCCTTTGCCAAACTTCAAACGGTGTCTCAGCATGGAACCGGTGTCATAGACTTCAACAGATCTGAATCTGGTTTTAGTGTCTAGTCACAGTGTATGGGTCATGGTGTCTGGTCACGGTGTCTGGTCATGGTGTCTGGGTCACAGTGTCTGGTCACGGTGTCTAATCGTGGTGTTTGGGTCCTTTGCTTGAAAAACATAACCAGTGTCATACTCACAGTTTCTCAGACTTATCCAAATATTAGTATACAAACTTAAATAGTGATATTCATAGAATTGATTAGACTTAATCATTTATCAAGGAAATCCATTATAAAACAAATTAAAAATAGTTTACAATAATCAAACATAACACTTGAGATCTTGGATAGGTTTATTTAAAGCATAAAAAAACCAACCATCTGTACAGATGATTTGAGACAGATTAAATAGAAGTAACAAGATTTACAAAATGTATAGGATTTGTGATCATTAAAACATGATTAACACATGAGGAGTCCAACAATCTCACCCCTTTTGATGATCACAAATCATGTGAGTGAGATATCTATTCTTAGTGAATGTGTCTCTCCCTTAGTGTGCATGTCTCTTCCACTTTTGGGATTATCCAAAAGACTACAAAAATAAATAAGATAATAAATAATAAGAGTTCACAATGAATTAGATGGATAAAAAAGTGTCATTACAAACAATAAGCAACATAAATATAGAAATCATCCCTATCAAAAGATAGTGTTCATTTTTATTTAGCACTGGCTGTATTCTCTTTTCCCTTGGCATCAACATCACTAGAAGCCATAGGAAAAAAGGTAGAAGTGGAAGAAGGAAGTGAAGAAACTGACAGAGAAGGTAGAGGGAGTCCTTTAAAAACAGAAGGGGCCAAGGTAGGTTTTATAGAAAACTGAGGTAATTATTGGTCAAGGATAAAAGGTCTGATCTGACTCATAGCCCGAGAGATAGACATAGAAGTTGAGGCAAGGACAGAGGATGAGAAGGTAAGTAAACCAGGTCTCAAGGGTACAAATGTAGGAGCCACAATAGTAGTGCTCTGTACATGAAGATAAGGCCTCAAAAGTTTTATGAAGCCAACAATGATCTCACCACCATACCACATCGCTTTATCAAAGTCATCCTTTTTCTCCATGAACTTATTCAATAAGGGAGTGAAATCCTTAAGCTTTTGAACCTGATTTTTTAAATCTTGAGTGACAAAAGGGATCTTTAGATTCTCTACAAGGTACTTGAAGTGGTTTGTCATATCATGTTTAGAGAAGATCTTGTTGAAGTAGAATTTCACCTTCTTAGTAATTTCCTCTTGAGCATCATTGGAAATCTTGGAATGAATTCTCAACAAATCAAGAACTTTGTCACTGTTCTTGAAAACCATAGATAGAGACTCTTTATCAAATCCACTAAGCATAGACTGAAGTTCTTCTTTAACAACTGTTCTAAGTAGATCACTATCCAAGGAAGGTTGAGATGATTGTCCAGAGGCACTAGAAACTGTAATAGTTGAAGTAAGAGACTTTAGTTGATTTATAAATTTCTAGAGACAACCCTTATACTCATCAGTAAAATTGTTAAGACCAATAACAAGATCACGTATCTCTTGAACAATTTTCTTATTTATTTCAGCCACCTTTTCAACTAAGGAAGTTAGATTAGGTTGAATCAAGAAGGCTACTTCCTATGGAATTTGACCACTAACATCCTCAACAGGATGAGAAATAGGTTCTGGTATCGAGTTTATCACTCTCTACATTTATTCAACCATAACACTAAGAGAATTCACTTCATCACTGAGCTGTTTATTCTCGATTCTGACTTCTTGAATTTCATGAAGCATTTTTGGCTGAATCTTCCAAATAATCTTCTCTAACAACAGGGCAACATCTCTTTCACTCAAGTTTGTCACAGGAGCAGGTTGAGTATTCATGATATTTTCATCCCCATCTAATAGGGTAGCTTCAAATTCTTTTAAATAATCTTTACTCACCAAGTTTGAAGGTTCTTGTGAAGGTTCAGGAATAGGAGTTGAGACAGGCTCAGGTTCCTTTGCAGCTATAACATCAAGAGTAGATACTGGTTTCAATTGAAACACAATAGAAAAATATATACCTTTAACTGAGGCTTCTTGTGAATCATTCACATCAAAATATCTATGAAATTTATACCATGTATCAATAGATCTTGAATCAATAGGATTTGGCACTTCAACACTTTCCAGATTCAGGTGTTTCTCCCCCTCAACATGTGCATCTTTCTTAGGACTAAGAGATTTAGATCCTTGATCTAATTCAAATATTTCATCCTCAATATCCTCACCCATTTCCTTTCTATCTAATTGAAAGGATTTTTCCATTCTCTCTTCATTATATGGGATAACCTCAGGAACAACTTTTTCCTCTAGGTGTTCCTCAAGAGTGAAGGTTCCGGGCGCAACGGAAGCGTGGTTGGGATGGTACCCAAATTTGATTTTTACCACGATCAATGATTATTCCGGGATCAATATGATGATGAATGCCAGTCTCCATGGAATATAATCAAAGATTTAGATAAATAAGAAAGTGGCCTGAAACCTTAGATATGATCTTTCTCATCATGTTTATAATAAATTTAATTAATTTCATAAAGAAAAATAATACCTATATTTTCTGTATTTTTCTTTGTTGATGATGTTGATCATCCGGAATGACCCTTATGGATTATATCATTGTGCTTGTAAGGATCCAAACTAGAATCCCTCTAGCGGTGATCCACATGTGCTCCGATGGCCTCCGATCGACACCGCTTGTTCTCCGGGTGCTAGCGCGGCGAAGTGAGTGTCTTGTGTCGGTCATTCTTGATCACTTTTCTTCATTCTTAAAGAATGTCTCTCGTTCTTGAGAGGGGAGATAAGAGGATTCGAGAGAGAAATTTTTTGGCTCAACAATGCTTAATTCACTAGGCCTGTGGTGTGGTGTCTAGCAAAATAGGCGTACTTGCCTATTTATATACATGGAATTTCAGTTATAATATTTAATTACATTACAACAATTAAATAGATTCAAGAAATTAAAGAAAACCCATGCATTTAATAATAATACCGCATCATTATTTATGGTGTGCCAACTTGAGCAAAACAGAATTATAAATAAAATTCCACATCATAAAATAATAATATCATTATTTTAATTTGTTCCAACTAGTTAAATAATTATTTACCATCGTTTAAATAATTATTTTACTACCAGACTGATCTTGGTCCGCTCGAACTCCACTTCCATTTATTGAACACATGAATAAATAAATAAATAAATTATTCTCTTAAATAAATATTTTATTTACAAACTAGTAAATAAATATTTATTAAATGTTCAATAAATAAATATATTTAATTTAATTTATTCTATCATTGTAACTTGAATAAAATTATTCCATGGTCTTGAGAATAATATTTATTTCATTAATTAAATTCAAATAGAATTTAACCGAGTCCACAAAAAACACTTAGTGTGTGACCCTCTAGGATTCTTTCTCATTGGAATTAGGTGGGCTTGCCTAAAGTCCAAGAGTACTGTCTAGAAACAGGTCAAGGAACCCAAGAGAAAGAACATAAATTAGCAACAACGAAATCCACATACGAACGCTCACTATGTAATATAATCCTTTTGTCACAATATCTCATCTAGTAGGTTTCATGGTTGTGTCATCAACTTTTATGCTTGATACGTCATTCTTTGACTACCTGAAATAAACTCATCGTTATACCATGGCCATGGAATATCACGCGATGGTTCTATTTCAATCAAAGGGATGAGATATCAACTTCCATAAATAGAAGGGAAAAATCCTTCCTCAACTTATCCATTAATAACATTCCACTCGAGACGCACCCAACATACCCAACTTCCCACCAACTGTCTGTGTGACAGTTTTCGTCAGTAAATAAAAGTGAGTAAGCTGTGACATGTATTAATGATAATCTTAAAGTCTAAGGATAATTACACACATTCGCAGATAGAAATATCTAATGACACCAAAACATACAGAATTCCTACTAGCGGGTCTGTTCTCATAATCTTATATCTTGAAGATTACCAAGTGAAAACTTTATGAGGGGAAGTCTCATCTGCTTACAAGTACTCGCACCTAACAGTCTGCGTGCTATATGTCCCATCATAGCATGTCATCTAACCTCAGAACTATATTTAAGAATATTTTTGTAGTATTTCAAGGTTCTCATAATAGTGGGGAACTTCCATGACCTTATCAATGCAACAAATACTCTAGGAAATTATTACATCATAGTCACGCAGAACAATTAACAATATGTAATAATACATTAAATATACATGTAATCAATGTAAAACTAGTTGGTTCTAGGACACCATATCTTAAAAACTCCCACTTGAACTAGAGACAACTGCCTACGACTTTCAGTCCGCTAGACCTCACATGATAATCATGTTTCTGCTGAGTCAAGGCTTTAGTTAAGGGGTCCTCCACATTGTCTTCTGTGGAAATACTGATCACCGCAACTTCACCTCTCTGAGAAAAATCCCTCAAGAGATGATACTTCCGAAGTATGTGCTTCATCCATTGATGTGACCTTGGCTCTTTTGAGAGAGACACCACTGTAGTATTATCTGTAACCACACTCTGCTTTGAGCTCTTCCAGCTCACTGCACCTCCATTAAAAGTGAATATGTATCCTGTTTGTGACTTCATGTCATCTTGATCAGTCTGGAAACCAGCATATGAATATCCTCTAATGACTAGTTCCTTATCTCCTCCATAAACCAAGAACATATCCTTAGTACACCTTAGATACTTTAGGATAGTCTTGACTGCCATCCAATGACAGTCACCTGGGTCATCTTGATATCTGCTTACCACACTCAATGCGTAGGTGACATCCAACCTAGTATATAACATGGAATACATGACTTACCCAATCGCTGATGCGTATGGAGTCCTTGCCATTATCTTTCTTTCCTCATGTGTCTGAGGAAACATTTTCTTGGAAATATGAATGCCATGTGATGCTGGCAACAATCTCCTCTTGGATTTTTCCATACTGAATCTTTTTACTATCTTATCAATATATGTACTTTGACTTAGGCCCAAAAATCTCTTGGATCTATCACGATGTATCTTGATCCCAAGAATATACACTACCTCGCCCAAGTCTTTCATGGAGAAGAATTGATTCAACCATGCCTTAACAGACTATAATACTGGTATCTCATTTCCAATAAGTAATATGTCATCAATATATACTATTAGGAAAATGACAGAACTCCCACTAAACCGTTTATAGACACAAGGCTCACATTCATTCTTGATAAAACCAAATTCTTTTATTGCTTCATCAAAACAAATTTTCCATGACCTGGATTCTTGCTTTAATCCATAAATGGATTTTTGCAACTTTCATACCTTATTGGCATCCTTTAGAGTCACAAACCCTTCAGGTTGCGTCATGTAGAAATCTTATCGAAGGTTCCCATTAAGGAATGCTATTTTGACATCCATTTTCCAAATATCATAGTCATTGTAAGTCATAATGTAAATTAGAATTCTGATGGATTTCAGCATTGCAACTAGTGAGAAGGTTTAATTGTAGTCAATTCATTGATGCTGTTTAAAACCTTTTGCAACTAGTCGTGCCTTATAGGTACTGACTTGTCCTTCCATGTCTAGTTTCTTCTTAAATACCCATTTGCAACCAATAGGGTTTGCATCAAATGGAGGATCTACTAAAATCTAGACTAGGTTTTGGTATATGGAATCCATTTCAGAATTCATGGCTTCTTGCCACTTGGCAACGTATGTTCCACTTACTGTTTTCTTGTAGGTTAGAGGATCATTGTTATCAACTAATAAGGAGTCACCATCCTCAGTAACTAGAAAACTACACTATTCCAGTTCTCTAACCTCTCTTTTATTCCTACACAATACTTGTATCTCTAGAACATATTCTTCTTCCATGGGGCTTTGCAGAATCTGTTCCTATACCATCTCTTGTGTACCTTGAGCCTTGACTTCATCAAAGTCTATCTCACCCCCACTATCTCTTTTAGAGACATGCTCCCTCTCAAGGAATATGACATGTCTTGCCACTATAACCTTTTTTTATAAGGGGTTGTATAGGTAATATCCCCTTGTTTCCTTGGGGGATCTTATAAAGGTACACTTTGTGCCTCGGGGTGTGAGTTTATTTCCTGAAGAGGCCTTAACAAACACTTCACTACCCCACACATGTAAATTAGATAACATGGATTTTCTTCCACTCCAGAACTCATATGGAATAACATTTATCAATTTAGTTGGTACTTGGTTTAGTATGTGTGCCACTATTTGTAACGCATATCCCCAAAAGGATAATGAAAGACTCTCATGACTCATCATTGATCTCAACATGTACAACAAGGTGCGGTTTCTCCTTTCGCTCACACCATTCCACTGGGGCTTGTTTGGAGGAGTGAGTTGGGATAGGATCCCAAACTCCCATAAGTAATCAATGAAGTCTTGATTAAGATATTCTCCACCTCGGTCTGAGCAGAGTTTCTTAATCTTCTTACCAAGCTAGTTATCAACATCATTCTTATATTCTTTGAACTTATCAAAAGAATCCTACTTATACCTCATTAAGTAGATATATCCATATCTACTAAAATCATCAGTAAAAATTATTAAGTATGAGTACCCTCTTCTTGCTTCAACTAGAAATGGTCCAAACACATCAATATGAACCAATTCAAGAAGTTATTTAGCCTTTTCACCTTTCCCACTAAATGAGGATTTGGTCATTTTTCCTTGTAAACATGCATGACATATGCCAAGTGGTTTTAGTTTGAAAGAATCTAAATATCCATCTTGATGTAACTTTGTCAAGCGTTTCTCATTTACATGACCTAGCCAGTGATGCCAAAGTTGGGTGTGGTATGCGTCATGTGAAGTATCTTTGTTATCGATTGATATTACTTGGTTTGTGTAATCCAACACGTAAAGTCCATTGTATAAATGTGCCCTAACATAACAAATTCTATCTTTGTAAAAGAAGCAACATTCATTTTCAAACTTGAAAAAAATCCATCTGTATCTAATCTGGATACAGAAATAATGTTTTTAGTAATAGAAGGCACATAATAACAACCCTTTAACACCAAGATCATCCTAGTTGGCAACGTGAGGTGGTAGTACCCGATAGATACAGCAGCAAGTCTGGCTCCATTGGATGGTCGCAGATCTACCTCCCCTCGATCAATCTTCCTAAATCTACCTGGTTCCTGTATTTGGATACATATGTGAGCACCATAAGCTATATCTAATACCCAATTTGTAGAAACATATAGATTGAATTCGATAAAAAACACACCTGAAGCTTCCCCTTGATTCTTAGGCTGGGTGCAGTTCTTCTTCCGGTGGACCTTCTTGCCACATGTGAAATAAACAGCCTCTTGTTCCCTTGCTTCCCCTTTGATATTTCTTTTCTTGGAAGGCCGTGAAGAAGCTTTGGGCTTAAAGTTATTTGCCTTACCTTTCCTCTTATTAACCATAAAGATAGAAGGATTTTCACGCTTCATATATTTTTCCACTTGGAGAATGAGGATAAGAATATCATATAGAGACTTCTCAATGTTGTTCATATTGAAATTGACAACAAAGTTAGATAAGATCTAAGAGAGTGATGCGAGAATGAGATTGGTGCCCAGTTATTTGGGGAGTTTAAACCCCCAAAACCTCCAGGCACTCAATGTAGCCAATGAACTTGACTACATGAGGCCCATATGGGGAACCTTCTCCAAGCTTACTCTGAAAGAGTGCCGTAGATATCTCAAATATTTCCTGTCTTTCTCTCTCCTGGTAAAGACCACAAAGGTGCTCGAGCATGCTATAAGCATCCATGTTTTCATGAGACTTCATGAGCTAAATAGACATTGATGATATCATCAAACATTGAATGTTGACCGCATCGTTCATATGTTTCTCATAGACCAGAAAATCCTTATCACCCACCTCTTTGGTAGACGGATCAGGTAATTCTAAATCCAGCATGTTAGACTTCCATTCATGGCGTAGGATAACCCGAAGGCGTCTAAACCATTCCTGGAAGTTACTGTCGGTGATGATGTTGTCTTTATCCAGAATTGATCACAAGGATAGTGTGGTTGATGAGTTTTTCATTTTTATTCTATAATTAAAAGAGAAGATCATTAATAATTTCTTGATTACATTTTATAAGAAATAATAAATTTTATTAAATATCCCGCTATTTTATCAAGTCCCAATATCCCTCACCATTTGAACTTGGAATTTCCAGTTTCCATGGAATTCTAGTGGAAAGGATCCATATTCCCCTTCACATAACCCCAACAAGGGTTGGTCAAGATATTAAAAGGTATTTAGGTAGGCATATCTTTGCCAACTGTAGGCTTACAGCTCCTTGATATGTTGAGTGGACTCCCCAATCCTGAAATCATGACTTTGGATTTCCTCAAATCTTACCTCCAATATTACACAAAGTCTAGAAAGGGCTACTCCTCTTGATGTAATATGGTTAAGTCTACCCGAAACCTTTCATAAGGGCTTCCTGTATAAAAGTAAGTGTCCCAACAAGGGTTGGTCAAACACATAGTTTTATTGAGTTTTTCCCTTAATAAAGTAACGGAAGGCTTGTTCTGACTTAATATTTTATTTGAGGAATTTTTATCTCTTATGCGTGAATTGATTATTATCATTATCACATTCTATTTAATATTAAGTGGAACTTACTTAAGTGATTAACCATGTCTTGATAATATTTACGCATAAGTCTAGTTTATTTTAGTTCTATATTACATGCTTGTTTAATTAATTAATTATGTGACCGTGACAACACATCCATAATGATAAACCATGCAACTGACAGAAATAAAATAAAGTAAATGGAATGATATTGATCTTTTCTAATGGTTAGTTTATATAACCATTGATAAACTAACCCTGACCTAGGGGAGAAACACCTTGAACCTTTTGGGTTTGTGTTTACAGCTCACACCTGTCCACCTTTGTATCTCCTGGGATTGGTTTTGTCTCGGCTCTAGCTTGAACCACCTCCACTAGCTTAGGAGTTCCATCCATTACATATTCCTTTTTTAACTCACATGTAGGTGAGGGGTAAAAAGGGGTTTTATATAAAAGAAACCTTGGACAAACAGGCCTTACATATTAATGAGAAGAAGGCTCACAAACCAAAAAATTTAATTCAAATAAATAAATTAAAAAAAACCATCCACACACAAAGGTTTTGGTCTAGCTCATGATCATCCATAAATGTAACGATATTTACACATAAATAAAACTAGAAATCAATTATTTAATCATTCTTGTTTATGATAAATCACACTCGAATCAATTAATTATCATCATTAATTAATCAATCCTTTTATCTTAAACCCTTTTATGAATTTCCTTGAGATTATCATACATCATAATTTTAAAAAAATAAATTCATTTAAAATTATCTTTGTAAGTAACTTGTACCTTGGAGGAAACCCAATGAATTCATATTCCTAACTACCCAATGAGTAGAAATGAACATTAGGTAGATGTTAAATTAAACACATATATATAAAACATCTATCACGTGTTGTGCCTCAGCTTTATGCCCGTACAATGGTACACGTCTCAAGGTTTTGTATAATATAATAATAAATTTTAATAAATATGTGTAATTTGGATGAGTACACCACATGTAGTTCCAACTACATGATGTTTATTATTTTTCATCGTCTATCCGAAGTACACACTCAGGGAAACGACGTGTGAGTATACTTAGAAAATCATCAGAGTACACAGTGTGTCCATTGGGCCACACATTGTGTAGTTGCTCGTTACATAGTCTCCAGCTGGGAAAGCTGTGTACGGGGTACACGGTCCAACCCTAACCCGAAGGGACTATACATCATGTCCCTTGGGCCACACAATGTGTAATTCAGAAATCGCGTGCCACCTATTCTTAGTCAACACACAGAGTCATTTAATACTTAGAAAGACTCCAACACATGACTTGGTTTGGAGGACCGGTCCGATGCATTGAATCTTAACAACACGGTGTGTACTGTCGAATACAAACCATGTGTTCTGGTGTTGTACGGTTAGGAAGCTTTGGCACCTCCGGATGAGATCATTTATTTTATTTTAATCAAAATTAAAAGAAAAGATCATTTCTATAAGGTGAACAAGAAATGAAAGAGGAGGAATAGATCTCGAGATTCAGATTTGCAGAATGATTAACCTGAATTGAAACAACTAAATTATTAAATGTGTAATTCATCAAAAAAATATTTAAATAATTATAAACTATGATGTAACCCCTCTGATACCACTTGAAGGTTCCAGGTGCATCAAAATTGTAGTTGGGATGGTACCCAACTTTGATTTTTACCATGATCAATAATTGTTCCGGGATCAATACGACGATGAACACCAGTCTCCACAGAATATAATAAAAGATTTAGATAAAGAAGAAAGAGGCACGAAAACTTAGAGATGATCTTTCACATCATGTTTATAATTAATTTAATTAATTTCATAAAGAAAAATAATACCTGTATCTTTGGTATTTTTCTTCATTGATAATGTTGATCATCTGGAATGAACCTTATGGATTATCTCATTGCACTTGTAAGGATCCAAACTAGAATCCCTCTAGTGGTGATCCACAAGTGCTCCGATGGCCTCCGATCGACACCTCTCGTTCTCTGGGTGCTAGCACGGTGAAGCGAGTGTCTTGTTTCGGTAGTTCTTGATCACTTTTTCTTCAGCCTTTAAGAACAAGTCTCGTTCTTAAGAGGGGAGAGAAGATGATTCGAGAAAGAAATTGTTTGGCTCAAAAATTCTCAATTCACCAGGCATTTGGTGTGGTGTCTAGCACAATAGGCGTACTTGCCTATTTATATACATGGAATTTCAATTATAATATTTAATTGCATAGAAACAATTAGATACATTCATGAACTTAGAGAAAACCCATGCATTTAATAATAATACCACATCATTATTTATGGTGCGCCAACTTATGCAAAATGAAATTATAAATAAAATTCCGCATCATAAAATAATAGCAGCGTTATTTTAATTTTTGCCAACTAGTTAAATAATTATTTACCATCTTAAAAATAATTATTTTACTACCGGACCGACCTTGGTCTGCTCAAACTCCACTTCCATTTATTGAACACTTGAATAAATAAATAAATAAATTATTCTCTTAAATAAATATTTTATTTACAAAATAGTAAATAAATATTTATTAAATGTTCAATAAATAAATATATTTTATTTAATTTATGCGATCATTGTAACTTGAATAAAATTATTCCATGGTATTTAGAATAATATTTATTTCATTAATTAAATTCAAATAGAATTTAGTCGAGACCACAAAAAATACTTAGTGTGTGACCCTCTAGGATTCTTTCTCGTTGGAATTAGGCGGGCTTGCCTAAAGTCCAAGAGTACTGTCTAGCAATGGGTCAAGGCACCCAAGAGAAATAACATAAAGTTGCAACAATGAAATTCACATACGAACACTCACTGTGTAATATAATTTCTTTGTCTCAATATCTCATCAAGCAGGTTTCATGATTGTGTCATTAACTTTTATGCTTGATACATCATTCTTTGACTACCTGAAATAAACTCGTCATTACACCATGGCCATGGAATTTCGTGCGATAGTTCTATTTTACTCAAAGGGCTGAGATATAAGCTTACATAAATGGAAGGTAAAAATTCTTCCTCGACTTATCCATTAATAACATGCCACTCGCGACGCACCCAACGTACCCTACTTCCTGCCAGCTGTCTGTGTGACGATTTTCGTTAGTAAATAAAAGTGCATAAGTCATGACACATATTAATGATAATATTAAAGTCTAAGGATCATTACACACGCTCGAAAATAAAAATATCCGATGACACCAAAACATGTGGAATTACTACTAGCATGTCTGTTCTCATAATCTTCTATCTTGGAGATTACCAAGTGTGAACTTCATGAGAGGAAGTCTCATCAGCTTACAAGTACTCACACCTGACGGTCTGTATGCTATGTGTCCCATCAAAGAATTTCATCAAACCACAAAACTATATTTAAGAATATTTTTATAGAATTTCAAGGTTCTCATCATAGCGAGGAACTACCATGACCTTATCAATGCAACAAATACTCTGGGACATTATTACATAATAGTCATGCAGAACAATGAACAATATGTAATAATACATTAAATATCTATGTAATCAATGTAAAATCAATTAGTTCTAGGAAACAAACTCTTACAAAGAGAAGATTCATTCTCAAGAGAAATATATTCTTCTAAAATTTATTCCAGAACATCCTTTTCCCTTTCAACAACAACAGATTCATCTTTAGAGATAAGTTCTTATAGATCAACAATCTATTCAGGGACAGGTACTTCCTTCTCAATTAAGAATTGAGGAGAAGGTTCATTATCTTCCTCATCCAGGACAGTTTTCTCTATAGGTACAACAACCTATTCTTCTTCCTCCTTATCTGAATATTCCATGATTTCATATGGTTCCAAACCAGGATCAGGAATGTCCTTAGGTCTTGAGGAGTGTTCAACTGAGTTGAACTTTTCATAGACCCTGTCATTATATTCTACCCATGATTTTCTCCATGGATTCCAACTGATTTTCATTCTATTGAATGTAACTTTTGAATTACAATATTCATAATCCTTAATTACTTATTCATCTGGTCTAACCAACCCTTTTGCATGAAGCATAGTTGATATTAATCTTGAGTAAAACAGGGAGGTTGACTTGGAGGTTGTCTTGATCAACTCACACATGTGAAACATAACATACTTGCATAGGTTGATCTTGTGTCCATTCTTCATAAGATGTATCAAAAATACATCCTGATACTTAAGTATAGAAAAATCACCTTTTATAGGGCTGATCAGATTCTGAACAAATTTAAACAAAAGTATGGTTTCCCCATCTATCTTAGCAGCTATAGCTCTTCTCTTTGTTTCATTCCTAGTTAAGCTTCTCAAGGATTATTCCAACACAAAGATCTCACTTGGAGGTATAGGACCACTTTGGTAGTCCTAAAAATACCCTTATGAGGTATCCTTAGGCATTCAAACCATAACCTAGAAGAAAAAGTACAACTTTTCCCATTGATCTAGCTTCTCAGAACAAAACCATATTCTGTATCAAAAGAAAATTGGATGAACTAATAAAACTATTAAACTAGCTTCAGGTATATCAGCCTATCCTACTTTGTGAACCAATCTATCCATCATTGATCTTTTATTACTTTCAATACTAAAGACTTACTTGATAGAATCCACTTAGGGAAAATTTCCTTTTCGGGTAACACTGTTCTGTTCACCAGGTTCAAATTTAAAGGACATTCGAGTGCTAACTTTGGTGCTATTTTTATCTTCTTATTAGATATACACTTCTTAGGAGTTGATCTGGATGAACGTTTCATTCTGGGAATTCAACAAAGGTTTGAGAGAGAGAAAGGTTGAAAGAGGGGTTATAGTTTGAGAGAAGAGAGCTTGGGTGAAGAAAGGAGTGAAACTTCTTTCGTTTTTATCATTTAGGGATACCAAGCATCGCAAAAACAAATCACATGAAAGTACAAATAAAATAATTAATTACCGAAATATGGGTTATAGTATATAAATAAAATAATAAATCATTTTTACAGTGAGACTATGATAGAATTTTATGGTGAGACCGGAACTAGCTTTCACTGTGAAACCGCAACAGGCTTTCATAGTGAGACTGTAATAGGCCTTCATGGTGAGACCGTAACCGTGTGATTTCTAAACTGTGCGACTGTATTGTTTGAGATATTAAGTGCCAGATAGTAACCGAGAGATATAAACTATGAGACCATAAACATGAAATAACAAATTTTAAGACAGTAAACTATAGATTTGTTAGAGTTAGACAGTAATCTTACAACAGTGACTTGTGAAACCATAAACTATGAAACAGTAAGTTGTGAAACAATATACTTACTACTTAAGATTTATCATTCCCAACTCATGTATGATGTAATATATTATTTCATAATTTAATGGTTTGGTGAATATATTAGCAAGTTGATATTCAGTTCCAATAAATTCCAAAGTGATATCACCTTTTTGATAATGATCTCTCAAAAAGTGATGTCTTACATCAATATGTTTTGTCCTAGAGTGTGAAACAAGATTTTTTGAGATGTTAATAGCACTTTTATTGTCACAATTTATAGGTACATTCCTGAATTGATATCCATAATCTAGTAATGTGTGTTTCATCCACAAAATTTGTGCACAAAAACTACCAGCAGCTATGTATTCGGCTTCTGCAGTAGATAATGCAACATAATTTTGTTTCTTACTACACCATGATACTAGTGACTTGCCTAAAAAGTGACATTTTCTAGAGGTGCCTTTTCTATCTAACTTACAACCACCAAAGTTAGCATCAGAATAACTAACTAACTCAAATGATTGTCCTCTGGGATAGAACAGTCCTAGATTGGGTGTATGCTTGAGGTATTTGAAAATTCTTTTAATAGAATTTAAATAAGATTCCTTAGGTTTTTCTTGAAAATGAGCACACGTAAATACACTACACATAATTTCAGGTTAGATAGCAGTTAAGTAGAGTAAGCTTCCAATCATTCCTATGTAAGTATTTTGATCAACATATTTTCTATCTTTATCAAGATCCAACTTACAAGTAGTACCCATTGGAGTGTCATTACTTTTAGTGCTATCCAAGACAAAATGTTTTAGAATATCTCTAGTATATTTTATTTGGTTCAAAATAATACCATCATTATTTTGAAAGATTTGAAATCCAAGAAATAATTTTAGTTCACCCATTAAACTCATTTCAAATTCGTTTTTCATCATTTTAGAAAATTTAATACATAAAAAATTTCTTAAAAATCCAAAGACAATTTCATCTACATAAATTTAAACTACTAAAACATCATTGGAATTTTTTTTGTAAAAAGGGTAGGATCAACTATTCCTTTTTCAAAACCTTTGAAAATAATAAAAGTACTTAATCTATCATACCAAGCTCTTGGAGCTTGTTTTAAACCATATAAAGCTTTTGATAATTTAAAAATATGATTTGGAAAATGAGGATTTGTAAAACCAAGGGGTTTCTCAACAAAGACATCCTCAATTATATACCCATTTAGGAATGCACTCTTAACATCCATTTGATATAGTTTGAAATTCATATGTGAAACATAAGCAAGTAGAATTCTGATGGCTTCAAGTCTAGCTACTAGTGCAAAGGTCTCTTCACAGTAAATTCCTTCTTCTTGATTATAGACTTGTGCAAACAATCTAGCCTTGTTTCTAACTATGTTACCAGCTTCATCTACTTTATTTATAAACACCCACTTAGTGCCTATGGTAAATGCATTTTTTAGGTCTATCAACAAGTTTCCATACTTTGTTTCTTTCAAACTGATTAATTTATTCTTGCATAACCATCACCCAAAATTCATCATTGATAGCATAATTAATGTTTTTAGGTTCAAGTTGTAACAAGAATACTTGCTCTTCAACTTGATTTCTAAGATAAGCTCTAGTTTGAGTTCCTTTATCTAAATCTACTACAATAACATCTAAAGGATGGTTCTTAAGAGTTCTAACAGCTCTAGAAAAAGAAGGACTAGTGATTTTAGGTTCTTCAATAGGTTCGGGTTCATTATGACTCAAATATAATGAATTTCCAGAATTGTAATCTTTCACAGATTCCTTTATTGGATGGTTAGAGGATTTTGAATTTATGTCCAGATTTGATACATCATCCTCAAGGTTCTCTAAATTGGTCTTAGTCTCATGTGGAACTATTTCATCAAATTTGACATGGAAAAATTCTTCCACACAGTTATTCCTTTTGTTAAACACACTATAAGCTTTACTAGATATTGAATATGCTAGAAATATTCCTTCTACAACTCCATTCTGTTGAGGTGTTCTAGGGGCAGAGAAATTATAACTATAGCCATTTTGAGAGAAAAAGGATTCAAACTCTTGATTTTCAAACTCACGGCCATGATCACTTCTTAAGGATTTAATTCTAAGTCCACTATGATTTTCTACAGTTTTGGAATATTTGGTAAAATGAGAGCAGGATTCACTTTTGTGAGCCAAAAATAAAGTCCAAGTATATATAGAAAAGTCATATATAAGAACATAAACACAGTGCTTCCCATTTAAAATAGAAACTCTAGATAGTCTAAAAAAAATCCATGCGAACCAATTTTAGAGGTTGAGAAGTTGACACATCTTTCTTTGGTTTGAAGGAAATTTTGTGTTGCTTTCCCTTTTGACAAGGATTACACACTTTATCATTTAGAAACTCAAGTTTGGGTAGGTCTTTGACTAAAATGTTTCTAGTTAACTTACTAAGGGAGTGAATATTACAATATCCTAGTCTCCTATGCCAAAGCCAAGACTCTTTATGAAATACACTTAAACATGAATCATTTTGAGAGACTAAAGAATATAAGTTAAAAGAATACACATTTTCATTTCTTAATGCAGAAAATACTAATTAATTTTTCAAATTTAAGACATTGAAAGAATCATTTTCAAATTTAACATGAAATCCATGACCACATAGTTATAAAATACTAAGCAGATTATATTTCAATACATCAACAAAAAGTACTTTAGAAATTAAAACTAAGTTAGATTTACCGATTTGGCAAAGGCTATTGATCTTTCCTTTGGTAGTGCCACCAAAGGTGATATGTCCACCATCAATTTTTATTAAATTCTTGAAGCAGGAATAGTCTCCTTCCATGTGTCTTCAACACCCACTTTCCAAGCACCATAAGCTTTTACAAGATCTCTTTAAGCAGCTTTCGTACAAAATAGTCAAATAAAAATAGATTTTGGTACCCATATTTGTTTGGGTCTAATAATATTAGTGACTAGTGCTTTAGGAACCCACATCTGCCTCATAGGTTTCCTATAAGAATTATGTAAAGTGCTTGAAAAATAAACTCTATTTGGTCTATAAAATCTTGAAATAGTAGAGATTATATCATAACTTGAACTAGTTGAATGTTTTCCAGAACTAGGAGTAAAGATTTATGTCCTAGACTAAGAAACAAAATTAGTTCTTCAAAAATTTCTTTTATCATGTTGATAGACAATACCAGTAGTATATTTAGGAGCAATCTTTTTACCTAGAATTTGTACCAAAGAATCTTTACCATTAGTAAAACTTTAAATATCCTTTTTCAATTGCTCATTAGATAGCTTTAGTTCATTATTTTCTTTGATTAGTTGAGCATTTTTCTCCCTTTTTATAGTAAGTTCAGTTTTAACAGTTGAGGTAAGAACATGCTGTTTCTTTAAAGATTTTTATTTATCTTTTAGTTCATTACATGTCTCTTCAAGCATATTACAGTACTCAAACATTTCTTCCTTAGAAATATTTTCAAAGTCACTCTCATCTCCAAAATAATAGGAATTGTGTACAAGATATTCCAGTGTCACCTCAGATGTGTTTGTCATAAAACACATATTGGATTTGTTAGCCTGTTCATCATGTGAAGATTCTAAGTCACTTGAAATGTCCTCAAAATCACTCCATGTTGCTTTAATTGCCTTTTTATACTTTCTATCTTTGTCCTCATACTTATTTTTTTACTTGATCTTGGGAAAGTCAGCCTTTACATGTCCATTTCTCTTACATTTATAGCATAATATCTCATTAGACTTGTCACTTCTTTTCCAATCTTTCTTCTAGCTTCCTTTTTGATCATATATTCCCTTGAAGTTAGGATTTCTGAAAAAATTCTTCTTCTTGTAAAATATCTTAAAACTTCTGGCTAATTGAGCCATCTCCTCATCACTGTTAGGTGATGATTGTTCACTGCTAAAGCTTTCTATAGAGACTTACAGTTTCCCTTTCTCTTTGTGTTTAGAGGTGGTGGTCTTAAATGAAAAAGATTTTCTTTTGGATTCATCCTCCTCTACCTTGTTGAATTTCAGCTCCTCTTCATACATCATTAGTTTCCCAATGAGTTCTTTTACAGGTAACTTTCTGATGTTGCATGATTCTCTAATAGAGATAGATTTTTCTCTCCATCTTTCAGGTAGGATACTTATAATCTTCAAAATTTGTTCTTTGGTAGTGACTTCTCTTCCAAGAGAAATCATTGCGTTGAAAATTTCGTTGAACCTAAGATACATGTCAGAAATAGTCTCATAAGGTTTCATTTTAAAGTTATCATATTTAATATTATAAGTATTAAGTCTCATTTCTTTCACACTAGAAGTTCCTTCATGTGAAACAGAAAAAGTATCCCAAATTTCATGGGCAGTTTTACATGCATAAATTCTATTAAATTCCTCATCTTCTAAAGATAAATATAAAGCATTCATGACTTTGTAATTGTTATTGTAGTAATTCTTGATTGGGTCATCCCTAATGATTATATCAGTAACAGAAATCATATACTCATCTATAATTGAAGACCAAATTTCAAAACCCATACTTTCTAAATGCATTTTCATTTTAATTTTCCATTGGGAATAATTGGTTCCATTAAAGAATGGTGGTCTATTTGCGGTAGCACCTTACATTATATTATACATAATAAAGAAATACTTTGAAAGAGCTAGAAATTTATAATTAAGAGAAATTTACAGATCTTTAAACTACAACTAAAATCACAGTTGAATAGGGTCAAAAACAGAGTCTTAACAGGAATACAAACAACCTATGATACCAAATGTTGGTTGGAGTACAGTACTCAGGGGGGGTGAATTGAGTATCTATAAAAAATTATGTTTGAAAATTATTCTTAAAAAGTTCCCCAATAAAAATAAATACAGCCCAGTTAATCAAAGTAATACGGTTATGGAAGTTTGACTATTTAAATAACTTCTCAGAAGATTGATTAATTATTAGTAATCTTAATATTAATTATTAATATTACTTTTGAAGATATTATAATAAGGGAAAACAATTATAACTTCTTTCTAAGATTAACTATCAAAGTAAATTTAGTGATTTCTAAATTATACAGTAAAATAGAGAAAACTAATTTAAAAAACATAGTGGATATAAAACAAGTGGTTCAGTCTCAAGTTGAGACCTACTATAATCCACTTGGTGATCATTTTCCACCAACTAGTTTATATTAATAAACTTGATCCACACCTTGGATTGGGGTAAACAACAGTACACATGACTGTCCAGGTCACACGACCTCTTCCATAGTTCTTCGTGGGTATAAACTAACAGGTTACACATGGACCTCTTTTACACTTATCTGTGGGAGTAAAAAAGTGTAGAAAGATATGAGAGGAAGGATATATTGTATCCTTTAAGTTTAGTGTAGGAGACAATGTGTGTTTTAATATAGATATACACACATTGCTCGAAAGCTAAAACAATACACAACAGAGAAAAAATGATGAGATAAGGTTAAAAGTGATCTGAGTGTTAGTCTATGTAGCTCTGGACTTCTAGGATAAAACTGATGTCAGAATTGAGTCCTCTTGTGAGAAATAGAGTATCGTAAGTCTGATGCTCTGGTTTCTAGTCAGATCTGGCTCATGTTCTTCATGGAGTTGGTAATGCGAAGATGTTATTGAATCTGATCTATGGTATCCCAGCTTCTTTATCTGTGAATGATTTATGTGTTCTTAAGATGTATTGAGTTTCATGTGTCAATTATTTTCTCAAGAATTCTTGTGCTTATTTGTTATCGCGCCCCCTTTTTTCTGGGCCAGACTTCTCTTTTTATTCTTGGAGTGCATGTGTTAGCGCCGAAAATATGAATGTATTCTGCACCTCATACCTCATACTGTCAGGTGACATGTCTACAAAGAAATATTAATTATGCCAGTGCATTTAAAAGACTCAAATATGACTGTTATAAATTAAATTGAAAAACGACAAAGCAGATTAAAGAACAGTGTCACAATCAGTCTAGAAACGGTGTCTCCATGAAATGATGTCTCCATGAAATAGTGTCTCATTATTTTCCTTTGAGAAGTGAGACAATTATGATGGCACAATTGTATAGAGATCAGGAACCGATAGCACAGATGTGGTGTTAGGATCACAGTTTCAGGTCCTTTTCCAAACTTTAAACAGTGTCTCAACAAAGAACTGGTGTCATAGACTTCAACAAATCTGAAGCTGGTTTTGGTGTCTAGTCACAGTGTCTAGTCACGATGTCTGGGTCATGGTGTCTGGGTCACGGTGTTTGGTCATGGTGTCTGGTCACGATGTCTGGGTCACGGTTTCTGGTCACGGTGTCTGGTCACGATGTTTGGGTCCTTTGCTAGAAAAACATAACCGGTGGCATACTCACAGTTTCTCATACTTAGCCAAATATCAGTATACAATCTTAAATAGTGATATTTATATAATGGATTAAACTTAATCATTTATCAAGGAAATACATTATAACACAAATTAAAAATAGTTTACAATAATCAAACATAGAATTTGAGATCTTGGATAGGTTTATTTAAAGCATAAAGAAACCAACCATCTGTACACATGATTTGAGACAGATTAAATAGGACTAACAAGCTTTACAGAATGTATAGGATTTGTGATCATTAAAACATGATTAACACATGAGGAGTCCAACAATACTACCAAGGGAAACCATCTACTTAATAATTTATCAATATTTTAGGATATCATCCTATACTGAGACTCATCCTTGAGACATTTTCCTAGGGTTTTTGATAAAGTTATCTAAACTAATCACCAAAAGTAACTAAAAATATCTAAAAAATAATTAAACATTCCCTTTTATACTTAATATAGATAAATAAGGTAAAAATAGATAAATAATACACTCATACCATGATTTAGGAAGTATATCTCACAAATATTCAAAAAACTTTGAGGTCTAATAAGTTTATTTTCTTAGATATTTGCAACATAAACATCATATTTTACTACACCAATGAAAATTTATCCATAATTTTGCTCCTATAGACTATTTTCTAGATATCTAACATGAAATAATCATCTTTATAACATGGGTATTGGAAACATAATAAAGGGATGAGTGTAAATTATTAGTAATAGAAAAACATATCATATAGTAATAGATCATAAACATGGAGTAGACAATGAGGATGGCATAACTGTAAAAATAAAATATCAAAAGAGTTTATATGATAATCATAAAACATGTTAGAGTAACATAAATTCATAAAACATAATAAATGTTGCATAAAATATATCATATGAATAAAAAATATCCTATAATCGTATAACATGTCATCATGACATAAAAGTGTGAAATACATAAAGATAAGGCATGATTGTGAAAACATGGAATTTCACAGAAATGAAAGGCATCATAAAAATTTAATGTAACTTGATGAACAATTTGGAAATGTGGAAAAACCATAAGCATATTAAAATTATAAAAAACAAAATATGTGTACCTTCTTGGGATTGGGATAATCCTTCCTTGTATCTGTAGTCTTGGGATAAAACCCCATATTTACCCCTTTGTCTTGGGGATAAATCCTATCATACAACTTATGGATTGGGATAAATCCTCTCGTGTACCTCTTTAGCTTGGGGTAAATCCTCCTATGTAACCATTATCTTGGAATAATCCTCTCACACACCTCTTTATCTTGGGATATATCCACCTATGTACCTCATTGTCTTGGGATAATTTCTCTTGTGTACCTTTTGTCTTGGGATAAATTCTCTCATATACCCTTTTGATCTTATAAGACTTAAAATTAGAAAAGATTGAAAAAAATAATGGTTTCAAAATAATATAAGATAAAATACTTTAAAACATGTCTACTTTTAAAATGATATTTAATAATAGAGGATGAAAATGGACATAATGTTTTCATGAAAATGATGTGAAAATATTTTAAAATATTTTAATTTTATAAATAATCATTAATAAAGGAAACTTGAAAAAATATATAATTTTATTTAAAAATATTAAATTAATTTTAATTTTTTTATTAAAAAATAATTCATAATAGAACCTATAAAAAGACATAAAAGTTATTAAAATAAAATGTGGAGTGGGTGATAAAAATTTTATTTGAAAAGGACAGAAAACCCTTTTGAATATTTTGGAATAACCTTTTAGGAATCCCACATCATTAAATGGATATTGAAATATTTGATAAAAATGAATAAAGGGATTAAAAAGACTTATTGGAGAGAGAAAATTTTGATCATACACTAGGTAAATTATAGCATTGGTGAAAATAAAAAACATGGATATTGATGAAAAATACATTAAAATGAATGGGAAATATTATTAACAATAATGAATTTTCATGAAACCATAGAATCAACAAGAAAGAATACTTTGGTTTGAAACATTATTTTACCAAAAAATAAGGTGATCATACAACATAACATTATCATATGATATAATAGATCAATATTGAAATATAATAGTCAAAGAAGAGTTATTTTGACATAAAGAATATATTAGAGGCATGAAAACCTATTACATCATGAGGAGCATTTAAATACAATCCTTGTGAAATGTGAAGATTAAAATTAAAGATAATTTATCATGAGTAAAAGTTATATCATGATATCATATATCAACTTGGTATTATATACGCCACATAAATGGAATTAGGTTCATAAAAGAAAATGTGTCTCAAGGAAGGAAGTTTTTGAAATGGAACCCTTATAACTTGGGTAAAAATTCAAAAAAAATCCCATAAAATGGAGATCATGTATTTAAAATTAAATTACTAGGAATAAAATATAATTTATGAACATTTATTTCAATTAGGTTTTATTCACATCACTTAAATAATAATTGGTGTATAACTATGAACTACGCCTTAATGAAGGGAAATTGAGATAAACTCTCTTATCATATTCTTAGATTCATTCTACACACATATTTAACTTCCTGAATAACCAAAATAAGTTTATTTGTTATATTATCATAAACCTTATCCTTATATATTTAATTTATCATAGTACAATTATTATCGTATTCTATTTATTTATTATATATTTCCTCCTTGTGTCTTTGAGAAAATTGAATCAGTGTCATCTTATTTTAGTAATCATAGTGAATGAAAATGTTACATTAAATATAATTTAAATAATTAATATAATATTTAAATAACCATGTAATAATAATATTTATTTACTTAAAATATTATAAATAAATTATTTTTCAGGTTTTCAAGGTCATCTATAATCGTATTTTAAATCATTGTTCACATAGGTGGTTAAATCAACCCAAACTTGAACACGCTTCAACTCAATGGATGAGTATGGTTAAGGAGGTGTTTATTTTGACATAATATCATTATAATATAATTATAATCATAATATTTTTATTTATTTATTATTTTGAACCATATTTTAATATTTTTATATAATGTATGAAAATAAAGATGAAAAATTAAAAATGTTTCATCATGGAGGCGAGACTCCTCCTGTATGTAAGTTTAGTATTCCAGTCTCTCAACTCTTGGGAGGGGGATAATTGGATATTAAATTGAAGTTTAATAACAATAATTATATGATATTTATCATATTTATTCATTATTATCACTATTAAGACTATCCAGGAAGGTATGTAACAAAAAAACAAACGACATCGCTTTGTGGTGGGGTAGCCCGCTCACTGCACTAACAATATTATTTTGTTTTTCTTATTGGATGAAAATGAATAAATAATGGTTGTAAAATTAATATAAAAATAATAAGTATAATAATGATACTTAATTTATTATATTTTTATGGTTATAAGATATTATTATGTGTAATATTAAGAAGAAAAACTTAAGAATGAAATAATACTCACATTAGAGACTTGATCCTTCCCTCAAAGATCTCTTGAAATTGAAGGGATTGTGATAAAAATGAGCGAAAAAAGGATTATGTTTGTTATATAGGGTTATATGGAGAGTAAAATTGAATATTTTTAAATATTAATTTGAAGGTGAAGTGCATCATTTAAGGATGGAAGTGGTACCTTTTTATAAGATTAGAAACTGGGAACTTTTGAAAAAACTCATCATTATTTAATAATTTTATGACAAAATTCAATGGTAAATGACTAAAAAGTTAAAAATATGGGGTTTGGGAAATTCTATGGAAGATAATCCTCTCATACATTCATTTTTATACAAGGTATGAGTGATTTAAGGATTATTTTTTTACTTTTAACCTTTTACCCAAATTAACATTTACCTTGGTAATTAATTTTTAACCTTAGTAATTAATAGTAATGAAAAAAATTAATATTGGATCCTTTTAACTAATATAAACCTTATTATTTGATGTTTTAAAACCATTTTAACACCTAAAATTTCTTATGTTTTGAAAATTTTATTTTAAAATAAAATCAGTTAATCGTGTAAAAATAGTTTTCAGAAAAATAAATTTTTTAATATTTAAATTATATATATAATATATAATTATCAAATATAATGATTTTAATTACATAAATTTATTTATTATAAAAAAATAAATTTTAGGAGTCATTTGAGGCATTACAAAACCAAATTTCACCATCTAAACACTTAATTAGAGGAAGAGATCAAACATAGTTTTTTATTAAAGTAGCATTTTAATATATATATATAAATTATTAGACATATAATTATCAGTTAAAATAATATTTTAAAATGCGTCATTTTATTCATTAAATATATATTTTAGTACTTAAATTCTTTTTTTTTCTTGTATAATCTTACATGATGATAAAATTATAAAAAGTATAATTTTTTCAAAAATCATATTTTTCATTAAAAAAAAACCTTTTTAGAAAAAACTAAAAAAATATGGATAAGTAAATTTTCATATGAGGAAATAAACAATTAATTTTATTTTATAAAATTTAAATTCTAAATTTTTTAAATTTTTCTTTTAAAATAAAATACACAATATAAAATAAATGGATTTTATTGAAAATAAAATTTTTTAATATTAATTTTTATTAATTATTTACCTTTTAAATATTTATTTTTCTACCATATTAGTATTTATTATAGATTTGTTAATAAATTTCTCTTATAATGTTCTGTTTTTTTTTACATTAGGTGTAACATGTGATGTAAGTTATAGAACATAGTATGTATTTTTAAGGATCTAAAATCTTGGGTCGTTATAATGAAAAATGGTATCAAAGCTCATTCCTATCCATAATAGTAGTGGAACTACTAGGGTTTGATTTGTGGAGTCTATAATTAGTTTATTTTACTTTAAAGAGAATATATTGCGACACCTATGAAAAAGTTATACTTAAAATACAAAATATTGTTACCTATGTTAATAAGGTTCAACTTTCTTTTTGGGAGCATGTCTAATAATAACTCTATATTTAAGCATTTTTTCCTTGAAGTAGTGTTTTAATGGGTGACCTATTGGGAATTTTACAAATGGTTGTGTGAGAAATGAAAAAAGAAAACTAAAATAACATGTGTTGGACTATGGAGACAATCATTAGTTTGATAGGTGACATCAGTGGGTAATAGCCTATGGTATGTTGGGAACATAACTGAGGTATTTTAGGAGACCCATGTGTTCATATGACCTAGTTCATGGACTAATGAATTTAGGTTATGAAAGTTATAGAATTAAAGGCATGGACACTTAAGCCAGCAATCCTTGAAAAATTCAGTGAATAATGATAGGGATCATGATATATCTATATGTGCATATGATCTTACATAAAAGTTTGATATTTTTCAAAAAGGGAAGATCATTTGGAAAACATAGAAGCTAAAATACTAAAGGTCTACAATGTTTTTCAAGTGGTTTTATATTTATGTACATGGGTTTATATCACCAAGATCCATTAGTAGAAATAGGTTCTTTATCTAATTAATTTATGATTATAACTACTTGGAATGGTTGATTGTTATCACTCACAAGTCTAAGGTGTTCAGATGCATTACTCAATATCAAAGGAATAATTAAAAGATACTTGGGTGTAAATCTTAGAATTTTTTGATCAACAATGGAAATGAATCTACTATAATCTAGGTGGAGGATCATCTCAAGAAGCATGGGATAAGACACCAACTTTTAGTAGGGAGAACACATCAATAAAATGGTGTGGTTGAGAGGATAACCAGATCATAATAAATATAGCTAGAATGATTTTTTTTGAAAAAAAAATACCAGAGATTTTTTAAGGAATATATCATGAAATCGGTCTATATTTCTAATAATTCTTTGTACTATTTGGGAGAAAAGAAAACTCCATATGATTTTTAGCATAGAGAGAATCCAATGTTGAAATACTATTGAATATTTTCAATAATAGTTTTTATCTCAATATAGATAAATATAGAAAGTTAAAATATCAAATAAATGAATATATTTTCCTTGGATTCTCAGAGATTAATAAGTCATATACCAAGAAGATCCAAGATCTAGACGTAGCTGGTCCTAAAAATTATTAAAAAAATAATAATGAAATATCATGTGTTACATGGAGTTTTACAAATATGTGAGTGAATATCTCCCTACATATCTGAATCCACCATTGGTGCACTATAATTCAGGGTTATGAAAGACCACATCGTGCTTATTTCTATAATCTCCATCTTTGACAATGAATCTTCCACTTGATTGGATTCCCTGTAGGAATATGAGACAATTAAATCGAGGTTCTTGGTATGATTAATGCATTAAATCCAATAAGGTAGGAGCTTCCAAAAAACATCCCTAGTTCTTTCCTTTACTTATCTATTTTTTTTAATATTATATTTAATCCATAAAGGTTTCAAATTATGTTGTACATAATGGTTTATAACATATATCATATCCCACAATTTATATTCATAAGCAATTACAATACTAAAATAATGATGAAATAGACATTTGACAAAGCCACAATGGGTGTATAAAACACCTCTACAACCTAAGGGCCCTATAATTTTGGAGGCTGCACCATGAAATTTGAATTTTATCAACGATATGATCAATGTAATTCATCGAACATATTTACAAACAATAGGTTTTTTGGGTCTCTTCAAGACACCTAAAATTCTCATAATATTTATTTCATCACTGCAATTTTTCATAGCCCTCATTTTCACCTTTGAAGAAGCATAAAATTTTCTGTGTATTGAAATTATAGTAGCATGAATGGATGTCAAATATCCTTTAATTTTATGCATTCCACATATATGCAATGATCAATGCTTCTACTGCCAATACAAGGTTATAAATTTAGTCACTCTGCCCAATTGAATCGAGAACCACCATGAGTTGGTCCAGCTATAGGTCAGTAAATAGATGGATTCCAAAAAGGTTACCAATATAATTTCAGATATCCTGGTAAAATCCACAACCCATGAATAGATTTTATGTCTTCTCCTCAAACTTCAAGTACTAGTGGCACACTAAAACAAGGTATTGTTCATCTTTATTTAATTGATCATATGTGGGAAATCTATTTTTCTAGATCCTCCAAAGTAGTAAAAATATAAAGAGTTGTATTAAATGTATATTAAACATTAGAAACCATGTTGGTGGAATAATAGAAGCTTCACATTCCATCTTTTAGTACTTTTTATCATTAAAAATTCAATTTTTGTTGGGCCTTCATATTAGAGTATCTTGTACATGATAACATATTTCTAAATTTCTAATCTGTTATGTAGGGTATAAATACCATCAGACCTATTGGTATGCATCAAGATATTAGTTATATACATTTTCCTCTATATGAGGGAATATTCATGGCGCCTTTAAGGGGGATGAACTTCCAGAAAGTACTCCAATAGTTGAGGTTAATCTACCTTTAAAACAACCATTTTGTGTTCTTCATGAGGAATTTAAAGGATTTCCTGGTTTAAGACCAAACATATGATGCAAGGTAATGTAGGTATCCATTCAGTAGCCTCATTTTGAACCTATTTGATAAGAATTAACAAATATATTCATTATAATTCATAATATTCCATGTGAAATTACCGATAAGTGTATCATTAAAAATCCTTTTATATTAGATTCCAAGGCCTCCCATATCAATAGGCTTGATGAATTCTTTCCATGAAACAATTATCAATTTCCTCTCATGAACTAACCCAGTCCATATAAATTTATTTATAACACCATTAAGTTCATTAATGATACTTCTTAGCCACTTGTAAAGATATAAGAAATAAAAAATTTAGATGTGATCACTGAGTTAACAAGGAACACCCTTCTCACTTGGGTCATGGATTTCCCTTTCTATGTACCCATTTGGTTTATGATTCCAAAAAAAATTCCCTAGATATTGACTCAACTTTCACCAAAATAAGGGTATACCAAGTTAGTTAAAAGAATGGGATCCCTCCCTCACCCCAAGCCTTATAGTGATCTTTTTTTACCTTTAAATAGTTATTCCATCACCAAACAAAATAAAGGATTTGTTAAAAATGATGGAATATCTTGACACTTCCTCATAATGTGAAAAACGGACTTTGATTATGGTTATGGTATTCCTTAAGGTTTTTCCAAGGAGGATAATATTATCAGCACACAAGATGTGTGATGAGTGAAATCACCTCTTATAGCTTTAATTCTCTTATATATGACATTATTTGAAAGGTCATTAATGTATCTACTCATGTACTCTAAATAAATGGACAAAAATAGACCTAAGTGTGGATTTATTTATCTTAAACCTCAAGTGAATTGGAATAACCCTCCAGGGGACCCATTAATGAGAATGGATTACCTTAAAATGGTGGGTATAGTGTTGAATATTCTAATAAAATAACCTGAAAAACCCATATATCCTAAGTAAAGAAAATAAGAATCTATACTTTAATGTATCAGAATCCTTGGATATGTTAATATTAAGTGCAAAGTTCCCTTCCATAATTTTCCTCTTTATAATATTAACAATTTTAGGGGCTGTGAATAAGAAGTATTGAATAATTATACTACATATAAAACCAAACTGATTTTAGGTGATGTGGCCTTTACCAATTACCCCCATCTTGGTAATAATTATAATACTAATAATTTTAGGCACAATGTTCCCAAGGGTAACTGGCTTGGAGTCTTTGATGTCAATTTCACCTTCCTTCTCAGAAATCAAGGCAATGTAATGTGATATGATCCCATAAGATACAAAGGAATTGATGAAGAATTCCCTTATTTCATTGGTCATATCATCTTATAAAATATCCCAGTAGAAAATAAATATTTTTTTGTAAAACCATCAAGTTTAGCTTCATTATCCGTATTGAGAGATAAAAGAGCCACTTTGACTTCCTCTTTTGAAAGGGTTATGTTGCGGTCTCAGTTTTGATATTCCTCTATGTAGGGGGTTATGTTATCAATAATTTTTTTTGTGTTTTCGAATCCATAATTGGAGTACATACGCTATAGATATTAAACCAATGAATTGGATATTCCATTTTCATAGGTGTGCATACATCCATCAATGCTAATTGAATTATTATCTATTCTTACTCTATTCTATTTATGTATTCTATGGAATAACTTAAAGTTACTATCTCCATCCATCAAAAATTTTACATTCAATTAATTTCGGACCATCCTTTCTTTTGCATTTAAAATATCATCTAACTTTGAATAGACATTTTATTTCCTCTCTAGATTGATAATTATAGTTTTTGTTCCTAATTTAGTTGTATGTTAGTTTTTCTTCAGAATCCACGATATCAAGGTCAAGTTTAGTGAAGGATTTTTTATCCATTCCATTAGTAATTATTTTTCATTCTTTAACTTTACATCAAGTATTTGAAGTGGTTTTCCAATATATTTAATTTTCTGATCCTCTAAAATAATCTCCATGCATCTAGGGATAAAAATACATCCATTATTTAAATGAAATGGGAGAGGTAATAATCTTATAAGATGAGTGTAGATCTCTATAATGATGGGTTGTGGTATGAGTGGTGTTTGGGGTGGGTGAAACTGGTGACCCCATTTGAAGAACTCATGTCATCCATTTTTAAAAATCATCTATCAAGCCTACTTTCTTGTTTTCCATTCAAGGTGTACCTGATCCATGTAAATTCAGATCCAACAATTGGGACTCCAGTAATGATGCACTGGTCAATGCAGTAGGGGAACTCCAAGGCCTCTATTTTATTGAAGTTGGATCCATTTTTTTATTTAGGATTCAATACAGTATTAAAATCCCCCATTATCACCCATTTGTGATCCATATTTTCATAGAGAACCTTAATATCACTCCCTAGATCTCTTCTTCTGATGTATGGTGTGGATGCATACACAAAATTGAGAGAGACAATACAACATTAGGTATTGAAAGAAACTAAGATATTTTAAGACTTTTTAATTCATGTAATAATGTGGATGATTTCATGATTATGAATCCATAAATGATCCATATTGTAGTCATGTGAATTTAGGGTGACAAACTTGTACCCAAAAGAGGCACAATTGAAATATTTCCAACTCCTAAAATGAATTTTTGGTTCAAAAATTCCATGAAGCATGGGTTTATAGGCTATGATATAATGTCTAAGGTATTTGGTAATTGGGGAGTTCCCCATCCCTTTACAATTCCAATAAATAATATTCATTATTTTTGGGACTGGCCTCTTTTCAGAGACCCTCCTTACTGAGTTTCATTCCCATGGGATTTCCCATTTCACCCTTTTCCATTTTTCATTCCTGTTTTTTAATTTTTTTCCACCTATGATTCCTCAATTGTAGCTACCTCAACATTATTATAGCCATCATTATCTCAATAGTCTTTATTTTCTCTTCATTTTTACTATTCTCATTATTTTCATTGAGTTGATCATACTCCACTTCATCAGAAGAAAAAATCCAACTCAATATAGTGAATTGATTCATTGAATTCATAGGCTCATGAGTTTTATCTATGGTTACCATCCTTCTATAATACATGGAAGAACATACCTGTGAAAATTGTCCTTCCAATTCAGCATTATCAATATACTGTATAGTCTATTTTTGTATCTTTCTAGTCTATCCAACAAAGGGTGATGTGTCAACTACAAATCTCTATGAATTCCCATCAGGCCTCACTGATTTCAAGGTTCCTTCATCTTCCTTATCTTTTTCATGAGATTTTTTCACCGTTACTACCTTGAATGAACCATCAGGTTGGATTTAAATGACATAATGCTCACGTGAGATGTGAAATATTGTATCATTTTGTAAATATATTCTGTTATAACTTTTATTACTCCATTAACTCTAATTAGAAGGCATGAAGTTTCAAAATTATAATTGGATCCACCAACCTGGTTTTATTGATTGAGAATAAAGAATTCAGGAATATCACATTGATCCTGGAAATTTTTCACAGCCTCCTCATCTTAATAATGTTATTGAGATATATAATATCATTATATAACTCATTAACCTCAACCTAATAAGGTTTTGAGGCCTGTCCAGAAAGAAAAAGACCTTAAAAAAAGTATGCTTCAATTGACCATTACTAACCCTATCAACATCACCCGCATTGGAGGGTCCTGAAATCATGTTTCAATGTGATCCAAGAGGAGGAATTTTATTTTCACCTATACTTATTCTATAATTAGTATCATCATGAACCCTTTTCATGAAAAATCTATATTACTTTCCCTATTACATTCAAAAGTTATACGTCCACATAATTTTCAACTCATGATGAACTTAGGATTCCTTTCATAATGAATTTCAAGCTTGGTGATATCATCCCTTAATGTTAGCACCACCTCTTCCACTAGAGTATTAGATATGTCTACCTCTACCAGGATTCTAGCATAGTGACCAAATCTCAGGCTATCTTTTTTATTGTCCATCATAATGAGATTCCTAATAGAGGATTCTATATCCCAAAGCATATTTGGATTCTAGTAAATATAATTTGACCTACATATGCGAATCCAAACATGTGTATGATAGTTCCTGAAATTGTCATGTTAAAAGTTCCTATCCCATTCATATATTCTTAGAAAACTAGGCTTCAAGGATACATACCCAAGACTCTATGTTCTTTATTTGCATTCATCTGAGGGGAAAACCTAATTATAGTATCAAATTTTCATTTTTTTCATTCTACAATCCTCAAACCCACATATATATTCAATCCTTTGATTTAGGTCATTAAATTTCCATATTTTATCACATTTTGGGATAATAAATAATGAAATCATGGAATACCTTCATAGGTTCACCCGCTCTTCAACCAATTCTTGGTTGAATAAGACATGTTCTATCCATCCCTTCTTGATAACCCTTCTTAGGTGTGGTGTGTCAAAATCATATAAAGAAAGGATTCAGATTTTACCACCTCCTTGAAATTCTTCTTCAATTCAGTAGAATCATTGGGAGCATTGATTGCCACTTTTTATTTTATTGCAAGATAAAAGAGCTCCATATTCCCAACATAATCATTATAACTTGAGAATCTTGAGATTTCCATAGGATTATTCTTCTCACATGTTTCAAGATCACTAGGGTTGGGGTATTCCCTTCTCTCACCTTACTTCATCTTTTATGAGATTATCAATGAATAAGGAATATAATTTATCTAATAATAATATTAAAAATATTTTCAAAATGAATAAATCTATAGTAAAAGTTGACAATAAGATTTATCAAAATGGTGAAAAATTATAGAAGAATGTGATGTGTAGTTTAGAAGACCCATGAAAGAACATAATAATAATTCTTATTCTGAAGAATAAATTATTGATTACCATAATGAAGATATATCAATAGTTAAACAAAATCCAAAAAATAGAGTATAAATTTTTGAAAATAATATCATTAGTTTCCAAAAATCACCAGTGAAAATGGGGAGAATGAAAATTCTAACAAAAATAACACTCTAATCTAAGTTAGGTAAAAATTGTTTTATATAAGTTTATCAATAAGATAATTGGATCAAAATGATTCATTGATGGCCTTAACAAATTGAAGAGAATAAGATATGGGAGATTGTTATGAGTTCGAAAGATATGAACATCATCAATCCTAAATTGGTTTTCCATAATAAACTAAATGAGGATGGCATGGTGATTCAAAATAAGGTATTAAATGTTTAAAATGGATACTAATAGATTAAAGGTATCCATATATATGAGAAATTTTATCTTATAGCTAGGTTGTAGACAATAATATTATTCTTGGCCATAGTGTTATAGAGGGGATTCAAGGTATTTCATATGGATGTAAACTTGTAATTTCTGAATGGAATACTTGATAAATAGGTGTACATTGAGAATTTGAATTTTTTTTCTTATTCATGAAGATGAGAACAAAGAATTTTAATTGAAGATGGTGTTTTATAGGACAAATCAAGCATAAAAATCATGGTATTTAGGAAAGGATCAATATTAGAAAAAACTATGTTTCCTATATAGAGGATTTGATCATATCCTCTATATTAGATGATGGAGTGATCAAAGGATAATGGTGATTATATATATATGGAATAATATTTAATGGATTGAATAAATAATATTGAAAGAAGTTTTAAAACTCATGAGGTGAAAGTTCAAGATGTTAATGATTGAAGAGTTAATATTTTCCTTATCTTACTGGTGATAAAATGATGGAATGGAACTCTAATATCAAAAGCCAAATATTCTAAAGAAGTACTAATAATATTTTTAATGGAGGATTCCAAGGTGATAACAACACCAATTACTACTATAATGAATATTTCATGGGATGATAATGGAAATAAGGTTGATGTAATATAATATAGTGAAATAATTTGAAGCCAACTATACCAAATAGTGAAATTACCCCAAACTAAATTCCCCGCTTGTTAAGCCATATGGTGTGAGAGTAATACCACCAAAATAAACTTTTTATTGGTGAAGATAAAATTATTCTATATTAATATAATAGTGTATTTTGGTTTTCTCTCTAGAAAAACATTAATGTTGGAGTTGATGGGATATACAGAGATAGATTGATATATTTATATAGATGATATAAAATTAACCTTATGATGTGAATTCTATCTTATAGGATTATATCATTCATGGATATGTAAGAAAAAAGATTTCATCTCACTAAACACTGTATAACTAAATATATTATGTCCACTCAATATTTTATATAATTATTGTGGATGAGGAATAAGATTGATGATATGTTAGTTAATGTGAAGTCTTTGACTATAATCAATTATGACAATACAAATTCTACCAATCTTATAAAAAATCTCATCCATCATTCAGGGATGAAGAATATTAAAATCAAGTATCACTTCATGATGGATAAAGTTGTTCACGTGTTGGTGTAATTTGAATTTGTACCTACCAAAATTCAAGTCACATATATTATGATAAAGGCCTTATGAAAGGGGGTATTTGAGAGGCATAATCTATCCCCCAATGTCTAGTTTATCACCCACACTAAGAGAGTGTGTACTTGTAACCCCTACATCCAAATGCATAGTATGGACTTCCCTATATGTTGATAACTATTTCTTTACATTTTCAATCCCAAAAAGGTGTACTATTTGGGTTTTTATACCAAGGGGGATATATTTTATGTGGATATATACTTTTAAAACCCTAAAAAGGGTGAGTAATTATAATTAAGGGGGAGATATAATTTATGATAAATTAGGGGGATCAATGATTAAAGTGAAGTAAGAGATAAAGATGATGTTGCTGAAGCTATTCTAGTATGGAATATATATCAAGAAGAGATATCTTGATGAGATATGGTTAATAATATGGATTAATTGGGTCTTAGTTGAGGTTAAAGTGGATTCCAATAGTAGAACTAAGTGATTCATTGATAATATTTTCATATCACTCTTCTTTATCACACTTTGATTTACTCAAATAGTCTTAGAGTATTTGTTGGGTGAGAAATTTATTATCATCAGAATATGAAGAGGGTGTATGGAGTTTTATATGGAAATTACATGAGATTTATCAAAAAAAAATTGTAGATCATGAAGTGTTTTCAACAAACCCAAAGGGGTAGTATATTGGTAAACAATCCCTTAAGGTGATGTTTTGGAGTTTTAAAGTTGTGTTTATTGAAAAAAACATACTGATAATAATTTAGGAGTAAAGACCATAATATATCCATTAATAAATGTCTCAAGTAGTTTTTTGATTATTATTTTAATTTTTTCAAAGGAAAACATAGAAAATTAATAATTCCCATTCAAAGGCATCTAGAGAATCATATAATCATAGAGATTCATGATTTCAAGAAGAGTGTGCGGTATTTTAATCTATAGGAAGAATTATCACACAAGTAGGGTGGATTAATTCATCATTTTAATAAAATAATAGCTTCATGACCCACCAACTATAGTTTAATAAGGGTTTATTAATCACATCAAATGAATATTTTGAAGGAGCTGTGAGTACACTTCAGCTGAGGGGTGTGTGTGTTCTCAAAGTGTGATAAAGAACAAAATTCTAAAAGTAAATGGTTATAAATATTAGGGATATTGAGTCAACTAGGAATATTGTAAATAATAATGTGTATATTAATTTTTGAACATTATCAAATAGTTTTTGTTTGTCCCTTGGATTGTCCATGTGAAGGTTAACCAATTAATTTTTTTTCACACCTTTACATTATTTATCACTTTATAAGTGAAAATATTTATTTCTATCTTGAAATATATTTTATGATTGATAGGGGTATTATCAATTTTATTTTGTAAAATTTTAAAATGGTGATATATAAGATAAATCCCCTTTAACACTACAAGGTTTATGTTGGTATTTTCATAAAATTGGATGTTGTGACATGGCTATAGTCAAAGGGAATAGAACTTCTTTAAAAATATAAAAATTAATAAAATTAACCATGTTTTAAAAATTTAAAGATAAGGGAGATCACATTGTGATTCCCATGGATACTTTTTAATCTAAACCATTGCACTATGATTCTTAGTATTGTGTTGTGGTTATTATATTTTCAAGTTATATTATAAAATTTGTTTTCTTTCAAATATTTCCATTATATTTTATTGACCTCTCTTAGACCCTAGGATATCATGGGTTATCTTATTAGTGATTCTAGATTCTTTAGGGTGATACATATGACCTAGATTCATGTGATTCATTCTATAATAATTTGTGGTTTGAGGAAATTTATTTTTAGTATTATTGTGGATTGGATTCAGGTTCATTGAGGTAGTGGATTTATAAAAACTTCTTCTATAATCTAGAAAACGTAATTTTATTGCATCATTGTAATTTCTTTCAAATATTATTTCATATATTATTGATGCATTTTTTGGTTATGGCTCCTTGAGTGTTCTTTGTTTGGGAGGAAAGGGGAAGTTGAGGGAAAACTCTATTAAAGAATAATGAAATTAAATAAATATAATAAAAGAAGTAAGAGTAATTTGGAAGGGGAAGGAGAGTCGCAAGTTATTTATGTATTTTCATTATATTAACTATGTATAGATTCTTATTAACTAATATTCACTTCTCTGATTCAATTATTAATTTATATTATTGGAGAACCTTTTAACCTTCATAATTGGAAAATTACTAAAAGATTCTAAAAGAAGGGTATTATTATAACCTAGAATTAGAGTGGGTATTATTTTTATTGGTTATATATTTTTGATTTTTGTGTTTTATGTTGTCTAATATTGTTGTCATTGGGGTCATTATTGTTGGGTTGGATCATTGTGTTTGAAAATGGATCTTGATTTTTTGTTGTATGTCTTGTCTCCTACTATATATTGAAAAACTGATTTATGAGTTAATGATAATAATTATAATTTGAATAAAAAGTAAAATTTTGGTTAGGGTATTAACAAATGTGATAAGTTAAATATATTTTAAAACGTTCTTCTTGGAACCTATAGGGTTTTCATTGTGATAGGGTGGTGATGTGGCCTTTTTGAAAATATGGTAATGGTCTTGGATATGGAGGCATTATGGTAATAAAATGTTGATATTATATTTTTTCCATTTTCAAATATCATTTAGGAGTTTTTATAAGGTATTCTATGTTAATGGAATGTTTTTGGAAGTTGGTGTCTTTGGGTTATGTTGTTATTAGCATGTTGAGTTTGGTGGTGAGCTTTTAGGGTGATCTCTTGTCCACATTTATGGGTTGTGAATAAGCTATAAAGTTTTTGGATCTATATATGAGTGGGAAATTAAACTTTCTTGATTATTAGTTTTGGGGTATAGGGTATTTTAAAACATAAAAATTATAATGCCCCATCATCCCAGGACCACATAGTAGTTTTCATGTGGGGGTCGCTGCATGCTGTTTGATTCAGCTCCCCTTATTTTAGATGATGTTGAATATCATTGAGGGTCAAACGTGTTACTGTGGGGATACTATACCCTTATATCAGAGTGAACCAACTATTTAAAAATAATCAAACATTATCCATGATAATAATTAGAGTAAACATTACCCAATAAATGAGGATCAATTTATAAAAAATTAAAACATGGAAGCATACATTCATGCTTCCCAATTGATCGACCACTAGGCCAATCACATATTGAAAAATTAATAATGGAATAAAATATAAGAGGCTCTAACATTATCCTAGAGCCTCATACTAGCCTCTAAATACCTATCAAGCTGCGTTAGCCCGATCACAAAACATTGGGTCTATTCCCTGCCTGAACCTATGAACATTGAGTTTTTCTCGGGTACCGAATGGCTATGGACGCTTGAGTAATATGTGAGTATAACTCAGTTGGTCACCCATAATAGTGTCCTAAATATAAATAGTAAAGTAATTGTATTCACACATAATATTTTCAGTATAAATAAATAAATAAAACCGGAAGATCCATAAAATAATAACCACCAATCACTGGGTTCTAAGGTGACACCTGAGGTCGGCTATACCTATATCAGATAGCGTTTGATGTCTCTAATCATGCAACATTATATCAACGGGATACATTTCTTTCCCTATAATCTCATGAATACATATACATAAGTATAAATAATAACATGGGGGGAAAATTGTCCCTCCTGGATCATCTCATATAACAAATCTTGAGTGAAGTGGAACCCCATACAAATATCATATTAAATGTGAATGAGGTAAGAGAATAACACATAGTGATCTTAGATTTGTAACACATGAACAAGGTATGGTCATCCCACTCAACAATATCAAACATGTAACTCATACATGAGGTAAGAGCATCCCACCATAAGATTTTTGAAATAGAAAAGTAGGGGGACATTCATCCCACCAAATAGTCTCATATAGAATCTAGGGGAATAAGTGGATCACCCTAGAATATCTCTTATAAAATTTTTGGGGGAAGAGGTATACCATACAAGAATATCTCATATAACACCTAGGGGATAAATGGACCACCAAAGAATATCTCAATGAGGGGAATGGTTCTAACCTCAAACTATATCACACATCATATACACCTGGGAAATACCTATGACAACCCTTCTTTTATTACAAACTTAAACCTGATTTATTACATAAAACCTTCACTTGATAGAACATGGAATATCGAGAGGTATAGTGTCTTTAGGGCTTAGGAACATTACATAATAACTTAAAACATGAAATACAACATATTTATTGAAAACTTCCTTTACATGACCACTACATTCCCTCGTACTTAGCATTGCATGGGATAACCTGAGGACATGCATAAGAAAAGGGTGAGCTATAAAGCCCAGTAAGGGAATAATCATGGAATAACATGAGGAATACAATACATGTTATAAAATTAGCATATCAATAGAGCACAAGAGAAGTATAAACATAAAGGCATGATAAAGCATGATAATCATAACATGGAAATGTGGCAACAACACTTAACATAGAATTAGCATGAGCCAAGGCTCATTGCACATGGAGCATGAGTAAATCCTCATTACACATGAAGAATGAGTAAAACCTTGTTTCAATTGAATTATCATGAGTCAAAACCCATTACACATGACATATCATGATACTATACATTACCCAATGCATTGGAGCGCTATAAGGGCCCACCCTTCTTAAACATTTCATTTCATGCATAAGTGTGCCACATGGATCATATAACATGGATTCATAAAACATCATCATTTATTCCATGATAAAGGAATATGTAATACATAAATGAAACTATTTAAACAATAAGTAAATGTTCATAAAGGTGAATACCCTTGATAGATAAATGGATATGGTATTTACTACACAATGACGTTGGCTTGGAAAATCGGTGCAATTTTTGGCAGCGTAACAGCGTGATGTAAGAATTCATAAAAAAGGTTGATGAGAGAGAAAGGGGTGTCTCATCATATGTACATGAAATTGAAAATAAGGGGGTAATATAGATACATGTACCAAAAATTTTAATGTAATTTTTATGCGTAATACAAAAGGATTACTTGGATGTAAAAGAAGAGAGAGAAATCCCTCACAGAATTTCGGCATAGTAATGGGTGTACATGGGAGGCATTTGATGAGAGAGAAAGGGGTATCCCATAATTCAAAAATAAAGAGGGCAGTATGGGGGAGGTGTGAAACCATACCCCAACATTTATAATTGAAATTAAAAGGGCATAAAAACATTAAGAAAATTGGAAAAAAATGAGAAAGGAAGAAAAAACCCTTACATGGAAGTGTGCTTCCAAAGGCTTGAGAGAGGCTTGACAGATGCTTCTTGGGAGATTGGGGCACATTGTGAGGATTCTAGGGAGAGTAGGGAAGAGGTTTAATGAACTATAAATGCTTTGAGTGTGGAGAAAGTGGGAGCTTGGGTGGGTTTATATAGAAAAGGTGAGAGAATTCTTTATTATTTAGGGTTGGGACACCTCACATTAAATTAATTCAAACCACAAACCAGACCATGGTTTTTTCCCATGGTTTTTTCCAAAGGGGAGTGGAAAAAAATATTTTACAAGTCCAAATTCCGAACTTCTTAAAATAATTGGGTTGCTTATGTGTAGGTGAGTCACACTCCAAAGGAAAACAATTTAAAAAGACAAGATGTTTAATAAGCATTGAAGGGTCCATTAATGCTTTGTAAAATAAGTAAAACAAACCCAAAATCACATTATTTTAATGGTAAAACATATATTGGCAAAAACTAATGCTTATAGTATTTTATTACATCACTATTGGGTCATTATGATGTCATAAAACACATTATATATTTAAACGGTATTTAATTTTTACCCAAAAATTTGACTGTCTTAGAAAATTATGAAAAATTCACAATTGGATGATTTCGATGTCCTGATTCCAGAAATAATATTTATTTTATCTAAATAATTTTCTATATATGTTAATTTTCTCTTTTAAAATAGAAACTGACATTTATCGAAAATTTACGGGTTTGGACAAAAATGGCTTTCAAACCTTAATAAAAATTACAATTGCATTCATTAAATTATACGATCATTTATATTTAATAAAAATTAATTTAATAATAATAATAATATTTTATTAAAATATTATTTAATACAAAAATCCATTAATTCATCAAAATATATTTCTTATTTGAATATTAACTAAAAACACTATTTGAGCTTTAAAAACTATTTACAAGGTAACAAAAATAACATGAAAATATATTCATTATTATATAAAAAATAATGTACATAACCATAGTGCTAAGGTCTTGTTACATAACCCCTTATAATACCCGCATAAGATCGAAGAGTACGGTGTGCGATGGTGACCGACTCTTGGGGTGGCTCATATAACATTGCTCGGGTGGTAATCTCTATCAACTTCTACTTCTCTCATAGGCGGTCCCGCTCGAGCTTAACCTGTTGAAGCTCAACTTGGGATTGGTCAAGAGTGAAGCCCAATGACGCCACCTATTTTATGAGTTCTGAAAAATGGGCTTCGTATGGGGCACGTCTACTGGATGAGGCCAACGCTTCCTTTGTCTGAGTAAATTGGATTCGTTAAAGCCCTATATTTATACTAATCATGTGATCACTGCTAAACGGCTATATTAGAAATGGTCACAATTCTTAACATAAAACCAATGAAGTTGACATTTCATATAAACATTTTACATAAAGATATATTTAATTCGATCAAGAGAGTTTTCCATTAATGAATGTTTGGGTCGTTACAATCTTCCCCCCTTAAGAAATTTTGCCCTAGAAATTTCCTTTTCCCACGCTAAAACAAATGCGGGTGACTCTGCTTCATCACTTCCTCCAATTCCCACATCACTTCTTCAAACTTTTGGTTTCACCACAACACCTTGATGAGGGGAATTGTCTTATTTCATATAACTTTTTCTCTACAGTCTAAGATCTTTACTGGTTTCTCCTCATAAGATAGATCATCCTCTAACTGTACCATCTCTGAAGAGAGTACATGTGAAGGGTTCGGTATGTACTTCCTTAAGAGGGATACATGAAAGACATCATGTACTTTTTCCATGGTAGGTGGAAGTGCTAGTCGATAGGCCACGACCCCAACATGATCAAGAATCTTGAAGGGGACGATGTACCTTGGACTTAACTTCCATTTATTTCCAAACCTCATGACCTTATTCCATGGAGATATGCATAGAAATACCATATCTCCAAATTTAAACTCAAGGTCTCGTCGACGGTTATCTGCATAACTCTTCTGTCGACTCTGGGCTGCCTTGATATGATGATGAATATTTTTCACCTTCTCCACCATTTCTTCGACCATTTCTGGTCCAAGCAACTTATGCTCACCGAACTCATCCCAATATGCTGGTGTTCTGCACCTTTTCCCATAAAGGGCTTCATATGGTGCCATTTGGATGCTCGAGTGGAAACTGTTATTATAAGAGAACTCAACCAGAGGAATATTTTGATCCCATCCTCCTTTAAAGTCCATTGATCTTGATCTCAATATGTCCTCAAGTGTTTTGATATTCTGCTCAGATTGGCCATCAGTTTGAGGACGATAGGACGTACTGAAGTTCGGTTTAGTATTCAAAGAATATTGAAGAATCTTCCAAAACTTAGAGGTGAATCTTGGATCTCAATCAGACACAATATATAGTGGTACCCCATGCAGCCTTACCACTTCCCCGATATATATCCATGCCAGTTGATCCAATGGGAAATCCTTCCAAATAGCAATGAAGTGTGCAGAATTTGTAAGATGATCCACAACAACCTAGATTGCATTGTTTCCTTTGGATGTCTTAGGAAGTCCGGTGAAAAAGTCCATGGTTATGTTCTCTCATTTCCATTCTGGTATGGGAAATGGTTGCATCATCCCCTTAGACTTATGCCTCTCTACCTTCACTTACTGACACACTAGGCACTTTGATGTATATTCAACGATCTCCTTCTTCATATTATCCCACCAATAATGCTCTCAGAGATCTCGATACATCTTTGTGTTTCCTGGGTGAATAGAGAAATTTGAACTATGTGCATCATCCAAAAGTTCCTTCTTCAGCTCCGGACTTGATGGAACACATAGTCTTTTTCCAAATCTCACAATTCCTTCTTCATTAACATTAAACTCCAAGGATTTTTATTTTTCGATAGCTTCCACTTTTTCCTGAATTCCCACATCATCATTTTGAGCATCCTTTAACCTTTACAAAAGTGACAGTTGAGAAATAATTTGTGAGAGGATTGTTGATGTTCTTCTCTTTATGATTCTCATGTACATCCTCATCAAATATAATAATATTGGATCCTTTTCAATTCTCATCAATGATAGAATTACTGGGTCCTTTCTACTTAGAGCATCCGCCACCTTGTTCGCTTTACCAGGGTGGTAATGGATTGAGTAGTCATAGTCTTTGATCATCTCTAACCATATTCATTGGTGCATATTCAACTATTTCTGTGTGAATATGTACTTGAGGATTTTGTGGTCCGTATATATTCCACACTTCTCCCCAAAGAGATAATTCCGCCAAATTTTAAAAGTGAAGATCACTGCAGCCAACTCAAGGTCATATGTTGGACAGTTCTGTTCATGAACTTTCAATTGCCTTGAAGAACATGCAATGACCTTTTCATTTTGCATCAACACACATCCCAGGACATTCTTCGAAGCATCATTGAATACCATGAAAAGTTATCCACTTGTGGGTAAAGTGAGCACGGGCACAGTGATAAGCCTCATTTTAAACTCATTAAAGCTTTCTTCACATTCATCACTCCAAGAAAAATTTACTCCCTTCCAAGTTAGCTTGGTAAGAGGTTTGGAAAATCATGAGAAATTTCTCACAAATCATCGATAATATCTAGATAACCCCATGAATCTACGGATATCTGTTACTGATGTTGGCCTCGGCCATCCCTCAATTGCATCTGTTCTAGAGGGATCCACAGATATCCCATTGCTGGTAATGATATGGCCCAAGAATGATACCTCCTTCAACCAAAACTTACACTTGCTGTACTTGGCATAGAGATTCTCCTTCTGCATGGTCTCTAGTACAGTTCTTAGATGCTCCTCATGATCCTCTTGGGTTTTGGAGTATATCAGAATATCATCTATAAAGACTACCACAAAATTTTCAAGGTAATCTCTAAAGAATCTATTAATCAAGTCCATGAAGATTTATAGAGCATTAGTGAGTCCGAAAGGCATTATTATGAATTCATAGTGCCCGTATCTTGTACAGAAAGTAGTCGTGGGTATATCTTCCTTCTTTACCCTTACTTGATAATATCCTGACCGCAAATCCACCTTGGAGAAGTATTGTGCTCCACACAACTGATCAAACAAGTCATAAATTCATGGGAGAGGATAATTCTTCTTTATCGTGATTTTTTTGAGCTCATGATAATTGAATCAAAGGCACATTGGCCCATCCTTCTTCTTGACAAAGAGGACTGGTGCACCCCATGGTGAAGCACTTGGGCGTATAAAACCTTTATCCAGATTCTCCTATAGTTGTTTCTTCAGCTCTTCAAGCTCCAGAATAGCCATTCTATATGGTGATTTGGATATTGGCAATGCACCCTGTATAAGTTCAATTTATAATTCAACATATCTTCTAGGAGGAAGACCAGGAAATTCCTCAAGAAACACTTCAGAGAATTCCCTCATAATAGGCATGTCTTCAAGGATGGTTGCTTCCTTGGAATCAATCATCTGAGCCAGATATGCATGCTCATATGTCAGTAATATCCATGCTTGATATGATGGAGCTAAAGAAGATTCATCTTCCTCCTTGCACTTGTAAAAAATCGGGGTCGATTCTCCACATAGAGAGTGATTTCCCTCTCATGGAAGTTTATGTTGGCTCTATATAAGGAAAGACAATCCATGATAATAATTACATAAAATTCCACCAGAGGGAGTATGACGAGGTTTTCCGGAAAGTTCAATCCACAGATTATGACAGGGGAGGAGTTATATTCATGGGATGCAATAATCTCCCCATTTTCTGTACTCACCGACATCTTCACTTCTATGATTTGTGGTGGTGATGGTATTGTTCTACTAAACTTTAGAGATATAAAATAATGCATAGAACCAAAATAAAAAAGTACATTCTCTATTCTTGAATGAATAACTAGCGTAACTATCACCACTTCATTGTTAGGGTTCACTTCGACAGTAGTGATGGAAAAAGCTCACCCTTGATACCTTGGAGGTTGTTGGTTGCCTCCAAAAACCCTTGGCTTAGGGCACTAATTTTCAATATGCCCTGGTTATTTGCAGTTGTAGTAATGAACCACGCGTTGAGGTTAGAATAGAGCGTTCCTCTTCTTTGTCGCAGCCGCGGGTCTTTCTTGCCGACATTTTACATCCAGGTTTCCTTCTCTTCCACACCTAAAGCATTTTCTTGTACCCTTTAGGAAATTTTCGGGGTGCTTCTTTCCACACCTTTGGAAAGTGGGGTGCTGTATCTTCTTAGCACCATTGGATTTATCCATCGGACCACCGGAATTGAAGTCCACCTTACGCTTCTTATCTCCATGATATCCCTGAGATTCTACAATCTCCATTTCGACCTTGAGGGCACATCAGACAATTTCCTCATAGCTGTCGAAGTCACAGATTTCCAGTGCTTTCCACAGGCTAGGTTTCAGCCCACCAAAGAAGCGGTCAACCTTGCATTTGGGGGTAATGACAAATCCAAAAGTGTATCATGCAAGCCGTGTGAATTTTTCCTCATACACTCCAACAAATTCGTCTTCTTTTTTCTTGAGGACAAGGAAGTCCCTTTCCATCTTAAGCCGGAGGGTGCACAGAAAATATTTGTCAAAAAACATCTTCTGGAAATCCTTCCATTATAATGCCTCGATCTACTCCTCAGGCTTCATATTTTTTATCAACGTCCACCATTGATCAGCTTCACCCTCCATATGATAAGCAGCCAGGAGAAACTTCTCTTGTTCATAACATTGAGGGATGGAGAAAATATTTTCAATGGAGTTGATCCATTGTTCAGCGATTGAGGGATCAGATGATCCATTAAAAGTAGGAGGCCTTTGTCTCATGAAGCTCTCGATAGTGACTTGTTCTTTCTTATGAGGGGTTAAACGTTCTTCTTGACCCATGTTTCTATTCAAATCTTGAGTTAGCTGAGATAGAAGTGTGACAAATTTTGTGATTCCCGCTCTCATTGGATTGGGCATTTCATTAGTACAATTATCACATTGATCTCCACATCGGTTGTTAGCCTGAGTCCTCCTATTACCGACCATTGGCTGGAATAAAAGGAAAGTTAGTGGTAACACATAAAAGGTAATACAAGGACAAAAATGACGACTTATAAATAACTCTTATTTTCTTAACATATGAATTTACTAGCTTCTGTCTATGTTATACATGATCTACTTTCTAACATATATTCCTAGGGATTTTTCTGTCCCTTAATAATGGTTCATAATAAGCTTGTGAATTTACTGAATTATATCCCTCAGAAGTGTCATAACCAAGAGTGCAGAAATTCCTATTGTCGTGCACCAGTTCTTGTTCGAGTCTTGCTCAAAGCGGTGTTTTCAGGTTTTACCCCTAGGATACATCTGTTCCAGAGCCGCCTCTACCTGCTCGTATCCAGACAGGGATGTATTTGCTTGATAAACTACTTACTCAATACCCACTAAAACTTAGGGATGTTTTTATTATATTTAGTTTTTTCTCTAAGGGTTTACTAGGGTTTTCTAATCCTAATCCCAAAAATAACTAAACCTATCCTTTGATACCAACTATGAAAACCCTTATTTTATTACAAACTTAAACCTGATTTATTACATAAAACCTTCACTTGATACAACATGGAAGATTGAGAGGTCTAATGTCTTTGGGGCTTAGGAACATTACATAACAACTTAAAACATGAAATGCAATATCTTTATGGAAAACTTCCTTTACATGACCACTATATTCCCTCGTACTTAGTATTGCATAGGATAACCTGAGGACATGCATAAGAAAATGGTGAGCTATAAAGCCCAGTAAGTGAATAATCATGGAATAACATGAGGAATAAAATACATGTTAGAAAATAGGCATATCAATAGAGCACAAGAGAAGTATAAACATAAATTCATGATAAAGCATGATAATCATAACATGGAAATGTGGCAACAACACTTAACATGGAATTATCATGAGCCAAGACTCATTGCACATAGAGCATGAGTAAATCCTCATTGCACATGAAACATGAGTAAAATATCGTTGCACTTGAATTATCATGAGTCAATACTCATTGCACATAAATTATCATGATACTATACTTTACCCAATGCATTGGAGCGCTATAAGGGCGCACCCTTCTTAAACATTTCTTTTCATGCATAAGTGTGTCACATGGATCATATAACATGGATTCATAAAACATCATCAATTATTACACGATAAATGAATATGGAATACATACATGAAACTATTTAAACAATAAGTAAATTTGCATAAAGGTGAATACCCTTGATAGAGAAATAGGCATGGTATTCACTACACAATGACGTTGGCTTGGAAAATCGGTGCAATTTTCGGCAGCGTAACGGCGTGATGTAAGAATTCATAAAAAAGGTTGATGAGAGAGAAAGGGGTGTCTCATTATATGTACATGAAATGGAAAATAAGGGGGGTCATATAGATACATTTCCCAACAATTATAATGTAATTTTTATGTGTAATACAAAAGGATTACTTGGATGTAAAAGAAGAGAGAGAAATCCCTCACGGAATTTCGGCATAGTAACGGGTGTACATGAGAGGAATTTGATGAGAGAGAAAGGGGTCTACCATCATTCAAATATAAATAGGGAAGTATGGGGGAGGTGAAAAACCATACCCCAACATTTATAATTGAAATTAAAAGGGCATAACAATATTAATAAAATTAAACAAAAATGAGAAAGGAAGAAAAAATCCTTACATGGAAGTGTGCTTCCAAAGGCTTGAGAGAGGATTGAGAGAGGATTATTGGGAGATTGGGGCACCTTGGGATGATTCTAGGGAGAGTATGGAAAATCCTTACATGGAAGTGTGCTTCCAAAGGCTTGAGAGAGGATTGAGAGAGGATTATTGGGAGATTGGGGCACCTTGGGATGATTCTAGGGAGAGTATGGAAAAGGTTTGAAAAACTCCAAAGACTTTGAGTGAGGAGAAAGTGGGATCTTGGGTGGGTTTATATAGGAAAGGTGAGAGAATTCTTTATTATTTAGGGTTGAGACACCTCACATTAAATTAATTCAAACCACAAACCAGCCCATGGTTTTTGCCCATGGTTTTTTCTAAATGGGATTAGAAAAAAATATTTTACAAGGCCAAAGTACAAACTTCTTAAAATAATTGGGTTGATTATGTGGAGGTGAGTCACACTCCCAAGGAAAACAATTTAAAAAGACAAGATGTTTAATAAGCCTTGAAGGGTCCATTAATGCTTTGTAAAATAAGTCAAGAAAACCCAAAATTACATTATTTTAATGTTAAAACATATATTGGCCGAAAATAAGGCTTATAGTATTTTATTACATCACTATTGGGTCATTATGATGTCATAAAACACATTATATATTTAAACGGTATTTAATTTTTACCCAAAAATTTGACTGTCTCAGAAAATTATGAAAAATTCACCATTGGATAATTTTAACATCCTGATTCCAGAAATAATATTTATTTTATCTAAATAATTTTCTAAATATTTTAATTTTCTCTTTTAAAATAGAAACCGACATTTATCGAAAATTCACGGGTTTTGACAAAAATGGCTTTCAAACCTTAATAAAAATTACAATTGCATTCATAAAATTATACGATCATTTATATTTAATAAAAATTAATTTAATAATAATAATAATATTTTATTAAAATATTATTTAATAAAAAAATCCATTAATTCATCAAAATATATTTCTTAGTTGAATATTAACTAAAAACACTATTTGAGCTTTAAAAACTATTTACAAGGTAACAAAAATAACATGAAAATATATTCATTATTATATAAAAAAATAATGTACATAACCATAGTGCTAAGGTCTTGTTACATAACCCCTTATAACACCCACATAAGACTGAAGAGTAAGGTGTGCGATGGTGACCGAATCTTGGGGTGGCTCAGATAACATTGCTCGGGTGATAATCTCTATCAACTTCTACTTCTCTCGTAGGCGGTCCCACTCGAGCTTAACCTGTTGAAGCTCGACTTGGGCTTGGTCAAGAGAGAATCCCAATAAAGCCACCTATATTCCAAGTTTCGAAAAATGAGCTTCGTACGGGGCACGTCTACTGGATGAGGCCATCGCTTCCTTTGTCTGAGTAAATTGGATTCGTTAAAGCCCTATATTTATACTAATCATGTGATCACTATTCAATGACTATATTAGCAACAATCACAATTCTTAACATAAAACCAAAGAAGTTAACATTTCATATAAACATTTTACATAAAGAGACATTTAATTAGATCAAGAGAGTTTTCCATTAATGAATGTTTGGTTCATTACAATACCCCTATCAACATATCATTACATATAATTCATGAAAAAAGGGAATTGTAGCCTAAGGAAATTCTCACCAATTCATCACTAGGGTGATAATCACTCATACATAGCCCTATATCTCAAGGAATTCCTCAACATCCATATATCCCATTAGGTTAGCCTCTACAGGAATGTCCTAGTTACATAAGAAGATCACATTGAACCTATTGTAATTGTCATATCATATTCTAAGTAATACTCTATATTATCATAGTTAATCCATGGGTTCTAAGGTGACATCCATAATTGACTGTACCTACTACCAAGAATTGACCCTCTATAATATTAATATATTATTGAGGCACCCAATATGGTCTCCAAGGTCATTTCATGTGATTGACATCCTACATGGGCTTCTATATCTCATTCCCAACCCTATGTATAAATCCCATCACTCAAAGGGCATAGTTTCTCTCAGTATTACCATGATTTTATTACAACCACATTAGAATTAAAGAAAAATCCACATGGGATTCACTAAAGAGAAATAACATAATGACCATATCACTTACCTAGTTATCCTAGGTTAGTCTATGCACTGACCTATCATAAATATACCTAGGGTATACCCACCTGGGTATTAACATACCATTGGGGAATGAGAACTCACCCCACTCACTAGTAGGTGGTCCCAATGGCTATATGTCACCTTAATGGTTTTCGAATAGCTCATCTCTAGGCCACCCATTTTAATCCATGACGCTTTACTACTTGAATGAAACCAAAGTCTCTTCTTTATAGGTCCATTATGTTCCTCTATTCCATTTAAATTATTCCCCTCCTAAGACAATATGTATAATCACACACTTTTATGTACAAGTTGTTTCCTGTCGGTGACTGAGGAATCACCAATGTTCATGGGTCCATCATGGCCCATGTCGCTTTTTTATTTCATTTAATTTATTTAATATAATTCATTTGAAATAAAATAACTAATTTCATAATAGTGGTAAGACCACATGTCACATTACATATATCAAAATGAATAAACCATGGACATATGTTTTAGTAATCAAATACCACAAAAAAAATCATTTACTTTTAAGAAACTTCATGAATCCCCACCAAAACTCTTCCAAGCCATGAACCATCTCTCAAGACCTTATCTCAAGCCACAACATCTAAATTAATTAACTATATCAATTTAAAATAAATTAAATAATTTAATTAAAAAAGATACAACTACCTAAAAATCATAGAAAGATATCCACTCATTGAAACCATGACTAACCTCACCTTGAAGATTCATGGTGGACCCTCGATGAAATCCAAATTAAAATCCATAACATTCAACACTAATTCATTCATCAAATTTATCAAATTTATCAAAAAACCCAAAATAAATTCACCCAGTTTCACAAATCTCATGAAATTATAATAAAAGGCATGTTTTATTCCTCTTGATACATCTTTTATGAAACCATAAAAAATCACCATTATCATTGGATGATTCCACCTCGATTTAGTGGAATCATCACTCAAAAACCTAAGTCAGATAACTGAAATAAGTGAAAGGTACAAGGGGAATAACTAAGATAAGTGAGTAGAATGTACCATACCTCTAAATACTGTAGAAATAACCACTAATAATATACCCAAAAATAAGGGGATTTTAAGTAGAGGAAGGGTAGGGTTGCCTCTGGGGTTTGGTCATGAAAGATAAAAATAAAGGGAGGGAAGAAAACTAAAAAATAATGGGGAAATTGTGAAATCACTATTTTTATGATACTATGGGTACTTATATGGGTTAGGAACATAGTTTTTCAAATTGTGCACAAACTATGTGGTTCACACTATCTCAAGACACACCATCTTTCATTATTTTCCTATATGGTCTACTAAACTGCATGAAAACCATGTATAATCTAAAAAGTTCAATAATTTCACATGGTTGGATCACATGGTTCACTAAAACCATGAACAATCATTTTTCCAACACACTAAGGAAAAATAAACCCTATATGTTTCCTTAAAATATCTATATGATTTTCCCTAACCATGCGCTAACCATGTAGTAAAGGAAAACCCCTTTCCAAAATTATAGATTTAAACTAATCCTCCTAAAATTATCCCAATAACCAAATACCTATCATGAGACTCATTACATATCAAAAATAATCTCCTTGATATGATCCAACTCTCATAATTCTAATCCAATTTTTGATTCTCTAAATGTTCTCTATTTTGGAAAAAAATTCAAATTACCCAAGAATTACATAACTCATAATATTATGGGTCATCAAAAACTCCCCACCATTTCATTTCCCATCCTTTATAAGTCTTTATATTCTTTCAACCATAAATAATATCATATCACATTTGTTAATTCATGATCAACTCGTCTAGTTCTACCCCTAACCATTAAACGATCTTCTTTTGTACAACTCTAGACATCAAAGAAAACTATTAATAAAAAACTAGTCTACTCACTAATCAATCACCAACATTGAGATGATTTTCGAAGGAACCTATCAATCCTAAGAAACTTGGATTTATTCAATCGGATCATCCCCATCCTTATGTATCCCCACACCATAATTTATAGATAATATTGGATAATTTTGAGCCAAATTTCTCACAACCATTAGAATCACCTAATGAAAGTTCATTCTAAGAGGTCCAATGGTATTCTCATTGCAGTTTCCATCTCACCACAACCAATTCCATGTAAAAATATTTTCTTATATTCCTTATGCCAACCTATCTTGAAAATGCTCGATCATAACCATTAATGTGATATCATATTCCCCGATCATGATGCCACAAACCCTAGAGGCATCACATGATCATTTAGATACTCACACCAAAGTATAAACCTGATATTTGTTGTAATTACATAGTTACTTAACCAAGAAAATCCACAATTTTAATCCACTCATGAGTTTTGGTGTATCTTTGATCTGAAACACTCTCAAATACCATTAAATACATCCTAATGATGGTGTCACATCAACTGTCCATTGAATATTTTTATAGCACACAAGAATCATCCAACATGATAGTTATTCCTATATAACTGATAAGATATTCTCACTTTAGTATATCCTTATCATCACCCCACTAACTAAAACACTGATCTTCATGGCCCACTATCTATCAATCACCACACATAATGATTGTATGTGACCAAAAAACTCATACTTGAAAGCCGACACAGAACACCAATAATTATTTGTTCCCATATCACTGGGAATGTAATTCCTAACATTAAAAATTAGGATAACACCAACCAAAATACAATTATTATCTTCCCACCAATTTTATTTCCTTATACTCCACCTTGTGTGCCAACCCAACTAGGTTCTATTACTATACACATATATCTCTACCCAAGAAAAAATCACCTCAACTCATAAAACACCTGTTTAGAATCATGATTTTTCATTACACTCAGATCTATTTAAAATTTCAAACATTACCACAGATGAAAATTTCCCAATCTCATCAATACCCCATGAATCTATTCCCACAAGTGTCTCATTGATCACATCCTTCTTCAGCTATAACACCCAGAGATTTTATGAGATAGATTATTTTTAATTTCATTGATTTTGTGTGTTTTATGCTACACTAATATTATCTTGTGATACACATAACACCATCTTATCTTGTAGTATACACAACACTATGCTTGGCTTGTGTTATACACAATTTCGAGCTCTTTTGATAGAATTTAGTTTACGCAAAACTGAGTTTAAGGGAACTAATAAATATTATTATATTACCCTATAACCTAACCAATATAATATAGGGTATGAATATTATTAACTAAATTATGAAAATATGATTAATTCTTTGGAGAGAAATTAATTATAAATGAAAATAAAAAAACTTTTTAAATTTAATTAAATGTTTTTTTGAAAAACTATTTAAATGAAAATAAGTGAGTTTATAAAATAATAAAATATCTATTTATGGATTTTATTAATGAAATATATGTGTAATATATTCAATATAATTTTTAAAATTCATCTCTAGACATGATATAAGAACAAATTCAAATTTTTAGATAAAAGAAGTATTTTTCAAAAAAATACAGTTTCCACCTTTTGATGGCGCACCCATTTTAAATATTGTTTTTGAAACTTCTAATTTATATTTGGAAAAATAAACTTCTTCTTTGGAAGTGGGATATAAAAATTTAGTTTGGATAAATTTTTGCTATTTTTTTGATAACTTTCATATTTTAATGATTAGTGAAAAATACTGCTTTTTAATTCAAAACCGCTTTTTCATCTAATTCATTTATATTGTCATATTATCATTTTAATTGGTTTTAAATTATAATTATATTATTATTTTTTCATTTAATAAAAAAAATTCATTGGAAGTAATTTCACATTGAAATTTTATATAAACAAGTGTCAATTTTTTGATGGTTTTTACTTTTTAAAAACTTGTTTTCTCATTCCTTCAACAGGATAAATTTTAATTTAATTACTAAATATTTTGTGTTTAAAATTTGGAGAAATGGATTCCATATTTGTAATCATTGGATACAAATTATTTTAAAAGGTTACTTTTATTTTTTTGGATGTTGTGAATAGTAACTACTATAATTTTTATTTAACGCGGTTAATGGTAAATCAGGTAATTTAGGTAACAACTAATATGATAAGGACAATAAAATTACCATAAAACCTTAAAAAATACAATTAGACGAGTAAATATTGACCCTTAACACCTAAGTATTATAATAGACTCATTTAATGGACATATATCAATGAAAATAAAAATATTATTAAAATAAAAGAAAGTGACATGAAAGTGGAAAATTTTCACCCTCTTATTTCTTCTAAGTATAATAATTTTAATATAGTGATAACTAGATAAAACTTCAATAATAAATATTATATAGAAATATAATGAAGTTATCTACATCATGTCAATTTATTTATAATTTTTAGAAACTAAATAATTATATTAAAGGCTTATACAATGATGATGCAAAAATTATTTAATTATTAAAAAATCAATAAATAAATTTTTATTAAAATGATAATAACCATTAAAAGACACAAACACATGACCAAATCATATTGTTTGATTATATCTCGATCCTAGTCATCCAAGGGTCGAGTTATTGACCATTTGTAACCACATAGAATAGATTATGATATTTATATTATTTTAATTAAAGTAGAGTCAAAGTTGTCACTTTCATATTTTTAATACTATATCAATTTAAATATAGGATTAAACAAATTATTTATTAAACTATAAATACTCTTATATAAGATATAAAATTTATCTTCATCATGGTTTTTTATTTTTAATTTTTAGTGAAAAAATATGTATATTAAATAATTAATCAAAACTGACGTGGTAATTATTTTATTAAGAGAAACATCAAATGAATGATATTAAAAATATTAAAATAAATATAATTTTTGATAATTAATATTTAAAATTAATTTTATAGAATACCATTAACCTTAGAGATATAATAAAATATTTTTTTGGAGGTTATCATTTTATATTGATATTTTTAAAAATCAATGAAATGAATAGTGTCAAAATTGACACTATTGATATTTTTCCAAAATACTTTATTATTAAATTATTTAAAAATCATAAGACATTTAAAAATCATAAGACATATTTAAAAATACCAAATAATAATATCCATGAAAATATTCTAAATTATTAATTTATGGTTTATTTTATATAAAATAAGTTAAACTAAAAACTTTTAATATTGGAAAAGTTGTAACCTTAGTAAAAATTAAAATAGATAATTAAGGATTAATTAAAAATATAAGGTTTAAATTGAAATCAAAACTTGTATAAGTTTTATTGGTTTATGAGATTAAAATTTTATTGTATTGTATCTTTGAATATATCTCATTTTGGAGGTATTTTTATTGATTTTTAAATTAATATAAATTAATAATTTCAGAAAATCCAAAAGTACCCCTCTCCTCAATTATAAAAGGGAACCTCATACCTCAAATATTAACACCCATTTAAGCCTTGAATCTCAAAAAAACTCTAACAATTTCCCTTCTAAACACCCCTATTCAAATTCTAAAGGTTATATTCTTCTCAAAATACCAACTCTAGTGTTCTTAAGTGGAGATTTAGAGAGTGACCGACGAAGAAGAGGTAACTTCCTTACCAAGTTTTCAAAATAATTTTTCTTATAGTTCATATTCTTATATTTTTCCATTATTATATAATAAATATATTATTAAAATTATTCTAAGAGGTTATTATGTTTATAAAACAACCATATTATACCTTTTATCCATCCAATGAAAAAAATGAAATCACCACACGTGCGTAAGTATGACCTACCATCTCTACGTCATAGTGTAATCTGTTTTTCATAAAAAAATTATTTAGATGGGTGTAATGCTTGAATTAATAGACATATATAATAATTATAACATTATATTTATTATTTAAACAAAATATATACATTTCACTTTCGTAATTATTACTATTAAGGAAACGATAATATCACTTGCACGTACGTTCAAACTACTGTATCCACAATACGATGAGATTCATTTTCATTATTCACCATTCATGAATGATTAAATAAATGTATATAATGAATAAATATGATATATACTACCTTAAATCCATACTGTAAATGATAAAACTATAACTTATGAAGAATGTGTTGGACTTATACGATAAAATATGCTTAGAAAATATGAAGCAATTAACAGCCGAAAGAAGAGTAATAATGAAATATTATTAAAAAGGTGACAATATGAACATATATGATATCATAAATATAAACATGGTTCTTTAATAAGATAGTAAATTTTTTAATCAATTTTGATACATAAAAAGGAACCCCGACCTAAGGTAAGGGAATTTTACCTCACTTTTTATTTCCTTGAGATACATGCCTTATTGACCACTCATTTCTTTTGTGTTGTGTACATGCTTCCCATGAATGTATTATTTTCATTTTTAATTTAATTTATGATTATTAGATACCCATTTTATGATCTCTATTTCAAGAGGTTTCATGGTTCAAAATTTACCAAATGAGTAATGTAGTTTTTGTCTCAATTTTCCTTCTTTGAGAGACATGTTTTATTAATCACATATGTTCTTATATGAGGTGTATATACTTCCATTTGACATGTTATATAAAAAATATCCTTATTGCAATGATATTATAATATTATTTTATTTTTATTATTTCATGGTTATTGTGATTCAAATGTTTCAAAGTGGTATGAAACACTTTGAAATGTTTTGATATTATTTTCCTCAAGAAATGTTTTTAAAAGATATATTCAGCTCATTTTCAAGGAAAATGATTTTAAAGAAATGTTTTATGTTATAAAGTGTTCTATTATAAGTTTTCAATAACTATTTTTAAGAGTTATCTCAAAATTATTTTCCAACTAAGACCATGTTATTTGATGTTAGTTGTGTTTTATTGGGGATATAAACCAATGATACCATTATTATTATTTATTTTAATGGTTTAAATTTATTATGGATGGGTACTTATGATTTTTTTCTTTTCCATGATTTATAGTGTGATTAAGTGTTTTATAAAACCCATTTCTTTTCATGGGTTATGAATGATCTATATTCTGGTGGCACGCGTAAGAATGATTTCATTATGAGATGGGTGGGACCTATATCTCCCTTCAGTGCATTGGGTAATGATTTATATCTCATAATATAGACATGAATGGAATGGAAATTAAATCTGGTTTAGTAATACATGGTCGGAATGAAGAGTGAACTCGGTTCAGTATAGGACTTTGTCCAATATGATGGTCATGGAAACGATACATTGGCTACTATGGAAATCATATTATGTGCTTATTTTTTTTCCAAAAATTCCATGTCTTGTTCATATGTTATGATTTGATGGAATATTTTCTTCATTTACTTATGATTCATTTCTTATAAACTTCCAATATTTATTCTAGGAATCCTTTTTATGATCTTTGATATGATGGGTATGATATTTTACTATTATGATCATGTTATCATACGCTTATGTTCATGTTTAGGCTTACATATCTCTCTTGTTTACGATTACTGAGAATTTGATCTCACTATTTCTTATGTTTATTTTCCCTTGGTTAAGAGGAATGATGTTAATTGAGTTTTTTCCATAAGTATTTCACATGGATGATGTTTATGACATAATGTGCAAAAAAAACCTTGACATAGTGGGGGATAGTGTGTTTTTATATATGAACCAGTTGTTTATAAACCAAAGTCTCTAAGATTTGGTCCTAATTATCTAAAACTATAAACCTAAAATTTCCTTGGGTATGTAAGTGATACATTATTTTTCTTTTGATGTTGTAAGTTTTGATGGAAAAAATTGGGTCACATTTGTAAATTTTAGGTCATTATTTTTGAATTTAGAAGAGCAGATTCTGGGCTATTACATTTTTTTATCAAAGCAAGGTTTAGAAAAATTTGGATATTAAGATGTTTTTTTAAAATTTATTCATACCATAATGGGATTATAATTTTAGGGTTTAACATAAGATCAGTGTCTTTGAGGATTTAGGTTATAAAATTTTAAGGTGACTAACTGTATTTTAGAGAGATTTAGTTTTGAGTTAATTAAGGGTTATTTCATTTTTGGGATTCAAAATGATAGGTATGATCCAAACTTTGAGGTTAAAATATTTTATGGTTATTTTAGAGGATATTATATCATTATGGGAATGATATAAGAATTATTTAGTTTTATAAAAAGGACAACTCGTATGAAGGGTGACAAGATGTTTCATTAGACAATGCTATGTGAATCGAACCGACAACTGAAGAGCGACAAGGATTTATCACCTACCACTGGACTATGTGAAGTCCCCAGATAGTATGAATTTATATTTTTAGTTAGATGAGTTTATATTATAATAATAAGATTATTTTGGGAACTTATGTTTTATCAAATGGATATTCTTAGTATTGGAAAATGATTTGTGGTTTAAGTGATAAATATTATTTTGGAAGACATTCACTATTTTGGGAACTTTATATGATTAAGGTAAATAGAATACTATGGGATTTTAATTTAAGAGTAATGGTATAATTATATTTTGTAATAATTTATGATTTTAATTATGTATTTATGGGTAATTAGGTTATTTATGGAAATTATTATCCTATCATGGAGAATATGTGATTAGGTTAATTATTTTTTATATACGATATTAATAGTGGTTGATGTTATTTGGAGGTAAATGTTAAAATTTATCTTGAAATATTATGTACTCAAATTATTCTAAATTTTGTGTTTTAATATTAATTAATAAATTCTATAGGTTAGTTTTTTGTTGAATGGTCTATGTTGAACATTGGGTATTATAGTTGAATTTTGGAGATTGAATTAGTTTTTCATCACATAAGGTTTGTTTTTTGGGAATTATATTCTATTGTACTAACCATTTTAGTTAATGTCTAAAGATAGGAGAAATATATAGTTAATATTTTTTGGATTATGTGATTCTCAATAAGTTGATTCTAGTGCTTTAGGTGTGAAAAAATCATCTTTAATACTCATCGTTTGGAGGAAAAGATGGGTTTTTGGTAGAAATTGATTAAAGGATAAAACTATACTTTTTCAAGTATGTATATTTCCTTATGATATTAGTCTATTTAGTAATATAACTCCTAAAAACTAGGAAAAATGTCTTAAAAATGTTTTACATTTACTCTTCCTCTTACTAAATCAAAGACTGTTTAACCCATAAAAAAATTATAGTTTTGTGATTATTAACTTTCACCTAATAATGTTTTCTATCACTCTCCATTAGAACTTGATGGTTAGTTTTTTATTCCATATATAAGTTTTACTACATGGGACCCTAGAATATTTTATCTTAGGTGAACATCATACTTCCATTTATTTCATTAAAAATTATATTTTTATTAATCCTTTTTATTTTTTGGTTTTCTATCCTTTTACAACCCCGACGAATTTCGAGGGCGAAATTCATTTTAATGGGGGTGAAATGTAACACCCCAATATTCTATGAGATAAATTCTTTTTAATTTATTTTATTTATTATGTTGTACACTATACCTAGATTATCTACATGCAACACTGTCTTAGCTTTTGTTACACAAAATTTCGAGTTCTTTTGATAAAATTTATTTTACGCAAAATTGAGTTTAAGAGAACAACTAAATATTATTCTCTTAACTTATAAACTAACCATTATAGTAGAGTGTATGAATATTATTAAATTATTTATGAAAATATTCTTAATTATTGGATGATAAATTAATTATAAATGGAAATAAAAACATTTTTAAATAAAAGAAAATGTTTTTTTGAAAAACTATTTAAATGAAAATAATTGAGTTTATAAAATAATAAAATCTCTCTTGATGGATTTTTTTAATAAAATATAAGTGTAATATATTAAATATAATGTTTAAAATTCATATTATATGTTTTTTAGACCTGATATAAGAACAAATTCAAGTTTCTAGATTAATGAAGTATTTTTCAAAAAAATTAAATTTTACCACTTTAGATGATGTACCCATTTTAAATCTAGTTTTTGACACTTTTAAGTTCCATTTGGAAAAATAAACTTCATATTTATAAGTGGGACATAAAAATTTAGTTTGTATATATTTTTGGTATTTTTCTGATATCTTTCATATTTTAATGAATAGTGAAAAATATTACATTTTAATTAAAAAAAACTTTTTAATATAATTAATTTATATTGTTAGATTATCATTTTAATTGGTTTTAAAGTATAATTACGTTATGTTTTTATAATTTAATCCAAATTTGGTCATTTTAAGTAATTTCACATTGAAATTTGATATAAACACATTTTAATCTTTTGATGGTTTATACTTTTTAAAAATTCGATTTCTCGTTCCTTCAACCTGATTAATATTAATTTAATTACTTCAACTTCTATGTTTCAAATTTTGAGAAATGGATTCCATATTTAGAATAAGTGGGTAAAAATTATGTTAATATGCTACTTTTTTTATTTGGATATTATGAATAGTAACTACGGTAATTTTTATTTAATGCGGTTAAAGGTAAATCAGGTAATTTTGGTAATAAATTAATATGATAAGGACAATACAATTACCCTAAAACCTTCCAAAATCCTATTTTTATGAGTAACCATTGACCCATAACACCTAAAGATTACAATTTAATCATTTAATGGACTTTTTTCAATGAAAATGATATAAATATTATTATAATAAAAGAAAATGACATGAAAGTGACAAAATTTCACCCTCTTATTTATTATAAGTATAATAATTTTAATATAGTGATAAAAATAATAAAACTTAAATAATAAATATTCTACACAAATATATTAAAATTATCTACATCATGGTAATTTATTTAAAATTTTTAGAGTCTAAATAATTACCTTAAAGGCCTATATAATTATGATGAAAAAATTATTTAATTGATGAAAAATCAATAAATGAATTTTTATTAAAATGATAATAACCATTAAAAGACACAAACACTTGAAAAAATCTTATTTTTAGAGTATATCTAGACCATGATCATCCAAGGGTCAATTTATTGACCCTTTGGAAACACATAAGAAGGATTATGACATTTTTTTTATTTTAAATAAAGTAGAGACAAAGTTGTCACTTTCATATTTTTAATACTATATCATTTTAAATATAGGGTTAAACAAAATATATATTCAACTATAAATAATATTCTAGAATCAATAAAATATATATTCATCATGGTATTTTATTATTAATTTTTAGTGGAAAATTTTTATATTAAATAATTAATCAAAATTGATGTAGTAATTTTTTTATTAAGGGAAATATCAAATGAATGATATAAAAAATATTAAAATAAATATAATTTTGGAACATTAATATTTCAAATTAATTTTATATATTAAAATAACCCATTATAGATATAATAAAATATTTTTAAAAGGTTATCATCTTATCTTGATATTTTTAAAAATTCATGAAATGAATAGTATCAAAATTGACATTATTGATATTTTGTCAAAATAATGTTTTATTAAATCATTTAAAAATTATAACACATATTTAAAAATAAAAAATAATAAAAATATTCTAGGTAATATTATAAAATATTAATTTATGGTTTATTTTACATAAAATAAGTAAAATTAAAAACTTTTAGTATTGGAAAAGTTGTTAACTTAGTATAACTTAAAATAGATAATTAATAATTAATTAAAAATATAAGGTTTAAATTGACATCAAAACTTACCTAAATTTTATTTTATAATGAGATTAAAATATTATAGTATCTTATATTCTAATATATCTCATTTTTTAGGTAATTGGATTGATTTTGAAATTAATATAAATTAATAGTTTCATAAATTCCAAAAGTGTCCCTCACCTCAATTATAAAAGGGAACCTACTCCCTCAAATATTCACATCCATTTGAGCATAAAATATAAAAAAAACTCTGAAAATATACCTTATAAACACCCCTTGTCACATTCTATAGGTTTTTTTCTTCTCAAAATACCAACTCTAGTGTTCCTACGATGAGATTTGGAGAGTGATCGTCGAAGAAGAGGTATCTTCCTTACCAACTTTTCAAAATAATTTATTCTTCTACTTCCTATTCTTATGTTTTTTACATTATAATATAATAACTCCAATATTAATTATATTTTTAGATTTTATTATGGTTATTTAAAAACCATATTCCACCTTCTATCCATTTAATGAACAAAATGAAATCACCACGTGTGTGTACGTACGACCTACCGTCTCCACGTCGTGGTGTAATCTATTTTTCATCTCAAATTTATTTGGATGGGTATAATGATGAAAGTAATAGAAATATATAATAATTATAAAATTAAATTCATTTTTTAAACAACATATATACCATTAAATTCCATAATTATTACTATTAAAGAAATGATACTACCGCTTGTGAGTACGTACGGACTACTGTCTCCACGACATGATAAGATTAATTTTCCTTATTAACCATTCATGAATGAATAAATAAATGTATATAATGAATAAATATGATACATAATACCTTAATTACATTATTTAAATGATATAACTCTAATATATTAATAATATTTTGGACTTATACGACAAAACATACTTAGAAAAGATGAAACAATTAACACCCGAAAGAAGAGTAATAATGAAATATTATTAAACAGGTGATAATATGATCATATATGATATAATAAATATAAATGTGGTTATGTAATAAGATAATATCATTATTTAATAAATTATACAATATTTTTTTATACATACAAATGAACCATGACCTAAGGTTATGGAATTTCATCTCACTTTTTATTTCCTTGAGATACATGACTTATTCACCACTAATTTATTTTGTGTGGTGTAAATAATTCCCATGAATGTATTATAAGACTTTGTAATTTAATTTCTAGGTATTAAATACCCATTTATGATTTTTATTTCATGGGGTTTCATAGTTCAAAAGTTACTAAATTAGTAAGGTCATTTTTGTCTCAATTTTCCTTCTTTAAGGCACATGTTTTATTATGCACCTATGTTCTTATATGAGGTGTATATAATTCCATTTGACATGTTATATAAGAAATATATTTCTTTTAATGATATTATAATCATCTTTTATTGTTATTAATTTATGGTGATTGTGATTAAAATGTTTCAAAGTGGTATGAGACACTTTTAAATGTTTGAAGATTATTTTCTTCAAGAAATTTTTTTAAGAGATCTCTTCAGCTCATTTTCAAGGTAAATGATTTTAAAAAAATGTTTTATGATATAAAGTGTTCTATTATAAGTTTTTAAAGATATTTTCAAAAACAAGTTTTTCAAAAAATGTTTTATGTTCTAAAAATCATTTTCCAATAAAAAATGATATTTTCCCCAAGAACTATTTTCAAGAGTTCTCTAATAATTATTTTCCATCTAAGACTATGTTATTTGATGTTACTTATTTTTTATTGGGTATATTAACTAATGATACCATTATTATTATTTATTTTAATTGTTTACATTTATTATGGATTGGTACTTATGAATTTCTTTCTTTTCCATGAGTTATGCTATGATGAAGTGTTTTATGAAACCTGTTTATTTTTATGGGTTATGAATTATTATGTTCTTATATAACATTTAATAATGATTTCATTATGAGATGGGTGGAACCTATATCTCCCTCCAATTCATTAGGTAATGATTTATATCTCATGAAATAGACATGACTGGAGTGAAAAGTAAATTTGGTTCAGTAATGCATGGTTGGAATGAAGAGTGAAATCGGTTTAGTTTATGAATTTTTCCAATATGATGGTCTTGGAAGTGATTCCATGGATACTATGGAAATCATATTATTTTCTTATTTTTCTTCCACAAATTCCATGTCTTATTTATATGTTATTATTTAATAGATTATTTTCTTCATTTCCTTATGATTCTTGTCTTATAAACATCTAATCTTAATTCCATGACTCCTGTTTATGATCTTTGATATGCAGAGTATGATCTTTTACAGTTATGATCATGTTCACATACCCTTATATTCATGTTTATGCTTACATATCTCTCCTTTTTACCCTTACTGAGAATTTTATCTCACCCTTTCTTATATTTCTTTTCCCCAGGTTAATAGGGAATATGTTAAATGATTTTTTTTAGAAGTATTTAACATGGATGATGTTGATTACCTATTTTCAAATAAGAAAATCCTGACATAGTGGGAGATAGTTTGTTTTTTATGAACCTATTATTTATGAAACAAAGTTTATAAGAGTTTTTTCCTAATTCTCTAAAACTCTAAATCTAAAAGTTCCTTGGGTATGTAAGTGTTCCATTATTTTCCTTTTGATGTTGTATGTTTTGATGGAAAAAATTGGGTCACATTTGTAAATTTTATTTCGTTAGTGATAAATCTAGAAGTGTGGATTCTAGTATATTACATCAGCTCCTAACTGGTTGTTCACTTATATATAACCTAAATGAGAACCATGCATAACTGGAACATACTCAACCTCACACATAAATTCTTTCCTTAAAAATAAATTCCAACACTAATTCTTATCTATTGATGCATATAAATCCTCTAAAAAACCTTCCCATAAGTTTCTAGTATTCGGTCTTATCCAAATACAATTATTGTAAGCTCATGGACCACATGATCGCACCACCTAATTCACACTCTCATGAGAATTACATCATCAAACTTAGGTTCATGTGACTAAACCACACACCATGCTCCCTACATGTCAATATCATCAAAATAAAGTCATATTTCCTGATGATTTCCCTCCAATAATCCTAAGGAATATTACCCAATGCCAAGGAAAATGTCACAATCCACCAACACTCCAATGTCATTAGAAAACCAGAAGTTTCTACCCATTATCTACCCATTCTATATCTGACCATATAGGATCATAATATCTAGTCTCTTTGGGAACTACACCTGAAATTAGTATTCCTACGAATCTAACTGGTCCTGACCTCAAAATAAAACCCTAATACTATGAGCACACAAGTACTCTAAATCATGGAATCCAAAGGAATATCTATTAATACACTATACAACTAATAAAACATCTCATTAATCAACCTCAAATATAAGGAACATAACCATTCCTTTTATCACTAAGGCATTAAATAACCTAGGTTAAGCCCTTTCTCTTATTATCCTCATAAATCACAACTCATCTCAACAGTATCAGGAAAATTTTCTGATACACGATCATTGAACTCAAAACACTAATATCCTGAGTAGCATCACAAAGTTACTAGGTTCACCAACCTAACCTATAAAACATGTCTCATATTAGTCATATTTCATGGGGAAAATCTTTTCTCCAACCTAAATAATACAAGGAAACTAATATTCCAAAACACACACTCTAAGGTTCCTATATAAATATATATATCAGGCATCCCATGTTAATTAATCACCCACTTGAGGGAACTAACAATCACCAAGCATCAACAAAATACACTACCACCCTTGAATAAAATAATATTAACCTTTTACATATAATTATATCATCATTTGATGATTCATATTTGGTAAACACATAGTCATATGGTTCAGTTAAGTATAATTACACCAAGAATCTATATGGTATAACACCACATAGATTATCACAACACATTTAGTAATTAAGGAAACATAATAACCACCAATAAGGGGTTCATTACAATGGAATCCAATAAATAAACCAACCCACTAGGGGTCATTACACATCATTTACATAGAGGGATTGTATAGTCATCATCAAGGATAATCGCTTCATAAGAACCACATTACCAATCATCAGAGAAAATACATCATGGTTCAATTGAGTAGATTTATACCAATATGTTATTTATGTAAAAACTATACAATGTTTTATTGAAGTTTTAAGAAACTAACCATTTATCATTAGTGATATAAATTGTATAAAACCATATTAATTTATTGTGAGTCCTATATGACAAGAATTATTCATGTACATGGGACTCTTGAAAAAGAGATAAGAGCTAAATATTGAAAATATAGATCTCAAATATGCACATCATAATTAGATAAATATCTCAATCATAATAAGAAAAAAAAATAGTAATCCCATATCATTGGTAGAATATAATTTCCACCATATATGGTGTTCATAAGGAACAAATCTAATCTCCATCATAATCTTCGACATTTCCCTAATCTTTGAATACCATATCCCCATATAGTTAGATAATGAAAAACATACTCTAATAACACTTCATAGCACCTTTATGTATACCTCTATCTAGATCGTGGTCACTACTTACCCTCAGGTGTGCCTCCTTGTATGCTAGAAGCTATTGGATAGTAGTGATACTCTATGATGTTACCTTTGGGATACTATAACCTTATATCAGAGTGAAAAAATTGAAAAATTACCAGTTATCATCCATACTAGTAAATTATGTACACATAACCCAATAAATAGGAATATTTTTATAAAAAATGAAAATAAATAAGTATACCGACATATATCCAAACCAATCTCCCTCTAGGTCAATCACATATAAAAAAATACAATAGGATCTATAAATATACTCAAGACTCATGCCAATCACCAAATCATGGTCGAGATCCTTTAACATGATCATGCAATATTATAAAACTACCCTACCAGAAACTATAAATAATTACGTCTATTTAGGTACCAAAGTATCATGGATATATAAGAAATGTGTGAGTACAACATAGTAGGGAACCACCAATGGAACCCTTTATATAACTAGTAAATGTGGTATATGAACACATGATATGATAAAAATAAAAAAATTAGAAGCATAAAAAATGAATACTATCGATCCTTGGTTTTTAGGTTGACACTAAGGTTTGTCCCAACCACCTTTGGTTAGTGTCTAATGTCTCTAATCAGGGATCATAAAATTTATGGGATACTTTCCTTGGTTGGAATCTTATAAATTTGTATATTTATGTATATTTGATCACTAAAATGCAAAGTAAGTCTTCCTAGATCATCTCATATATACAACTCTCGTGGGGAATACCATCCCAACCCTAATCTTTGATAAAATGTTCATATGGGAAGAGCATCCCACTAAGTGATCTTAGATATGTGACACATGAACATAGGAATAACAACCCACCAATCAATATTTGACATGTAACACATGCATGAGGAAACAATGATCCACCTAGAAATATCAGGAAATACCTCAATATCCTCATATAACATCTTGGGAAATATGTAGTTTACACAATAATATATCATATAAATATCTAGGGGAATAATTAGACAACCCAAAAATATCCCATATAACATCTAAGGGAGAAGTATCGAACCTGGGAAGATCTCACTAGGGGAACTAGTTCCCATATTACAATATCACACACATAATATTCACCTTGAGAATACCTACATCCCCAGATAATTACCTATAATACATGAAAAAAGGTCATAATAGCATGCCCAGAAGATCACCAGCTCATCATAAGGGTTCTAGTCACTTAGTATTGGAATCGTGTCTCAAGGAATCCCTCAGCATCTATCTTGACACTTCACTGGTATATCCTGACCGCATAGACACTTCATGCCAAATCCATCGATATTCTCATCTCACATGTTAGGTAATTCCTAATACTATCACTATCAATCCTCGAGTTCTAAGGTGAAATCGAGAATCAACCATACCTAATGCCTTCCACTAACCCTCTCCAGGGTAAAATTAATACTAGGGTGTCCACCAAGGTCCCCTAGATTATATCATGGTCTAGACACCACACATGGGGTCCTCTATCTCATTTCCAACTATGGGGACAAAAACTATCACTCAAAGGGTATATATTCCCTTAGCATTTTCATGATCATATTACAACCTCACCATCTGTATAGTAAAACCCACAACATCATAACTCTAGATAAATGGTATAATACTCATCTAAACTCCCAAGTAATCTAATGAAGGTAAAATAACCTAAAATATCATAAATATTCCAACTGTATACCCACCAATTTACTCACATACTAGTGGGGAAAGAACACTTTCCCTACTCTCTAGTCGACTAGACCAACTTCTATAAGGAACCTTAAGGATTTTTAAATAACACATACATTATTCATCATTTCAATCCATTACACATTCTTACTCATAGAAATTAAAATCCAACTATTCTTATATGTTATATTATCATCCATTCCATTTAACTTATATACCTCTATGGTATGTATGTCTCATCATACACTTTTCAATATAAGATCCCATCATCAGCTGAGGAACCACCAATATCTAAGAGTATGTAATATCTCTTTTCACTTTGTTCATTTCATGGAATTAATTTAATTTAATTAATTTTAAATAAAATGTTTTATCGCAAGTTATTAGGAATACCACATATCATATGTTACATATCAAAATTCATAAACCATAGGGATTTTTTCAAGGGATTAACTGCCTCTTGCAATGTCATTTATCATTAATTATTTTAAATCTTAACCACCCAAGATCTTCAAGATCCACATAATCTCTAGATACCCTATAAAAGGATAAGAAATAAAATTTAAATTATTATAACCAAGTATAATTAATTATATAATTTAATTCAAATAGGAATAATTTCTTAAATACTCACTGAGAAACATTAACTTGATGAAACCATGAGTAACCACTCCCAAAAGGTCAATAGTGTATTCTAGATGAAATAATTAGTAAAATATCTAAAATTCATCATCTATATATCCATAAATTTATTCCAATATTGGAAAAACCCATAAATAAAATCACTAGGTGATGTACCACTCATGTAATGGTAGGAAATGACATGTGTTCCTTATCTTATCACATCATCTATCCAAGCCACATGAAATACCAATCATCATAGGATTCTTTCCAACATTTTCTGATGGAATATTAAATCAATACCCAAATTTTGAGAACCAAACTCAAGAACATATATAATGGGAATAATAAGGACAATGGAGGAGAGTGAACTATACCTACAAATGTTCTAGAAATCGCCACTAAGAAGAGACCCCTAATTAAGAGGATTTAAGGAAAAATAAAGTTAGGGGAGCCTACCTAGTATAACCATGTTAAATGGAATAAAAGGGAGGGTTAAATTAAAAAATATAATGATAAAATATTAAAATTACTATTTTAAGAAAATTTATGCAGACACACGGTCTATGAGCATTTTTTTGAACCATGTCTTAACTATGAAACTCTCAATATCAAGATTCCCACTATCTAATACAATTTTACAAACCATATTCCAAATGTATATCTTGGTTTTAAATATTATAACACTATGAATGGTTGGATAACACCATTCTTTACAACTACATGAAAGATGTGTGCAAACACCCTAAGTCCAAATCAACCCTCACATGGTTTCCCCATATGCTCCACATGATTTTACCTAACTATGAGGTAACCATGTAGAATAGGGAAACTACTTTGAGAAAATTCATCTCCAACCCAAAAACTTCTCCTCTAGATTCTATAACTCTCATAATTCTGATATAAATATCTATTCTATAAATTTTCTAAGATTCATGGCCAAAATTTGAAATTTATTTTTAATTTCATAACCCATAATGAAATGATTCATCACAAAAAAATATTGGTGGAAAGTAATTTGGAAATTGAATGCACCTATTATTAATATAATGTATGATGACTTGAATAAATTTAGATGAGATAAAGGATAGAATTTTTTTCCATTAAATGAACATGGTTAGAATAAATATAATTAATGATAAATAGATGACTTGAAATTAGAAGTGGATTGATGATTGGTTTGAAGTTAAATATGGATAAATAAATGGAATAATGAACATAAAAAGGGTTATAAATGGTAAATGCTGGGATTGGAAATGAAATAGAAAATATTAAGTTATTGATTGTGTGGATTAAATTTTTTACTTTTTTATTATGATATTGATAGTGATATTTTTTTGAAAGTAGTGTTTTCATGTGTAGATACTATGTTATTTTTTTTATTTTTTGAAAGTTGTTTTGGGGATATGAAGTATAAAAGGAGGCGTATGGGTGGGATATTATATGTTTTAATGGATAAAGGTTATGATTCATGGGATATGATGTATCAAAGTATATAAATATATATTTATACATATATATATATAGATCATAATGGATTTCGGATTTGGTGTATATATATTCTATTTAACATGATTGTGTAGATGTGATGTGACTACAAGGTTTTGGTAATGTATAATAGGAAGAGGGAATGATGTTGGTTTTATATATTTTCATGATACTCAACTATTATTAAGGGGATGTGGATATAGGAATATGGGTGGGGGATACATGTAAGGAGGAGGGAGTGAGGTTGATGTCCTTCATTTCAAGATACCCTACTAATGCGTGGTTAGGAAAAGTGAATGGAGTGGCTCCCACAAAATTATTGTTTTTAAAATTAAAAATACATATTTTATTTATTTTTGTACCATTAAATACAAAATTATTATTTTAATCCATCTAAAATGAGTGGTGAAATATATTTTAGGCTTTTATAATAAGTAAAAGATAATATCAATGTTGATTTGTTCATCATGTTAATTATAAGTATTATAAACTCATTTCATTTAAAAATCATCTTTAGTATGAGTTTTTGAAAGACTCATACATTGATGTTTTCAAAATTAGATAATTATAATTTCTCACTCCATTATTTTTTTTATTTTATTAATCATCTTTTGTGCAATTACTACTTACTAATTTATAATTTATTATTTATATTTTATTTTATTTTTGTTTATTTTCGACATCCTTTATTTGTTTTAAATATTATAGAAATTTTTATAAGTATTGTATGATACTTATATTCATCATGTCCAATCCTTATGAATTGGTTGTATGATGCTTACAGAATACTAAAATGATTCTTTCGATTGAGGATGATGCTTATAGAATTGTTAATGATTACAGGATTTCCATCATTATAGGTAATTGATGCTTATAGCTGAGGATAAATATTACACAAAAATCATGTTTATACATAATGGAAAAATGATCTTAATGCACAATAATTATTACATAGAATGATTTTTGTATAAAAAAGTTGCTTATGAAAGCTTCAACAGTTTTTTTAAATCATAGAATATGGTTTATTTTACTTATACTTTTTATTTTTAATTTTCTAGAAGATTATATTAATTTTTAATTTTATTTAATGATTTAATAATTACTTATTATTATTTTGGTTTCTAAAAATGTTATTTTGAATTGTTTTATATATATTTTAATTATCATCACATGGGATAAAAATTCACATTGCAATGTTGGAAAATTTTGAGTTACAAAATCGAAATGTTTTAAATATGAAGTGTATATCTCACATGATCTAAGGGAGTATTCCAAGAATAATAATATGTAAATATTAACAAATTTAATAAATGGTTACACCTTTTAAATACTTACATTGTATAGATTGTTGATATGTTTTATTATAAGGCCCCAGCCTTAAACATTACTTAATCTTGAGTTATTACAAGATTACACATTGAGGATATTTTCAGGTTTAGAGTTTTAGAGAATTAGATCATAAATCATGCATTACATTCCACATTTAAACAAAGTGGTTACATAAAATACAATATTCATTTTTTCCCATCAACAGAAATATATTTAAAACAAAACATTGATTCTTTCATGACACTTCCTCGACCCTATCATCACATCATGTACCTTTCCCTTGACCTGTGAAAAACATTTCAAAAACTTGGGATGATCATAAAAAGCTCAGTAAGGGATATAAAAGTACGAAATGAAAAGATTAGTCCACGTATTAAATCATACTTTACTCATAAAACATAAGCATTTTAACATACCTCATCAAATCATGAATAAATCATAGAAATCATAAGACATAAAGGTAACTTGAGGCATTCTTAACATTCTTACGTAGGGAGTAACCCTCATGGTTACGTTTGGAATACCCATCACAGTATATTCCCAAAATCTCTTCGTAGAAACCTTAACATTTAACTCCTTCGCATTACACAATGCATTGGAGATCTATATCGGGATCACCCGCCCTTAGTTTATCACGGAACCACCCGTCTTCATAACAATTCCCAAGAACCATAACATAATAGTATCACATAAAACATGCATAAAGGAAACATAACATTTCCACTTTTCAATCACAAGATATCAATACAAGACATTGATATAAAAACATTATGAAAACCATTTCCAAAACCAAAATAAAAGAAAAGTAAAATATGGTATTTATTTTTCATTTAAAAAAAGTTATGGCTTGTAGAGGAAGCCGAAACTCAAATAATGGTCACGACGACAGAGAAGTCGTTGTCACCGCATACGTACAATAAAAAAAAACATTCCGTTTTTTCATTTAGTAACGCTTCATATAAAAAATATTCCTTTTGAATAAAAGTAAAAGTCAAAGGGGTTTATACACCGTATAAAAGAAAGTTTTGTATAAAACAAAATATGCCTCAATGAAAGGAGATTGAGACGAAGTCCCATACCTCGGGTCTGACTTGACTTGATCATTCTTTAACGTCCTGAATAATAAACTGGAGTTAATTTCCACTTGATTAAAAACCTTTTTCAAGTTCATTATTCCTTTTATATCACTTATTACCATGTTATGAACACTATGTAATTATTTAAGTTAATAATGGTCGTTTTATCAATCATTGGTACTTGAGTCAAAAATAAACTCTTTATAATTACAAGTTGTTCATGTGGAAAAATATCCATTATATCCAGAATTATATTCATGATTTAGATATCATATATGTCATATATATCCATTATATACATGAATTTACAATATTACATAACATTTAGAGGTAAGAAATGAAATGCACCGTTCATGGAGACGGTAAGCCGTACGTACGCATGAACGCTACTTTCATTTCTATTTCATTTTTTATGCAATGGAATCATAATGATATAAAGGTATATTATAATTACAGTATAATATCATATATAATATCATTAATTCCATCCTTTATATGTCCCACATATGGAATTAACGAATCAAATCACTTTGAGGGGGCGGTAGTCCGCACTTCCTAAAATGAAGATATCGTGTATACCCATAATGGAATCCATAAAGGTATGCCATAAATGAAAAATACAGAAGCTTAAGGAAAACATAAACATATTATATATCATATATAAATATAGTGACATCTTAATGGACACCTTTGAAGGTGTTATAAGAATATTGAACAATCATCGTTTCGAGAGGCAGAAATTCTCCATCCACGGAAATAGTATGTTCTTTAACAATTAGATGTAGGTGTGTGTAAGTGTAGCTCGAATAATTATTATAACAACATCCTAGTATATTTAACATACTGGTGTTGTTACAAAAGAAATTAATAAAAAGAGTTTAGGGGGTTGGAGAAGCAAAATAAAACAAAAAAACATTAGAGAAGTCTTTACCTTTAAATCGGGTAAATCCTCTTGGTTAGAACCAAAAGGGTTTCTTGAAGAGCTTTCTACCTAAGGTAAGGCTTCTAGGATGAATATAGGGATGTGGAGAGATAAAATGAGCAGAGCTTGGACGAGCCAATGGCTTGATAAGTGTGGGTAAGGAGGTAGAGGTGGGGGCCTTTTATAAGAGGAGAGGAGAGACACTCTTGGAAAGTTATAAAATGTTACTTTATATTGAAATGATTTTCGGATTTTAAAGGTCCAACATTGATATATTTCTAGGATAAGGAGATAAGGGTTCTAAATATACTAATCCAATAGGTCTTTGAAATGTGTAAGTCTTATATTTTACATTATCTTTTCATTTTATTTAAATCAGTCATTAATGAGGTAATCGCTGCATCATCATGATGTCATAAATAATTTAATTTATTTAATGTCTAAAAATTATAAAAAAATATTATGATGTAGGAAATTTTTTATCTTTCCAATGAATATTTATAGTCCAATAGATCATTTATTTAGACAAAATTAAAAATGTTTTACTCAGGTGATACATTCTTTGTTATATTTAACTTTCTTTAAAAATAAAAAGATAAAAAGTCATTATCACACAAAATTGATTCCATGGGGTCCCCAAGTTTGGCACAAGGCATACCATGGTAGGCCATGACACAAACAGTAGAATTAGGACACATTTTGGGATCATTTTTTATTATTATGATATTATTTTATTATCCTTAACTACCCGATTACTAGTTAATCAAGATAATTAAAGATAATTACCGTCGTTACTATTCATAATGTCCAAAAACAAGAGTATTGATTACATAATTTGGACCTTATGATTCCAAATATTTAATCCATTTTACCAAATTACAAACACAAAAATTGCAATAATTAATTTAAAATAATTCCCGTTGTCAAAACAAATAGCGGGTTTTTTAGAAACAATATCTATGAAAATTTTGGCACTTGTTTATGACCAATTCCAAAGTAAAATTAATCCTAATGACCACAATTGGAATAAATGGTAAAAAAATATTCTAATTACAGTTTAAGACCAATTAAAAAGATAATCTAACCATATCATTAAATTAGATGAAAAAGCAATTTTGATGTAAAATGCAGTATTTTTCACTATTCATTAAAAAACGAACATTGTCAGAAAAATACCAAAAAAATTTCCAATGTATATTTCAATGTCCCAATCATAAATAATATGTTTATTTTGACAAATAGATATTATAAAATTGTAAAAAGTTTTATTTAAAAATGGTTTGCCATCAAAAGGCCGTAAAACCATCTTTTAAAAATATTAGTGTATTCCATACTTAAGATTGGATTTATTCTCATTTTAAGACTCTAAAACACTATATAATTCATAAATAGACATAGATAAAAATATATATTATTCATTACTTACTTGGGATGTTACATCCTTCCCCCCTTTAGAAAATTGCGTCCACACAATTTATTTACTTAACGAATAAGTGAGGGTATTTATCCCTCATTGCATTTTCAGATTCCCATGTTACCTCTTCACTCATGTGGTTTTTCCACAAAACCTTTACTTTATGAATCACCTTATTCCGCAACACTTTCTCCCTGTGGTTAAAAATCTGGACCAGTTGTTCCTCATAAGATAGATTCTCTTCCAGCTGAACTACCTCTGGACTGAAAACATGAGATGGATCTTGCATGTACTTACTTAACATCGAAACATGAAAAACATTGTGTACCTGAGATAAACTCGGAGGTAAAGACACTCGGTATGCAACTAATCCAACTCTCTCCATAATTTCATATGGTCCAATGAACCTTGGGCTCAGCTTTCCTTTCTTACCAAATCGCACCACACTTTTCCATGGTGAAAATTTGAGAAAAACATGATCACCTACCTCAAAAGAGAGATCCTTCCTCCTGTTGTCTGCATAACTCTTCTGCTTGCACTGAGTTGTTCTCATGTGTTTCTGTATCAGCTGAACGTTTTCTGCCAACTCTTCTACCAATTCTGGTCCCATCAACTTCCTTTCACCTACTTCATCCCAAAAAGCTGGAGTTCGACACCGCTTCCCATATAATGCCTCAAATGGTGCCATATGTATACTGGAATGAAAACTGTTATTATAAGAAAACTCAACCAAAGAAAGATGTTGGTCCCAACTTCCTTGATAATCCATCGAACAAGCATGTAGCATATCCTCCAAAGTCTGAATCGTTCATTCTGACTGCCCATCTGATTGAGGATGAATAGCCAAGTTAGAAGTGAACCTGGGATCACGGTCAGATACAATGGAGAGAGGAACTCCATGTAACCTGAATATCTCTTTCAGATACAAACAGGAAAGTTGATCTAGGTAAATGGTATATCGTATAGCAAGGAAATGGGGGCATTTATTCAAGCGATCAATAATAACCCAGATTGCATTATTACCTCGAGGTGTCTTTGGAAATCCCACAACAAAGTCCATGGATATATTCTCCCATTTCTACTCTGGCACTGGTAAAGGCTGAAGCATCCCTTTCGGTAACTGCCGCTCTGATTTAACCTGTTGACAAGTCAAACACTTCACTGTAAAATCAGCAATGTCTCTTTTCATTCTGTCCCACCAGTAATACTCCCGAAGATCTCTATACATCTTAGTAGTTCCCAGATGAACTGAAAACAGAGAACTATGAGCTTCATATAATAACTCTCTCTTCAATTGTGAATCACATGGAACACACAATCTCTTCCCAAATCTCAAAACAAAATCATTATCAATGTTGAATTCAGGCAACTTACCGTTATGAACCAGCTCTACCTTTTTCTGCAACTCATTGTCTTGCTTCTGTGCTTGCTTAATTCTGTCTGATAGAGAAGATTTCACTGATACCTGAAATAAAACAAAAGAACATCCTCCACCAACAAATTCTATGCCAAAGTTCATCAAATCCTTAACCAAAGGATAACGTTCCAAACCCAACATTGTTAATGAAGCATTACTTTTTCTACTCAAAGCATCAGCCACTTTATTTGCTTTTCCCGGATGGTAATGAATTGTACTATCATAATCCTTGATTAATTCCAGCCATCTCCTCTGTCTCATGTTCACTTCTTTTTGAGTGAATATATACTTTAAAATTTTGTGATCGGTATATATTTCACACTTTACTCCATACAAATGATGCCTCCAAATTTTTAAAGCAAAAACAACAACAGCTAATTCCAAATCATGTGTAGGGTAATTTACCTCATGAGTTTTCAACTGACGTGAAGCATAAGCAATTACCTGATCATTCTGCATTAGGACCCAACCAAGTCCTTTCAATGAAGCATCACTATAGATAAAAAACTCACCATTCCTGGAAGGTAGTTCCAAAACTGGAGCATTCACCAATATTATTTTCAATTCCTGAAAACAATCATCACATTATTTTGTCCAGATAAACATAACACCCTTCTGAGTTTGCTTAGTCATTGGACTTGATAACCGTGAAAAATTTATAACAAACCTTCGGTAATAGCCTGTCAAACCAAGGAAGCTACGAATCTCAGTTACATTTGTGGGTCTTGGCCATTCTTCAACAACCTTTGTTTTTGCAGGATCAACAGTTATCCCATCTTTAGAAACAATGTGACCAAGGAAAGAAATTTGTTGCAACCAAAACTAACACTTGATGAATTTCCAAGACAATTTCTTTTCTTTTAAGGTTTGCAAAATAACCCTTAAATGTCTTTCATGCCCCTCTTTACTTTTAGAAAACACCAAAATATCATCAATGAAAACAACCACAAACTTATCCAAGAACTCATGGAAAATTATATTCATAAGGTCCATGAATACAGAAGGTTCATTGGTTAGCCCAAAAGGCATTACTACAAATTCATAATGTCCATATCTTGTACGAAACGCGGTCTTCAGAATATCTGCTTCCTTTACCTTCAACTGATGGTACCCCAATCTCAGGTCAATCTTTGAAAAATACTGAGCTCCCTGGAGCTGATCAAACAAATCATCGATATGAGGCAAATGATATTTGTTCTTAACAGTGATGTTATTTAAGGCTCTATAATCAATGAAAAGTCTCATTGAACCATCTTTATTTTTAAAAAATAAAACAGGAGCACCCCATGGTGATGTACTAGGTCGAATGAAACCTTTATCTAATAAATCTTGCAATTGTTCCTTCAACTCTAAAAGTTCAATTTGAGCCATTTGATAAGGGGGTTTTGAAATTGGCTTAGCATGAGGAACTAAGTCAACGGTAAATTAAACTTCCCGATTTGATATTATTCCAGGAAACTCATCAGGAAAAACATCAGGATACTCATTTACCACTGGCACATCATTAATCTGAATAGTTCCCTTGTTTTCAACAATATGTGCAAGGTAACATTCCTTTCCATCTTTTACAAGTTTCTCAGCCTCTTGATATGTTATCAACAGTAAGGGTTCATTCTTGTACACAAACTGAAAGTCTTTCTGAAAAGAAACTTCTTTAGCTATACAGTCAATCTTATCATGGTAAATAGAGATCCAATCCATACCCAGGATAACATAAAACTCTACTAGAGGTAAAAAAATAAGGTTTTCAAATAGGTTCTTTCCATGGATAAAGATAGGAAGATTCTTATAAATTCTTTTTGCATCAACATTTTCCCCAGGTGTTTTACCACAAGTTCAGGATTCATTTCTTGAGATGGTATTCCCATTTTACTAGAAAAGTTTTCAGAGATGAAAGAATGTGTAGAACCTGAATCAAACAACACACTGGCATAATCTGAAAAAACAAAAAAATTACCTGATACCACTTCATTTGATGGCCCGACATCTGCTGAAGTAGTTGCAAAGGATTTCACCACCCATTTCTGCTTGTAGTCTAACTGCTTCCCATCACTCGAGCTCTTTGTCAGACACTCATTTTCATAGTGACCCATCTCATTGCACTTAAAACATTTCACTAACTTTAAATCAAATTTGGTCTTACCATCACCCTGATCCTTTTCAGTGCAATCACGAGACTTATGTCTCATCTTACAACATCGGTAGCACTTTCCAAAATTCAGAAGACATTCCCCAGCATGCCTTTTACAACATTTATCATAAACTGGAAACTTAGTTTTCTTACCGTCAGACCTTTTTGAAGAATTCTTTCCTTTCTCCTGCCACCTTAGTCTCTTCTTCTGATGGTTTTTATAGAACACTTGATCATCAGCAAAATCCATTTCCACCTTCTCAGCACATCGAACAAGCTTTTCATAACTCTTGAACTCTCGAGAAGCTAAAGCCCATTGATATTTTGGCTTTAATCCTGAGTAAAAACGATTGATTTTACTATCAATGTCTCAGATAAAATTTGGAGCATACCTTTCCAATCGAGTGAACCTTTCTTCATAGGCAGCTACTGAGTCTTTCTCTTGCCTCAATTCTAGGAATTGTTTTTCCATCCTAAGTCGAAAATCCTTAGGAAAATACTTCACAAGAAACATACCTTTGAATTCATCCCAGTCGAGAGAATCAATCTCATCAGCATCCCTAATATTTTTAACCATTGACCACCACTGATCTGCTTCACCCTCCAAACGGTAAATTTCAAGACTAACCTTTTGATTTTCCGAACACCCCATGACATCGAAAATCTTCTCCAGTGATTTTATCCAACCTTCAACTAGCACAAGGTGAGATGATCCTATGAATGATGGGGGATGTTTTCTCATGAAATGTTCCGCCACTGACATGTTACTCTGCGGTTGATCTGGCTGATCTCGTGCATGGATACCACCACCATTTATCACCTAAGTCAACTGCGCCATTACTGCAAGAAACTATTTAGTTCCAATTCCGACCATCTCAGGATGCTGATTCGGAAGGTCATTTCCTTCTGTATGCCTTCCTAAAACTGCTTCCCTGTTTCCTCTGTGGAAAACCATTATGAACAAACATGTCTTAGATGAAGCAACATGGTAATCTTCAAATGCTATATCATTTCAATTTGACCATAAAAAAAATATTTTTGGATAATCATTTAATAGAATTTTAACTCCTAAAGTTATCTAAACTGACCTCTGATACCAACTATAAGGCCCCAACCTTAAACATTACTTAATCTTGAGTTATTACAAGATTACACATTGAGGATCTTTTCAAGTTTAGAGTTTTAGAGAATTAGATCATAAATCATGCATTACATTCCACATTTAAACAAAGTGGTTACATAAAAGACAGTATTCATTTTTTCCCATCAACGAAAATATATTTAAAACAAAACATGGATTCTTTCATGACACTTCCTTGACCCTATCATCACATCCTGTACCTTTCCCTTGACCTCTGAAAAACATTTCAAAAACATGGGATGGGCATAAAAAGCTCAGTAAGGGATATAAAATTACGAAATGAAAACATTAGTCCATGTATGAAATCATACTTTACTCATAAAACATAAGCATTTTAACATACCTCATCAAATCATGAATAAATCATAGAAATCATAGGACATAAAGGTAACTTGAGGCATTCTTAACATTCTTACATAGGGAGTAACCCTCATGGTTACGTTTGGAATACCCATCACAGTATATTCCCTAAATCTCTTCGGAGAAACCTTAGCGTTTAACTCCTTCATGTTACCCAATGCATTGGAGATCTATATTGGTCTCACCCGTCCTTAGTTTATCACAGAACCATCCATCTTCAAAACAATTCCCAAGAACCATAACATAATCATATCACATAAAACATGCATAAAGGAAACATAACATTTCCACTTTTCAATCACAAGATATTAATACAACACATTTATATAAAAACATTATGAAAACCATTTCCAATACCAAAAGAAAAGAAAAGTAAAACATGGTATTTATTTTTCATTTAAAAAAAGTTATGGCTTGTAGAGGAAGCTGAAACTCAAATAATGGTCACGGCGGCAGAGAAGTCGTTGTCGCCGCATACGTACGACAAAAAAAAAATTCCCTTTTATCGTTTAGTAAATGCTTAGTATAAAAAAGATTCCTTTTGAATAAAAGTAAAAGTCAAAGGAGTTTATACACCGTATAAAATAAAGTTGTGTATAAAACAAAATATACCTCAATGAAAGGAGATTGAGACGAAGTCCCATACCCCGGGTCCGACTTGACTCGATCGTTCTTTAACATCCTGAATAATAAACTTGAGTTAATTTCTACTTGCTTAAGAACCATTTTCAAGTTAATTATTCCTTTTATATCACTTATTACAATGTTATGAACACTATGTAATTATTTAAGTTAATAATGGTCGTTTTGTTGATCATTGGTACTTGAGTCAAAAATAAACTCTTTATAATTACAAGTTGTTAATGTGGTAAAATATCCATTATATACATAATTATATTCATGATTTAGATATCATATATGTCATATATATCCAGTATATACATTCATTTACAATATTACATAACATTTATAGGTAAGAAATGAAATGCACCGTTCATGGAGATGGTAAGCCGTACGTACGCATGAACGCTAATTTCATTTCTATTTCATATTTTATGCAATGGAATCATAACGATATAAAGGTATATTATAATTACAGTATAATATCATATATAATATCATTAATTCCATCCTTTATACATCCCACATATGGCATTAACGAATCAAATCACTTTGTGGGGGCGGTAGTCCGCACTTCCAAAAATGAAGATATTACGTATAACCATAATGGAAGCCATAAAGGTATGCCATAAATGAAAAATATAGAAGTTTAAGTGAAACATAAACATATTATATATCATATATAAATATAGTGACATATTAATGGCCACCTTTGAAGGTGTTATAAGAATATTGAACAATCATCGTTTCGTGAGGCAGAAATTCACCATCCACAGAAACAATATGTTCTTTAACCATTAGATGTAGGTGTGTGTAAGTGTAGATCGAATAATTCTTATAAAAAAATCCTAGTATATTGAAAATACTGGTGTTGTTACAAAAGAAATTAATAAAAAGAGTTTAGGGGGTTGGAGAAGCAAAATAAAACAAAAGAACATTAGAGAAGTCTTTACCTTTAAATCGGGTAACTCCTCTTGGTTAGAACCAAAAAAGTTTCTTGAAGAGCTTTTTTCCTAATGTAAGGCTTATAGGATGAAGAGAGGGATGTGGAGAGATAAAATGAGTAGATCTTGGCCGAGCCAATGTCTTGAGAAGTGTGGGTAAGGAGGTAGAGGTGGGGGCCTTTTATAAGAGGAGAGGAGGGGCACTCCTGGAAAGTTATAAAATGTTACTTTATATTGAAATGATTTTCGGATTTTAAAGGTCCCACATTGATATATTTCAAGGATAAGGTGATAAGGGTTTGAAATATACCCATACAATAGGTCTTTGACAAGTGTAAGTCTTAGATTTTACATTATCTTTTCATTTTATTTAAATCGGTCATTAATGAGGTAATCGCTGCATCATCATGATGTCATAAATAATTTAAATTATTTAATGTCTAAAAATTATAAAAAAATACTATGATGTAGGAAATATTTTTAGATTTCCAATGACTATTTATAGTCCAATATAACATTTATGTAGACAAAATTAATTTTTTTTTACTCAGGTGATACATTCCTTGTTATATTTAACTTTCTTTAAAATTAAAAAGCTAAAAAGTCATTATCACACAAATGTGATTCCATGGGGTCCCCAATTTTGGCACAAGACATCCCATGGCCGGCCATGACACAACCAGTAGCATTAGGACACATGTTGGGGTCATTTGTTATTATTATGATATTATTTTATTATCCTTAACTACCCGATTACTAGTTAATCAAGATAATTAAAGATAATTACCGTCGTTACTATTCATAATGTACAAAAAAAAAGAGTGTTGATTATATAATTTGGACCTTCTGATTCCAAATATGTAATCCATTTTACAAAATTTCAAACACAGAAATTGCAATATTCAATTTAAAAATAATTCCCATTGTCAAAACAAATAGCGGGTTTTTTAGAAACAATATCTATGAAAAGTTTGACACTTGTTTATGCCCAATTCCTAAGTGAAATTAATCCTAATGACCACCATTGGATTAAATGGTAAAAAAATATTATAATTACACTTTAATACCAATTAAAAAGATAATATAACCATATAATTAAATTAGATGAAAAATCAGTTTTGATGTAAAATGCAGTATTTTTCACTATTCATTAAAAAATGTACATTGTCAGAAAAATACCAAAAAATTATCCAATGAAAATTTCAATGTCCCAATAATAAAGAATATGTTTATTTTCAAAAATAGAGCTTATAAAATTGTCAAAAGTTTGATTTTAAAAAGGGTTTCCATCAAAAGGCAGTAAAACAATCTTTTAAAAATATTAGTGTATTCCATGCTTAAGATTGGATTTATTCTCATTTTAAGCCTCTAAAACACTATCTAATTCATAAATAAACATAGATAAAAATATCTATTATTCATTACTTACTTGGGATGTTACATCCTTCCCCCTTTAGAAAATTGCATCCCCGCAATTTATTTACTTAACGAATAAGTGGGGGTATTTATCCCTCATTGCATTTTCAGATTCCCATGTTGCCTCTTCACTCATGTGGTTTTTCCACAAAACCTTTACTTGATGAATCACCTTATTCTTCAACACTTGCTCCCTGTGGTCAAAAATCTGGATCGGTTGTTCCTCATAAGATAGATTCTCTTCCAGCTGAACTACCTCTGGACTCAAAACATGAGATGGATCTGGCATGTACTTCCTTAACATGGAGACATGAAAAACATTGTGTACCTGAGATAAACTCGGAGGTAAAGAAACTCAGTATGAAACTGATCCAACTCTCTCCGGAATTTTATATGGTCCAATGAACCTTGGACTCAGCTTTCCTTTCTTACCAAATCGCATCACACTTTTCCATGGTGAAACTTTGAGAAAAACATGATCACCTACCTCAAAAGAGAGATCCTTCCTCCTATTTTCTGCATAACTCTTCTGCATGCTCTGAGCTGTTCTCACGTGTTTCTGTATCAGCTGAACTTTTTATTCCAACTCTTCTACCAATTCTGGTCCCATCAACTTCATTTCACCTACTTCATCCCAAAAAGATGGATTGCGACACCGCTTCCCATATAATGCCTCAAATGGTGCCATCTGTATACTGGAATGAAAACTGTTATTATAAGAAAAATCAACCAAAGAAATATGTTGGTCCCAACTTCCCTGATAATTCATCGAACAAGCACGTATCATACCTCTAAAGTCTGAATCGTTCGTTCTGACTGCCCATCTGATTGAGGATTAAAAGCCGTACTAAAATCTAATTCAGTACCCAAAGACTTCTGAAGTCCTTTCCAAAAGTTAGAAGTGAACCTGAGATCATGGTTAGATACAATGGAGAGAGGAAATCCATGTAACCTAACTATCTCTTTAAGATACAAATGGGAAAGTTGATCTAGGGAAAAAGTATCTCGTATAGCAAGGAAATGAGCAGATTTAGTCAAGCAATCAACAATAACCCAGATTGCATTATTACCTCGAGGTGTCTTTGGAAATCCCACAACGAAGTCCATGGATATATTCTCCCATTTCCACTCTGGAACTGGTAAAGGCTGAAGCATCCCTTTCGATAACTGCCACTCTGCTTTAACCTGTTGACAAGTCAAACACTTCACAGTAAAATTAGCAATGTCTCTTTTTATTCCATCCCACCAGTAATACTCCATAAGATCTCTATACATCTTTACTACCCGAATGAACTGAAATGGAGAACTATGAGCTTCACATAATAACTCTCTCTTCAACTGTGAATCACATGGAACACACAATCTCTTCCCAATTCTCAAAACAAAATCATTATCAATTTTGAATTCAGGCAAATTACCCTTCTGAACCAGCTCTACCTTTTTCTGCAACTCGTTGTCTTGCTTCTGTGCTTGCTTAATTCTGTCTGATAGAGAAGATTTCACTGATACCAGAAACAAAACAGAATAATATCCTGCACCAACAAATTCTATTCCAAATTTCATCAAATCCTTAACCAAAGGATCACGTTCCAAACACAACATTGTTAATGAAGCATTACTTTTTCGACTCAAGTCATCAGCCACTTTATTTGCTTTTCCTGGATGGTAATGAATTGTACAATCATAATCCTTGATTAATTCCATCCATCTCCTCTGTCTCAGGTTCAATTATTTATGAGTGAATATATACATTAAACTTTTTTGATCAGTATATATTTCACACTTTACTCCATACAAATGATGCCTCTAAATTTTTAAAGCAAAAACAACAACAGCTAATTCCAAATCATGTGTAGGGTAATTTACCTCATGAGTTTTCAACTGATGTGAAGCATAAGCAATTACCTGATCATTCTGCATTAGGATGCAACCAAGTCCTTTCAATGAAGCATCACTGTAGATAATAAACTCACCATTCCTAGAAGGTAGTACCAAAACTGGAGCATTCACCAATCTTCTTTTCAATTCCTAAAAACAATCATCACATTCTTTTATCCAGATAAACTTAACACCCTTCCGACTTAGCATAGTCATTGGACTAGATAACCATGAAAAATTTCTAACAAACCTTCGATAATAGCCTGCCAAACCAAGGAAGCTACGAATCTCAGTTACATTTGTGGGTCTTGGCCATTCTTTAACAACCTTTGTTTTTGCAGGATCAACAGTTATCCCATCTTTAGAAACAATGTGACCAAGGAAAGAAATTTGTTGCAACAAAAACTCACACTTTCTGAATTTCCCATTCAATTTCTTTTCTTTTAAGGTTTGCAAAATAACCCTTAAATGTCTTTCATTCCCCTCTTTACTTTTAGAAAACACCAAAATATCATCAATGAAAACAACCACAAAATTATCCAAGAACTCATGGAAAATTCTATTCATAAGGTCCATGAATACAAAAGGTGCATTGGTTATCCCAAAATGCATTACTAAAAATTCATAATGGCCATATATTGTACGAAACGCGGTCTTTGGAATATCTTCTTCCTTTACCTTCAAATGATGGTACCCTGATCTCAGGTCAATCTTTGAAAAGTACTGAGATCTCTGGAGCTGATCAAACAAATCATTGATATGAGTCAAAGGATATTTTTTCTTAACAGTGATGTTATTCAAGGCTCTATAACCAATGAAAAGTCTCATTGAACCATATTTCTTTTTAACAAATAAAACAGGAGCACCCCATGGTGATGTGCTAGGTCGAATGAAACCTTTCTCTAATAAATCTTGAAATTTCTCCTTCAACTCTAAAAGTTCAATTTGATCCATTCGATAAGAGGGTTTTGAAATTGGATCAACATCAGGAACTAAGTCAACAGTAAATTCAACTTCCCGATCTGGTATTATTCCAGGAAACTCATTAGGAAAAACATCAGGATACTCATTTACCACTGGCACATCATTAATCTGAACAGTTCCCTTGTTTTCAACAATATGTGCAAGGTAACATTCATTTCCATATTTTACAAGTTTCTAGGCCTCTTGATATGTTATCAATAGTAAGGGTTCATTCTTGTACACAAACTGAAAGTCTTTCTGAAAAGAAATTTCTTTAGATCTACAGTCAATCTTAGCATGGTAAATAGAGAGCCAATCCATACCCAGGATAACATTAAACTCTACTAGAGGTAAAACAATAAGGTTTCAAGTAGGTTCTTTCCACGGATAAGGATAGGAAGATTCTTATAAATTCTTTTTACCTCAACATTTCCCCCAGGTTTTTTTACCACAAGTTCAGGAGTCATTTCTTGAGATGGTATTCCCATTTTACTAGAAAAGTTTTCAGAGATGAAAGAATGTGTAGACCCTGAATCAAAAAACACACTGGCATAATCTGAAAAAACAAACAAAGTACCCGATACCACTTCATTTGATGGCCCAACATCTGCTGAAGTAGTTGCAAAGTATTTCACCACCCCTTTCTGCTTGTATTCTAATTTCTTCCCATCACTCGAGCTCTTTGTCGGACACACGTTTCCATAGTGACCCATCTCATTGCACTTAAAACATTTCACTAACTGTAAATCAAATTTTGTCTTACCATCACCCTGATATTTTTCAGTGCAATCACGAGCCTTATGTCCCATATTACCGCATCAATAACACTTTCCGTAATTTAGAAGACATTCCCCAGCATGCCTTTTAAAAAATTTATCACAAACTGGAAACATAGTTTTCTTACCGTTCGACCATTTTGAAGAATTATTTCCTTTCTCCTACCACCTCAGTCTCTTCTTCTGTTGGTTGTTATAAAACACTTGATAATTGGAAAAATCCATTTCCACCTTCTCAGCACATCGAACAAGCTTTTCATAACTCTTGAACTCACGAGAAGCTAAAGTCCTTCGATATTTTGGCTTTAATCCTAAGTAAAAATGATTGATTTTACTATCAAGGTCTCGGATAAAATTTGGAGCATACCTTGCCAATCGAGTGAACCTTTCTTCATAGGTATCCACTGAGTCTTCCTCTTGCCTCAATTCTAGGAATTGTTTTTCCATCCTAAGTCGAACATCCTTAGGAAAATACTTCTCAAGAAACATACCTTTGAATTCATCCCAGTCGAGAGCATCAATCTCATCAGCGTCCCTGATATTTTTAACCATCGACCACCACTGACCTGCTTCACCCTCAAAACGGTAAATTTCAAGACTAAACTTTTGATTGTTTTAACACCCCATGACATCGAAAATCTTCTCCAGTGCTTTAATCCACCCTTCATCTAGCACAGGGTCAGATGATTCTTTGAATGATGGGGGATGTTGCCTCATGAAATGTTTCACCACTGACATGTTCCTCTATGGTTGATCCGGTTAATCTCGTGCATGTATACCACCACTATTTATCGCCTGAGTCAACTACGCCATTACTGCAACAAACTATTCAGTTCCAATTCTGACCATCTCAGGATGCTGATTCGGAAGGTCATTTACTTCTGTATGCCTTCCTAGCACTGCTTCCCTGTTTCCTTGGTGGAAAACCATTCTGAACAAACATGTCTTAGATGAAGCAACATGGTAATCTTCAAATGCTATATCATTTCAATTTGACCATAAAAAAAATATTTTTGGATAATCATTTAATAGAATTATAACTCCTAAAGTTATCTAAACCGACCTATGATACCAACCATAAGTCCCCATCCTTAAACATTACTTAATCTTGAGTTATTACAAGATTACACATTGAGGATCTTTTCAGGTTTAGAGTTTTAGAGAATTAGATCGTAAATCATGCATTACATTCCACATTTAAACAAAGTGGTTACATAAAAGACAATATTAATTTTTTCCCATCAACGGAAATATATTTAAAACAAAACATGGATACTTTCATGACACTTCCTTGACCCTATCATCACATCATGTACCTTTCCCTTGACCTGTGAAAAACATTTCAAAAACTTGGGATGAGCATAAAAAGCTCAGTAAGAGATATAAAAGTACGAAATGAAAACATTAGTCCACGTATGAAATCATACTTTACTCATAAAACATAAGCATTTTAACATACCTCATCAAATCATGAATAAATCATAGAAATAATAAGACATAAAGGTAACTTGAGGCATTCTTAACATTCTTACGTAGGGAGTAACCCTCATGGTTACGTTTGGAATACCCATCACAGTATATTCCCGAAATCTCTTCAGAGAAACCTTAACGTTTAACTCCTTCGCGTTACCCAATTCATTAGAGAGCTATATCGGGCTCACCCGCCCTTAGTTTATCACGGAACCACCCGTCTTCATAACAATTCCCAAGAACCATAACATAATCGTATCACATAAAACATGTATAAAGGAAACATAACATTTCCACTTTTCAATCACAAGATATCAATACAACACATTGATATAAAAATATTATGAAAACCATTTCCAATACCAAAATAAAATAAAATTAAAACATGGTATTTATTTTTCATTTAAAAAAAAAGTTATGCCTTGTAGAGGAAGCCGAAACTCAAATAATGGTCACGGCGGCGGAGAAGTTGTTGTCGCCGCATACGTACGACAAATAAAAAACATTCCCTTTTTTCGTTTAGTAAACGCTTCGTATAAAAAATATTCATTTTGAATAAAAGTAAAAGTCAAAGGGGGTTTATACACCGTATAAAAGAAAGTTGTGTATAAAACAAAATATGCCTCAATGAAAGGAGATTGAGACGAAGTCCCATACCTCGGGTCCGACTTGACTCGATCGTTCTTTAGCATCCTGAATAATAAACTTGAGTTAATTTATACTTTATTAAGAACCTTTTTCAAGTTCATTATTCCTTTTATATTACTTATTACCATGTTATGAATACTATGTAATTATTTAAGTTAATAATGGTCGTTTTGTCGATCATTGGTACTTGGGTAAAAAATAAACTCTTTATAATTACAAGTTGTTCATGTGGTAAAATATCCATTGTATCCAGAATTATATTCATGATTTAGATATCATATATGTCATATATATCCAGTATATACATGCATTTACAATATTACATAACATTTAGAGGTAAGAAATGAAATGCACCGTTCATGGAGATGGTAAGCCGTACGTACGCATGAACGCTACTTTCCTTTCTATTTAGTATTTTATGAAATGGAATCATAATGATATAAAGGTATATTATAATTCCATTATAATATCATATATAATATCATTAATTTTATCCTTGATACATCCCACATATGGCATTAACGAATCAAATCACTTTGAGGTTCGGTAGTCCGCACTTCCTAAAATGAGGATATCGCGAATACCCATAATGGAAGCCGTAAAGGTATGCCATAAATGAAAAATACAGAATCTTAAGGAAAACATAAACATATTATATATCATATATAAATATAGTGACATCTTAATGGCCACATTTGAAGGTGTTATAAGAATATTGAACAATCATCGTTTCGTGAGGTAGAAATTCGCCATCCACGGAAACAGTATGTTCTTTAACCATTAGTTGTAGGTGTGTGTAAGTGTAGCTTGAATAATTATTATAAAAAAATCCTAGTATATTTAACATACTGGTGTTGTTACAAAAGAAATAAATAAAAATAGTTTAGGGGGTTGGAGAAGAAAAATAAAACAAAAGAACATTAGAGAAGTCTACCTTTAAATCGGGTAACTCCTCTTGGTTAGTACCAAAAAAGTTTCTTGAAGAGCTTTCTGCCTAAGGTAAGGATTCTAGGATGAAGAGAGAGATGTGGAGATATAAAATGATCTGAGCTTGGCCGATCCAATGGCTTGATAAGTGTGGGTAAGAAGGTAGAGGTGGGGGCCTTTTATAAGAGGAGAGGAGGGGCACTCTTGGAAAGTTATAAAATGTTACTTTATATTGAAATGATATTCAGATTTTAAAGGTCCCAAATTGATGTATTTATAGGATAAGGTGATAAGGGTTCTAAATATACTCATACAATAGGTCTTTGACAAGTGTAAGTCTTAGATTTTACATTATCTTTTTATTTTATTTAAATCGGTCATTAATGAGGTAATCGCTGCATCATCATGATGTCATAAATAAATTAATTTATTTAATGTCTAAAAATTATAAAAAAATAATATGATGTAGGAAATAGTTTTAGATTTACAATGAATATTTATAGTTCAATAGATCATTTATGTAGACAAAATTAAAAATGTTTTACTCAGGTGATACATTCTTTGTTATATTTAACTTTCTTTAAAAATAAAAAGATAAAAAGTCATTATCACAAAAAAGTTATTCCAGGGGGTCCCCAAGTTTGGAAGAAGGTATCCCATGGTCGTCCATGACACAACCAGTAGAATTAAGACACATGTTGGGGTCATTTGTTATTATTATGATATTATTTTATTATCCTTAACTACCCGATTACTAGTTAATCAAGATAATTAAAGATAATTACTGTCGTTACTATTCATAATGTCAAAAAACAAAAGAGTCTTGATTACCTAATTTGGACCTTCTGATTCCAAATATGTAATACATTTTACCGAATTCCAAACACAGAAATTGAAATATCTAATTTACAAATAATTCCCGTTGTCAAAACAAATAGCGGGTTTTTTAGAAACAATATCTATGAAAAGTTTGGCACTTGTTTATGCCCAATTCCTAAGTGAAATTAATCCTAATGACCACCATTGGATTAAATGGTAAAAATATATTCTAATTACACTTTAAGACCAATTAAAAAGATAATGTAACCATATAATTAAATTAGATGAAAAATAAGTTTTGATGTAAAATGCAGTATTTTTCACTATTCATTAAAAAATGAACATTGTCAGAAAAATACCAAAAAATTATCCAATGTAAATTTCAATGTCCCAATAATAAAGAATATGTTTATTTTGATAAATAGATATTATAAAATTGTCAAAATTTTGATTTAAAAATGGTTTTCCATCAAAAGGCAGTAAAACAATCTTTTAAAAATATTAGTGTATTCCATGCTTAAGATTGGATTTATTCTCATTTTAAGCCTCTAAAACACTATCTAATTCATAAATAGACATAGATAAAAATATCTATTATTCATTACTTACTTGGTATGTTACATCCTTCCCCCTTTAGAAAATTGCGTCCCCACAATTTATTTACTTAACGAATAAGTGGGGGTATTTATCCCTCATTGCATTTTCAGATTCCCATGTTGCCTCTTCACTCATGTGGTTTTTCCACAAAACCTTTACTTGATGAATCACCTTATTCTGCAACACTTGCTCCCTATGGTCAAAAATCTGGATCGGTTGTTCCTCATAAGATAGATTCTCTTCCAGCTGAACTACCTCTGGACTCAAAACATGAGATGGATCTGGCATGTACTTCCTTAACATGGAGACATGAAAAACATTGTGTACCTGAGATAAACTCGGAGGTAAAGAAACTCAGTATGAAACTGATCCAACTCTCTCCGGAATTTTATATGGTCCAATGAACCTTGGACTCAGCTTTCCTTTCTTACCAAATCGCATCACACTTTTCCATGGTGAAACTTTGAGAAAAACATGATCACCTACCTCAAAAGAGAGATCCTTCCTCCTATTTTCTGCATAACTCTTCTGCATGCTCTGAGCTGTTCTCACGTGTTTCTGTATCAGCTGAACTTTTTATTCCAACTCTTCTACCAATTCTGGTCCCATCAACTTCATTTCACCTACTTCATCCCAAAAAGATGGATTTCGACACCGCTTCCCATATAATGCCTCAAATGGTGCCATCTGTATACTGGAATGAAAACTGTTATTATAAGAAAACTCAACCAAAGAAAGATGTTGGTCCCAAATTCCCTGATAATCCATTGAACAAGCATGTAGCATATCCTCCAAAGTCTGAATCGTTCGTTTTGACTGCCCATCTGATTGAGGATGAAAAGACGTTCTAAAATTTAATTCAATAACCAAAGACTTCTGAAGGCCTTTCCAAAAGTTAGAAGTGAACCTAGGATCACGGTCAGATACAATGGAGAGAGGAACTCCATGTAACCTGACTATCTCTTTAAGATACAAACGGGAAAGTTGATCTGGGGAAAAAGTATCTCGTATATCAAGGAAATGAGCAGATTTAGTCAAGCAATCATTAATAACCCAGATTTCATTATTACCTCGAGGTGTCTTTGGAAATACCACAATGAAGTCCATGGATATATTCTCCCATTTCCACTCTGACACTGGTAAAGGATGAAGCATCCCTTTCGGTAACTGCCGCTCTGATTTAACCTGTTGACAAGTAAAAGACTTCATAGTAAAATCATCAATGTCTTTTTTCATTCCGTCCCACCAGTAATACTCCCGAAGATCTCTATACATCTTAGTACTGCTCGGATGAACTGAAAACGGAGAACTATGAGCTTCACATAATAACTCTCTCTTCAACTGTGAATCACACGGAACACACAATCTCTTCCCAAATCTCAAAACAAAATCATTATCAATGTTGAATTCATGCAACTTACCCTTCTGAACCAGCTCTACCTTTTTCTGGAACTCGTTGTCTTGCTTATGTGCTTGCTTAATTCTGTCTGATAGATAATATTTTACTGATACCTAAAATAAAACAAAAGAACATCCTGCACCAACAACTTCTATGCCAAAGTTCATCAAATCCTTAACCAAAGGATCACATTCCAAATGCAACATTGTTAATGAAGCATTACTTTTTCGACTCAAAGCATCAACCACTTTATTTTCTTTTCCCAGATGGTAATGAATTGTACAATCATAATCCTTGATTAATTCCAGCCATCTCCTCTGTCTCATGTTCAATTCTTTCTGAGTAAATATATACTTTAAACTTTTGTGATCAGTATATATTTCACACTTTACTCAATACAAATGATGCCTCTAAATTTTTAAAGCAAAAACAACAACAGCTAATTCCAAATCATGTGTAGGGTAATTTACCTCATGAGTTTTCAACTGACGTGAAGCATAAGCAATTACCTGATCATTCTGCACTAGGACACAACCAAGTCCTTTCAATGAAGCATCACTGCAGATAACAAACTCACCATTCCTAGAAGGTAGTACCAAAACTGGAGCATTCACCAATCTTCTTTTCAATTCCTAAAAACAATCATCACATTATTTTGTCCAGATAAACTTAACACCCTTCCAAGTTAACTTAGTCATTGGAATAGATAATCATGAAAAATTTCTAACAAACCTTTGGTAATAGCCTGCCAAACCAAGGAATCTACGAATCTTAGTTACATTTGTGGGTCTTGGCCATTCTTCAAAAACCTTTGTTTTTGCTGGATCAACAGTTATCCAATCTTTAGAAACAATATGACCAAGGAAAGAAATTTGTTGCAACCAAAACTCACACTTTCTAAATTTCCCATACAATTTCTTTTCTTTTAAGGTTTGAAAAATAACCCTTAAATGTATTTCATGCTCCTATTTACTTTTAGAAAACACCAAAATATCATCAATGGAAACAACCACAAACTTATCCAAGAACTCATGGAAAATTCTATTCATAAGGTCCATGAATACAACAGGTGCATTGGTTAGCCCAAAAGGAATTACTACAAATTCATAATGGCCATATCTTGTACGAAACGCGGTCTTCGGAATATCTGCTTCCCTTACCTTCAACTGATGGTACCCCGATCTCAGGTCAATCTTTAAAAAATACTGAGCTCTCTGAATCTGATCAAACAAATCATAGATATGAGGCAAATGATATTTGTTCTTAATAGTGATGTTATTCAAGGCTCTATAATAAATGCAAAGTCTCATCGAACCATCTTTCTTTTTAACAAATAAAACAGGAGCACCCCATGGTGATGTGCTAGGCTAAATGAAACCTTTCTCTAATAAATCTTGAAATTACTCCTTCAACTCTAAAAGTTCAATTTGAGCCATTCGATAAGGGGGTTTTGAAATAGGCTTAGCATCAGGAACTAAGTCAACGGTAAATTCAACTTCTCGATTTGGTATTATTCCAGGAAACTCATCAGGAAAAACATCAGGATACTCATTTACCACCGGCACATCATTAATCTGAACAGTTTCCTTGTTTTCAACAATATGTGCAAGGTAACATTCATTTTCATCTTTTACAAGTTTCTCGGCCTCTTGATATGTTATTAACAGTAAGGGTTCATTCTTGTACACAAACTGAAAGTCTTTCTGAAAAGAAACTTCTTTAGCTCTACAGTCAATCTTAGAATGGTAAATAGAGATCCAATCCATACCCAGGATAACATCAAACTCTACTAGAGGTAAAACAATAAGGTTTTCAAGTAGGTTCTTTCCACGGATAAGGATAGGAAGATTATTATAAATTCTTTTTGCCTCAACATTTCTCCCATACCCCGGGTCCGACTTGACTCGATCGTTCTTTAACATCCTGAATAATAAACTTGAGTTAATTTCTACTTGCTTAAGAACCATTTTCAAGTTAATTATTACTTTTATATCACTTATTACAATGTTATGAACACTATGTAATTATTTAAGTTAATAATGGTCGTTTTGTCGACCATTGGTACTTGAGTCAAAAATAAACTCTTTATAATTACAAGTTGTTCATGTGGTAAAATATCCATTATATCCCGAATTATATTCATGATTTAGATATCATATATGTCATATATATCTATTATATACATTCATTTACAATATTACATAACATTTAGAGGTAAGAAATGAAATGCACCGTTCATGGAGACGGTAAGCCGTACGTATGCATGAATGCTACTTTCATTTCTATTTCATATTTTATGCAATGGAATAATAATGATATAAAGGTTTAATATAATTATAGTATAATATAATATATAATATCATTAATTCCATCCTTTAAACATCCCACATATGGCATTAACGAATCAAATCACTTTGAGGGGGCGGTAGTCCGCACTTCCTAAAATGAAGATATCGCGTATACCCATAATGGAAGCCATAAAGGTATGCCATAAATTAAAAATATAGAAGCTTAAGGAAAACATAAACATATTATATATCATATATAAATATAGTTACATCTTAATGTCCACCTTTGAAGGTGTTATAAGAATATTGAACAATCATCATTTCGTGAGGCAGAAATTCTCCATCCACGGAAACAGTATGTTATTTAACCATTAGATGTAGGTGTGTGTAAGTTTAGCTAGAATAATTCTTATAACAACTTCCTAGTATATTTAAAATACTGGTGTTGTTACAAAAGAAATTAATAAAAAGAGTTTAGGGGGTTGGAGAAGCAAAATAAAACAAAAGAACATTAGAGAAGTCTTTACCTTTAAATTGGGTAACTCCTCTTGGTTAGAACCAAAAGGGTTTCTTGAAGAGCTTTCTGCCTAAGGTAAGGCTTCTAGGATGAAGAGAAGGATGTGGAGAGATAAAATGAGCAGAGATTGGCTGAGCCAATGGCTTGAGAAGTGTGGGTAAGAAGTTAGAGTTGGGGGCCTTTTATAAGAGGAGATGAGGGACACTCTTGGAAAGTTATAAAATGTTACTTTATATTGAAATTATTTTCGGATTTTAAAGGTCCCAAATTGATATATTTAGAGGATAAGGTGATAATGGTTCTAAATATACTCATACAATAGGTCTTTGACAAGTTTAAGTTTTAGATTTTATATTATATTTTCATTTTATTTAAATCGTTCATTAATGAGGTAATCGCTGCATCATCATGATGTCATAAATAATTTAATTTATTTAATGTCTAAAAATTATAAACAAAATACTATGATGTAGGAAATTTTTTGATCTTTCCAATTAATATTTATAGTCCAATAGATAATTTATTTAGACAAAATTAAAAATGTTTTACTCAGGCGATACATACTTTGTTATATTTAACTTTCTTTAAAAATAAAAAGATAAAAAGTCATTATCACACAAAAGTGATTCCATGGGGTCCCCAAGTTTGGAACAAGGCATCCCATGGTAGGACATGATATAGCCAGTATCATTATGACACATTTTGGGGTCATTTGTTATTATTATGATATTATTTTATTATCCTTAACTACCCGATTACTAGTTAATCAAGATAATTAAAGATAATTACCGTCGTTACTATTCATAATGTCCAAAAATAAAAGAGTCTTGATTACATAATTTATACCTTATGATTCCAAATATGTAATAAATTTTACCAAATTACCAACACAGAAATTGAAATAATTAATTTAAAAATAATTCCCGTTGTAAAAACAAATAGCGGGTTTTTAAGAAACAATATCTATGAAAAGTTTGCAACTTGTTTATTCCCAATTACTAAGTGAAATTAATCCTAATGACCACCATTGGATTAAAAGGTAAAAAAATATTCTAATTAAACTTTAATACCAATTAAAAAGATAATCTAACCTTATAATTAAATTAGATTAAAAAGCAGTTTTGATGTAAAATGCAGTATTTTTCACTATTCATTGAAAAATGAACATTGTCAGAAAAATACCAAAAAATTATACTATGTAAATTTCAATGTCCCAATAATAAATAATATGTTTATTTTTACAAATAGAGCTTATAAAATTGTCAAAATTTTGATTTAAAAATGGTTTTCCATCAAAAGGCAGTAAAACAATCTTTTAAAAATATTAGTGTATTCCATGCTTAAGATTGGATTTATTCTCATTTTAATCCTCTAAAAAAATATATAATTCATAAATAGACATATATAAAAATATATATTATTCATTACTTACTTGGTATGTTACATTTATACACTCTCTAAGAGAAGTTAAGTGAATATTATTGTTTCTCATTTACGATAAAATTTATCATGATGTATTTTTTGGTATATAATCATTTAAAAAAATTTAGTTAATTAGTGTCATGTGTGAAACAATGTTTTTAGAATATTAAACACAATGGATAATATTGTAAAGATGTTATGAATAAATAAAATCTATATATATAGAGTCTGATAGAACCGGTGTCATTAAGGATGAGAATATCAATTTGTTGAGGATATTTTAATATGTACTATGTGGAACACTTTTTCAATCACATGTTGATGTGGTTTGGCATGGATAAATACATTGTATGGATCCCATGTCACCATGGAGAAATTTTTTTCCTTGAAACTCTAACTTTTATTATTCATCTTGTTTCTATGGTGATGTAATTCATTCTATATTTTCAGTGTGTTTAAATATTTTTTTTTATTATTTTGAATTCAGAATAAAAACCTTAGTGTCAGGTTTATAATACCCCATATAAAAGGTTTATCTAGGTTTTCCTTAATATGATAAAATTAAAGGCATTTGGTTGTTCCTTGGTCCAAATAGAGGCAAGGTAATTTCTTAATCCACTTCAAAATGAAAGATTTGGTTTGTTTCTTTATGGGTAAAAAATAAATTTATAAATGGTTTTTTCTCCTTTAAAAATAAAGGCCACTATATTAGTGGGATGTATACTCTCTAATTGAGAGTTTTAAGAGTATATGTATAACCACTTTGATCTAAATTTATCAAAAAAACTTTGTAAATATTTTATTTTCCTATACTTTATAAATTATCCATGTTGAGTATTTAAAAAATTTAAATATTTCAATTCACCTAATTTCTGACAATTCATCCATATTTCCTTTAGTTCTAAACAAATGGTATCAAATCTTGGACTTTGCGATGATTATTATATTTGTCTTATATATGAGTGAGTGTGTCTATGTGTGTGCATGTGTTTTTATTTCTAAAAATATGCTACACATAATGGTATAAGTATGGATCTATTTAAGATGGAAGAAACATGTTCTAATGATATTGTTTCTCACCAAAAAGATCCCCTTTTATAGTAATGATTATGGCTATTAGCATGTTTGAATGGAAGCATATATTAAAAAACTAAGCACTGACAACTGCAAATACATGGTAAAATCTTAAAAACTCCCATAGGATGATCCTAATACTATTAATGGTTTTGATTATTTTAAATATGGTCTTAATTATAAAATCATGAACATACATACTTGTGATGTTAATAGAAAGGTATTAAGTCACATTTCAGCATGTAAAATTGCACATAATATATGAATAATCTTAAAAACTACCCAATATATTTCTAATAAAATAATCAAGAATATGATTTCTATTATAATTTTATAATTCTGATATTTTAATATGGTATAAAATAAAACTTTTAATCAAATGTTTAATCATTTTACAAGCATTGTATATCTCATGAATACATTAAGGGGATCTCTAGATAAAATAACTAAATTTGAAATATTTTTAAGATTTATAACTAAAAATGGAATGGTAAGAACATATAAAATAATAAAAGTAATAATTTTAAGGAATAAAATATGGATAAGATTATTGGATTATCATTTTAATATTGGTTAGAATTGAAAATAATTGGTAAATAGTAATATAGTTAAAGATGTTTCTATAAACTAACAAATGAATGTTTTTACTTAATCCTTGGATTATGAATTGTAGGAAAATGATAGTGATGAAGATGATTATTTTTTTAAATAATATTAGAAGTGAAAGAAGGGATACTTAGGAAGGTAAAAAAGAGATTATTCAAGACATGGCCATAGGACTAATTGATAATTTAAAAATATATCTAATAAAGATTCACAGGCAACCTATTATGAATACAGGAGGAAAGGGTATATTAAACCTGAATGACCAATTTTGAATAAATAAAGGAAGAATAGGAGGATTAATAAAAATTAAATGAGAGCACTTGCAACTGGATGAAGTTATACCGAAGACTTAAATTTCAATAAATAATCAAGTTATAAAAGGAAAAAACAAATTATTACTTAATGTATTCTTAAAATCTTGTATGTGATTCCAAAAAATGATTCTTTTAATTTAAAATTTGAAGAAAAAAACAATGGATGAATTAGAAGATGAAATAGTAAGATTGCACAATGATATAACTAAAATTTATATAATTCACAAGATACTCAAGAGTATATAAAAAATATTCTTGAGGAAAATAAGACCAAACTATAAGAGAATGAAAAATTGAGAAATAATACCTCTCACCATAATGATAAAATATATACTAAATTGAAATTTATTCAAAAGGAAAATGTTTCACTGAAGAATTATTTATCTAAATCATATGTGTCTCAAGAAATGAAATTTAATTATATTCTCAATGAAAAATAAAAACTAATAATGGAAATTGAAAGATTAGGAATAAATATACTCAAAAAATTCAAAGAAATGGAATGTTATTGTAACCCCTTGATATTTGAATATATATATATATATATATATTATAATTTAAACAAGCACAATGTTTTCAATAACTTTCTTCACATACATCACCAAAAGAAAATGAACTGTCACAAATTTTTTAAACTTAATATCATGATTGTAAACTATTCATAGAATTTTTTACTATAAATAGGATTAACCTAATTATGAACTTATATATAAATAAAAAATGACGATGCATTGATAAAATTTAACTAATAATGCTAATAACTAATAAAACCATTTTATGTATAAAAATATATTGTACAAAAAATTTCCTTATTATAAGCTATGATTTTCATTACATTATGGTTAAATAATGATTTTCATTAAATTTATGGATAATATATACAATAAAATAAGTTAACATCTATCCAATATTGATTACTGGACAATAATAAATTTATTTTATTCTATGAAGATACATTTTTTGAAAATAAATTATGTGTTTTGTGTGCTTATATTATAATTAATATTCATCACTTTTATAAATTGAATCTAATAAAAAGGTTTCAATTTTTTAATCATTTTCATAATATTAGGTAATGGGTTCAAGTTAATTTTTAGTCATAAAAGTATTTTACCAAGATAAATATTAGTCACCATGGTAAAACTGTAATTTTTTAATGAATGATACTTTTCTAAATATTGTGTATTTTTAAACAAAATTTACCTATTTAGAAATTAATTCTCTAATAATTTTTTTAATCATATGTAAAAAAAATTAACACTCATTTAATTTTTAGTAAACTCCAAATAAGATTAAGATAACTTATTAATTAAAAGAACATTGAAATAAAAACAATTTTACTATTCATTATATATTTTAATTTAGAAGTTAAATTTATTATATTTAGGAATTTTATTAGGATAAATTTAATCCAAATTTTTATTTTTCATTATGAAATTTGGTAATAAGGGTAATAATATATTTTTAGTAATAAAATAATTTCCATTGTTAAGTTTTAATTGATATTACTAAGTCTTAAAATGGGTAGTCTAATGTAGCACAAATTTTAAAAAATCAACATGAAACACAAACCTTTTATAATTTATTTTTTATGTTTTAAAGTCATACCTATATGTATCACAAATATTTTCCTACCTAACACTCATGAAATTCCATTCTAACCCTTACCTAGCATTCTTTTCCAAAGATTTATCTCTCCTTTTCACCTATAAATGGAGAACACTTCCACCCACTTCAAGTCAAATATATAGTTAAAAATTCCAATGAAAATCTTCCCATTTAATTTCTCCTAGAACCCTTCTAAACTTTTAGAATCCCCTAGTCTCAATAGGGTTCCTCAAGTACTTTTTTTCTAAAGGATGATTCAAATGATGATTCTAACTCTAAAAGTGTGTATTACTTACCCTTTAACTTCCTTTCTTCTCACACATAGATTTTGGCATATTCTTATTTGGGTAGCTTTAAGCACCTACATGAATAATGATATAAATTTAAATAAATTATAGACATTGAAAAATAATATTGGACATTAATAATTAAATAGTTTTTTTTTCAAATGGTAATATAAAAAAAATTAACTCATTAATTTAAAAACCACCATTCATTCATTAAAATCATCAAAACAAGATCATTCCTTATTTTTCATCATGATTAATAACTAAAATACTTATGAAATAAAATTAAAACATTATAAATAATTATAATACATATATTACAATAAATTTAATGATCTATGAATTATGGAATTTCAATCTTAAATAAGAATCTACACCATAATTATCAATATAGTACTAAACAAAACAATCGATGTTAGTAACATTCAATTATAAAAGTAAAAAATGACTAAATAATATATTAAAAAAAAATTATAAATGAAGTTTTTAAATGGTTATAGGTATGAATAATGTTCTTAAACAGGTGATTATGATATTTTATTTTTGTTATATTGGAGGATAGATAATTTTTATTGAAATGGTAATAAAAGGTATGGTTATTCTGTCTCAAATTTCATTAATTAAGGCATGTTTTATATATTCAGCAAATTTAATTTAAATGGTGTGTATAAAACATCTTGGATATGTAGTATCAGGAATTATCTTTTATTAATTTTATTTCAAGTTCAATTGCATGCCCTCTCTTTTAGGGGTTTTTATTAAAAACTTTGTTAAGATGTAAAGAATATTGATAAATAAAAACTTCTTTATTTGAGTTATAATATTCCTTATTGAACTTTTCTTTTATATTCTTTGGTGCTTCTATAATAAAATAAAATAAAATTTTATTTTCTCTTTTAGTCTTTTTAAAAATGAATTTTTAATTCAAATCTCTTTCTATGATTATTTTTTCTCATAAAAGAATAACATTATTATGAATAATTCCCATCCTTTCAAAGTGGTCCATTTTACTTTTATATCCATGTTTTTTATTCACTCCAATTTTCTCCTTTATATTTGTAAACCCAATATTTCTATCTCTTATAATCTTCACAGTTCCCTTTTCCTCCTATAAAAAAGAAGTTTTATTTCCCTCTTTATGATGTGGGATATCAATAAATGAATTTTAATATTTTAAAAAGTTTTTTCTTCCATATTATTTTATTTTTATATTACACTCTACTTCTACTTGAGATAGTATTTATATCCTTTAAATTCACTACCATTGAAATTTATTTCTAAAACTAATAGTTTTAAAAGGATTCCACTTCAACTTTTATAAAATAGATTTTAAAACTAACTTGTAACTCTATATTTTTTTACTATATTTTTTAAAAATTATATCTAAAATACCTTATAAGTTTTCTCCATGTGAACACATTCTTTCTCCATTATGACCCTTATTTTCAATGAATCTTCATTTTAATTTTTTCAATTGGTTTTCCAAATAAACCTAATTAATAATGATTTTAAAATGAAAAGAGGTATTTATACTTATTTTTAAAAAATTATTTACCCAATTGTCTTGAAAACATATTTTCTATCTATGTCAACATCCTCTATCATTCCTAAGATATTATATAAAGACACGATACACCTTAATTCTCTATATGGATTATTCTCATGTTGTTTATTATTATATAACCCATTTCCAACTCAGGGTAATTATTCATTGATGTAATTATATATAATTTCATTATATGAAACAAATATGCATGAAATTTTATTAATATGAATTTTTTTCACTTATAGTGCTCTAATGATTTCAATTAAGAATAAATATATAGAGGTGACATGTTTATAATACCTTGGAATAATGACTTTTTAATTTATATGATACCATGAAATAATACCTTGGAAATTTTTTATGATACCATGGTGAACATCTTCAGTAATATGTTTTTATGAAATATTAGTAATGAACTCTAGTGATATGTTTGTAAATTCTTCTTGTTTATGTTGTAGCAAAAAAATCCATGTTATACCTAAAGTTTTAATATTCATATTAATACTCATGTTCTTATGTCCACATTCATATGTTATTCCCCATGGTTTACTGATGAATCCATAATCCTATAATATATATTTTATTTTATTAAAATACTCATTCAATGATTCACGAATCATAATCTAGATTTAAAAAAAGGATGGGAAGAGGAGCCTTTGAGAGGAATTGGTCTTCCTACCTTTCTCCCTAGGTTTATCCTTAGTGGCGATCTGTAGGGTGGAGGATTTCAGTCGTCTCTGGTGCCTTATGCCTCATCCCCCATCTTTTATTTTTGTCTCTACATCTTCTATCCCCCTTCGCTAAACTCTCATTGAGTTTGGGATTTACCTATACAGTTTCGCTTTATCGTCGGTGATCCTTCAAGGTAGTGATGGTTTTCTTGGTGAAAGTTCCACTAGGTGGTTTTCATGGCCCCGAAGAAGGTTTCTTATTGTGGATGGACTAGCTGACCAAACCCCACTCTAAACTCAAGTTCCTCTGTGCCTATCCTATTAGGATCTATAGTGTTGGTAACAATGTGGTTTTTGGGTGTTAGGTCCACTAGGCTAGATACCCTGAGAGGGGGGGGGGGGGGGGTTAATTAGGTTATGATAGATTAAAACAACTATCCCTTTTGATATTGTTTTTCTATTAGACAAAACCCTCTTCTATCTGCTTCCTGTTGTAGAGTATGAATAAACCTTAAAGCATGAACATGGCATAACAATCTTTACTTGGTTCACCCTCACAGGGCTACGTCCAAGGAGAATACATCGACAATGTGCCAATGTACCAATTACACTATAAGCGCACTACTGTTTACAAGTTCGAAGTGGACTCCTTGTCCCTCCTGGTTTACAACCACTCACAATTTGAGAACTCACTGATCTCTCAAATGAAGTAAGCTCACTGCTTCTTCAGAAGATCCAATCACAGTTTATAGACCTGTAGGTATCTTCATTACCACTAATTAATGAATCATACACTGTATGTAGATGTTATATTGAAGTCCAAATTTTATCCACTGATGAATACCCTTTTTCCCCTGACCACTGGGCACCAACATTTTGGAAGAACCTTCGCAAAACACCCTACTTCTCGAAGCTCCCAATTTTGAAAAGCTCAAACAAGCCTTAAGAAATCTCTTGTATTTTCGCTAATCTCACACCTTTTTCTGATCTCAGGCCTTCGTAGGGCTCAGGTCATTGCAGATTTACTTCCTTCGTGAAGCTCACTGAGCCAACGCAGAGCACACAACTTTCAGAGAGATAGATTAGCCACCGCAAAGCTATTTCTTTTCGCTAAGCACACTGCCTTCACGAACCACCTTCACGAGATGAGAGCAAAAAATTTTTCATAGAAAACCCTCTACTTATCTCGAGGGGGTTGAGGCCTATTTATAGGTGATTCCACCGACCCTTGAACCATCTGCGCGATGTCAGCACCACGTCTTCTCAAATCACAAAGCTCTGAAATTCCTGCCTAAATTCTCTCAATATCGCGAAGCACCATGGAAATATTCAAATCGTAGAGCTCATCATAATCGTAGAGAATTATGTCAATTATTTCGCACCACCATCACGAAGCTCCCTCGCATTACCCTTCATCTCTTCCATTCGCGAAGCTCATCATAATCACGAAGAACACCGTCAAAATTCTTCTTGTCTTCTTGAAATCCAATCCATGAAGCCTATCTTCACAAAACTCATGTATTTGCCATATTTTTATGATATCTTTAAGGAAATCCATAATTCATTATGCTCACCAAACTCCAAATTTTGGACCCCAAAAATTTGGCAAACACTGAAAAACTGCGCCACCTTGTATCTATTCTTTTGTACCGCCTCCAGACCTTCTGTTCCTTTGTCATGGTTCTTTGTCAACATGGATTGTTAAAAACATCTCTGCAACTCGACAATTCACCATGGAAACCTACATTTTCAACAAACACAAGCATCCCAAAAATGCTGCAATGATACCTTGAGGGATTTTTCCCAACAATCTCCCCCTTTGGGTTTGTTGACAACTCTTCTCATAATGATTCTCTGCACTTTGATACCCCTCTAAAGTTCCTTCCATCATCACCCACCATTCACCTCTTACGATTTAGATAGTGACCAAAGATTCACTCACCATATACTCTAAGCCAACACGATCAATGCTCATCATGAGAAATAAGAGTATTATGAAAAGTTAATCAATGAATCACTTCATGTCAGACACCAATTGTCGACACCAAAATGATACCAATTGCTAAACTGATACCAATTTTTGATCACTGTAAACCTTCTCACACCATTAAAATTCCACTCTTCTGCTTTTATCATGATCCTCAGATGTCATGATATCCATTCTTTGATCGATCACATCTTGAATCATCAGATTTAAAAAAAAACTCCCCCTATCTCATTGCTCTCCCCCTATCTCGCTGCTCCACCTGTCAGCTTCTCCTCGTGTCTTGACCTATGAAATTTTCTCCCTTCATTAGCCATAGTTTTTCCCCTTGCAGAGTCACTATTTCTCCCCCTTTTTCAATGAACCCAAAGGTCACTCCTTCGTGTTCTGAGACATTGGAAAGAACACATATTACCATAGTAGAGAAAAACACACCATACCTCGAGGAGAGGGGGCTGGGGGTCCCATATCCACACTTTTTCAAGTGAGGGGGGTCGACTGGACTCCCAAAGCCAATCGATGTCTCTCAAAAGCTTCCTTTGGTAAGGCCTTTGTCAGAATGTCTGCAACTTGTACTTCTGCAGGCACATACTCCAACTACATGATTCCCTGCTCTACCCTCTCCTTGATAAAATGATACTTTATCTCAATGTTCTTTGTCCTAGAGTGATGGATGAGATTTTTGATGAGATTTATAGCACTTGAGTTATCACAATGAATTCCAATCAGAGACTTTACTTAAAATCCCATATCGTCAAGATGCTGCTTTATCCATAATATCTGTGTGCAATCTTGAGTGGCCACAATATACTTAGCTTCTACAGTGCTCAATGAAATGCAATCTTGCTTCTTTATTAGCCAAGAAATATACAAACCACAAAGATAGAAATCACCTCCTAACATTTATTTCCTATCATCCACTGAACCAGCCCAATCTGCATCAGTATATCCCAATAAGTTGGACTGAGATTTGTCACTATATATTAAGCAAAAATCCACCGTTCCCTTGATATACCAAAGTATTATTTTTTACTTCAAGCATGTGGATTTCCTTGGGGTTACTTTGATATCGCGCTACTTGGCATTTGGTGAAAACAATATCAGGTCTCGTCGCTGTTAGGTATAGTGAACTCCCAATAATCTACCTATATTTTGTGATATTAACTATCTTTCCATTATCATCTTTTGATAATTTCATCTGGGTAGCAACCAGAGTCTTTATCTCCTTGGAATTTTCCATTATAAATTTCCTTAGAACCTCCTTGGAATATTTGGATTGAGAAATGATTGTGCCATTCCTTCATTGTATCACTTGTAAACCAAAGAAAAACATCATCTCACCAATAAAATACATTTAGAACTCATGTTTCATGAATTTAGAAAACTGTCTGCACTGTGATTCATCTGATCCGCCAAATATTATGTCATCAACATAAACCAGCACCATAATCCTTTGATTATTGTTGTTGTTAAAATAGATATTGTAATCAAATCCACCATGCTAGAAACCAATCTTCTTTAAATACTGATCAAGCCTAGAGTACCATGCTCTTGGTGCTTGTTTCAGCCCATACAATGCCTTCTTCAGCCGACAAACCCTGTTCTCATACTCATGAATAAGAAAAACATCAGGCTGCTCAATATACACTTCTCCCTCTAGAATACCATTCAAGAATGCAGATTTGACATCCATCTGAAATACTTTGAACTTTCTTTGTACTATAATGTCTAGGAATAATCTGATTGTCTCAATCCTTGAAACCGGTGCAAATGTATCATCGACATAAATTCCCTCTATTTGGGAGTATCCTTTGCACACTAATCATGCTTTATTTCAAATCACTATTCTGTATTCATTCATCTTGTTGTGAAAGACCCATTTAGTTTCGATGACATTCTTATTATCTAGCCTCAAAATAATATCCCATGTATGATTTTTCTCAATCTGATCTAGCTCTTCATCCATAGCCTGAACCTAGTTTTCATCGTCAGCTACATCAGCAAAACATTTAGGCTCCACCTGAGATAAGAAAGATGTCTACTGCAGAGATTTCATTCTTCTTTTCTGAACTGGAGCTAACTGATCACCAAAGATATTATGCCCATCAATTTCTTCTCGAATCCTTTGCTTCTGTGCAGATACTGATTTTTCTTCTTCATGCTCATCATCAATATCTTCTTCTGAATCAACATTATCTATTTCTACTCCTTCTGTGCTACTTTCCTCCTCATCGCTTTCATATAGAAAATTTTCATTGTGCTGTTGAATACTCTCTTCATTATCTACTACAGTAACATCATTACTCTCAACTACTTTTCCTATCCTTTTGTTAAAGCATTTGTATGCTTTTATTTTTCCTGAGTAGCCAAGGAATATCCCCTCATCTCCACATGACTCAAATTTACTATGTTTCTCCTTGTTGAGGAAAAATCACTTAATACCAAATATTCAAAAGTATTTCACTGTTGGATTCTTTCCATACCACATCTCATACGGAGTATTTCCTTCCTTTGGACACAACAGAGCCCTGTTAGAAATGTAAACCGATGTCAATACTACCTCCTTCCAAAATTTCTCTAGTAGGAATTTTTCTATGAGCATCATTCTAGCCATCTTATTGATGATCCGATTTCTCCTTTCAACCACTCCATTCTATTGGGGAGTTATCACTGAGGAAACTTGATTCCTTATCTCATGTTTCTCATGATATTATTTTACCTGACTGTTTGTGAATTCTATACCATTATCAGTACGAAACTTCATAATTTTCTATCCAAGCATCCTTTCGCACTCTCTCTGGTACTGTTTTTAGAAGCTGAACACATCAGACTTATGGTCAATAACAAATACCCATGCCATTCTGCTATAATAATCAATAAAAAGAATGTAGTACCTCTTTCTGTCAATTTCCCATGGTGTGATAGTCCCACAAACATTAGCATGCACCAACTCGAGCACTCTTGTTGACTTATTTTCCTTTACCTTATACATCTTTCTGATGATCTTCACTTGTTGGCATAGATCGCATGTGTGAGTACGATCAAGTGATAGCTTAGGGAGGTCTCTTGATGCATCACACTTTACCTGATCTTACAGGGATGGTTGACATATATGACTAAGTTGTTTATGCCACAACTTTTTTTTCTTTTTCTTTGGATAGAAATCACATACCTTCTTCTCCACTTACTAGGTAGAGATTTACTTTGTTCCTTTTCCCTGTAGAACCATTACACCATCTCTTAATTTTAAGATACACATCTTCTTAGTAAAACTTATAGAATGTCCTGAGTCACATAGTTGACTCGCACTGAGAAAATTGTGACTGAGGCCTTCTATTACCAAGACATCAGCATGTCTCATATCTTTGCCCCAAACTTGGCCTTTCCTGAGCCAATAATCTTCATGCCTTCATCGTTTCCAAACATGACAACCCCTTCTTTGTCATATTTTATGCCTGTAATAAGATCCTTATTACCTGTCATGTGAGATGTGCAAACGCTGTCAAGGATCCACACAACAGAGCGATCTGATGCTTTAAGGGCAATTTCTTCCACCACTGCATTCTCATCCTTTTTCTTCTTGGTCCATATTTTTGCCTTCACACTCGGAATGGATTGAGAATTATGATCTTTCTCAGAGTATGATAGACCTACTTCATCATACAAAGATAAAAATATATTTTTCATTCTCAACTCACTTGTTGGTTCATTGATCTGCTGCTTGCAAACATTTTGATTCTGCTTTGGCACATTCGTCTGTATGGTCGAAGTACAGTACCTAGCCATGTGCTCAAATCCTCCACACCAAAAAAGTGTCCTTTGAAATATGTTCTAGATAACCATTCTCTGTTTGGCTTCCACCTCTGTTCTTGTGCCATTCGATATCTCTTAGCTATAGAACACACATACTATGAATGTTCTATCTTTCCACAACAATAACACCCGATATAAGTAACATTCCTTCATGTCACTTCATCACTACTGGTTTCCCCTTGGGATCTCTGAATAATCTGAATATGCTTTATGCCCAAATCAACCTTCAATATTGGAATGGGTGCTTTCGGTCTGACTTCATTTTTCACAGCTTTTTGTTTTCGATCAAGCCCCCCATCAGCCTTAGTATCTGAACAAAATTGATGCTTTCTTTCTGTTGAACCACTATTCTACACTTTTAGCTTCTCAGTTTTCTGAGTGATCTGCTTTCCTGATGTCCCAGTAGGAGTCAGGAGTTTTTCTTGATTTTTAACTTGTTTTCAAAAACTAAAAACTTATCCTTAAAGTTCTTAAATATGCTTTATTTGATCTTTCCTTGTGTTATTATAGTTATAGATCTCCCTTTTTTGTTATTCAATCTTTATTTTATACTCACTAACTGATTTTGAGTCCTCTAGTGTTGATGACTTGAGTTTCTCAATTTCTTCCATCAACTCAGAATTCTCTTCTTCCAGCTACTGCATATGAAGTTTGGAATCACAAACAACTTTGTTGACTTTCTTTGTTTTATATCTCCAAACACCTATCTCCTCAAGAGAATCCTCTAACTCAGATTGCATATCAACTCTTCCCTCAACTTCTTCTTCTTCTTCATTAGCTTCGGTTTCATTCTTCTTCTTAAATAAATTTCTCTTGAACTGTTTCTTACCTTTCCCATAGGCTGGAGACTTCTTCTTGAGAATTTTGATTTCATCAACATCATCATCCTCTTGGAACCTTTTGGGGAACCTTGCTGCAAGATGTCCAACCTTTCCACATAAAAAACAAGCAAGTTGAAGCTTTCCTTTAAACTTTCTTTTTCCTCTTTGAAGGTTTGAGGAGAGGAATGCCATTACATCATCTATCTCTTCTTATTCCTGAGAATATTCAATGGTGAGGTTCTTCATGGCCTTGAATGCCACTTCTTTGGATTTCCCTTTTTTCATAACATCGTTATCATCATTTCTCATCTCATATGAAACAAGGGTGCTGTGCAGGTTATCCAATGTCAGCTCTTTTGGGTCTTTATCTTGCAAAACTGAAACTTTTAGATTGAACTAAGGTGGAAGTTTCCTCAAGATGCGCTTTACAATATTTATATCTTTAATAACTTCTCCAAGACCTCGCATGTCTTCCACTACAACATTTACCCTATCAAATAATGCATCAACAGAGTCATTCAGGCTTATTCTCAGATCTTCATACTTGTTCCACAACACATGCAGCTTTGCCTCTCTGACCTTTGTATCTTCTTCATATATATTCAACAGCTTTTCCCACATGGCATGTGATTTTTTTCATTACACCACCTTCGTATAAATAGCATTGGATAGGGCTCCCCCTAAATTATTAATTACCTTGGCATCAACATCCAATTCTCTATGCTCATCTTCAAATAATGTACCACTATTAATATTAGCTGTTATGCCATGAATTGATATTGTGAACACATCCATTACTAAGGATCTAAAGTAGTGTTGCATTCGATTCTTCCATAGCTGAAAATTGTTTTCGTCAAAGATCAGAATTCCTTTGTGATTGGTGACCTCAATTTGAGAGAGAAACACTGATATAAACCTTTCCCTCTCATACCAATTGTTAGGTCCACTTGGCTAGATACCCTGAGAGGGGGGATGAATAAGGGTGTGATAGGTTAAAACAACTACCCCTTTTGATCTTGTTTTGATGTTAGACCAAACCCTCTTCTCTCTCCTCTCCATTGTAGAGTATGAAAAAACCTTAAAGCGTGCACAGGACACAACAATTTTTACTTGATTCACCCTCACCGGGATACTTCCAAGGAGCATACACCGGCAGTGTGCCAATGTACCAATTCCACTATAAGCGCACTACTGTTTATAAGTTCTAAACGGACTCACTATCCCTCCTGGTTTACAACCACTCACAATTTGAGAACTCACTTCTCTATCAACTGAAGTAAGCTCACTACTTCTTCAGAAGATCCACTCACAGTTTATAGACCTACATGTCTCTTCATTAGCACTAATGAATGCATTCTACACTGTATGTAGATGCTCTATTGAAGTCCAAATTTCATTCACTGATGAATACCACTTTTCTGCAGACCACTGAGCACCAACCTTTGGGAAGAACCTTCACAAAGCACCATACTTCGTGAAGCTCCCAATTTGAAAAAGCTCAAAAAATCCTTAGTGAAGCTCCTGGATTTTTGCGAAGCTCACACCTTTTGATGAGCTCAGGACGTCGCAGAGCTCAGGTCGTCACAGAGTGACTTCCTTTGCAAATCTCATTGAGCCAACGCAGAGCACACGACTTTCGAGGAGCTAGATTAGCCACCGCAAAGCTCTTTATTTTCGTGAAGCACACTACCTTCGCGAACCATATTCGCGATATGAGAGCAAAAATTTTTTCTCGAAAAACTCTATACTTCTCTCGAGGGGGTTGAGGCCTATTTATAGGCAATTCCACCGACCCTCGAACCATCCGCACGATGTTAGCACCACGTTATATCAAATCACGAAACTCCAAAATTCTTGCCGAAATTCTCTCAATATCGTGAAGCACCATGGAAATCTTCATATCACGGTGCTCGTCATAATCACAGAGCGTTCCATCAATTACTTCGCACTGCAACTACAAGGCTCCCTCACATTTCCCTTCATTTATACCATTCACAAATATCGTCGTAATCGCGAAGAACGCCGTCAACATTCTTCTTGTCTTTGCCCAAACCAATCCATGAAGCCCACATTCACAAAACTCATGTCTTTTCCATATTTTTATGATATAATCAAGGAAATTCATATTTCACGATGCTCACCAAACTCCAAATTTTGGACCCCAAAAATTTCGCAAACACTGGAAAATATCACCACCTTGTATCTGTTCTTTTGTACTGTCTCCAGATCTTCCGTTCCTTTGTCATGGTTCTTTGTCAATATTGATTGTTAAAAAAATCTCTGCAACTTGACAATTCACCATGGAAACTTACATTGTCAACAAACACAAGCAACCCAAAAATACTGCAATAATACCTTGAGGGATTTTTGCCCAAAAATCTCCCCCTTTAGGTTTGTTGAAAACTCTTCTCATAATGATTATTTGCACTTTGATACCTATCTGAAGTTCCTTCCATCATCACCCACCATTCACCTCTTGCGATTCAGATAGTGACCAAAGATTCACTCACCACATACTCTAATCCTACATGAGCAATGCTTGGCCTGAGAAACAAGAGTACTATGAAAAGTTCATCAATGAATCACTTCATGTTAGACACTAATTGTAAACACCAAAATGATACTAATTGATAAACTGATACCAATTTTTGATCGTTGGAAACTCACACCATTCCAATTCCACTCTTCTACTTTCATCATGATCCTTAGTTGTCGCGATATCTATGCTTTGATCGATCACATCTAGCATCATCAGATTTAAAAAAACTCCCTCCCTATCTCATTTCTCTCCCCCTATCTCACTTCTCCACCTTTCAGATTCTCCCCATGTCTTGACCTAAGACATTGTTTCCCTTCATTAGCAGCAGTTTATTCCCCTTGAGGAGTCACTATTTCTCCCCCTTTGTCAACGATCCCAAATGTCACTCCTTTTTGGTCTGAGACATTGGAAAGAACACATGTTATCACAGTAGAGAAAAACACACCATACCTTGAGGAGAGGGGGATGTGGGCCCCATATCTATACTTTTTCACGTGTGGGGGGTCGACTAGACTTCGATAACTAGTCAATGTCTCTCAAAAGCTTCCTTTGGTAAGGACTTTGTTAGAATGTCTGCAACTTGTAGTTCTGTAGGCACATACTCCAACTTCACGATTCCCTGATCTACCTTCTCCTTGATAAAATGATACTTTATCTCAACGTGATTTTTCCTAGAGTGATGGATGAGATTTTTTATGAGATTTATAGCACTTGAGTTATCATAATGAATTCCGATCGGAGACTTCACTTTAAATCCCATATCATCAGGCTGCTGCTTCATCCATAATATCTGTGTGCAAGATTGAGTGGCTGCAATATACTTAGCTTCTGTGGTGCTCAATAAAATGAAATCTTTCTTCTTTCTTAGCCAAGAAATACACAAAACAAAAAGATAGAAAGAACCTCCTGACGTTGATTTCCTATCATCAATTGAACCGGCCCAATCTGCATCAGTATATCCCAATAAGTCGGACTGAGAATTGTCACTATATATCAAGATGAAATCCACTGTGCCCTTGATATAATGAATTATTATTTTTACTGCAAGCATGTGGGTTTCATTGGGATAACTTTGATATCACGCTACTTGGAATGTGGTGAAAACAATATCAGGTCTCATTGTTGTCAGGTATAGTAAAATCCCAATAATCTGCCTGTATTCTGTGATATTAACTACCTTTCCATTATCATCTTTTTATAATTTCATCCAGGCAACAATCAAAGTCTTCATCTCCTTGTAATTTTCCATTATAAATCTCCTCATAGCCTCCTTGGAATATTTGGATTGAGAAATGAATGTGCAATTCCTTCCTTGTGTCACTTGTAAACCAAGGAAAAATGTCATGTCACCAATCATAAACATTTCATACTCATGTTTCATGAATCTGGAAAACTGTCTGCACTCTTCTTTATCTGATCTGCCAAAGATTATTTCATCAAAATAAACTAGCACCACCATCCTTTGATTACTGTTGTAGTTTAAATAGAGATTGTAATCAACTCCACCACATTGGAAACCAAGCTTCTTCAAATACTGATCAAGCCTGGAGTACAATGCTCTTGGTGCTTGTTTCAGCCCATACAACGCCTTCTTCATCCGAAAAACCTTGTTCTCATCCTCATGAATGAAAAAACCATCTGGATTCTCGATATACACTTCTTCCTCTAGAATCCCATTCAATAATGTAGATTTGAAATCCATCTGGAATACTTTGAGCTTTCGTTGTACTGCAATGGCTAGGAATAATCTGATTGTCTCAAGACTTGCAACCGGTGAAAATGTCTCATCGACATCAATTCCCTCTATCTGGGAGTATCCTTTGTACACTAATCTCACTTTGTTTCAAATAACTATTCCATCTTCATTCATCTTATTGTGAAAGACCCATTTAGTCCCGATGACATTCTTATCATCTATCCTCAAAACAATCTCCCACGTTTTATTCTTCTCAATCTAATCTAGCTCTTCATTCATAGCCTGAACCCAGTTTTCATCATCAGCTACATCAGAAAAACATTTAGGCTCTACTTGAGATAAGAAATATGTATTCTGTAGAGATTTCATTCTTATTCTTTGAACTAGAGCTGACTATTCACCAATGATATTCTGCCTATCAATTTCTACTCAACTCCCTAGATTCTGTTTAGATAAAAAAATTTCTTCTTCATGCTCATCATTAGTATGTTATTCTAAATCAAAACCATCCACTTCTACTCCTCCTCTTTTACTTTCCTCCTCATCGCTTTCATCTGTAAATTTTTCACTATACTGTTGAATACTCTATTAATTCTATACTACAGTGACATCATTGCTCTCAACTACTTTTCCCAGCCTTTTGTTAAAGCATTTGTATGCTTTTCTTTTTCCTGAGTAGCCAAGGAATATCCCCTCATCTCCACATGACTAAAATTTCCTATGTTTCTCCTTGTTGAGGATAAAGAACTTAATTCCAAATATTAGAAAGTATTTCACTGTTGGCTTCTTTCCATACCACATCTCATACAGAGTCTTTCCTTCCTTTGGACACAAAAGAGCCCTGTTAGAAATATAGACTGGTGTCAATACTGCCTCCTTCCAAAATTTCTCTGGTAGGTCTTTTTCTATGATAATCATTCTGGCCTTATTGTTGATGTTCCAATTTCTTCTTTAAACCACTCCATTCTGTTGGGGAGTTCTCCCTAAAGAAACTTGATGCCTTATCCCGTATTTCTCAAGATAGTCTTCCACCTAACTTTTTGTGAATTTAGTACCATTATCAGTACAAAACTTTAGAATTTTCTGTCCAAGAATCCTTTCACACTCTCTTTGGTACTATTTTAAGAATTTGAACACATCAAACTTATGGGAAATAACAAATACCCATGCCATTATGCTATAATCATCAATAAAAATAATGTATTACCCCTTTCTGTCAATTTCTCGTGGTGTGATAGGCCCACAAACATCATCATGCACCGATTTGAGCACTCTTGTTGACTTCTTTTCCTTTTCCTTATACATCTTTCAGACGATCTTACCTTGTTGGAATGCATCACACATGTGAGTACAATCATGTGATAGCTTAGGGAGGTCTCTTGCTGCATCACACTTTACCAGATCTTCCAAAGATGATTGAAAAATATGACCAAGTTGTTTTATGCCACAACTTGTTTTCTTCTTCCCTAGATAGAAATCACATATCTTCTTCTTCACTTATCAGGTAGAGATTTCCCTTTGGTATTTTTACCTATAGAACCACTTACCCGTCTCTTCATTTGACGATACACATCTTCTTAGTAAACCTTATATAATGTCCTGAGTCACATAGTTGAGTCACACTGAGAAAATTATGAATGAGGCCTTCTACTACTAAGACATCAACACGTCTCATCTCTTTGCCCCCAAACTTGGCTTTTCCCGAGCCAATAATCTTCAGGACTTCATCATTTACAAACTTGACAACCCCTTCTTTGTCATATTTTATACCTGTAACAAGATCCTTATTACCTATCATGTGAGATGTGAAACCACTGTCAAGGATCTACACACCAGAGCGATCTGATGCTTTAAGGGAAATTTCTACCACCACTGCCTTCTCATCCTTTTTCTTCTTGGTCCATATTTTTGCCTTCACACTTGGCATGGATTGAGACTTATGATATTTCTCAGAGTATGATGGACCAAATTCATCATGCAAAGCTGCAAATCTATTTTTCATTCTCAAATCACCTGTTGGTTCATTGATCTGCTGCTTTTGAACATTTTGATTCTGCTTTGGCACATTCCGCTTTATGGTTGAAGTATAATAACTAACCATGTGCCCAAATCCTCCACACCAAAAATAGTGTCCTTAAAAATATGTTCTAGATAACCATTCTCTGTTTTTATGCCACCTCTATTCTTGTTCCCTTCGATATCTCTTGGTTATGGAACACACATACTATGATTGTCCCATCTTTACACAACAATAACACATGATATAAGGCACATTACTTAGTGTCACTTCAGTACTGCTAGTTTCCCCTTGGGATCTCTGAATACTCTAAATATGATTTATGCCCAAATCAACCTTCTATCTTGGAATGGGTGCTTACAGTCTGACTTCAATTTTCACATCTTTTTGTTTTCAATCAAGCCCCCCATTGGCCTTATCATCTGAACATAATTGATGTTTTCTTTCTGATGAACCAATATTCTCCACTTTCAGATTCTTGGTTTTCTGAGTGGTCTGCTTTCCTGATGTTCCAGTAGGAGTCAAGAGTTTTTCTTGACCCTTAACTTGTTTTCACAAACCAAAAACTTCTCCTTCAAGTTCTTCAATACGCTTTATTTGATATTTCATTGTGTCATTCAAGCTATCGATCTCCCTTTTCTGTTCTTCAATCTCTATTTTATACTCACTAACTGATTCTGAGTCCTCTGGTGCTGATCAATTAAGTTTCTCAATTTCTTTTATCAAATAAAACTTATCTTCTTCCTGCTGTAACATATAGAGTTTGGCATCAGGAACAACATTGTTTGATTTCTTTGTTTTGTCTCTCCAAACATCTATCTCCTCAAGATCATCCTCGAACTCATCTTGCATATCAACTCTTCCATAAACTTATTCTTCTTTTTAATTAGATTTAGTTTCATTCTTATTCTGAGAACTACCAACAACTGTCACCATAGCATTTTCTCCACGATCTCTGTAGTTATCTATCTCTTCAACCTCCTCAACCTCAGACTCGTCTGAACTGTCACATTCTTTTGAAAGAAGGTTCTTCTTCTTAAAGAAAATTCCCTTGAACTATTTCTTTCCTTTCCCATAGGATGGAGAATTTTTCTTGGGAATTTCAATTTCATCAGCACCATCATCCTCTTGGAACCTTTTAGGGCACCTTAATACAAGATTTCTAACCTTTCCACATCGAAAACAAGCAAGTGGAAGCTTCCCTTTAAACTTTCCTTTTCCTCTTTGAAGGTTTGAGGAGAGGAATGCCATAACCTCATCTGTCTCTTATTCTTCCTGAAAATATTCAATGGTGAGGTTCTTCATGGCCTTGAATTACACCTCTTTGGATTTCTCTTTTTCCACAACATCATTATCATCATTTCTCATCTCATATGCAATAAGGGTGTTGTGCAGGTTATCCAATGTCAGCTCTTTCGGGTCTTTATCTTCCAAAACTGAAACTTTTGGATTGAACCAAGTTGGAAGTTTCATCAAGATGAACTTTACAATATTTATATCTTTAATAACTTCTCCAATACCTCTCATGTCTTCCACTACTACATTTACCCTGTCAAAGAATGCATTAACAGACTCATTCAGGTTCATTCTCAGATCTTCATACTTGTTCCACAACACTTGAATCTTTTCCTCTCTAAACTTTGTATCTCCTTAATATATATTCAATAGCTTTTCCCACATGGAATGTGATGTTTTTCATGGCATCTTCTTCATATAAATAGCATTGGATAGGGCTCCACCTAAAGCATTAATTCCCTTGGCATGAACATCAAATTCTCTACGCTCAGCTTCAGATAATGCACCACTATTAATATTGGCTATTATTCCATGCATTTCTGCTGTGAACACATCCATTCCTAAGGATTGAAAGTAGTGTTGCATCTGATTCTTCTATAGTGGAAAATTGTTCCCATCGAAGATCAGAATTCCTTTGTGATTGGTGACCTTCATTTGAGAGAGAAACACCGATATCAATATTTCCTTCTGATACCAATTGTTAGGTTCACTAGGCTAGATACCTTGAGAGTGGGGGGGGGGGGGGTGGGTGGGTGGGTGAATCAGGGTATGAAAGATTAATACAATTTCTCCTTTTGATCTTGTTTTACTGTTAGAAAAAATCCTCTTCTCCCCCTTCCCGTTGCAGAGTATGAATAAACCTTAAAGCATGAACATGACACAACAATTTTTTCTTGGTTTAACCTCACTGGGATATGTCCAAGGAGCATACACTGGTAGTGTTCTAATTTACCAATTCCACTATAAGAGCACTTCAGTTTACAAGTTTGAAGCGGACTCACTATCCCTCCTAGTTTACAACCACTCACAATTTTAGAACTCACTGTTCTCTCAATTGAATTATGCTCACTGCTTATTTAGAAGATCCACTCATAGTTTATAGACCTGTAGGTCTCTTCATTACCACTAATTAATTCATCCTACACTATATGTAGATACTCTATTGAAGTACAAATTTTATCCATTGATGAATACCCCTTTTCCCATGACCACTGAGCACCAACCTTTGGGAAGAACCTTCGCAAAGCACCCTACTTCACAAATCTCCCAATTTCTAAAAGCTCAAACAAGACTTAGTAAAGCTCCATCCTTTTTGAGAAGCTCACACCTTTCACTGAGCTCAGGCCGTCATGGAGCTTAGGTCTTCATAGAGTGACTTCCTTCATGAAGCTCACTGAGCCAATGCGGAGTACACAACTTTCGCAGAGCTAGATTAGCCGCCACGAAGCTCTTTATTTTCACGAAGAACACTACCTTCACGAACCACCTTCGTGATATGAGAGAAACAAAATTTTCTTTAAAAAATATCTACTTCTCTTCATGGGGTCAAGGCCTATTTATAGGTGATTCCACTGACTCTCGAACCATCTGCGCGATGTCAGCGCCACGTCATCTCAAATCGCAAAGCTCCAAAATTCCTGCCGAAATTCTATCAATATCGCAAAGCACCATGGTAATTTTTGGATCATGGAGCTCATCGTAATCTTAGAGTATTATGTCAATTACTTTGCACTGCCGCCTCGAAGTTCCCTCGCATTTCCCTTCTTCTCTGTCATTCTTGAAGCTCGTCGTAATCATGACGAACACCATCAACATTCTTCTTGTCTTCGCGAAACCCAATCCATGAATCATATCTTCATGAAACTCATGTATTTGACATATTTTGATGATATATTCAAGGAAATACATATTTTGCGATGCTCACCAAACTCTAAATTTTGGACCCCAAAAATTTTGCAAACACTAGAAAACGACCCCACCTTGTATCTGTTATTTTGTAACACCTCCAGATCTTCCGTTCCTTTTCCATGGTTCTTTGTCAATATGGATTGTTAACAAAATCTCCGTAACTCAAAAATTCACCATGGAAACCTGCATTTTCAACAAACATAAGCAACCCAAAAATGCTGCAATGATACCTTGAAGGATTTTTTCCCAACATTGGGTTATGTGGTTCAACAGTCGATGTTTTTCCTTATGCTTCTAGAGTTGGCCTGATCTTGTTTTTGTCTACTATTTTCAGCCTTGTCAGTGACGCCATCCTTCAGAACCCTCAAATGCTCAAGTCCTTGCTCTGAACCCAAGTTCCTTTTCTCTTCTCCTAGTTAGATTTGGGGAGGTGGTAAAAAATAGGTTTTGGGATGTGGGGTTTGGGGGATGGTGGTGTTCCTTGTATGTTTTGACTGAGATTTCTCCTATGAAGACAATTTTGGTTCTCTTTCTCTTCACAGATAGAAACTTTCATAAGTATAAATGGAAACATAAATGGAGTTTTTTTGGTTCAATAGATTTTTTTCAGTGTTTATTACTCAATGTTATCATTGAAGTATTTTTGTTTTTGTATACAAGAAATTGAGCTATTTGATTCTTGTTTGGTGATTTATGTCTCTAATTTTTGGAATTTTTTGTTCCTGGTTATGGTGGCTTCCATCAGTGTTGTTCATGATGGTATCGTGATTGTGATTTTTGTGTTCTTATCGGTTTCCTATGGTAGTTTAGAGGTGATGGGTGGATCCTTTTGATTTTTCATATTTGGAATGTGGTTTTTGATGTTTGAATTTTGATATCTGGGTGGTTTGGTTTGTACCCATTAAATGCGAGCTTACCACTTAACCTTAAGGTGGATTTAAAAATAAATAAAATGGATTTGGAGATAATGATTCTTGGATCATGTGTCCAGGTTTTATAGGGTATAAATCCTTTATGACATCTTCATGTTATTTTAACACATCATCATAACCATATGTTTATATTATGACCACTTGTGATATTTCAATGTTGTAACATCCGAACCAGCTTTCAAGTACTATCCTTGTTTTATTTTGGATCTTCTTGATTTTCATGTTGATATCTTGTTGTACCTGTTGATTCTTGGTAGCTTCATCTTGGTTGACACTTTTGAGGGGTTTATATTGAGTTTTTAATATTTATAGATATGTTGGGAGATATCTCAGGAGTATATCACAGGAGGGAGAAAGTTTGTATAGATGGAATGGATATAGGAGGTCTATTGGATCACTAGTGAGTGCCACCATCCAATCGATGGAATACAAGTAGCAAGATTTACCTATAAGAAGTAAATCGAGTGGCTGGTGAGAACCACTGACTTACTGATGGATGGATGGTAGAAGAAAGTTCCTACAGGAACTCCACTAGAAAGTTTGTGGGGATCACAAAACTATAAGCATTTTTCCTAGTGCCATTGGCTAGCTGGTGGGATCTAGTGGATAACAAGTGATGCTGAAGTTGGAGATATTGGTAACATAAGTATCATATTTTTCATCCAATTAAACTTCATTTTCTTTCTAAACACCTCTCCCTCAAACCTAATTAGAACTTATTGATATTATAGACCCTCTAGAGGATATTTTGTCCCTTATAACCATGACAATTCACAGATTGAATTGTTTTTTAAATCATTTGATCTCTTCTGGTAAGTGAAATCACATTTTGATTATGAAATCTATCTCCCCCATCTCTTTCCTTCTTTGAGAGTAGTGGGCCCTCATGTATTTTTAGGATCTAGATCATGATTTGATGATTTTTTTTAGGATTATCTCTTGATTAATTCTATAAATTTGTCTTCATTTACTTGATAATGCCTTACTGGGTGTTAATAATACCATAATTGAGGTTGGTTATTCTATAATGAAATTCATATCAATTGAAATCATTTTTTCTTGATTGATTTGAAATAAAATTTGAAATGATTTTAGAATCATGAATTGGAATCCTTCATAGATATTTTCTAAATTTAATTGGTTTGTTAAATGTTATTTATTTTAGTTTTTTGAATTAAGTGATGATATCTAGAAAATGGATCTCAAATGAGTGAATGATTTGATAAAAGACTTTGATGATGACTTTCTAAGAAAATATGGAAAGAAATTATTTATGGATTGAAATGAATTGAATTGTTTATAAACACACGTGTTTTGATAAAAACCATTTGATTATGGTTTTTTAAATTAAATTTATTATTTAAAACAAAAACTTAATATCTATTCAAAATGACAGGTTGAAATAAAATATATCCACTTGTATGATTGATTTTCTTCAAGTATATGGGGGATTGGGTAGTTAGGTGGGAAGAACACATTCTAGGAATATATTATCTCTACCTGAAAATGGATTTATAATGACAACGCTAACTATGTTGAGGGTAGGGAGTTTATTCTTTACGGTGATTTACTATTCCCTATATTCTTGAGATTTAGGGATATGTGCACACTTGGAACCGCGTTTCACTGAGATGTGTGAGAATCATTGTACTAACAAAACCACAAGTATCTTAACCATGGTTATATGATAATAAATGGTTTATATATGCCAATATTTTGATATAAATTCTCAATCATGCTTCTTTTTATAGAAATTATTATTCATGACTGTGTTGATGGAAATTCCCTTTTGTTTGTGTTTTATAATTTCCATTGAAATTATTTGAAAAGTATGTTTGGATATGAGTTGTAAAAATATTACCATGACATATTTTATTTAAAATTAAGAATATTTAGTTTATTTTTGTAGTGAATTTATTATGGAATATTTGGTGGGATCTTACTGGGCTAATGTTCCTCACACCCTACATTTTCCTTTCATAATTTGTATACTTTTTTATCCCAGTTCTAGGAAAATGGAAAGTACTATTTGGAGGCGATGTGTGTTCTTGATTAGTAGGATTGTTGGATTTGGATTTGACCAGAGGAATATATGATCTAATGGTTACCTGAACATATTTTGATGATTTTTTTAATGATACATGTGATGAATTTGGTTGGTGTGCTATATTCGGTACTTGGATCTGTCTTCTTGTGGTAATTTTCTCTTTATGAGTGTTTGTAATACTAACTATTTATTTCTTTTTCATATCCAATATTTTGTCTTGTTGTGTTATTCTAGGTGAAAGAATAATTCCCTATTTATTTTATGTGATTCCTAGATGTTAGTTTCCAACATATGGGGATTAGGAACACCCTTCAGGAAATTTTAGGATTGATTCAGGTACCAGTTTAGTGGGTTATCTAAGATGGTTCATGAATAATTGGTACCAAATGAGGTCATGTATCTTATTAGATATTGGTATATAGTTTGGGATGTTTTTGTAGGAAGAATATTGAATTTACTGGACTTAATGAGTTTGTTACAAGTGAGTTCCTTTCCATCTATCATCATCGAAAAAATTAAGTTACCATGGGTGGATAGTAAAAGTTATATTTGAGGATTTTCATTGATTTGATTTTATAATTTCCCCAAAATTTGATATGATATTTTTGTTCACAAGTTGAATTTTGATTTATAGAGTTGATGATCATGTGTCTTATAATAGATGTTTCTTTATTATCTATTGATGTTGTGTAATATCATACCCCTGATAATATTTTTGAACAAAATTTAGAAGGGATATTCTAATAAACCACAAAAAGTAAACCCTAAAATCAACTGAAGACTTATAGAGGTTCTAGTTCATGCATTCCAACTATGGGACAAGAGGTTTTACCCGCTCTTACTCAACCTATAGAGGTTGTAGCTTTGAGGGATGAAAACAAAGATAATTCTTAAAAATTTATTCATCAAAAACCACCATATTTATAGAGAATTAAATATCCTCAAGAGTTAGATAATTGGTTGGGAAGTATTTAAAATCTCTTTATTTTTTTTAGATTTTAGATTCATTATGGTGTAATGTGTTTTATTAAAATAAGAAGGTCCTAGTAGTAGCTAATTGGTTGTGATAGTTATGTAAAAGAAGAATGAGGGATTAGATTGAAAATACTTTAAGTATATTTTCAAAGAGAAATATTATCTAGAGTCAATGGGTTTTTATAAGTCCATATAATTTCTTGATCTTCATTAAGTGTGATAGGATGGTGACTCGATATACTAATAGCTAAGATGAAATTTCTCAATTTTCACTTGAAGTGGTGTCGAATGATAAGGTCATGTCCTAGAGGTTTTAGATGGGTATTTGATTAGATATATAATCTTAGGTATTTATGATGAATCTTTCCACTTATACTAATGTTCTTGGTAGTATTTTGATGGCTGAAATTGATATGGATGTTATGTTAGGGTTGATGGGAGTTCCTTCGACTCCTAGTGGAAGAATCAGTGGTCCCTTTAAGGGGAAGAGGATGTGGGATGAATCTCATGGTGGAAATAATAGTGGTGGTCTTGGACATAAAAACTTCACTAAATCATATGTTTTATCTAGTAAATGACCATTGAATTGTTTCTAATGTGGAAAAATTCATCACTCAAAGCATGCCTGCACAGAGGTACCAAGGATCTACAACTCATGTGGGTACTCCAGTCACCTTCAGAGTTTTTCCCACCCCATGTAGTGATACAAGATTGTCAATACAAAGAGGTTATATGGTATAGAAATATTTTTGAATAACATTGGGATTTTATCTATAAGAATTAGGAAAAAAGTTTCTTCACATAACAAATGATTCTCTAGTAAGGACCAATGTGACTCATTCCAAAACCAGTTAGAGGCACCATTACTATTTATTTATCTTTAGTGATTGGTTTATTTCATATTTTTACCTCTCATTATTTTATATCAATCCATATTGTTGACTTATCTAATATTCATATAGAGTTCATTCCTTATGTGATGGAAATTGATATGCCAGTTAGGGAGGATAAAGTAAGGTCTATGATGCCCATCTTGTATTTTATCTTTATCTAAGATCAAGATAATCTAGGAATAATTCATTCTTGACATGAATCTTCTTTATTTTATTCTCAGTATGGAATAGATAATAACTTTTAAATCCTAAATTTACTATTATATTTGGTGGGTTACCTTAACTATCCAAAATGGGGAGTTCCATTTTTTTCCAGGAGAATGGGACCCAACGTAGAGCCAAGTAGGACCTCCTATTTAGGATATGGGTAAGATGATATCCATGTATGATTTTGAACTAGATAAAGAATATCCATGTGGTGATCTTCCACCAGTAGTTATTTATTTTCCTGATTTTTTTCCATCAATTTGTTTTGGTTTACTTCCAATGAGATAGTTGAAGTTCTATATTGATTTGGTGTTGGGTAACCATCCCATATCTATTACCTCTTATCATATAGAACTAGTTAAAATGAAGTATTTATGGGATCAGTTAGACAACTTGATGTCTAAAGGACTAATTTTACCCAATGTGTCACATTGGGTAGCACTTATTCTTTTTTCATGAAGGTAAATGGAACCCCTCACTTGTGCTTTAACTATTTAAAGATAAATCAAGTTATAGTTAATAAAAATTATTTATTTCCCTGAAATAACGATTTATTTTATTAGATGAAATGGTTTAAGTGGTTCTCTATGATTGATCTTCAATATGGTTACCACCTACTTAAGATCAAGGAGTCTGATACCTCTATGACCACTTTTAGGATTAGGTATTCCCACTATGAGTATCTTGTTATACCATTTGGACCAACAAATGATTCTATTGTGTTTATGGCATTAATGAATAGTATTTTCCACCAGTACCATGATTATTTAATTTTTGTATTTGTGGATGAAATTTTTTTTACTCTAAAATTGAGGTGGATCATATGTGTCACTTGAGAGTAGTTCTGGATATTTTTTTTGGAATCATTAAATTTATGCCAATTACACTAAGTTCCATTTTTGGATTCAATAGTTGAAGTTCTTTAGGAACATGGTCTTAGAACATGGTATATCATTTGATACTATAAATGTGGAAGAAATTATGTCATGGGAAGAACCACACAATGCCATTGATAATTAGTGATTATTGGGATTAGTAGAATATTATTCCTATTTAATAAAATATTTCTATAATTTTGGATTCTATATTGATAACTCTCACTTAGAAGGGATTGAATTTCATATAGGATATGAAATTTTAGGCTTCCTTTGATGAGATGAAGTGATTTTTAACCTTAAATATAGTGTTGAATCTCTCAAAAGATGGGTAGGTTTATGTGGTATTGTTTGATGCATCAGGTTTAGGTTTGGGATGCGTTCTCATTTCAAGAGATCATGTTGTTATTATTGTTCATTTTAGATTCTACCTTAGAAGAATATTTATCCCACATATGACCTCAAACTCATAGATATAATGAATGCTATATTGACACCATAGAATGTTTTTCATGAACTTTGCCTTAGGATTCATGGTTGGATTTCCATTTTCTGAGAGACTTCTCTATAATGAGGGATCAATGGAAGGAACCCCTCTCCAGGAGTAGGCATTGGATTTCCATGTTCAATGATAAAAAGGTGTCGATGCATCAAAATTCGATTTCCAAGTTTCATTTGAGAAAACATGCTGTATTATCCATCTAAAGAAGTGTAGATCTCTTCAAGATCTTAGATTTGACTGGTCTCGAAGCCCGAACGGACTTATGAATCAAAAGTTATGGAACTCGGTAGATGGATAAATTTTATAAAGATACCTATATGGAAGGCCTACGTGGAGGACCTGCATGACAGTAAAATTTTTACACCCCTACACAGAAGAGCTATGCAGAGTAGGCCCCAACCAATCCTAATCAGGTCACTCCCACTGAGATAAGTCCATAATATTTTGGGGGCTAAGCTGCATGATCCCCAATTTCATCCCACATTGAAGAGTTCATTACTCCGCACTATCTTTCATGGTCACCTCATCCTCGTCCACCCTCGCTACCGTAGGACCGTCTTATTCCATTAAAGGAGGAGGAAAAGTGTGAATATTCCCTTGTTGAATCTTTGACATCCTCTTATTTCTCACACCAAGCATGACTCACATGGGCTTAGAGATTTGTCACGATCACAAAATTTTCAAAAACAACCCTTCTTGAACTATGAGAACTCTGATTCCCACCATAATTGGGATATGTAGGAGGCCTTCCTAAGGCCCAAGATCCATATCATTTTATCCATAAATGGGAATCCTACTTAGGGTTAATCCCCAAATTAAATTCCTAAATCACCAAGGCATCCTTTTTAGGAAGTAATCCCAAACTCATTTCTCTTAAAGGAATATCCCCTCCTATGAGACTCATCAAACTACATGGACTTTGATTCCCATCCAAATGGGATACATAGGAATCCTCCTTGAGTTTCAAACCCAAAACTTCAAATCAATCCTTTTATTCTTGGTCCATATTCCCAACATGGTCTAATCCAAATTTGAAACCCATATTCATTCCAAGTTCCTTAGGGTGCTTAGGCACAAGTCCCACACCAGACCTCAACTAAGAAAATTTTGCTTAGTTGTCCTTACCACACGACATTAAAATATATGGCTAGGTCCTTATCACATGACATTAAAAGTTATGATGTGTCCCATTAATCATAATATAACTACGAGGGTTTTGATTCCTTTCATAAGGATACATAGGTATCCTATTTATGGGTATGATCCCAACATCAAAACAAACTTTTGTCTCCATGGATGATGATAAATTTCAGAGTGCCCCACTGAGTGGCTTAAAAACCAGTATTATCATAACGATGGTTAAAATAATATTTAAATAGTATATGAGAGGGTACCATTGATAGATAACCTCGAATACATATGGATGATTATAAAATTAACACATGATAATAATTGATTTCAAATTCCAAGGGAAACCTAATTTATACTTAGTGAATTAATAAGAATTCATTAAAATATCTCAAATCTATAAGAGAGTATTGGAGTAGGCAATAATTCCCTAAAAAAGGGTGTGATGAGTCTGACCTCCCATCCTCTCAACTAATGCATGTTCTTAAGTATAATAAGCTCAAACTTAATGAACACTTACCTTTGGAAAATAAGTCCCTTTTGGATAAAGAACTGTTGGATTTTTCTAGCTCCATAAATAAATCCAATGGAAACCACCCAAAAGTAGTGATTACTAACCAGAAAACTCATTATGAGGAACACCAAAACATGATCCTAAATTTTTGTGGTATTTCCTTTTTGGAGTGCGGTTTAACACTTAATCTCATCCTAATAGATTCAATAATATATTCTCTTAAAAAAAATCTCTGACAGAGGTGACGGGTGGAGTATTTTCAATCATTTAGCTTTGAAATTTATTACACCCTTGGAAAATGGAATTTGGTAGTTGGTTCCTTGAGTAGGAAACTACCACCTCATGCTATAAATAAATCCCCAGAGGAGTGATCTTCATGGCTATCTTTTCTCACATGAATTTTAGATTCTGGGAGGATCATACTGAGGTTGTATTAGAAAGTGGTATGTTTTAATCCTATCTTCATGAGGTGATCCTCTTAGAGTATAATCTTGATGATTATTTTTTAAAAATTATGGATCTTTATATTTTGGGGAGACCATTAGATAATGGTCTCTATATTTAGTGGGTATCCATTTCTTTAAGAACATTTTTTACATCTATCACCAATGAGGAAGGATGTGATGGGGGATTTTAATCATTCTCAGTGGGTGGTTCACTGAGTAATTGAAAATATCTTGCCCTAGTATCCAAGAGTCATTGGTTACTTTAATACATTGCTACTAGATACAAGTGATACCATCGCAAAGGATTGAATAGTTTAGTAGTTTTGTAAAACTAGATATGTACTTGAATTTCAATTTATATTTTAAAACATAAAATAAAACAAAGTACTTTCTTTAAGAGAAACATTATCCCCTTAATCAAATCCCTATATATCAGTCATAATAAAATTGATGGAATCTTGGAGAAAGGAATCAAAAGAAATGGGTGAGAAGGGATGGTTAGAAAGGGTATGCATATAGTAGAATCTATTTGGAATATATAAGTCATAATAAATATTATAAGGTAAATAATTTAAATCACATACCATTTAATCAATAAAATGGACATGAAGAATAATATGGTAGGAATAAATGATGATGAAATAATACTATATAAATAACCACTTGACCTTAAAACTTATCCATTGATATTATAACTAATAAAATAATCACATGTACATAAATAACTAATATTATAATCAGGGAATTAATAATTTAAAACATCATAAAAATATCATCAAGTCCTTGTGCCAATAAATCTTGCATAAATGGGTAAGGAATATGACAAATACTGAAGATATATTGTGTCATGAGGTCCACCGATGCATCAAGGGTATATATCAGGCCCCACCCATCACTTAATAATTCCAATTCATTCCTCATATGAAAGGGAAGAAACACAATTAACATAAACATTTTAATTTAAAAACTATCATATGAAATGTTTATAATTTCCCCAATCAATAAACAAAATCATAAATTATCTAGAGTAATATGAAGAATGGTATCAAAATAGTACATCCCCAGTCAAACTATTCATAAACCATATAGATAAGTAATAAGGATGGTATAATTACAACATATCCCTAGTAGATCATAATAAATATAAGAGTTTATTTCATTGATGAATAGAAATAACATAAAAATTTCATTAAAAAATCATTGATGAAAATATCCATTTCACTTTGAAAATCACTTTTAAAAACTAGAAATTTTAAGAATATTATGAAATTTTTTTCTTGAAAATAACATTGTAAATTTTTAAATAAATATTCAAATAAATTAGTTTTCATGACTAAGGTAAACTTCAATTCATTTCGATTACATTAAAAAAATATTCCTTACACATTTATGTAAGATTAGTTAAAAAATGCATTGTTCATAAAATGATAGGAAGATTCTTTTTAAAAGTTTTTAAAAAAATATAATCATGGGTTAAAATTACTTTAAATAGACATAAAATAATATTAAAAATTGTCTTGAAACCTTTTTTATAAAACTTATATTTGGAAGAAAATGGGTTCTTGACTGAATAGGGAAATAAAGTCAAATTATCTTTAAAAAAATTTCTCAAAACTTTTATGTACCAAAGAGATGAAAGTGGTACTATTAATTAAAAATTACCTGAATAAACAGAGGATAATAAAATATTTCTGGTTGAAGATATAAATATCAAATAATTCTCCCAGTGGATACTTTAACATAAATAATCCCAAATAATAATGAGATTAGGAATTAAACCCTTACCACTTTGGTAGCTTTTGAATCATAATCCCAGTTAATGGAAGATAATTATATAGATATGTATATCCCATAATTTTCCTGATAATAATTATAAAATATATTCATTGGTATTATATACACCACACAAAATAAATAATTATTGAATATGGAATATGTCTCATGGAAGTAAAAGTGAGATGAGAAACCCTTAACTCGCATCATAATTCCTTCACACATATCCAAAAATTCAGTATAATAAATATAGATTAATTATACATATATTATATAACCAAAATAATATATATCATACCTTATTTTATTTACTTATAATCTTTCATCACCCTTTTATAAGTAATTCTTTGTTTAATTCATTGTTTCAGGTAATATATGCTTCATTTTTCATGTATAAAATGGTTTTGTAGTTTTGGTCCTTATAATATGATCATGGTTTCATAATATTGAGAATTTTATACATGGTATAAATATCACATATAATTATTATATAATTATTTTAAATAGTTTATAAAATTTTGAGATAGAAAAAGGTGTTTTATTGTTCATGGAGATGCATACAGTACGTATGCATGAATAATGTTTTCATTTTTTGGAAGATGGAAGGAAAGAAAATTAAATAATAATTTAACTTTATAGAATCATTTTTATATCATAAACATATTATATTTTCATCAAATCCATAATTACTACCATCCATGTCAAAATAAAATGAAAAATGTGCCACATCGCTTTGTGGAGGCGGTAGTCCACATGTACACATGAGTAACGTTACCATTTTTCAATGGATTGGAAGGTAATAATATAGATTTTATATTATAATTATAGAGGTATAATTATTTTATAAATATCATATATATATATATATTAAATTTATCATTATATCCATCCATAAGAGGTGGTGATGGAAAACGAATTACATCAGTTCGTGAGGTGGTAGTCCTCTGTACACACGATCGATGGTTTCATTTACTATTGTGCTGATTCCATTAATTAACTCTAAAATCATCCATTTTTAAGATAATAAGTTCCTCATTGTTTCACTTTAGGGAGATAAAGAAAGGGGAAACGAAAAATTGGTGGCTAATGGAATTTTGGCCACCTAAAGTTCTCATTTATGACATGTTCATCACAAAATTCATAAATTTAATTTTTTAGAAATAAATATGGTGGAATATAAATATTATAAGTATATTGAAAAATAAATTTTATAAAGGAAAAAAATTAATCAAAAAATCATCTATAAAACCTTTTTAGTATAAATAATTGCAAGATGAAACCTCATTTTCCTAAGGGATGTCAAGACATTCTTAAAGAATTGTAATTTTAATATAATTCACATGAATAATGAGACACAAGGAATTAATAATAATAAAATTAATTCCACATGGTTGAAATAATTAAATTTTTTATTTACTTATCAGTTCCATGATGTTTGGTCATCATTGATATCATATAGGAATTCACCTCCATTCCATGGTCCCTGGAACCTCCTCCACAAATAATGAGACCTCCCACCTTCATCCTATCTATTTATATAGTTTATTATAAGGAAAAAGTGGTTATCCAAAGTTGAGAACATTATGAAGGTATTTTATATTTTTATTTAGTTTAATTAGTTATTAAACATAATGTCCTGAAATTCCCTAGTCTAAGACCCGATTCCTAGATGCATAAATTATATCTATCATAGGTAAAGAACCTTATTCCATATAGAACTATAGTATCATAATTTCCATCTGATACTTATTCCAAGAGATTTCACCATTAATATTAATGTGAATAAATATATATTTCCTAAATAAATATTAAATATCTATTAAAAAAACTAGACCATAACTTCACTATTTAACCCAAGGTTAAACACCATGTCCTACAGCCAACCAAATGATTAGAAAATTATTCCAAGATAATTTAATATAGTGATTTTAATGGTATATACCTTTTAAATACGTAGGAAAACAAATATTAAGAATGATTTAAGTCCTAAGTGATGAAAAAATGGAGTCACTACATTCTCCCCACCTTTAATCCTTTTCATCTTTTAAAAGAGAAAAAATATAGTTATTAAATAAAAAATATCACAAAACAACCACAAGTGAATGGATTTTCCAAACACACATGCAATTTATCTACCTTTGGAGGCCCAATATCTTATTTGAACCCAAAAAAAACAAGACACATAGGAAAAATATCCTCTTTTAGTCACTTTTAAATGATCTTTTAACCCTATAATTCCTCTTCCTTATAGTTATGGATCATCTTATATTAGTTTTGGGATTAATCCATGAAAGAATCATATGATCACATTATGTGAATCATGCCAAGATTATTTTATATTAGTAAAACTATGATGCATCCCTACAAGGGGTAAATTGTAGTCTAAATAGGAGTTATACATTTTCATCCCACTGAAGTATTTATTTGATTATAAAATGTATATTGTGATCAAATATGAGTATTGAAATAAAATGTAGTGTAAATTAAGACAACCAGTGGTTAAATAAAAAACTAGTAAAGCAATAATCATAAGAGAAAATATATCAATAATTAAATATAATATATGATGATAAAAGTAATAAAAATTGTATATAAGAATAATAAGCAAAAAAATAACGCTCAGAGCTCTAGAAAACAATCTAAAGACCCCTAAAAGGTATTTTTAAAAATCTAATTCCATTTAATAAGAAACCTTATATTTTATCCAAAGTAGAAAGAAGATATATGGACTTGGTCCTAGGTGTTCCATTTCCATAAATATAACCTCCTTAACTATGGACCTATTGGAAGGTCTCATGTTCCTGTAAGATCTTCCTCAATACTATTGTTGGTAGCAACCAGATCTATTTCTAGGATCCCATTTAATCAATGGATCGACATCAAGTATTCACTAAGACTTTATCAACAATAATTCCATAAGATATAGATTCATACAAGGAAGATTCTAGGACTCAATAGATCATACAAACTAACTTCTTCAACCCATAATATTCTTGATTATGGGGAATCAAAAAAAACAATGACTACAATAGAAAATTCTAAGAGGTTTATAATGAAAATTTTCACCACACTATAGTTATTAGCATAATATCACCAAAATAGAAGTTATAATAAGAATCTCTCAAAAATCATGATGATGAAAAATTTAACATGACTTTAAATCACTTCAAAAAAATCCTCTTATCATTGATGCCTTGGGTTTAATTTATATATGATTTTCAGTATAATTTTGAGATCTTTGGGTTCAATTGTTGGAGTATAGAATGTAATTATCCACTATTCCTTAAATATAGCTTCAGAATCATTCTTATAATGTGAAAATAACTAAAAAACTCTAATATAAAATGAAATTACATTATTTTATATTCTTAATATACCAAAACATAGGTATATCTGATAGGTTCATCAAACATTAAAGTAAATAACATTAAACTGGCACAATAAAAAATAAAGTGAAATGTTAAAGTTAAATCAAACTCATAATAAAGTGTAATGTGGTCTTAAAAAAATGATAAAAATTTGGTATTTGACCAAAAAATCCCCCCCTTTTGAAAATCATAATACATAAATAAGGATATAAGGTTAACTAAAATTTAGAAGTATAACTCCATATAACATCTAATGAAACTCCCCCAAAGTTTGGAAAATATAAGATCTATTATTTCAAATTTCCACCCTTTAATCATGATTCTCAAGAAACACACTATAAAATGATATAAAACTCAAACCTAATATTCTCGATGTACTCAAACTTCTTCCCCTTTTTTATTTTTCTAAAGAAACACAAAAGGAGAGAAATATGTGGGTTTTAACACAAAGTAAAATATATAAAAGACTAATCAAATATCCTTCTTAATATTTCAATTTCTCCACTTTAGTAATTTTATAGATTCTATAGATTCTAATAATTTAAAATTTTTAAGTCATTCAAATACAAATATATATATTCTTACAATTTTTTCAATCTATCACCCTTATTATTTTTCAAAAATAAAAATAAAACAATAAAGCCCAAAAACAAAATTTAAATGGAAACCATTTTATTCTCTGATATTCTACACCAAGTATGAATCCAATTCACGATTTTCAGTGAATGTAAAGATAAATTTTTCTATTTCTAAAATTTATATATTTTTTTAATGCACATTATTTCAATAAATTCTATGTCTCAATCATTTAATAAAAAACATCAAAAAGATGAAAACTAGTTTGAAAATATTCAATCGTAGATATTGATATTCATCTATAGATACTTAAATCAATAACAAAATAATACATAAAAATAGTTATTATATAAATCATTATTTATAAGAATAAAATATAATATTCAATAATAAAAACAATTAAATATAATATAATATATAATTAATTTTTTATTTCCATAAATCTAAATTATTGATGATATAAAATGAAATATATTACAACCTTTCTTAGTAGTTGAGCACCCACTTGAATGAATATTTCTCTCTCATTATCATCCAATAGTTTCATGGATCATGTAATATCCAATAATACTTTATAAAATAAAATATATTTACACAAGTTTTGCAAAGTAAAATCCCTTCCTTTTTAATGGCATTGGTAAAATAATTCAGTTGCAACTTTAGATATTTTCAAAACCAAAGGATTGAGACAATAGAAAATGCAGTATCATATTTTGAAATTTAATGAAATATATAAAATATACCTTTTCCATTATATGTTTATTTTTTTCTCTTCATGAAATAAATATTAAATCTCATATAATAGACAAAAAACCTTAATACTTCCATAAAATTATAGGTTAATCTTAAAATACTGAGTGAAGATGAATTAAGTAGACTGAAATTTAATAAAAGATACAATTTTGGTTTATAATAATGTAAATTTACAAAATAAAAAATTTTGTATTAAAATTTACTATTGTATGAAAAATAAAAAGGTACATTCAATTAAAAAATCTCAAAAGATATGAAAAAAGGATTTGAATATCCTATAAGTTATCTTATTTTAAAACGGTGTGATATTATTCTTTAGAATTGGTTTCATAAGTTATAGAGATTATATGTTACTACCCCCCATATAAATTATAAATAGATAAAAATGACTGTGCATGCAATTTATCCAAACACAAAGAGACTCCCATCAGACAAAGCAGTTAAATTTTAAATCAAAACATTCAAATAAACATATAATTTGATTTGTTAAAGTAAAATGAGTTACTTTTTACTAGATATGAAAATTAAGTTATTGGTATAAAGTGAATTTACTTGATCTGATATTAAGTTTATGGAATCCAAACAATCTAGGATATGGAAGTATTAGTGCGCAAAACTTTAGGTTCCCAAATATAACTAGCTCTCTTATCCTCTAAAACTAAAAGATCCTTATAAATGTAATAATATTATTTTCTATATGATTAAAATTTATTCAAAAGGAACTAATTTATCTTGAGTATGCCTCTATGACATTTATTATAAAATGGGAAACTTCTTGGCATAAAATAAATTTTATGAAAATGTGACCTTCTGAAAAACATTCTTCAAAGTCCTAAAGTTTTCCTTTTTTGTCATATATATTAAAAGAGTATCTCAAATATATTTATTTTAAATTTTAAGTTTAATTTTTTTAAGCTTTCATCTTCTGAATTAATTTTGATTTCCTCATTTTTCTATTCTGAAAATGATAGAGATTTTCTCTTCCTCTCAAAAGTTAATTTTAAGACTTTGACTTTTGATTGATAAAGCTCTTATAATAGATTAAAATTTTCATTATTCACCTTGGATGACTTAAATGTAGAATTATTAGGATATAATTTCCTTTCACCATCATCATCATTATGTTTTGAATATTTCTTTGATATTTTTAGATAATAGATATCTACCCAATCAAGTTATACATTGTATTGATTAAAATATTTCTTCATATTTTAATTTCTCTATATTATTTTATTATTATTTTTCATCATTTTTTGTGAAATAGCATCATATTATTCATTTAATGAAGTTATTTTATCATCATAAAATGAAAAATAAGCGTTGGTATTATTAAATAATTGATAAAAAATATCAAGGGTTTCCTTCAGCATTAAGTATTGATCATTTTGAGGAGTGTTCACATCATAACTGATGATCTTCCAACTAAAATCATTCTCTAAATCGTTGTCCCTTTTGAAATTTTTGGATCTTTATAAACACTCCATGTATTATTGGTATCCTTTAAGGCTTTCCTATATTTTCTTTTTGAAACTTGTTTTTGTTCTTTCTATTTTATTTTGAGTCACAAATAATTCATTTTGATATGATCAGGATTTTTACACTATTAGAAAATAGTACTTAATGGGTCCTTCATATTAAATATTTATTTTACATTTTTCTAATTATCCCACTAAAAATTCATTTATCCCACATGTCTATTAATAAATCTAGAAAACTAAGTTATTTTTCCACTACATAGTTCCACATAGCTATTTCCTATAGATGCTCTAGAAATAAGATTCTGAGAACCATAATTAAATGTTCTGAATTTTGATGTAAAAGAAACTCCACTTTTATTTCATTATTTTTAAAAATCACTTTTTTATATGGATTTTATATTACATTAATATACAAGTCAAATAAATAGGGATCAGATTTTTAAGATATTTAACATCAGTTATCACTATCCTCTTAGACTCTTATTCTTTAAGAAAGATATTGATTTTTTTGTAATTAAATCATATGATAATACCTTTTAACTAAGTGATAGAGGTATATTAATGAGCCATATCAATTAAAGGATAAATCAAGCATCTCACATGTATATTGGGAGTCCAATTATGTTGTGGAATCTCTTTCAAAGAGGGTGATTATAGAGATGAGATTGTTGGGGTCCTTTTGTATTCTTGATCACTATTTTTCTTTGATTGATGTAGATATAAAGGGTTTGATTCATTCCCACATTTTTAAAACACCTTTTATTTATTCAATCTTTTCATATTATTTTATATCTTATATGTTAGGACTATATTTGTTTAGTTCATGATCTTTTTCAGTAATCAAATATGTGAATGATCAAGTACATAAAATTGTTCATTTTTTATACATTCAAGTTCTTAAGAAAGATAAATCTAATTATTGAATTAGACAGATTTATCACTCCACACCATATGAAGACCCAAAAGCATATTGATTACTGTAAATTAGAAGTAACCATTTTCACAAGATCCTATAGGAAACATTTGGGGGATATCATCATCCCCTCCTATCAGATGGTTAAATAAAGGATGATGTTAGTAAAGTCATTCCCATGACAGAATTTGATACTACTATCATAACTATTGTGGTTGAGTCAAGGTTTTCTACTAATTACATTAGTTATAAAGTTGATGATGTTGACCCCAATATAAGAATTATCATAATAAAAGGGATAACGTGGGAAAGTATTTAAATGTTAAGATTTAAGAACAATATGAAACCATTTATAACAAATATATTTCTATGTAAATAATCATGGAGGATTATATTTAAATTAAATAACATATGTTTTAAAAGATATAAGATGAGTTTTAATGCAATCCTAGTTTTTTATTTTAAGGAAATTCTCTAGTGATGATTTGCTTCAAGTTTATTTGATCTATAGGGTCTTCTTTGAGATGGTTAAAACTATTTGAAAGGTGATTTTTTAAAACTATCAGATGAAATTTTTGGAGTCATTCATTTTATGTTTTAGGAAGGATAAAGGACTCTTGGGTTACTTTAGATTGCCTATATATAATTATGGTTTGTGTATTAGTTGATTTTATAAGGGTATTTAGGCTGGATATAGAGGCTTTGTAAAGGTTTAGGAAAGGACGTGTAAAGAAAATTATGTCATGTAAAGGTGATTCGGTTCATGTGTAAAATCACTTTGATACAGGTGGAATGGTAATTCAAATTTTAGGATGTTGTGTAAAGGTAGAATCCTTTGTGCATAAGGGAAGTAAGCACAAAGGGTAGTTTAACTATTTAATGTTATAGGTTTCATAATGGCGATTTGATACTTGTGTAAAGGAATTGTGCTTCATGTGTAAAGTTATTTCTAAAATCAGGATGTTGTAAAGGGATAAAATCCTATGTGCATAAGGGTAGTTGGCACAATGGGTAACTCGGATGTTTAAATTTTATTTTTCCAGAAATCCAACATGTAAGGGTAGAATCTTGTGTGCATAAAGGTAGTAGGTGAAAAGGGTATTCTGGATATATAAAGTTTACCTATGTATAATTAATTATGTAAGGGTTATATGTTTTGTATATGGAGGATACATAAAGGTTTTGGAATGGTTGGAAAAGGGTTTTTTGGCTGCCTAAGGGGCATCTGTTCAGGTTTTGAGTATATAAGGGTCATCTGTGTTTCATATGGGTATTGTGTAAAGGTAATAGAAAAGCCATGTAAAGGGTTTCTTGGATATGTAAAGGTTATCTATATCGATTTTATGCTCATAAAGTTTATCTATGAGATATATAGAGTCTATATAAAGGTACAATTTCTGGTTGTTTTATGCTTAACAATGATACTAGATAAAATCTTCTTAACGATAAAGAAAAAGTATCTTGTTATAGGGGATTTATAATCATGATTTAATTTGATCTTGCAATAATATGTTACCTTCTGATATTTTTAAAGCTGATACTTTATTTTTTTATTTGTTTGTTCTATATTTTTATCCTTTTCACTTTTAATAATTATACTCTTAGTTTGTGAAAGTACATTTCACCTCAATATTTCACTTTGTATTTTTATTTTTATTTAATTAATTATTGGGTAATGGGTTTGGTAACAAACTCAAGATTGAGGATTTTCTCAAATATCTGATCCATTTGAGTAACATATTCTCCTATAAGATATATCTTTTGGTTTCAAGGAATTTAGATATCTCAAAGTGTGTGACATCAATATTTTTCTAAATTCCACTCATTTTTTGGAAAGATAGAACTTTACTAAGAATATTTATTTAAATCACACAAATAAATGTGATTATAACATGAAAATTAATCAAAAATCAGTCCCTCTCTAGTAAATCCAGTGGCTTCTTTATTTAGAATTTTATAGCTTCCTGGTTAACATAAGATGATTATATACTCTAGTTTTTATAATGAATGTTTCCATATAGTCTCACCAATAATCATAATCATTTAAAATCAATGATTGGTGTCTTGTTTGGATTTATATTATCCAAACTACCAACATGCATAATACCTTACATACCAATCAAAAATATATTCCTATACTACATTGTTATTGTATTGAAACTAATATTATTTTTGATAGAAAAATTAATTAAAAAAATTATAATATAGAAATAATTCTACATGTTGGTAAAATCAGGCACTGATACCAAATTTTGGAATTATAAAAAATAGGAATTAGCTTCAAAACTAGGTAGAGTATAGCTCTAATACTAAATTTTCCCCCATTAAAGTTATGATACAATACTATAAGATGGTAGAGAATTTTAATAGTACAAAAACTATAAATTTTCATCCCAATCAAGTATTTATTTAATAGAATAATGTATATTCTGATCAAATCAGAGTACAGGAATTAAATGCATTGAAAAATAAGATAATTGGTAGTTAAATAAAAAATAGATAAAAAAATAATTACAATGGAACATATGTATATCAGTTGATAGAATATAAGCTAATAAAAGAAATAAAAATTGTAAATAAGAACAAATAGAGTAAAAAAATACTTTAAGTTATAGATAATAATCCAGAGATACCTAAATGATGTTATTATCAATATATTTTCAATTCACAAGAATCCTTAACATTTATTCAAAGTGGTAGGAGGATTTTTATACCAGATCCAATGTATCCTAATTCCACACTTGGAATATCCTCAATATTATACCTATCAAAGGGAAATAAGTTATCTTGGAAAATTTTTCAGCATGAAGTTTGTTAGTGGGAATATTTAGCTCTGAGCTCTTCGTTGATCAAATGATCAAAAACAAATCTTCACCATGAATTTGATGAAAAAATAATCAAAAGATATAGTATCACACATGAAATATCCTAAATATTAATGGATTATACAAACCATATTCCACAACCTATAATCCCCTCAATCAAAATATATTGGAAAAATAATTATTAAAATTGGAAATGCAATGATCTTTATAATGGAAAACCTCACCAGATGGCACCACTTAGAAAAATCTGACTAAAAGAAAAATTTAAATCAAAAGCTCTCTAACTTTGAGATGATGCACAATTCAACATGACTATATATCATCTTAGTAAAATATGATTTTCATAACTCCCTTCAATTGAATATTACGTTTCATTTTATAGATGTTTACTAAAAAATATCCAGTGTTCAAATTCCAAAATCTTTGAGTCTAGTTGCAACAATATTTTATATATAGTTCTATCACCCACCAGATGTATCTTAAGAATTTATCATCTTATATGAACACCACCAAAATGATCAAATTTATATATAAAGTACTCTATTATATAGTTTTAATGTAACAAAACATATGTAGACCTGAATTGTTCACTCAAAATTAAAGTAACGATGATCAAACTTGTGTTAGAAAAATTTAAACTAAAAACATCAAGTTAAATCAAAATCGTAATAAATTATCTTGTGATTTTAAGAACTAAAGATATAAAAGTGGCCTTTGACCTAAAAATTTCCTCAACTAACACCTCCACCCACATATCATCTACTCCATGAAACAAATTGAATCAATTAACCATAGATATCCTATTTGAAATGATTACTTAATGAGGTAACCCCTTGAAAGAGATTTATAATCCAAAACATTAAAGATAAATCCATATTATTGTCACATATGAATAGTTTAATCATAGAAAAATCTACTAACAAGTGATGTAATAAAAAATCTACACAGATCCCAGAATATACTCAAGGTAAGATCCTCCTTGAGGTCTTCTTCTACTCTACATCATTTTGAAACAAGAACAAGTAACAATATATTTTCACAAATCAAAAAGGGAACTTATATCATTTATTTAACATCAATTCCATTAATACTAGTGTGAACTAATAATATACACCACTGAATTAGATAAAAAAACATCTACCACTATATATAACCTAATTGGATTATTCCCACTCTCTTAGAAATCTACTGATGAGAACATCAAGAAAGGGTAACATTCTCCTCAAACCACTAGAAAATTACCTTTATCTTATCAATGAACCATTATACCAAAATATGAGTTCAATGGTTCTAACCCATTAAAATGAAACATATTTATTTGCTCCACACCCTAAGATAAAACTTTTCAAAAATCAGGCAATAAGAAACACAACCTATGGAGAAATATCCTTAACTATGTAGATAACATTTCAACACAATGAGGATAAACAAATACTTGGTTAGAGTTACACAACAAAATACCAATGATTTAATGGTATTTATAATATCATCATTTATTATGAGGGAACCTAGAATAATCCCCTTGAGAATACCATTATTTGACCTCAGAAGAGGATGAAGAACATTCCACCTTCAAAAGAACTTTTAGGTTATTCTCCTAAGAATATTTGGTCACATATGATCTCAATATTGATATCACCAGGTTGGGAATCTATCACATAATAAGGACTTTTGGGGTCACCACCGTAGATCAAATATAATTAATGTCTATATCAACCATAAAAATCAACTTCAATGAGGTTATTTGTTAATGTGAGGTTATTATTGGCCTTTTAATTAACAAAAATGTTTCATACTCCAAGAATGTAGCTAGGGAGTTGATCGAGCGTTAATATATCGAGGAGGGGTTACTCATCCATGATTTTCATATTTATTCTACCTAATTTATTTATTTATTTCTAAATAATTAGAGAATGGAGGGGAAATATTGTTTGTATATTCACTAGAAGATCAAAGTGAAACTATAAGAACAAGATGTAGAGAATTGGACATGAGTCAAACCTCAGGGTTTACTCAAAATAACTCTATCATAATATTCAAATGAATTTTCTCACCTCATTAATTTACTCAATTAGTGACCTATGAATACATAAAACTCAAATATTACCTTATTAAATTAATTTTTTATATAGTTAAGTAAGGACCACTAAACTTGCTTATATTACCCACCCAATGTGTTAAATAACCCCTAACACTCCTAAATCCTTCACATATCCATCATCAATATAAAAAATGTGACTAAATTAGGGGGTATACGAAAAAAATTAAATAAGAAGAATAATAATGCAATAGTTATATAGGAGAATAATGATGAACACCACTTTCCCATGCATAGTTATGAGTTCCTATGAAAATGAAATAAAATAGTTGAACATGAGATAAAAATAGTAGGATTCCTTAATGTGGATGGGGGTTTTCCCCTTAGCTTGACCACATAGTCTTAGAACACCATCAATAGAGTTACAAAACCAAATTAATAAAATAAAATCAAAGTAAAGGCATTGTCTCCATTGGTTAGTGGGTTCACTTTCCTTTTAAAGGAATGAATGAACACTTTCAGGCTTTGTCACTTATTACTAATGATATCCATGTTAATTTTTTAGTAAGATAATGTGAACATATGGAAGGATTTTAAAATTTAACCCAAAAATTCTTTCCCCACAATTTAATTTGATCTCACCCCATTATCATTGGGTGATCTTGATGAAATCCACAAGGTACTCACACTTACACTTCCCTAATTTGGCTAAAAAACTTGAATGAGAATATTAATTTCATTGTAAAAGATTATATATATATGAAATGTGAAAATGGATATATTCAAATAAATCTATTATCCCTTATGTTTTTTATATAGACTAATCATACCCAATAATATATGTATTCAAAGTCTTCCATTATTGGGTGATATCTCAATTATCAAAATTCTTAAAAAATAAGAATCATAGACCAAAAGACAAATCTCTTCAATCATAATTCATGATAGAAACTTCCTTTAGTATAGCCCCAAGTCATAACAAGGGATTTTCCTATGCCACAGGATACAACATATGTCGTGGAAGATGGGTGGTGGAATTGCAGAAAGTTATTGAATCTTCTTCATATATCATGTTTATAGGTTGGGAATTTCATAAGAAATGATTATCCCATGCACACATGAAATCCCAAATCATCACTGATGACTTTATGAGTCATTGATTCTAAATTAAGGCCCAAAAAATAACTATTTATAGGATCCTTTTTAATCTTATATGATATATAGTTTCCTATAATAAGTTTGTCTAAATAGTCATATCCTCATGATATAATATTGTTATAGCTCATGGAATTTATTTCTTGATATGGGTTTATTTTTTCATGACTATTTTCTCATAAAGGTACTCAATAGAACCCACTCATGATGGAATTAATTATTTAGATATATACCCTAGGTTTATTATTACATACTTACCATACATTTAGTTTAATATCATTATCAGATTGAATCAAATTTGGAAATAAGGATCTTCATTCAAAATACTATTATATATCATCTCAATAATGGGATAAATCATACATACAACTCCTCCCATGTAGATTATTCTAATATAGAAGGTCCACCATGTGTCTATTCTTATGGAATAATATATACTACCTTTTTAATTAAAATTAGTGTCAATCATTTATAATTATCCTTATAAAGGTGCTTTAGCTGCACAACCACTCATATACTAGTACTTTCTAGGACAAGTTACTCTTACACATATATATATATATATAAGAGTAACTCTATGTATTATTTTTCATTGGAATCTATTTCCATCTAAATTTTTAACCTAAATTAATATAAAACTATTTCTAATTAATGTAGTGGTGCCTTGGAATATTCATTATGTTTAAATTCCATAAAAAATAATTAATCCATTAAAAAATTGATTAATTTATTATTTGATTTCCTTGAAATATACCATGTATTCTAAAATTAAATGAAAATAAAAAAATATTATTTAAACTAAATAAAAATGTGATTTTTTTTCTTAATCACTCCCCCTAACATTTATAAAAACATTTCATCATGTTGATAAAGGCTCCATTTTATCATAATTTTAATCCATGTTTCTATAAATATTTGAATAATAGAATTTAGTGGATTTAAAACACTATAAAGGGGAAGCTTCATTGATCCTTATTCAAAATTACCTTGTTTTATAGTTCTTTTTCACACTTACTTGGTGCTTTATATGAAAAATATTGATATATACATTCCCCTTATTCATCCAAGTTTAGAATTCACCAAATCTGTCAATACTCTTTTAATAACTAGGACATTATTGGATTTTCTCTAGCCATATTTTTGAATAAAAGTTATTAATTGAGTGTATATAACCCAAAACTAAACCAAACAAAATATAATGCACCCCTCGAGCCTATTTTTAATATATGAGGAGTGGAATTAATGCTTGGGAAGTTGGCTCTTAGTTCACATTAACTCTTTTTTAATGGAATATTCACAGACACACACACATGTTTATTGCTTGATTTTAAATAATTTTAGACCAGTTACCATATTCCTATTTTAATCCAGTTATAATTAACAATAAAAATTTCATTTAAGTAAGATACATATGGTTATGATAATTCATAATGGACAAGAAATTCAAAATTTGAGTTCAAAAATTCTATTTCTTTATTTCAAAGTTTTGGTTCCAATAAATTATTTTCTATTAAAATTTATTTTTCATGGTTATAAAAAAATAGTTTCTAGGGTTCCAAAGTGAATTTTAATTTCTATTAATGAGATTTATTTTTTTAGTTTTTGATATCACCTAAAATTCAAAAACACACTAAAAATGATAAAAAACATTAAAAAATGAAAAATATATATAACCGAAAACTAGCAAGTAACCTCCCCAGCAATTATTCTTAAAACTATCCCAAAAAACATAAAATATATACTTTTCAATAAAAAGTGGAAAACAATAAGAGTGTAAAAAACAATTGAAATAGAAATAGACAAAAAAACTTATTTAGATAAGCCTATACTTTGATTAATATTCAATGAAATATAAATACTATTGTAATGCTTGATTTCTAGAAAAGGAAAATGGATTTAATATAAGATATTTATTTAAAACTAGATAAAATATAAAATTAAGGAGAGTGAGGAAAAAATGAGATTGGGTTATCCCACCCCCGAATGGACTATATGTCTACTATCCATAGATGGACTATGTAGAGATCATCCATTATCAGTTAGAGGGTGTGCAGTTTGTGATGTAAACCACCACATATTTTTTTTATAGAGATACAACTTTAATTTCCTATATAGGCCCCCATTGGTAATATACCATTGTGTCTAAAGCTTCCTTATTATATTATCATAAATTTTATAGTCTAGTAGGGTAGTGAAATTATTTTGTTGTCCTCATCATGTTCTTATTTCTCCCCCTCAAAATATTATTCTTCAAATTTATAAGGGGGATCATCAAAGGGAAGTTTAGTGGGTGTTTCAATTTCTATAATTTACATATTAATTCATTTTTCTTACTCCCCTTACAAGGTTAAATCCAATGACTCTAAGTATATAATTTAAAAATATATAGGATCAAAATGTAAAACAAATTTTGTAAAATGAAAAGGAAATGAGTTAATTTTTTAATTAAAACCCTTATATATATCATCTTGAAACGCTTCTTATTCATGAAATTAATTTATAAATTCACTCATTATACTTTATGATATATTATTCCAATTATTTTCACAATGTAAAATCCATCAATTCTAGGTTCATAATCATCGTCATCCATGGTACACATTATTTGAACTAAATATGAAATAAAAACAAAGGGGATTCTTCAGTAGAATGGTTATTAATTAGTTGTGTGACTATGAATTTTGTTTTATCATCCTTTTATATCTAGTAATAATATTGTTCTTATATTATGAAATGAATATACTATTCACCTTTCTCAACCCAATATAGGAAATCAAAATAGAAAAGAAAAAATAAATGAAAGGAAATAATTGAGATAATGAGTGAACAGAATGTGAAGAATGCTGAATGAGTTCACTAATATTCCTTGATAACAATGCCTATTATGTGAGGCTATTTCAGGCCTCACAATTAGTGAAAATATTTTATACTTCTATAATTTAGCTAAGGAGATAACCAAGGGTCAATATCTATAAGAGGGTTTACTCATCCATGATTTTAAAATTTATTATAATTAAATTATTTATTCTATGTTAAAATAATGAAATAATGAAGGGGAAATAGTGTGTGTGTGTGAAAATGGATATAAAAGAGAAATATCAAGCATAATATGGAAGGAATGGAGAATGTTTCAAACCATATATTTACTCATAAAAACTCTCTCATAATCCTTAAATGAGATTCCTTACTCCCTTACTTACCTCATTAAGTAATATATGACTACAAGACACTAACATCATGACTTAGTAAATTAGGTTCATATAGAGTCACATAGTGGCCATAGTAATAACTTATCTTACCCTCACAATGTGTTTAAGAACTCTCTAAAATTTTCCAATCCTTCTTAGATCCTTCCCCTATAAAGGAAATGATAAGAACTAAGGAGGATTTGTGAAAAAAATAAAATAAGAAGAAGACTAATAGTTATTCATGATAATAATGACAAATATAATTTTCTCAAGAATATTATCAATTTACTAATAAAATAAAACAAAATATATGAAAACAAGATAAAAATAACAGGATTCAATAACAGTGAAAGGACTTATCCTTTACTCGACCATAGAAGCTTAGAATTCCATCACTAGAGTTACAAAACCAATAAAATAAAATAAAAACAAAATTAAAAACATTCAATTAAATGGATAGTGGGTTTACTTTCATTTTAAGGGGATGAAATAACATTCTCAATATTCCTCACTTATTCTTGATAACCTCCATGTTGATGGTTCAGTAATATTTTGTGCATAAGTTAAAAGGGAAAAGAATTGCTATATAACATTCCTTATCCTCAATGTACTTTTACATGATCCCATAATCTAGGGGAGTTCTTGATTATTTCCACCTGGTTTTTCCACTACCATTTAATTGCACAAAAAAATAATAATAAAAAAACTGAAGGCATTCTCATGGATGAAATGTGTGCAAGGATTCTTTCAAATGAACCTACTCCCCTTATTTGGTGCTTCAAGACTAATAAAAAAAATAATCTGAGGGTTCATAGGGTTCCATTATTTAGTAATTAATCAAGTCTCAAAATGAATTAACAATGTGGATTAAATAATCCATGAAAAATACCTTCAATATAATTCCAAAATAGAACCTTCCTTTACTGGCTCCCCTTCTCGCAAATGGTGAATTTATTTTATTATTATATTTAAAAAATTTCATTTAAGATAATTTGGGAAAACTTTTACAGTGGTTTATATTTTCCTTCATTTCATGTTTGGAGGGTTGTTATGTCATAAGAAATTATATCCACATGAGCACATGAAATATCAAGTTTCTAGTGATTAATGGATGAGTTATAGCATCTGATTCAAAGATAAACTTTATCACTTCTTCCATGTTAATATGAATTTATCTATTATAAAAAATTTCCATGAATAACTCCCACCAAATATTTATATAATCTTGAATTTATATTTTCATAACTGGTGATATTTCCTACATTCCTTGAAATTATTCTTATGCAATGGTTTTCTTGTAGAGGTATTTAATAGGGCTCGCCCGTAATGGAACTCCTTATATAGCAGCATACCCCTAAAGGTATTCTAACATAATTCCCATCCACTCAATATAATATCATATAGTATAATAAATCATTAATTAAGATAAGTATCTTTATCGAAACTACTATTATATATAATCTTAGAAATGAGATAAATCAAATGCATGACTCCTCCTATGTAGAATATTTGTATGTGGTGTATATTTTGTACATTTATTATTACATGAAAATAGACACTCTATTTTTAATCCCATGTAGAACCTATCATGCCTCTTTATCCACACATTAGTATATTCAAAACCTAACTAATATTACACATGTTCTTAATAATATTTGTTATTCTTACATACAAATGTAAGAGTAAATCATTGAAGGTTTTCCTCTTAGCAACTCATTCCATCTTAGTTTTCAACCCAAATCAAAACAGAAACATTTTTAATTAATTTAGTTTTGTCTTGGAATAAAAAAAATCTTATAATTCTATTAGAAACCCAATAATTAATCTATTAAATAAATAATTTTATTTTTATCTGAAGTTCATAAAATATAATATTTATTTAAAAAATAAAATAAAATAAAATTAATACTATTATGGAAGCTAAATAAATAATGAAGAAATGTGGAATGATAATATACTCAGATATCTCTACTATAACATCCCAATAGTAACCATTAACATGGAAGGATTTGAGGTTCCACTGACCTTAGGTTAAGTCCCCTAGACACCAATCATTTCCAATAAATTCAATGGGATTACTAAATCATTGGGGGAGATTTTCCCTTTAAACATACACAACTTATCACGGAAATAATAAAAACAAGAAAAACAATGATATATGATGCATGAAATTTAAAAAATACATCTCAAACTCTAATACCATAATAAAATTATAGTATCATAAAAAATCGAAAGAAAACTCTAGACTAAAAACTTAGAGACACCTAGATATAGCAACACTACTGTGGAATCACTCCATCCACTCCACATGAACATCTCTAGTCTCCAACCACCATCCTAAGAATATATCATCATGATGATCCACTAAAAATGTAAAATACATTTTATTTACCTTTTTCATGATAAAAAATGTCTTCATATGCATCAAGGTGCATATATAGGGGTGATTATATAACCCAATAAACAATACCCAAAGAATTCCCAGCTCAAGACACTAGGACAAGAACAAGTTAGCTCAAAGTTCAAAATAATAATAAAATAATGATAGGAAATAAAAATTATTTTACTAAATTAATTCAATTAAACTTAAGTAGTATAAAATAGTTCATTCATGTATTCCACTAGGCATACCCATTCCGAGTTATCACACACACACATGAATGTCATAATAGTCCCAATACTCATGAGTGGTAACTCATCCATAAACCAGTCCAGTCATTGGTGATAATCCTCTATGTACCTCAAGTGCAATCAAGTTTCAAGTTCAAATCAATAAGGCCCCATCCAATATAAATGATCACATTCCATTCCATTTATTCCAAGTTCTCATTTCAATAATATTTTTTTAGGATAATTAATATTTAAGTAATTTTATCAAACATGTTTCATGTGTTAATTCAAGTAAAAAATTTAGATCATGAATCCAAAGGGGGTTTCCCAAATACATTTAACATATAAGGTGTACTGAATCATAAAACAAAGAGTGTTTTCTAACAATAAATCACACTGGATTTTATTTGAAAATCACAAGAAACCATTTAGAAATATAATCCTTCAAGTTATATAATGAGTAGAAAAAATAAGTAATCTTCCTACCTCACACTCGATATCATATAACACAATGAATAAAGATATGATCTATTTGATCTAGACTATCATTCTCATCCAATAAACAAATACAAAAAATAATTTTTCAAAAAATGACTGTTCTAATAGAAATGATCCTGAAAACTATTATCTATGATTTCTTTCAAAGGAAAATGAGAGGATCTGAAAGGGAAAGGAGAATAAGGAGAAAAAAGATCACTTAACTCAATCTATTTGATAAAATTGACTTTAATCAACTAAAAATGGGCTCCAAAGGGAATAGGGTTGTCAAATTCACATATAGGAATCCTTTCGTTTGATATCCTATGACAATAGAGGAATAATGAGAGTTTTTGAGAAATTATTAAGGTCAAAACCAGATTTTTGTATTTAATTAAGGATATCACATGGTTAGAAGACACATTTTATCAAACCATGCACCAACTATATGGGAAACACTATCTCAAAACCCCCATGGTGTATGATTTGGTCATAAAATTTGACAAACCATGCATCAAACATGTGAAATGAATATGTACCATATTACATGGTCATCGGGTAAATATGTATGGTTGACTCCAACTGTGCACCATCTATCTACCACCCCTGGGCTCTGTCAAGATGTTTCATTATTACCTAGGTGAGTCTTTATAGTTTCCTTTAATCATTTACCAATTTTAAAACCTTTCCAAAACTTAAAAAACTCAAAAAAAAAACTTCCCAATAACCTCTCGAGATAATCCAAAACAAATCATAGATCAAAAAGACAAAAAAGAGTAGTCCATAACTCAAATCTATGATGTTAAATGACATGAGTGTGTAGTATCCTATTAAGGGAATACTCTTCTATAATATAGCTCTAACACCCTAACCACATATGAAATTATAGCCAGAAAATCAATAGATGTCAGCTCATACAATACATTCCAATAGGACATACATATTTATAATGGTACTCTAGAATCAAGAACAAACATATAAAGAGTTCACCATGAATCTTGGAATCTCATTTAAGCTAAGAAAAAACATAAAATACTTTCTACGGCCATCCTCTAAACCTGATTGAATTAGCGTGTAATCAAGGAATACTAGCATTATCTAATTCACATGTATAATAATTACATCAATGAAATCCATCACTCTAAAAAAAACTACTAGGAACACACATTTCATATAATTATGCATGGTCATTGTTTTCAATATATTATATTCACAAACTATAAAATAATGATATCCAAACCTTAGATAAAATTTTAGAAACCATCTGGAACATCTCCACTAGTCAAATGTGGGATGCACCAAGTCTAAAAAACATTCTATAAAAGGTAATTTAACTCTTCCATTAGATACTGAAGCTCATTCAGGCCATATGATAATCTATCAAAGTTATTGGTATGGCCTAAGAATGAAATTTTATGAAAAAATGATATCTTGACAAGAATAAATTTGGAATATGTTTTGATAATCTTCCACAACTTCTTCAACCTCTACAAGTACCTCTCCACTTCAGTATCCATAGTTTACAATATTAACCTAACCCATTGGTGTGTTATAGGAGAAAAACTCACAATATATTTTCTTAAATCATCCAAAATAAGTGTCCCAATAATTATTGAATGTAAGTATTGAATCATCCTCTCATTAGTACAATGCATTTTAATGATAGAAATCCACCCAATATTAGACTATGAATAACCGATACATACCAAGGATGATAACACATGCCCTACCATACTTATAATTAGCTTATGAATATGTGAGAAAAAGGTTGATTACTATTTTAGGTGTCTTTATCTAAAAATTATAGTATAGTGGATCTACTGGGATCTCCCACTTTTGATCCAATGAAAAAGTAAGAATAGAAATAATTATGATGATGTCAAGGAGTTTGAGTACCAATATAGTAAGAAAATGGTCTATACCTCAAACCATATATCATGTTTCTAATTTAAGACACATTTTCATCAACAATATATAAATCATAGGTGGGTATGTGTAAGAATACATCCCCAACCCAAACAATATAAAGACAATTCAAAAACATTCATGTTTCTAACAATCCACCATGAAATAAAATTAAAGTGTACCTCATGAGGACTAAAAACCTTAAATCATACTAAGATACTATTATGTTTTCCCACTAATGATATAATATCTTCTAAACATGAATAATTATTAGCATCATTGGATATAAAGTCCACCTAAACAAGATCTAAAACCCCAACCATGATGAGGTAATATCTTCATGATTTTGAGTAAAAAATGTTAACCAATGGCTTGTTTCAATATGAAAAGGGTCCAATGAAAGAGTCTCTATATAATTGGCGAGTTTATAGTCCAAATAGAATCATAATTATCTGAATCTAACCAAACCTCTATCATCTATAGATCATGATTTCCTTGAAAGTTATGATCCCTAAAATTATAAAATGAATAAATTGAATTTAACCTATATAAATTCATGTATGGGTTTGTAAGAAATTTCATATTGTTTACATGAATCTATTATTATAAAAAAAGATAAGGTCCATACCCTCTACTCATTGGGAAAAGACAACTCTTAATTTCATCCTTGAATCAATGATTAATGTCTCAACAGATCTAAAAGGAGAGTATTAAGAACTATAATTTTCTTGTTTGGATTCTACAATTTAAAATTATATGATTATCAATAGATTAAATACATTATTAAAAAGGACAGACCCATATATATTAAATAATATTTGGGTGATCCAACATAAGAAGGATATGAAAACCACAACTACCCACTAAATAATGAATGTAACATTATAATAATACCCCATAATTAGTGCCTCAATGTTTATATTATCAATGTCATGATGAATAGATACATTGATGACTATACCACCACTAGGTTCCCAAATATGAAGACTAAAATTAATATTCCTTGATATCATTTCTCAAATTACTCAAATAAATCCTCCTAAAAATACTATCTCTAATCTTTATCCCTAGGAATTCAATACTCTAATTCCATTTTGGCATGACCTGATACTTTGAGACCCCATCTAAGCTATTTCTAAGTTGAGTGTTCCACCTCAATCACACCTCCAATAGGTCAAGGGATAGAAAAAAACCAAGGAAAAATAATTTACATCGGAGGTATTAACATATAATAAGTCTATAATATATAATAAAATCCCAATACATAATATAATAATAAAAAAATAGTAATATATATATATAAATAAAGTATATAAAAAATTCATGTGATGTCAACCATCCTAAAAAATTCAACATAGGGACCCACCAAAAAGGTAAAATAAAAACATAATACAATATGACCAGTTAAAACTATTCTGAATATATGGAAATAAACCTCCTTGAGATTGGGAATCTATAACTAAATCATGATAGAAGTTAGCTAAATATAAAACCACTTTAAGACACCAAAAACTAGTTCTATATGATATATTCCCACCACGGTCACCCCATACTATATTTCATATGATTAGAAACAACATGAGTGGGCATGAATCACTTGATAGGGTGAGTATTAAATAATCAATTATACACCCTAAAACATAAGGGAAAGAAAAAAACCAGTGATCACAAAACCCTAGAACAAGGGAGATACTAGAAAAAAAATCTAGACATGCTTAATATATTGTAAAATCAAGGATTTTGGGAATCCATCATCATTATTTCCCATCTCAATATTCACATATTTACTCCACTGAGGATCATCCCTAATATATAATGAGTGATGTTATTTTAAATTCAAAAAATTAGTTGTAACTCATAAATCAATAAAAATAAATGGTTTATGAAGAATATCAAGTCACTATAACCCATCACCACAATGATTATATTCCAAATAGAATAAGTGAATATCATAGAACCCATGACGTCATAACTACTCATCACAACATAACTCCCATGTATCCTCTTTGAAGCCATAGTTTGTAATTTCACCTTATTGGAAAAAAATTCACCAATTGAGGATAAAACATTTGTTATAGTGGAACACACTTTAATATATGAAAATTTAATAAATTTATCTAGTTATGTTACAATAATTTATGAAATCTATTTGTTAATATAGTGGGGAACCCATTCCTCATTGAGTTGTTTAAACCAATCGAGGGTGACACATGCCCCATATATGGATGAACCTCTCCATATATCAAAGAGGGATTACTTGCTCTATCAGTCATATGAAGGAACCATACCTCAATAAGGAATATCAAGAAATGGGGTTTCCAACTCCTTAATAGGACCCTTTCTATGATAAGAAAAAGGGGTTTGACTTCATTCCCAATATGTTCAGAGGACTCCCAACCTTTCATTGGTACAACTTTGGGGGTTACTAATTCCATAACACATATGGGGGTACCTAGGTCAACAGCCTATCATCATATCCTTAATCAAGTTTAACCTTTTCTTTAGTTTTTACAAGTCACACTACAAGTCAATATGGTTTTGATTTAACTTATAGTTGGTTTTTTGAGTTTTTTATATGTGGTTTCATTATCTGATCACATGTTTTATGTATAGAATAATTTTATACATTGACTGAAACATATGTAGAGCATGTTGATGGAATATAAAATTTAACTCATTAGATAATAGAGACAAATACTACATTATTTGGATGATATAGTGGTGTGTTTGATACATTTTCCACCATACACAAATATCTCAAAATTTGACAATTGTATTTTTCTACAATGGAGGATATAAATTAAACTGAGGGATTCTTTGAATAGAAGATACCAATAGAATATAAATAAAATATTTGAAGTGGAATTCATGCATTATATTATTTTATTGAGTGATTTTTCATTTTTATTTCAATATTAATTTTCTAAGATCATCATTTTGGTGAGGTTTATTTTAAAATATCATATTATTTCTTCTGTAATTTTTCTTCATATGATCTTCTGTGATCAAGGGGGTTCTAGGTATGGAAAATTAGGTGTTTCCAATCATTGATATTAATGAAATTATTGGGATATATGATATGTTTTCAGAACCCTTATGTTCTAATGTATAATTGGTATAAAATTATATCCAATTATTGAGATAATAGAGGAGCTTAGGGTTAGAATATATTGATATATTTTGTATGGTCTACAGTCGAAAAAGTTTTTTGTCTAAAACTTTATACATCCCAAAAATTTTATAGTCAAAGAAGTTCCTTTCGGACTTGGGTGCCTTGGTTAAAGTTATTGAACCACTTGATGATTTGGTTTAAAAGTGAATAATTCCTTTCATTAGAATATATTTGGTAAAGATTTCCTTTATGGGTTTCTAAATTGTTATCTATAACTCTACACATTATTTTCTACATTCCCCTTTCTTTTTAATTTCCACATCTTATAGTTTTTATCTGATCTTATTTAATTTCATATATTATTATTTTCCTATACTTTTTTACTATATTTAATAAATTTATTGTAAATTATATTCTATTATCAACTGAAAACTTGTGTGGGATAAAAAATATTAATCCATTTTTTCACTACAATTCACCCATTCACATGTACTAATATATTTTCCTTTACTAGGACAACTATTTGTGGTCAATGGGTTCTCTATAGTCAACTCTTATATGTACTTTTATTATTATTACATATATAAAATTTGATATATACATGTGTTTCCCTTACCGTCATAGTAATATTTCTTATACATGTACAATTTGTAGTCCTTATATTACATGTCATATCAAAATGTTTTAGTAGATTTAAACTATAATGAGAACCTCAAGATACTATATAGGTAATCTTAAACACATGTCATATGGTCTTAATACATCATACATATATGAAAAATATTATGTACAAATATCAATTATTGGAGATTCATAATCATTGAGACTCCATATTATGAAGTTTTTACTTGGTGACCTAGAGTAGAGAAGATCATGAGGACTTTACCTCTAATAGTAATTCCACATGTTTCAATTATTATTGGTTATTATTATTTATGATCATGTTTATTTCTCTCTTAACATGAGATAATTATCAATTTGTACCATTTAATCACAAATTTTTTTGCAATACAAAATCCATAACATTGAAGTTGTGGGGAGGTAACTTTCATTGGGTTTCTCATTGGTGGTTTGGAATTGGTTGAATGATTAAGAAAGAATTTATCACTTATGAAAGGAAGAAATATCTCAGTCTCTATTGATTAGGATGGTAGTACCCATATCAAATCCATGAACATGGTGATTAAAGTTATGTTCATCTAGTATAGTTAATGAATTAATAAATCAATAAAGTATGATGACATAGAGTGTACATTCTTCTTTATGAGATATCATGAGACGAAGAGATCATATTATATGGTTTATATTCATAGGAGGTTGTATATAGTGATCCCAACTTTTCATACATAAACACTATATATTATTAGAAAAATATTCATTATTAATTATTACATCCCATTAAATAACCATAATTTTTTAGTGTCTTTGGAAACTTGGATACATAAATAATTATTACATAAAATATCTATAATATTTCTGATTTATTTAATTATAAGTAGCACCCTTCATAGATATATCATACTTAAAACTATTATTCAAAACACGGGGAAGAAAAAATATAAGAAATGGTTATCTCACATGTTCAATAAGGTTAAACACAAGAGATATCAATCAATGATCATAAGATAAGAATAAGTGTATGAGTAAGTGAGTTTAATAATATAAATTCATACCCATTAATTCATAGATCGTAATCAGGAAACATGCCATAATGTTTTATCAATCAAGATACATAATACACAAGAGTGTGATATCGTCAATAATCAGTTAAGAATATTGAGAACATATCATAATCATAATACATAAGTTTTTTTAATACACATATGCATATGAAATCATTTCCTTTATCAAGGATCACTTCTAAGACTATCATAGTGGATTGGTTTCACTCTGCATTCTATCATTTCATTAGTTGAGGTTTTCTCCCAATACCATCTAATATGTAAAATTCCATTACTAAATTGTGTTCACTCCTCATTTTAGTCCTCATTATCTCATGAGAGATCCATATCCATCTAATGAATCAAAGGGATATATTATTATAGTCCCACCCTCTAAATTATAAAAATCATACATATTTGTACCATAAGATCATAATCAAATCATACCCCGTAGAAGGGATACAAGTTTCAAAAAAACATAATAATAATCATAATCCATTTAGAAGAATAACAAATATGGTGAAATTGGATTATATACTTGTTAAGTCACAAGAAAAATTAAAGTATGTTGTTCTATATAAAAATACTTTCAAAAGATCACTCGAACATTTCTAGTGGAAAATATGATTTTCGTTTGAAATCACTTATTTAGAATCTAAAATTTTCAAAAAATATTAAGGAAAGAATTTAATTTGAAAATAAAAATGTAAATTTATATAGTAATATGAAAAAATCATTCCTGATGGATAAGAAATTAGTTTATCTATTGTAAGTTAAACCAAAAAATCATTTCAAATGTTTAGGTAAAAATATAAAAGTACAATGTTTGGGAAATGATAAGATAGTTATTTTTAAACCTTGGTAAAGAAAATTAAATATAGTAAAAAAATATTACTTTAAATAATATTTTTATAATATTAAAACCATTATTGAAAAGAATATTGACATGGAAAAAAAATAATCTCAACTGAAGAGGGAAATAAAGTTAGCTTTCCTTAAAAAAATATTTCGGTATCATGAGTACTTAAAGATAGGAAAAGAAATTAAAACATTTAATATCATGAGATAAAAAATGGAGAAGAAAATACATAAAATTTTGGATATATACATCATATAATTTTATCATCTAAAAATATTAAGCATAAATAATCTGGATAAAAAATGAGATTGTAATGTAAATCCCTTATCGTTGTGGTAACTTTTGAATCATAACCCCCATGAAAGAAATAATTCAAATGAAACTTTGAATTCCATGAGAATATGAATATAAATTATACAAAATATCAATGTGGAAGTATATAAACCTTATAAATGAATATATGTGTAAAACATCAAACATATTTCAATGAATAAAAATTCAGATGAAGAACCCTAAGGGATTTACTAATTTTTGAAATAAAATTAAATAAAATATCTAAAATCATATGGTTCTATAAATCCCTTTAATTAAATCATATATTATACCAAAATAAATGATTGGTTAGTATATACACCATATAAATAAGAAATTAGTGCATAACATTAAAACATGTTACAATGAAGAGAAATTGAGACAAAACCCTTACAACTTTGGAATCTTTTAAATCTAATGAAATGTAAATAAAGAAAATAAATTGTCTATTAAAACCCAATTAATTTCATAAATGTTTCAAAATAAATCCATTATTCAATAATCACACCACATAAAAGAAATTATTGTTCACAATATTAAACATGTATCATGAATTTTGAAAATGAGATAAGGAAACCCTTATTGTATATCTGACTTGATTTGTAAGCACTCTAACCTCCTATATAATAAATTTGGATTTATTATAATTAAATAAAAAAATATATTCATGCATGTAATACTTAATATCACCCACTTATATTATTTAAACACTAATTTATCAATAATTCTCTATTAAAGATTCCATTTCGGGTGGTAATTGCTTTGTTTTTCATGTATGTTTTAGTTCGATGATTTTTTTCTTTGCACTTGGATCATGTTTCCTCTATATCCAAAATTTTAATCATGATATAAATATAATATATTTTTGTTATATACATATTTATAGCCATTCATATTAAGTGTTTATGAAAAATTTATTACAATACTTATTGAAAATGGTAATTTATACGTATATACTAGTGATGTTCCAACTTTTCAATAGATGAAATGAAATAAGGGTATATGATAATAAAAGTTTATAAAATAATTATTATATAATAAATATAATAATATTTTAATAAATTAATCTTTTTTCCATCCAAGTGTTGGTTCTAAAAAATGTATCCAATAAAGGACCAAATACTGAAGACCCCAATCTAGAAGCATAGTTTATTTCGAAGGCTTCAATTTCAATAGTCATGGAGACCAAATGAACTTACAGATCAAAATTTATGGTCATACAAATTTATAATTATGAAAATTTCCAACAAGGGTGATTATGTAATAGAGTATAGAATTTTATGAAACTGAATATTTCATCAAACACAACCTTTCGTAAAACTCAAACTTTCATGAAACTCAATAATTCATGAATAGAAGACAACACACTATAAAGGTTGATATTTTTTGAAAGATATAAACTTTAAAAAAACATATCTTCTAAAAACCTTGTTCTTATAAATAACCCCTCAAGTAATCATTTAAATGAGGACACACCATGTTGTGACATCGCACACTCAAATCTTGAAACAATAAATAGTTTTTTGAATTTGTGTAACTCATTTCCCTCATGGATAATATTTCACGAATTACCTCACAATAGACCTTCCATTTATGGGTGAGTTTTTTAGGATGTTTCTTTAAGATTCAATCCATGAATAACACTATTTTCATGGCCCCATGAAACACCTTGAGTTTAGTTATTCCTCTTGGTCTATTCATTGTGCCATGATTTGTGATAGTAATCATGGTTTTCCTAAATACCTTGATTTCAAATACCCCTAAATAAATTCCTAAAACCTCATCACCTAAATCCTTCCATATATATAACAAGAAAGGTTCTCCATAGAATAAGTCCCAAACTAGACATTTCTAAGAAGGTTTCACTTAGTGGTCATCACTACATGACATTAAACTATAGTACACCCTCTATGATGATCATAGGATGCCTCATATTAGAAAAATGAGATTCCTTGTTTGAAAAGGATAATTTTCCTCTTATAATATCATGAGACAACCACCAATTTTTCAACATGGTCCTCCTCATCAAGTGTAAGCCCCAATTGTACTCATTATCCTATTAGCGGGCTAAGATGCCCTCTTGAATCAACATGAGAAAGAGGAAGGGGAATTCATAGTATGTAAGACATTGATATATATCTTCTACACCCAATTATTCCCATGGGCCTCCTCCTCGTATGTAAGTCCCCAAATCATATTCCTTGACCCATCCATTGGTTTAGATTCCCTCATGACCTAACATGTGGAAGCAATAATGGGAAGATCAATGTGTAAGCCCCATATACAATTTCCTTTCATGTGATGTTAAAATGTAGCCTTACCCTTTGTAAAGAACATGGTATTACCTTTTTAATAATCATATTATACCTCATGTAAAAAGAATGATATGCCTCATGCGATAAGTGTGTGACAATATGACAACATATTTTCCTTAGAAACACCCACGCTACTTCCATCTGTAAGACCTAGTCATATCATCTTAACTCTTTAGTGATATATGGGCAGTACATATGATTAAGTCCCATTATTACTATCACTACACCAATAATCACCAAGGAATCCTAGTTTCACAAGACCCACTTATACCAAATATCCTATTCATATGAAATTAAAATGCATAAAAATTTCCTCTGCACATGATGTTAGACTACAACCATGTCCTATGTGATGAACATGGGATTCCCCATGTAGGACTGTCACTCCTTCTGTGACTCTAGTGTTCTTACCACAAGACATTAAACTGCATAGAATTTTCATGTCACATGAACTTAAACTATGTCATCAAAATAAATGGGTTTTTATCCCTATCACCTAATGAGGTATGTATGACACCTCACTAAGGTAAAATCATGATATACCAACCTAATTGAGATACCTACTTTAGATTCAATCCTGATCCCCCAATATCACCATTAAATCTATATGCCTTCCCCTAGAAGGTGAAAAGCCAAAAGTTTGATCATCTTCCCCCATGAGAACACACTTAACCTCTCCAACCCCAAAGTGTGATCATCCCCCCTGGGAACACACTTAAACTCTCCAACCAATAAGTGTGTTCATATTCCCCCTGGTAAAAAACTCAATCTTACCAACCCTAAAGTGTGATCATCTTCCCTAGGGACACATTCAACCTCATAAACTATCCACACAATACATGAAACCTATGACCTACCTATCCCAAAAATACTTTAAACCTATGACCAACATATCCTCATAATACATTAAACCTATGACCTACCTATCTTCATAATATGTTAAACCTATGACCTAATTGTCTCTACAAGATGTTAAACATGTGTCCTACATATCCCCACAATACGTTAAACCATTAAACTACCTATCCCACAAGATTCTAAACATATGAACTACCTGTACTCACAGGATGTTGAACCTATAACCAACCTATCCCTAAAATAAATTAAACATGTCACTTACCTGTACCCACAAGACATTAAAATTTTAACCTACTTATCTCCACAAGAGATTAAACCTATGACCTGATCCAAAATCTCTACCCTATATAATGAACATAGGATGCCCCCGGTAAAAAACCCTGGATGTATTAACCCCTGGCATAAAATAACCTATGGTTAACATGGGATTCCTTGATTTTTATGCCTAATATTACTCATATGATATATTCCTTTGAATTCATAATGGGATGACATTATGGGTTCATAGTATTTCCAATATCCTAATATTCTCTAACATACACAACATTACCATCTACCCTGACCATGGGTTTCTACCCTATCAAGAAATAATCAATGTAATTAACCAGTGTCCACCTTGAGATGGAACCGGGAATTATTTTCATGAACATGGCTCAAATATATAAGGGAGACTCAAACTATACACTAATCGTTGAAAAGGAATCCATGGAAGAAGGAACTAACACACTATCATCATGTTTTGATCAAGGATCCAACATCTCCAACCTTGGTAGTGGAAGTTTTATTCCTTTTAAAAGAGGGAATATAGGCCCTTAAAAAAGTGTGTTTTTGAACCAATGAACTCCCTCATATAAATAATCTAAATTAAACAAGTAATTTTTAAATGATAAACAAATCGCATCATTTTATAGAGGTGGTAGTCCACACGTATGCATGTACATCATTACCGTTTAACAATGAATCAAAAGGTAAGAAGGTAGGTATGAAATTGTAATTAAATAAGAGCAATCGTGTCCATATAAACATTAAATCCATAAAAATTACCATTCATGAAATATGGTGATGGAAAATTAATTGTATCGCTACGTGGAGGTGATAATCCACATATATGCATGAGCGATACTTTAATCTCACTTTTGATTGAATAATGGTAGTAAATGGATATGAAATTATTATAATAACATATAAATATATTTATGATAATATTTTAATCAATTTTTATGGATATAAAATATTTTTATATGTTTTATGAAGAAATAAAACTGAAATATCTTGGTCAAGATTTATACCTCTTCTTTGAGAGACCCCTTTTGGCTTACACCTTAGGCCTTGAAGTATTGATCTTTGGAGAAGACCAGAAGCTATAGAATGAAGGAAAGGATTCCATGACTGATTTTTAATATTTATTGGATGAGATATAAGATACAAATTATGTGAATGAGAGATGTGGATAGGTTCCATTTTATAAGTGAGGGCTAGGATACACATGGAATTTCTTAAAATATTTATATTGCATGTGGTCACTTTCATGGGAAAGTGGATCCAAGTGGTCAAGGAATAAAATTTATAATGATATAAGGTTTAAATACCTTAAAAAAATAAATAATATAAAAGTTTGGGTGTAAATAATACCCTTATCACTTCGTCCCCCCCACTCCAAGGTAAACCTATTTTAACATCAACTTTGGTAACAAAATTTTATAGTTTTTTCTATTCACTATGAAAAAAATTATGTTGAACCTATTAGATTATATTAAAAATTATGATTCCCAATATTTATTTAATTTTAATATATTCAGTTTCTATAATTGGTGTAATTTAATTTTAAATAACCATGCAACCTACAATGAAAACTCGTTTTAGAAAAATTAATCTTTTAGCATAAAACATAATTTACTTAAATTAATTTCCTTGTAAATAGTATAAAATAAATGTTTAAAATATATTATTTAACTTATAATATATTAATTTCATTAAAACCATTATTAAATATTTATTTATTTAATTAATTATGATAAAAAACACATTACACAAAAAAATAGTGTTTAGAAAAATGTGTTTTAAGCCCAAAAATAAACTTATACCAAAATCAAGTATAATGATGATTATTATGTAATTAATTATTTTATTTATAATTAATTAATAATTATATTACTTTAATATCAAATTAAAATCATACTGGTACATTTACCAGAGTAGAAATGATAATTTTTAAAAATTCATTATTTTTCACAATTTACTGAAAAATAAATCTTTTTAGAAAAAACCTAAAAATTATCTACAAGATAATTTTGAAATGATGATTTAAAAAATTATATTAATTTTAAAAAATAAAATATATAAAATTTTTATAAATTAATTATAATTTTCAAGCATGTAAAATGCAATAAAAATCATTTTTGAAACAAACACATTTTTGAAGCAAAAAATGATTTTTACTGAAAATTGAGTACGTATTTATTATGAAATAATCAATAAAATTTGAATTATTAAAAAATTTATCAATATTTATTCATAATGTGTTTACTATTATTCATACCTACCAATTTTATATCTATATTATAATGGTTTACTATATTGTGGCTCATATAGACTCGAGGTTGTGTGTAAAGCAAGCTACCAAACACTTACATTTAATTTAATGAAAAATATATTCTAAAATATCAGGGTGTTTTATTGACATAGATATGAAATTAATTTTATTTTTTGGGGACTTTATGGGTTTCTAGACTCCACTCTTGGTATGTGATTTACAATCAATACTATCGAGATAAGGACCTAGAGGGTAACACACTAAATTTACCCAGAAGTTCCACATATTTAGATGAATATAAGGTTAGGATAAAGTGAGACCCATATGCAGGGGATGGAAAATTATTATGTGTGATTGATAATAATAAAAAACTATTAGATTATATTATTAAATTTTATAATAATAATTATTTAATTTATTTCTCAAGTCGCACACAAGTTATTTAGTTTAAAAGTTAATATGAGAAAATACAAATTTTCGAATGAATATAACATTTTCAATGTAAGTTAAATTATTTGGGATTGTAAAATCTAAGGAAATAGTTTTAATTTAATCACATTATATGTTGATAATGTCACAAGACAGTGAAAAAATATTTATAATGCTTACAACCAGTTAACTAAGTCATAAGTGTGTGTTTTGGGTGTTTTTGAAGGTTCAGTTTCCATAGCGAGTAAAATAAAATTTATGGAGACTTAAACCCAAATATGAATATTTATTTCAAACCTAAAATATTGTGATCATAAACTTTCATTAAGTTTAGCGTACATATGTCCACTCTCTCAAATTTTATAGAGATAAACTGAAGTAGGAATTGGCATTTTTTATAACGCTCTGACCCCAAAATCCTGAATCCGTTGCATTATTTTAATACATTGGCATAATTACAAGGAATCAAGTCTCTAAGGACCGACCAATTTAGCAGTCTTGGAAAATAGATTACATACATGAACTTTACATTACAATTTGTAATATAAAACACATCATAAATAATCCTTTGAGAACTCCATTATTCCCTTAGTTTAAACCTACATATAATTCATAATATACTTCTTAGAATCCTCAGAAAATAAAACATAAGAAAGGGGTGATCTTAGATGCTCAGTAAGGCTAAATAATTCAACAAAATCTATAAGCTTTTAAGGACAGATATATAATAAAAAAACAGCCTTTTAAATATAAAACATGAACATAAAATTCTAGAAATAAGTCAAACATTACCATATAAACACGCACATGGATATGATACTAGTCAAATAATCACATGTAATAACTAATTTCATAATGAGGGAATGTATAATGCCGGACATAACTACTATGTCAAGGCCTTGTGACAAGACTATTCACAAATATTATGTCAAGACCTTGTGCCAAGACACTAGTTTGTGTCATGAGACCTACCGATGTATAGAGGGGCTATAGAGGGCCCCACCCATCACTTACTAAGTCTAATGCATTACTCATATGAAAAGGGTGAAACATAACATAAACATTCGTATTGAAAATAGAATATGAAATGTCGATAATTTAACCACAAACCATGACTACTATAAAAATATCACATCCATAGTAAAACATATCATAAATCATTCAATACAATATAGAAGATTATATTATAATAAATCAACCTCAATCAAGAATAATATCCAGTAAAGGATGTTGACATAGTTGAAAATGATCAGTAAAACTCTTTAAGAGAAATATCCCTTTTTTTGTGAAATCATTTAAAATTTGAACATTTATAAAGGAAGACATTTAAAAGATATTTTTGAATCAAAGTTTCCCATACCACTTTGAAACTTTTTAAAGGAATTAACATTTTAAAACAATCATGTCCATATAAATAAATCCTTAAAATCATTTGGAAAACATGGACATTAATTAAATAGATTTTGAATAATAAATCAATAAAGCATTTAAAATGATGATCTTGATAAAGATTCATTTCCACAAAAAACATAAAATATCACTTTTGAAAACATTTTTATGAAACATGGACATGGATGATAAATATGTCCTAGTAAATACCTACACATAAACAATCTCGGATAATAATGATATTGAGGAATTAACCCTTACCTTGTACTTTACCTTAGTCGAGGGTACATTTAACCTCCTATATAATGACCATATTATGTTATTAAATTATACGAAAACTATATTAATATTTATAATATCATATATGATTCATTTATTACTTTATACTACCCATTTAATAATAACCTCAATGTTAAAGTAACATTTCAGGTAATAATCGCTTTCTTTATCGTACGTGTTTTAACTTGTTATTCTTGATCGTATCACTTAGATCATGATTTACATACTTCCAGAAAGTAAAACATGATTCATATATAATATATATTCATAATATAAATATGTATAATAGATAGATATATTAAACTGAATCATCGTTCATGGAGACGATAGTCTGTACGTATGCATGAACGTTGTTTCCATTTTCTTATCGTATAGTATTGAAGTAAGTAAAATATATATATTTTTCTAAATAAATATATATTATTATAGTAGAAATATTATTTCATATATCTCATAGGTAATAAATATATATATTTTTATAAAAATTATTTAAGAGTGATCGTTGATGATGAATCTCATCGCGTCATGGAGACGGTAAGCCATACGTATGCACGAGCGACGATATCATTATATTGATGGTGAAATGCTGTTTAATTGGATGGTATATTACATATAAAAAATCATTACCATTTTATATTCATTATTTACATTAATTATACTCATTATTATATCCATACAAATAATGTAGTGTTGAATAACAAACTACACCACAATGTGGAGACGGTAAGCCGTACGTACACACGTATGATGACTTTTTCATTAATAGGATGGATAGAATAATGAATATGGTTGTACCATATTTATAATAATATAATAGTACATAGAAGGTACTGGATTTATTATTTTGGTATGGTAACAACAAAGAAATAGGAAGTATAAGAAGAAAAAAACTTTGAAAGAGGTGATAAAATAGTTACCTCTTCTTCAGGTGTTTCCTTTAGATTTGAACAAAATAGATCCTTACGTTGGCTTTCTGATCAAATTAAGGCCTCTAGGTTGAATTTAGGGTAGTTGGGAGGATATTTGATCAGGGTTTGGCCGAGCCAAAATGCTTTAGAGGTGTTAATTTAAGATAAGGGGAGTTTCCATTTTATAAGAGAGTTGAGGGGAAATTTAGAAAAAGTTTGAAATATTAATTTATTATAAAATCATTTTCGGTTTATAATAGATCAAAATAGATTTATTTCAATTATAAGGTGGGTATGGGTCTAAATACTCTCAACCAATTGGTTTTAGATAAGTTTAGGTCACTATATTAACCATATCTTTTAAATTTAACCCTTAGTTAAAAAGTTTAACTTTTACCATGTCATCTTGTATTATTATAATACATGGTTAATAAAATTACTATAAAATGCCAAGAGAACCTCAAGTAGTTAATTAATGTCATATATATAATTATATAAGTCTTTTTTCTGAAACATAGATTTTTATAACTATTATATAATTTAATAAAATAGTATTTGTTTTAAAAACCCATTTATGTCAATTTTGACACTATTTTGTATTTGTTTTTGTGAAAGTCATAACAATATTATTACTTAGAAAATAATTCACTGAATCAACCCTAACATGTCAAATTAACATATAAAATTCGTGTAATTCATCAAAAGTCTCAATTTACATTTATTTTAATATTTATAACATCAATTATTTTATCATTTCATTAATAAGGTAATTACTGCATCATCATTATGTCATAAATAAATTTAATTATTTAATGTCTAAAAATTATAAATAAAATACCATGATGTAGGAAATCTTTTTATATTTATAATAAATATTTATAGTTGAATTTATCTTATGTATAACCTAATATTAAATATAGTTTAGTTTATTAAAATTAAAATTTAACACTTTTAACTCTTTTTTAAATGTTGGGGCCGAAGCCTCATTTTATTATTAAAGAAAATACCTCTTTTTTTGATTGGTTAAAGGAAGAACCATTACATATCCTGAATTCACAAGGCCAAGTGGCCTAAACACTAGGCTTGAAAGCCCATTTTTTAGCATAAAGGACCCTTTAGTGAATAGTACTACTATAGTACCCGGGCTGCTACAGTACCTGCTACAATACCACCACCGTTACGGTCCTGCTATAGTACCTCCACCACTACAGTGTCACCACTGCTATAGTTCTACCACTTCTACAGTACTGCTACAGTGCCCTGTAACAATCTGCTATAGTACCCCCCCAGAAATTTGTCCCCACCCTGCTACAGTACCCCCTGGAAATATAATAAATATCCTAATATAAACCAAGTGGATAAAAAGGGATCATATTTTTGTCCTAAGGTTGATTTGGGTTGAAATAAACTTATCCAATATAATTAGGACATGTTTTATGGTGATTATAATATCATTTTTACCTTTAATTACCCTATTTACTTTTAATCGTGGTAAATAAAATTCAAAAGTTACTATTCAAAAAAACTTATTTTCATCTTATTGAACCAAATTTTACTTAATTATATCAACTATGTCTCTCTTATTTTTTAAATTCAATTCATAGGAGCAGTAAAATTATGTTTTATGCAAATTTGCAAATGTGCCTAGAAGGTGGGTAAAAGACGTTAAAAATGTTCAATAAAATTTTATATGTCTAATATTATTATAAAATGACTCCAATGAATTAAATTGGACTAATATATGTATTATTTATCTATTTTTACTTTAATACAAAATTTTAATTAAAATAATTATTTAAATGAAAAATTCGGTTTTTATCTACAACACAATGTTTTTCACTATTCATTAAAAATTGAATGTTTTCAGAAAAATACCAAAAATTAACCCAAATATAATTTTGATATTACAAATTAAAAAATGATGTCAATTTTACCAAATTAAAAAAAAATACCATTTTCATTAATTAATTTAAAATTAATTTCCATTGTCAAAATCAGAAAGTTTGTTTTTAAGAAGTAAAAACTATCAAAAGATTGACATGTGCTTATGTAAAATCTAAATGTGAAATTACATCCAATGAACTAAATTATATTAAATGATAAAATTATAACCTAATTATACTTTGAAACCACTCAAATTTATAATTTAATATTATAAATTATTTTAATTAAAAAGTTGTTTTTAATTAAAATTTAGTATTTTTCACTATTTATCAAAATATGAAAGTTATCAGAAAAGTACAATTTTTTTTATCCAAACTAAATTTTTATGTCCCAATTATAAAGAAAAATTTAATTTCATTAAATTAAATATATAAAAGTGTCAAATTTTGGATTTAAAAAGGGGTTTCCATTAAAAGGCGAAAAAACTACATTTTTTGAAAAATAATTCTTTTATCTGAAAAATTGAATTTTTCCTTATATTATGTCTAAGAAACAAAAAATATGAATTTTAAAATTATATAGGATATATATAAAATTCATAATGTGGTTAATAATATTCATAACCTCTTTTTAAACGGCTATTTTGATAGGTCGTGATGCATTTGAACTCGATGTTGCATGTAATGCAAGCTATTGAATTAATTTAAAGAGATAACGTACTATGAAATATTGTGGTGTTACATTTGTTGATTCCCTCTCTCAAATCAATTAATTCTTATTCATGGGATCAAATGGACATCATAAAGGACTTTCATTTCTAGGATAGAACTTTTGAATCAAAGAACGATGATCCAAGAGTTTTGATGCATAGGAGTAAGATCTAGAGGGTGTCTCGTTTGGTGGATTCAAGCTATGACACACTGACAGTGAGAAAATAATATTGGAATTTTTAAACAAAAAGGTATCCTTTACAATTTCATTTTATTTTTATCTTAATACCTGAATTTTATTGCATGTGATACATGAAAAATAAGGGAAATTAGTATTGTAGATTCTATGATTTTAACATGAATCGAAACTAAAAAATTTTAAATACATATTTTTCATGCTTCTGAAACCCTCATACCCCTTATTTTGGTATCAGAGTGAATGTGTAATTATTAAATTCTAAAACATCAAAAATTAACTTTAATTTTATAAGATTCAGAAATAGAATTTTGATATATCCCCAATATAGTTGGTGATTCTCCAATCCAATTTTGTATATCCAAGATACGGTTGATCAAAGATCGATGTTTTTTTAGGATAAATTATGATAGAAACCTAATGCATATTTATATGTATTATATTTATATATGGAAGCCTTAGGTTGACTATTATATAATACTCAGATAAGGTTTGATATTAATGTGTGTGAACATAAATTAAAAAATAAAAAATAAAAAATGGAATGTTTCCCACTTCCCTTAAATAGGGCATGGATAGCCCCCCATGTAATTATAGGGGTGACTTTTGTGTACCACCCACTAGGGTGGGACCATGATGAAACAAGTGTGTGTGTGTGTGTGTCTGGTGCGCCTTTGGGTTCCCTATTTATTCCATCTACACTAGACCCAACTATCAGCTGGGTTTCCCCATTTTTGATCAGAACATTTTAGTATAGATACAACCTTCTTGACCCATTATCCCCTCCACAATCCCTAAATAAATTTTCTAGGACCTACTTTTGGTCTAAATGGACTTGGGAAAATATTTAAAAATGTATGAAATTAAATTTAAATATATGGAATTTAATAAAACTATTTCATATTCTGTGAGACATATTAATTATTAATTAAAAATTATTTTAATGAAAGTTAAAGCATTAAATATATCCTCAATTTTAATTTTATAATTTTTAATTTTATTTATTCATTTTTTCTCATATTAACTGAACATGAGTTTAGACCAACCCATGCATGTTTGGTTTATTATTTATTTAATCTAATAATTTCATTTAAGATTAAAAATATAAAAATAATTTATGTTTTGATGATCTTTATATGATCTCTCCCTCTTTAAATGTATAAGGGAATGTGTTTGAACATTTGAGTGATAAATTTTATTTTTTCCACCCCTAGTTTCACCCACCTACATGTGATTATACATTGTAATAATGTTCGATAGAGTTTATAGTGATGTGGTTCAAGTTGAGTGTCAGTGTGAACCAAATAGACGATGTTTATGGGAATTGTGTGATATACAATTCAAGTAAGGTATTGAATTAAGGTATTCCCCAAGGGTCTCCATTAAACTACCTGGGTGTTCTACTTTTTGGGAAAAATAAAAGTTCCAAATTCTCAGACGGATTAAAACTGACATCATTATATAAGTTTAAAAATGGAATGTAAAGTGAATATCCCAGGTAGGAAGAGTTTTTCTTGTGAACTCAATTATCAAATCAAATTTTATGTATTATTTATCCCTTTATAGGTGTCATAGAGGACTTTGAATGGAGTTACAAGGCATGATCAAGAATTTTATATGGATCAGATCTGTGCATTATAAGACACTAATCTCTTTTTCCTGGAAGGATTGCATCAAGCCTGTTGAGATGGGGGGGATTTGAATCAAGTACTTAAAAATATTAAATGATGGATTAATTGATAATTTCAAATGTAATTTTACTAACACCAATGATCCTTCTTGTGATTTTTTAGTTAGAATTATTAACATAAAATTGATGGATGGTTATCCATACTATCTCGAATCTTTAGTCTGACCCCAAATTAAATTATCCTTCAAGGATATTATGCAGAATACCAAATATATTGTGAGTAGGAAATCTGAACTAAAATGTTAGAATACATGTTGTCTTGATCAAATCCTCATTAAGAGGCTGATTTTCCCCCTAACCTCATGTAGTTGACCATTTCTGATTTCACCACACATTATAGTATACTTGAGTTTTTTTTCTTTGCAAGTTGTACTAAAGGTCCAAAGCACTACCTTTATAGACGTTGACACCCTAGTGTGGACACCTTGTGATGATGTTCAATTCACTCCCAAGGAGTACTACAAGATAAATATTAGGAGATCCAACATAATTCCAACATGTCTTTCTCAATTTAAAGTCTATTTTATACATCCATCAAGATTTATTATCATATATAAGTTATGAAAAAACAATCAACCCACCTATGATCAGATGAGGAGAGCTGGGAAATGAATTTCCTCATCATTACCTCTTTTTCTTTGAGATGGCGAGGATACCCAACACATATTCCTTGAATGCAAGTTTTCAAGTTCTTTGTGGAAACATGCATGGAATATCTTTGGACTCAATATCCATGAAGGGAGATCCTTGGAGACGCTGTTGGAATTCATATGTAGTGCTAGGCCGAGAAAATAGGTTTATCATCTGTCATTGGAGGCTAAAGCATATATTCTTCCTTCCATATGGAAGTCCCTAAATGTGAGGTTATTAGATGATCATGATCCCTCCACTCACACTGTAATTATGATGATGTGATGGGATTTTCATGCTGCTGTAAAAATCTAGATGGGAGTAATGAACAATGACATGGATGATCTGAATATTCTAAGGATTTTGGGAGTTTTAGGTAATCCAAAACAACTCTTGTTATGAAATCTATGAGATGGATACCCCCATTGGATTGTGGATCAAATCTAATGTCAATGGTGCGGCCTCAGGCATAGTAGGTCCATCGGGCTATGGAGGTATTTTTCGAACACAGCATGTATTTGTTAAAAGGGTTTTTCACCACTATATTAGGATAGGGAATTCATATGAAGTTGAGTTGTGGGAAATGATGTATTCCATTAAATATGTTTTCCATCATAAGTGAAATTCCCTATGGATTGAATCAATCTCTAAAATTATTATCTTAGATTTGAAGTTTAGAATGAGAAGTGTCCCATGGAAGATCCTACCCCAGTGGATTGACTATACGAATCTGGCCACTCGTTTTAAACTGCTTGTCTCATATGTGTATAGAGAATCCAACAAGGTGTAAGATGATTTTTTAAAGAGGGTGGTCCTTGATGCAAGCACAATGTGGGTGTTCAGAGAACCTCATTATTGTACCACCTTAGAGAATGATGAAATGTGTTGGGTGGTCCACTCTTGGGTGTGCAAAACCCTATGTACTACCTAATATTATGTTATTGTGCTTTTGTTTTCTCTAGTAAATCTTTCTAGGACAGAGATCGCTCGGATCATGGACTTTCCAAGGTATATAATATTATATACATACAAAACATTGAGAAACCAACAAAAATTTATTTCATTAATGAAAACCATTTAATTATTCAAAAATTAAACTAATTAAAATTCCAAATATTATGAGGGGGCACAAAATATAAAAATTGAAAAACTATAACGGTAAAATATAGATCGCCCCAATCTTCTAGAATCATCTATCTCGTAAAAAATACTATAGAAATGAAAAAAATATTAGTAAACCAATATAGATTTTAGAAAATTTAAATATATAACATTGAGATAAATTTAGTTGAATAATGAATTATGTAATTAAAAAGTATTTATAGGTGGTAATGAGACTGCTGGAATAGTAATCTGATCATTAGAATAGTAACCCGACCATTAGGAATAGTAAAATGATCCATGAGAATAGTAATTTTTATTCAAAATAATAAAATTTAATATAAATAATATTTATAATTAATTTATTTAAGTAAATATAAATATTATAATTCCATAAAATAAATATCATGATTAAAAACTCAAAGAAACTACAAGCACATTTTTAATAAACTGTATTTTAAAGTATTTCATAAAAATAATAATTTTTATATTAAATATTAAAATAACCTAGGTTATGAAAAAAAAATTATAAACATTGTTTTTAAACAATAACGTAAAATTTTTCCAAGGGTGATTTTTTGGGTAATTTTTTGAAATACTTCAGTTTTCTTGTGAATAGTGAAAATAAATTTTTTCTGTAACCTATGTATCTTGAATTACATCATTGATGATTTAATAATGACCTAATAATTTATATTACATTATTATGGAACAAAACAATTATTTTGATAAATGATTCATTAAAATACAATAATCATGATTTCGAAACCTAAAAATTAACTTCTAATTTCTAAAGTCAAAAGTATTCCTTTAAATAACAATTTTCTCATTTTTCCACTTCCATTTTTAATAAACTATTTAATTCGATTTATAAAGGGATTTAAAGTCATAAAAACGTTATTATTTATTTATTTTTGATTCATTTTATAAAAAATATCCCTATTATAAGGCTTACCCTAGTATTTTATTCAATATTTTAATTCAAAAATATCCCTCTCCTCAAGTATAAATGACCCTTATCCCTCCCCTTGGAAAACCACTCCAACCTACCTTACCAAATACCAATCTCTAACAAAATTCTCCATATTAATACCTTAATAACATTAGGAACCTTATACAGTAAAACAACTCCATTCATCAAGGGATTTAGGTGTCATACAAGAGAATCAACACCGAGAAAAGAGTAGGTTTTTTCCAACTATTCTCTCGTTTGCTCCACTCTTCTATTTTTTCCCAATTGAGTTTAAAAAAGAATTATAAGACTAATTATTTAGTTTTTTAACATTATATTAATGATTTTAACCTACTATAAAATTTTATTTTTGAATTATTTACATTTTATACATCTCTTTTTCCTCCTTTAGAAAATGTTCCCGATAACGGTCAGTTAACCATCCATGAGGACATTTCCACCTTCTTTAATTTCACCACCCTTAAGGATGGTTATAATAAATTATTTATAATGTATAAATTTATAAATATATGTAATTTATTCTTCTATAATTAATTATAATAAATAATAAATGGCCTTGAAAAAAAATATGAAATTGAAGAAAGACTAGGTTTTTAGGAAAACATGATATCAAAATGTTTTCAATTTAATCAAGGGAATTAATAAATATAATATAATGATTTTAATTTATAAATAGTGACATAAATCTAAGTAATTCACTTCTTGTTTAATATTTTTATAAACTTAAATTTATTATCTAGGAGATGGAAAATCGATGAAATAAAGTGGGATTTAAGGTAAGGGGATTCTTAAACCCAAAATATTTCTTTGGGGTTGTCACCTATTTCACATTGATTTTGGATGTTCCTATAATACCTAAAAGATTTATTTTTCATATTATTTATATTTTATTTAGTAAATATACATGTTTCTACCATTACAAAAAAATTTCTAAGGCATTTACAATGTTTTTTCAAAAAGACTTCAATTTACAAACAATATATTGAACCATATTGAGTTATTTATAATTTAAAAGAAGAAAATGATATTTTATTACAAAGTATGATCTCAATTATTCATTTTGGAATCCTAAAGTTCATTTAATGAAGTATTGTATGTGAAATATTTTAATAAAATCATTCCTTTCCATGGAGTATTTTATGACTATAATTTTTATACTTCTAAGTGGAATGCATAATTATGTGCATTATATGATGTGACTAGTGGTCCAGGAATTATATATAACTTAAATTAATTGGGTAATGTGATATAATTCATGATATTATATTTTTTATGAATGAAAAGGATTATATATTTTTTATAATTATGATTTTATTATTTATGCATATATATTATGCATGGATATGATGCTAGATTTGTTCAAAAAATGTGTGATATTTGACCACTATGACATAATGTTTCATTTTTATGAATATTATACATTCCATGAGTTTTTAAAATGTTTCCCTCATTATGTTACTAATCATATTATTCTTGTGACATGATGATGTTGACTATTCTCACCCTCACATTATTGATTCACATCCCTTATTCCTCCCCTTATAGGGATTTTATCCTACCCCTTTCTTTGATGTATATCCTCATGTTACTATATGTAATAAGAATATAATGAGATATTTAAAAGTTTAAATAATAATAATTTAAATAATTCTTATGTTTCATTATGTACAATTGATGTATGAGCCTAATTTTCCAAAGACACTAAACCATTGCATCCTTGATTGTACCACTGTTATGTTGTTTATCTAAAAAATGTTTTAACAGTCATGTAAGAAAAAGTAGGGTCACTATAGTTGGTATCATAGAACTGTTTAGTTAATTTGGGAGTTAGTATTAGAAAATGTTATTGAAAACCATAACTAGAAGTTTAAGTATAAGTAAACATTCTAGAGGAACTATTTTAGAAAAAGGATAAACATAGGGATCCCATAAGATATGATTTTAGAGTTAATTTTATCATAAAAATAAATTATTTATTTATGATTTTTTGACTTAATACTTGTTCAAACATTTTCTATTTTATAAAATGGTTGGAACCATGAGAAACCAAGTTAACAAACTATGTGAGAGATAATACAATTATTTTCCAAACAACATTCCCAATTCTATAGAAGATAGAGTCCAAAACATTATGGAGATTCTTACCTAGCTATCTCAGGCTATGAACAATAACCTAAACCAAATTGATTTTTTTCCTTCACCTAAGAAGGATAAACTATCTATATAGTCTTTTATGTAGAAATGACTTTCGATGTTTAGTGGATCTTCCATTCCACTTTTTGTAAAATAGTGGGTTAACAAAATAGAGAAGATATTTTATATACCCCAATATTATAATAAGTATATACTGTCTGTGGATATTTATTGATTAGATGGATAGTTTCATCAATGGTGGGTGTTAATAAAGAATACAAATCTGAAGGATAAAATGAAATAAATAGAATGGGAAGGCTTTAAGAAGTTATTACTCAACAAGTATTTCCCTATAACTATTTAAACAATTATAGAGAGAGAATTATTAGAGTTGAAGAAAAATGAGGGTGAATATGTCATGGCTTATGAAGAAAAAATCACAAGGATTTCAAGATATGCATTGAGATTTTTTATCAAAAAATGATAGAAAAATATATAGATTATTTAATAGTTTAAAACCACATCACTGAAAGGCTCTAGAAATCCAAGACTTTGGAAGTTATAAAGAGGTAGTTTTATATGATCTCAAAGTAGAGATTGAGCTTGGTGAATGATCCCATGGCTATGAAGATAAGAAGAAAAGAATGGAGTTTCAAGCTGGTGGTTAATAAAAAATGAGAAAAGAGGATCCAAACAACCACATATCAAAAATGTGGGATGAAGCATCATGGTAATTACTTCAAAGGGATAGGGAAATGATTCAAGTGTGGGAGAGAAATCCACCAAGATCATGAATGTTGAAGAGTTATAAAGAAGCTGGCCAACATGATAGAGTAAAGGAAGGCAACTTATAATGTACCACCCATGGTTCAATGTTTAACAATATAGATAAAGGTAATTATAAAACATAGAGCACTAAACCATGGGTCCTTAAGGGTAATTAGAATTATAAACCACCAATTCAAAAAGATCAAGTGAAATCTTATTCCATTGCTACTGTTTAAATGGATCATGAAAATGAAGTTGTACAACTTACACTTCCTATTACATTAAGAATGGAAAAAGTTATATTTGATTTAGTTTATAAATATTCCTTTATATTCTGTAAGATTTCAATAACTGTTTAATTGAATCCCTTATACCTTTAAGTATAGATATCTATAAAAAAACCTAGTGGTGTGATCATTTCAACCCAAGTGTTGGAATCTTCTCCTATTAGAGTATATGGGAAGATTATTCTAGTGAATCTCATAATACGTCCCTTATGGGAATTTTAAACTCTACTAGGAATCAATTTAATCTTTTTACATATATCAAAAATTAACTATTGGAAAAAAAATCACTTTTTATATTATGAACCATCCAATGCTCATGTAAAAATACAAGGAAGATCATGAATCTCATTTAGAGAATACTTTGATAATGTGGGTGATGATAACCTGTGATGAATCAGACCTATCTTAAATGGTTGAGTCAAAATAAAGAATAAATCTTGAGGAGATTACCATTATTAGGGAATAAAATTATGTATTTCTTGAAGACTTTCCAAGAATCCCCCCATACTGTGAGGTAGAGTTCTCAATAGAGCTTATTCCTAGAGCCGTTCCAATTTCCAACCGCCCCAATAGAATTTCTCCAATAAAACTATAGAAGCTAAATAAGTTGATATAAGAGAATTTGGATAAGGTTTTCATATGACCAAGTGCATCACCTTAGGGTTCACCACTTCCCTTTGTCATGAAAAATTACGGATCAATGCGAATATGTATCGATTATTTGGAGCTCAACAAGATCACCATAAAAAAAAGTATCTCATTCCAAGGATTGATGAATTGTTCATTACTTATAAAATATGGATATTTTTTATGGATATCATCAACTAAAGGTGAATAAATAATATATTAAAAATACATATTTTTGTACAAGGTATGGACACTATGAGTTCAAAGTGATGCCCTCTAGAATTACTAATGTCTCTACAATCTTTATGGATTTGATGAGTATAGTCTTTAGAGACTACCTAAACCAATTTATTGTAGTCTTTATCAATGATATTATCGTTTACTCTAAGTTCAAGGATTACCAAGAATATAATCTAAGGATAGTTCTTATGACATTAAGAAACGAGAAAATGTATGCTAAGTTTAGAAAGTGTGACTTTTGGATGTAAAAAGTCACATTATTATGGCATGTGATCACATGTTAGGGAATTTATATAGACCCTTCAAAGAAAAATTCAATTGAAGAATGGCCCAGACCCTCAAGTATAATGGAAATACATAATTTTCATGGATTAGATGGGTATTACCAATGTTTTATGACAAATTTCTCATGATTTTATATCCCACTAAGTTGACATGGAATGTGGTAAAGTATGTATGGATAAAAGATGTGAGGAAATATTAAAGGATCTAAAAAAGAGTCTATTCACTGTGCTTGTACACACACTACCATCAAGTGGAGAATGTTTTCTAATATATAGTGATCCTTTAAATAAAGTATTGGGTTTTATACTCATGTGTAATGAAAAATTGATAGCCTATGACTCATGAAAAATTAAGATCCATGAGCATAACTATCTGATGTGTGATCTAGAGTTATCAGTTGTGATATTCACCTTTAATATTTTGTGTCACTGCCTATATGGATATAATTGTGACATATATACTAATTACAAGAGTCTAAATAACATATTCACATAGAAGGATCCTAACATGAATCAGTGAAGATGGCTAGTGTTGATCAATGACTATGATTTCTCTATTCACTACCATCGAGGAAAGGGAAAAAAAGGTAAATGACTCTATTATAAGAAAAGGACTTGGTAATTTATTTATATTTTTAATTTAAAAAGACACTACCTTCATGGATATGAAAATAATATATCAAGAAATCATAATTGTAAGGAAACCAAACTAACTTTCCCAAATGATTGTGTAACCATTAATCTATGAGAAGATCAAGGAGGCACAAAGGGATGATCTGGAGCTTCAAAAAAGGGTAAAATCTATAAAGTAATGTAATATTGATGAATTACATATCAAATTTGATGGTGTGATTTAGTTTGGAACTTATATTTTTATGCCTTCATGACATGAGACAAATAAGGATCTATTGGATAATGCACATAGCTCATCTTTCACTATCTATACTGAATGTTCCAAGATGTATTGTGATCTTCAAGACCACTTCTCGTAGGACAACATGATTAATAAATTTCTGAGTATATCTCATGGTGATTGGTATGTTAACAAGTTAATGTAGAGTGAAATGAGTATAAGGTGGTGATATAACCATTTTTATATACATGTGGAAATCAGAGAAAATCAACATGGACTTTTTCACTAGTCTCCTGAAGACATCCAAAGTAAGCAATTCAAAGTGGGTTGTGGTGGATCAAATTACCAAGACTTCACACTTCATCACTATTCAAGAATATTTCTTACTGAAACAAATTTACAAGATATAAATAATGGAATCATTTAGGAAACATAGGGAACTAATTTCCTTCTTCTCTGATCATGATCATAGATTCACATAAAAATTCTTTATAAGTCTTCAACATTCTTTGAATACTAAAATTTATTTAAGTATAGCCTCTCACCCCAAACTGATGGACAATTTTAAGGACTATTCTAATGATTGAGGACATAATGATATCCTTCTGGATGGAATCTCAAGGAGGATGGGGTCAACTACACTTATTAGTTAAGTTATCATACAAAAACATCATCCACTAGAGTTTTCAAATAGATCCATATAAATCTCTTCATGTGAAGTGATGTAGAACTCATAATTTTTATGATAAAGTTAGTGAATAAAATAAACATGCACATAATTTTGTGTAATAAATGAAATATAAGGTTTAATCCATCCAACAATATAAAAAATATTCTAAGAGTTTACAGAAGATCTCTAATGACAACCGTTGAAGGGACTTGGAGCCTGAAGTTGGAGGAAAAAAATCCTTTAAATATCTCCAAGGAAGAGATTCATATGGTATGGAATGAAAGGAAATCTTAGACCTTGGTACATTAAAAACTTTAAGATACTTGATCACATAGAAGTAGTGGCCCATCGACTTTCACTTCTACCAAATACATCTCAATCTCATGATGTGTTCCATGTATATATCCTAAGGAATTTCATACCTAACCCCCCACATGTATTGAATTTAGAAGTGGTAAAATTGGATAATGAACTATCGTATGTGGAGAATAAAGTGAAGATATTGGACCAAAGAGACAAATTACTATGCATTAATACAACTTACCTTGTTAAAATACTAGGGTGAAACCATAAGTATGAAGAGGAAACATGAGAAATGTAACACCCCGAGCTTCCACGATACGCTTCTCTTTCAATAATGCAATAGCTTGCATTGTACACAAGTTCGAGATTCTAACACACCACGACCAATCAAAGTAGCCGTTATGAATAGTAAGACACAATTTTTGAATTATATAAATTTTATACTTCAAAATGGACTACATTTTTGGATTCGGAATATCGAAATTAGCCTAATTTGAATTTTCGGTATTTTTCTGAGAACATCCAATTTTCGATGAATAGTGAAAAATACTTAAAAACAACATTTTTAATAAAAATAATTTATAGTGATAAATTATACTATTGAGTGGTTTTAAAGTATAATTAGAATATAATTTTACCATTTTATCTAATGGTGGTCATTATAATTAATTTCACTTTAAAATTGGACATAAACAATTGTCAATCTTTTGATTGATATTATTTCGTAAAAACACGCTATTTGTTTTGACAACGGGAATTAATTATAAAATTAATTAATGAAACTTATATTTTTGGAATTTTGTAAAATATACATCATTTTTTAATTTGTGATATAAATTATAGCTTAGGGTGAATTTTTGGTATTGTTTTGAAAAACTTCAATTTTTGATGAATAGTGAAACCACTAAGTGGTAGTTAAAAAAACTGATTTTTTATTTAAATGAAAATTTACCGCTTCTATGAATTGAATTTCAAAAATATGACATACATGGTTTTAATTATTAAGTAAAATTTGGTTCAATGAGATGAAAATAATTTTTGGTGAATAGTAACTTTTGAGTTTTATTAACCGCGATTAGAGGTAATTAGGGTAATTTAAGGTAAAAATGATATTATAAGAATATAGAAATATATTGAAACATGTACTACTCTTATTGGACGAGTCATGAACGACCAAGACAAACCATGGGATGATTTTTGGGACCCCATGGAGCCACTTGTGTAAGATAATGACATTAATACCTTTTATTTAAAGTAAAAATAAAATTGTCACAAACATGTGTAGTTTTACTAAAACAATTATTACATGGGGTTATATAAGTTAAATTTTAGACTATAAATATTAATTGGAATTATAAAATGATTTCCTAAATCTTGGTAATTTTTTTTATAATTTTTAGACATTAAATAATTTAAATTTTTTATGACACCATGATGATGCAACGATACCTCATTAATTAACGATTTAAATAAAATAAAAAGATAATGTAAAATATAAGACTTGAACTTGTAAAAAACCTATTGTATGAGTATATTTAGAACCCTTATCACCTTATCCTCAAAATATATAATTTTGGGACCTTTAAAATCCGAAACTCATTATATAATAAAGTAACATTTCTTGACTTTCCAAAAGTGCCCCTCCTCTCCTCTTATAAAAGCCCCCCACATCTATCACCTTATTCACACCTTCAAAGCCATTTTGCTCTTCAAAACTCTGCCAAAATACTCTCTAAACTTCCCTCTATTACTCCTAGAAGCCTAAATTTTGTCATAAGTCTTCCCAAGGAAGCCTTTGGCTCAAATCAAAAAGAGTTACCCGATTTTAAGGTAATGTCTTCTCTTATGTTATTTTGTATTATTTTGATTCTCCAACACCTTAAAATCTTTTTATTAATTTATTTTGTAACAAAAACAGTATATTAAATATAATAGGATGTTTTTATGAGAAGTATTTGATTTACACTTACAAACACCTTCGTCTAATGGTTAAAGAACATACTGTTTCTGTGGGTGGAGAATTACTGCCTCACGAAACGATGATTGTTCAATCTTCTTTTAACACCTCTCATGGTGGCCATTAAGATGTCACTATATTTATATATGATATATATTATGTTTATGTTTTCCTTATTCTTCTGTATTTCTCATTTATGGCATACCTTTATGATTTCCATTATGGGTAAACGCCATAATTTCATTTTAGGAAGTGCGGACTACCGACCCCTCAAAGTGATTTGAATCATTAATGCCATATGTGGGACATATAAAGGATGGAGTAAATGATATTATATATGATATTATACTGGAATGATAATATACCTTTATATAATTATGATTTCATTCCATTAAATATGAAATAGAAATGAAAGTAGCGTTCATGCGTACGTACGGCTTACCGTCTCCATGAACGGTGCATTTCATTTCTTACCTCTAAATGTTATGTAATATTATAAATGAATGTATATACTGAATATATATGATATATACATCATGAATATAATTCTGGATATAATGGATATTTTACCACATGAACAACTTGTAATTATAAGAAGTTTATTTTTGACTCAAGTACCAAAGATCGACAAAATGACCGTTATTAACTTAAATAATTACATAATGTTCATAACATGGTAATAAGTGATATAAAAGGAATAATTAACTTGAAAAAAATTCTTAAGCAAGTACAAATTAACTCTAGTTTATTATTCAAGAGGTTAAAGAACGATCAAGTCAAGTCGGACACGAGGTAAGGGACTTCGTCTCAATCTCCTTTCATTGAGGCATATTTTGTTTTATACACAACTTTCTTTTACACGGTGTATAAACCCATTTGACTTTTATGTTTATTAAAAAGGAATCTTTTTATACGAATCATTTTACTAAATGAAAAAAAGGAATGTTTTTTTGTCGTACGTATGCGGCGACAACGACTTCTTCACTGCTGTGACCATTATTTGAGTTTCGGCTTCCTCTACAAGCCATAATTTTTTTTAAAATGAAAAATAAATACCAAGTTTTACTTTTCTTTTATTTTGGTATTGAAAATGGTTTTATCATATCAATGTGTTGTATTGATATCTTGTGATTGAAATGTGGAAATGTTATGTTTCCATTATGCATGTTTTATGTGATACGATTATGTTATGGTTTATGATATGTTTAAACCTTTTCATATAAGGAATGCATTAGAATTAGTACGTGACGGGTGGAGCCCGCTATAGCTCCTCGATGGATCGGTAGGTCTCATGATACAAACTAGTGTCTTGGCACAAGGCTTTGAAAAAATCTTATTTTTAGTCTTGGCACAAGGCCTTGACTATGTGGTTATGATAGTCTAGAATTATGCATTCCATTATTATGAAAGTGGTTATTGATATTACATGTGATTATTCAACTAGTAGAATATCCATGTGAATAAGTAAATGAAATTATTTCATTTTATTTTTGCCATATTATGCTTAAGTTCATGTTTAAAAGGATTTTGTTTTAGTTATACATTGCCTTAAACGATTATGTTTATTTATGAAAGTTTCCGCTATATTGTTATCCTTACTGAGCATCTGAGCTCACCCCTTTCTATGTTTCATTTTTCCCAGGATGTGAAGAAATATTTTATGACTGACCTGCAGGGATAGTCTGAAGGGGATATGAGTGTGGACTATGGAGACCATGTTATTGTAGTTTTTTTCTTTATGATGTAATGTTACATTTATGAATTCATCTAGTGTTTCCAAGGCTACTAAACTAATCAGTCTTTTGAGACTTGATCTTTTGTGATCATGCCAATGTTATGTAATAATGCACCGACTCTGGGTAACTGGGGTCAGGGCGTTACAAGAACCATAAAAAATAATGAAACTAAAGTTCCCTCACCTATTCTCAACCAAGAATATGAGTTGAAAATTTAAGGATGAAATTTATATCATTTGGGGTGATTATTTCATCTCTTTTAAATATTCATGAAGACAAATGGAAAACTACTCATCTTTCAGCATACAATCATCTTATAACTCTTTTTATGAAAGGTTTTTTAATTCCTCAAAAAGGTGATAGGGAAATATTTAATGTCTCATATGTTTTTATTCTAGATTAACTTGTTAATTTTAGAAAGCTAAATTTGATGGGTTATATCTTTTTAACCATCAAAAATTTAAAGTCGGGTGTAATGAATACTCAATTGATTATTTTTTTAGAAATTATAAGTAAATTCATCACTAAAAGTTTGAAGTTTTATGATCTCATAATCAATTCATCACTAAGGGATAAAAAATTCCAATTGATAAGTGATGATATGATAAAAATATTGAAGTTTCATTTTTATTTGGAATCAAAAATTTTTGTGAAATATGCGGAAGCTAAAGTTTCAAAATAAGTTGTTGGAGGAAGTTAGGGTGTTAAAAAAATCATTATCGATTTTTTTGGAGGAAAAAAAATCCAAGTCCGATTATTCTTTAAAACCAAATAATACAAAAATTTATAGTGATGAATTTGTTGCTCAATAGAGAAAAATAAAAGTCGAAACAAAATAAAGAGACCATCAGTTAGGTCTTGACCCAACTGAAGCCCTTACAAAAAAAATTGTACTCAAGATATTCATAAAGATGATGAGAAGAAAAGAAAGTTGAATAGGAAAATACAATTTTTTTATATTCATACGTTGATAAAAGGAATTGAAAAGGTAAGAGCAGGAGTTGTTATTAGGGAAAAAATCCAAGAAGAAAAATTGACTCCCTTTATAAAAGACAATGGAAGTAATAAAAATAAAGTTGGTAAATAATCAATTCCAGCAAAGGATGCTCAAGAAAAATATTCGAAAGAACAAGAAGAAAGTGAAATGAGAGAGATATATTGGCATCTTAGTGAATAAGAAGATATAAATGAAGAGGAATAATGAGAGGAAAAATAAAAGGATGAAAAAGAAGAAGAAAAAAAGAAGGAATATGATAATGAAGAGGAAGATGACAATGAAAAGGATGCTGGTCAGGAAGAAATATCTCATTATGATATAATACCAGTACAATATTCAGAAGATATTTCATGAAAATTACCATCCTTAGGAGCAGAGTCTTCAAATCAATCTACTCAGAGAATTCAATCTGAGAAAGTCATTCATATTTTAGATAAATATGAAGAGACTAGGAATGAAAAAGATCATAACCAGAATTCGAAATATGATACTACCAGAACTCATTCTAGAGAGCTTCTTGATTATGAAGAAGATAATGATTCAGGAAATACAATCTCATTGAAAACATATTAGTATATTGTTCAAGCTCTAAATAGAATTCAAAAGGTAATTTCATATTTCTCGAGGATTTAAGGAAAGATTGATTTGGTTACAGATAACCAAAACAAAAGATAAGATTCAATAAAACATATAATAAAAAGACTTATTAGGATTGAATCCAATTTCAAAGTGTTTTAATAAAGTTCTAATGAACACATAAAGGCATGCATCAAATTGTTTAAATGGTATCATAATACTGATGAAAGTATCAAATTCCATGAACATTAAATTGGAGATATTAGAAGACTTGTGAATTAGGTTATTATTTCTTTCAACAAACTGGCTAGTGATACTACTTAAAAATTGAAAATTTTCAAAATCCCAGAAGTTACCCAGTCCGAATAAGTGAAAGAAATAAAAAATAAGTTGAATTTCATTTAATTAGAATTCCTAAAACTGATGTTTTACAATGATGAGATTATTTATTTTAAAAATAAAATTATTTTGATGAATGAAAATTTTGAAGTGAAATAAAGGATGCGTAATGATCAGGATAAAAAGATTCAGGCTCAAGAAGAAAAGATTTTTATTCTTAAAGAGAAATTTCTCTCTTAGGAAGATTTGAATCATAACCATGATCAATTTTTTTCAGAATAGGAAGAGACGCTCTGGACTCATCAGGAATATCTTGAAAATATCATAGATGATAGAAAGGAATTCAAGAAGATGAAGAAAATTTCCTTATACCTCTTGAAGAAATATATGGAGAATAAATTAATTTCTAAACTCTTGTTGTATTGTTCTAAAAACATTTATGAATGATTTTTTGTTATCTAAACACAGTTTGATTGAATGTTTTCTAAGTCTTTTGGATGAATGTTATTTCATTTATTCTAGATGATAAAATTATTTATTACTTTGTATATTTTTGTTTCTATAACCCTTTATTGGCATTATAAGACTTTACATATTACTTTTTTTAAATCACAAAGGGGGAGAATGATTTATATAGGGGATAATTTTCTTAAATATAGAATGTTATATATAGGGGAAAATGATTTAGTAAGGGGTTAAACTTTCTTAAAATAATGAGAATACAAAAATTAGGGATTTTTTATCCTAAGGAGGAGTTAGTTATATTCAATATCATGTTTAGAATAGTTTTAAAACTCAGGTGGAGATAAGTATAAGTGTTTACTTATAAATACAAAAAGTTACTCAAAAAAATTTGGACATAAATTTTACTAAGTAATTTTCTATTTAAGTCTTGGGGTTTGTTATTTCCAAAAAGGGGGAGATTGTTAAGTAAAAATTATCTTTTTGACTTTTATATTAATTTTTTTGGAAATCAGAAACTATTTCTTAAATACTCAATTACACACTCTTTTATGTCCAAATCATTTTTATCATACTTTTTTTACAAAAATAAATTCATGTTTTATTATTATGATTTTCATAAGTGCTTTCGATAAAAAACGTACTCATGACTATTATAGTACTGATTCATTCCATGATTATCATAATGATCTTGGATATGATTTATATCATACACATTGGAAATGACTTACATCTTACACATTTTCTAGTATTTCGTACTAAAAATATGTTTATAATGATATAAATCGTACTGAATCTCATAACAGAAATCATTGGACTCATTGTTATCATACCTAGAAAACCATATAGTAATAAAAGGTGTTGTTTTGAATCAAAAAGATGTCATGTTTCATATTCCAATCAAAACAATGTCGTGATTTAAGTTTTAATATACCTGTTACAGTGCTAGGTGTCCAAGTACCTCTGAGATTTCTAGAAAAGATATGACTATTGGAGTCCAATATGAACATTGGGACAAAGGCCTATAAAGACTATATCATTTGAAAGAGCTCTCTAATGATAAATATATTTTTCAAGACATTGGGTGAGAACTCTTCCAAATCTACTATGTGTGAAATCCTTGAAGTTTACAAGTCATGAACTTATTGTTCCATATACTTGTAATTATCAGGAGTTTTGTTTTGCTTCACGAGACACTGATCATTTCGATTACGTTTGGGGGATTCTATGGATAGGAAGATAGTAGTGCAGATTATTTTCTGATTGAGGGATTTCAAGGATAGAAATTCATATATTTCGATCACCATCTCAATCAAGGGATATCAGGGATAGGCAGACAGACCAAAGTCAATAATCATATCAAGGGCTTACCCTGGTGTGGGTAAGACAAACTTGCTTGAAAGTATAAATCATGGGACCTTTATCCTTGGTTACTGGATAACCAACTAGTTGAGTTGAAATAATTGTATTCATTTACTTGTATTTCATTTTCACTATAGTTTTAATAAAAATTGAATTTTTTTATATATTTAATTTCATGTTCTATATTTTTTTACCACAATTGATCAGATTATGATACTTTTTATTACATTGTGATTAAAATCTTTATAATTATGATTTATGTGATTACGATCAATTTAATTACTCAGTACAATTATATACAATCTATGATAGAATCATTATTTTTTACTCTGATTATCATGACCACTTTGATTATGATACTTACCATGCTTACTGTGAATACGATTAAATACAACCTATGGAATAAAATAAAAAAAAACCTTATTATGATATCTTTTTAAGCAGACCCAAGGGATAGTCCATTTTTCTTTATAATATTTTTTGTAAATTGAGTTAGTTTAAACTATTTTAAACTTAATTCCTTTAAGGTTAAAAATGAATGTTTTTAAACATTCAATTTACCCCCTATTATAGTTTTTTATCTGCATATACATTTTGATCCAATAGAATTATCACTTTTGGTGACAATATTAAAGGAAAAATTATTGAACTTGATAAAATTGATAAATATAACATTATTTTTATTGCTAATTTTTTATTTTTAAATGTGTTAAAGTATAATCTTCTTTGCATCTCACAACTTTGTGATGATGGTTTTTATGTTATGTTTTAAAATAATGTCTATAATGTTTTTGATTCTAAAGATATTTTATTTTTTTCTACTTTAAGAAATGATAATGTATATACTGTTAATTTAGATTAATTATTTTCTCAAAATATTTCCTATCTAAGTTCCATTCACAAATAATTTTTTCATTGGCATAGGATGCTAGGCTATTTCAATATTCATTCTCTTAGAAGGATAACTAGGAAAGGGTTAATCAAAGATCTACCTGAACTATAATTCTTAAATAATAGGTTATGTAGCCCTTTTCAAAATGGGAAATAAGAAAAATATATTTCAAATAAAATAAATATTCTTCAACTTCTCAAACCCTATATTTGGTTCACATAGACATGTTTTTAATTTCTATAGTTTCTATATTAAATGGTTAGAAATATGTTTATGTTCATATAGATGAATTTTCTAGATATACTTGGGTATTATTTCTAGCTCACAAAAGTAAATCTTGTTCTTATTTTACCAAGTATGCTAAATATATAGAAAATATTAGTGGACTTAGAATTAAAACCTTCAAAATTGATCATGTTCGTGAGTTTAAAAATCAAAATTTTGAGTCTTTTTTCTCAAAAAATAGATACAATCATAACTTTTCTAATCTTATAACCCCACATTAGAATGGTGTAGTAGAGATAATAAATAGAACCCTCTATGAAATTTCTTAGACCATGCTCAATGAGTATGATCTACCTGTTTATTTTTGGGAAACATTTGTAAATACAACTTATTATATAATCAATAGAGTTCTAATTAGACCTATCTTAAAGAAAAATCCTGATGAATTATCTAATGATAGTGAAAAAAGGTTAATTACTTTTTATTTTTTATCTATAAAGTATTTATTCTTAATAATAGGTATAATCTTGAAAAAATTGCTTCCAAGAGTGATGAAGGAATTTTCCTTGGTCATTCGACATATAGTAAATCATATAGGCTGTTTAATAAAAGAACAAAGATTGTGGAGGAATATGTTCATGTAAAATTTGATGAAATAAATTGACATGATCCTAATACACCATTATATAACCTTGAAGGTGTTCTGTCAAATTTGAATATCAATTCCAAACCTTCTGATAATTTTGTAAAACAATAATAAAAATCATTTAGTTCTGAGGAACAACTCGAACCTGAACCTAAACCTATGGAAAAATATTTTATTTCTATACTTTTATATACTATAATAGTTATGAATAATAGATACTGTCCTCTAGATGTTTTATTTGGATACCAAGATATATTTAAAAAAACTAGAGCTTCTATTAGAAACCTGGTTGAACATCAATAATTCTTATCAAAACTTGAACCTAAGAACATCAATGATGCAATTAATGATGAATTATGGGTGATATAAATACAATAATGACATAAGTTTTTTTGAATAAATAATTTTTTTTGAATTATTAGATAGACCTAAATACAATATAACTATTTTCCCTAAGTGAGTGATTAAAAAAATTAATGATTCATGCACTATTGTTTGAAATAAAGAAAGATTGTTTTCATAAAGATATAGTCACCAATAGGGTGTTGAGTGAGAGGAAACCTTTTCACAAGTGTTTACACTTGAATCCATTAAAATATTTCTTTCCTATAGGGAACATTTTTATTTTAAACTATATCAAATGGATTCCAAGAGTTTATTCTTAAATGGATATATAGTTTAGGATGTGTTTATTGAACAACGCCTGGAGTTTAAAATATTCATTTTCCAAATCATTTTTTAAATTAACTAAATATTTATTTTGTTTGAAACCATATCATAGATCTTGGTATGACCATATTATCTATTTTCAAATTTATAATGTTTTTCTAGAATGAATAGATGACCCTACTCTTTTTATTAAAAGAATTTCAAAAGATGGTTTAGTAGTTCAAATAAATGTTGATGATGTTATTTTTCATCTTCTGGAAATTATTTTTGTACTAATTTTTCAAAGATTATGAAAAGTGACTTTTAAATGTGTTTAATGAGAGGACATAAATTCTTTCTTATTTTTAATTTGTTTTAAAATAAATATGGAATTATTTTAAATCAAAGTAAGTACACTAAATACCTTATAAAACATTTTTTTTGGATGGCACAAAAAATTAGTGACACTCACATAACTACTTAATGTAATATAGATCTTAATTAAACTATAAAGTCAGTATAAAAAACCAATTAACACGGTATGATTGTAATATTTCTATACTTAACCAATGTTTGACCATATATTATGTTTAGTGTGTGTATGTGTGCCCATTTTCAAGAAGATCATAAAGAATCACATTTACCTGTTGTTAAAAGAATTTTGAAATACCTCAAATATAAAAACCACTTAGGAATATTATATCCTAGAGGATAAGTATTTGATTTATTGATTTATTTAGATAAAAACTTTTGTGGATTCCATTTAGATAGAAAAACCACCTTTGGAACATGTCACCTTTGGGAAAAGTCACTGGTACCCTGGTGTAGTAGAAAGAAAAATTTTGTAACACTATCCACTATTAAGGATGAGTATATAGCTCTAGGAATTCTCTGTGAACAATGTTTTTAGATGAGACACACATTTATAGACTATGGATATCAATTTATAAATGTCACTAAAAATTGTTATAACATAAGTGCGATAAATATTCCCAATAATCCTATGTATAATTTTAGGACAAACATAATAATGTAAGAAATCACCATTTGAGATATCATTTCCAAAAAACTTAATATAATTATTGAATTTATAATAATTGAATATCAGCTTATTTTTATTTTTACAAATCTGTTTAATTATGAGATATTAAGCTATATCAAACATCAACTAGAAATGATAAATTTTCATTAATCATTTATCTTCAAAAATCAACTATTGAGAGATCCCCTGTTGGAAGATCAACTGTTAAAATATCTATCATTGGAAGATAAACTAGTGGAAGATCCTCCATTAGAATATCTACCATTGACGATCCACCATTGGCGATCCACCATTGATGATCCACCTTTTGTGATCCACCGTTTTTGATCCACTATTGTGTGATCCACCATTGGAGAGATCCACTATTGGGAATCTATTGGAAGAGTATTTGTTTTTATTTTTCTACTAGTTATATTTCATGTGTTAAAGGTTTTATTTAATTTAATTTAATTTATTTTATTATATTTAAAAATCCCATATCCTTATTTGATAAAATAAAACTTAAATCCAATTCATAATATTCTCGCTCTCTCCAACCCTTTGAACCATTTCGATTTCCCTTATCTTCCAACCTTCAACCTTCCTCACACTTTTCCTTCACCTTTTGATTCATTTCAATGGTGAGAGTGAAGTTTTACTTATTTTTATCTCCTAAAGGATCGCAACCTGTGAACAGGTCTCATGTTGCGGTTTTACTAAAGAATCCTTATCTTGTGAGTATATTAGTTGTTTTAGAGAAAGAAATATATATGGAATGGATGATGTTTAGAAAGTCACTATGGATAGAGGTGATTCAAGACCAAGGATGGTTATAATAGTTTTAAAGGAATGATATAACATTTTATCCAAGGTTGGTTCACTATTTTTTTTTCAAATATACAGAGTACAAATTTGGTGGGAAGGAAGATGACATTCATAGTGCGATTTACAGTAAAAAAAATTATCTTTTCTTTAAATCAATGGGAACAATGTATAAATATGCCTCACCAATGTTTATTTGATGACTATCAATGTTCTATACTAAGTGATAATGAGATATTTTTGTACGAAAATTCACTTATGGTGTTAACTAGTAATGGTACAATAAGAAGAACTATTGCTACAAAACTCTATGGTGAGTATAAAGAATTGTTCAACTTTATTTAGCACATGTTATGTCCTAGGAAAGAGGATTTTATAAAAATGAAATACGAGGAAGTATTTATTTTATTCCTTATAAAACAAGGAATAAAATTAATCTGTGTAGATATTTTTTGGTGAACATGATGGATATGTACAAGTCCTCTTCCAGATTGAATTATTTGATCCATCCTAAGCTTATCTAAGATATGTTGGAATCCATGGGCTTGGTTGATGTGAATAAATAAGTAGAGGTGAATTATGGTGTTTTTTTTGAGAAAAATTACATGTAAAATAATGAAGGTTAACTAGAATCCATGGATTAGGAAATAGGTTGCGGATGAAGAAAATATTTATAAGGAATTTCATCCTTTGGAGCATCCTAAAAGGCCTAAGAATGTAGTGGACCCTCGAATAGATCCAAATGACTTTGTGTTTTATTTTTATGAGGAATTAGAAGTAAATGAAGTTGAATAAGAGGTTTTTGTTTCTATTGAAGATGAAAGTGACCCAGATGTGGTCAAGAGTCCATGTGTATCATATAGAGATTCTATCCATTATATTTATCTCCCTAATAGAGAAATACTATTGAGTGAAGGATAAGAAGTGAATACCTAATTATTAGGATAAGAATAGTTTTATAGTTCTTATAAAACCTCAAGGGAAGTAGTGGAAGTGTTTGATAATGATAATGGGAATGGTTATAGGCCTCATGAATCATAAGGTCATGATGGTGGTGGTGGTGGTGGTGGGAGGGAACAATAATATTTATCTTCTTTTGTTTTAGTTTAATGCAGGTCTGTAAGTGTAGAGAGAACATGTTCTATTCAACCTGCTAGTGATACTGCATTTGTTATAAATGAGGTGAGGGAATCTATTTAGTGTGAGGAATCCACAGGTTCTTTCAGCTAGAGATCTGTTTATAGAGATGCGCCAACTGTCTCTGCTGAGAATGGAGTTGCATATAAGGCATAGTCATCTCTTGGTTCCAATTTTCTTGGTATTTCTTATCCTAATTAGTATGGAGAGGATAATAGTAGCGACAACATAACAGTCCACCAGATCATAGTGGACCTACTATCTCGTTTTCAAAAAAAGATCCAAAAGGGATCTCTAATGGTTCATATTAATGAAGCGGGTTTGTTTCAAAAACTTACTTCTGATTCTCCAACTGCTGAATCTGATCATTTAATATTTTATTGCCTATTACTGAGAGAATTACTTTACCTATACCTATTTATTCTTCTTTACCTTTAGGGTATGTGTCTAAGGAATATTTGGAATCCTTTAGAGTAAGGTTGGTCTTTGATTTCAATGTATTTTTTAGATCCTAGGTTCCTAGAGTTACTCTACACAATAAAACAGATACGAGGAACATATTTGATATTTTCATCTTTCATATTTATCTCGCAATATTTTTAAAGATTCAAGAAGTAGATATTGAGAATGGAAGATTATCCAATGATATAGAAGCTATTAATTCTATCATTGAAGAGATGAGTACCTATTTTTCTACTAACCATGCATTATTTTTGGATAGGTTGGAGACATTACCACATGATATTGTTTCAAAATATACTACTCCACCTTCTTCATCCTCTGTTGATGGTGATATTATTTGAGGTATAGTTAGAGAATAGTTTCATGCCATCATGGGTGGTATCAGTACATCTCATTAGGAGGGCCTTTGAAAAATCAGGCAACATGGTTATCATATATATAAACTAGCTAGTGAGGGTTTGAATGAATCTATAAGTGATAGAGAAACTATAACTAAGGAAATAACATACCACCTTTATTGATTTTATTCGAAGCATGAGCTGAATTTTGATTTTAAATTTCTTGATTAAGACTTAAGGATGCCTCCTATGACTAGGTACTTCAAGGAACAAGTAGACCAAATTAAAGTCTCGACCCCTCTTCTGAAGCTGTATATGGAAGAGAAGAAATAATTCTTCTCTAATATAGGCAAAGGTGGGAATATCTTCATGGATTTTGTGAATCTAATGAAACCATTTTTTTATGTCTCTAGGATAGCCATGGTGGCTTTAAAATCCATTCCTATGTCTTCCCTCAACTCTACATCATCCTCTTCTCCTCTACTTCCCTAGTTTCATATCTTTAGCATGTTATAATATGAAGCTATTCAACATCTCAGGCCAGTGGTGATCCGTGAGATTCCCTAGTAAATATTTAAAAAATCAACCTATACATCTGTCCCTTATGTCTCTGGAAAAGGAAAAGATCAACTTGATGCTAAATCTCATATAGATGAGAGTGATTCTGACTAGGATTAGTCTTTAATAGGTATTTTTTTTTATCTTTTTTCCTTGTATTTATTTTTGAGATGTAATGAAATGACTTGTGTATTTTTTTGAATCTTGTCTCATATTGCATACTTTATTTATCTTTTCTCTTTATTTCCTTTTCCTTTTGATAATCCCAATAGTGAGAGAACTTATTTATGGAATTTAATTTAATGTTTTATTTTTTTTATAATTTCAACTCAGTATGTGACATTATAAATTTTCAATGATAAGTAGATCATTACTTTTTCAATTCTTCTATTTATTATTATAATTGTTTTTGTAAACATGGTTATAAGTTTCCATAATTTGTGATCATCAAAAAGGGAGATATTATTGGAGCCTCTATATTTTAATGATAAAAAATCCTGATTATTATATTTATAATAATATTAGTTTTTTATTATAGTTTATTTTTATGAAAAAACATTGGATAAGAATAGATCTACTATTATTTATTAAGATCTACTGTCAATTCACAAAGATATACCATTGGTAGTGATGATCTATCATTTGTTCAATCTGATCTACCAGTTGATTATATATATCACTTGACTTATGCTACCACCAGATATTATATATATAGACTTGTTTTACCACTAGACCTTTGCTACCTCCAGGTCTATGATACTACCTGACCTGTGCTACCTCCAGATATGCTACTTCTAGATATGCTACCACTAGATATATTATCACCAGATATGATACCAATAGACATGTTATCTTCAGATATCATAATGTGAGACATAATACTACCGTATATGATACTGCAGGATATGCTACCTCCAGATATGCTACCACCAGATATTCCACCACCAGATATGATGTCGTTGGTAAGTGCTACCGCTGGATTGTGCTAATTATAGTTCAAATGATCTACTATTGAAATGTTTACCACTGGACCATGCCATAGTTAGTTTAACATATCATTGTTCTATGCTACCATCATAGATGATCTACCGCCAGTATGATATCATTGTTGTTTCTCATTGAAATTTAATTCCTCCGAAAGCTAGTTTAAGGAATTAAATGCGGATGGTCTCATGTAGATTTATTAATCATTATTCCTAAACCACTCCACTAATGCATTGAATACTAAGTCAAAAGTTTATTTTTTTTCTGCTCAGTATAATGATCCGGGATATATTTATTATTATTATTCAATGGATAATTTAGTCTTGGAGAGCTATATATTCATAATATTTCCCTTATGTGTGTGTAACCTTTGGGTGTGGAAAAATCATGCATAATTTTTATCAAAAAACTAATCTAATATAAACATTGTTATATAGAAAACATACGAACTTTTTAATAATTCGAAAATAATCTATTTTACTAAACTTTAAGACAAACTTGTTCAAGATCATCCTAACGATATACTTAAGGACTCGAAAAACTGAAGCATCTTTGATCAACCTGCATCACATTTTCTTTCCATTTATATCTTACTCCTTCAATTTTAGGATTTTAATTTTGAGTAGTGTGATATTGTACATTGTTTATCTATACAAACTTACTTATATTCTTAAGTTGTAGAATACTTTATATTATCTCGAACTCTATTATATGCATTCCCATGAATAACTATGGAAGAGATTGAGTGTGACCTTTTTATTTTTTTCTTCCCATGTATAAGTATAGAAGAGGTTTAGATCCAGGATATCCTATGTGATGTTATTTATAAAACATGATCTAGGTTGTGGATATGATTATTGTTATAATAATCTACATAGAAGTGTGTGATTTTCAAGTGGAGGGTATTAAGTCTCTTATTGATACTAAATCACTTGATTTATTTCTTTGTGTGATTTTTTAGTTTTTTTTCTATATTATAAATATAAAACTACATTTTTTATTAGAATCTAAAAAAACATCAACTTTGATAGTTCTTCTTAAATTGTCTTTATAAATAGGATTTGAATAATTAATTTAGTTTTAAAAGTTAAAGTAATTTAAAATATTGTTTTAACTAAGCCCCAATCCTGATTTGATAAATTTTATGAAAAATCAAACCTATATAATTCTACATTTTTGATTAACTAGGTTTTCTTAATTAACATTGGGGGATTTAATTTGCAATAATTTTTAATATATATATTTTTGGGGATCTAATTTCACCCCCCATATTGAGTTACTCACACCAACCAACAGTCTAGATACATTATACTGATAGGACAAAAAAATGTCTAGTTATCAAGTGTTGAGGGCTTATAACCATTGAGACTTATTCTCAAGAAGTTTTCACTTGGTGATCTCAAATAGAAGAGATCATGAGGAATGAACCACCAATATAAATATCATATGTTTTGGGTGACATTGGTTGTAGTTATCTATAAACATGTTTAGTGGTCTCTTTACTTGATATTATTATCCATGTTTACCACATAATCACATACATTGATGCAAGATTAAACTATCGAATTGAATTTGTGTCTAGGTAGCTTGGATTGTCATTGGTGGTATGGAAATGGACGAATGATCAAAATAAGATTTGTTTCTTCTAAAAAAAAGATATATCTTAGTCCCATTTGATGAGGATGTAAGTATATTCATAAATATATGTCCATAGTGATTGAAGGTAAGTCCATCTAGTATACTCAATGAATAAATAAAGAAAGAAAGGATGATTACACATAGTGTGCATCCATTTTTATGAGATATCATGAAACAAAATAGTATATTACAAAAGAAAAAATTATATTAGGTTTCCATAACTATGTAATTTTTCATCTCATTAGGGGTATTTATGGGTTTACAGACTCTATTCTTGGTCTATGAGTTATTTAATGGACCAAAATTTTATCAATTGAATTTCCCTTCTTATAATTATGTTATATGGTATAAATCTTAAACATTACATAGAGAAATAAAAAAATTATTCTCATAAATAAAGATTAATAAATTAGTCATCAAATAGACCTATAATAATTAAAAATACTATATAATGACAATAAATAAAAATAATAGAATAAGAGTAGGATAATTTGGATCTACTCGATCTACCCGAATGACTACACTCACAAAAAAAGTGTTGAAATAAGACATAATGATAATGATACAATATTCATTGTGAAGATGAAAGTATATAAAACTTTTGAGAAATTAGAATTTAATGAAGACCAATTGAAATAAGTTGTATATATATAAATTTGGAAACCCATATAACTGTTCTAAATATGATCGTTGGAATAATAATCTAATCATTGGAATAGGAATATCACAGTTGGCATAGTAATATGGCCATTAAGAATAGTAATATGACTTTTAGAATAGAAAGTCACCAATGGAAATGTAATATAATATTTTGGTATCTTATAAAATTAAAATTTAATCTTTTTAAACCATGTTATAATAAAATAAATAGTGTAATAATGATAAATTAAGTGTTTGTATTTTTTAAAACATAAATGTTTTAATCACATTTTTATAATAAATAAAATGATTTAAAAATTATTATTTTCATAAAATGAATTTATAAATTAATATTATTTTGTATTATAATAATAATATAATTTTATGAGACCATAAATAATTTTTCAAAGGGTTATAAAATTGATTATTATATTAAAATTTATATTTTCAAATGAATGAGGATTTTAATTAAAAGCTAAATTTAGAAAATTTAGAAAATTATTTTTATAAAATGGACTTCATTTTTCAATTCTACAAATAAATAAATAGGGTGAATTCATGAGATTTTTATAAATAGTTTAATTTTCATTGAAGACTGAAATACCGAAATTTACGGTATTTAACATTATAAGACAAATACATGAATTTTTGAGTATTAAATGATGTAAGAACCCATTACTTTGACCTCACACGAACCTTTTACTATATATAGTTACAATAATTAATATTATTGAAAGTGTTCGACCAAAATAATAAAAATTAATATAATAATCAAAACACCCCTCACCGCCCCTTCTCCTCACACCTTCTAAACCTTGAAGCTTTAACAATATCTACCAAAACCTCACCTCCCAACTCTCCCCACAAAAAATTTGTATTTTTCTCACCAGAATACAAATTCTAAGTTCCTTAAGAGTTCCTTATAGGTGTTGGTATTCAAAAGGTAACATTCTAAAACAACGACTTTTAATTTATTTTTTTCTTTTACCTTCTCCTCACCTCATTAATCCATCAAAGAATAATAAAGATAGTATCATGTATTTATAGAAATGTTATATTTATAATTTAATATATTTTAAACATCCCTTTTATCATCTCCTCTTATTCAAATAAATTAAACCATTATCCAAATTATGGTGGTTAACTGTCTCCATTGATAATAAGTTTTCATTTTTCAATATTGCCTTCAAGGAAGGTCATAAAACTATTATTATGGTTAAATGAGACTTTAATAACTAAATTATAACATATTTAATATTCTATAACTAATATATAAGCATAATATTAAATAAAATGAAACTATTTCATGATGGTCAATAAAAATTCCTAAATGAACTAGTCACATAACGATAAAGTTTTTACTCAAAGAACCATCCCAATGTCAAAAAAATGACATATGGGGACATTTATACTTTTTTAATTGAATTAATACCATTTAATTTCACTTCTAGATTATTATTCCCATTTTAAAAGAACATCCATAATTATACACAACTGAACCAACCATGAAACCATGAAACGAATGCTCCCGGGACAAAGAAATTGAACTTTATAAATCATAAAAATTTTCATAAAAGAACTTAATAAAATTATAATACATCAAATATATGTGTAAGGGTTCATTAATTAATTTATTAATTAATCTAATTTGATTATTTAGTACATTAATTGCAAGTGCAGAACACATTCATACATAAGGCAATGGATCTCTCAAATCCTTCATATTTCCTTTGGGTTATGCTTTCTCTCTCTTTGCCTCAATTTTCATCTTCAATATTCTTAATTAATTATCCTATATTATATAGTTTTTTCACACATACATATCAAGATTAATTCTAATTTATTTTATGGGGAAATACATAATTCAAAATGTCCCCTTCTCAATTCCTCTTAGTAAGAAAGCAATAATTAAAGGCAACTTCTCTGATTTGTACACATTTTCAAGTAAACTCTATAAAATTAAAAAATCCATCCATATTTATAAATTCACCCATTTTATCATTAAAAATTATTTTTTTCCTTTCTGTTTTTATTTAAATACTTACACCTCTATTCTCTTTAATAACTCTTTATTCTTTTCCCTAAAACCACGTTTAAGTGGAACATTTACAAAGTTACTTAACCACTCTTTTTCATGTTCCTATTTCAGTTGGGATTTTTTTTCATGATCTATTATAATATTTAATTTATTAATTTACAATAATTATTTAATCCCTTATTTCATGGATACCATTATGATATTCCCATTGGTTATGCCTTATGACATGATTAAAAAAAGTGTTTCTTTCCTTGGGTAAACATTATGTTTATTCCTTATGTTTGATTTTTTATGTGGAAAAAATATGTATGTACTTGTTATAATGGGTGTGACCAAATAGTTCTCTAATGGATTGGGTAATTTTTCAGTCTTTTGAGACGTTATATATGGGATTAGAGAGTAAACCATATCCATTATGGGACTCTTTCCACCAAGTGATGTTGTATTGGTAGTTATCATTGACTCATTTTTATGCCATGTTATATGTTTTGTCAACATTCCTGTATTTCTATAACTATATGATTCCATGTTCTATATGTTATGATTATATATTTTTATTCATGAGTCATTCTGAATATGTTATCATGATATGCCTTCTGAATCATGTGTTATGATTTTTTTACCAATTTATTCCCTTACTGGAATTTTTAGCTTATCCCTTTTGTCTATGTATTCCTCAGGTTATTCAATGTCGGTATAGGACCCCAAAGGCAGTTATGATATCATTATGGAGATTAATAAAAAGATTTTTAATTCTTGTTTCGTGTTTTATAATTATGTACCTATTCTTCTAAAGACACTAGGAATTTTAATACTTAGTCTATATTTAATGGATAATTATAATAAAATTATGTAATAATATGTGTAAAAGACTTGGGTATCTATAGTTGGTATCAAAGGATGATCTAGTTATTTTTTGGGTCTAGTACTTGAAATATTTAGTACAGACCTGATGTATAATTCCCTCACCATTGATAACCTAGATTGAAATATAGGGAACATTAAGTTATGATATACTTTTCATTTATAATTTTATCCTTTAATGTTCATAGTTGACTTTTTATATGCTCGTTAGCTAAGTATTCGACCCCCTTAATTTTTTTCTATTTTTCTATTTTTCATTTTTTATTTAATGGTGTGAAATAGGAAAACCCATGCCAATAATCAATATGATAGGAAATGTGTTGATTTCCCTAATGATATGCCAAAAATGATGGGAATGGGAGCTTGGAAATTCATGAAAGTACTGGATCAACTAGATCAAGTTATAAATAAAAACCTGAATATTGTGGAACAACCTACTTCTCCTAAAAAAAATATAGTTGTGGTAGAATCCTTTATAGGACAAAGGCCTCCAATCCTTAATGTATCTTCTGATCCCTTCATCAAAGAAAAATGGATTAACTTCATTTAGAAGATATTATTTATCTTCCAGCTCTTAGAAGAAGATAAATTCTAATGGATGATCTATCATTTTGATGGGGAATCTTATCAGTAGTGTACACTGGTAAATAATATGTATTATAAATAAGAAATCAATTCTATGTAATGGTAATGATTCAATAAAATATTTTTTAATAAATATTTTCCCAAAACTCTCCATCTTACGATAAAGAGAGGGTTCCTCAAACTAAAGAAAAAGGAATATGTTTCTATTGGTGCATATGAGGAAAAAATCACAATGCTTTCATTATAACAACCCATGATTAACATACATAGACATTAAATCATTTTTGTAGAATACTTTAAAATATTACAAAAAATAACCCTAAAGATCATGTTGTTTAGTTTCTTTGGAAACGTAGAAAATAAACACTAGTATATAAGTGATTTACATTATCTAACACTCGTTTCATCATGACTCACACTCTTATTAGACACAATATACATAATAAATATCTTCACAACCTAGTTAAAGGAAACATATAAATGGGTGATCTTAGATGCTCAGTATGGGTAAACATGAGAGATATGTAAGCATAAAAATGAGCATAAGGGTTTGAGAATGTAATCATAACATTAGAAGATTAAACCCTACATAACCAATATCATAAACATAAATCATGGAATAAATATTTGAAGTTAATAAGACATGAATCATATGGTAATAAAGAGAATAATCCATGAAAGTATAACATAGGAATGTTAAATAGAATTATGGAGGTCACATAAGCATATAAAATGATTTTCATAGTAGTTAAGGTGTCACTTAAAAGCCCATATTAGTAGTATGGGTTCACTACCCATACCATCTTGGTAGTCATAGTTAACTCCCATGTCTATATTAGTAGTCAAGGTTCACTTCCAAGACCATTTCAGCTTAAAAATTCCTTTATTGAATCGATTTCACTCCTCGTTCCGTCCATGTATATCTCATGAGTAAATCTTTACTCAATGAATTGGATAGAGATATAAGTCCCACACATATCATAATGGAATCATAAATACGTTTACCACTATATCATAAAAATTCACATCATAACCCATGAAATGAAATGAGTATCATAAAAATGTAATCATATCATAACCTAGGAAAAAGAGATAGATTTTATAACAATTTCGTCAAACCATAACCCATGATAATAAGAAGGTTTCACAAGAACATAACCTATTAAGGAGAAATGGGTTTTATAAACATATAAACCATGAAATAGAAATAGGTTACACAAAAATATAACCTCTTAAAGTGAAACTAGTTTCATAAACATCATTTCATAAAAAACATAAACCATTAAAAGATTGAATATTAATGTAACCTTTAAATCATTTCTTTATAAAGGAATGGGTAATGCCAACTGATGTAATCTTATAAGGAACATAGTTTTTGAGAAATATTTTCAAATAATTTCTTAAAGAATATATCCTTTATTATTTGGAAAAAATACTTTATAAAACATAAATAAATTAAGATCCTTTTCTTTGAAAATAACCTTTAAAAATTATTAAAGAAGCTTGAAAACATTTTTAAAACCATTTTCCTCGAAAATTTATAAAATAATGTTAAAAAAAATTAAAAAAGTTTTCTTTAAAAAATATAAAAGAATATTGAGAAAATTTTGAAAAAAATTTCTTTCAAAAGGAAGCTTAATTTTTTTTAAAACCATTTCTTTGAAAAGTAAGCTTTAAAACTTTTTTGAAAAACTTTTTATTTGAAAAGGAAGCTTGAAAACATTTCTAAAAACCATTTATTGGAAAAGGAATATTGGAAAAAAATTTATAGACATTTTTATTTGAAAATAATTTTAAAACTTATAAAATAATATTTTGAAATAATTTAAATCCATTTCACTAAAAATAATCTTTTGAAAACATTTAAAGGAAGCTTTGAAAATCATTTAAAAAACTTTTTAAACATAAAAAAATTTTTGAAAGCCTTTTTATTTGAAATTAAATTTAGAAACAATGAATGTTAAGAATAATAGGAAAATAATTTTTCTTAAAAATAAATCTTATAAATTTTAAAAGGAATCTTCAAAGGAAGGATGATCATGATAATGGATAAATCCATACATACTGAACATTCCTTTTGGACCGCAATTTTTTTTAGAAATGTCCATCGATTGGAAAATGACATGAAGATTAATTTTTTTAAACCAATTTGTTTAAAAAGTAAAACTTGGGTAAAAAATTATTTTAAAAATCATATGATAATATTAGAACTTTTTTGAAAACATTTTTATAAAACCTAGTTTTTAAGGAACACAGATTTTCCGAACTAAGATGGGGATAAAGAAAATTTTTCCTAAAAACACTTCTTCATTATATTAAGTGCCAATAAGTGGAAAATGGTACAAATAATTGAATATATCATGACTAAATATAGTATAATTAAATTAATTAGTCCTCTTTAATGATGGATCATAAGTTTTTATCAATGAAATCATAATTGTAAACAATCTCGATAAATGCTGAGATTGTTAAAATAAAATCTTACTACTTGGTAAATTTGAATCATAATCCTAATATAATAAAATGAAATTACATGAAGCCTAAAATATCATGGAAATAATTATATTTATTATATAACATTTTAGAGAAAATTTTATATGTATCGTAGAATGATATAGGTTCATAACATGGCATGTGCCTCTAAGAAGGTAAACTGAGACAAAATTACTTTATTGATTTGGTAACTTTTAAAAAATAAACCCCATGAAAAAAATATCATAAAATAGAAATTAAAATACCTATAAATTTAATTATAATAATCATATGATACATCTATGGATATTATACACGCCACATGTAATAAATAGGAGGTGAACATGGCTTGTGCCTTAAGGAAGTTAAAAGTGAGATGAGAAAACTGCTATTTTATGTCTTGAATCTCATCATACTCATATAAAAATACTATATAATAAATATAAGCTTGTTATAAACCTATTAAAGAACCATATTATTATATATAATATCATATATTATTTTTGAATGGCATTATATTACCCATTAATTGACAACTCCAGGTTAATGATACATTTCTGGTAATATTCGCTTTGTTTTTTCGTACATGTTTTAAATTGTTATTCTTGATCCTCATAAATAGATCATGATTTACTTATTTATATAATGTAAAACATAATATAAATATCATATATATTAAATTCATATTTATTTATAATAATTTAAAAATATATAAATATAAAATGGAATATTACATTCATGGAAACAGTGGGCTGTATGTATGTATGAATGATGTTTCTATTTTATTTTCATATTGAATGTAAGAAAGAAAATGACATATGTTTATGTGTGTATATATATATTTTAATTTCAGTAGAATAATGGAGTCATATATTTCATATAATTTCACTAAACGCATCCTTAATACATTCCATGTAAAGTGTGAACGAATCATGTTATTTTGAGGACGCGGTAGTCCACAGGTCCACAAACGAAGTTATCATATTTCCACAAAAATGGAAAGCATGAAGATATATTGTATATAATAATTATAGAAGAATAAATAAATAATAAATATAATATATATCATATAAAAATAGAGTTTCCATCATAATTACCAACCATTAAATGTGGTAAGGTAAAAAAGAACATTGTTCTCTAAGGTGGTAGTTCGCCATACACAAAAATGGTAAGTTCGTTACCCATTAGATGGAAGTGTGTGTAAGTGTTTTTAGATCCATTATAGTAAAAAAAATATAAGTATATTTTGGATACTTAGGTTTTTATATAATAATTTAATAATAATATTTTAAGTGGTGGAGAATGAAAATAAAAACAAAGGAGCTTGAGGAAGGATGTTACCTCTTCTTTGGGAAACTCCACTCGGTTTGCATGAAATGGATTCCTTTTTTGGATTTATACCCAAAGAAAGGATTTTTGGAAGAATATAGGTATCATGGGGGGATATTTGGTTAGGTTTTTTCTAAGAAAAAGTGGCTTGATAGGTGTGAGGAAGTGAGGGGCTGAGTGCCCTTTTATAATGGAGGATGAGTGTCATTCTTGAAAATAAAAAAGGTAAACACTCTTAAGAGGTCTCTCTTACATAATTTGCATCCAATAATTCATAAATTTTGATAAAATATGGAAATTTATCCAAATACAACCATATAATGGATTTTGGGCATATTAATAGGGTATTTGGCCTCTTAAGATTAAGGTTTAATCATTAAGAAAACTAATTTTTACCTTAATCGTTGTAATTAATTTTAATTACTTTCACTAATATTTTTTGTCAAAAACTAAAGTTTAATTATGATACATTATAAATTAATTTTATTAAAAATATTTAATCTATTTTTCAAAATTATAATCACATAATTAGTATAAATTAATTATAAATTAATCCTGCAGATGTTTCATGGCTCTGTGTTTTTAAGCGAAAATGTTTAAAAATTTGAAATGTTTTTATATCCCAGTTCATTGTGAAATTAGTTAAAATGGAATAAATTGGATTAATTTATGTAAAATTAATATAATTACACTTTAAAAAATATTAAAATACAATTTAACTATATAAAAAAATTAGATGAAAATGCAGTTTTAATTTAAAATTCAATGTTTTTTTCACTATTCACCAAAAAAATGAAACTTCACATAAAAATGAAAAAAATTAACACTAAGTAAATTTTGATATTACAATTTCAAACGTGAAGTTTATTTATTCAAATAAAAATTATTAAAGTGTCAAAATTTATATCTAAAATGGGTTCACCATTAAAAGGCAGTAACATTACCTTTTAAAAAAGTACATTTTTTTATTCATAAAATTGGATTTATTATTATCTTATACCAATCAAATATTTTGAATGATTATAGAAATATTGATTTAATATATTATATATAAGATTTATTAAAAAAATCTTCAAAATTGGTTTGATTAATTTATTGAGATAAAATTGTGTTTGTACATAGAAAAATAGTTTTCTTGGAAAATCAATTTTCTTATTTTCAAATAGTTATGCAATCATTTATTACTAATTTAAAACCAATATATTTATTTAATATACATTTATAGATCTTATATTAACAATTTAGTTAATCTTATTCGTAACATCCATTCAAATGGCCAGGTGGTGACTATAATAATATTTTAATAATATTTTTGTTAGTACATTGTAGTTTGGTAAAACTAAGTCTTTTGTGTCACATAGGTTATCGAAGGAACATGTAATTGTGTGTTACAGAGGACAAATATAGTTTTTAATGTACTATAATCTAATTTAAGTGTTGTGTGTAGTGAAATATTAACTTAGTGTTGTATGAAATGTAATACAAACTTAGTACTTTTGTATAACAAAAGTTATATTCAGTTTTGTGTGAAATATAAAATATAAAAAAAATTAAATTAAATAAAAAAATTCCAAAAATCTCATGGTGTAACATTATACTCCCATTAAAATTAATTTCACCCTTTAAATTAATTTGGGTTATCAAATGTTTAATATTTGAAAGTTTCATTCATAAAAATCCACATTATAAAAATGAATACTAAAAGTTCCTTTAAAAAAAGGAAAGTTGGAACCACGATAGTTACCAAAAGTAACTTATTACTAGGTTTCCACGTAGGATAACATATGTTGGGAGTGAATATTGGACATTTAAGAAAAGTGTATATAATTTTTGAGATTTATAACAATCATTGATCATTAGTAACTAAATGATCAATGGAAAGTTAAGGACCTCAAATCCATAGATTTATGATGATCTTTAAGACCATTGGTTGAATAGAATCCAAGGTATTGGGATAAATATTTTACCATATCATTTTCATAGAGTTGAGAATTTATTTTACTGACTAAGTACATAAGTAAATATACTTGCATGATTTTATTAATTTTCATATAAACAATCACACCCTTTGATTGTGCCTTGTTTGATTCCTAATTCATCTCTTAATCTTAGAAATGAAGGTGAATTTTTCATTTCCTAAAAATTAGAGGATCATAAGGCACGTAAATAGATTGATAAGTCATTGAATCTGTACTTATGAAAACAAAATGTTAGCATAATTTATTCAATATGAATAAATCTTCATATAGTGAGATAATATTTTAATCTCTAAAACCAAATTTGAAGTTTAACTTAAACCATTCTCTAAATGGTTAACCATATAACCCTTATGAATGTTGGGAATCCAAAACATTAGAGATAAGGTTACAAAATTTCTTAAAATAGATTGTCATTGACACCACATATATCATAAAGTAGCTCTTAGTTTCTACATACCAAACATGTGAATACCTTCATCATTTATTATCATCAAATGTGTTAATAACATAAATTAATATAAATTATTATTGAAAAAATTCTGGTTTTCTTGTTCCAAAGTTTATTGGATATATTCCTTAAATCCAAAAATGTTGTAAATTCCATCCATGATAGCACAAACTACTTTTTCAATAAATCCTTTATGAGCTCTAAGGTAATCAGTATCGTCAAACATACTTATTCATATCTAACATATCTTTATCCAAGCATCATTATCTTAACATAAGGAACATATTAAGGGTTATAATCCCTTATTCAAAATGTAACCTTTCCATTAAATAACTTTTCTATCCCATTGTAACCATTCAACATATTCTTGCTAATCCTTATAGAAAAAAACATAAATCGGAAAATCCTTATATATTTCAAAATTCATTATTCTTGAATCCAAATACATAAACACTTCAATCCTTTCTCTCCAACAATTGGCATGAAAAAGTCCATTCCTTGGTTTAGAAGTATTTTCATAGTTTTGGGAATTGATTTGAGTAATTACCATGTTCTCCACAGATTATACATTTAAATCCATGACAATTCATCACTCTATGACCCTTTTTCCCACACACCTAACATCTTCTTCTCTATTTGTGGTATTCCACATGTTTTTTCATCCCTTCCTCTTGACATGTAGGAATATGAATCTTCATTCCTCCATGTTTCTTACCATGTGAAAATTTATAAAATTCCATCTTCTTATTATTCTATGTGTTATTAATATCACCAAAGTTCGCATTGTTAATCATATATCACAATAACTGATTCATAATAATTATAATATCTTTCCATTTAGTCATTATACAATTTACTTAATCATAGTAACCAACTTTTCCATCATATTCAATGTTAAACTTGTTCCTTCTGGTTCCCACCATTAGATAAAACTATAAATCATAGTGTGAGAAACACTTATCATAGTGTAAAACCACATAATCACGACAAATCACTTATAGGATGTCTAAATTATGACACCTTCCTTTAAATTTGTGACACCTTTGGATTATCCTTAGAGGAATCCATATAAATATCCTTAAAATTATTCCTAGGGATCTCACTAAATTTTTATTATCCTAGTTTTTAAATGTTAACTAAACCTTTTCTCTGATACAAACTATAACGACCCAAGATTAATGTACATAAACATTACATCATTTTTGCAGAATACTTAAACCATTACACAAATAGACACCAAAAGGCCGTGTTTGTTTAGTGCCTTTAAAAATATAGAAACATAAAACACTGGTACATAAGTGAGATACATTATCTCCAACTAGGTTATTCATGACTATCACCCTTATTAGACACATCATATATAATACATATCTTCAAAACTCAAGGAAAGGAAATATAAAAATGGGTGAGCTCAAATTCTTAATATGGTTAAAAATGAGAGATATGTAAGAATAAACCTAATCATAAGGGTATGAGAATGTGATCATAACATTATAAGATCATACCCTGCATATCAAATATCATAAACATGAATTATTTCATAAACATTGGTAGTTCATAAGACATAAATCATAAGGGAACCAAGAGAATAATCTATGAAGGAATAACATAGGAATGAGACATGGAATTGTGGAAAACACATAAGCATATAAAATGATTTCTATAATAGCTAAGGAATCGCTACCAAGGCCATCTTAATAGTATGGTTTCACTCCTCATACAATCTTCATAGCGATTGTTCACTCTCATGACCATCTTAGAAGTCAAGTTTCACTCCCAAGACCATCTTAGCAGACAAAGTCCTTTATTGAACCTGATTCACTCCCCATTCTAGCCATGTATATCTCATGAGATATAAATCTTTACACAAGGCATTGAAGAGATATATATGTCCCACCTATCTCATCATTAAATCATACACACGTGTTCCACTAGATGATAAAAATTCATACCATAGCTCATGAAATTAAATGGGTATAATAAACATGTAATAATATTATAACCTGTGAAAAAGAGATAGGTTTCATAACCATTTAACCAAATAATAACCTATAAAAAGAAGATTGTTTCATAAGCATATAACCCATGAAATATAAATGGGATTCATAAACAAATAACATGTGAAAGAGAATCAAGTTTCATAAAAATATAACCCATGAAAGAGAAATAGGTTTCTTAAATATCATTCCAAAAAAAACATAAACCATTCAAATAATGAATATGAATAGAACCATTGAATAATTTCCTCATAAAGGAATGAGTAATACCAACAGATGTCATCTTATATGGAAAATAATTTTTTAGAAACCTTTTCAAATAATTTATTGATGAAATTATACATTATTCTCTGAAAAAAAATACTTTTTAAAGCATAAAAAATTTCGAAAATCATTTTCATTGAATATAATCTTGAAGAATTATAATGGAAGATTGAAAAATTTTTGAAAACATTTTCCCTTTAAAACTTATAAAATAATCTTTAAAATATTTTGAAAACCATTTTCCTTGAAAACTTATAAAAGTAGTTTGAAAACATTTTGAAAATTTTTTTCCTTGAAAACATATAAAAAATATTTAAAACATTTTAAAACCATTACATTGAAAAGGAATCTTGAAAAAGAAATTAAAACCCATTTCTTTTATAATTAATCTTGAAAACATTTTTGAAAACCATTTATTTTAAAATGAATCTTGAAAACATCTTTAAAAAACATTTTCTTTGAAAAGGAAGCTCGAAAATTTTTTAAAAAAACATTTATTTGAAAAGTAATATTGAAAAAAAATTTCTTTTAAAATACTTTGAAAATTTATAAAATAATATTTTAAATAATTGAAATCCTTTTCTTTTAAAATAAATTTTGAAAACATATAAAAGAAGGATTGAAAATTATTTAAAACATTTTTTAAACAAAAAACAATTTTTGAAAACCTTTTTATTTAAAAATAAATTCAGAAAAATGAATTTATTGAATATTATGAAAAATATTTTTCATAAAAATAATTATTCAAAGGAAGGATGCTCATGAAGGCAGAAAAATCCATACATACAGAACATTCCCTTTGCACTGTAAAAAGTTTAGAAGAGTGCCTCGATCAGAAAACGAAAAGAAGATTCATTTTTCCGAAACCCTTTTGTTTAAAAGTTAAAACATGGGTAAAAATTTCTTTTAAATATGATAAGAGTATAATAGAACATTTTTGAAAATATTTTTAGAAAATATGTTTTTGACGGAACATAGATTTCCGACCGAAGAGGGAGATAAAGTCTGATTTTCTTGAAAAAACTTCTTAATTATCTTAACTACCAAAGAGTAGAAAATGGTACTAATACTTTAATATATCATTAATAAATATAGGATGTGAGTTTTCTTGAAGGATGGATCATAATGCTTCATCAATGAAATCATAATCATAAATAATCCTGATAAATGTTGATATTGTTATAAAAAACTCTTACCGCTTGGTAACTTTAAATCATACTCCCCATATAAAAAAATTAAATTACATGAATATTAAAATATCATTGAAATAATTATATTCATGATATAAAATGTCAAAGAGTATTTTATATGCATCGTAGAATGATATAGGTGCATTATAAAGACATGGAAATTCTGTGGATTTTTTTTTAAATTCATGGGATTTTTTTACGAGTCTGCGAACTCTGACGACGCATGATTCTGAGGCCCGGAGTACCCGAAATCATCCGTCAAAATTTTGTTAAGCTTAAATTAATGCTGGTAAGTAGTTTTACTGAAAAAGTGGAATAAATCTTAAACAGTTACTCAGATCAGAAATCTGAGGCCACCGTTGCACTCAGGATGACGGGTTTACCCTAGGCGTAACTTAAGTTTAGTCGGCGCGGACCTCCTGTGAGAAAACTCAAAAATGGCATAACCATAAATAAAATAATTAAATAAAGTTATTTTATTTTTCAAGTGCTTATAACTCACAAACGGTAACTCGGATTGAAAATTCGAGACCACCGCTGAACTCTTGAGGGTAGGATTTCATTAAGCAGATACTAAATTGGGTCGGCGAGGGCCACCCGAGAAAAAGTTAGTTTTTGGCCACAAATAAAATAATTAAGTGACAATTATTTTGTTGTAAAATTCAAAACATCTAAACAGTAACTCAGATTTAAAATCTGAGAGTACCTTTGGGTTCGTTGGGGCGTGTTTCACCTAGGCAGAGCCTAACCTTGACCGCAGTGAGTCGAGGGTGACTGATAATATTTTTTCAAACTTTTTTTCAGGTACATTCAGTAAACGTGTGAGCAGAATTTTATAACTACTGAACTAGTGCTCAGAACTGAAATTCGATGGCACCATTGAACTCGCAGCGTCGGTTATTGCTTAGTGATACCTTCACCACCGTTGCGTTCTGACAGGAATGGAAGATATTTTTTGGGGTTTTTAATTAAGTTAAATAAAAATAATGTGTTAGCCTTATTTTTATTTAAGGTAGCTAAAACCTCCAAGTAGAGGTTAGAGGTGGGGCCCACCCGCACATAACCTCCCTTGGGAGGATGTTATTAGGTGGGTCCCACTCGAGATCCTTAACTCTTCTAACCCCCTTAAACTCCTTGGAACCCCCAATTAAATTAGTGAAACTCTTCACCTTCCCCCATTAATTATTTGAGCCTCCCCACCGTCATTAATTTGTAGGGTTGTCTCATTTAATTAATCACCTTTTGAATTCTTTGAATTTATTATGCCAACATTATAATATGTGATGTATTATTATGGTGGGGGGTTGGTATAATCCTTGTTGGGAGAATTAATGAGAGGAAGAGCCTTTGGGAGAATTGAGAGGACTTCATCCTCTCAACGAAGAATGAGAAGAACGCCGATCACCACCGAAGAACGATGAGCACAGTCTTCTCCCTCTTCAACCGGCGCAAGTAGAGGAAACACTGCCATCCACGAAGAACGCCGACGACGTCATCTCGAATCTTCCCATTGTTTTCGTTCCACATCGTTCAATATTTTGGTATACATTATTCTGAATGTTATCAACAAAGCATGGGGGGTTCGGACTGTACCAACATGGCCGACCCTTCCCCTTTGATCTTGTTTGTTGTTGATGATGGAGGCAGACAATGGTGGCCGGTGTCGGGCCGGCTGCATGGAAACCGGCGGTGCAAGACCGTCGAAACACTGAAAAGGCACGGCACCGCCCTGCCACGTGGAGGAAAGGAGACTCGCGGCCACGTCGGGCCGCGACGGAGGCGTGCGACGCCGTCGCACCGTGCGGAGGGCAGCAGGAGGCCGCGACCAAGGCGGGCTACAACAGAAAGGCGCGGTGCCGTCACGTCGTGCCGGTGGTGCAAGACCACGACCAGGGTGGGCCGCAGCGGGAGAGTAGGGGCGCGACACCGTCGTGCTGTGCTGGAGAAGACTCGCGACCTAAGGCCGCAGTGGACAGGGGAGGGCGGCCGGCTGAGCCGGCCGCCAGTGCGCACAATGCAAGACCCTTCGGGTCCCGTGGTTACAAGATCCGACACCTTACGCCAGCCGTTTCAGGAGCCTGGGGGTGTAACACCCCCCTTTATGCGGCCAGCTGGCCAGGCCACACGGCCAGCCGGGCGCAACACGGCCAGCCGTGCGCAACACGGCCAGCCGGGCAGGGCCACATAGCCAACCAGCCGGCGAGGCCACACAGCCAGCCACCGGGTCACGTGGCCCGCCATCCAGGCCACACAGGTAGCCGTCGGGCCGCACGACCAGCCGGCCAGGCCACACGGCCAGCCGCCGGGCCGCACGACCACCCGGGCCGGGCCACACGGCTAGCTAACCGGGTCGGGCCGCTTTCAGACTGGGCCGAATTTGGGTCGGGCCACACCTTCTAGTTGGGTCAGTCCTACATACCGGGTCAGACCCCAGTCCAGACTCGGGTCGGGTCAGGCCGCACCCGAACCCATCAGACCCGATTACACCTAATCGCCCATAACTCGGGCTACGGGCGTCCATTTGACGAACCGTCAGCGGCACCATTTTTCTTGGATTGAAGATGTCCCTTTGAGAATACCCTATAGGAGTTTAGGGTATAGTTGAGATACATTAAGGTTGGTTCGTACACGAAACCAACTGGGCCCCTGGGACTAAAAGGCGAATAACTCACAGACCAGACGTCTGATTGACGCACCGTATATTGAGTTAAGACCCATATGACGTGGTAGACCTTTGAGATACTTCCATGTGAGACTTCATGACACTTTAATTATCGACCAATATCTCGTGCAGCGGATCCTCCTAGAGACGAGTGTACAGAGTGAAGATACCTAATAGCTGACAGACCTGACGAATGCTTGACCGATTCGACTTGGAGTGATTCGACTAGCCCAGTGGGGAGCGCCTGGTAGTTGGTGGAAGACCCATGGTGGAAGGAGCGCCTGGTAGTTTCCAGGAGACCCACAGTACTCAACAGGAGGAGTACCTCTATAGGCTAGTAGGGGGAGTGCCCGGTATTTGGCGGCATACCCACAACGGACGGAGCACCTAGTAGTTGGTAGCAGACCCGAGGTACTCGACAGGAGGAATACCTCAACAGTCCAAGGTTAGTGAGAAGTGCCTCAGTGTCATGACAGACCCACTGTACTCGACAGAGGAGGAGTTCTCCAACAGCCGTGGTTTCAATAATGAAAATCCTGGTTTGAGCTGAGTCAATGACCTTTGTGTTTTCCTCATGATTGAGATAGGTTACTTGATAACTTAGGTATATGTATGGGCATATACCTAAGTAATGTTTATCCATTTATTTCATACTTTTTGTTTTATCCTTGTTGTATTTTTTTGAGACCATGAGGGTCTCGGGGTCCCTACTAAGTATCGTTATACTCACCCCTGCACGGGCTATGACCGCGACTCGTTGTGTTGGATGAAGACGACGGACAACGCTAATGGAGGCTGAGAGCGCCAGGACTGGACGATACCCAGAGGAGGACCTTACGACGTATCGGTACACGGTGGAGTCTGACGGACGTGGAGTGGTGTGGAGCCCAACTTCACCTACCCTTCAGGTAGGAACCCCGAAGGATGATCCAGGAGCTACTTTCACCTTTCAGTTGTTGTTCCTTTTCAGTTGTACTTGTTTTTAGTTGTTTTTAACTTTACAGTTGGAATTTTATTCTAGCCCCCCATTACTTTCATTACACTTGTTATACAGCTTTTACTTAGTGTTTTCTTCCGCTTGTACTCTCGTTGTATGTGTCTACGATTTACAAAGGCATTGCCTTCCTAGTTTTACGGAATTATGCCTTTGGTGCTAGTCGCTAGGCCCTGGCCTATGGAAAGTGGGCTTGGGGTAGTCACGATACGGGCCCCAGGGGTACGGGTCGTGACAAATTGGTATTAGAGGAGTCAGTTCTACCGAAGAACTCAGGACTCTGATCATTCTTTTTTGTGAAGCAATAGTGTTAAGGGTACCAAGTGTGGTTTTTAGTTCAGGGAGTCCGGTGTTGGTGCGGTGGCCTATGTATCCATACACCAGGACCCTAACTTTTGATTTCCGACTCAGTGCATGAAAACACTGATTGCGTGTGTGTTTTCAAAAGTTTTCTTTTAGTCATCTCAACCAAGTCAGATCACGAGGTATAACTTTCAACCATGTCACATCTGTTCAAGATGCCTCTACATAGACTACCAGTTAGAGTTCCGAGAGAGTACTCGATGACGGCCCACTGAGCGACAAGGTTCTGGTGCAGGGCCCTCTTACTATGTTGGAACCTTCGGGTGGTGTACCAGCACCACCACCACCCGTTGGGAAATAGATGCCACCAGCCGCACTGGCGGACAATGCATGTCGACTGAGCATGTTTCACGAGTTCTAGTGGCAGAGGCCTCCAAGGTTACGAGGCGAGATAGATTCCCAGGTAGCAGAGGACTGGATGGAGGCGATTACTGGAGTTTTCCGCCAAGTTGAGTCACTATTATAGCAAATGTTGATCTTATCTACAAGTATTTTTCAGTGAGTGACCATGAGGATGGTCCGCATAGTGATGAGGTTTCGGTACTTGGACCGTTTTCCGAGATAGTACCTTTAGGCAGTGTGCCAACTATATCACTACCCATTGGTCAGTAGACACTACTGACAGTACTGGTAGAGGACACTTGTAGGCTTAGTGCCTTACATGTGTTTCAGCCTCAAATAACCCTCAAGTTCCGAGACGAGCTCGAATCACAGGTGGTTGAGGACTGGATAGAGGAGGTTGTTGATAGTTCCCTTTAGCTTCTACAGTTTCAGCAGGATGACATGTTGGTAACTGAGTATTCATCGAGGCGTACCGATAATTCCTGGTACTTGATGAATACGATATGATCAGTGCTTCGGAGCTTGGACCTAAAAGTGAGGTGTGTTTAGGGACATCCGAGCCAGCACTTTTGCCTCTGTGCATTCCTACCTATGTTAGGATGCTAGAGAGAACCTTTGTGGTTGAATGTTCTTTGGCTGAGCGAATACAACCAGTGAATGTTAGTAGTGGGAAAGCAGGAAACTAGCACCAGTCTCAGAGACTTGGGCGTACAAAAATGTTTTAGAAAGAGGAAGTAATAAGGATAAATGAATATGCAGAGCAGTAGATGTGGAAGAGGAGCTAGGAGAGAAGCATGAGGTGGTGTACATTTTGACATTTTATAACCACCCCTTTTTGGGATTCCACCAGGCTTAGGGAGCTAGAGGGCAGGGAAAGAGAGTAGCTGCATGTGGTCAAGGAGTGAGACCCAAGGACTCTAGGAATGATTTGAGGTATAGACTGTGTCTACTAATAGTTGTCGTATCAATAGACATAGGTACCAATCATTCCTTCCTTCCACAAATCTTGTCTCAGACCTTGAGTTTCTGGTTAAACCGTTGACTTGACCCTCACGTTTGGAGATACCTTTGGGAGGAGACTTGATAATAACACTTACACCGATGGTGTGATCTGACCCTTGAGGATAGAGTTTTGGTTGGAACCTCTTGGTGGCAGTGTCAAGGCCTTATGACGTTAGTTTGGGTATGGACTGGGAAACCATAGTTCATACACAGATTGACTATATTAGAAAAAAATTTTGTGGTTTACCTACAATGTTGGGATGAGGTTTTCTTTAGTCGGTGAAAAAATTAAACTCAGGTAGCATAGGTTAAACTCTTTCATAGGAGGGTGTAGCCGATCACTCTTGAGCCGGCCAGCCTTACCCTCGTGGCAACATGAGTTTTGAGTGTTCAATTCCAAATAGGAGTGATAGAACATGGGGAAATCTTTTCAAAAGTTATTTTCAGGATTACCCCCCCCCCCAAAGGGGGAGGGACATCTTCTTTGGCTGGATTCTATTGGAGGTTCATTCCAGACTTCTCTAGAGTTTCAGCACCACTATCAGCCTTGAAGAAGAAAGAAAAACCCTTCGTATGGTCGGAGAGATTCCAACAGAGCTTTCAGGAGCAGAGGCAGAGGCTGACTAGTGACCCAATCTTGAGGCTTCCATAGGAAGGCATAGGGTATGTTGTTTATTGCGACACATCAGAGACCGAACTCGAATGTGTCCTGATGCAGGAGCGAGCAGTGATCGCATATGGATCTTGATAGATCAGACAACATGAGAAGAACTATTCTACCCATGACATGGAGTTAGAAGTAGTGGTTTTCGCCTTGAAGATGTGGAAGCACTACCCTATGGGTGAATGTTTTACTGTATACTCTGATCAAAAGAGTCTCAGGTATATCTTTTCTCAAAAGGACCTGAACCTGAGACAACGATGTTGGATTGAGTCCCTCCAGGACTATGACTTCGAGATAGTCTATACTCCTGGGAAGGGGAACGTTGTGGTAGATGCACTCAGTTGGAGAACTGGTATACAGTTTCTATGAAAGGAGACAAAGCAGCTGGCTGCCTTACAAATATCCTTTGTAGATAGAAATGGAGAATCCTTTATACAGTCTCTTATAGTTACTCCCCAACTTCTTTAGTGAGTCAGGGAGGTGCAGCGTGGAGACGCTGACTGCGAGACACGACATGACCAGATATCCACAGGGCAGGCACCTGATGAATTTTTTGAAGGTGGGGAGTACATCATTCTCTTCATAGGATGTACCAAGGTACCATTAGCACTTCAGGGGTAAGCGTTGAGAGAGTTCCACACATCCCTTCTAGCAGTATATCCCAGAGTGGTGAGTATGTACCAGGACCTTCGACGACAGCACTGGTAGTCAGGTATGATGAAGGTAGTAGTGAAATTTTTCTTTCGATGCTTCACTTGTCAGCAAGTGAAGGTAGAAAAACAGGTACCAGTAGGCTTGGTTCAGCCATTAGAGGTCCCAAAGTGGAAGAGGGATGAGATATTCATGGACTTCATGACGGGTCTTCCACGAACGTCCATGGGACATGACTCAATTTGGGTGATCATCGACCAACTCACCAAGTAGGCCCACTTCCTACTGACCAGAGATGGTACGAGGTACCATGGAGAAGGTTCAGATCGTCCAGGAGCGGATGAAGACTGCACAAAGCAGGCAGAATTTGTATGATGACAGGAGACAAAGACCTCTTTAGTTCGAGGATGGTGACCACATCTTCTTACGGGTCTCATCTCGACAAGGTCTACATAGATTTGGATGAGGCGAAAAGTTATCTCCGAGATTCATTGGACCTTCTAGGTCCTCAGAAGGGTAGGTGAGGTGGCTTACCTCTTAGCTCTTCCAACTTAGTTGCACCGGGTGCACGACGTCTTCCACGTATCTCAGTTGAGGGGATACGTGCACGACCCTTCCCACATCATCGACCATGGGTAGCTGGACATCGATGACGGGGTGACTTTCAAGGAGGTTCCAATGGAGATTGAGGATTGACAGGAGTGGGTCCTACGTAGACGGTCGATACCTCTGGTGCAAGTTTGTTGGCAGCACGAGAACCTCCAGGTGAGCACATGGGAGCGGGAGGCTCAGATGGGTGTTCAGTACCCCCACTTCTTTCCTTAGTTTGACTTAGAGCTTATGGGGACATAAAGCCCTGTGGCAGGAAGAATGTAAAGACCCAGAAATTCTCTAGAATTTTTTTTCTTAAATTCATGGGATTTTTTTACGAGTATGCGAACTCTGACAGCGCGTGATTCCGAGGCCCGGAGTTCCCGGAATGATCTGCAAAGTTTTGTTAAGCTTAAATTAATGCGCGTAAGAAGTTTTCCTGAAAAAGTAGAATAACTATTAAACAGTTACGCAGATCAGAAATCCAAGGCCACCGTTGCACTCAGGATGGCGGGTTTACCCTAGGAGTGACTTAAATTTAGTTGGCACGGGCCTCCTATGAGAAAACTCGAAAATGGCATAATCGTAAATAAAATAATTAAATAAAGTTATTTTATTTTTCAAATGCTTATAACTCACAAAAAGTAACTCGGATTATAAATATGAGACCACCGCTAAACTCGTGAGGGTAGGATTTCTTTAAGAAGATACTAACTTGGGTCGGCGAGGACCACCAGAGAAAGTTAGTTTTTGGCCGCAAATAAAATAATTAAGCTTTATAACTTCTAAACGATAACTCGGATTAAAAATCCGAGAGTACTGTTGAGTTTTTTGGGGTGTGTTTCACTTAGGAAGAGCCTATCCTTGATCGTAGTGAGTCGAGGGTGACTGATAATATTTTTCCGAACTTTTTTTCAGGTACGTTCAGTAAACGTGCGAGCGACATTTTATAACTTCTAAACCGGTGCTCAGAACTAAAATTCAAGGGCACCGTTGAAATCGCAGTGTTGGTGACTACTTAGTGAGACCTTCATCGTAGTTTCATTCTGACATGAATGGAAGATAGTTTTTAGGGTTTTTAATTAAGTTAAATAAAAATAATGTGTTAGCCTTATTTTTATTTGAGGTAGTTAAAACCTCCAAGTGGAGGTTACAGGTGGGTCCCACCTGCACATAACCTCCATTGGGAGGATTTTATTAGGTGGGGCCCACCCGAGCTTCTTAACTCCTCTAACCCCCTTACACTCATTGGAACCCCCAATTAAATTTGTAAAACTCTTCACCTTCCCCCATTAATTATTTGAGCCTCACCACCCTCATTAATTTGTAGGGTTGTCTCATTTAATTAATCACCTTTTGAATTCTTTGAATTTATTATGCCAACATTATAATATGTGATGTATTATTATGGTGGGGGTTTGGCATAATCCTTGTTGGGAGAATTAAGGAGGGGAAGAGCCTTTGGGAGAATTGAGAGGACTCCATCCTCTCAACGAAGAACGTGAAGAACGCCCGTCACCACTGAAGAACGATGGGCACGTGCTTCTCCCTCTTCAACCAGGGTAAGTAGAGGAAACACCATCATCCACGAAGAATGCCGACGATGTCAACTCGACTCATCTTCCTCGAATCCTTCCTCCTCAACTTCTTCGTGTTCTCCTCTGACGTTGATTAAATGACACCGCTTTTTCCACAACTCTGTCAATGATCACCGAACTCGAGGTAGGGGTTTGATTTGCCTTGTTTCCATTCCACGTCGTTCAATATTTTTGTATATGTTATGTCGAATGTTATCAACAAAACATGGGGGTTTCAGACCGCACCAACACGACCAACCCTTCCCCTTTGATCTTGTTTGTTGTTGACGACGGAAGCGGACAACGGCGGCCGGCGTCGGGCCGACCGAGTGGAAACCGGCTGCGCAAGACCGCCGAAAAACTGGAAAGGAGTGACACCACCATGCCACGTGGAGGAAAGGAGATTCGCGGCCATGTCTGGCCGTGACGGAGGCGTGCGGTGCTGTCACGTCGTGCGGAGGGCTGCAGGAGGCCACGACCAAGGCGGGTCGCAGAGGAGGGTCGTGGCGCCGTCGCGCTGCGCTGGTGGTGCAGGACCGCGGCCAGGGCGGGCCGTGACAGGAGAGCAGGGGCGTGGAGCCGTTGCGCCACACCGGAGAATACCTATGGCCTAAGGCCGCGGTGGAAAGGGGAGGGCGGCCGGCTAAGCCGGCCGCCGGTGCGCGCAAGGCGGGACCCTTCGGGTCCTGTGGTTACAAGAGACGGCGCCTTGTGCCGACCATTTCGGGAGCCAGGGAGTGTAACACCCCCCTTTATGCGGCCAGCTGGCCACCCGAGCCAACAAAAATGGGCTAGGAAACATGACCAGTTAGGTGCCACACGGCCAGCTGGGCCAGGCCACGCGGCACAGCCAGCTGTGGTCAGCCGGGCCATGCCCCATGACCAGCCGCCGGGGCCCCACGGCCAGCCAACCGAGCCCGGCCACTTTCGGGTCGGGCCGACTTCGTGGCCAGGCTGCCCCTTCAGGTCGGGTCAGACCCATAGACTGGGTCAGACCCCATTCCGAACCCGGTTCAGGTCGGGTCGGGTTGGTCCAACTAGGTTAGGCCAGACCCGAACCCGTCAGACCCGATTACACCTAATCGCCCATAACTCGGGCTACGAGCGTCCGTTTGACGAACCGTCAGCGGCACTGTTTTTATTGGATCGAGGCTATCACTTTGAGAATACCCTACATGAGTTTAGGGTATAGTTGAGATATGGCCAGGTTGGTTCGTACACAAAACCAACAGGGCCCTTGGGACTAAAAGGCTAATAACTCACAGATCGAGCGTCCGATTAACGCATCTTCTGTTGCGTTGAGACCTCTATGATGTGGAGGTCCTTTGAGATACCTCCACATGAGACTTTGGGACACTTGAAGTAATGACTAGTAGCTCGTGGAGCAGATCCTCCTAGAGATGAGCGTACAGAGTGCAGAGACCTAGTAGCTGACAGACCTGAAAACTGCTTAACCGATTCGACTCGGAGTGATTCGACTAGCCTAGTGGGGAGATCCTGGTAGTTGCGGCAGACCCATGGAGGACGGAGCACCTGGTAGTTGGCAACAGACCCACGGTACTCGATAAGAGGAGTACCTCTGCAGGCTAGTAGGGGGAGTGCCCAGTATTTGGCGGCAGACCCACAACGGACGGAGTGCCTGGTAGTTGGCAGCAGACCCGCGATACTCGACAGGAGGAGTACCTCAGTAGTCCAAGGTTAGTGGGAAGCACCTCGGTGTCACGACAGACCCACTGTAATAAACAGAGGGGGAGTTCTCTAGCAGCCGTGGTTTCAATAATGAAAATCCTGGGTTGAGTTGAGTCAATGACCTTTGTGTCTTCCTCATGATTGAGATGGGTTACATGATAAATTAGGTATATGTATGGGCTTATACCTAAGTAATGGTTATCTGTTTATTTCATACTTTTTGGTTTATACTTGATGGATTTTTGTGAGACCTTGAGGGTCTCGGGGTCCCTAGTGAGTATCGTTATACTCACCCCTACACGGGCTATGCCCGCACCTCATTGTGTTGGATGCAGACGACGAACAACACTGATAGAGGCCGAGAGCGCCAGGACTAGATGGTACCCAGAGGAGGACCTTACGAAGTATCAGTAGACATTGGAGTCTGACGGACGTGGAGTGTTGTGGAGGCCAGCTGTACCTACCCTTCAGGTAGGAACCCTGAAGGACGATCCAAGAGCTTCTTTCACCTTTCAGCTTTTGTTCCTTTTCAATTGTACTTGTTTTTAGTTTTTTTTGTACTTTATATTTGGTCTTGTATTCTGGCCCCCCATTACTTTCAGTACACTTGTTATAAAACTTTTACATAGTGTTTGCTTCCTCTTGTACTCTGGTTGTGTGTGTCTATGATTTATAAAGGCAATTCCTTTCCAGTTTTAGGGAATTACGCCTTTGGTGCTAGTCGCCAGCCCCTGGCCTATAGAATGCGGTCTTGGGGTAGTCACAATACGGGCCCCGAGGGACAGGTCGTGACATGCATAACATGACATGTGCCTCAAAAAAGGTAAATTGGGACAAAATTACTTTACCGATTTGGTAAATTTTGAAACATAAAACCCATGAAAGAAATATCATCAAATGAATTTTTAAATACACATAAATTTAATTATAAGAATTATATAATATATCCAGGGGAATTATACACACCACATATAATAAATAGGAGGTGAACATGGATTGTACCTCAAGGAAATTAAAAGTGAGATGAGAAAACACTTACCTTATATCTTGACTCTCATCATACTAAAAAAATTCATGTATAATAAATATAAGTTTATTATAAATCTATTAGAGATCTATATTAGTATATATAATACCATATATTATTTTTTATGGAATTATATTACCCATTTATTAACAACTCCATGTTAATGTTACATTTTGGGTAATATCCTCTGTTTTCATACATGTTTTGACTTGTTATTATTGATATTATTATATAGATCATGATTTACCTATTTACATAATGTAAAAAAAGATATAAATATCATATATATTCATAATATATGTATTAATAATAGTCTATAAAATATAGATATATGCAATGGAATACACAGTTCATGGAAAAGTTGGTCGTACGTACATATGAAAGTTGTTTATGTTTAATTATCGTATTGAAAGTAAGAAATTAAATGAAATATATGTATATATATTATAATTACAATATAATTATTATATCATATATATCATATAATTTCACTAAACCCTCCCTTAATACATTCCATGTAAAGTGTGAACGAATCACATTGCTTTAAGGAGGCGGTGGTCCACACGTCCATAAATGAAGTTATCATATTTTCAAAAAATATAAATCATGAAGGTGTGTTTTATATTATAATAATAGAATCATAAATAAATAATAAATATCATAAATATCTTATAAAAAATATTTTCCATTATAATTCACAGTCATGAGTGGTTGTAAAGGAAAAACAAACAACATCGTTTTATGAGGCGGTAGTTATTCTAATCGTGTTATGTTGTGAATGATGGTTCATGAGGATTGTTTTTTGAGCTTCCCAATAATCCATAAAGTGGTTTATCAAAATAAAAAAATTATTTGGAGGAGGTGGTTGTTTTTCATACACAGAAATGTTAATTTTTTTACCCATTATATTTAAGTGTGTGTAAGTGTAGGTTAATACTATAGAATAAGAAAATCTCAATATATTTATTATAATGAATTTATTATATAATAATTTGAGAATAATAGCTTAGGGGGTGGATAATGAAACTAAAACAGTGGAACTTGGGGAAGGATGTCACCTCTTCTTTGGGTAACTTCTCTTGGTTTTCACCAAATGGATTCCTTGGTTGGATTTATGACCAAAGAGATGATTCTAGGGTGAAGGGACGGATGTTGTTAAAATATATGGTCAAGTTTTTTCTGAACCAAAGTGGGTTGATATGTATGAAAAAGTGAGGGGTGAGTGTCCTTTTATAATGGATGAGTAGTGACATTCCTATAAGTATAAAAAGGTAAAAATTATTGAGAGGTCTCTCTTACATTATGGGAATACAATAATTGATAAAATTCAATAAAATATAATAATTGGTATAAATTTGGAGAGAAAATATCTTTTGGACATTTTAATAGGATATTTGTCTTCTTAAGATTATGGTTTAATCATTAAGTGAACTAAGTTTTACCTTAATCGCTGTAATTAATTATAATTACATTCACTAATATTTTTTGTAAAAAATTATTTTGTATTTATTAGAAATTATATTCTATTATTATTGAAAATATATAATCAATTTTTCCAAATTCTAACCACATAAGTAGTAGACATTAATTTAAAATTAATCTCACTGAAGTGTCATGACAGTAGGTTTTTAAGCAAAAATGTTTAGAAGTTTGAATTTTTTTGTATCCAATTTCAATGTGAAATTGGTTCCAATGGACTAAATTGGATTAATTGATGTAAAATTGATCTAACTACACTTTAAAACCAAATTAAAAAATAATTTAACTATGTAAACAAATTATATTAAAAAGAAGTTTTGAATTAAAATTTAGTATCTTTTCACTATTTAGAAAAAAATGAAACTTCTCATAAAAATACAAAAAATTCACTCTAAGTGAATTTTGATAATATGATTTCAAAAATTAAGTTTATTTAGTCAAATAAAAATTATAAAATTGTAACAATTTAGATTTGAAATGGGTTCTCCATTAAAAGGTGGTAAAATTAGCTTTTAGAAAAATACAACATCTTATTCATAAAATTTGATTTCTTCTTATCTTATACCTGTCACATGTATTGGATGAGTATAAAAATATTTATTGAATATATTTTATATAAAAGTTATTTAAAACATTCATCACAATAGGATTGTTTAATTTTTTGAGATAAAATTATATTTGTACATATAAAGATAGTTTTCTTAGAAAAGTAATTTTATTATTTTCAAATAGTTATTACATTCATTTATAACTAATTTATAACCAAATGATTAATTTATTATACATTTTTATATCAAATTTTCATAATTTAGTTAATCTTATTCATGACTTCCCTTTCAATGGTTAGTTATTAACTATAATAATATTTTAATAATGTTATTAATAGTACATTGTAGTTTGGTAAAACTATGTCTTGCATATCACACATGTTTTCGAAGTAAGTCAAAGTTGTGTGTAACATAGTACAAACATAGTGTTGTGTATACCACAAGCTAATATAAGTGTTGTGTATATCATAATATTAACTTAGTTTTTCTTACAATGCAATCCAGTCTTAGTTATTTCGTATAAAAAAAGATATATTTAGTGTTGTATGAAATGTAAAATATCACAAAGATTAAATTAATTCCAAAAATCCACAAAATCATGGGGTGTTACATTCATTATATGCCTATAGCTTCTTCATTAACAATTGAAGTAAGGTGGATCACATTTTTGGTGGATTAAAGCAGAGTCTAAGAAAATAATTGGTTATTCAGTACTTTGACATCTATAAGAATATGTTCTATTGTTACATTAAGGTGGAGATGAATATTGGAGACTCTCAGTGTTCTCAAGAGATCAAGTATAAAAATAGAAAATTGGACTTTAATATGGTAGGATCAATAGATAAATCATACGGAGGAAATAAAACACAACACCACATGTTTCAAAAGTGTGAGAAGAATATTCCTAGGAAATATATAAAGGGAACTGGGAGATGCTTCAAATATGGAAAAGAGGGGAATTAAATTAATAATTTATGAAGGTATATGAAGAATCCCACTAATGAGTAAGAATAAAGTAAGGATCTGATCAACCCTTAGCTAGTAGTACAATGCTTCAACTGTAAGGAACACAAGCACTATTTGATCCAATGACCTAAGACAAGGGTTATCAAAGATAATCAATGAAAAAAACCTATAAGGCATCAAGTAATGGAAAATGTTATTACTACTTGTTAAGTGGATCCTGACGATGATGTGATGATAGGTATGCTTGTTATTCATTCAAGAATAGAAAATGTACATTTTGATTCTGTTTATACACATTCATTCATATCTTTCAAGTTTAGTAAAACTATCTAAACACCACTCAAAATATTGAGGATGAGTTATCCACGAGAATAGAAAATGGGGAAATTATTGCATCTAAAGTATATAACTATTCATTGATCAATATTTGTGGACTAAACCTCCTATAAAAAATCAGATTACTTCCTTTGGTGAAGTTTGATGCTGTATTTGGCATGGATTGGATACCTTTATATAAATAAAAAATTAACTATTTTGAATGTGACATCACTGATCACATCATGAGGCATCCTCCAAATCTAGAAAAATGTTTGGAGGATGATGGATATCTTATGGAATCTTGCTCTCAAGAACGGAGACTATTGCCTTATGAGAAAGCATATCTCAATCAAATGATTGAGATAAATGAGAGTATCATTCTTGATTAAGTTCCCATTATGAGGGAATACACTAATTTTTCCCTAAACAATTTCTTGATATCCCTCTTGGCCAAGAGGTTTAGTTATCAATTGAACTTATACCTAGATCTATGCTCATATTAAATACTCATTACAGTATGGCCACCATTGAGTTGGAAAAATTAAGTAAGTATTTTCATGAGAATCTAAAAAAGGGTTTTATATTCTCAAGTTTTTCACCATGGGGTGAACTAATACTCTTAATCAATAAGAAGAATGGATCAATGAAACTCTTCATTGATTATTGTGAGATTAAAAAATAATGATAAAGAACAAGTATCCCCTATCATGGATAAATGACTTGCTTCATTGGACTGTGTATTTCTATAAGGTGGAACTTCGATCGGGATATCACCAAAAAAAGATAAACAAGGAAGATACTCCCAATAATACCTTTCACATGAGGTATGAAAACTATGAGTTCATAGTTATTCCCTTTGGACTCACTAATTATCCAGATATTATCTTGGAATTAATGAGTATAGTCTTTAGATATTACCTCAAAAAATTGATGGTGGTCTTTATAGAAGGTATTCTGAAATACTCCAAGAGAAAGGATGAGCATGAGGATCATTTGAATACTATGCTAAAGACTTTATGAAGAGATAAAATATATAAAAATTACAATAAATTTGAGTTATAGATGGATTAAGTATCTTTCTTGGGACATGTTATCACCAAAAAGGGATATTTGTAGACCATTATAAGACAAAAGAAATTAAGGAGTGGACCAAACTAGAATCTATAATGGAGATTCATAGTTTCCTCAATTAATCTAATTATTACCAATGATTTGTGATAAAATTATCATGATTTTTAAACCCACTTACCAAGATGACTTGGAGTGGAGTAAAGTTTTTATAGATAGTTGAATGTAAATATTTCTTCAAAGATTAAAAAAAAATATACTCATCACTACACCGACACTTACACTACCCACAAGTTTTGAACTCTTTGTGGTATATAGTGATGTATCAAAGAATGGTATAGGTTGTGTACTAATGAAAATTGATAAAGTAATATCCTTTGATTCAAGGAGGTTAAATTTTTGAGATAAAAACTATCCCATGCATGATTTGGAGTTGTCAGTTGTGATCTTTGTGTTGAAAATATAGTGTCATTGTCCCTGTGAGGAGAATTTTCAGATATATACTAATCACAAGATCCTAAAATATATATTCAAATAGAAGGATGTTAATATTCTCTAGTGAATATGGCTAGATATCATCAAGGATTATGAATTCTCAATCCACTACCATCATAGTAAATAAAATAAAGTTATAGATTCTCTAAGTGAAAGGATCATGTAACTTTATCAATGCTAATAATTAAGAAAGATTGAATCTTATTATACTTGAAAAGAATAGACATGGGAATCATAAAGGAAGTAAAATCATCATTAATTTCTCAAATTATTTCTCAATCATCCATTTTAGAGAAGATAAAGTGTTCTCAAATAGATAATGTGGAAATTTAGAAGAAGGTGGAATCTATCAAAAATGGGAAATCCTCATAGTTCAAAATTGATGAGGAAGGAGTTATAGGATTTGGGTCATGACTATATGTACAATAAAATCTTGAGATAGAGAGGGAGGTTTTAAATGATGCACATTGATCAACATTCTCAATCCACCTAGTGAACACATAGATGTATCGAGATCTCCAAGAGAACAATTGGTGGGATAATATGAAGAAGTAAATCACTAAATTTACATAAAAGTTCCTAGTATGTCAAATAGTTAAGTATTAAAGGAAAAATTATAATGGGATGATGTAACTATTACCCATACCTACATGGAAATGGTAAAAAATAAACAAAGACTTTGTTACTAGAATTTCAAAGATAGGTAGAGGAAATTATGTTATATGGGATGTTATGGATCATTTTACAAAGACTTCCCACTTTATTGTAATTAGAGAGGACCTCTCAATTGATAAAATTTCATGGATATAAAAGAGGGAAGTGGTTAGGTTTCATGGATTACCATTATCAATTTTATACAATCTAGATCCAAGATTTACCTATATGTTCTGGAAAAATCTCCAACATGCTCTAAACACTAATCTAAACTTCAGTGAGGCTTATCGCACTCAAAATGATGGACAACCTAAACAGACTATTCAAACATTGGAATATATGTTGAGAACGTGATTTATGGGATTCAAATAAGGATAGGGAAAACATTATACTCTACGCTAATTCTACTACAATAATAATTTCCACTCACTACAAAAAAACCTTGAGTTTAGAAGAGGTCATTTTTGACATTAGAAGAGGTTATAACCCCTTATAAAGGCATTAGCAGTGGTTATGGGGAACAACCACTAATGTGTCCCCTTATTTTTAGTAGGGGCGGTTTTGAGTAACCACTGGTAAAATCATGATGACTTTAGTGGCAGTTACATTAGAGGGGGTTTAAACCCCCTCTAATGTTGAATTAAATTCACTGAAAATTCGTGTATTAGTGTCGGTTTGAATGGAATCGAGACTAGTTCAGGGCTGTAGGGGCGGTTTAAACTACCCCTAATGTGGTTACTTTAGGGGAGGTTATGGAAACTATCCCTAAAGCCTCTATTTTTTTAATTGGACCCATGTCTACCAAGTACACCCTATCACCCCCGCTACTCCATCTCTCTCCCCATCCCCTGTGCCCCCGACACCCCCACCACCCATCCCACATCCCCCATCACCCACCTCCGGTATCCCCCCATCCTGTCTCTCCCATCTCCCTGTCCCCCACCTCCCCCTGTCATCCCCCATCCTGCCTCCCCCCATCACCACGTATCGCCTCCCCATGTCACCATGCCGCTCTGTGTCTCCCCTATCACCTTTCCACTTCATGTCTCCCTATCACCCACCTCCCCTCTAGTTTATGTTTCTCTCCCATTCCCACACCCTTTGCCTCCAGTTCATCGATTCTCCAAGGCCCCCGCTGTTTCTAGTTATTTTTATAAAAATGAGACGGTGGGAGGATTCGAACCACAAACTACAGGACATCACAAGCGAACCAACAAATAGTTTTACCACTACAATATTTGATTTTTTATGTATATTCACTCATATTATCCTCTGTTTATATATATTTTATTCATTATTTTAATAAATATTATTTATGATGTGGCCTTAAAAACATTTGTTTTGCCACATCTTTTTAATTAATTTTTATCAATTTAATTATTTATTTTAACACTTTTTAATAAATAATGGTCCTTTTGTATTTTTATTATTAATTTAATAACTAATCAATTTTTGTAATTAATCATGTATTATAAGCTCTAAAATAGTTAATTTATTCCTTAATTTAATTTAATAGCATAATTAATTTTTACTAGTTTGGTATCTTCGTCTGCAAATCTAAAGATTTACCATTAATTAGTTTGATTTTGCACATAAATAATTTATTCTTAATCTAACATTGAATGTATTAAATATTAATTAATTTTATGTAACATAATGTTTTATTTATCATTTAACAATTCATTAATTATAATTCAAGAATATAAACTTATTTTAGTTGTATTAAGTTTATTTAGTTTCTATTTCATAAATTAACATAATGGTTTAATAATATAATAATTATTTGTCTACTTTAAACTAATTTAATTTGATATAGTAACCTTTTTAAACAATTTAAATTTGTCTTATAAATGTTTAAATTTTATGTTAACTTTTAATAAGTTAGTTTCTTTTTAATTTTATTTTTAGTATAGTAATAATTTAAGTTATGTGAATAGAAGTTATTAATAATTTAATTTTAGTTTATAAGTTTATTTAAATTTTCATTTGTTTTAATTAATATTTTGATATTATTAATTATTTTGTTCACTTTTAATTTAAGTTTTAACTTATTTTATTTACTATGATTATTTTTCAGGTAAACGGTTTCATCACGGTCATGGTCACGGTGTCTCCACGCACTGTTTCTTCCATTTACGGTCTCACCGTAACCTAACTCATGGTGCCACTGTCAATCTCTCTTATTGTCTCACTGTAACACCCCCTTACAGTGTCTCACCCTCTTGCTACAGTAACCATTTTTCATGGATGCACCGTTTCTCTACGTTCCATCATCTCTTAACGGTCTCACCGGTCCCTTTTTCCACCGTATTCTTCACTGTCTCACCGTGAAACCCCTTTCCTGGATGCACCGTGACCGCCTTCACTGTCTCACTGTTTCCAGGAGAAACGGTGGCACCGTTTCACTCCACAAAGACTCACCGTGTCCTGTCACACCCGACTGGTTTTCTCCTTCCCGTTCTTGCCGCAAGAAGGAGCCACCACCTGAGCTGAGTCGCCGCTATAGGAGATGATCCACGCCACCATAGGAGTCCGCTGCAGGTTTGTTGGACTGGGAAAACCAGAAGGTCATGCCAATATTGTATTAGAGGATTCTAGTCCACCTCTACGCCATCTTCGCTGCCGTTGGGTAGTGTCGCACCACCGTGAGGGAGAAAGAACCACGCCACCGAAGCTGAATAGAAGGAAGAGCTGCAAGGAGGATCCGGGCCGACGTGAGGCATCGTCGGGGGAATCGATGCACCTGCTGGTTTTGCACCGCCACTGGAAGCGCACTATGCAGTTGGAGGGAGAAGGATCCGAGACTAAAAAACCGCTTTTTTGCTGAAGGAGGGATTCGTCGTCCCTATTCTGCAGCGCCGAAGAAGACCCCTCTCCTAGGGTTGCTGTGCGCCAATTTGGGGGAGGGGGAAGTGAACAAAAAAAATAAAAAATAAATAAATAAACTAAATAATAAATAGATAAAAATAATAATAATTAAATTAAAGTAAAAAAGAAAAATTAATAAATTAAAAAGTTAAAGTTAAAGTAACTTTAATTAGTCAAATGAATTGATTAGAATTTATAAAAGTTATAATATTAATAAATAGATAAATTATAAATTAAAATACAAAAATAAATTAATAATAAATGTTTATAATAAATTAATATACTATTTATAGTATAAATTTATAATTAATAATAATAATCAAATAGACTATAAATTAGACTAATTAATTTAAAAATATTTAAAACTTAAGTATTAATTCTAATTACTAAATTAAAATAAACTAATTAATAAATTAATGGAACAATTTAATTTCATAAATATTAATTACAATAATAATAATTAGTGTAGTAAATAAAAATAACTAATACAATCTAATTTATACGTTTTTAATTACTTCTTTACTTATGACGTAAATTTTAATAACTTAGTTAAAAATGATAAAATTAATATCTTAATAACTATAACTATTAACTTAATTAAATTTTTAACTTTTTAATAATTTATGTTTTACCATATTATTATTAAGTGTATAGTTTTATAAATAAAGTAAATAATAATTATAAATTAACTTATGTTAACTTTCAATGAGTAATATAACACTTAACTTTAAAATTAACCATTTTTCATTCTTTGCGTTCGCATTTATTTATTTTCTATTTTAACATTGTAGGTTCATTCAAGGAGATAATACATGTATATATTCATCTAACTAACTCACCGGGAGTTATTTACAAGGAAATTTCTAGAGCGAAGTGCTTTTCGCAAAAGAACGCATGTGTGCGGTGCACAACTGAGGGACTTCTGAAGTCGGTTGAATTTGTTGGTGACAAGCAGCAGATGACGGAGGACATAAAAGCAGAGTTGCAATAGAATTTTTTGGAGGACTCTCATTGAATCAAAAAAACACACCACTGGAGAGAAGAGCGGAGATGCTCACTCATTGGACGAACACACCAGTCTTGGAGTAGAGTAGAGAACCTGGAGCACTTCTCGGAGAGCTTCTCTTCAGAGTTCCGAGGGCCAGGAGCAGCAGCAATTGATGCGAGCAGAGGGAGTTTTCTTCATCTGTTTTCTTCCAAATCTCTTACTCTGTAATTGAATGGATTTAGTATTCCAGTTAGTGATAATTAAAAATATATTAGTTAGCTAAATTTCTAGTTCGGGGAGAGTTCTTGTTCAACTGGTGATCATTTTCAACCTTTTCATTAAGCATTTCTTCTGTGATTAGAATTGATCGGCGAGAACGATTCTAATTATACACTTCTGCTTCGTACCACAAACATTGATTTTTTTTTCAAAACTCGGTAATCATTCAGTGAGTTTGATTAAGGAATCATATTCTAAGTAATTAACTCATAATGAAAACTTCAGTACTTACGGTGAGTTTGTACTGTTGTCCATTTAATTTATCTTTTTGAAGTTGTACTTCTTTGAAGTGGCGAACTCTAAGTTGTACAATTTATGTGACTTAACTCCAAGCGAGGGAAGAAAGTCTCCTATATACAGTGGTACATTGCAGTATTTTTACATGATTAGGAGAAACAATTTGAACCATTAGACTAGAGTAATCCCCGAGCGTACTTTTCTGTTATCTTCTATCAGCATTTTACTTTCTTTGTTACATCTTTTTCTCAATTGTTCTCTATTTCTGTATAGGTTAGAACAAGTTTACAAGATTTGTGTGGGTTTTCTTTACAATTTATAAAAACGTAGAAAAAAATTAAACGATAAAAAATATAAAAAGTGAAAATTAGAAAAACCACTATGCTACTGACAACAGTGGAGTTTTCCAAGTATTTAGTTGAATAGTGGCCAAAAATAGCCTTCCCTATGGGTTCGAGCCTGCTTTCCACATATAAAGTAGTTAGTAGGAATATAAGTTTTTAAACTTTAACCGACTTCAATGATAGTACAGGTCAAGTTTTTGGCACTGTTTCTGGGGAAGGAACGAGTCATTACTAAAAAAACATTAAAAAACACATAAATAAAAATCTTTAAAAAAATTGAAAAATTTGAAAACTGTAAAAAAAAACTACGTCACTTCTTGCTGAATTGTTATGGCTGGTACTATCTACCACTGTTTGTATGATCACAAGAACTTTTGGTGCTATATTAGAGCCTTTGAACCCTAAATTAGATAAACATCTCACTGCTCTAAGAAAGAAGTACAAAATTGAAATGGAAAACATAGATAGTAGAGTTACTAAGCATAATAACTTTCAAAATAACCATCCAGACCTCTCAGATGAACATGAAAGGCCTAGGATGAGGGAGTTCCAACTCCCAAAAGTTTGAATAAACCCATCATCAATCAGATTAAGTCATAGGGACAAAAATTATAAGCTGAAATAATCTCACATTTCACTACTGCCTGCATTTAATGGGCTCTCTAATGAGGACTCTTTAGCCTTCATTAGAGATTTCTAAAACACTGTGTAGTAACTTCCTTTATTAGGAATCACTGAAAATGAGCTAAGTATGAGAGTTTTTCCCTTTTTCCTTAAATGGAATGCTAGGAATTGGTTTTTAAGTTTAGATGAAAACATTTTTGAGAATTGGGATCAAGTTTACAACTCATTTATTATGAAATTTTATCCCCAAAGATTAAAAGGAGAACTAAGAACTAAGATCACTAGGTTTTACCAAGAGGATGGAGAGGCTTTTCATGAAGCTTGGGATAGATTTAGAGATCTACTTAGGCAGTTTCCCCATCATTAACTCCCATGTAATCTCTTCATGGATACCTTCTATAAAGGGTTTTCCTCCTTTGGTCAGAATTTAGTGGATCAAGCTGCTGGGGTAGTTATAATGATAAAACAGATGATGAGTTGAGGAAATTTTTTAACAATATGGCCCTTAATTCTCATCATAAAAATTCAAGAAGAAAGAGAGTGAATAGGAGTGCTAACACTGGTTCAATGAATGAAACTCAAGCTCAACTAGATGAAATCACCAAACAACTTCAAACTTTAATGAACCCGAATGCAAAATAAGCTATAAATCAAATTGAAAATCAGAATCAGTACCAGTCACTAAGGCAACATTTCACTCAATGTGGTATGTTTGGGCACTCTGAATTTTTTTGTCCTAATACTGATTTAACTACCCAACAACCTGAAACCTTAAAATTTTTTAATTATGGTCTTAGGATGGCTCAAAAAGAAGATCCATTCTCTAACAATTACAATCAAGGATATAGGAACCATCCAAATCTATCATGAAAGGATCAAGGAATTATTATGTAACCAACTACCCCTAATTATTAGAACCTAACAAGACTGAAATTTCAAAATCAACAAAGTGGGGATTCTTCAAATACTCAAGGAAAAAATGATAATCAAATATCTTCTAAACTAGATCAAATATTGAATAAAATTAATTCACAAGATGAAAAGTACATGGCTCAATTTAATAAACATCAAAATCAATATGAGTTAGACAAAATGGAAAATGATGTGAGATTGCAGAATATGGAAACACAGCTAGGCCAATTAGATAGATATTTGACTTCTAGGGATAAATGTAGACTTCCAAGTACCACTGAACTTAACCCTAGAGATAATTCCATGGCTGTTGTCACTAGAAGTGGACTTAATACTTAAACTGCTGCTAAAAAAGAAATTGAAAATTCCCAAAATGAAAATCTGCTTCAATCTAGAAATAAAAATATGCTTTTCACACATGATGGAAATTCACAGAAAAGTAATGAAAATGATCAAAATTTGAACTTGTCACCTAAAATTCAAGCTAAAACTTCTTCTAAAAATAAAAAAATAAAGGTAAATAAAAAGTTGTGGAAGAGGTGAGGTATATTCCTACTGTCTTGAAATTTTTTCCCCACCCATCCCTTTCCTTGAGAAGTTGAAACCTCAAAGTAACACCAGGGATGAACTTCTTCAGTTCCTTGGTCTCCTTTCTAAACTTCAAGTGAACATTCCTTTCATCCAAGCCTTAATTCAAATTCCATCATATCTTAAATCCTTAAAGAAAATTGTTTCAAACAAAATTACCCTTGAGGAATTTTCTACTTACAGCCTCAATGAAGATTGTAGTGCTGTACTTCAAAAGAAAATCCCAGAAAAATTGAAAGAACCAGGTAGCTTTGTCATACCTTGCACACTAGGAAACTCTGGTTAGCTAAACTATCTATGCGATCTAGGTGCTAGCATTAATCTTCTCCCATACTCATTGTTTCGACAGTTGAGGCTAGGTGATCTTCAACCCACCACGGTCATACTACAGTAAGCTGATAGATCTTTCACTCATCCCGTGGGAAGGGTAGATGATTTTTTAGTTGTGGTTGGGAAACTGTTTCTTCCTACTGAATTTATTGTCTTAGATATGGAGTGTGATAAAGAGGTGCCCATAATCTTGGGTAGGACCTTTTTTGCCACAAGTGGTGCTATTATTGATGTGTCAAAGGGTCAGCTGATATTCAAAATTGGTGAACAAGAAGAAGAGTTCAATGTTTTTAAAAATATTAAGGAACCAACATATTTTGAAAACTGTTCAGAAATAGAGTTCCTTGATACTGAATGTTCTTATAAAAATAAAGTTGAACACATTGAGAAATCTAAAAATCAATCCTCTATTAAGGAAAAAATTTGTGAAGCTGAAAATCCTATTGAATCTGTTTTAGAGATTAAAAATTATGCTGTAACAACAAATCTGGAAAATCATTCAGATCCAGACAATTGTCCAGTCTCTGCTATTGGAGAGTACTCTGTTTCTGAACATAGGAGATTTTTGAGTGAATTTGAGGGTGTTTCTATTACCACCAACACTTATGATAACTTTGATATTGATGAGGATGAACTTTTGAGAAAACTTGATGATTCTGCTTTCATTGAGATGTTGAATTCTGATATGGAAAGTCTAGACAGTGATCTGCCCACCTTGGACAGTAGGACTATTATCTCTGAATATGAGCATGAAATTGAAAATATTTTATCTTTTAATACACCTTAAAAGAAATATGTTTAAGATCTTGGACCTCCCAGGCCTAAGAGTCTTCCTTCGTGTGTAGAACCACCCAATCTTTAATTGAATCCAATCCCTTCTCATCTTAAATATTCATTTCTGGGTGAGAACTCCACTTTTCGTGTAATAATTTCTTCTGAACTGAATGAAAACCAAGAGGAATGATTGTTGAATGTGTTCAAGAAATTTAAATCTGCCATAGGCTGGACAATAGATGATATCAAGGTTATTAGTCCCTCTTTCTGTATGCACAAGATACCTATGGAACCTGATCATAAGCCTAGGTTAGAGTGTCAAATAAGATTTAATCCTAATATGAAAGATGTTGTGAGAGAGGAAGTGATCAAACTAATAGACATTGGAATGATATAGCCCATTTCTGAAATTGTTTGGGCCAGTCCTATCCAGGTTGTCCCCAAGAAGGGAGGTTTCACTGTTGTTAAAAATGAAAAAAAATGAAGAAATCTAAGTTAGGAAATCCACTAAATGGGGAGTTTGTATTGATTATAGGAAGCTGAATGAAACCACTAGGAAGGACCATTTTCTAATTCCCTTCTTGAATCAAATGCTTGAGAGGCTTGCTAGAAATGAATTTTTCTGTTTTCTGAATGGGTATTATGGTTACAAACAGATACCTATTGCTCTAGAGGATCAGGAAAAGACAACTTTCACATGCCCATTTGGGACATTTTCTTACCGGCAGATGCCATTTGAGTTGTGTGGATCTCCAGCCACCTTTTAGAGGTGTATGATGGCTATCTTTTCAGATATGATTGAGAGAATCATTGAGGTTTTTATGGATGACTTTTCCATTGTGGGTAGTACCTTTGATACTTGTCTTGGAAATCATGAGTTAGTTTTGGAGAGATGTATTGATACCAAACTTGTTCTTAATTGGGAAAAATGTCAATTCATGGTTACATAAGGTATTGTTCTTGGTCATAAGGTGTTAAAGAGAGGTTTAGAAGTTGATACTACTAAGATTGATGTTATTCAAAAACTTCCACCTCCTATTAGTGTCAAGGGTGTTTGAAGTTTTCTAGGGCATTCCGGTTTCTACCGGAGATTCATAAAAGATTTTTCTAAAATAACTAAGACCTTGTGTTTTTTTCTGGTCAAGGATGCACCTTTCAAATTTGATGAAAAATATTTGAAATCATTTAATCTTCTTAAAGAGAAACTCATTACATCACCTATCATCACTTCATATAACTGGAAACTACCTTTTGATCTTATGTGTTATTCTAGTGACATTTCTATAGGTGCTTTCCTTGGATAGAGGAGGGATAGGAAACTTCATGTGGTGTATTATTCTATTAGACTACTAGATGATGCCCAAAAGAATTATACCACCACTGAGAAAGAGTTGTTAGCTGTTTTGTTTGCTCTGGAGAAGTTTAGACAGTACTTGTTAGGTTCCAATGTCATCATTTTCACTGATCAATCTGCTTTAATGTATTTTTTGTCTAAGAAGTAAACTAAACCCAGGATGATTAGATGGATTCTATTGTTACAAGAATTTGACTTAGAGATTAGGGATAAGTAGGGAGCTGAAAATTTAGTTACTGATCATTTTTCTAGGATTTCTCTTACTCAGTCTGAATATGAAAATCCTAGGGAGATTAACTCTTCTTTTCTTGATGAAAAGCTACTTACTGTGTCAATTAGGCAATCTTCTTGGTATTTATATTTTTCCAAATACCTGTCAGTAGGTGTTTTTCCCAAAAATCTGTCTAATAATCAAAGAAATAAATTCATTTACGAAGTTAAATATTATCTTTGGGATGATCCTCTACTGTTTAGAAGATGTACTGATGGTTTTCTTAGGAGGTTTGTTCCTGAGGAAGAGATGTTTCCTGTTTTAGAAATTTGTCATTCCTCACCTTGATGAGGTCACCATGGGGTGAGAAAACTGCTCAAAAAGTCTTACAATCTAGTTTTTATTGGCCTTCTCTCTTTAAGTATACTAGGAGCTTTGTGGTTAGTTGTGATAGGTGCCAGAGGCTAGGTAATGTTGGTAGGAAGCAGGAGTTACCCCAAAAAGGAATTCTGGAAGTTGAGATTTTTTGATGTTTTGGGTTTAGATTTTGTGGGTCCATTTCCATAATATCATGGGAATGAGTACATTCTAGTTGATGTTGACTATGATTCAAAGTGGGTTGAGGTAGTAGCTCTGCCCATCAATCAATCAAACAATGTAATAAAATTTGTGAATAAAAACATTTTTATAATATTTGGAGTCCCAAAATCCTTCATTAATGATAATGGAACACATTTGAATAATTAAAAGTTCAAATATTTAATGGAGAAATATGGATGTGTTCATAAAACTGGAACTCCTTATCATCCACAGTTTAGTAGACAGGTGGAAATTTCTAATAGGAAACTGAAACAAATTCTTGAGAAAACTGTGTCAAACTCTAGGAAGGATTGGTCACTCAAACTGGATGAAGATTTATGGGCTTATAGAACTAATTTTAAGACCCCAATAAGTATGTCTCCTTACAGGATACTATTTGGGAAATGCTTTCATTTACCTGTGGAGTTGCAACATAAGTCTTATTGGGATGTTAAGGCTCTGAACTATGATTTTAAGTGTGCTGGTGAGAGGAGATTACTTGAACTGAGTAAACTTGATGAGATTAGGAGAGAGAGTTATAGTAATTCAAGAATTTATAAAGAGAGGTCTAAAATCTTTCACGATTATATTATTCAAAACAGAGAGTTCAAACATGGATAGAAGGTACTTGTTTTTAACTCTAGACTTAAAATCTTTCCTGGAAAGCTGAAATCCAAGTGGTCTGGACCTTTTACTATAGTGAGAGTTCTGAATAATGGAGTTGTTGAAATTGTAGGTGAAGAAAAAAAACCCATTTTAGTTAATGGGAAGAGATTGAAACTTTATTTTGAGGGACAACCAAAGGGCTTGGTTGCCTTCACTGTGCTTGAAAATTGTTCTTGAATGAAGTCTGACTAGGGAATTTAATCCTAGCACTGCATGTGAGGCAACCCATGGTTTTTGTTGTGTTAATAATTAATTTTTTTTAATTAAATAAATTCTAACTGAATACTTTTAAATCAGTGCTTCATGGGAGTCAACCCATGCTATTTTGTTTACTTTTTTGTACTGTTTTGTGCTGAATAATGTGAAGCTTTACTACCAACTGTATGCTATGTCTCTGCAAGATTTTTGTTCCTGGTTTTCATGATTTGTGTTTTTAGGATGTTGTTGCTATGTCATTTAAGGAGTGGAATTTCCATATTGGAGGGAAATTGACAAATATATTCATGGAAGTACTCAATTAATAATTGCTGCATTTCATTTTTCTACTCCTTAATGCTTTAGAAAAACAATTATGCTCCTGTTTTTGCTAAAAAAGTCTGCTTGAATTGAAAAAAATCTACTACATGTGTACTGAAATTTCTGCTACATTTTTACTGTATAAAATTCTTCTTCATGTATTGCTACTGAATTTTTAAAATTCTGCATATGTGTAAAATCCTGCACGTATTGGAATGTAATTTTGTTATTTGTCACTGTTTAGATATAAAATTCTGCATGCGCCTCTTTCTGAAAAAATTGAATTTCATAATTGTTAAAATCATCCACTGCTTGAAATTAAGTGGGGTGGGGGTACATGCTTAATGGTAGTTTTGTTTTTCATTGGAACCGTTTAGTCTGTAGGATGTTTAGTATGCATCTTTCATCTATATTGAACATCTAATTGAATCATACTTTGTTAAAATGATTACACTCAATTCATTGTGCACCCACACCTAATATGCTACTTTAGAGCTATATTTAAAATCTTTGTCACTGAACATATATGTTAATTCATACACTTGCTAATGAACCTGCTGATTATTTATTCATTATGGAAAACAATATTTTTGTACTTCATTGAGACCCTTTAAACATGTCATAAACCTACTTAATTGAAAATCTGTTTTGAACCTTAATTGATTAATTGTGTTTCACCATCTTTAAAAGTCAACTTTGGGGACAAATTTGGGTTTTATGTGTGGGGGAGGGGGTCAATTATTGACTATGCTAAACTGTGTTTAATTTAAAGCCCATCGATTCCCATTGTAACTCAAACATTTTGTTAAAAATGGTTAATTTTTTTTAAAATTATTTCTTAATTCTAAGCTTTACACTTTACTCAATTGGGTATTGCCTTAGGAAAAGTTCCTTGATGGTAGTTAAGAGCTGATTTGAGTCTTAAATAAATTATTTTGGATGATTTCAGAGTGATCTTACTTAGTGGTTTCATGTAAATCTGGTTTAGGACTACTTTTGAGATTGATTTGGGTAACCTTTTAGTGGAACTATTATCATTACCCTTGGAACTGGAAGTTTGATTCTAATTCTAGGGGCCTCATTCATCTTTTAATTATTAAAATTAAATGCTTTAATGAGCCAATGTAAATGGTTTCTATATAAATCTTTTGAAACAGGAGTAATTTGGGCATCTGGGATCCCACAGTTAGTCTCTGAGACCCTAGATGCTGGGTGCATTTCTGTTACTATAAGCCCTCTGTACACTTTGAATAAGTGCATTGTATAGTTCTTAGCACCTGATACATGGCTTGGGAAAAATAAAATAAAGTTTCTAGGGTCAAAAATGAGTTCATTAAGGTGAGGGTAATGATGAACACCAAATGAAGAAGGGGTTAGTTGATTTATATGGAAATCATTTAGGTTGTATCAATAAGGTGATTCACAAAAAAATTAATTATTTTTGGAACCTAGGTGAAAAAGTCAAAGTACATAGTTCCTTGGTTAAGATCTTAATTCCATTGATATTTTATCTCCTGTCATTCTTGGATTTATAACCTGAGTTTGGATTGAAGTTATCCACTAAGTTGTATCACATATAAAGCACGACATCTTCATTACTTGATGATACATAGTTTTCAAGACTACCAGTGAGAAGTTCTTCTAGGAAAGGTTCATATGAGAAATTTATTTTCTAAAAGCCTATTTACATGCTTTTGAAGTCCTCTGTTGAAAGTTCTAGACATGTCACATCTTGAGAAATATAATAAAAACATTTTTCTATTTCTCAAAAATAATAAAATATGGGATTGTTTGAGGATAAACAATGTTTAAGTGTGGGGGAATTTGATGTGGCCTTAAAAACATATGTTCTTCACATATTTTTAATTAATTTTTATCAAATTAATTATTTATTTTAACACTTTTTAATAAATAATGGTTCTTTTTTATTTTTATTATTAATTTTAATAACTAATAATTTTTTGTAATTAATCGTGTATTATAAGCTCTAAAATAGTTAATTTATTCCTTACTTTAATTTAATAACATAATTACTTTTTTCTAGTTTGGTATCTTTGTCTGCATATCTAATGATTTACCATTAATTAGTTTGCTTTCGCACATAAATAATTTATTCTTAATCTAACATTGCATGTATTAAATATTAATTAATTTTATGTAACATAATGTTTTATTCATCATTTAACAATTCATTAATTATTTTTCATGATTATAAACTTAATTTAGTTTTATTAAGTCTCTTTAGATTCTATTTCATAAATTAAAATAATGTTTTAATAATATAATAATTATCTATCTACTTTAAATTAATTTAATTTGATATAGTAACTTTTTTAAACAATTTAACTTTGTCTTATAAATGTTTAAATTTTATTTTAACTTTTAATAAGTTAGTTTCTTTTTAATTTTATTTTTAGTATAATAATAATTTAAGTTATACGAATAGAATTTATTAATAATTTAATTTTAGTTTATAAGTTTATTTAAATTTTCATTTGTTTTAATTAATATTTTGTTTTTATTAATTATTTTGTTCATTTTTAATTTATGTTTTAACTTATTTTATTTACTATGATTATTTTTCAGGTAAACGGTTTCATCCCGGTCACGATCACGGTGTCTCCACGCACCGTTTCTTCCATTTATGGTCTCACCATAACCTAACTCACGGTGCCACCGTCAATCTCTCTTATTATCTCATCGTAACACCCCTTACGGTGTCTCACTCTCTTATTACTGTAACCCTTTTCCACGGACGCACCATTTCTCCACGCGCCGTAATATCTTTACGGTCTCACCGGTCCCTTTTGCCACCGTATTCTTCACCGTATCACCGTGAAACCCCTTTCACGGATGCACCATGACCACCTTCACTATCTCACCATTTCGAGGAGAAACGGTGGCATCGTTTCACTCCACATGGACTCACCGTGTCCTTTCTCACCCGACTGGTTTTCTCCTTCCTGGTCTTGCCATAAGGAGGAGCCACCACCTGAGCTGAGTCGCCGCTATAGGAGATGATCCACGCCACCACAGGAGTCCGTTGCAGGTTTGTTGGACCGGGAAAACCAGAAGGTCGCGCCGCTACTGTATTAGAGGATTCTAGTCCGCCGCTGCACCATCTTCGCTGTCGTTGGGTAGTTTCGCACCACCGTGAGGGAGAAAGAACCACGCCACTGAAGCTGAACAGGAGGAGGAGTTGCAAGGAGGAGTTGGGCCGACGTGAGGCGTCGCCGGGGGAATCGCTGCACCTACTGGTTTTGCGCCACCATTGGAAGCGCACCGTGCTGTTGGAGGGAGAAGGAGCTGAGACTGCAGAACCGCTGGTTTGATGAAGGAGGGAGCCGCCATCCCTGTTCTGCAGCTCCGAAGTAGACCCCTCTCCTAGGGTTGTTGTGAGCCGATTTGGGGGAGGGGGAAGTAAAAAAATAAAAAAATAAATAAATAAATAAACTAAATAATAAATAGATAAAAAATAATAATTAAAGTAAAGTAAAAATAAAAAGTAATAAATAAAAAATTTAAAGTTAAAGTAACTTTAATTAGTCAAATGAATTGATTAGAATTTATAAAAGTTAAAATATTAATAAATAGATAAATTATAAATTAAAATACAAAAATAAATTAATAATAAATGTTTATAATAAATTAATATACTGTTTATAGTATAAATTTATAATTAATAATAATAATTAAATAGACTATAAATTATACTAATTAATTTAAAAATATTTAAAACTTAAGTATTAATTCTAATTACTAAATTAAAATAAACTAATTAATAAATTAATTGAACAATCTAATTTCTTAAATAGTAATTACAATAATAATAATTAGTGTAGTAAATAAAAATAACAAATACAATATAAGTTATAATTTTTTAATTTCTTCTTTACTTATGACATAAATTTTAATAACTTAGTTAAAAATGATAAAATTAATAACTTAATAACTATAACTATTAACTTAATTAAATTTATAACTTTTTAATAATTTATGTTTTACCATAGTATTATTAAGTGGATAGTTTTATAAATAAAATAAATAATAATTATCAATTTACTTATGTTAACTTTCAACGAGTAATATAACACTTAACTTTAAAATTAACCAATTTTCATTCTTTTCCTTCACATTTATTTATTTTTTGTTTTAACATTTCAGGTTCATTCAAGGGGCTAATACATGTTTATATTAATCTAACTAACTCACTGGGAGTTAGTTACAAGGTAATTTCTAGCGTGACGTGCTTGTCCCAAAAGAACGCACGTGTGTGGTGCACAACTGAGGGACTTCTGAAGTCGGTTGAATTGGTCGGTGACAAGTAGTAGATGACAGAGGACATAAAATCAGAGTAGAAGTAGAATTTTTTGAAGGACTCTCATTGAATCGAAAAAACACACCACTGGAGAGCAGAGCGAAGACACTCACTCATTGGATGAACACACCAGTCTCGGAGCAGAGCAGAGAACTTGGAGCACTTCTCGGAGAGTCGCTCTTCGGAGTTCTGAGGGCCAGGAGCAGTAGTAATTGATGCGAGCAAAGGGAGTTTTCTTCCTCTGTTTTCTTCCAAATATCTTCTTCTTTAATTTAATGGCTTTAGTATTCCAGTTAGTGATAATGAACAATATATTAGTTAGCTAAATTTCTAGTTTGGGGAGAGTTCTTGTTCAACTGGTGAACATTTTCAACCTTTTCATTAAACATTTCTTCTGTGATTAGAATTGATCGACGAGATCGATTCTAATTACACATTTCTGCTTCGTACCACAAACATTGAATTTTTTTTCAAAACTCTGTAATTATTCGGTGAGTTTGATTATGGAATCATCTTCTAAGTAATTAACTCATAATGAAAACTTCAGTACTTATAGCGAGTTTGTACTATTGTCCACTTAATTCATCTTTTTGAAGTTGTACTTATTTGGAGTGGCAAACTTAAGTTGTACAATTTCAGTGACTTAACTCCTGGAAAGGGAAGAAATTCACCTATATGCAGTGGTACATTGTAGTATTTTTACATGATTTGGAGAAACAATTTGAACCAGTAGACTAGAGTAATCCCCGAGCGCACTTTTCTGTTATCTTTTATCAGCATTTTACTTTCTTTGTTACACATTTTTATCGGTTGTTCTATGTTTCAGTATAGGTTAGAAAAATTTTACGAGAGTTGTGTGGTTTTTCTTTACAATTTATAAAAACATAGAAAAAATATTAAAAGATAAAAAAAATATAAAAAGTGAAAATTAGAAAAATCACTCCGCTGCTAACAACAGTGGAGTTTTCCAAGTTTTTAGTTGAATAGTGGCCAAAAATAGCCTTCCCTATGGGTTCGACCCTGCTTTCCACATATACAGTAGTTAGTAGGAATATAAATTTTTAAACTTTGACTGAATTCAACGACAGTACAGGTCAATTTATATCATATATTTTAATACATTTAAACATATAAACAATATATATATTTATATAAACTATATATACCTTTATATAAACTATATATTTATATGTATATATGCAAATGTTTATATGTATATATATATAAATATATTCATTTAAATTATTTGTATACTTAAATATATATTTATATATTATATACATGTTTATTTATAATATATATATATATTTAAGTATATAAATAATTAAAATTAATATATTTATAAATACATTTATATGTATTTGTGTTTTTTTATTTGTATAATATTTATATAATCTCTACACAACAGTGTGGACTTCCTTTTTCCATCTTTGTAATTTGAATCAAATCATTTTTCTGCATTTTCCATTTTATTTTTCGATATTATTTACCTTTTAAAAATCAAATAATTTCATGTAGATATAATATAATTATAATATATATTTATTTAATTATTTTTACATAATTATATGCGCGTGTGTGTGATAAAAATAATAATAATATTTATTATTATTGTTATTACATTTATTTTTTAAACTATAAAATTTATCTGTCGGTTTTATAAATAACGTACATTTTCTTTATGATTTATATCATTCATATATTATATTAAATACATTTATATTATATATTTATATAAATTGTTTATATAATTAAATACATATTTATATATTATATATATGTTTATTTAAATAATATATATAAGTATTTACTTAATATATTTATAAAATGTATCTAAAAAATATTTATATAATGTACTTCAATACATATATTTCTTATTATGTAAATTATTATATATTTACTTGTATAAATTGTATAATATTGTATATAATTTATATATAATTAATATTATATGAAATACATATATATGAAATACAATTTATACAAATATTTATATTATATATAATTAATATTAAATGAAATGCAATTTATACAAATATAATATATGAAATAAAATTTATACAAATATTTATATAATGTTATATGAAATAAAATTTATACAAATATTTATATAATGTATTTCAATATATATATATATATATATATTATACACATTAATATATATGTATTTCAATAAATATAATTGTACAATATTATGTACAGAAATATATATGTATTTAAATAAATATAATTGTATAATATTGTGCAAATTAATATATATATATATTTATAAATTGTATATCATATAATATTGATTTTATTTAATATTAAAGTAGGAACATATTATTTAAAAATATATTTATTATTATTATATTATAAATTTTACAAACTACAAGCTTGGGTTTTTAAATGATATATTTTTTAAATAAATTATATTTTTGTATATATTTATATAATATGGTTATGCTTTTATATTATATATAACTAATATTATATAAAATACAATTTATACAAATAAATATATATTAATGTGCATAAAATTATAAAATTATATTTATGTATACATATAAATACAATTGAATACAATCATATAAATATTCAATATGATATTCATATACATAATGTATTTACATTAATTTATATATTTTGTTTTAATTATATATATATATTATGGAAGTTGTTTTTAAAAAAATAGTGGGGGTTCACAACCACCTCTAATTTAAAGATATTAGAGGAGGTTTTTAACCCCCTCTAATTTAAATACATTAGAGGGGGTTTTGAACCCACTTTAATTTAAATACATTAGAGTGGGATTTTAAAACCCCTTTAATTTAAGAAATTAGAAGGGGTTTTGAACCCCCTCTAGAATCCAACTGGATATTAAAAAATAATGTTAAAAAATTTAGAGGGGGTTCAAAACCGCCTCTAATTGAAGAAATTATAGGGGGTCTATAACCCCCTCTAAATTCGATGACTAACAGGGGTTCAACATAATATATCTCTAATTTTTATAGAAAATGAATTTAGAGGGGGTTCAGAACCCCCTCAAATTATACAAGAAATGAATTTAGAGGGGGTTGTGAAAACCCCCTCTAATATACTGTTTTTTTTGTAGTGACTCAAGTATCCAAATAGATTCATATGAATCCCTTTATGGGAAAAGATGTATAATACCTTCATGTTGGGATGATGTTGGTGAACATAAGATTTTGGGACATGAAATGGTCAAGGAAATGGTATAAAAGTTGAAGACCATTCAACAACACATCAAGGATTCCCAAAGTCAATAGAAGAGTTATGAAGACAATTATCGATGGGACCTAGAGTTTTAAGTTAGAGATAAGGTGTTCCTCCACATATCTCCATGGAATAGAGTCATGATATTTTAGAATAAGGGGAAGTTAAATTCTAGGGACATCATCCCCTTTGAGATTCTTGATCGCGTCTGCGATATGGAATATCGACTAACACTTCCACCGACCATGCCTCGAGTACATGATGTATTACATGTATCCCTCTTGGGGAAGTGAATACTAGATCCCTCACATGTACTAAATTCATAGGTGGTATAGTTGTACAATGATCTCTGTTATGAGAAGTAGCTGGTGAAGATCACGGACTGTAGAGATAAAGTTATATGTAATAAGACTGCTCACCTGGTCAAATTACTATGGGGAACCATAAATATGAACAAGAGACATGAGAACTATAGGAAGTGATGAAGGAGATATATCCTCACCTATTTTTTCCTTATTATGTAAAACAAAATGTTGAGGGAAAATTTTCACAATAGGGGATATTGTAACAAACCATATTTTTATCAATAGAATTTCCCTACTTATAATTATGTCATGTATTATGAATCAAAAACATCACATAGAGAAACTAAAACACAATATTTATCATAAATGAAGGATGATACATTACTCAAAAAATATACCTATAATAATTCCAAATATTATAGCATGATAATAAATAATAAATAAGATAATAAGAATATGATATTTGGATATACTCAATCCCCTAGAATGACCACACTCATGAATAGAGCTGTAGGAATAAAACATAATATTAATAATAAAATATTCATTCTGAAATGAAGTTTTATATAAACTTGAGATAAAGTATAATTGATTGAGTAATGAGTGGAATTAGAGGTATTTATAGGAATTAGGAAACCCATATGATAGTTATAAATCTAACTATTGGAATAGTAATCAGATTGTTGGAATATCCATCTAGCTGTTGGAATAATAATCTAACCATTGTAATAGTAAGCTGACCATTACAATAGTAATCTCACTATTAGGAATATTAATATGGATATTAGAATATTAACCTCAGTTGTGTAAGTATAAAGTAATATTTAGGTATCTTATAAAATGAAAATATGATATATTTAAACCATGGTACAAGAAAATAAATATTTTAAGAATGATAAATTTAGTGTTTGAATTTTTATAAAACATAATTGTTTAAACCAAGATTTTATAATAAATACAATTATTTAAAATAAATTTTATTTAGATAAAATGGATTTAAAAATTAATATTATGTTTTATTATAATTATAATATAATATTATGAGTCCATAAATAATTTTTCAAGGGGTCATAAATTTGATTATAATATTAACATCGGTACTTTCAAATAAATGAGGATTTTAATTAAAAATTAAATTTATAAAATTCATAAAACTATTTTCATAAAATGGATTTTATTTTTAAAATATACACATTGAAAAATTCTTAGAATTTATTTTTTGGATTTTTTTAAAATATTTGAATTTTTGGAGAATAATGAAATACGTTAGTTTACAATATTCATTATTATAAGCCAAATACATGAATTTTTGAGTCATGGATGATTTAATAACCCATTAAATTCACCATTTACTATATATAGTCACAATAATTAATAATATTTTTAGTCTTTAACCAAAATAATAAATAAATGAGTATAATAATAAAAAATACCCCTCTCCTCCCCTTATAAAAACCACACCACACTGCCCCTTCTCCTCACACCTTATAAGACTTCAAGTTTCCAAATATCGAACAAAAAATATCCTCCTCACTCTCCCTAAATCCAAGTGTTGTGGGTCTCACCAAAATACCAATTCCAAGTTCCATAAGGAGTCCTTCAAGGTGTTTATATTCATGATGTAACATTCTCAACCTACGCCTTTTAATTTCTTTTCTTCATCTACGTTCTCCTCACCCCATTCTTCCATAAAATAATAATAACTATAGTATCATTTATATACTATAATGTTATATTTATAATGCAATATCTTATATACATCACTTTTATCATGGCACCTAACCATCTCCTTGGATAATGAGTTTTTGTTTTCCATTACCACCTTTAAGGCAGGTCATAAAACTGTTATTATGGTTAAAATAAATTTTAATAAGTATATTATCACTTATTTAATGTTATATAATTAATATATAAACATAATATTAAATTTAATGAAACTTATTTGTGACGGTCATTAAACCCGCCTAAATTACCTAATCACAAAACGATAACATTTTTACTCAAAGAACTATCCCAATATGAGAAAGAAAATGATATATGGGACCATTTATACTGATATAGGTTCATAAATACCATTTCATTTCACTTATATATTATTATTCTTATTTTACAAGAATATCTATAATTATACACAAGTGAACCGAGCATGAAATGAATGCTCTGGGAAAAATGAAATTGAACATCAAAATGGTCATAAATGAACTTAATAAAATTATAATAAATAAAATATATATGGAATATGTTATGAATTAATTAGTTAATTAATATAATTTGATTATATACTACATTAAGTGAAATTTAATTACACATTCGTACAAAATGTGAGGGATTTGTCCAATCCTCCATATTTCCTTTAGGTTACCCTTTCTCTCTATTTTCCTCGATTTTCCTCTTCATTCTTCTTACTTACTTATCCTATATTATATATATATTTTTTCCACACATATATATCAATCAAAATTCATCTTTATTTTATCATTAAATACATGTTTTAAAATGTTCTCTTCTCAATTCATCTCGATAAGAAAACACGATTAAAGGAAAATTCAATGTTTCTTAGCCCTTTTCATGTACACTCCATAAAATTTTATAAGACATCCATATTTTCTAAATTAGATAATTTTATCATGGAAAAACAATTTTTTCCTTTCTAGTTTTATGTAAATAATTATTTATTTGTTCTCTTTAAGGACTCTTTATTATTTTCCCTAAAATCGTGCTTAAGTGGCACATTTCTAAAGTTACCTAACCACTCTTTTCATGTTTTCATTTTAGTTGGAAAATTTAATTTATAATCCTTTATTATATGTAATTTATGAATTTCTAAGAATGATTTAATCCCTTCTTTCATGGATACCATTATAATACTCCCTTTGGTTATGCCTTATGACATGATTACAAAACCCATTTCTTTCCATGGGAAACCCTTATGTTTGATTTCTGTATGTGGAACATATATGCATGTGAAAATTATTATGGGTGCACCCAGATAGTAATCCAATGCATTTGGTAATTTTTTAGGTTCATGTGACATTATGAATGAGATTAGGGTGTAAACCTAATCCATTATGGGACTATGTCCACAATGTGATATTGTCTTGGTAGTTAGCCTTAAATCATGTTCATGTCATGTTATATATTATTGGAAAATTCATATATTTACATGATCATATGATTACAAGTTATATATTTTATTCTTATAAAAGTTTATTCACGAGCCATGCTATTTATGTTATCATATTAATCCTTCTGACTCATGTGTTATGCTTCATTTACATGCTTATATGCTTATTGGTATTTTTAGCTCATCCATTTTTCTTATGTATTCCACAAGTTATCCTATGAAGTTGTCAGAGATCAAAGAGAGTTAGTAGCTCATTATGGAGATTAATTAAAATAATTTTTATTATTGTTTCATGTTTTCTAATTATGTACCTAGTCTTCCAAATACACTAGGATTTTCAATACATGGTTTGTATTTAATGGATAATTATGCTTAAAATCATATAATATTATGTTTAAAAGGCTTGTATCACTATAATATATGCTTAATTTTATCAATATAGTGTCATATAGGGTCACAAAATGTGTGTGTCAACAAGTTCCACCCATTCAAAAAAAATCAAATTTTAGGATGAAGTGGTCCCCATAAGCAGGGACTAGTTACATCCACGTATGATCAATCATAAGAAAAAATAATTAAATTACATTATTAAAGTTTATAATAATAATGTTTTAATTTATTTCTCAAGGACTTCACAAGCTATTTTAGTATAAAATTGAATATTAGAAAATGTAATTTTTCAAACAAACATAAAAACTTCAGGGTTTGTTAAATTATTAGGGGTGTTTCCAAGCCAAGTAAATGGTTTGGATTTTATTATATGAAACTATAATAATATCACAATATAATGAGAAAATATTTATGATTCTTATGACCAATTAACTAAGTCATAAGTGTATTTTTTGGGAGTTTTTTATGGTTAATTTTTCATAGTAACCAAAATAAAATTTATAGAAACATAAAAAATGATATAAATAGAAGATTTATGCCCAAAATGTTGTGAAAAAACTCTTATATGAATTTTAGTTCTCCCCCATTTTCTCTCTAAAATTTTAGAGAGATAAATTGATGGAATAATGATCTTTGATTGATTCCTTCTCCAGAATCGATCACCCATTCATCACACAATGGTATAGACATCACAAAGAGATATGATTTCCTACACTAGAACTAAGGAATTAAAGATATATGATCTTAGATTTGTGGTGCACATTTGGAAGATCTATAGTATGTATCATTTGGTTCCTTTGAGATACAAAATACTAACATTTAGAAAATCATTTGGGTGTTTTCCAACGAGAAAATTACAATTTATGGTTTCTTTGGATTTTGATCTTCATGAATGAGTTTAATTATGTGATATACAAGAAAAATCTAGGCAAGGGTATGGAATATTTAGTTTTTTCAGCATGAATTCAAAAAAAAAATTTAAATGTATATTTTCAACAATTCCACAAATCCCAAAGTTACTTCACATTTTATACCATAGAAAGTATCTATATTTGATACTAGTTAAAAAAATAATATTCCATTAAATAAATCATAATTTATCTCATTTTACTTAAAATAATTTCCATTTATAGTAAATATTGTGTGTGCTTCATATGGAAGGACTTCCTATTGGAACTATTTATAATCTAAATCTTAACCGACCACCATTATTTAATAGTATAGATTATGAGTACTGGAGATATCAGATGATGAAAATTGTTATAAATAAACATGTTGATCATTTTATTATGATGATAAAAAACTATGATATTATAGGGAAAGAATTATATGCGTTTACATATGATAAGAATTTGGAGTTCTAGATGAATTAAAAGTTCATAATTCTTTGTTATACTTAATGACATGGAATATCTACCATCATATTTCATCTTCCTGAAACTAAAATATAAATTTTGAAAAGGCATGAAATTAATAATTTTGTAACTTCTAATGTTCTTGAGACTCAAATAGAAATTTATTGTTTTTATTTGTAGGATTTTGATTTTATACCTAAAGAATCAAGAGAACAAATTCACTAATGTTTTATGAATATGTTAACAACCTTCAATTGCTCAGTGATAAAGAGTTATTGGATGACAGAATTTATGATAAATTTATTGATATTTTTACTAAGGAGTGGGAATCTATGAGGAAAACTATAGATGATACTAAAAATCTTAGGAAGCTAATTCTTGAGAATTTAATTACTACATTAATTTAATATAACAGGTTCTTAAAGAGTTATATTGATATGGAGAAGAAAAATAATGGAATTTCTTAAATACAGATGTTGAGAAGGAGAAGGGTAAGAATGGAATTTATTTTTCCTAAACATTTAGTTTCCTAAATATAGTTTCTCAAACATAAAAATATACTATTATGAATAATAATTATAAAAATAAATCAAATGTTACTAGTTCAAAATATAGTCAATGAAATCTTTCATAGATTACAATATATATGAATAATATAATTAAAAATAATAACTTCCCATATGAAAATCAAAATAACATAAAATAAAAATATTAGGATAAGAAAACCAGTAACTCTATATGCCACAAGTCTTGGAGACTAGATAATATCAAACTATATTAACTTAGGATTAATTATAAAAATAAGGCTGGGAAATATTAAATAAAATAAAGATAGAGATAAAATATTTAAAAGTTTAAAATGATACTTGGAGAACTAGAAAATATCCATATTCTTTATATGAAAGTAGTAATTCATATAATGATAAAAACAAAAAGAATTTTGTATTTTACTTTTGAACTTTTCAAAGTGAAAAGTGCTTCAGGGGAAGGTAATAGTTGAATCCCTTAAATTTTTTCTTCATATTGTATGTTTTATTTTACATTGTACGATGATAATAGTTCACCTTCATTGAATGATGAGGGTGTTATTCCATAATTAGAGGAGAAGACTAGATATATGACTTTCTTTGAAAATAAAAATAAAATGTTTAAGAAATACCTTGACTTAACAAAGTAAGATCTTTTTAAATTAGATAATAAGTTTTTTAAAATTACTTATAATATTTATAATATGACATTGAAGTTAGATTCTAAATATAAACTTATTTTTTCACATAATTATTAGAATCTGGTTAATAAAATAAAGTCCAGAATTAACAATATAAAGAACATTTTATGTAATTTTACTTTTACTATGTAGAATTATTAAAATATCTTATAACAAATAAAACTAAATAATACATCTTCTATAATATACTTTTTATTTGTAAATTCAAAAGTTCTATCAAAATTTTTTGTTACTAAAACGAACCTTTCTCTACCAAATGTCATAGATGTGTTCATTGGAAATTACATTATTTATTAAATAAAATTAAATATCTCAGATATAATAAATCTTATATCTTAAAATAACTTATATTTATACAATATTGTACAGTTAGATATGTATGGGTTCCTAAGGTTTAGTTTTTTAACATTAACAAACTCAAGCATGTTTGGGTACCAAAAATTTAGTTTTTTTTCAAGAATATATGACGAGTAATGGTAGTTGGAAAATTTAGTACATGAAAAATTTGATATTATCAACACATTACTAGAGATAATTCATATTTATAGAACATATAAAAAGTGAAGGAATAACATGTATCTTTTGAAGACAATGTGGAAGGTTAGATTATTAGTTTTGGTAATTTGTTTCTTACTTTGGACTTAATTTATATTGTACAATTAGTTTTTTTAGGCTTATTCACAACCTCATCAGCATAATCCAACTATGTAATAAAGATTACTCTATGATCTTTTATAATTATAAATTCACTGTTAATTTTTTTAAAGGATTTCATGTCTTTTATATCGATAAGTGTGATAACCATTATACTATAAACTTAGAGAATCTTAGTAGTCGAAAGTTTTTTAGTCTTAGTGGGGTAAAATATAAATAATATAATTAGAATATAAGATTAAAGATTTAAATGTTCTGAACATAGAAAATATTTATAAGAAAGTACTAGTAATGTATTTACCTAAAATTATTTTTTATTCTTAATGTTTTTGTGATCCTTTCCAATATAGTAATAAATAAAAAAACATGTCTTAAATCCACTATTGAATTCACAATGTATTCAAATTTATAGTTAGTTCACATGGATATTTTTTTCAAATGAAAACTAGAAGTCTCATAGTAAAAAACTATGAATGGATGAGCCCGTAAATGGAGTTGAGGGTTAGGTCTCCATATCATCACCGCCTTCCTCCCAGTTTCGCTCGGACGGTGGAGGTTCGTCCTCGATATTCTCGGCATGGTCATGGTACAGTGGGTGCTTCCGCGGTGAATGGTGGCCCCGATATGGAGGCTCGGTGTTCGATCTTCCACGGTAAGGGTGTTCAGGTTTTCTCTGGATTTGGGGTGGTTCCCCAGCTCTTCTGTGTCGTAGGGTCGATTCGGTACAACGTCGTGGTCATGGTCCTTAATTGCGGCAAGGGGGTTCTCATTCGGGTGTTTCGGAGTTACGGTTCATCTCTCTACGAAGGTAAGGTCTTGATCTGTTCCGGGGTATTATTTATGTGGTGAAGGGGATCATGATCTAGTGCATTGGGGTGGTACTATGATTATTATGCCGTGGTGGGGGCGTTCTCAACCATGGATTGGGGTCACAGTTCATGCGACGTGGGGTTGTGCTCTGGTGGCGGGGGCCGTGACAGCTTTTCCGCAGCGGTGGGGTCATACCCTGGATGCCTCTCGTGGCTATGAATATCTCTTGTAGAGGCCATGGAGCCCATTCCTTCTTATATGGTGTGGATTGTTCTCTGGTCTTATTGCGTCAAGGTTATGTTTCTGATCCTTGGTGAACTGGTGTCCCTTGGTGAATGGGCTGGATTCCGTCGACTGTGTCGTGCTCTGACAAGGGGTTCCTTGGTTAGACTATTATTGTCTCTACGTACAGGTTTGAGGACGGAGATGGGAATTTTTTGAGATGTCAGTATTATGAAGTTAATGAAGGTTTCTTGGTGGGTTGAGCTGCATGGCTTACATCTGTTGATTCAGAATGGTGTTCGTTGTATGCTTGAATGGTTTGTTTTTCGAAGGTGGGAAGTTTGTGATACCAGACTCGACTTCATGCTTTGTCTCCAAAGGAGGTTTCAGAGATGGTGGTTCATCTTTGCAGTGTTTTTTGGATTTGGTTTCTTGAGAGGGTATGGTGCCATCCATCGGATCGGGCCTGAGCTTTGAATTAGGATAGTTTCTTGCTGAATTACCTTGTAATGATGGAGAGCTTTTTCATGTTCACATGCTGTGGAGGAGCAGTTCACTGATTTCATTCTAGTTTTTACTCTTTCTTCATTTGAGTGTGAGATTCCTATGTCCATGATGTCATTGGGTTTCCACCCCATTCATCTCTTAAAAGGGGGTCTTATCATATAATAAAATATTTAAAGGCCTTCAGGCCGTTTGATGGATAATAGAGTAAAACACTATATTCACATACTGGTTGATGATTACACCAGATACACTTAGTTTTATTTCTTTTTATTATGTTATAAGAGCTCTTAATTTTCAAAAAATTAATTTATTTTTTTAAAAGAGAGAAAAAAATACTATTTTTACTATCTGGTGAAGATTTTTTAAATGATTACATTAATAAAAAATTAGTGGGAAATGTATTCCTCATAACATTTTAGCAACTAGAACTCCATAGAATAATATATTAACTTAATGATAGAATAAACCCCTTTAATAAATTACCCAAAAAGTAATTTTTGAATATTCAATAGGTTGATACTTTTCACTAGAATATATGAACAATAGTTTCTATACTATAAATCTTATTTTACTTTTTTGGGTATTTAATAAAATAACTTATTAATTATAGATGGAGAGAAAACTTAAACCTCATTACTTAATTTTTTTTGGATTAAATGTATTTATATTGAAAACTAGAGATAATCTTCATAAAGTTGATCCAAAAGTTGATAAAGGTATATTGATTGGGTACTCTATAACTATTAAGGGTATCACATTTTCAATAAATGAAAAAATACTACTTAATAAAAGGTACATGTCAAGTTTGATGATACTTATCCTTATTTGAAATCTAAACTTCCATAAGATTTTTCATCTAGATTTTATTCTCAAAACCCCCTCAATTTTATTTTTGGAAAATAAATCTAACCCATCAAAAATTATCAAACCAAAATCTATACTAAAATAAGATAGCTTAAAAAAAGTTAGTTCAACTTTAATTAATTATCTAGTAGATAAAATTCAATATTCCCTTTTTCTTATAAATAATTATATCTTAAGGAATCATCCAAGTGATAATATCATTAGTGATCTAGATTAAAAGATAATAAATAGATTTATTTACAAAATCAATGTTATCACCTAGAATTCCTATCTATTTTTAAACCTAAAATGGAAGATGATGCCTTTGGTGATAGAAGTTGGATAGTTTATATACAACAAAAATCATGATCAATTTGAATGTAACAAGGTTTTTACCTTAGTTTAATGTCGAAGGATCTTTCAATTATAGTATTAAAATGGGTATTTTTAAATAAGTGTAATGAAAATGTAATTATAGTATAGAATAAAGTGAGACTAGTTTCTAAGGGTTATAACCTAGAAGAGTGTATAGATTATGGGGAAACATTTCCATTGGTAGTTAGGATCGATTCCATCCATATTTTACTTTCATTTATTTCTCACTATAACTTTACTCTATTTTAAATGGATATAAATATTATATTCCATAATATATATGTTCAGGAGGAGGTTCATGTAGTACAACCCCCTGTTTTTGAAAATTTAATTTTTTTAAAACATTATTTTAAACTTACTAAAATGATTTACAAATTTAAATAATATTCAAGAACATTTTTTGACTAATTTTTCAGTTTCATACTTCAAAAAATCTGTTGAAGGAAAGGAATACCCAAATCATTTTATTAAGAAACTTTTTAAGTAATATATAATTTTTAAAATTTATATTGATGAAATTATCTTTCTTTGAAATTAGAAAATTATTATAAAATTTTTATCAGAGCTTATAAAGGGACAATTATAGGAGCGCGTGATTAGAAAACTTCATTAGTTTCTTAGCCTTAACATAACTAAAAGTATAGAAGGAAAAATATGAACTCATCATAAGTATATAAGACATTTACTTAAATGTTTTGATTTTGGAAATGCTACAAGTATTAATACTCTTATAGGTGTCACCTATAAACTTGCCCTTGATAAATCTAGGAAACTGATATATGAAATATTTTTTAGAGGGATGATTATAATATTACATTATTTGACATCTAATCAACCATAAATTATCTATTTTTATGATTTTTTCTGAGGTTATAAGAAAATTAAATAAAATTCCATCTTAAGTCATTAAGTGGATCCTTCACTACCTTAAAGAAAATTCACATCCTAGCTTATTTTATTCATCTAGAACTGATTTTAGTCTTAAGAGATATTCTATTTTCAAATTTCATGATTTTATAATTCAATGAACTATAACTTTTATAACTTATCATTTATTATGAATTATTTAGTTTTATAGTCCAATAATAAACATTTAGTTTCACTTTCTCCTACAAAATTTGAATATGAGGTAGCTGGAAGTTGTTGAACTCAATTGTTGTATATATATAACACAATCATATATTTTAGTATTAAGTTTACTAAACTTTTGATAATTTATGAAAGAAATAGTGTTATTCTATTATCCTGAAATCCATCACATCAATCACATTCATAGAACACTGACATTAACAATCACTTCCTTAGAAACCACAAAAAAGGATATATTATTCTAAATTTTTTTAGAACTAAAATTAATCTTTATAATATTTTAACTAAACTATTAAATTCTGGAATAATTTAATATATTAAAAAAAATTACCTATGATCAATAAAAATTTATTATAATTTTCACTTCATATTCTACTCACTCTTGACATAGAAAAATTACTCAAGAAAATGAGAGGGGATTTATTGTAACGACTTTACATACAATTATAATACATATTCTATAAGATCGTAAAATGGAATTTTTTAATTTTATATTGAACTTTTATCAAAACCAATCCTAACATAAGTTAATTGATGTAGTTGATTTTAATGAAAATTGTCTTATATGTTGTATCTTTTACTTTATGTTATTACTTTCATGTAATGAATTATTTATTTTATTTCATGTAAAAAATAACTTATGTATGAGTGGTATATCAGTTTTAAAATATCATATATATTCATTGTAACCTGATTCTATGATGAATTTATGAGAATCTAAAATATTTTATGTATTCCTCAAGATATAATGCTCTGAATATTAAATTTATGCTCAAATATCTGATATTTTCCTACACATAAAAATTTATTACTTTGAAAAACTCTTATGTTATTTGATTAACCCTTGAGAAAAGGGAAAGGTACTATATTTATCATTCATTAAGAGTCCATATCTTATTTATAAGAAAAATAAATGATTATTGTTTGAACACTCTCAAAATCTATCTATGTTGGAAGAAGATCATCCAGATATGTTAGGAGACAAATTTTGGAAGGTTTACACATTTAATTATTATCATTCATTGATTTATTTTTTCACCTCTCTTTATACTCACTGATATATAAGTGATAGAAAAGAATTTATTTTGAATTTTTATATTTAATAAAAGAGAAAATGTTCACTTAATACATACTAAATGGTAATTATGAAGGTATGTTTGGATTCATTTCATATTCTAAGGTAGGATTATTCTCTAATGGACATTACAAGAGGATTCTTCCTTTTTTATTCCCAAGTTATCTATTATTTTTGTTTCACAATGACGCTTATTTTATTGGATCATTTTGAGCATCATAAAGGAGTAGAATTTTCAGATCTTTTTATGAATCAATATTAATTTTTTTCTTCATTTTAATCTAGGGAGAGTTTAGGGATATTCTTTTTAAAGGTGTTTAATTTATTAATGGGAATAATATTTCTAAAATTGGTAGATTGTTAGGGGTATTTGTTTTTAGAATATTGTTAGTGAGATTTTTTGTTACAATTATTTATAATACTATGTGTTTATTAATGGTGATATTTTAATCCTATAAGATATTATATCATGGTAAAATTAATCAAATAGTTGGGGGTTTTCTTTTTAATTTTTTTTTTCAGATTTACCATTTCATTTATTTCATATGATTTTCAAAAAATGGGTGATTTTTAGGGGGATTACTGAGACTATCAATTTTCTTATGGTTTTTTATATGCCACAATACTCTTAATTCATGTTTTTATTTTAATTGTTGTTGGTTGTTTGAGTTTTCATGTATATAGTTTCATTGTCTAGTCATATGTTCTAACATTATGACTATATTATTACAATAACTAGAATATACAAGAATAATGGTGATATCATGAATAATTGAATTTGTTGGAAGATAGAGACAAATTATATATTAAAAAAGATGAATTTTTGTGTCTAATTCAAATTCAATTATACCCAAAGATCTCAGAATTTGACTATTGGTGTTTGTTACAATGGAGAAAATAAATTAAACTGAGGAATATTTGGAGTGTAGGATAATAATTTCATAGCATTGAAATATTTTAAGTATAAATTTATCATCATATAATTTTTTTGTTGATTCGAATTTTTTCAGTGTTCTTTGTAAGGATCTTTGTTTTGGTGATGTTTATTGTAAAATATATATAATTATTTCCTTTTCAATTATTCTTTTTCTAATTATATTTGATCAAGGAGGCTCTGGATTTAAAACCTAAGATTTTTTAATTAGGGAGATTGATGAGATTAAAGGGATAAAATTTGTATTGTTAAAAACCTCATGTCTTTACATAATATTGGTGTAGAATTTCAGCCAATCATGGAGATTACAGAGGAACTAAAGTTATATCACCATGATACCTTCTAAAAGTTCTAAATTTGTAGAAAACCCTTGGGGACATAAATTCATTGGTTCATGTTATCAAAACACCTTCTTTTTTTGTCTAAAAGTGAACAATTCATTTTATCAGAATTTTTTGGTAATAATATACTTTATGGGTTTCTATATTGTTATATATAACTCCACACATTGAATATTACATTAAATTATTTTTTATTTTCCACTTTTTATTGTTTTTATCAGATATTATTTAATTTTATATGGCATCCTTTTCTAATAATTATATATAATATTTTATAAATAAATCATAAATCGTTTTTTCTACTCAACTAAAAACTTTTGTAGGATGAAAAGTTGTAAGATTAATTTTTACTAAAACTCACTTCCCCTCTTATAGTTTCATATCTACCATTACTGGGAAAACAAACCAACCTTATTAGGAATAAGGAATACCAAATCCATGTCTAAATTTTATAGAGGACACTCAACTTTTCATTATTACACCACCATGGGGTTACTGATTCTATAACAAATTTAGAGGACCCATTATCACACCCTATCATCAACACCTCAAAGATAAGAAACTCAAACTACCCTAAATTATTTAGAAACAACCCTAAGAATGAATTGATATGAACTATTCCATTCTATACAAAAAATATTAAATATATATTATTATTTTATTTAATTCTAAAACCAATTTCAGAAGATATAAAAATGCTATGAAATGGAATTTATAAGTCAGGTACTTCTAATAAACACAGTGTGTGATACTAGGGAAGAATCCAGAACCATACTGTTATTTTTGGTACATACAGTCATAACATACACAGTGTGTCACCTTAATGAAATGGAATGTTCATTAAATTATTCACTTAGGCAAGTAATTCATAACCCTATTCATGTGAATTAATTTTACATGGAATGTATCCCCTATTAACATGGTGTGTATGGCTCAAGGGTTAGTTGGTTTGTATCTTTTTGAGGCTAGATTCACGTGACCCACTAGACATGGCTTGTGTTATTTCACTATATTCCTAGTGCGTAATCATGTGTTTATGTTTCATTTTCATCACTAACATGATTTTATCCCTACCGCTCATGGATTTTGTTTGTCTAGGTGGATATGTTGGCATTTACAACTTTACACACTGAGGTGCAAGACTTGAAATTCATGGAATGTGTCACTCAAATACACACCATGGGATTTTTAACTCAATTAATAAAGCCTATATATCAACCTAATATAGGACATGTAATGTGATGAGGTTTTATAATTTTTTTTATATTTAACTCTCCATTTAAACCCAAATGATGGATGGAAAACTGTACACGGTGTGCGATATTCTAGGCTACATGTCATGTTGTCAGGTTTTCTTCACTAGATATGATTTCTATTATGAATTCTTCAACAATTCCACCAGAAATGCATAATGAACCACCTATATCATCCTGTATTTTTTAACTCACCTCCAATGACCTTCACTAACCTTGGTTAATGCCCCACTGTCCTGTTATCCTATTCATGAAATAAAATTTAACTATAATTGAACTATACTGATTACTCCACTATAATCCATCACCAAGATTCTGTTCTATAACTCTAGAGCCACCCTAACCTGCCATAATATCATCATGTCAAACCCCACCATAATTTTATTGTTAATTATCTCCAACAGTATACATTTTAAATGCTGGATGTTCCTCATCAGTTTTCTCTGGAGTAATGAATAATGGGGGAAAAGGAAAATCTATGGTCGGTGTAATTTCATCCCCCAAAGTTCCCATTCCCAAAAAAATCACTATTGAACTCACAGAGTATTAATGTTTAAAGGTAAAAAATATGAGGGAAAACAAATATCAAATTGAAATATTAAAATTAATTCCAAAATGGAAAATAATTATCATAAATTATCAAGAAACCCTCATTAGCAGAAATAATAGAAATATGACATCCCTCTATTCCAAGTGATGTCTTATAATTCTAAAAAAAAGGAAATTTAAATAAAAAAATTATTAGTAATGATTAACGATTCATTAAAATTAATCAATATCCTACCTCATGGTATAGATCATTGATTGTTTGATTCACATATTGATGCCATGCGTTCTGATCATTGTTGACACATAGATCCACCCTTGTTCTATGATCTGATGTGCCTCCTCCTTGAAGAATGATATCTCCCACCACTATTATATCTCTTTATATATTTTATTCCAAATAAAAAGTGTATAAACCTAGATTGTAGATAGTTATGGTATTTATAATCTTAACATAGATTAACCGGCTATTAAACTTAATGCTCGAAACTCGAACACATAAATTATACCGCTCATAGGTAAATATTTTCATTAAAAAAAATAAAGTTATAAAAATTCCATATATGACATTATCCCAAAGATATAACTACTCACATGAGTAGGAATAAATAAATATTTATTAAATAAATATTAAATATCACTTAAAAACAAAATATATCAGAACTTCAAAAAAATTAAACCCAATGGAAAACACCATATCCAAATACCAATAGAATGATCATGAATTTATTTAAAGATCATTTAATAGGTTGAATTTATTATTATTATATATTTCAAGGTTTTAGAATATAATGATTATGAGTGATCTAAGTTGTGGCTAAGGGAATACCAAGGTTAATATATCTTGAATTAAGAATTCCACTACCAAAAAAGCTCTAACGAGACAAAGAAGAGGAAAGAAAACATTAATCACTATAATTCATATCTTCAACCCTCATACTAACCATTACTCATCTTATAAAATCATATTTAAAAAAATTCACCCTAATGAAATTCTACATTAACATTTTAAAACTTCTCATTCACTTTAAAGGCCATTTAGAGTTTATAAAAATAGGAAAACTACCTTTTAATCAATTTTAAATTTAAAAAATGACTAAAAATAAAGAAACACCACCTTTTAAAAATATATATATAAATTGGATTTCTAAACCACTTTTGGGTAAAATGAAAAATTATGGCCTGAATAACACTTTAAATTAAAATCCCAAATATTATTTAATTTATTTTCTTATAAAATGAATAAAGATTCCTACACATAACTCCCTCTAAAATTCAAGACCAACCAAATCCCACTATAACTGACCACCCACCATACAATCACTAATGGAAAAGGAACACCAAGAATAACAGGAAGCTCATAATATTAATTATCTATCACATCCCAATGGAAATGGATTAGCTGATAAGAAATAGGATGCCCTGAGCTATTAAAATACAAATCTTGAAGCTTGCCTTAGACTATGGATGACCACCTCATACATAAACACTACCTACCATAGGATCCATGACTCAAGAACCATCCTTTACTATATCAATAACATGAAACACTCCCCCCCTATCATCTCAACATGATCCATCACGTTATACCAAGTCCTAAATCCCAAATCCAGCTTTAATTATTTTATATTAAACCTCAATGTGGACTAAAATCTCCATGTAATCACATATTTATTAGATAAAAGGTATTAATATTTAACAATAAAATCCCAAAATCATGTTCTGATATCATAAATGGTTTATCCTTCTTGATAAAACTCTATAAACTCTTTCATGCATTCATACATTTTCAATTGGGAAATTAACTCCTTCTTAGATTACATAATAAAGTCTTCATAAGAAACTTAAACTAAAAATCTCTAATTCATCTTCCAAAACATCTATCCACTCCTAATAACATATACACTAATAATTAAACTCATAAATCATCTAAATTCCTCATTAATGTAATGGAAACTTCCACCTCTTCAATCCAAACTCTGAGACCTAATACTTCACCAAGGAAATTTAGTACCATTTTCCAATGAAATATCAAAATCAATTTATCCCACTATTTATCATTATTATTATCATCCCTAACACTATAATGATTCAATAATAACATGTATTCAATAAAAATATAAAAAAAAGTGTTAATTTGAAAAATTAAAATATACATCATAAGTAATGGAACACAACATATAGCATGGGTTACACTCAATCATAAAACAACTTTATTTCAAAATAAATCAACATCCATAGTAAAAATTCATCATCATTATAAATTTATGTTATATATTCATTCAAAACAAAAACATATTCCTAATTAAAAACACACCACTAGCCAAAAGAAAAAATAATGCAACAAATGATCTTGGAAACCTCTACTTATTTTCACCAATTATTCTCATCACGGTAAATAAAATGCATCAGAAATATCCCTCAAGGAAACAATGACATATCCCACCTCAATTTTAGTATGCCAATAATAAGTTTTTACATGTAAATTAAATCACACAAAATCTATCTTAGAGTACATTAACTCAATACACTTCAACATTCCTTAAAAATACATTTAAAACATAAAAATCCAAACCAACCAAAAATATTTCATTTAAAACCCCATTCCTAAAATATATTAAAAAAATAAAATTGATAATATATTCTTTAAAAGGGAAAATGAAAAATACATTCATAAAAATACTTCACAAATACTTTTTATAAATTCCCTATATGAAATCAATACAATTTTTTTTTAAAAACATACCAACCTCATTATTTATTTATAGAAACAAACTTTAAAATAAACATGTAATCATAAAGAAAGTAAAATAAATATTATCTAAAAATAATGTACACATCATTATAGAAAAGAGAAGGAATTCTCAAAATCATCATACCCTAAAGTAAATAATGTCCAAAAAATATTTAATCTCCATATAAACATTCTCAATAACTTAATAAATTTAAAAATAAATAATTATTGAATAATAGGATATCAAGAGTGCATGCATTCTAGATTTTAAATTTTAGCATGTTGTATACTTTAGTATTCTTCTATGATAGGTCACCTGAAATCCTAATAAATATACAACATAGTTAACATGGATATTAACATACAATTTTGAACATACCCTCACATATATTCAGATAATAAGGATTTTATAATTCAAAATATTGTTATATCAACTTAGAAAATTTTAGCATTAATTTTTTTTAGAAAGCAAGTATCAATTATGAAATTTATAAATTTAACATATTTTTTTATATATTATAATAATTTTAAAACATGAGGTTAAAATAATTAAACTCATCAATTTTAAATATTCTTTAGGTTATTGATATTATAAAATTTTTAAGAATGTACCATGGTGCTAGAACCAAGATTTTTCATAGCTAAAAATTGACGTTATTATGTATTTTTTTAAATACACACTAGGTTGATCAAGGAGTTTTCAAGCATTGGGAGATTGGTTTCAAGAATATAGAATCTATAAATTCTTTTGTAAATGGAACCATTTCCCAATGTTGGGTAAATTTTTTTTCTATGAAAATTCCGAGGAAGTATAGAGTTATTTTTGGAGAAATGGAATATTTTTCATTAAATTAATGTTTTGGAAGTTGTGTAGTATTTTTTAAGTAAAGGAATAAGTTTCATGAAATTAAGGTGTATTAATGAAATTTAGGTGGCTTCACAAAAGTAGAGTTTCATAAAAACATTTTAGATTTATAGATTCATGTGAAAACAATATACGGAGGTGATGTTGTTTTTGTGTATGATTGAGTTTCATGAGAGGGTGATTTTTTCTTATAAATAGGATGAAATATTTTATTTCAAGAATCAATGTTTTTCTATGAGGACTAATTGATCTAACTTTGCATAAGAATTACATGAATATATTTATTAGCAAAAACATGAAAATTATGAGAGAACGTGTTTCGTGAAAAGTATGGTTGAGAAATAAGTGCAGTAAATTGATTTCAACAAAGAGAGTTTCTCAAAAGTTGGATGTTTTATGAAAGATGGATGTTTTTTAAATATGATTTTTTTTTGAAAGAAAAGCTTATAAGAATTTAGTTACACTTGGGAAAAGTTTTTGTAATTCATTAAAGAATCATAAATAGACCTTCATAAAGAAAAACATCATCAACATGACCTTATATATGCAAGATACCTTTAAGTCAATAAACCAAGGAATACTTCACCCAAAGTAGTGAGAAAAGGGGAGTTAATAAAAGTTATCTAAGTGAGGTAGTGAATTTTCCCTAAATTCTTGTGAAGATAGTAATCCTGGAAAAAAGTGACAATGACTGGACAATTATAATCCAAAAAATCTACTAAATATTAGTGGAATATAGTATAGTTGACACCCTATCTGATTATGCTCCTTAGATTAGGCTATAGTGGGGAACTAAGTAAAATTTTTGTGTTTTTATTTTCTTAGCATATGTGTGTTGGGTGATTTCATAATTCTATCAGATAGGTTTAATGGGTTCCTTCCAATATAAGAACAAGATCCATTCAATTTAGATAAAATTTTACACCCTTCTTCACCCATACCCTCTCAAGGTGTACTAGTGTTTAACACTTGGTAAAAAAAATTATACACTTATGAGAAGTTCTGGTATTAATAATTTCAATTTAACAATTTTCAAGACTTCCATATATCATTATCTAATAAAATTTGAAGAAAATAATTAATTCATAGAGTTAGAATTTAACATTATTTTATTCGTTTTTTAGAAAATATAATCATATAAGAAAGAAAAATATAACAAATTAATATAATTAAAATAAATAGAAATTAATGTAGACAATAATTGAAAGACAACAGAGACATAAAAACATTAGTTCTATCAAATGATACTAACACATTAATGATATCTCAAGAAAAGAAAAATTAATATCAATATACATCATAATAAGAAATCCCAATAATCTCATTATTCACTTAAAACATTAAATTTAGTTATAAGAAAAAGACAAATTCCTAATCCCATAACATTCGCCAAATTTATGGTCATTTGATTTAAATTAATTTTAACTATAAATATTTTTTGATTCAAACACAGTGAAAAAATAAAGTATATATTTAGAATATCATGTTCTCTATCCCATAATGATAACCATCTCACATAATATTGTTAATAAGAAAGATGTCTATGTTTCAGATCATAGGGGTCTCTACTCCCCAGATCATATCTAGTATGTCATTCCTAATTAGTGTTATAATAAAAAATATATTCCATAAACTTTTCCAAAAATACAACATTATTATCCTCACTCAGATAATAAGAGTCAAGTTTGATTAGAAATATATCTCCTTTTCTGGAGAAGATTAAGAAGCAGAAGAATTTTATATTTTTGAGTGACACAATACTACTCACACGCCTAGGGATATGGATTGATAAAAAAAATTTCTAGTCCAATGACATTGCGGTGAGAACCTCCCTTTGGGAATAATCTATGGATTTTCTTAAATTACTAATAAAAGGGTGTATGGATAGTTAAACCCATTTTTAAGATACCTATATGCACTTTTGGCCTCAAATAACACCCTTCTATGCGTTATAACACATAATTAAGGGTATATTTCACTTTAAAGAATTATATTTGACTGTTTATAGAGCCAAAACAAACTTATAGATAAAAAATTATAGATATTCAAATCTGGGAAGAGATTAAGTCCCATTTTCCATTTTTTATTCAACCAGGTTAAATCACCCAAGTATCATTCACCTAATCCTATGTACCCAAGTCCCCAATTTTTTTGATAAATAGAACCCATCACTTCCCATTTTGAGACATGAAAAAGGACATCTGAAATAGTTATAATGTTAGAGCCCCCTTTACCCTAGCCATTCTGGAACCCCTCACAGGGGAGTGATGTTCCCTAGTCATCTTGGGGTAATATACTTGTGAGAGACTTCATTGTGGTCATACCTTGAGGGACCTCTACTAGGGTGATTCTTAACTAGATTTCACAATCACAGAAGTGATCCTTCACTTAAATCACCTTTCTAAGGAGAGCCTTCACCAAAGGTCCCTTTCTTGATTGATCCATCAATAGGACAAGCCTTCAATAGGAAGTGAATTTTATTAAGGCCCTTTACTAGGGAGGGCCTTCTCCCAAGTCTCCTTACCAGGTTGAGCCTTTTCCTAGGTTCCCTTAATAGGGTGATCCTTTTTTCAAAGAATATTACTAAGGAAAAAACCTCATTGGGGATCACTTACTAGGGTTAGGGTTCATGTTATCCCTCACCAGGGTTAAGTACCTTAGTTATCCCTCACTAGGGCTAAGAACCATAACTAGCCCTCAGTTGGGATATGCACCTTAATTATCTCTCACAAGGTTTAATCACCTAAGATATACCTCACAAGGGATAATCACCTAATTTAAGATTTAAAAAGGGATAATGACCATGTATATCCATTACTATGATTAACCACATCAACTATCCCTCATCAGGGATAAGAACCTTCACTCTCCCTCACTAGTTCTAAGTACCTCAGTAAATACCCACACTGGGGATAAAAACCTTAGTTATACCTCACTAAAACTAAACACCTTAACTATACCTTACTTGGAATAATATCCTTGGTTATCCCTCAATAGTTAAAATCACCTTGGCTATCCATTATTAGGTTTAGGCACCTTATCTAGACTTCACTAGGGATAATCACCTTTGATATCCCTTAGTTTAGATAAGTACCTTAGTTAATCCCTTTCTTGGACTAAGAACCTTAGATTATACCTCACTAGATATAATATCATTAATGATACCTCACTAGAGATAATAGCCATGGATATCCATCACTAGAAATAATCACCTTGGCTATCCCTCATTATGGTTAAACACCTTCATTATTCATCACTAATACTAAGAACCTTCGATATCCCTCACTTGGGATAAGCACCTTAGTTGGACCTCACTAGGTCTAAGAACCATTTTTTATCCCTATATTGGGATAAGAACCATGAAGATTCCATACTTGGGATCCAATTCACTTAAGTCACACGCTTATGTACAATATCATCCAAGTCTCACACATGGGCATCAATTCATCTAGATCTCACTCATGAGAACCAATTAACCTAGGTCTCACACATGAGCTATTATACATAACTTGAGTTGATATGATTCTATTGGATTCAATATATACATAGAGTTTAGATTCACCTCTTTATGTCTATATAAACCTAGATTCAATATAATCCTTATGGTTTTCCTCATACATCTTTAGTCAGACACTCATCTTGGTATCCCAAACAATCTACAATGGAGGTACTTATCTCATTATCCAAAGATATCTTCACTCAAATAACGTGAATGGGTGAACAATATATGTGTCTTAACCATAGTTTTAATCCTATACTTCCATTATTTCCTCCTACTAGGTGTAGGAACCAATTATATCTTCTCTTACCTAGTTACCAACAATCAGGTTAAACCAAAAGGGAGTTTTAATGCATAATCCCCAATTAATAATGTATTTTTTTATCTTATAAAATACAAATAACCTTATATTATCTATTTCTTCTCACACCGATCATGAATCAAATGAGTTTATAGGTTTTAGGTGATCATCTTGATAGAATGATTGAGACATGAACAAAAAATTCTTTATCGCACGACATTAAACTACATGGATCAGTCTTATCACATGACCTTTAAATCATGTAACTAATAGTATGTGGGATTTGATTCATGTTCTTGTAGGATATATAGAATAACTATTTAAGGTTCAAACCCAAAATTCTTAGAAATCCATTTTCTCTTATGCTATGATCATAAGAAAACTCATTTTACCTTGAGTCAGGATACACCACTTGGTTCCTGTATATGGGCCTCCTAGTTTGTGTAAGCTCTAACCCAAGTTAGATAACTTATATGTTATAAGATTAATACCTCCTTATATTTATGATAATATTTATAATCATCCCTATTTATTTTTGATCCAAATATACCTCTTATGATATGCTAGAGATGATCTATACCTTCTACAATTTAGTTTTCATCAAACAAGATAACTAGAAAGTTCCACTAGACACAAGTACAACACAAACCATTTATAGGATCCTTATTCATAGTGTTCCACTCAATATTAATTTTAACTTCTTGGAATTGGTCCTATATGTATAAACTTAAAATTAATTTCACTTGGTCATGGTTGCACAACCTTAAAAGGAACCAAATCGATCCTTGTTACATAACCTTAAAAATGTACGATAGATCCAACCAAGTGGCACCAAATTATGTGGGATTTATTTAAATTCATAGGTATACATAAGAATACATATTATAGACCCCATACCAACTCCACAACACTAAAAACCTCCCCAAACATCTACAAATAGGATAATTACCAACTAAGACTTTAAACCAAAGCATCACTAATTGATAAAAGAAATATGAAGAAACTATAACACACAAAGATGTAAATATCTCCACATGTTTTCAATTATATTTTTAGTATTGGGGTAACTAGTTGCCTACTTATATTTGTGAAGTTTTCATGAAAACATATTAAATCTAATAGAGAGTCCAAGAGTAGGTAAGAATCCTTTCAAAAATGAATGATGATCCTGACCTCCCACCCTCTTGACCAATTCTCATTCTGAACCATAACTAGTAAGAGACCCTAGTAGCCGATTTCTATTAGAAATCATTCCCATAATGAATTTCAGGTTGAAAAATCATAGGTAGGGAATCAAATCAGAGTTTTTATAAAAAACAATCATGTGATAATTTTGATCAACATGGTTTCCCAACCAAATTCTTGTAATCCTCACTATTTTATAAATTTAATTTCTAACCCATCTCTCATCCTAGATTTATACCTCATCATGACTCAATAATTTCATAACCCATCCTAGGTTGGTAACTAAGAAAATTGTGACCCAAAAATCCCACCTCTAATAGGGTATGAAAAAATGAATAGTATTTAGGGTATACAACATTAATAATGGGAGGAATTACCCTCACAAATCCATTTAATATAAAATAAAAGCACTGATCAATTCAAAAATATAAAAAATTAAACTAATCCCTCAATGCATTTAATGTCTTACATAAAACCATCTCTAAAATAATACCATGTAAAAACTCTTATGGCAGTAGCTTCATTAACAACTGATAACTACACATCACAAGCTAGTAGTGTCCAACCCGAATACTAACTCTATTCTACAATAGTAGACTACACATCATAGGTTGGTAGATGTATGAGGATGGGTCAGGTGTAGGTGGGTTGGGAGGACGCAAGCAAGAAATCTAAGCACAAGCGGGTTGGGCTTGACATGGGTTGGTCATGTTTTGGGGGGAAAACCCAAGCAGGATAGGCTAGATATATGATAGGTCATACTGCGGGCCTTTAGAAAATTTAGATCCTACGAGCCTTTGGATTTTCAGTCTAGTTTGGGTCCTTTGTATCATGGTTTATTTGGACCTTTAAGACTAGGGGTCTTCAACTACTATACATGTAATGGCCTTGGGCTATAAGGAATTTGGGATATTTATTGTAATAAAATAGGTTTAGTGGGTGTTTTCCAATATCAGTGGGGAGGGATGAGGCTTAACCTACAGTGGGTTCCAAAATTCATGTGTGGTTTGGTTGTTCGTAATTTTCTCTACCAATAATCAAAATAAATAAATCAATATAGGGTAAGCATAAAAATATACTCAAAAGGATCTTCCCCAAAACCTCTCTCATGCATACGGAAGAAGCATACTAATTCATCCATGAATAAAAATAGAAACCAACCCATTACATGTATCAGGTAAAAAAATCCCTTCCTCACCAAGGCCCACTCACCCAAAACCTCACATAAGTAAGGTAATATAATATAAAGAAAAAATATATTATAATGAACCCACATCTACTTCCCCACTAAACTAGTATCCCTTAAGCCTCAAATAATTGTGTCATGGTGCTAACATATATTCTATAAACCACATAAACACATACCACATAACCATATATCCACATCACAAAAACAACCAGATATCCACACACGCATGTTTCATATCACAACTACATCACTACAATATACACACATCACCTCAGGATAGGGAATATAATTCAGAAGGACATTAACATCACTCACACTTATTTCCATTTACACCCTCATTAAAAACCCACATCAAAAACTTGAACCACAATACATTATATCTCATACCATATTTAATAGATATAGCGGGGAAGTGGGATTATTCATCCATCTAAATCACTTTCATCATGTATATTGGGGGGAAAACTTGGAACCCAAAAAATCATTCAGTAATTAGTCACATTACCTGACATGAGTTGTGGTGCACAATAAAGAACATAAATTTAATTGAATATAAAAAATCAAACATACCCAAACAATAGATAACTATAAAATACAAAACACTATAGACACATCTCTACATGATAACATTATTTTCACCTCTTGAAACCTCTACCACTACGGCACATCACCACTTACTACAAAGAATCTTCATTACATTTCATTTCTCAAAATCACTTTCACGTTATTAAATTATCAAAAATTTTATATTCATTACTCATATATCATTCATTACAAATTTATTTATTAATTCCAATTTATCCATTAACCATAATTATATTCAAATTAGAAATCAATTTTTGGCTACTAAGTGTTTACATAACTAGATCCCCATTTCATATATCTCTTTATTATTCATTTATTTCATGTTATATAATTATTATTTAATTTTATTTATTAACATAATAACACTATTAATTAAAACATTACAGAATATCTTTGTTTTATATAAATTATTCCACTACATCTTACTTCATCAATTTACCTCAATTATTGACACTGATTTAACACAACATTGATATATATCTATCACTATATTTCATTGATCATTATTCAATTTATATTGAACATATCACAATTCATTATAACCATTCCCAATTTTTTTTCAGAATATAATTTTATTAATCATTTAGTAATCATTTATCCACACAACATTATATAATAATTCATTTATTTTTAAAATGATTGTTATCTAATTAGTTGTGAAAGTATTGATACTCTAAAATTTTTATTTTAAAAGGTTAAGTAACATGTTCAACATTAAAATAATACTATGAATAATTACTATTTTTCATTTGAAATTTTAATTTATCATTTACATAGTTCCTTATTTTCACAAAATGGAGAATACATTTGGATAAGGTAGTAATTAGAATAGTAATTTAGTAATTAGCATAGTATTGTTACCATAGTTCATAATTTTCATCTCACCAAAAATGTATTAAAAAAAAAATTTAAAGTACAAATTATTATAAATTAGATGTTGAATTTTATAAAATGAACATTATTTTTATAATCATCATTCATAAATTATGTTAGGGTGAATTTTTTTCCTCTAAAATTTTTTTAGGTGAATTGTAAAAAAAATATACTATATGTTTTAAGGAATCAATATGATAAAAATTATTGAATAATTTATAAAATATTTTGGATGACTTAAAATATTTTTAATGATAAAAATAATTAATTTAAAAATAATAACTTAATATGTAAACCTATATTTCAACTTTTTAAAGAGAAAGTTATATTTTATTCTAATATAAAGTGATATTGGATTATTAATATTGAATAATATATTTCCAAGATGAAATTAAATTTTTATATTAAAATGATAAATACTTCATAGTATTATTCCATTGGTCCCATTTATGGGAGGGGAAGTTGTTTTCACAATGTAATGGCTGATTGAGTTATTGAGGAAGATGTCTGGATTACCTAGAGGATTGATGTGGGTTATGGGATTTATCGATTAGGATAGAAAAAGACAATAGAGTGCGGAAAAATGTAACAATTTCAGGTGTTGTAGTGAAAAATGCATTAGCACAATATTCTTTGCTTGTGAAACAAGTGATATACATGTAATCCATTTGGAAGACACAAAAGGGTCCCAGATTAAGGTATAAAACCCAAAAAATGGGCCTTATATAGTCATATAAATATTATTATATTTTTATATATATAATAAATGGCTATAATGTCCACGACCACCAATAAGAAAATTCTTATATTAAAAGTGAACATACTTATATTAATAGAATGTATAAAAAGTGATTATATTAAATGTAAAAATGATGGTGAAGAAACACTCATAGATGATAAAGAGTTTATGGATATATTAAAATGGGTCTAAGATGAAGGATATGGTTAATTAAATGTTATAAGTATTAGTTGATTATTTTTTTACTTAGATCCCAAAAAAATAAACAATTGATTTTGGTAATTGGTTGTAATCCATTATATGTGTAAGATTATATATGTTTAGCCCTATTTCTTAAATCTTGGTGCAATTCTCTCTTAATTATATATCAAAGTGGAGTTTAGTTATTTTTAGGGATTAGGATATGAGTAATCATTTTCTATAAGGCCTTAGATAACCAATAACACTAGAGCACTTGATTAATTATAACTAGTTTGATCACATAAAGATAAAATTATAAATACATTAATATAGATACATTTTATAATCTTAAATAGTTAATATTTAATTTAACATTAGGGATTCATATTTTGGTTCATAATAAATGGGATAAAATGTCAATGAGAGTTTATCTATGACTAAAAATTATGAGGATTAAATTTCTTTAAGGGAAAAATTATAAAATCCCAAATTTCTAATGAATATTATTTTAAAATAATTATATATATATATATATATATATATATATTTGAATGATTAATTCATTTATTTTATTTTATTTTAACCTATAATTTATAGATAATTATTAAATAATAAATAATAATGAAATTTTTTAAATTAATAAATAATTTTTTTATCTATTATCCTGTAAAAAATGTCAAATTACTTTCAATTTGATTATTTAAATTTTCTTTATGAAATTGATAATGCATCCATATGAATATATTATTAATATTTTCTTGAATAATAGAAAAAATGTGTTGTTGATTCCTATATCATAATTCATTTCAATGAATATTAATTATTTATAAAAAATATTTTATAATGAATATTTTAAAAAATTCTTGAACCTTTTTACACGTATTGTTTTAATTGATAAATACATCACTTATATTTATAATTTCATTTTCATATGTTAATTTTAATAGTAATTAATTAATTGTAATCTAATTGTTTTTGTGTTATTGTACATGTTTTTACAATGATATAATTGTAAGACATGACTATAGAAAGTAAGACAATAATTATGAATGTTGAATGAAAATTTATACGAACCACGAGATACAAATAAATTATTAAATAATATTTTAGCACTAAATTAATATTTCATAATTAATTTATAATTTATATAACGATTAATTTAATGTTTAAATGATTGTTACAATAATGAATTTTCATATTTCGATACTCTAAAATTTTCCTTCTAAAAGGATAAGTAACAAGTTTTAAAATGATATAACACTATGGAGTATTTATCATTTTAATCTAAAAATTTAATTTCTCAAATAACTATTTTCTTATTATCACAAAATGGAAATTACATTTTGATAAGTCATTCATTAGAAACATAGTATGGTTATTGGCATAACATTGTATCCAAGTTTTGTAAATTCCATCACACCAAAACTATATTCATTAATATACATTTCAAAGCTAAATTCAACCAAATTAAAATTTGAATTTTATAAAATGGTTCCCCTTTTTTTAATCAACTCGTTAAAATTATATTTGGGTTAGGTTTGTGTATTTTTATAAAAAAGTTATTTTTGGGTGAATAGTAAAAAATATAGTTTTTGCATATATGGAAACTTTTATGACAGAATTATGATGAAAGTATGAACCAATAAACTGTAAAACATTTGTAATACATAAAATTTATTTAATTTTTAAAATAATTCTGTTCAAAAAACATAATTTCCAAATCAATTAATCAATTATCAAATCCAAATTTATATTTTATTTAAAAAAAAATTGATCCTTTACATTGAATAATATATTTCCTAGATTCCATTCAGTTTTGGGTTTGTTTAAATATCAATAAAATATATATTTCCTAACCAAAATAATATTAAAAATAAAAGGAATAAACTTTATTCATATTCATAAGAAAAAATAAAAAATTATCAATATTTTATTCAAAGATACCCCAAACCCATTGCCTATATAAACACCCCTCCTCGACCCCTTTGTCCTCATACCCAAACCTTGTTTCTTTACCAAAGATCTAACCAAATAAATCTCCAAACCCATCCTATAAATATACCAAATTCCTTGTTCAAAACATAAGAAATTACTAAAAAATCTTTAAACTCAATACAAAGGATAAAACTAAATGATTATGGTAATGATTCTCATGATTTTCCTTCCATATATTATTTGAGATTCTTTTTTGTAACACTCTATGTTTTTTTATTTAACATGTTGTATATCTAATTTCAACTGCAACACCAAACTAAAATGAACCGTCATATATTTTATTGAGGTAACATTCTAAAATTTAAGATAAAAATCAATAGGAAAATGAAGTATGTCATGATTCCCAAGGGAAAATTCGCGTTTTCGCTCTCGCATCTGTGAAGATGCCCTAGCTCGACGATGACTGTAGATCCGGCCCCCTCCTCCCCGGCGGGGGGAGGGGGGATTCCTCCCACGGTGATTCGGCCATTCATCCCTTTCACCAACCCAGCTTTTCTCCCCCCCTTTCCGGCCATTTCGCTTAGCCCTAAGGTCCCTGACCCCCACGAAGGCTCTCCTCAGCTCGCGATTTCGCTCAAGGAATTCAACGCGGCGTCAGATTTGCACAGATCAACGCTAGTGGCTCGTTTCAGAGGTCGTCGTCCCTCGGTAGATGCCTTCGACCGCTTCGTCTTTGGTTCTTGGGGTTTACAAAATCGAGCGGTGGTGGGTTTACTCGACCGACGTCAATTGATGATTCGTTTTGAATCTGAGGAGGACTTGGTCGTCGCCTGGTCGAGCGCGCCGCGAGTGTTTGATGGGTGCGGCTTCTTCCTTCTACGATGGTCGTTCGACTTCAACTTGAACCGCGATCCGCCGTCGGCCGCGATTTGGGTTAGCTTTCCCGATTTGCCTCTTCCTTTCCAGAATCCCTCTATCATTTGTATGCTTGGGAACTTGATCGGCCGGTATCTCTGTTCTGATCATCGAACCTCGGCGGTATGTCACCCTATTATGCCCCGTGTTTGCGTTGAAGTTGATATTTCGAAACCCCCAACTGAGTGGCTATGGATCTCGGTTGGAGAAGAACTGAGATGGAAGCAGCGGGTGGTATTTGATTCTTGGCCCGCGTTCTGTACCGATTGCAGCAAGATCGGCCATGACGTTTCAGGATGTCGCCGCGGGAATTTTGACAGGTCCTCGAAGGTGTTGGTGGCTCTAGAGGCAGAGGACCAGTCATGCACAAGAGTGGATCCGGGTGCGATTGGTGTGGCGCGCGGGGAGGATACAGGGGCGACGGGGGTTCTCTTGAGTCCGATGAGGATTGAGAAACCTGGGCAACTCAAGGAGGTTGGCCCGAGGGTTGCAGATGTTTTTTCTAGATTGAGGCATGATCTGGGTGTTAGGGGCGATGGTGTGGAGAGGTCCGTTGTGGATGTGGGGCTTCATCCTGTATTACCCAGCCAAGCCGAGGAAGGTGAAGGCAGTGAGGCTCATGGGGCTGGAAGCTCTCCTGGGAGAGGTTGGGGTGACAACCATCATCTGCAATTCATGGGTCGGGGAAATGACCAACCCATGGGATCGGCCTTGGTTCCGGGGAAGTCGTTCTTGGCTGCTGTTACTTCTTCCAGAGAACAGGAGAAGTTGGCCAATGCCAATATCTTGAAGGCACTAGACCCTAACACCCTGGGGGATCATCCGAAGGTTGGGATTGGGGGGAAAGATAAGGTCATGAAGAAGAAGGTAGATCTGGAGCATTCACTTTTCAAGCCGAGCCCTCTCTACGAAGGCATGCAGTTATCGTTGGGGAACCGCTTTGTTGGATTGGAAGTTCAGGATCCTATATTGTCTCTGGAGGATGATTTTTCAGGTGATGACAGTTATAGTACTCCTTCAATGGACAACATGGATCGATGTAAAGGAAAAGGCCCTCATAGCCCTCGGCGGAAGAAGGGGAAAAAAGTCGCTAGAGATTCTGGAAAATGTATTGTGGTCCAGGGGAAAAAGACTAAGAGTCGCAAGGATTATTATCATCTTCCAAAACCAATGGAGACTAGGTCGGCCAAGAAGGGAAAGATCAAAGTAAGCACAACCCTTCAGGAGGGGGAAAAAGAAGGAACAAACAAGCCTATATGTGACAAAGAAGAAGAGAATGGAGAGTGCTTGAAACTCATCCTGCACTCCAAGGAAGATATGATTGAACAAGCCATTCGTCCTAATGTTTCAGAAGAGGAGCTCAACAGAATTTACGCACGAAGGCTGCAAGTTGATGCCACAGAGGAGCAGGAAGTGTGGTTAGATAAACAGGATAGAATTCTGGCCCGCGGGTTCAATAAGGGAAAAATCAACTCAGAGGAATTTATTCAGACGATGGAGAGGATGATTTCCAACTTTGAAGAGCTCATCAGTGAGGATCCTGACACCCAGGTTGGTATGCTACACTGGGAGCTCTTTAGAGCAGCAGAGTCAAGTAACTTAAGCCTTGTGTTTCACCACTTTTTAAGCTCTTTCAGCACGTAGTGCTCCTGTAGTGTACTCTGGTTTTTTCCATTTTCCTTAAAATGGCTTAATAAAAAAAATCTAATTTGGCATGATTCCCAAGATAAAAATCAATACATTATAAAATTGCAATGTGAAAAAACATTAATAAAACTATAAGATAAATAAAACCAAAAGTAAATAAAAATATGGAGAACATGAAATTCTCATTATCATGGTTTTCCTTGAATATTATACCTTCAATTATAAATATCTATAGAAGTAAAACCACTATAAATATAATATATATTTTTGGAGATAAGTATACATATATGATGAATAAACTTTAGTGAAGCATGTATTGTTATATATAGGAATGTAATATGATCGTTATATATATATAGTCATTTGATATATACATGTTTCTTATATAATAATTGGATATATAGTCATTGGATATATACATGTTTCCAATGGGTAAATTGATTATTTTATATTTCAATTTTAATAGCGTGTTACAAATAAAATATTTTACATGTGATTAATTAAAAATAAATATTAATATATTTTTGAAAATATATATTATTTTAAATAAATTATTTTTAGTTCATAATTTATTTCAAATTAATTTCATTTCTATTAAAGAAACATTTTAATAAAATTGAATAAAAAATTCATAAAATTATAGGTAAAATAAATAAATAACATCCATGAAAAAATAAATCGATTATGAGGAGTAAGGATTTAATGATTCATCATCAAAGGAATATGTTTTATTTAAAATAATATTTTTATTTTATAATATATATTCTTATTTAGAAATTTCATTTTTTAAATTTATATTATGAAATTAAATGAAAAATATTTTTTATATATAAAAATGAATAATAATTCATAAAGTGATTATAAATTGGTTAAAAATAATAATAAAATCATTTAATGTGTTATGCATATTATATTTTAATTATTATTTTAATAATATATAATGTTTATATGTATAAATATATAGATTAAGGATCATGTAATGATTAGTAGTTTATATTCAATAATAATAAGAAAAAATAATGTATAAAATGTTATTTTCTAAAAAAAGTTTTTCCATTTTATTATATGTTTTTAAAAGATAAATTTCACATATTTTGAATTAAAATGTGATTTAATGAAGTCTTAATTTTTATTTATTATCTTTAAATGAGGTAAGTGGGGTCATATTATATTTTTAGTAAAAAACAATATTTGTGGTAAATAATTAAACAAGGTAAAATGAGGTAAAAAGGGGTAAAAATGACATGGATTGAATTTTTGATAATTAAATTGATATAAACTCATTCTATAAGTCCATTTTGGGTGTGGGATTCAATCCAAAATTCCTAAATAACATTTCCTTACCTAACTCACCAAACTCATTATTGACGCCCACAAAATGAGAATTGGAAAATCCACAAGGGAAGAAATACCTAAAACATGGGTATCATTTTCCCCACAAATCAATGGAAGAAAACGTGGCCAATACATGTGGATCATGTAACCTGTAATAGGAAAAATTATCAAAAAACCTTCGAAAGGTCCTAAAAATGGACATGTGCAATGCATAACCTGTTGGAAGATCACACTAAGCCCCTTTGACAAGCCCTATTTATTATTGATAAGGTGTCCAAGAAACTCGCTGATCGTGAAGAAGCTTCTAGAGGTGATCCTTGAGCCCCACAACTTGTCAAGCAATGCATGCCTGGAAACCGTCCAAAAATCCATGTAAAATAATGAGAAAAATATCCAAAAGACGGGAGCCTCTTTTGTTCATGAACCTTCATTTGATATACTAATACAGTTCATAATACATCACAGAAGCCCTAGAGACATGCCTAACTTGTCACACAAGAGCCCACTGGCATGTCACCCTCATCATGCGAAGGGTTTCGAACATGTCTAGGCGGTCTGGAACTTCCTCTTCTAGCTACAAAGACAAAAAGATGGTTTATCTATGATAATGCTCATGCATCACTACAAGACCCTTGTTGGTCACAATAATAATCTCTGATAGGGAGAGTGGTTGTATTCGACAAAACTCACAAAAACTCACGAGATAGCCATCCATTTTTAAATAAAATAATAAATAAAAAAAGGGAAATAATGAATGCTTATTATAAGGGAAAAATACGTTGATATTATTGAATGAAGTTATACTCCATAGGAGATCACAAATGATCACATGAATCCACCCTTGACAAGTAATCTTGATCTCATAAAGGCCCCCTAATAAGATGCATTTGTCTAGCAGAAGGTCCCAGAAAAAGAATTTATGATCAAGAAAGGGCCTTTAAATAGGAATATCAATCTCACGAAGGACCTTGGAAATGTAAGCCTAACATTGTAAAAACCCCTTGGCATGTCCACATGATTTAAAAATATCCCTTTGATTTGTCAAAATCTAATAAATTGGGTGTTGACGGGATGGTCCTACAATCTCTGAAAATCATGTGACACCTACAGAAGTATTTCGTGATGCGTCTGACACCAAATACCTCCACCGACTAAAGTATAGATCTATAATATATGCTCCACATAAGTTTTCATATAATTAGGGTGGAAAGGCCTATACACTATCCATCATAATAAATAATCTTTGGATCCATGCACCAATGCACCCAAGCATCAGAGTGGACTTCTTGGAGTGTCCATTCATGCGATCTCAAGGTCTTATGCTAGGTAAAAATATGGGTAATGACTAAGACGATCATGTAACCTATATAGGGACATTTTTGGATCACTCATAGATCACACGAACGACTTCTATCATGTTGTGTGAAGGATATCACAAATATCTACTAAATTACACAAGACATAAACAAGATAACCATGAAAAAAAATTCTAAGTCACATATGAAATAAAAAATGGAATAAAGACTAAAATATGGAAGAATTATGTGAAGAACTTATATTTTGATACTCATGCCCTTTTAATGAATCATCCAAATCATGTGAAAACATTAGGAAATGTCACCCAAGTCATGTGAAATCCGCTTGACACTTCATTTGGATCATGAGATGTCCTTCAAACACTTCAATCAGGTCACGCGATGCCCTCTGAGCATGCCAACCAAGTCTTGTGAAGCCCTTTGGGATCACTATGCATATCTTGCGATGTTCTATAGACATGTATCCCAAGATATATGGTGAAACTAGTGTGTTTTAGCTAGGTCTTGTGAAGACCTCTGGGTTTACCATCTAGATATCACAACACCTTTCAAGAATGCCAACCTGGTCTTGTGACGACACTGGGACATGCCGACACGGATCATGTAATGTCCCCTGAAAAAGTTAGACATGATCAAGGAGTGTCCTTTATATATGTTAGATGATATCATGTGATACCCACAAAGAATGTTTGTTGGATCATGAAACACACTCCAGGAATGTCGGTTGGATCACACGACACTCTCCAGGCATGTTAATCAAGATCATATAATAGTCTCTAGGAGAAGTTAGCCAAGCCTTGTGATGTCCTCTAGAAAAGTTAGCCTTGACCATGTAATGGTCTTCAAAAATTCCCTTTAGATTATGAATCATCCCTCAGACAAGTAAATTTGAGCATATAATTTCCCTTGGACTTGTCCATGATACAACTAGACTTGTCCATATATTCTTCAACAAGTCAGTTCGACAATCAAGGCATGTTAGGAAGGCAATCAAGCAGGTCAAGCAGGAAACCAGGCCATGTTAAGCAGGCCTCCTTGGACATGATAATCATTTCCAGCATCTAGCCAGTACGACCATAATGTGTAAACCCGGATCAATGGCATGACATGACTTCCTCCATATTAGGGAAGCCTCAGTGTGTAATACCCATTCAAACTTAACTACAATAACTATGATTCCTTCCATAACTTGGATACATAGGATGTTATCCTAAGTATTGATCTCCATATTAAACATATAAAAGGTTCTCCCAGCACATAAGTCCTTCATCAATAAGTAGTGATATCAGATGCTTTCTATCCCTTTTTTCTTACACCGATCATAGCTCGTGTGGGCTTAGGGAGTTTCAATGATCATATCACTAACATAAAGAATCCCCATTATCAAGGGAAATCTCAATGTGTAATCCCTAATCAATGGCATGATATGATTGCCTCTATGTAAGGGAAGCCTCAGTGTGTAAGCCTCCTTTAAACAAAACTATGAGAACTCGGATTCCTTCCACAACTAGGATATGTAGGATGCCTTCCTAAAGGACTGAGCTCAAATAAGAATCCACCTTAGTCTAAGCCTTGACATATATCTTACGCTCCAACTATGAGGACCCAATAACTCCCATGGGATGATCATCCTTCCTCATCCACTAGCGGATTGAGATATCGAACTTAACTAAGAGAACTTTGATTCCTACTATAACCATGATATATAGAGCACCTCCTCGAGGTACGACCTAAAATATCTGGTGCCTAAGTGCACCCATATATTTCTTTTCTTTATGATGTTAAACTACATGGGTTTAATGAACTACATGGGTTATGATTGCTATTATAAAACAGAATACATGGGATTACTCATAATGGATTTATCCTATCCTCAAAATATTTACTACCTCCCTAGATGTCAACAAACTCTAGAGTACCTGGTTATATGGATTCAACATATTACCAGCTACCCACTAATGGGAAATTAATGAAGAACCTCTGAAACATATTGGAGGATTAGACAATAAGATCCCACCTTTTATTATAAGAGGATTAACCTATGATCATTTTATTAGGGTAACTAGTCCCATATCAGGATTAAGAAGAGATTCTTGAACATATCTTAAATCTATAAAAGATTCCCATAGTAGTAAATAATTCTCCCTAAAAGGGTGTGATGAGTCTGACCTCCCATCCCCTAAACCAATGTGAGTTTTCAAGTTTCATTATGTCAGAAACCACGATTGATCACCTACCTTTAGAAAGTAGGTTTGTACCGAGTTATAGATGTGAGAAATGTTGGGAATTTTTTATGAAAGATGAACGTGAATGTAAAATCCAACATGAATGATTATATAAATTGAACCCAGTTGGGTTAATAAAGCCACACCTTTCTGAAGGATAAAAAGTGAGAACCCTAATTTTAAGTCATTTAACTATGGCGTCTCCTTCACAAGATAAAAATGATAAAGTACCCAGTTCCTATAGAACCATTTTTCATGTAAAATGGGTGGCCCATCATTATCTTTTGGTCAAAATAATGGAGAACCTTATGTGAACCTATCAATTAAAAAAATGATTGGTTGATCATGAGTCAGACCATTTTGTTTACACATTCTATACAAAACAGTGGGAAATATGACATTGATATTATGGTTGATCCTATGTATATGGGGTTCCTATGAAATGAGTACATATTAACTTTTAAAAGTCCATGTGAGTGAATGTTCATTCTGGGAATAAGAAAAGACAGTTGTGTTACCCATGCATATCTGATTGAGCACATATCATGCCTGAAAAGATGCACTAATTAGTTCCCTTATCCCTTTTTATCTTTGTTATTGTATTTAATTCTCTAAAAAAAATAATTGAACCAATATAATTTCTTCATCCAACAACCATTATGTTAAATCAATTATGCCTACAACCCCTACTGGACTTAGAATGACCTCACCTACCTGATACCTTCAACATCAGGTGGAAAATTCAACAGTTTGGGAATACCATCATAATGGTATGATCCCAACCCTTGAGGATTCCCATGTGGATCTCCAAAATCTAAAAATTATTGTTCTACACCATCCAAAGAATGTTTTAGTAAATAAAGTGGTGCTTCTTTCCATAGCTAACTGCTTCGAAAGCTTATGCCCGAAGATAAATAATCACCACATTCAGTATCTGATGAAGGTGGATTAGGGAGTCGACTATGGATCCCTTATAATTAAGGGGAATTCGATAAGGGATCCTATCAACCACCACACCAGTTTCATCCCACTTATTCCCTTTAGTCACCAGGTGAGTGTACGACCCAACAAAATGCCACCTATGATCTCCATGCATCACTACTCGAAAAAAGGCCTATACCCACGGTTCAAAACCGTGGGTATAGCCCCCAAAACCGTGGGTATAGGCTATACCCACGGTTTTGGGAACCGTGGGCTGGAACGCCGTCGGTATAGGTCCCCAGCCTATACCCACGGTTTTCCAAAACCGTGGGTATAGGTGTTCTGCCACCGTGTCAACAAAACATTCCCAATTGCCACTGTGTCAATGGCTTTTACCCACGGTTTCAAAACCGTGGGTATAGATCCTAAAATAAAGCTGCAGGCGGGTTTCGATCCCACGACCTCTTCGCTGCAAAGTACCGCGTCTACCACTACCCTACTATCAATTATGTGTATATATATATATATATATATTTAGTTAAATATAGTTATATAAACCGTGGGTATAGAGGGAAGAACCGTAGGTATAGGAATCCCGCCAAAAAAAAAATCTTTCCCGCGGAAAAATTTTTTTTCCCGCGCACAGATGGGAAACCTATACCCACGGTTTTGAAAAACCGTGGGTATAGGTTTTTTATCCTATACCTATCCCCACGGTTCTCCTCAAAACCGTGGGGATAGGTACCCCTATACCCACGGTTCTTGAAAACCGTGGGTATAGGTCAATTTTCAAGACCTATCCCCACGGTTTTGGAAAACCGTGGGGATAGACCCCCCTATGCCCACGGTTTTTGAAAACCGTGAGTACAGGTCTTGAAAATTGACCTATACCCACGGTTTTCCAAAACCGTGGGTATAGGGGGTACCTATCCCCACGGTTTTGAGGAAAACCGTGGGGATAGGTCCATTTTCCAGTAGTGCATGGGAAACAGGGAAGACACATTAGGCCCAAATGATCTGGATAATCATGAGTGGGATCATATCCTCACTCCTACAAATTATGTATACTTGCATATTTTAGTGATAACCAATGATCTGGCTTATACCCCTACTCACTCAAATTATGGATTTGGGAATATTCCTCCAGTAATCTTGGGGGAGGTGCATATTCTTACCCCCATGCAAGAATCCATCGGCATATTCTAGTGGCACAAGGAGGGAAAAAGTGGGATCACATCCCTACTACAATTGATGATATATCCTAACACATTGTGTATATAGAAAATATGTGGGCCTATATTCTTGTGTACACTTTACTAAAGTGTCAATATGTAATGCCCTGAGTTTTCAAAAGAGAAAACTTTGTTCAATAGCATATGTGATACACAACCTTGATCCCAAAAAGACAACAATTATTTTAATATGACCATTTTAACCTTTCCATTAAATTTGAAGATATAATTACGACTAACTAAATTATGAAATACATATATATTTATTTCTTAATTTTATTGATAAATTCTTATAAAATAATCAATCAATTTTTGGAAATGTCTTTTTGTTCTTCAAAATATATTTCCTTAAAGAATGATTTCTTATTATTTTTATGAAAAAGTATTATAATTATTTATAGAAAATTTATAAAATGTATTTGATAAAATGAGATAAAATTTTTACATCATCATATCATGATTAACATGGGCTGAAATTTTGGTATTTTTTGGAAAATATAGATTTTTTCAGTGAATAGTAAAAAATACGGTTTTTATGTAAAATTATAATTTATTTTGATAAATTAATTAATTTAGAAGTGCAGTTATTATTTTAATTTGATTTAAAGGTAACATATATATTATATAGTTATATTTATTTCAATTAAGTACATTTTTACAATATTTATACCTGATTTTAGTATAATATTATTTTTATAATTAAAAATGAATTTTTCTAAAAACAGTTTTAAAATGAATAATGTATCTCCATTTAAATTAACTAAAATAAACAAAAATTAGAAATGATATAGAATAAATTTTATATATTATATATATATATATATTTATGAATTGAAATTCATATAATTAATAAAATTATTTGTAGAGTTAAAGTGAAATCATCTTTTCCTTAAACAATGTATTTTTTGAAAAACTATTTTTCATCAAGCTTGTAGGTTTTATATTAAATTAAATTCTTCTTCCCATGTAAATTTATTTTGATAAATTGGATTATATATTTTAATCAACATAATTAATATTATTTAATAATTTCAACATAACTTTTGTACAATATGAATGATAAATGTAGTAGATATTAATTACTGTTAAAAAAGTAAAATCGGTCAATTAAGGGTAAAAATAGTTTAGAAATGAATAGAAAAAATGTAACCCTAATATTTATATTTAATTTTCATTAAAATGATGACTATATTAATTCCTTATTTTTTTATTTATAAATTATTAAGTAATTAGTTTGATAAAAATTTTATTTTGATACAATAAAACACAAATTATTTTGGGTAATATTTAAACTCAATTAAGGAAATTATTTTAACGAATTAATGGATTTTTTTAAATAAATAATATTATTATTAAATAATTTTTATTAAATATAAATGATCATATAATTTTTATAAAGTCAAATGTAATTTTTATAAGGGTTCAAAAACTCTTATTGTCATAAAAACCAAACATTTATCAATAAATGTCAATTTTATTTTAAAAATTAATATTTAAATATTTATAAAACCTTTTGGTTAAAATAAATATTATTTTTGGAATCATAAAATCAAAATTACCAAAAGGATAATTTTTCATAATTTTGCGAGACAGTCGAATTTTCAGGTAAAAATTAAATACCATATAAATATATGGTGTGTATTATGACATCATAATAAAATAAAAATGATTTAATAAACACTATTAAGATTATCCATGACCCAATATATGTTTTAACTTTAAAATAATTTGACTTTATGTTTATTTTTTTATTTTATAAATCCATTATGAATCCTTCAAAATTTATAATATATTTTCTAGTTTTAAAATAATTTCTTTAAGAGTATGACTAAATTCCATGGAAACAAGGGTATTATTTTATTGATAGAGGCCCTTTAAATAATAAAATAATTAAAACACCCCTCCTTTTCAAAATTTATGGTTAAAAACCAGGGCAAGGTTTGTGTTTTTGGTTATTTTATTATATAGAGTCCAAAATATAAGTTTGAGAAATAATAAAGAATTCATTATTCATTTCCTATATAAACACACCCAAGATCCCATTTATTTTTACTAAAAACATTTTGAGCACATAATTACTCTTCCATACCCTCTATAGAGTCATCTCAAGGTTCCCTGAATCTCTCAAGAAGCTCCTTTCAAGAATTTGAAGTCACACTCTCAAGGAAAGGGACCTTCCCATCCTTTTCAATTCAAGAACCTTCTTTGAAATTAGTCTTCTTAATTTAAATTTTCTATAATTTCATTCATTTATATACATAAAATTACTATAAAATTAATTTTATTTAAGTTATATGTCATTTATCATCTCTAATTTTTACCTTTAACTAATTCGTTACTATGAAAAAATTTAGTAAGGGATTTCTCCCTTCTCATTTCGATTCAAGAACCTCTTTTATGTTATACCTCTCAATTTCAATTTTTTCATGTTGATATACCTTCTTCCATATACCAAATACTATAATTTTTATTTCTATATAATTATATACCCCTACCACTCTCATTAATACCTCCCATGAACCTTTATGTACACTCATTACCATACTGAAATTTAGTAAGGGATCTTCCACTCTTCTCTTTTATTTAAGCACCTATTTTATGTTATGATTCTTAATTTACATTTTTTAATGTTGGTATATGTTCTTCCATATCCCCCTTACTATATATTTTATTTATATATGATTATATACTTCTTACACTCTCATTAATCCCAACCATGAAATATTATTTACAACGGTTACCATACCGAAATTTAGTAAGGGATCCTCGCCCTCTCTTCTTTATTCAGGTTTCTTTAATATCATATTCATTCTATTAACAATTCATAATTTTGGGATATTTATTTCCATATTACTTTTACTTACCATTTCATTTACATTTTATGAGAGACCCCTTTCTCTCTCATCAACCCCTTTTATGAATTTTAAGCAATGTCGTTATGTAATGAAATTTAACTGTGATTTTCCATGCCAAAACAATTGCGTAGTGAATATGATACCCATTTCCTATCAAGGTTGTTCAGATTTATACAATTATACTGATTTTAATTTGGACTTATATGTATTTATTATACACTCCTTGATCATGGAACAAAACATTATAATTAATGAATCCGTGTTGTATGATCTACGTGGCACACTTAATCATGAGAATGAAACGAATTTGATGGGTGTTCCTAGAATTATATAGCACTCCAATGCATTGGAAAATGTTTAGTTTCATGATATTTCATGTTGGGATAGAGGGTGAACCTCATTCATTTATAGGAAATTATCCATCATGATTTCTTTGAAGTTACCCATTACCCATGTTTATGATGCAATGTTTTAAGTTGTTTCCACATTTACCATGTTATGGTTATCATGCTATATCATGCCTTATTATTCATGATCCTTTTATTCCCCATTGATATGCCTATTTTCTAATATGTATTACCTTATTACATGATTATTACCTTACTGATATTTATATCTCAAACCTTTCTTATATATTCCCCCATGTTATGTTATGTAGTTTTATGTATGAAAGAATAATATGAGAATGTAAAATAAGTTTTAAATAAAGATTATGTATTTATATTTTCTAAGATGTTAAAATGTACCTAATTCAAAAATACACTAGAGTTATTGAACTTTTGGGTTTTATTATATGTAATATTATTTAATAAATCATGAATTAATGTGTAATAAATATGAGGGTTGTTATAGTTCGTATCAAAGGAAACATAAATTTATTTATTGGATGAGGATTAGAAAACTCTAGAAAAACCTTAGGGATAAGACTAAGTATAAGAAAACATACCTAAATTTTGGTAAGTATATATTAAGTGTTTTATTAATATAATACATCCATGTCTGAATACTACAGGTGGATGTGTCTCTAAAACATATGTACATAGTGGTAAAACTTGTAAACACCATGTTGAGATAGACTTAACCAAGAACTAGTGCAGGACAATAGGTCTTGTTGCACACCTGGTTTGACAATACTATGGGATATGCTTTGGTAAATTAATAAGCTCATTATGAACCATTATTAAGGGAATTAAAAGTGACTATAAGTTTTTTATGTTAGAAAATATATTATGGATAACATAGATTGAAGCTATAAATTCATAAGTTAAGGAATAAATTTCATTTATCAATTATCCCTTCAATGTTTTGGGTTTCTCATTTATATGTTTAATATTTTAAAATTACTCATCACTAATTTTTCCCTTATTCTAGTCAATGGATGTAAATAGGAAGAACCAAGTTCAAGTTTAAATTTCTAGGACATAATTTATTAAAGGGGGAAGAATGTAACTCCTCGAGTTTTCAAAATAGAAATCTTTGTTCGATAACGTATGTGATTCCCAGCACTGAGCCCAAACAGACAATGATTATTTAAATATGACCATTTTAACCTTTCTATTAAATTTTCATATATATTCATGACTAAATATACTATGAAATATTTATATATATATGTACTAATTATATTGATAAATTATTAGTAAATAATCAATCAATTTTTTGTTATGTCCATATGTTCTTCAAAATATGTTTTCTTTGAAAATGATTTCTAATTATTTTTATGAAAAAATACTATAATTATTTTCTAGAACATTTATAAAATGTATTTGATAATATTAGATCCTTTTTACACCAGAATATAATGATTAAAATTGGCTAATTATTTGGGATTTTTTTGGAAAATATAGATTTTTCAGTGAAAAGTGAAACATACAGTTTTTATATAAAATTGTCATTTAATTTGATAAATTAATTAATTTAAAAGTAAAATTATTGTTTTAATTTGATTTCAAGGTAACATAAGTATTATTTAGTTATATTTATTTTAATTAAGTACATTTCTACCATCTTTATACCGGATTTTAGTGTGAGTTTACTTTGAGGATTAAAAATGAATTTTTCTAAGAACTGTTTCAAAATGAATAATGAATCTCCATTTTAATTAATTAAAATAACCCAATGATGAGAAATAATATAAAATATAATTTTATATTATATATCTCTCTTTATTAATTTAAATTCATATAATTAATATCACTAGTTATAGAGTTAAAGTGAAATCATTTTTCCTTAAAAAATGTATTTTTCAAAAAACCACATTTCATAATGCTTGGAGGTTTAATATTAAATTAAATTATTCAAACTATGTGAATTTATTTTGATAAATTGTATTAAATATTTTTAATCATCATAATCAATGTTAGGTAATATATTTAACTTAATTTTTGTACAGTATGAATGGTAAATGTAGTAAATATTAATTACCAAGGTAAAAGAAAAATAGGTTAATTTAGGGTAAAAATAATTTAACAAATAATAGAAGAAATTTAACCCTAATATTTAAATTTTATTTTCATTAAAATTATTATTATATTAAATCCTTATTCTTTTTACTTTATAAATTATTAACTAAATAGTTTGATAAAAAATATATTTTGATACAATAAAACACAAATTATTTTTCGTAATATTCAAATTCAATTAAGGAATTTATTTTAATGAATTAATATATCTTTAAAATAAATAATATTTTAATAAATGATTATAATTAAATTATTTTTATTAAATATAAATGATAATATAATTTTTATGAAGTAATATGTAATTTTTATAAGGGTTTGATAACTATTATTGTAAAAAAACCCAACATTTCTCAATAAATGTTATTTTTTAAAAAAAAATTGGAAATTGAAATATTTATTAAATTATTAGGTTAAAATAAGTTTTTTATTTGAAAACAAAATTTAAAAATTATACACTGGTTAATTTTTCATAATTTTTTGAGGCAGTTGAATTTTCGGGTGAAAATTCAATACTTTATAAATATAAAGTGTGTATCATGACATAATAGTGACCCAAAAGTGATGTAATAAATACTATAAATGTTATAAAATACCAAATATATGTTTTACATTTAAAATAATCTGATTTTATGTATATTTTATTAATTTTATAAATCCATTATGAATCCTCCAAAACTTATAATATATTTTACGGTTTTAAAATCATTTCCTTAAGAGTATGAATCACTTACACATCAACAAGGGTGTTATGTTATTAATTTTGGACATTAGAAATATAAATTAGAAAATTTACCCCTCTTTTTCAAAAAAACATGGGAAAACTCGGTGGAAGGTTTTTGGTTTTTGTTATTTTATTATATAGAGTCCAAAACCTAAGTTTGAGAAATAATAAAGAATTACCCTTCATTTATTATAAAGAATTTCCCAATTTTAGAACCCAATTAATCTTCCCTATCCTCTCTAGAGTCCTCCCAAGGTTCCCCAAATCTCTCTATAAGCACCTCCCAAGCATTTGAAGTCACACACTCAAGGTAAGGGACCTTCCTCTCCTCCTTTCAATTCAAGCACCTTCTTTGAAATTAGTCTTATTAATGTCAATTGTTTATAATTTAATTCATTTATAGACATCACATTATTTTAAAATTCATGTTATTTTAGTATATATCATTTATCTCCCCTCATTTTTACCTTTACCTAAGTTTTTACTCAGCCAAAATTTAGTAAGGGGTTTCTCTCTTCTCATTTCAATTTAAGCACCTCTTTTATGTTATTCTTATCAATTTACATTTGTTCATGTTGGTATATGTTCTTACATATCCCCATTATTGTTCATTTTATTTATATATTATGATTATCCCCTTTAACTCTCATTAATCCTTTCTATTAACCTTTACGTACATCCATTAACATGCTGAAATTTATTAAGGGATCTTTCACTCTCTTTTTTATTCAAGAACCTATTTTATGTTATTCTTATTAATTTCAATTTTTTCATGTTGGAATATATTATTAAATATCCTCATTACTTTCTATTTTATTTATATAAGATTATATACCCCTTTCCCTCTAATTATTCCCTCCCATGAACCATTTTGTATACCCATTACCATGATGAAATTCAGCAAGGGAGCTTCACCTTCTGTTATTTATTTAAGTTTTTTTATTATATTTTACATTTTATTACCAAATCATAATGTTGGTATATGTATTTTTCATATCCTAATTACTAATCATTTCATATCTAAATGGTGAGATACCATTTTCTCTCTCATCAACCCATTTTATGAATTTTTAAGTGACATTGTTATGCTGCCAAAATTTCACCGCAATTTTCCATGATAAAAAAATTGTTTAGTGAATACCATACCTATTTCCTATCAAGGGTGTAAACCTTTATAAAATTATACTTATTTTACTTGGGAATTAAATTTATTTATTATAAAATCCTTGATCATGGAATAAAATATGATAATGAATGAATCCATGTTGTATGATCTATATCACACACACAAGAATGAGAATGAAATGAAAGTGATGGGTGAGTCCAAAATTATATAGCTCTCCAATGCATTGGGTAATGTTTAGTATCATAAGACTTAATGTTGGGATAGGTATTGAACATGATTACTTTATAAGACTTTTTCCATCATGATTTATTGGAATTTATCCTTTACCTATAATTATGATGGAGTGTTTTATGTTGTTTCCACATTTCCCATGTTATGATTATCATCCGATATCACACCTTATTATTCGTGTTCCTTTTATTCCCCATTGATATACCTATTGTATAACATGTATTACCTTATTCCATGCTTATTACCTTAATAGTATTTATATATCACCCCTTTCTTATGTATGTCCCCAGTTTATCTCATGCAGTATTATGTAAGAAGGAATAATCTGAGCATGTTCATGAAGTTTTCAGTAAATATGATATTTTTTTAAGCTATTATGTAATTTACCTAATTTCCAAAGACACTATACTTCTCAATATTTGAGGTTGGATTATGTGTAAACTTATGTAAAAAATCACGAATTAATGTGTAATAAATAGAAGGGTTGTCATACATTACATCTTAGAAACAATTGAAGAACTCCACCAGAAAATTCTCAAAATGGTATAGATACTAAGACATGAACATATTACTATCCCTAAAACCATGGGAGAATGACACTCTGATCAATATAAACAGGTTGTTTCTTTGGAGAAATCACACATTCTTCCTCCCTTATAGGATTATTATCGGCATATTTTGATAAAGGACATGGTACCAAACTGGGATCATATTCTCATTCCAACTATGTCTCACCATATGAGAAAGGCACATGCCTTAGGATAGGGGAAAATTACTATCAAAACTTACCAGTGGTATATTTCAATGGACTAGGATCATGCCCACATCCCCGTTCTATTTGGGGATCACAAAGTGAGAGTGGAACATGCCTCTGGAAAGGCTCACATATCTATCAAAAAGGATCAGCAGTATACTCCAAAAGATCAGGATTGAGCTCATACTCTCATTATGACTAAGGCTCACCATGTGAGAATAGAACATGCCTTGGGATATTCTCATATTCTTGTTAGTGAATCTATTTGTAATATTCTAGTATATCATAGAAGTCAGGCGCATATTCCTACTTCCACTGATGAACAACTGCACCAACATCATTTTGAGGAAATACTAGATTATGATTGTATCCCTTATCCAATTTTATCGGTCTTTAAACTTGTTCCAGAATAGAATTCATATTCTAACTAGGATCATATTCCCATTACAACTAGGGATCACTAAGTGAGAATGGAACATAACTCGGGATATACTCATATTCCAGTCAAAAAATACTGGCGGCATATTCCAAAGGCTTAGGATCAGGCTCATATTCCCATTCTAACCATGGCTCACCAAGTGAGAAAAACACATGCCTTGGGGTAGGCTCATATTCCTGCCAATAATGAATAATATCATTGTCATATTGTAATAGCTTCTCAGCAGTAGGATCATACTCCCATAACACTAGAAGGTTATCAAAAAATTCTAGAAACCGCAAAACAACAAGATCATATCGCAACATAATTCCCAAATAAAGGTCAACATATTTTGGCTGGGATGAAGAATTAGGTTAATATGACTAATCTTGTCAATTCTAGTGTAATTGAGGTTTTCGTATACACGTTTTCAAAACCCTAAGGGTCTGTCAACTCTTTAACCAAAGCATAAGGTGATCATTACTATGATAATCCTCCTCGTGGTAGTGTAGAGATGGATAGTAGGGACTCTACTTATGAAATAATCTATGGTCAACCTCCCCACGAAGATATATCCCATGGACAATGAATTCCTCCCATTTTCCATTCCCCTCTATACAGAGAGGTGTTCAAAAACTCAGACACCTAGTGAGGTGCTCAAAACATTAGGTTCAACTATATATAGTTCCCCCATCAACTTCCAGTAACACTTCACTCCATTTAGAAATTGACCCCAAGAAGCACATTCTATGGTTTTAACATATGAAGGAATGTAATTCTTATGAAGAGGATGCCAACATTGATATAAAGATAAATTTATCTAGAAATAACCTCCCCACCATGTTTGGGACCCTTTCCTCTTATAAATATGAGATTCTATATGAGCTAGAAAAGGATTTAATGCCTTATCTATGCCAAAATATGTAGGATACTCATCAGAGACTGAAGGATATACATATACGTTATCCAGGATATGAGGGTCACCTTCAAACCATCAAGATACTCTTTTTTTCATCTAGACCTGGTTGCTATCTCTATAGCCCAGAATGCAAAATTGGAAAAGCACGTCACAAATCTATAGCATGCTTACCGCTATTGCACCACAACTCTTCATAAACTAATATTCGAAGCCTCGTCAAGAATCTATATTCAATGATGGAGAAAGTATGTATAATTCCATTTGACCACACCCATTGAATTGAAGATCCCCTCATATACAACATCCTTCAATGTCATAGACTCTAGTTAAATTAGAGGATTGGGTAACACATGATCTAATTGGTCACTAAAAAGGAATTACCAAGCTTCAGAAATTCCAAGACTCGTGATAAAAAGCAGAGGAAATCCAATAGATCTTTGAACCAGGCCCATCAAAACAACAAGAACACATTTTAGACGTGGAATTTGAAGTTAAAATAATCTCAAAAAATTACCGTATAAACTAACTCTCAACATGGGCTACCATTTCACCCATATATTACATGGGAACAATTATTCCACATACAAAATTTCATAGTACCAGCTTCCATAGAAGCTATCTAAGAGAAATCCCATCCCATTGGTTCAGGGGGATATCTACCACTACCTCCACCTCACATATCATCAATTACCAAGATGATTCATCACATATCAAGAGTATCTACAAGCAAATCCCATCCTATGGGGTTGAGATAATTTATATCTCAATCACCATCACCAGGTTCATCCTTCCCCTAGAGGCTCCTAGGGAGATCAATGGTGGCTCCATATTAACCCCAACCCACTGGGATGGGGGAATTTATATCTCAATGATCATCCAAAAAATCAATAAATCCGCAACCAGAATCATCAAATCCTCGACCACATGATCAATAAATGTCAATTTTTGGCACCAGGTAGTCCCTATCCCTTCGGGATGGGGGAATTTTCATCATCATCATCACTATAGAGGGAATCAATCTTCTTTGGGTTGAGTAGAAAATATCAGTAGTCATAATCCCATCTGTTCCTCCCACTACAAGACAATATTCTACTATTTGGGGATCGTTTAGAAATAACAACTAGAAAATAACTCAATTTAACCACTCATAGGATGAGATGGGAGGATTTCACAATAAAGGCAATCATACCCCTTCATGGTCACAATCCAAAATGACCAAATATGGACAAGGGTTCAAGAAATGACCCAAATGCAGATAGTATATAATCATCCTATTGCGTTGAAAGAAATAGGAAAAAAACCATTTCTCTATAAAGATATTTGAATTTCATCACCATCTACACAATAGATAATGTAGAACAAGACAAAAATATATAGGGATGTAATAAAAAAAATACCCTGCTAGGAGGATCTAGATGACCTCACTGAGGCTACCTATACCCGAAACCAGAGGAGGATCCAAAACCTGGAACCTATGAATATCAATTTGACACCTCTATGGTGGAACACCACCAAAGATAACGATAATGGTTTGAATATATCCCAATCACCACCCATAAAGAGTAAAAAATCCTTCCACAAAGGAACGTATGGAACTATATCAGAATGAGATTCAAAATCTCAGACAACTCCATGAGGAACTATTCAGGGGGAACATTCTCACTGGATATAATCTCCAGACCAAGGTTGTAGAGACCCAAGATTTACATAAATGGAAATTATATTACTTTGGCGGAATACTTAATACATGACACAAATAGACACCCAAACACCGTATTACTTTAGTGTCTTTGGAAACTCAGATCATAATCTTCTAATCATGGTGAAATATCTTTAACATCTCCCATAAAGATCTTCCTCTTTAGTTTTCTTACCTAAAACCTTTGTTTATATCCTATGGAAAAGAAAACATAAAAAAGGGTGTGCTAAAATTCTCAGTAAGGGTAAACATAGAGAACATAAAACAAACCATAAATATTTGAACGTAAAAAAATGAACATAAAGTTTAAACATCAAAATCTTGAGTCATGAAATAAATCTTTCCAGTTCATAAGCCATAGATCATAAAGGATCATTAACCATGATAAAATATCATTGGCATAAAACATGGAATTGTGGAAAACAAATAATCACATAATATGATTTCCATAGTAGCCAAGGCATTGTTTCCAAGACCATCATAGTGGACAAAGTCCATTATTGAACCGACTTTACTTTTTATTCCAGCCATGTATTATTGAACCAGATGTACGTTCGGTTCTAGCCCTGTATTACTGAACCATATTTACTTTCTATTCATGTAATGTCTATATCATGAGATATAATTCATTACCTAATGCATTGGAGGTAGATATAGGTCCCACCCAACTCATATTTAAATCATTCTTACATGTTCCAAAAACCATAAATCATTCATCATAGCATAATCCAAGAAATAAAATGGGATTTCTTAAACATCCTTCCATCATAACATTATCCATATAAAATACCATTACATCATTAAAACAATAAAATAATAGTAATACTAGCGATAGAAACATAACCTAATTAAATAGTATCATCTTAGATGAAAAATAATTTTTATAAACAACTTGAACTTAGTTCTTAAGGAAAATATCCTTTCTTCTTCAAAAACATTTTTCTTTTCTAAAAATGCCACACAATTTTAAAAGAAATTAATTTAGTTGAAAATAAAATTGAAATAGTTTAGAGGAATATTTATGAAAATAAGGTTTCATGAATATGTAAAAGCCCGTTCATGCTGTATAATTTAAAAAAACATTATCCTCGTACTTTTTCTGGAAAAGTAAAAAAGTATCTTGTATGGTAAACAAAAGAAACACTCCTTGCATACATAGTAAAAGTCAAAAATGGGTAAAAATGAATCTAAACATAATTATAATAATAGTAAAAATTTTATGAAAAAATAGAAAATATGGTCATGGAAGATAAATATACTCCCTGTAAATACTTACGTATAAACAATCTTAGATAAAAATGAGATTGCAAAATTATCCCTTACCTTAGGTCCAAATTCTTCCATATGTGTCCAAAACTACAGTATAATGGGTTTAAACATATTATTAACTTGTAATAGAACCATAATAATATTTATGATATTATATATTATTCACTTATGACTTTATATTACCCGTTCATTTTTCAATTCCATGTTAAAGTAATGTTTTGGGTAATAATCGTTTTGTTTATTGTACGTGTTTTGAATTTTTATTCTTGATATTATTAATTATATCATGATTTACTTACTTCCCAAATGTAAAAAATTATTTATATATTATATATATTCAGTACATAAATATATATATATATATATATATAATATAGATAAATTAAATGGAATACACCGTTCGTGGATACGGTAGGTCGTACGTACGCATGAACGTTGTTTTCATTTCCTTATTAAATTGAATGGAAGTAAGTAAATGACATATATATTTATATATATACATAAATCCAGTATAATTATGACTTAAAATATTTCATGATTAATTATTATATATACTTTATAATCATTCTTTAATGGTTAAAATGGAGAATGAATTCCATCACATCGTGGAGACGGTAAGTCGTATGTACGCACGAGAGATGATATCATTCCCATAATTGTTGAATGGTATTGGATTAGATGGTGTATAATATCTCAGAATTAGTAAAATGTTATAATAATAATATAAAGTTATTATTTCCACCATTATACCCATCCAAGTAAGGTGGTGGTGAAAAACTGATTACATCACAGTGTGGGGATGGTTTGTCGTACGTACGCGCGCGGAATGATTTCATTTTTCGTAGGATGAATAGAAGGTGAAATAGTGTTTTTTCATATTTATAATAACATATAATAATATTATTGATAATTATGTTATTATTTTATAATGAAACAAATAATTAATAGGCTGTAGAAGAAGAAAGAAATTTGAAATAATCGGTAGAAGAGATTATCTCTTCCTCGACGTGCCTCCTTTAAATGTCATCTTAGGGAACTAGATTTGGTATTTTGAGAAGAAAAATAGATCTAGAATGTAACTAGGTAACCTTATAAGAGAAATGGTCAGGGTTCATAAGATCTTGAAGGAAAAAAATGGAGTGAAGAGGAGAGGGAGGAGGTACCTTTTTATAAGAGAGGAAGGGGTTACTTTAGGAAACTCTCAAAATATTAATTTATTATAAATTTAATTTTGATTAAAAATGGTCCAAAACTTATTTAATTTTAAGATAAGATGATTTTGGTTCAAATAACCATAATGAAAAAAAATTTATACAAGTTTTGAATATTTTTTTATCTTTATATTTTTGGATTAACCATTATTTTACCCTTTTTAATCTTACCGTGATATCATGTTATTTACACATTGTGGGTTAATGTAATTACCATATAATTTAAAAAGACCAAAAAAAAAGTTATTTATGAAATTTTTGGACTTATATTAACCATTTTGACGAATCTTATATTTTTAAGAATTTAGTATCATTTAATAAACTATTTTATGTTTTAAGTTATGAATTATGTCAATTTTGGACACTATTCACACTTTTTTTAAAAATTCATAACAACATGATTCCTTCTAAAAAAAGTAATTAAATCATCCATAATATGTCAAAATCATCCATAAAATTTGTGTATGTCATCAAAATGTTCTAATTAAATTTATTTTAATATTTATAAATTCATTTATTTGAATCATTCATTAATAAGGTAATCACTACATCATAATTGTGTTATAAATAAATATATTTATCTAATGTATAAAAACTATAAATAAAATACCATGATTCAGGAAATAATTTTATAATTCTAATTAATATTTATATACATATATATTAGTTATATAAACCTATATTAAAATAGATTTAGTAAAAGATATATGATTAGGTTATAATTATATTTACTTTAAATTAATTCTTATAAAATGCCATTTTCACATCCAAGTGATTCCATGGGGTCCCAAAATTGACCCAAGTATGCCCTTGGTCATAAATATCTCATATAATAGGATTAGGACATGTTTTAGGGTAGTTTAATATTATTTTAATATTATTTTGTTACCCTTATTTACTTGATTTACCCTTTAACCGTGGTAAATAAAATAATTACTGAAGTTACTATTCATAATGTCAAAAAATAAATGGTACCTATTTACATAATTTGAACCTTTTGATTCCAAATATGGAATCCATTTTTTTAAATTCAAAACACTAAAGTTTCATTAATTAATTTAAAATTAATTCCCGTTGTCAAAACCAAAAATCCGGTTTTTAAGAAGTAATAACTATCGAAAGATTGACATGTGTTTATGTCTAGTTTAAAAGTGAAATGACTTAAAATGACCAAAATTGGATTAAATTATAAAAATATAATCCAATTACACCTTAAAACCAATTAAAAATATAATCTAACTATATTAATAAATTATATAAAAATGCAGTTTTGAATTAAAATACAACATTTTTCACTATCCATTAAAATTTGAATTTTATCAGAAAAATACAAAAAAATCAACAAAAGTAAATTTTTATATCCTTATTCCAAATAATAATTTTATTTTTCCAAATTTAACTTATAAAAATATCAAAAACAAGATTTAAAATTGGCGTTCCATCAAAAGCGATAAAACTAAATTTTTTTTGAAAAATACTCCTTTTATCCGAAAAATTGTTTTTGTTCTCATACCATAATCTATAAAATGTGTAAGATTATTTCTAATGTTATATAAAATTAAAAACTTGATTAATAATATTCATAACGGCTAGTTTATATCCCATTAAATAATAATATTTTAAAAATATATCATTGTTTAGTGAAACTCGGTATTGAGTACAACACAAGCTATCAAAGAAGATTGATATTGTGTGTAAAAAATGCTAAGAAAAGTGTTTCATATACTACAAGCTAATACGGTGTTGCATATAGAACAAGATAATATTTGTGTAGCATGCAACGCAAGACATCAAAGAAATTAAAAAGAATTTATCTCGTAAAATATAGAGGTGTTACATTCTACCCCCTTAAAATGAATTTCTCCCTTGAAATTCTTCGGGGTAATAAATGGTTTAATACTTGAATGTTTATTTCATGAAAACCCACATCGTAAAAAGGAATACTGAAACTTTATTTTAAAATTTAAATTTAGAAAAATAATGGTTACCCAAAGTAACACATCATTGGGTTTCCACATAGGAGAACATAGATGGGAAGTGAAAACATGGATATAGAAGAGAAATATAACCATCAAGTTCTAATGAATAGTGATAGATAATAGAATTTGGAGAAACTTAACTACCAGAAATCCACAAATTTGCGATAACATTTTTGGTTTCAAGATCTTTTTTCTAAAGTTGGTAAATTCTTTCATGAGAAGAAATAATTACATGATTGTAGTACAATCTCACCATTGGATGTTCCCTGAAAAATTTCCACTCTATCTCTTATTTAAATAAATGAAAGTGAATTTTTCATTGTTTAATTGTTATCAGATCATGTGATATAATGATAGGTCATTCCATCTTTCTCAAAAAATAGGTTATCAAATATGCATAAGTCCACCTGTAGTGAGATAATACATTAATCTAACAAACTTCAACTGGAATATAACTTATAATATCAACAAATGGATAATATTACAATTCTTCCAAAAACTAAAAGTATAAAACTTTAGAAAGAGGTTAATTAAATCGACTTAACATTTGTCTCACATATCTAATTTGGTAGTTCTTGGCTGTCACATTCCAAACATGTGAATACCTTAATTATGTATTCTCTTGAAACATGATAATAACATGAATTAATATATAACCTTAGTGAAAAAATTCATTCTTTCAAAATTAACTCTTTCCACAAACCAAAAATACTGAAAATTCTATATACTCAAACCCTGATATCACTTTTTCCTTTTATCAGTCATGAGCTCATTAATACTATCAAAAATCTCATTATCTCCTTATCCCTTCATTATGCACATATCATATGCCTTACAAAAATATTTCAATTACTTTTCATGGTTACCGGTACCATATAATTATTGAAAACTACAATAAACCAATACATAGATATTACAATATTCCATAATACTATAAATGAGATTCCACAACACTATTTTGGAATCCCATTACATAAAAACTTAGTCATTCCACCGCTTCATTGTCATACACAACATCACCAATAGTGATCGTATGTGACTTCCCTTTGTCTTTTTCCTTAAGAGGTCGCTAACGTAGATCATCATTAACCTTTGGATTAAGGCATTGATTAACATAATTCCCAATTTCCTTGCACTTGTAGCAATGTAGTGTTGGTGGTGGGTTATCTATAGTCTTTACTCTATTCACATAATTAGAAACCTTTTTCCCATTACTTATACACTCCACTACTCTAGAACCTTCTTTTCCACACTTGAAACATTTTCTAGTGCCTTTAAGACAATCTCCACCAAGCTTATTTACACTCTTTGAGCATAAGGAAACATTCATATTCTTTTCACCATTATTTTGAGATTTTTCCTTGATCTTCATATTTCATTTCTTGTCAAAACCATGAGATAGATATGTAACACAAACTTATTGTTCTACCTTTATAGCACAACTCATAACAAATTAAAATCTACTGAAGTATCTTATATGTAACTCCCTTTGAAGACTTGGTTTTAAGCCATTGAAGAATCGATAAACTTTACTTTCAGGTTGGATGATAAAGCTAGAAGCATACCTTTTAATCCTTTTAAAATTCACCTCGTATGTACCAAAAAATTCATCATCCTTTTGATTAATCTCAAATAAATCCTTTTATATCTTTGTTCAAAAAATATGAGGGAAGTACTTAATGAAAAATAAGTTCTTGAACTCATACCATTCCATGGATTCAATTTTATCTTGGTGCCTTGTATTCTTAATTAGAGTCCACCACTGGTCTGCTACACCTTCTAAATGGTAAACAACCAAAATTAATTTTTCATGTTCCTAAAAAAGAAGTATGGAGAATATATTTTCAATGGTATTGATCCATTTTTCAGCAATAGCTGGATCATAAGACCCACTGAAATAAGGTGGACATTGCCTCATGAAGGACTCAATAGAATTTTCTTCCCTTCTCTGCTAATTTGGAAGTCCATAACATTTCATAGCTTGTGTAAGTATAGAAATAATATTTTGAACTCCATATCCCAAATCATTTGGTTATTCAAGAGTACAATCATTTCATTTCTGAGTGCATTGATCACTAACACGGTTCCTTCGGGTTCCGAACATCATCTAAACTCAAAAAGAATAGTGCGAGAGGAAAAAATCATACTAAGAAAACAACATTATCAAGGGGAGTACTTTGAATCTATAATATCTTAGGTTTAATCCTAGGTTATTCATGGTCGTTATCATATTTCTAGCACTGTAACCACTAGTTAGACTTACCCTTAGGGATATCCCTAGACATACCATAGAAATATCTCTAGGCATCTTCCTAATGTTTTCACATCCTAGTTTCCAAAGGTTGACTAAACCTTTTCCCTGATACCAACTATAGAGACCCAAGATCAACATACATGAAAATTACATTAATTTGGAATAATACTTAATACATGACACAAACAAACTCCTAAAGACCGTATTAGCTTAGTGTCTTTGGAAACTCAGATCATGATCTTTTAATCATGGTGAAAGATCTTCAACATCTCCCATAAAGATCTCACCCTTTTGTTTTCCTACCTAAAACCTTTCTTTTTATCCTAGGGAAAAGAAAACATAAAAATTGGTGAGCTAAAATGATCAATAAGGGTAAATATGGAGAACAGAAAAAACCCATAAAAATTTGAATGTTAAAACATGAACATAAAGATTAAACATCAAAATCTTGAGTCATGAAATAAATATTGGAAGTTCGTAAGGCACAAATCATAAAGGAACATTAACCATGATAACATAGCATTGGCATAAAACATGGAATTATCACTACTGAGAATCCATGTTTTCCCAACAGTTTTAAACCGTTGGGAAAGTCCCTCAAACCGTTGGAAATATTATCCCAACAGTTTTAGAAATCGTTGGTATGTGAGGCGTCGGGAAAGCATTATACCAACAATTCATGTTGAACCATTGGGAAAAGGCTATTTAGATTTCAACTTCCCACAGTTTATAATGAACCATTGGAATAAAATTGGATCCTGTTATACCAACGGTTCAACTGAACCGTTGGGAAAATCAGCGCACAAGGGTATACCAATGGTTTTAAAACCATTGGCATAAACATATAGGGGTACAACCCAATGGTTTTGAACTATTGGGAAATGCAGCATCACACAGGAGTATAACCCAACGGTTTTGAACCGTTGTGAAATGCAACAGCACACATGGGTATAACCCAATAGTTTTGAAACCATTGGCTTAGACCCCCACTAATTTAAAATGAAACAGCCTGTAATCAACTGCAGGCTGCAATGAAAACTCTGTGTGAAAAACGTTCTATCTCACAAAAATACACTGCAATCACACAAAAAAACACTCATTCTATGTGTTTAGGAACACTACAACCTGCAAACACAGAAAAAACATTACCTACATAGAAAAATCACAAAAACTTACTTCAATCACCTGCAATCACATAAAAACCACACAATAAACACATAGAAATAATCATCTCATTTTTGAAGGCTTACTCACATCCCTTCCCCTTGTATGGTTCACATATTGATGTGGTAGAGAGACCAAGAACCAACAAAATGTTGTCTTGCTAATCAAATAGGGAGGGGATATTGGAAATTCAAGTTTATATCTCATATATGAATAATCACCTACCTCAATCCTGATCTATCGGATAAGGGTTATTGGTTTTGATTACTCCAAGATAAATTTTATATTTTTTTCAATGAATTTAATCATTCAATATACTAACCTAGAAGGATATTTACACTATGACCATTATAACCCTTTTGTTCCTAGAGTATAATGATGGGGGAATCATATACTATGTGTAACATCCTAAGTAAATTAAGAATAAGATATTTTTATACTTATTAATATTTTTGAATTAAATATTAATTTTATGTTAAAAGGGTTTCTATGTTCGATAGCGTACTCGATACGCAACAATGAGTTTCTTTGGAATCTTACGTTGCACACTAATAATATAATACTATTATTTTAAATGGTAGTTAACTCCTAGCCATTGTATTGGTGGGAATGAATGAAACTAACTAAAATATGATTATATATGATTGTTAAATGTATTTATATTATCCCATAAAAATTTAGAGGCTTAAAATGTGAATGAATCTAATTTTAAGCATAATTTACATTAAAAGGCCGATTTATCACCTTTTAATGGCGAACCCTTATTAAATCTAGTTTTGGTCACTTTAATACACTCTATATGACCAAATAAAATCCTTCTTTATAATGGGGACATCAAAATTTACTATGTGTAAATTTTTGAAATTTTTCCGATAAAGTTCATTTTTTAATGAATAGTAAAAATATTGTATTTTAATTAAAAACTATGTTTTAATCTAATTTATTTATATGGTTAGATTATCTTTTTAATTGGTTTTAAAGTTTAATTAGAATATATTTTTACCATTTAATCCAATTTTTGCCATTATAATTAATTTCACTTTGAAATTGGACATAAACAAGTATCAATCTTTTGATAGTTATTATTTCTTAAAAACACGCTATTTGTTTTAACAACGGGAATTGATTTTAAAAATAATTAATGCCACTTCTATGTTTTGAATTTGGAAAAATATACATCATTTATTAATTATAAATATCAAATATAGCTTAGGCTGAATTTTTGGTATTTTTCTGAAAAACTTCAATTTTTGATGAATAGTGAAACTACTTAGTAGTAGTTAAAAAAACTGACTTTTTCATTTTGATGAAATTTTACCACTTCTGTGAATTGAATTTCAAAAATCTGACATACATGGTTGTTATCAATAAGTAAAATGTGGTTCATTAAGATGAAAATAATGTTTGGTGAATAGTAACTTTTGACTTTTATTTACCACGATTAAAGGTAAATAAGGTAATTAAAGGTAAAAAGAATATTATTCTAATTCAAAATTACCTAACACTTGTCCAAACTTTATTTGTTCAGTCATTTACGACCATGGTCATCTTTGGGTCGATTTTGAGACCACATTGAGCCACTTGGGAGTGATAATGAAAATTTAGATTAATTAATTTAATGTGAAGACAAAATTGGCATTAACAAAAATCTTTTAGTAGTTAATTTTTATATGGTGTCATATATGTTCTCTTTTCGACTATAAATATTATTTGGAAATATAAAAAGATTTCCTATATCATGGTATTTTTTTATAATTTTTAGACATCAAATATATTAAATTATTTATGACACAATAATGATGCAATATTTATCTCATTAATAAATGATTTAAATAAATAAGATTATAATGATTAAAATATTATCCAAAACATGTCCAATTATGATTGGATGATTTTTTTCGACCATTAATCATCTTATCTTTGACTATAATGATTTTTGGACCATTAGAAACCGAATATCATTATTTTATAAAATAATATTTTCACACTTTCATAAAGAGCCCCTCCTCCCCCTTATAAAAGGATACCACTTATAACCAATTCCACACACCTCTCAAGCAATTTGGCTCGTCCAAACTCTACCCAATTAGTCTCCCTACATCCCTATCCTCCCCCTAGAATCCTTATCTTAGGCATAAGGCACTTTAAGAAGTCCTTTTGGTTTAAACCAAAGGAGTTACCCAAATTAAAGGTAACGGTTTCTCTTAAATTATTTTCATTTATTTTACTTCTCCAACCCCTAAACTCTTCTTATTTCTTTATTTTTTAACAAAAACAGTATCCTCAATATACTAGGATGTTTTTATAAGATTTATTCAAACTACACTTACACACACCTCCATCTAATAAATGAATAACATAATGTTTCTGTGGATGGAAAACTAACGCCTCACGAAACGATGATTGTTCAATTACATCTTACCACCTCTCATGGTGGACATTATGATGGAACTGTATTTATATATGATATATATTATGTTTATTATTTCATTATGCTTATGTAATTCCCAATTATATCAAGCCTTTATGGTTTCCATAATGGGTAGATATGATAATCTCATTTGAGGAAGTGCGGACTACCGCCCCCTTAAAGTGATGTGACTCGTTGATGCCTTATGTGGGATGTATAAAGGATAGTGTTTATGATATTATATATGATATTATACTGGAATTAAAATATAACTATGTATCATTATGTTTTATTTCCATTAAAATAAGAAATAGAAATGAAAGTAGCGCTCATGCGTACGTACGGCTTACCGTCTCCATGAACGGTGCATTTCATTTCTTACCTATAAATGTTATGTAACATTATAAATAAATTTATATACTAGATATATATGATATATATTATATCTAAATCATGAATATAATTCTGGATATAGTGGACTATTGACCACATGGACAACTTTTAAATATAAGGTGTTCATTTTTGACTCAAGTGCCAAATATCGAAAAAAGAAAAGTTATTAACTTAAATGATTACATAATGTTTATAACATGGTAATAAGTGATATAAAAGGAATAATAAAATTGAAAAATGTTCTTAAGCAAGTATAAATTAACTTTAGTTTATTATTCAGGATATTTAAGAACGATCGAGTCAAGTCGGACACGAGATAAGGGACTTCGTCTCAATCTCCTTTCATTGAGGCATATTTTGTTCTAATACAAGACTTTATTTTATATGCTGTATAAAAACCTTTGAATTTTCATTTCATTAAAAGGGAATCTTTTTCTATGAATTATTTTACTAAACGACATAAAAATAATGTTTCTTTTAACGTACATGGTGACAACAACCTTTTCCTCTACCGCAAGTATTATTTGATCTTTGGCTTCCTCAACAAGCTGTAATGTTTTTAAAAGAAAATAAATAACTTATAATCTTTTACGTATTTTTGGTATTGAAAATGGTTTTGAAAATAGATTTTTTATGTCAATATATTTAATTGATATATTGTGATCGTTTTTCCTTCCTTTATATTTGTTGTATGTGTTATGGTTTTATATTGGTACTTGGATATTTGATGGGTGGTTACGTGATAAACAAAATGACGGGTGGTGTCGTGAATACCAGGATGGGTGGTTATGTTATAACCTCCAATTCATTGGGTATGGAAGTCGGTCGTATGGCTATTCCATTTAGTGATATGTGTGGAAGTCAACCGTATGGTTATTCCATTTATGTATGTTTATGTCCCAAGTTACCTTTATATGTTATGTGTTCTCTATATGGGTTTTATGGTAATCTTTTGGTTACAAAAGGGTAAGTAATGATCTTTTATTCAGTGAGGTGTATTTACTACTTCATAAAGGTGAAAATTATTACTTATGTTAAAGTATTCATGGTTTACTTGTTGTTTTGAAAAACTAACAGTTTTACTTCTTTGTGTATCCCTTACTGAGCTTTTTATGCCCATCCCAAGTTTTTGAAATGTTTTTTAGAAGACATAATGTGGAATAGGGTCAAGGATGGGATCAAGGAAAATTCATGTTGTCTTAAACATGGAACTAGACATGACCTTTTTTTTTCAAAAGTCCGTGTTTTGTAAAAAAAATGGATACTGGGTGGAAGTGTCTACTTTGTATTTTTTTTGAAATGTAATAGTTATGGACTAATTCTCTAAAACTCTAAACCTGAAAATATCCTCAATGTGAATTATTCATTTAATTCAATATTATGTAATGATTAAGGTCGGTTCCTTATAGCTGGTATCATAGGTCGGTTTAGATAACTTTAGGAGTTAGGGTATTGTTAAATTAATATCCATAAAGTAATTTATGTTAATATCGAGATCATGTAGCATTTACAGATTACCATATTTCTTCGCATAATATATTTCTGTGTTTAGAATGGTTTTCCGCAGAGGAAATAGGGCAGCTATATTAGGATGACATCAAGAGGAAGACAACCTTCCAAATCAGCAACCTGAGATGGTCATAATCAGAACTGAACAGTTTTTTGCAGTGATGGAATAGTTGACACAGGCTATAAATGGTGGTGGTATTCATGCACGAGATCACCCAGATCAATCGTAGAGGAACATGTCAATAGTGGAGCATTTCATGAGGCAATATCCCCCATAATTTATAGGATCATCTGACCCTGTGCTAGTAGAAGGGTGGATTAAAGCACTGGAAATGATATTTGATGTTATGGGATGTTCAGAACATCAAAAGGTTAGTCTTGTTGTTTACCATTTTGAAGGTGAAGTTGATCAGTGGTGGTCGATGGTGGAAAATATCAGTGATAATGAGGAGATTGATGCTCTTGTTTGGGATGAATTCAAATGTATGTTTCTTGAGAAATATTTTCCTAATTTGGTTCTTCTTAGGATGGAAAAAAAATTCTAGTAATTGTGGCAGGAGGATGACTTAGTGGCCGCTTATGAAGAAAAGTTCACTCGACTGGAAAGGTATTCACCAAATTTCATCTGAGATATTGATAGTAAGATAAACTGATTTTACTCAGGACTAAAGCCACGATATCGAATAAAATTAGCCTCTTGTGAGTTCAAAAGTTATGAAAAACGTGTTCGATGTGCGGAGAAGGTGGAAATGGAGTTTGCCGATGGTCAAGTGTTCCTTGAAAAACAACAGAATAAGAGCTCCAGTTGGCAGGAAAAGGGGAATAATTCATCAAAGAAGCCTGGAGGTAAGAAAACTAAATATCCAACTTGTGAGAAGTGTGGTAAAAAGCATCCTGGAGAATGTTTATCGAATTCTGTAAAGTGCTTCTGGTGTGGTAAGTCTGGTCATATTGCTCGTAACTGTAAGGAAGATGATCAAGTAGGCAATGAAAAACCATCGGTAAGATGTCTTAAGTGTAATGAAATGGGTCATTATGAAAATGAGTGTACAGAGAAGAACTCAACTGAGGGAAATCAGCCAGAATACAAGAAGAAAGGGGTGGTTAAATCCTTTGCAACTACTTCAGCAGATGTTGGGCCATCAAATGAAGTTGTATCAGGTACATTGTTTATCTGTTCAGATTATCCAATGTGTTGTTTAATTTAGGGTCTACACACTCTTTAATTTCTGAGAAGTTTTCTAGTAAATTGGTAATTCCATCTCAAGATATGACTACTTAACTTATGTTAAAAACACCTGGAGTAAATTTTGAGACAAAAAGAAAACATAAGAACATTCATGTCATTGTGTGCGGAAAGAATCTACCTGCAAACCTTATTGTTTTGCCTCTAGTATAGTTTGATGTTATATTGGGTATGGATTGGATTTCTATTTATCATGATAAGATTGACTGTAGAGCTAAAGAGGTTTCTTTTAGAATTATTTTTAGTTTTTATACAAAAATGAACCCTTGCTGTTGATAAAATATCAGGAAGCTGAGAAACTTGTGAAAGATGGAAATTAATGTTACCTTGCACATATTGTTGAAAACAAAGGAACTATTCAGATTAATGATGTTCTAGTGGTAAATGAGTACCTTGATGTTTTTCCTGATGAGTTTCCTGATATTATACCTGATCGAGAAGTTGAATTTACTGTTGACTTAGTTCCTGATGCTAAGACGATTTCAAAACCCCCTTATCGAATGGCTCAAATTGAACTTTTAGAGTTAAAGAAGCAATTACAGAAGTTATTAGATAAAGGTTTCATTCGACCTAGCACATCACCATGGGGTGATCCTATCTTGTTTGTTAAAAATAAAGATGGTTCAATGAGACTTTGCATTGATTATAGAGCATTGAATAACATCACTATTAAGAATAAGTATCCATTGCCTCATATCGATGATTTGTTTGATCTGCTCCAGGGAGCTCAGTATTTTTCGAAGATTTACTTGAGGTCGGGGTACCATCAGTTGAAATTAAAGGAAGCAGACATTCCGAAGACCGGGTTTCGTACTAGATATGGCCATTATGAATTTGTAGTTATGCCTTTTGGTTTAACTAATGCACCTTCTGTATTCATGGATCTTATGAATAGAATTTTCTGTGAGTTCTTGGATAAGTTTGTGGTTGTGTTCATTTATGATATTTTGGTTTATTCTAAAATTAAATAGGAGCATGAAATTCATTTAATGGTTGTCTTTCAAACCTTAAAAGAAAAGAAATTATTTGGGAAATTCAGAAAGTGTGAGTTTTGGTTACAAAAAATTTCTTTCCTTGGTCACATTGTTTCAAAAAAATGGCATAACTATTGATCCATCTAAAACAAAAGTTGTTGAAAAATGGCCAAGACCCACAAATATAACCGAGATCCGTATTTTTCTTGGTTTGGTAGGTTATTACCGGAGGTTTGTTGAAAATTTTGCACGGTTATCTAGTCCAATGACTAAGTTAACTCGAAAAGGTGTTAGATTCATCTGGACAAAATAATGTGATGATTGTTTTCAGGAATTGAAAATAAGATTGGTGAATGCTTCAGTTTTGGCACTACCATCCAGAAATGGTGAGTTTGTTATCTACAGTGATGCTTCGTTGAAAGGACTGGGATGTGTCCTAATGCAGAATGATCAGGTAATTGCTTATGCTTCACATCAGTTGAAACCTCATAAGTTAAATTACCCTACACATGATTTGGAATTAGCTGCTGTTGTTTTTACTTTAAAATTTGGAGGCATCATTTGTATGGAGTGAAGTGTGAAATATATACTGATCACAAAATTTTGAATTATATATTCACTCAGAAATAATTGAACATGAGACAGAGGAGATGGTTGGAATTAATCAAGGATTATGATTGCACGATCCTTTATCATCTGGGAAAAGCAAATAAAGTGGATGATGCTTTGAGTCAAAAAAGCAATACTTCATTAACCATGCTATGTTTGGAATGAGATCCTTTGGTTGTTTATTTAATGAAATTTGTCATAGAAGTTGTTGGTGTAGGGAATTCATCTGTTTTGTTTCAGGTGTCAGTGAAATCATCTCTATCAGACATAATAAAGCAAGCGCAGAATGAAGACAGTGAGTTACAGAAAAAGGTAAAGTTGGTTCAGAAGGGTAAGTTTCCTGAATTTAACATTGATAATGATTGTTTTTTGAGATTTGGGAAGAGATTATGTGTACCTTTTGATTCATATTTGAAGAATGAGTTGTTATGTGAAGCTCATAGTTCTCTGTTTTCAGTTCATCCTGGTAGTACTAAGATGTACAGAGATCTTCAGGAGTATTACTGGTGGGATGGAATGAAAAGAGATATTGCTGATTTTACTGTGAAGTGTTTGACTTGTCAGCATGTTAAAGCAGAGTGGCAATTACCGAAAGGGATGCTTCAACCTCTACCGGTGCCAGAGTGGAAATGGAAAAATATATCAATGGAATTAGTTGTGGGATTACGAAATACATCTCAAGGTAATAATGCAATCTAGGTTATAGTTGATCGATTGACTAAATATGATCATTTACTTCCTATTTGAGATACTTTGTCTCGAGATCAACTTTCTCAGTTGTATGTTAAAGAGATAGTCAGGTTGCATGGAGTTACCCTCTCCATTGTATCTGATCGTGATCCCAGGTTCACTTATAACTTTTGGAATGGACTTCAGAAGTCATTGGGTACTGAATTAAATTTTAGTACAGCTTTTCATCCTCAATCATATGGGTAGTCAGAACAAACAATTCAGACCTTGGAGGATATGTTACATGCTTGCTCGATGGATTATCAGGGAAGTTGGGACCAACACCTTTCTTTGGTTGAATTTTCTTATAATAACAGTTTTCATTCTAGTATACAGATGGCTCCATTTAAGGCATTATATGGAAAGCGTTGTCGAACTCTAGCTTTTTGGGATGAAGTAGGTGAAAGGAAGCTGATGGGAGCAGAATTAGTAGAAGAGATGGCAGAGAATGTTCAGTTGATTCAGAAGCACATGAGAATAACTCAGAGAAAACAGAAAAGTTATGCCGATAACCAGATAAAGGATCTTTCCTTTGAGGTAGGTGATCATGTATTTCTCAAAGTTTCTCCATGGAAAAGTGTGATGCATTTTGGTAAAAAGGGAAAGATGAGTCTGAGGTTCATTGGACCTTATGAAATTCTGGAGAAAGTGGGATCAGTTGCGTATAAAGTGGATTTACCTCCAAGTTTATCCCAGGTACACAATTTTTTTCATGTTTCGTTGTTGAGAAAGTATATGCCAAATCCATCTCATGTTTTGAGCCCAAAGGTAGTTCAGTTCGAAGATAATCTCTCTTATGAAGAACAACCAGTTCATATTCTTGACCGTAGAGAGCAGTTGTTGCGGAATAAGGTAATTTACTAGGTAAAGGTTTTGTGGAAAAACCATATGGTTAAATAGGCAATATGGGAATCTGAAAATACTATGAGGGATAAATACCCCCACTTATTTTGATAAGTGAATAAAAATTGCGAGGACGCAATTTCCAAAACTGGGGAAGGATGTAACATCATAAGTAAATGAAGAATAATATATTTTTCTACTTATTAATATTTTTGAATTAAATATTAATTTTACATTCAAAGGGTTGCTATGTTCAATAGCGTACCTGATACGCAACGACAGGTTTCTTGGGAATCTTACGTTGCACCCTAATAATATAATACTATTATTTTAAATGGTAGTCAACTCTTATCCGTTGTATTGGTGGGAATGAATGAAACTAACTAAAATATGATTATATATGATTGTTAAATGTATTTACATTATCCCATAAAAATTTAGAGGCTTAAAATGTGAATGAATCTAATTTTAAGCATAATTTACATTAAAAGGCCGATTTATCGCCTTTTAATGGCGAACCCTTTTTAAATATAGTTTTGGTCACTTTAATACACTATATATGACCAAATAAAATCCTTCTTTAGAATGGGGACATCAAAATTTACTTTGTGTAAATTTTTGGAATTTTTTCGATAAAGTTCATTTTTTAATGAATAGTGAAAATATTGTATTTTAATTCAAAACTATGTTTTAATCTAATTTATTTATATGGTTAGATTATCTTTTTAATTTGTTTTAAAGTGTAATTAGAATATATTTTTACTATTTAATCCAATCTTGTCCATTGGAATTAATTTCACTTTGAAATTGGACATAAACAAGTATCAATCTTTTGATAGTTATTGTTTCTTAAAAACACGCTATTTGTTTTAAAAACGGGAATTGATTTTAAAATTAATTAATGACACTTCTATATTTTGAATTTGAAAAAATATACATAATTTCTTAATTCGGAATATCAAATATATCTTAGGCTGAATTTTTGGTATTTTTCTGAAAAACTTCAATTTTTAATGAATAGTGAAACTACTTAGTGGTAGTTAAAAAAACTGACTTTTTCATTTAAATGAAATTTTACCACTTCTGTGAATGGAATTTCAAAAATCCTACATACATTGTTGTTATAAATAAGTAAAATTTGGTTCATTAAGATGAAAATAATGTTTGGTGAATAGTAACTTTTGACTTTTATTTACCGCGATTAAAGGTAAATAAGGTAATTAAAGGTAAAAAGAATATTATAATAATTCAAAATTACCTTAACACTTGTCCAAACTTTATTGGTTCAGTCATTTACGACCATGGTCATCTTTGGGTCGATTTTGAGACCACATTGAGCCACTTGGGAGTGATAATGACAATTTAGATTAATTAATTTAATGTGAAGACAAAATTGACATTAACAAAAATCTTTTAGTAGTTAATTTTTATATGGTGTTATATAAGTCCTCTTTTCGACTATAAATATTATTTAGAAATATAAAAATATTTCCTATATCATGGTATTTTTTTTATAATTTTTAGACATCAAATAAATTAAATTATTTATGACACAATAATGATGCAGTATTTAATAAATGATTTAAATAAATAAGATTATAATGATTAAAATATTATCCAAAACATGCCCAATTCTGATTGAAAGATTTTATTTCTACCATGACTCATCTTATCTTCGACTATAATGATTTTTGAACCATTAGAAACCGAATATCATTATATTATAAAATAATATTTTCACACTTTCCTAAAGAGCCCCTCCTCCCCCTTATAAAAGGATACTACTTATAACCAATTCCACACACCTATAAAGAAATTTTGATCATCCAAACTCTGCCAAATCAAGCTCCCTACATCCCTATCCTCCCCCTAAAAGCATTACCTTAGGCAGAAGGCACTTCAAGAAGTCATTTTTGTTCAAACCAAAGGAGTTACCCAAATTAAAGGTAACGGTTTCTCTTAAATTATTTTCATTTATTTTACTTCTCCAACCCCTAAAATATTTTTATTTATTTATTTTGTAACAAAAACAGTATCCTCAATATACTAGGTTGTTGTTATAATAAGGATTCAAAGTACACTTACACACACCTCCATCTAATGGATGAAGAACACAATTTTTCTGTGGATGACAAACTAACGCCTCACGAAATGATGATTGTTCGATTATATCTTACCACCTCTCATGGTGGCCATTATGATAGAACTGTATTTATATATGATATATATTATTTTTATGATTTCATTATTCTTCTATACTTACAATTATATCAAGCCTTTATGGTTTCCATAATGGGTAAATACGATAATCTCATTTGAGGAAGTGCGGACTACCACCCCCTTATGGTGATGTGAGTCATTAATGCCTTATGTGGGATGTATAAAGGATAGTTTTAGTGATATTATTTATGATATTATAATGGAATTATAATATCCCTATGTATCATTATGTTTTATTTCCATTAAAATAATAAATATAAATGAAAGTAGCGTTCATGCGTACGTACGACTTACCGTCTCCATGAACGGTGCATTTCATTTCTTACCTCTAAATGTTATGTAATATTATAAATACATGTATATACTGGATATATATGATATATATGATAATTAAATCATGAATATAATTCTGTATATAATATACTATTGACCACATGGACAACTTGTAAATATAAGGTGTTCATTTTTGACTCAAGTGACAAATATCGACAAAACAAAAGTTATTAACTTAAATAATTACATAATGTTTATAACATGGTAATAAGTGATATAAAAGTAATAATAAACTTGAAAAAGTTTCTCAAGCAAGTATTAATTAACTTTAGTTTATTATTCAGGATATTAAAGAACGATCGAGTAAAGTCGGACACGAGGTAAGGGACTTCGTCTCAATCTCCTTTCATTGAGGCATATTTTGTTCTAATACAAGACTTTCTTTTATACACTGTATAAAAACCTTTGACATTTCATTTCATTCAAAGGTAATCTTTTTCTACGAAGCATTTTACTAAAGGACACAAAAATAATGTTTCTTTTAACGTATGCGGTGACAACGAACTTTTCCGCCGCCGCGAGTATTATTTGATCTTTGGCTTCCTCAATAAGCCGTAATGTTTTTAAAAGAAAATAAATACCTTATACTCTTTTACGTATTTTTGGTATTGAAAATGGTTTTGAAAATGGATTTTTTATGTCAATATATTTAAGTGATATATTTTGATCGAAATGTAGAAATATTTTCTTTCCTTTATATTTGTTGTATGTGTTATGGTTTTATATTTGTACTTGGAAATTTGACGAGTGGTTACGTGATAAACCAAATGACGGGGTGGTTCCATGAATACCAGGACGGTTGGTTACGTTATAACCTCCAATGCATTGGGTATGGAAGTCAGTTGTATGGCTATTCCATTTAGTGATATGTGTGGAAGTCGACCGTATGGTTATTCTATTTATGTATGTTTATGTCCCAAGTTACTTTTATATGTTATGTGTTCTTTATATGGGTTTTATGGTAATATTTTGGTTAAAAAAGGGTAAGTAATGATATTTTATGCAGTTAAGAGTATTTACTACTTCATAAAGGTTAAAAGTATTACTTATGTTAAAGTATTCATGGTTTACTTGTTGTTTTGAAAAACTAATAGTTTTACTTCATTGTGTATCCCTTACTGAGCTTTTTATGCTCATCCCATGTTTTTGAAATGTTTTTCACAGGACATAATGTGGAAAAGGCTCAAGGATGGGATCAAGGAAAATTCATGTTGTCTTAAACATGGAACAAGACATGACCCTTTTTTTTGAAAGTCCATGTTTTGTAAAAAAAATGGATACTGGGTGGAAGTGTCTACTTTGTATTTGTTTTTGAAATGTAATATTTATGGCCTAATTCTCTAAAACATTAAACCTAAAAAGATCCACAATGTGAATTATTCATTTAATTCAATATTATGTAATGTTTAAGATCGGGTCCTTATACTATGGGGAAATGACTTCTATAATGTCAAGAGATTTTGTTATATTGTTTTATTTATCAAGGTATTGGTTTGTGTTTAAGAGAGGGATATTGGTCAAGATTTTGTGACACATAGATTCTATGGGGATAGATATTTACTTAATTCATGAGAGATATCACATGCCAAATTTTCAAGGGGTATGCTATGATGACATCCAACATGGTGTTTGTCAGTGGTTATGAATCATTTACATCATCTTTTGGGCTCACTTTGGAAATTTTCTATCATATTATAAGAGTATAAGATCACAAGGTAATATTATATCCCAAATCTCTAATGAAAACATTTAGATAATCCTCCATGAAAATCTAGAATATTACTACATGAATTTTATTATATACCTTCCATAGATGATTTTTGTATCCAAATATCTTTAAGGAATGCCAACACCTTGAGTGATTAGGTGTTGGAAGGACCCTTACTTGAGTGATAACAATGATATCATATTACAAAATGATATCTAACACTAACATGATTGATAAGGTCGGGGGAATAGGTCCCGAGTGACTAGAACCTTATACATATCTGGTGAGCTATGATATGGACCAAATGACCTTGTTGTTATTTCATACACATGTTGGGTGAGAAATTCTAACATGTATAGTGATATATAATAAGGAATGACAACACCTTGAGTGATAAGGTGCTATAGAAGGACCCTTACTTGAGTGATAATGAAGTTATAATATTATAACATGATATCTAACCCTACCAAGATTGATAAGGTAGTGGTGAATATAATGGCCTCACCTTGAGTGATAAGGTTCTACATGAACCCAACCATGAGTGATAATGGATCATTTGGAACGTGATATTAGACCTACCATGGTTAATATGGTATTATTTCAGAAAATGGATTTACATTGATCGTAATGTATTAACATGGATGTTTGTTGAGTGAGAAGGTTGGTATGTGATATATAGTTGTATGAGACACTACCTTTAGTAGTATGAAAGATATTAGGAGTTGAGTGATGATCTATATTGAGTGAGAAGTATTAGTATAGGGCTTTGATACATGAATATATCCTACAAATTGAGGTTGTGGTTGAGTAATCATTTATACTCCCTATTTGGATTATTTGGGTATAATATGAGTTTCATGTATGATGGTAAAATGATGCTAGGTTTTTTGTTCATAAAAATGTATCTATGGTTGGGTATCATGGAAACCTATTTATTATAAAAACATGACTTTATTTATCAAATTACACAATTATATTAAAGAAAACTTATTCAAGATCTGATATTAAATGTAATTAAGTATAATTAAGAAAGAATATAAATTCAATTTAAAGCATTCTTGAATTAAAGAGGCTAGGAGAGGGACCCTACCTCAAAGTGGAACCAGGCTGTCCACTTCGGCTCTTGGAGCTTTCTAACTAAAAGTTGATGCTCCCCCACTGGGTATATGCACCTTCACACACATGCAAGGACAACTAGCCCCTACGCAGACACCCGCATGGCCATGAGCATGTGCAAGAGGATCCTTGCACATATTCTTATATGCATATACCAGTCTCCACTCACCTGCTTATGCATTTATATATATACATGGGCACACCTAGCCCCATACGTGCATAATCACTACCATGGATGACTATACACATAACAGGGGAACCCACATACATATACTTACTTACCTATGCACACGCAGGAAAGTCGCCCTTGACTTGGCGACTCGAAACCAATGAGAAGGGATCAACGCACTACACAAAGGATATTAGGAACCTTAGAACACATAATGGACGCTTTATAGCCCGTGAGAAACCAACCAATGCCACTAAAGTCTTACCTAGATTGGCAATGGAGATCCAAATTCACTAGAAAATATACAAGTCACCGCCCAACATATAAAAATCATAGTACCCCATGAGTCAAATCTTGGTCCTGTAACCAATGGGGAAATAGATCCAAGTTTCAAAATGATTCTATTAAAAAGTACATTCATATTAATTACAAATTACTCTTCCTATAATGAGTACATGCCAAGAACAAAATTATAATTGTTCCTTGAAAAAAATACCCAACATAAGAATTAAATTAAAAGGAAAGATGAATAAGGAATAAAGTTGTACGTAAATAAGATTGATCTCATTAAATAGATCATAACATCCGTGGTAATAATTTTTGTGAAAGATAGAATCATGAATGAATATAATGATAATCTTGTTGTAAAAGAGAATGAATTGAATGAGGCGCAATCATAATGGGTTAATTCTAAAAATACATTCAAGAATATTAGATAATATTATGATTTAAAAGCAGAGAGTCAGGATAAATTATACAAGTTTTCAAAGAAGTATATCCCAAAGGAAAAGGTATGAAACTCTTAATTTTTCAAATCTCACAGATTATATTTTCTAAAAAATTATAGATTCTAAAGACAAAACAAATGGTGTTTGGGATAAAGGAAGATTTGATAAAGTTACTCCAATATAAAGGAAAAAACAAGTTAAAGAAAAATAAGAATACTGCCTTGGGATAAGGCTAAATAATGGTTGCATTATTCATGGAAAGAAAGTATAATTTATTATATAGACTCACCAATATGTTCTAAGATCAAATATTCGAGGTTAACAATTGGTGTTGTGGGATTTATTTTGGCACAAATACTTTAATTATTATAAGAACATGTGATTAACATAGAACTAGAAGGAATATATGGGGTAAATCCATGAAAAAGAAGAAATTTTGTGAGAAATATAAATAATACCAGAATATAGAAAGATACAAGTGAGAAGTCTAAAAAAAGTCTCCAATGATTTTTAAATATTATAAGAGACAAATAAGAAGTATCAAATATGGTCAAAATTACATGAGAAAAAATAGATATCTAATTAAAGAGAAAAGTGCCCCTCCCTATCCCCATTCATTTGATGTTTGATAACATGTAGGGAATTGAAATAATAAAATATTGGGGATGTTGGAAGAGGATATCACTACTGTATAACAAGACAATATTCTCATCATTGAGTATATAAACTACCTTGATGATGATAATGTGGGTCCATCCCTTTTGAGTAAGGAAAACATGTTAAAAGGATTTCAAAGTGTTCAAAATCATGAAATATATAATTATCTAAACATCATTAGAAATATGAAAAAATAGGTATTCCAATAACAAATTTTTACCACTTTTTTATTATAATTAATGTGTTTATAAAGGGGTTATTGTTAATGTCCAGGATAAAGGGAGAGTTTTATACCTTTAACAATATATTTTTGAGGTGCTTGTTGGGATGTGAAATAAATGAGAACACATATTTAATTTAGAGGTGTGTTGTGGTATTGACAACAATTAAAAAGGGGTGGATTTAATATTCCGAGTATGATTATATTTTTTGTCATTATGGAAGATATAATAATCTTTCAACATCTATGTGAAGATGTTCTAGATTTTATGAGTTTGATTCCATTATAAATGGAAAGGATACTATGTATTTCATCTTAAAGACCTTGGATGGATATCCTCAATGTAGCATTCTTTGTAATTTCAATAATTATTGTTGAGGAATAATTTAAAGAATTAAAAACAACTATTTTAGGGGTAAAAACTTTCTATTAATTATATATCATGATGTTTTGAGAGTATTTAGAGTGTTAGAGAAATCCTCAAGTTGATTTGAAAAAGTTGTAGATGCTAAAATGATGAAGTATGGAATTACAATAGTTGCATAAGGGTAAAAGTAGTGGATAGATAATAAAGAGGTACATGAGGGAAAATATTGATCCTTTCCATTTTTTACTTAGCAGTAATGAGACATGTGTAACTTTTTTAAGGACATGAATTGATTAGTTGAATGAATTTATATATATGATTTCGTATTAAAAATTGTGTGAAAATTATTAAGTCATCTTTCATACATGTCTTTACTTTCCTTTCATGTTTAAAATTAATCCAATGGTATTCATGGATCTCATGAATGAGACCTTCCATACATATCTCAACTCATTCATTGGGGTGCTTATTGATGATATACTTATATACTAACTGACCATTGATATACACATTGGACACCTATAGATTTTTTTTGTACACTTTGACCACATTATATGTTTTATAAGATCTCAAAGTGTCACTTATGCTTCCATAAATTATGTTTTCTTAGGCACATAATCTATAATGTGGGAATTTATGTGGACCCAAAGAATATATAGGTTTTGGTGTCATGAGAAGGCATACAAAACTTTTTTGAGATTGTGGGTTTCCTTTGTTTATTCGGGTTTTACATACGGTTAATTTAAATCTTTTCCCCTTTATAAGTGCATATGACTAGGATTACTAAGAATGTAGTTATGTTTGAGTGGTTAGAAAAGTTTAAAGAGGCCTTCCTAAAAATTCAATGAAGTTTCGATCCTACTGAATTACTATAAATTATGATTCAGAAATGAGGTCTCCAAATTGATCCCCGAGCATGAATTGGACTTATGGAAATTTCTTTCATTGGACACAATGTTGTAGTATCTATGTGGAAGGTTCAATATTTTTCTCATCATATCACATATGAGAATGTGTCAACATTGTAATGATATTAAATAAAAAATCATAGTCAATGTAATATTTCAAAATATTGATAACATTTATCCTTAAATACAAGTACAAGGGTCTGATGTTTCTCAACATAATGACATATTAATCTTGATCTATGATGGATATAACATTATTACATTCCATAGTAATTGTACCTGGTTGGATTATGGGGTGATACATTCCACATAGTAGGGAATTTTTCATGCTAAGTGGGGCCTTGTATGTGAATGTACACAGGTGAGGGTAAACATCATATACCGGAACACATGATGTGTACTTTGGAAAAGTACACACTGAGCAGTCTATGACACATGGAATGAGGGGACATTTTTTGTTACATATCATGTACCTAAAGTAAAGGTTGGGTACTTTTTTCTCCTTGTTGTGTTTACCCTATTTTAACCCTGGAGTCAGAATTCGACTTATGAGTGTTCAATTTTGATCAGTTTTTCATATAAATTTCCATGGTGGAATACTTTATGTGTTTGAATGTGGTCTTTATGGTGTTTGGACTAAGATAATTCATTATCAGGATTTGTTCAAGGATTGGATTCAAAATCCTCCAGCATGTTAGGTTGTGAAATGAGAATCATGTGTGAGGGTTATGAGATCATTAGTTGGAATGGATTGTGAAATATAATATAGTTTTGTTCAATGTTCTTTCATATAGATCCTGAAAATTATAATCAAGTAGTATATACGAATAGATCTTTTTTTTTCCTGACATGTAGGTACCTATTTCTCAAGGTTAGAACCGTTGAGGATTTCCTCCTTTTTTTAGGATTGGAACTATTGGAACCATTGGGATTGGATGATGTTGTGGGATAGAAGTTATGGTTGGATTTCCTTAAGATATTTATATGCGTCAAAGGGAATCTTGAGGATACCATAGTGGACTTGTTACTGATTGAGTGAACAATGTTTTCTATAGTTGTTAATTAATAATGCCCATGTGGAGTGGTCAATCTTGTACTATAGAGCCCTTGTAAGGTAAAACTTGTATCATTGTCATGAGGACCATTGATAATTCATTGTTTATTCATTTCTTTTACATACCCAATTGGGTGAGTTGTTGATAGGTGATCAGTTGGAGATGTTGTTGATTGATGATCACTTGGAGGCTATTTAGGGGCATTTGGGATATTTCTGCACTGGGTGTGTCTTGTTCTTTGGATGTACTAGAGGTACCCTTTATAGGGTGTATGTTCTTACTGTAGAATTTTTCCCATTTCAGGGTTTTTTTGAATGGCTTGGGCCAAGATTTTGGGTTCACCTGAGGACGCTATAGTTGGAAATCACTTTATATTGTCACATTGAGGACCATGGGAGCCCCTTATTTTGGTTTGGCACTAAGGTGGGTCAAAGAGAGCCAATAGTGGTTGTTTTTAGAGGATAATATCCCATGGGCCATGGAGAGGGCATGTTATTTGTTTTATGCGTGTTGATAGATTCTTATAGATCAGCTATTTGGACAGTGGTTTTCGGGATAGATAATCCCATGTTTGGTTGTAATTTTTTCGTGAGGTTTGAGGATGTTTCTGGTCAGGACTCTAGTCCAAGGAGGAGACACATATGATATCATAGATCAGGCATTGGAACTATGTTTTGATCTAGTTATCTCAATTTCTTGACTATATTTAGATGTGATTAGTGATCTAATGGGAGATCTGGATGAGTGAAACACCCCTCTAGTTGAATGAGCACTTAGGATAGAGTGTCTTTAACATCGTAATGTGTTGAGGCACTCACATAGTAGGTTTTTCTAGTCATTGATGTATTGGTGCTGCCATCAACATGGATGTTCTTTCACCCCCATATATTATATTTTCTCACCCCAGCATATCCCCCCCTCCCCACCTGCACAGCCACCTCCAACCCCCTTTCCAGCCCCCTCCTCCTCACCTCACCCCTATCCATCCCACCCTCCAGAACATCTCTCCATCCTCCCCACCTCATTTTGACCTCTTAAATATCAATCAAAATGATTCTATACTGGTAAATTACAACAAAATTGCAACCTAAAATGATATTTTTCTTGTGTTCATAAGGGGATCATAATAGACAGTACATTGCAGTGAAATGGAACCAAAAAATCAAAAATAAATGAAGGCATACATACTGATTTAAAGTGAATGAAAAAAATTACTTGAATCAAAGATAAGATGACTGGTTGGAAAGTAGTGTTAGAACCCTCGAGATCATGTAGGGAAGCAGGGTTCCAAACACAACCTAAAATAATAAGGTGATCATAACATGTACCCATTTAATGCGGAAGAATAGAGCATTGGAAAACCTGACCTGTCGCACTGGGAAGTAGGGTTCGCGTTGAAAGTCGGTTGGGAAGTAGGATTCATGTCGAGATATTGGAAAAAATCTTCCATATGGGTGCGTTGAGCTATGGTTTTGGGTAAAACGAGAAGGGTTATGGGTTCATATAGAGATTTTGGAAAAAAAGCGTGAGCACTGATAAGCGGGGAGCAGGGATCAGCGATCGGTGAGCGGTGAGAGGCAAGCGGTGAGGGGTGGTCACGATGGGAGCGGAGGTGAGGGGTGGTTGGTATGGGAGCGGCGGTGAGGACGGGAGGAGTATAGGATTGGAACCGAGGGTTTGGAGAAGTGCATCTTAGTGATAAGAGAAGTATCCCGATGGAGGGGTGATTTTAGAGAGATATATCCCAACGGTTTATTTGAACCATTGGGGAAACCGGCTATTATCACCTATATGCCAATGGTTCATATGAACCATTGGCAATGAATGGCATCGGGTATTTTTCCCAATAGTTTTTTCAAACCGTTGGGAAAAAGCATTGGGAAAAATTTTATTTCCTATAGTGTTTGGAACACAAATAATTACATAATATTATTTCTCTAGTAGCCAAGGCATTGTTTCCAAGACCATCATAGTGTACAAAGTCCATTACTGAATCAAGTTTACTTTTCGATCTAGCCACATATTACTAAACCAGATATACTTTCCATTCCAGCCCTGTATTACTGAAACATATTTAATTTCAATTCCATTCATGTCTATCTCATGAGATGTAAATCTTTACCCAATGAATTGGATAGAGATATAGGTCCCACCCATCTCATAATGAAATCATTGTTAATTGTTCTACAAAAACATAAATCATTAAACATAGCACAACCCAAGAAATAAAATGAGTTTTCTTAAACATCATTACACCATAACATAATCCATATAAAATACCATTCCATCATGAACACTATCAATACATAGTAATAATAGGGATAAAAAAACTCCATTTAAAGAGTATCATCTTAGATGAAAAATAATTTTGATAAACCACTTGAACTTAATTCTCAAGGAAAATATCTTTTCTTCTTTAAAACCATTTTTATTTTCTCAAAATTCCATGCAATTTTAAAAGAAAATAATTTTGTTGAAAATAAAATTGAAATATTATAGAGGAAACTTCATGAAAATAAGGTATCATGAATATGTAAAAACCCATTCATGTCGTATAAGTTAAGAAAACATTCTCCTCATACTTTTTCTAGAAAAGTCAAAATGTACCTCATATGGTAAACAAAAGAGAGATTCCTTCCATATGTAGTAAAAGTAAAAAAATGGGTAAAAATGACTCTAAACATACTTAGAAGAATAGTAAATTTTTTATTAAAATATTTTTAGAAAACATGGGCATGGATGATAAATATACTCCCAGTAAATACTTACATATAAACAATCTCAGATAAAAATGAGATTCCAAAATTATCCCTTACCTTATGTATGAATTCTTCCATATGTGTCCAAAATTACTATATAGTGGCTTTAAACATATTATTAACTTGTAAAAAAATCATAATAATATTTATGATATCATATATAATTCACTTATGACATTATATTACCCGTTAATTTGTTAATTCTATGTTAAAGCAATGTTTTGGGTAATAATCATTTTATTTATCGTACGCATTTTGAATTGTTATTCTTGATATTATTAATTATATCATGATTTAATTACTTCCAGAATTTAAAACATGATTTATATATTATATATATTCATTATATGTATATATATATAGTAGATATATAAATGAAATGGAATACACCGTTCATGGAGATTTTTGGTCGTACATACGCATGAACGCTGTTTTAATTTCCTTATTAAATTTAATGAAAGTAAGTAAAAGATATATATATATATATATATATCCAGTAGAATTATGATTTAATATATTTTATGATTATTTATTATATATAATTTATAATCATTCTTGAATGGTTAACACAGAGAATGAATATTATCGCATCGTGGAGACGGTAAGTCGTACGTACGCACGAGCGATGATATCATTCCCATATTTATTGAATGGTAATGGAGTGGATGGTGCATAATATCTCAGAATTTGTATCATGTTATAATAATCATATATATTTATTATTTCCACCATTATAACCATCCAATTAAGGTGGTGGTGAAAAACATATTACACCACGGCATGGAGACAGTAAGCTGTACGCATGCACGCACGGTGATTTAATTTTTCATTGGATGGATATAAGGTGAAATAGTGTTGTTTCATATTTATAATAACCTATAATCATATGAGTGATACTGATGTTATTAATTTATAATGAAACAACTAATGAAGAGTAAGTAGAAGAAGAAAGAAATTTGAAATAATCGGTAGAAGAGATTACCTCTTCCTCGATGTGCCTCCTTTAAAGTTACTCTAAGGGAACTAGAGTTGGTGTTTTTAGAATACCAGAATCTCTATAATGTTACTAGATAAGTTTATAAGGGAAATGGTAAGGGTTTGGCCGAGCTTGAAGGATTAAAATGTAGTGAATAGTAGAGGGAGGAGGTGCCCTTTTATAAGAGATGAGGAAGCAGTTTAGGAAACTCTCAAAATATTAATTTATTATAAATTTAATTATGATTAAAAATGGTCAAAAATTTATTTAATTAGAATATAATATGATTTTGGCTATAATAACCTTCATCCAATAATTTTTAGACAAGTTTTGAATATATTTTTATCCTTATATTTTTGGTTTAACCCTTATTTTACCTTTTTTAATCTTGCCATGATATCATGTTATTTACACATTGTGGGTTAATGTAACTACCATATCTTGTAAAAAGACCCAAAAAAGTTATTTATGAAATATTTGGACTTATATTAACCATTTTGACTAATATTAGATTTTTAGGTAATTAATATCATTTAATAAACTATTTTATGTTTTAAGTTATGAATTATGTCAATTTTGGACACTATTCATACTTGACTTTTTAAAAGTTCATAACAACTTGATCCATTTGAAAAAAAAGGTATTAAATCATCCATAATATGTCAATATCATCTAAAAAATTCATGGTTGGCATAAAATTTTTTAAATTAAATTTATTTTAATATTTATAAATTCATTTATTTGAATCTTTCATTAATGAGGTAATACTACATCATAATTGTGTCATAAATAAATATATTTATCTCATGTCTAAAAATTATAAATAAAATAATATAATGTTGGAAATATTTTATATTTCTAATGAATATTTATATACATAGATATTAGTTATATAAATCTATATTAAAATCAATTTAGTAAATGATATATGTTTAGGTTAAAATTATCTTTACTTTAAATTAATTCTTATAAAATGTCATTTTCACATCCAAGTGAATCCATGGGGTCCCAAAATCGACCCAAGTGTAACCATGGTTTGAAATATCTCATCTAATAGAATTATGACATGTTTTAGGGAAGTTTAATATTATTATTATATTATTATTTTTACCCTTATTTACCATATTTACCCTTTAACCATGGTAAATAAAATAATTACTAAAGTCACTATTCATAATGTCAAAAAATAAAAGGAACCAATTTAGATAATTTTAAAATTATAATTCCAAATTTTTAATCCATTTTTCCCAATTCAAAACACAGAAGTTGCAGTAATTAATTTAAAATGTATTCCCGTTGTCAAAACCAAAATGCAGGTTTTTAAGAAGTAATAACTATCAAAAGATTGATATGTGTTTATGTCCAATTTAAAAGTGAAATTACTTCAAATGACTAAAATTGGATTAAATTATAAAAATAAAATCCAATTAAAAATTAACACCAATTAAAAAGACAATCTAACTATATAAATAAATTAGATAAAAAGGCATTTTTGAATTAAAATGCAGTATTTTTCACTATTCATTAAAAATTGAATTTTATCAGAAAAACACAAAAAATTAGAAAAAAGTAAATTTTTATGTCCCTCTTTCAAAGAAGTTGTTTATTTTTCCAAATTTAACTTATAAAATTGTTAAAAACTAGATTTAAAAAGGGAGCGCCATCAAAAGGAGGTAAAACTGCATTTTTTTGAAAAATACTTCTTTTATCTGAAAAATTGTTTTTGTTCTCATACTATATTCTATAAAATGTGTAATATGAATAATAATGTTATATAAAATAAAAAATGTGATTAATTATATTCATAATGGCTAGTTTATATCTCATTAAATAATAATATTTTAATAATATATCGTTGTTTAGTGAAACTCGATAGTGCATACTATGAAATCTATCGGGGAAGGTCGCTCTTGCGCGTAACACAAGACAAGAAAATTGTTTTGTATAAAAAAATTTAATACAGTGTTGTGTATATCACAAGATAATATTGGTGTAGCATAAAATGCAAGAAATCAATGAAATTAAAAAGAATCCATCTCATAAAATCTCGAGGTGTTACAAAGGTGAGTATTTGTCCTCCTATACATTTAAAAAGAGTCTATATGCCTATAAAAGAAGCATATGAGTATTAGACTATATCCATGTCTAAGAATACAATCTAAATAAATGACGTAGTAGAAAATTATTATTACTTCCCTCCATTGAGGTGATAGCCTCTCCCTCACCATGGAAATCATTCAGTCTTTAAAAAAATTGAGAATCAATGGGTAACAAAAATGGGTCCACCTCATCAGGCCCCACCCACTCCCTATAGAAGGGAGGTGGCTCAGAAAGTATTACCTTCAGAAATGATCAATTTAATCGAGACCCTAGAAAATTTAATGGAAGCTATAGAAGGAAAATGTGCACCTATGCAGTCTAAGAGGAAGCCGTGTCTCGAAAGGGTGTATGAAACTTTTCCCCAACCTAATTTCATCAACCCTGCATTCTGCAGCTTTGACAGTGTAGGAGACCCCCAAAAATTTCACTTAATTCATATCCCAATGTGGTCCGATGATGGGTCCATAAGATTAGTATGAGGTGACCAAGATGGTGTGTTTTGTGTAGACTCTTATAGGGTCACCCTCTGTTTGGTACAACAACCTTCTAGTTGGATAAATTGAAAAATGGGAATAGCTTCTTCATCAATTTATTTAACAGTTTAGTTTTATGCTGATGAAAACAATAATCATCGACTTGATGAACTACATGCAATGAGAAAATGATATTATGTATGACTTCATGGATAGATGGAAGGGTTTAACATATTTTCTCAACATCCCTCTCCTTTAAGAACAATTTCTTGAAATATTCACTGAAAATACCCAGGATGAGCTATATACACCTCTTATTCTAATGAAGTATCTAGGTGTGTTCATGATTTCTTGGAAACATGACACTTTTATGAATATTTCATTCATAGAACCCAAGATAAATCTTGGATCATGCCATCAACACAGGGGAAAAGGCCCAACAATGTATAAACTATTGTTGTTACTTTCAATCTAGAAGAAGTGCTCGTCCAAGCACCTAAGAAGGTATTGAACTACCAAATGCCTCCTACCGATTAGAAACAACCAAAAAATTACCCTTGGTCATAATCACATAGAAATAAAAGTCTCTCAGTATTTTAAAAATAGACGAATAAAACATAATATTTTTGAAATAAACAAGTCCCCAGTTATTTCCTTGTTTCCATGGACAATAACCTTCTCAAGTTACCATAGCCCAGGAATCCCAATGGGGTCAAACTCACTAATCTTCCTGACTACTTACCTTTTCATAGAATTTTGGGTCACAACATCTAGGATTGGTTCATCATAAAATGTGTTCTCAAAATCATGTGCAATTCTAGACAGGAGATGTTGGATAACTCCCCGACATAGGTGACCTGCATAACCATTACCAAATCAGATGAAGAGGGTGATTGGAAAAATGTTATGGACATGCATGGAGATAGGTTAAACAACTATATGGATAAAAAATAAGCTTACTAATCTCATGGAACCCTCAAATCACAACTTTCCATACCCACCAAAATTCCTCCACCTAGGGAGGTGAAATTATATATGTCTCCCAAAGGTGGATGTGATCATCAAAATCAAGAAGAGATAGAAGATAAATAGTCATATTCCACTCCAACACAAGCTCTAACTATTACATATTTCTTCCCTACAACATCCAAATAATGAGCACTGCCCCACAAAATGGAACCATCTTTAGAAGAAGTGTTCATCATTGGTTTTCTTAACATGATACACCTGGAAGACCCCTTCTCTGATGATGAGTATGTCTCCGACCATGAATTTTCTGCACCTAATCAAGGAAAATGAGGTTGCATGTGTATTAAATGAGGATATATGGGATAGAAAAAGTGTGGTTGGACCCAATATTTAGGTCACTTCCCCTCATAGGACACATATTTAGCTAAGACACATTGGAAATCAATCCATCAATTCCAATAGAGACATGGAGGTGTCTCATAACTATCTAGTGATCATCCATGCCTAGTAATTTTTTGTGAACACCTAGTAGGGGTGAAATTATATGATCATCCTAGGAAACAGGGAAGGACCACACAACCTGCACCATTGGAAAAAGATGCTCCCTCAACATCTGCACAAGCACCTGTATCATCCACTTAAAATGACTCATCTCATGAACAATGTAATAAATTTCAACCCCAAATCAGAAAGTGATGATATCTGAAACAAAATTATGCCATTTTGAAATATATGGTGGTTGTACCAACCAATCTCTCAATCATGGATGTGATCCATCTTTCAAAATAACTTAGGGAGGCACTTGTTGAAGCCCTTCAGAACCCACTAGAGTTCGAGATGGAAGTCTCTGCAGCTGAGGTCTATCAAGTGGATACCATGCAAATATAATTCCATTTCACCACCTCATTCACATATCAAGATCAAGAATAGGTCACCTAGTGAAACATCATAAGTATATATGTTTTTGGTATGCTTGATAATTTTGACATATGAAGGGCTCTGATTGACAATGGTTCTGGGATCAAACTCATCCTAATTCAAACCCTATAACATATTGGGTATAGAAAATGGGATTTTTCTCCCACAAAGATAAACATTAAAGTGTATTATAAGAATGAGAAAATACCTATTGGGAAGAGAAAATTTAAATATCTGTTTTTGTATCTCACATATGACTTTGAGTTTATGGTTATCTATAAGGACACCACATACAATGTCCTGGTTGGAAGGCCCTGGATCAACAACCACATAGTAGTACCCTCAAAGTTAAATCATTGTTTAAAAAACCCCATTGATGGAAAGTTAAACATACTAAATGTTGATAGTTCCCCCACTAATACTTGATAAGCCACATATGTTGAAGTATGTTTCTATAAAATGAAATTCAAACAACCAATGGTGGATGATGATATATAGTTTGTGACCCCAACAGCTTGGGAACAACCCATGTGAATCCCAAGAGTTTGATTGACAATGACTATGTTCTCACCATAAATCTAGTGGAGGAAATATACTTGACCAGATATGTCAAATCCCCTTATGTCCCCAACAACATTATACAAGACAATCAACTCTGGAATCTCTCTACAGTGACTCTAGTGGTAGGGGATGATAATGCATTTTATTATATCCTATCTCACATAGATAGTAATAGATATTCCCCCATATTTATGACTTTATTTATAAATGAATCCACAGACTCAGACGTGGAACTAGAAGATGGTAACCTCAGGAAATCCCCTCCCACATTCAAGGAAGGCATATCCATCACCATTGATGAACTCATGAAGGTAAATCTTGGAATAGACGAAGACCCATGACCTAAACTGATTAGTCCTTCCATGCCTCTCAAGGGAAAATATACTTACATCATATTTATAAAAAAACACATATATGTGTTCACTTGGAATTATACATAACTTCCTAGAATGAATCCAGATGTGGATATGCACCATCTCAACTTACCCGATGACTATTGAGGCTTCAAGTAGGCATCCAAGAGGATGCACCCCTCTCATGCTACAAATGTATAGGTTTAAGTTGAAAATTTGATCAAATACAACTCTTTACAAGAAGAAAAATACCCAATATGTCTTGCAAACATTATCATTGTTAAGAAAAATAATGGTCAGATTAGGGTCTACATCGATTTCAGATACTGTAATCAACACTACCCAAAGGATTATTTCCCATTGCTGATCATAGGACTCTTGAATGATGAAACTGCTAACCTCCAAGCCTTTTCCATCATGGATGAGTATTGAGGGTATAATTAGAAAAGGATGTCCCCCGAAGATGAATAATCCACTTTATTCCGAGCACCCCAAGGGATCTTTTTCTATTTGGTCATGCCCTTTGTCTTAAATAATGTTGTAACAACTTATCAACATTACATGAATCATATCTTTAAGCCCTTCTTGGGAAGAATAGTCAAATGTTATGTCGAAAACCTTGGGGTCAATTCCCAAAAATGATGTGTTCACTTCATGGATCTTAAAATAGTATTTTACAATCTAAGACAACATAGATTGAAGATGAATCCACTAAAATTCACTTTTAGGGTAAGAATAGGGAATTTCCTTGTCTTTTTGGTACACAGCCATGGAATTGAGGGTTTCCGAAAAAATACTAGTGCCATTTTAGCAATATCACCCCCCAAGAATCTCAAATAATTGAGGGATCTCTAAGGGAACCTCACCTACATTCGGTATTCCATAGCCAACCTAGATATAAAATATATCCCTTTCACCAAGCTAATAAAGAAGATAATTGTCTATCAATGGGAAATGGATTTCCAAGAAGCCTTCAAGAGTCTCAAGAAGTACCTACTGCACCGACCAGTCATGATTCCACAAATGGAAGGAAATCCACTCATATTATATGTGACCTCCATGAAATGATCTCTTAGTTACCTTCATATACAAAATAATGAAGTGGAGAGTGAGAACCATCTCTACTACCTCAACTATACAATTCTAGGCATTGAGACACGATATTTTAATGTTGAGAAGAATTTCCTCACACTCATATTTTTAGTGAAAAAGATGAGGCATTACTTATAGCAACATGAATTCCATCTGGTATCTTATATTGATCCTATAAAGTATATCCTTTTCTATCTCATTTTGTTTAGGCATATGGTCTGATGGGCGATCATTCTGCAATAATATGACATTTAGTTCATGTCACAGAATTCAGTGAAACAGAAATCCCTGGTTGATTTTCTCACAGGATATCCCACCATAGAAAGTATACCAGCGGACACTGAACTCCTAGATGAGGAGGTATTATATACCCATAACACTCCCTAGAAATGGGAGATGTATTTTGATGTTACCTATTTAATACCAATCAGAAAAAGGATGGAAAATCTAAATATTAATTGAGTTGTTTTAGGGGTTTTATTTATCTCTCCACATAAAGAAACTTTTCCCCACTCTTTCTAATAATCTAAAGGCTACACTGATAATGAGGAAAAATACTAATCCCTGCTCACTATATTAGAATTGACCCTACAGCTAAAGATAGACCACCTGGATATTGAAGGGGATTCAGAACCAGTGATAAAGAATATCAATGAAGAATATTCCATAAAAAAGGAAAAATTGGCCCTCTCACTGGCTATGTTATGTGACTAATGATAGAATTTTATTTTGATCCCACTTTACATCATGATCCATGATTATGAAATTCTCATACTAACAAATTTTCTAATGCATCCATATTCTTGGTCGACCCCGATTCAGAGCAAGCAATCTTTCATATCACGCACTGAAGAATGGTTTCATCAATCATAATTTGTGATATGGAAGAAATAAATCAAGTAAAAACCTCCCCATAGAACGATGAACCGATATCCACCCCTGGATGGATGGAGTCCATAATTGGTTATCTCCAACATGGGACTTTCCCCGTAGACCAAGCCAAAAGGGAACAGATTTATCACCGAGTAGCGAACATTACCCTACGAGGTGGTACAAATGAGAAGAAACCCCTATAAAAGTGAGTATTTTATGGAATCCTCCCTAGATGCATAGAAAAAATAGAGATTCCTACCATCATGGAAAATTTTTATACAGGCTCATATGGTTCTCATCAACCTAGCACTAGGTTCTCCCACTAAATTAGAAGGTTATGTTACTACTGAAAAACCTTGATACAGGACTGTGTGGAATTCACCAAGAAATTTCATGCATTTTAGATCCATGAAAACTTTATCCATAAACCCCTATAATTTATAAATAAAGAAAAATATTACTTGCTATCTTCTATATGGGGAATGGATGTTGTGGGGACGTATTTCCTAGAAACAACTATGTTGTTCAAGTACATCCTTACTATTATCAAATTCCTATCCAAATGGGATGAGTTAATACCCCCATAAGGAAGTAGGTATGAATAATATCATCAAAATTGTGAAGTCCCATATCATCGCCACTTTCAGGGTCCCTCGATCAATATTGATGGATAATGACATCAATTTCTATTCTCCTAAGCTGAAGAAAGTGTACAAAGAGTACAACATCGAGTCTGATCACTCATATCACAATAATGCAGTGGTAAATGGACAGATATAGGGCTTCAATGATACTATATAAAATATACTTCATAATATGGTGAATAAAGACAATAAATCCGACCCAAACAATCTCCTCCATGTTTTATGGGCCTATTGTACCACTATGCACACTGTTACAGAAGAAACTTCATACTCATTGGTGTACTGGATGGAGGAAGTATTACGCATAGATTTCCACTTAACTTCAATGTGAATATCCATTTTATGGAATTCTTGGATGGTGAGAAATTGAAAAAATGTATGGATGAGATGGAGTGGCTCAATGAGAATAAGTTGTGTACATTTCACAACTTTGAAGTCCATCAGAATTAGATGGAATGGGAATTTAATAAAAATTTCCACCTCCATACATTTTTTCAATGAGAAAAAATATTGGCTCTCATAACCCCAATGATATCAGGAAATAAGCCTCTAAATCTGGGACCCAAATGGGAAGGACATTATATCATACATAAGTTATATTATAATGGAGCCATCTCATTGAACATAATGGATGGGGAACATGTTACACCCCCACCCCCAACACACACACACACACACAACAATGTTTGATTTATTAAGAAATACATTACATATATTCCATCAAGAACATCTCATCTTGATATATAGACCTTAAATTTCATAGTAGTGCATGTCCTAACCACATGTTGTTAAACTGCACAGAGCTTATGCTGACAACAATAGATTAAAATTCATTTCAGCGCATGTCCTAACTACATGATATTAAAATATATGGATCTCATCCTAGAAGTAGGGTTCTAAAATACAAAACATTTCATATCCAAACCACATGACATTAAACTGTATAATGAACATCCTGGTAGCAATATGTTAAACTGCACAGTAGCATGCATCCTAATTATCTAATGTTGAACTATACAAAACTTTTCCTGGAAGAAAGATGTTAAATTTCACAATATAGAATGTCCTAACCACATGATGTTAAACTATATAAAGATCATCCTGGCAGTAAGATGTTAAACTGTACAGAAACAAACATCCTAACCACATGACATGAAATCATATAGATCTTTGTTTGGTAGTAATAAGTTAAACTATATAGTAGTCTACATCCTAACCACATTATGTTAAACTGTATAGATCTCATCCTGATAAAAAGACATTAAACTACATAGCGGTTCACATCCTAACTACGTTAGGTTAAACTATACAGATATCATCTTATAATCATGACATTAAACTACATAGAATCTCACATCCTAAGCACATAATTTTAAATTTTATAGAGATTGTCCTGGTGGAATGATGTTAAATTGAACAGTGTCACCCATCCTCATCACATGGTGTTAAACTGTATGTAACAATTACATGATGTAAGACTTTAAACTAAAAAACATCTCTTATCCTTATAGTAATATATTAAACTGCATATCCTCTCTCATCCAGCTCACATGATGTTAAACTGTATGAAATAAGTTCATAATGCACGACTTTAAAATTAATAGCATCTCACATGATAACCAAAATATGTTAAACTGTATGAAGCACATCCTAGTCACATGACGTTGAACTACATGGAAAACATCCTAACCACATGACATTAAAATACACATATCTCATTCTGGTAGCAAGATAATAAATTGTACAACACCATTTTTCCTTACTGCAAGAAATTAAACTACATGAGGGAAGTCCTCACCACATGATGTTAAACTTCATAGGAAGCATTGTCACACAAAATATTTACTAACCATGAGATAAATTTTCACAAAAGAAGGATAAAATGCCCATGTCCCTGTGTGAGACTCAAATCCACATAGGGAATCTCGTCATCTAAGAACTATTTGTGGCTTGATTCTTTCCCTCACAGGATATGTAGTGATGCCCAAACATCTATTATTGAACCCAGACACAATATCAATTTCCTTATGCATTAAGTGACCCATGTATTTACCATAAGACATTAAAATTCATGGCTAATGTCATCTCCGAGTGATACTAAACTACACAATTTCTAAGAACTATGTGTAACTAAATTCCTACCATCATAGGATACCTAAAAATGCCTAGAACTCCATTAATGGGCCTAGAAAAAATAATTTCATGTCGAATAACCCACATACTTATTGAAAAATGTTAAAATATATGGATGATTTCTTTTCAACGCAACATTAAATTGCATAGGTTTCTAGAACTACAAACAACTTGATTCTCATTCTAATGAGATATGTAGGGACACATGGATCCCATATCCTTGCCCATCCACCTCGTGATACAAAATTCCCCTATCCTTTCTCTAATTGACATCATGTCATGAGGAACATTTTCCATTTCTTGTTTATTACACTGATCATAGATAAAATGAGCCCAAAAATTTTGGTATGGCATTCCCCCGAGAATGACTAAGACATGCTAGTTTATGATAGGGTTACCATAGTCATGCATGCAAGAACATAAAAGGAAATACATGAGTCCTCACTGTAAGGTGTTAAACTACATTGTTGATATATCTAGCATGACATAAAACTACACATTCCTATGGACCTCACCCGAGAGTACCACTATTGTTAGTTTTGTCCTCCCACTACACCTCCAATCAATAACTATTTGTTACTTGATTCCTATCATCACAATATATGTAGTGATTCCTAGATATCCAACCCCAGGTCTAATCACAACAAATAAATATAAAAATTTCCCCCTATTTACATAAAAGTTAGACCTGTATAGGGAGATTTTGTTTATGAACTATTTATAGATTGATTCCTACAACCATATGATACATAGTGACACCTAGACCTCCATTTCAGGACCCATCCACAATACTATCTTTTCACATTGTGGAGCCTATGGCTTTGTCTTATGACATTAAAATGCACATTTCCTAAAGAACTACTTGTGTCTTGATTCTCCCATCACATGATACATAGCGACACACATATTTTCAATCCTAGGTCTAAATATAATAATAAACAAGAAAAATTCCCCCATAAATATATGGGTTAGTTCTACTTAGAGAGTTTTCTATTAGATTTCAACCATAATACAATACATAGTGATGTCCATATCTCCAATCATGGGTCCAGATACAATAACTAGTGAAACAAATACACCCCAACTACATAAGTGATGATTCATACAAGATCATTTTTCTTACGTATGAGTTAGATATGCGTACATATTTATTATGCATGTAATATATCTTGAACAATTCTTCAAAACAGTTCCTACATTTCTTTCACGTGACATTAAACTACAAGACAAATGTCTTGGTTGTAATTTATTAAAACTGCATCAAAAATACATCCCTACTACATTACCTTAAAAGGTACAAACCATTATTATTTATCATTACTTATTAAAGGAACATAAGATCCTGACCCCAATTAACCTTAGTATGGGGTGATTTTTTCATCCTCTAAGCCACTCATTCCATAAAAAACACTTCATTTCTAGAGTACCTTGGGTTTCCACAAACCTTTATTGACCCTTGGAAAAGGATACCCAACATCAAGAGACACTTTTTCTGATTTTTCATGTGTGAATATGGATAATATATATGTGCCCATGGTCATCAACCAAATGTGTTATAACTTGAAACAAAGGCTTTCTAGTCCTTTTCATCCTAACATCACCGTCACAAAAACATAAAACCTTAGGGTGTTTTGGGAAATCCCTAGCATGATTTCCCCATATCATCACTCATGACTTGAGAACCACAATCCATGATTTAAAACATTTTCATCTTCTAGTTGGAAGGATACCAGAGTACTCTTGACCCTGGGCATCCTAATTTGGATCTTCTGTAACATTCCCCTCATATTAGTTCTATATGTATCACAACCATAAATTGTGTCCACTTTGGTCAAAGATGTAAGACCTTAAAATCCAGCCTTTGATGGTCCAAATCACAAGACCTTAAACTGCTAGTGAAATAGACACAAAACTTATCAGGATGAAAACCCATAAAGGGATCCCTGAGAAAAAGTTAAGTCTTCACTCACTTAACTCTTCACCTCCAGTATTTAGGGAAAAAATAGGGCCTCAGTTAATAAGGAATAAAGATCATAGGGCCCACTATATATCCCTAGTAAAGGCCAAGATATTCCCACTGAACACCCCTGTCCAGAAAAAATTTAGAGTAATGATTTTTTACATCACCTTTCCATGAGAACATGTTCACTAAGAGATGACACAACTTAAGGGTTTTCAAGCCCTTCTTGGATATTACACTTTCCACAAATCACACTTCATTATTTGAGCACCACGAATCACCATAAACCTTCCATGGACCTTGAAAAGGGATACCTCGATTCAAGGGACCATTTGTTTGACTATGCATGTATGCCTATGGCTCCTACATATGTGCCTATGGTCATCAACCAAATGTGTCGCTCTACTAATAGGGATTTCTAATTATTGTGTTACATCACTGTAGAAAAACTTTACACCTTAGTCTGTTTTGGGACATTATCAGTGTGACTATCCCATATCATCTTCATGACCCAAGATTTTTGGACCATGATTTGCAATCCCCATAACCAAACTATTCAATAGGATGTGACATCCTCAACATTATGTCACCATGTTTTGTAACCATTATCAAAATAAGGATATTATAATCCATTATAAAACCTTTTGATTACCCACACCCTATGATTCAAAACCACAGGGCATAGGTCTTGGGATTCACATAAGAGTTGAACTACCCTAGAGTTTCAGAACCCTTCTTAGATAGCTTTCTCTCCCTACACAACTTCATCATCCAGATGTTTGAGTATTATTAAATCTTTTCTAGCCCAAGGAAAATAGAGGGAAACCTCTATTTGACCACGCAATTGACACATAATAAATTTTACCTACCAATTATAGGTATCCCATTCATTTAATAAAAGAACTCTGATCCTTATGAGCCCTGGTAACACCGTAGTGGAACCCATTACCTCAAGGTGGAATGGGTCATCTCTGATATTTCTACCCCATTAAATATTTCTTGACTAAAAATTTTGGATTATGGATTACTCAAAACATTCTCCAATTATCTAGGTGGACTTATATTCCTTGATTCTTTTTCTATACAACCGTATCACTGCTATAATCTTCCATGGACCTTAGAAAAGAGTAGAGATGCCTCTTTTTGACTATGATACTGCTAGATAAGGGCTTTGACCTGCTAATCAGCATCATCTAATCCTCAAAATAATGGAACTTTAATCCCTGTGAGCTCTAGTAACACCATGGTGGAACTCAAAAACTTTGGGTGTCTTGGTTCATCCCTAGCATGTCTTCCCCAGATTCCATATTCAAAAATTCAATGTATGAGCTCAAAGAACCTAAATTACAATGATAGAAGTTCTGAGCTAAAGGAAACAAAAATATAGTAATAGAAGTTCCAAGATAAAGGACCATAAAATAGAGTAACAAAAGGTCTGATCTAAAATACCTTAAACTACAGTGATAGAAGGTCATAGCTAAAAGACCCTAAACTATATCGATAGAAGGTCTGAGATAAAATAACCTAAAATATAGCTATTGAAGGTTCGAGCTTAATGGACCTAAACTACATCAATATAAGGTTTGAGCTTAAAGACCCTAAACTACAAAAATAGAAGGTATGAGCTTAAATACCCTAAACTACAGAACAATAACAATTTAGTTTTTAAGAATGAGGAGAAAAATATTTTTGAGTCCCACCATATGGACTTAGAAAAAATCGGGTTATGATTTCCAATTTTATTGAATTTAAAAAAAGATAGAGCACTCTCCTTCAGGGACATATATTCTACCCAAACTATCCTTTTCTGAATAAGGTAATCTCAAGATTGCTAGAGCATATATGTCAGTAAGAAATATCATATTGGTAGAAATTCATGAGAATTTATTGAGAACAATATGTTCTAATATAAACATTCAAATCTAGTAATTTAAGTTTACCTAATATTATGCAAAGGATATGTATCATCAGTGATTAATGCAACATAAGGCCAAAAGAATTTCATGCATGTCATGAATGAAATACTACAGGACAAAAACATTGAAAGTTTAGAAGATATATTTATTGATATCATGAAATGGGAGATTTCCACAATTCATAGCCTCTTCAAGGATTCAATCAAAAAAATATACATGAATGATAAAACTATAAAAAAAATTATCATTTGATCCAACCAAATTACCAAGAGTATGGTAGGAAGTGTCAAAGTAGCACTGAAGTGTCACCCACCCCACGTCTTCTACTTCTTCCCTGGGAAAAAGGGTCTCAATAAGAGTATACATCTCCTTAAATCTCTTCTGAGTGGTTTCTAATTAGGATGATGATTCCTAACATTTTGATCTTGAGAAAGATAATATCTCCCCATATATCCATATCTAAACGATCATGATATCCATACAATTATGAAATTCAGATATGAACTGACATCTCTATTCCAACGTCTCTGAATATTCCTTCAACTGTTCAACTAGGGGAGTTTCATCTTCAAGGTCATGAGGGCCCTTTCTCATTGGTATCCAACTCTTTCCACATTAGGATTATTTTTCATATTATTTCATATAATGGATGGGGGTGAAATTCATCTACACCCAAATCATGAAATAGTTGATGAAGACATTCCTCTTGGTCATGGAATATTCCTAAATAAGTATAAGTAATCATAGTTTGAATCTACTTATAGATCATCTTGCACAGTGTTTGAGCTTCTTTGGATTCTGGAGTGGGTATATAAAAATGGGGAACAATCAAACAAGATAATAAAGAAGTAGGATATGAATCCCCATATATTCTTCCCTCAATAGGCACATCATACATTTCTTATGCTGAAGGTGTAGCCTCATCGACAAGTTCGGCACAAATAATAGGATAGTCATCACTAGGAAGAGAGATCTTCCTCGAAGATATTCCAAAGTCTGGAATTAACTCAATCATTTCTATAAATAAGGAATCAATGAGGCAAATTTATTTTACACTTGGAATACTAGTTTTCTCAGCACACCACCTAGGAAAGACTCTACCCAAGCCTAGGTATAATCATGAACACAAATGGTAGGTGTTACAACATGTAGAAGAATGACCTCAACAATGATATCTTCACATTCCAGCATCAACCTAAACTGGATGATGATCCCAATGTGTTTCTCTCCCCACACATCGGCCGAAGTTGTAGGGTAAACCCTTTAGATGTAGCCAAAGTAGATAGAAAATTGATAAGGGTAATATCTCTCAATGATGATCAGACCTTACATCCTAATAGTGAAAACCCAATCACAAAGGGAGATTTTTCATGACCTTTCATTAAGAATGTTTTCTCCATTATCAATAAATAGATCATCCAATGTAGGATAAGGGATGAAATCTAAATGATCAGATTGGATCATTATATTAGCAAACCTTTTAGGGCTTAATGGTATGGCCTCAACTCTAAATATGTACAGCAACCTAGGACAAGAAAGGCACCAAGGATCCTAGTGGTATTGTGGTAAATGTAGCAGTGGAAATACACCCATATCTATTAAAATAGAAACTGTAAAGAACCAACAATCCTATAATGGATGTTTCCCTACTAGATGTGGCCCAAGAGCTGGTAAAGGTGTGTAGGATTTGGTACTTTCAGACCAAGGGGCCATCCCTATGCTAGTCGTGCATCGATGACTAGCATACTGACCAGGGTTCCTGATTGTGCATACCCAGTCAGGAAAATCCACCCATTCTAGAACATAGCCATAAATCTTTCCAGTTTAAGGCTTAGTGATATCTCTAGATTCATGTTTTATCCCCATGAGGTATTTTCTTCAGCTCTTAGGATTCTCCAGTATGAGCTAGTGTTATCACGGACTTTCCAAGAGGGGAAACAGTGATGGCATAAATTGGTTGGTTCAGATCCACTATGATAAAGGAAAGCATTGTTCAAATATTTAAAATAGATGAGAAATCTCATAGTCAACTCTTTTCTTAACGTATCTCTCATGATGATGAACATTTACCTCTTCAAGACTGAATTTTTCATGGAGTCTTCCCATACATCCACAACATGAAATAATTTCCATATATTTCCTTAAGAGGAGATATCCCAACCAATCGATAGATATCCTAGAGGCTGATTCCCACTTTTTTGTGGAAAAAATGGGACAAATTGGTATAAGATAATCAATATCTAATCAGTTTATAGAGAACTTTATACTAAATATAAACAATTAACTGGGAAACCCATACCGCTTCGTAAAGATGAATTGTGAAAAGATGGTCAGAAAATTATAATAAGCTTTGCCTAACTCAAAATGGTCATGCTCTTTCATTGGAAAAGTTTCCATTATAATACAAATACCATTTAAAGCTCCATCCAACACTCATATTGTTCAAATAAGAGACAATTATGCTTGAGTATCTTTGAGCGATGGGTTGTTGAGAAAAACCACAACCATCAAAACCTAGAGGAGAATTTACTAGAAAATAACACACCCCCAGAGACTATGTTATAACTAGTTGAACATCCTCATAAACAATCATCTGAATACAATCAAGGGAATTTGAAACCCAGTAAGATAGCAGATTCTATTCTAGATAAGGGATGACAACATCATCCAAAAGGCCGAACCCAAATAGGGGAAGTCAGTGTGATAAAGGATAATCTTAGAGTTAGAAAGGGAGAATCCTTTTTATAACTTCATTGTTAGAGTTCACAAGATTTCTAGGGTTAGTATTAAAATTCCAATAAATCATTGCCCTATAATTAGCTGTAGTATAGGAACTGTAATAAGAATTTTAAACCATCTGATCAAAAGTAAGTGGCATATGTCAAACAGATAAAAAAAAAATCTTATGAAAGGAAAAGCATAATTATGGAATCTTCATGTACATCATAGGAATTATCATGGGATTTTAAATCACATATAGGAACACAAATTGCATGGATCATAAATATTATTTGGACCATATAAACCCACAAAACATCTATTGACCACACAATTAATCACAAAACTTGTGATCGCGTGACCCTGAAATGATCACATGATCCACATAATAGTTTAAGGATCAGGATATCAAACCATAATATCCTATGAAACTTTCAAATAAAACCATGAAACCGTATTTACAAGGTTCAAATAATAATAAAATATTTATCCAAAGTTGATTCAAACAATTATCTAAGAAAAGAAAGTCTTATGGAGTAGTTCTCGTGAAGAGGTCTTGTAAATAGATCTCATGACCGGTTCTTATGGAAGGTCACACAAAGGAATCATGCAACGAAGGAAGATCACAAGATCTATTAGAGTTGAGTAGCCCTGGAATGAGCCTCAATCCATTCCCTTATTTTTAATAACTTCCACGGAATACCAAACGTCGCTCGGAAGACCAAGATTCACCTAGGACACTAATCGGCTACAAGTCCAAATCCTTGGGCGGGCATTTACTTTCCTTTAAACTGAGCCCTTATCCCTAAGCATATCAATCCTGAGGGGGGTGTTTTCTGATTCCCTTCAAATAGGCATCCGAAAATATATGAGTGAAAAAATACATGAAACATGGGTATTATTTTACTTGTATAGAAAAGGAAGAAGAGGTGTCCAATACACATGGATCATATAACCTATAGTAGGTCGTGTGATCGTGTGCCCTTTGGAAGTTCATGAGAACAGTCTTACTTAGTGAATAACCTACTGGAAGATCAAAAGGATGACCTTTTATGAGCCCTAATTATTTTTGATAAGGTATCAAATACACTTCATAATCGTGTGGTAGTTTCCAGATGAGCTCCCCTGAGTCACATGACTTTTCAAGAGATGCATTCCTGAGAACCATCTAAAAAAAATTGTAAAATAATTAGAAAAATATCCAAAACATGGAAGCCTATTATGGTCATATAACTTCATGTGACACACCCATTTAGTTATCAAGACAACATAGAAGATCTATAAATATTCTCTCCTTTTTGTGCAAGAGCCCACCAATATTTCACCCTCATCATGTGAAGGGTTTCAGACATGTCCAGGCGGTCCTACGCTTCCCCTTCTGACTCAAAAGACAAACAAAATGTTTTTCCATGATAATTCTTGAATCACTGATGGGAAGATTGGTTTTCTTTGACAACACTCATACAAGCTTGTTAGTTCCCTGAACTTTGTAAAATATATAAGGAAATAAAAAGGGAAATGATGGGATCTTCTTATAAGGGGAAATTATGATGATCTTATATGAACAAAGTTATACACCCTAGTCTATCACCATTGATCACACGAGTTCCCCCTTGATAATCCATCTTTATCTCATGAAGGCCCCCTGAAAATCCACCTTTGTATCATTGAAGTTAATAGACAAAGCATCTAAGATCATGTGATATCCTTTCAATAGGAATCTTTTTCTCATGAAGGTCTCCATAAATGTCGGTCTAACATTGTAAAATCCTATTTTCATGTAGAAATTATTATGAAAGACCCATTTGATTAAAAAAATCCAATAAATGGGGTGTTAAAAAGATAGACTTGCGGTTGCAAAAAATCATGTGAAACCTAAGGCAGGATTTCGCAAAGCGCGTGACACCAAATCCCTCCACCTACTCTAGCCTAGATCTGTGAGATACGTGATGCACATTCTAGTATATAATTAGGGTGGAAAGTCATATAACCCCCACCAACACAAAAAATAGTCATTGGATCCACACACCAGTGCACCCATTCATCGAAGAAGACTTATCTGAGTATCTAGTCACGTGATCACAAGGTCTTCCACTATTTAAAAATATAGGGGATGACCTAGAGAATCATGTGATATGTACAGGAACTTAACATTATCACTCATATATCACATGAAAGACTTATCTTGGGTTATGAAAAGGACATCCCACACATGTGATGAATCACAAGATACCTAAACAAGATAACCCTAAACAAATCTAAGGAACATATAAAATAAAAACGTGAATAAAGACTAAAATAAAGAAGACTTACGCGAAAAACATATATTCCAATCCTCATGCACTTTTCATGGATCATCCAAATCATGTGATGGGATTTGGACATTTCTTCTAAGTCATTTGATGCCCCCTAGACATATAATTGGGATCATGTGATGACTTTTAAACATGTCTCCCAAGATACGTGGAAAACTGGTGTGTGTCAGTAGGGTCTCACAAATCCCTTCTGGCTTACCATCTAGATCTTGTGGAAACCATCAAGCATTCTAGCGAGGTCTTATAAAGACACTAGGACATGATGACAGAGATCATGTGATGTCCTTCTGAAAAGTTATCCAAGATCATGCATCATCCTTTAAAAGTGTAAGCTGAGATCATACAACACCCACCAAGCATGTCAGCCATATCATGTGACACCCTCAAGGCATGTCAGTTGGATCATGTGACACCCTCCAGGAATGTGAGTTGAGATCATGTGAAACCCTCAAGGCATGTCAGTTGAGATCATGTGACACCCTCAAGGCATGTCAGTTTGATCATGTGACACCCTCCAGGCATGTTAGTTGAGATCATGTGATAGACTTCAGGATAAGTCAGCTAGATATTATGATGTCCTCTAGATAGGTCATCCTTGATCATTCGATATTATTCATACATTCCCATCATATTATGTGACTCCCCTCATACAAGTCAACTAGATCGTGTTATTTTCCTTTAAATTGTTTATGATACAACCAAACATGTCCATACATCCTTCGACATGTCAGGAAGACAATCTAGGCATGTTAGGCAGACAATCAAGTAGGTCAAGAAGATAGCAAAGTCAGGTCAAGCAGGTGTCCCGAGACATGATAATCTTTCCTAGACTCTGTCTAGAGAGACCTTATCATGTAATACCTAATCAATGGAATGATATGACTACATCCATATTAGGGAAACCTTAGTCTTTAAGACCCATTCAAACTGATCTATGAGAACTCCGATTCTTTCTAAAACCTGGATACATAGGAATAATTCTTAAGGCCCAAGCATTATATTAAACATCCAAAGGGTTTGTCTTGTCACATAAGTCTTGCATCCATAAGTAGTGATACAAGTTACTTGTAATCCCTTGTTTCTCACACAGACCATAGATCACATGGGCTTAATGAGTTTCAATGATCATATCACTCACATCATGAATCCCCACAAACTAGGGAAACCTCATTGTGCAATCCCTAATCAATGTAATGATATGACTACCTCTATATAAGGGTAGCCTTAGTGTGTAAGCCCCATTCAAACTAAACTATGAGAGCTATAATTACTACCATAACTAGGATACGTATGACGTCTTCCTAAAGGCTCAAGATCAAATGGAAATCCACCTCAGTGTAAGTCCTTCCATTTCTCTATCACTCCAACCACGAGGACCCACTCTCTCCCACGAGATAATCATCCTTAATCATCCACCAATGGATTGAGAAGTCAAATTAAACTATGATAACTATGATTCTTACTATAAATAAGATACATAAGATGCCTTCTTGAGGTATGATCTCAAATATCTTATTCCTAAATTACCCCATATATTTCCATTTCATATGATTTCAATCTGTATAGGTTTAATGAGATAAATGTGTTTTGATTCCTGTTACAAAACAGGATATGTAGGACACCTCATAATGGCCCAATCCTATCCTCAAAATATTAACTGCCTCCTAGGATGACAAAAAAACTCTGGAGTACCTGGTAATGTGGATTCATCCTAAAATAATCTACCCACCAATAAGAATGATATGAAGAACCTCATATACATATATATAGATTCACCAATAAGATCCCCCCTTTATATATAAATTGATTTAACCTATGATCATTTTGTTAGGGTAACTAGTCATGTATTAGGATTAGGAAGAGATTCATAAATATATCTTAAATCTATTAGAGAGTCCCTGAGTTGGAAACAATTTCCAACAAAAGGGTGTGATGATGTCGACCTCCCATCCACTTGACCAATGTGAGTTCCTAAGTGACATTGGGTCTAAAAAATAAATTTACCACCTGCCTTTGGAAAGAAAGTCTGTACCCACTTATGGATGTGGGAACCATTGGGAGTTTCTATGAAAAACAAACATGAATGGAAAAAATGACTTAAATGATTGTACAAAACATTGAACCCCCCACTATCGAACCATCGATTCAATTCAGCCACACCTTTCTGATAGAGTAAAAGTGGGGAACCCAACATGAATTCATTTAACTACAGCATCTCCTTCACAAGATAAAAAGGATAAATTTCTCAGATCTCATCGGACCATTTTGTTCCTATCAAATGGGTGGTCCCTCATCCTCATTTTTATGAAACACTCATATGAAATCTCATCTTTACCCATCACCTAAATTAAGTTTCCAAATAAATATTTCTCATTTTCACCTATAAAATCTCTATTCCACCCACACCAAACCACTTTCTTCCTTTATTTATATATGTAATCATTGACCATTTTCCCTCCCATAAATACATATCATCTTTTTTATATTCTTTGTTCAAGAGAAGGATTTATAAGTCCTTCATTTTGAGGTAAGATATTGCGATAAGTAGTGATTCCATCAATATAAGTAATTAGTTATTATTAATTCCTTTAATTTACTTTAACTTATATAATCTTCCTAAATATCATTCTACACTCTAATTTTTTAATATTAACATTATTATTCTATATTAAAAATGATATTATCATAATAAAACTAAATTTTCTTACTCATCCATTATATATAATGTGTCCTTGTTTAGGCCGCTTTACAAACCACATGGACAAGGCTAAAAATTTAAAATCATGAATGATTAAGATAACAAAAATACTAATAATATTATATAATAATTATTTTTTTAATATGTTTTCATTATTATATAAAATTAATATTTATAAGTGAATTTATTAAAAAATAAATACTTTTTATTGAATTTAAATTCAAAAAATTGATATTTTATCTACTCTTTATGAAATATCTCTATAACATCCATAAAATGAACATTTTACTTCAGAACTATATCAACCATAGATATTTAACTTTTATGGAAATTATAGAGGTGATGGATAATTGATAAGAAATTGATGGTTTACTTACTACCTGTGGATTTATTTTTAGAATACTTCTCACTAAATTCAAGGTATTTAAGAATAAATCTTAGTTTATCTCTTTAAGGTATTTTGATCCAAAGTTTCCAAAGTTGTAAGTATTTTTTCAATCTCAATTTTAATCCTACTTATTCATGTACAAATCACCATTTGGGAACATTGAATTTTTTCCACTATAAAACTCTATATATTTTATTATTATATCATTAATATATGGTTTACATGACTTCTTTACATTACACATTTTTTTAGTTCAAAATTCAATTAAAAATATTCCTGTAAGAGGAGAAAGACTTATCTCTTATTTTTTATCAGGAATATTTATCATCCATGTATATATTCTTTATATTGATTTATGGAAGTCCTTCTATATACTTATACAATTATATAAGGATACATTAAATTGAATTTTACTCTCTTTACAAATGTGTGAAAGTAATCTTTTTATTATTTTCCTCATGAGTCATTTTATATTATGTTAGACATTCTTTGCAAAAGTTTGAAAGGAAAATCTATATTTATCTATTTCCAAACAATAAAGTTTTATTTCTATTTTTATAAATTTTATTTACAAGTATTCCATTCTAAGTTTTCATATTTTTCTAAAATAATTTATTTTCCCATTTTTTAATATATTATTTCCATTGAAATATAAATCATTAAAAATTTAGAGGGGTATTTCTTGTTATTTTTCAAAGAAATTTTATAATAATCTTATAAAGTGTTTTTCATATATGTCGACAATCTTTATAATTTATTTTACTCATCTGGGGATATTCTATAATTATATCATCTACCTTCTTTCTTTTTTAAATCTTATGATTATCTCTTATGTAAATACTTATGAAAAAAATTATTTATCATAGGTTATGAATGTTATGATTTATTTTTGAATGTGACCATGTTCATGTGGCACACATTTGTATGGTATCTCAATATGTGATGGGGAATACTAGAATTATATAAGACTTCTATATATTGGGTAAATATTTTTATCTCATGAGATGTTAGAGAATAGTGATAAAACTCAAACCTTTAAGGGACTCTTTCCACTAGGTGATGAAAGATACCTGAATTATATAACCCTTAGACGTGCTAGGAAAATCCTTGTATGTCATTATCTAACATGTCTAATAATGCAGATTAAAACCAATCCACTATATAACTCTATATACTATGTGATGATGATCTTGGAAATAGGAACTTGCATAAGGAAGGATGTTATATGCTTATATATGTGTCATATTCATATGCTACAACTCTAGGTTATACAACATTCCTATGTTAATTTTCATATCGCATGATTATTGACTCATATTTTAATGTCTTATGACTCATTTATTATATTTTTTCAAAATAATCATGTCATGAATCATGTTTTATTATCTATGTTTTATTGGGTATGATTTCCTTATAATATGTTCGTGAACCTAGAGTATGTTCTTGAAAACATATATTCAAATCATGCTCACTTATAATCTTTTATGGTTTTATCTTATGTATATTCTTTTTGAGCATCTAAGATCACCCCTTTCTTATGATTTTTTTCTCCATGATATTGATATATTCAATCGATCATTCAGTCACTGAGGAGGGGGGTGAATCTGGTGTGCCCAACCTTTACCAAATTCCAATCATCCATAAAAAATTTTACCCCATTTAATATTTGAACCTTTATTATTGGTTAGGACATAATTAATCTATTTATATATTACCAAATCATGAAAAAAAACACATGAAATTAACAATGTAAGTTAGAGATAAGAACATGGTATTTTTATAAGGTTCATACCCATCATGGGAAACCTACTCCTTAATGTGATCAATTAAACACATAGAGTTATAGATTATCCATTGATATTATTATTAATTAAAAATGGTGTGATCATGGTTATTCTGAACCCATATTTAATTATTCATATACAAATCATCTCATTGTACTTCTCAATATCCCACTGGATTTATACTGCAACCCACAGTCATTGGACTCTTGACTCATATTACAAAATCATCATCCAACCTATTGAAGTAGATCTCTAATATGCTTAGTATGTCACAATATCAACTTGATCTAATATATTTTTTCAATATAGTAATTTACTACCAATTAGATCTTTAGGAACAACCAAATGCAATTCTGTCATTATAAATATCCTTTCACCTATATCTTATTTAGAATATAATTGATGGATTGTCTCAGGTTAATATTCAAGGATATTTAAAACTAGAAAATAATCAAAAGAAATATATACATATCAGTCTTCCATAACTCTACTTCTACTAATTTATTTTTCATTATTTTAAACTTCTATAATAAGTATTATTATAGGTATTATTCTAATTCTCATTCTTCTTTCACTAAATGGATCTGATCAATGGAATCATGTTAGATTCTTCTTCTTCTTTGATACCTAAAAAATATCACTTCTTCAATTCTATATTGAGTTCCTTTAATCCTTCTCATAGAGAGATATAAAGTTATGTTTTTCAAGAGTAATGTAGGAAGGGAACATTTATCTCTATTAATCTCATATTTTTTATTTTCATAATAGAGAATATATTTTCTATATATTTAATATAGAAAATATTCTACAGTCTCTGTGTATCGATCCTCCAGTTATCTTTCCTAAACTTTATCATGTGGTTTTGTTCTCCCAATCCCCTCTCATTTTCTTCAACATCATCACATGGGTGTGCTCCTATGATAAATAATATTTCTTTTTCCATAACTAATTATCTCTATTAAATTTATATGAACACCATTTTCTCTTTTATTCTCATTTTCCCACAGTTGAATAAATATTCTTTTCAGTTTAGTCAATAGACTAATTAAAATTTATTCTCAAAATATCTTCATAAATATCTAACAAAAAAGAAATATTCATGACTTTATAAAACTATACAACCATTACATATTATTGAATTTTTTATCTCTTCATGAGCATGAAGGTATTTAAAATTTCAGTATCATCTCTAGATTTCATACGATTATTAGAGAACTTCACCACATAACCTTCTCGATACTCTAAAAGAACCACAAAACTATTTTTATATTTAAATAAATGAAAATTAGTTCATGAAATGATATATTATGTCTAAAAAATTCATTTAGATTTGAACACCAACATTGATTTTCATGTCTTCCTATTTTAAAATTAAACAATATATGAAATAGTGATTTCCTCATTTTTCTTCACATTTAATCATCTAAAAATCAGATCTTGAATCATATATTAACAAATCATCATGATATTTTAATCTTGAATCGCATCTATTGATACATATAAAATATCGATCATTGGTTAAAAGGCAAGAAATAAAATCTAAAAGAAAAATTTGGAAAACAAAATTGCACTATAAAGTGATTGATTCCTTCACAGTTGTATAAGTGATTTTCATTAACATGCTATATTTATGGATGAAATTCATTAGATAATGAATGGTATGATCCATTTTCATACAAAAACCTTGTGGGTGTATGAACATCATTCATGGTGAGTAAATTTCTCCCTTTGTGCTTCCATGGTTGCTTCATGGACGATATCTTATAAGTTCTCATGAAATTTTATTCTTACATAGTCACCTGATTTTTATATGAGCTTAAATTTTTGAAAGTTGGTTACTTAATGTTGCCTATAAATATCCTTTAATTCCAATTTTTGAAGAACTTATTTTCTACTTCAAGTGAGAGATGATTTATTCTAAAATATCATTATCTATCTAGAGTTTCTTTGAAAAAAATCACATAGGTATCCAGTAAGTAATTATGAATCTAGGGCTATAGGGTATTAAAGAAAAATAACCATGAAGCCCCATCAAGAAGGGTGAATCATGAATCCCCTTCATGAAGCACACTATGTGGAGAATTTAACATGAATATTTTTTATAGATACCCTTTTTAAAGCACACTATGTGGTACATTGAACATGAATCCCCTTAGTGGATCCATTTCAAAAACATGTTCATGAATCCCCTCCATAGATAAACCTTGTGAACATATTTTATAGAGGTCTGTTCATAAATCAATGTTCACGAACTGGAATCCTTATATTCCATTCAATGTATATTATTATATCACAACAAATTTTAGACACATATAAGGATCCCTGAAGTATATTTTAGCCTCATCAAAATAATCCATGATCATTAAGAATCTGAATCAAGGATATAAAAATCATGAAAAAATAAAATTATGGGAAATAAAACCTCTATTGAATCCTTTCCTTCAGTCAGATAATATATCAGGGATAAACAAAACCAATTGACCATTTTCTTATTTCTTTTGAAAAGTTGAAGGACCTAAAAATATTATTCAATTGAGGAATTATCCACAGCCTCTGGAGTTACATGAGCATGCCATGAATATCAACATACACTCATTGAATCATATATTCCCTCAATGATGGTAATATTATTGGTTTTACTCCTTGAACTATAAGACCCTTACCATAATTGTGATTTGTTATTACCTTGACAAAAATGGATCATATTATAATGATATTGTTTAAATAAACCTTGGATCATGATTCTCATTAAGTATGACCTATATCTAGAATCAAATCATTCAGATCTGTCAGTTTATCTTTTATGTTTAATCTATGATATAGGGAGCCTTTAATAAATTCCAGAGTTCCAAGTTTTATGTCTTTAAATTATATAATAATAAATTTATAATAGAAAAATAGATAACCTATAATATATATTTATTATCCCATCAATAATGAAGCTTTGATATATACATATGGTCTTGATGAAAAAACATTTATATATATAAATGTTCACATCGATGTATAGTTTTATACAGATCACTAGTACAGTGGTAACCTATTGTACACTTGAATTTGGGAAGGATTAATGAGTGTATTAAATATTTTATAGAGTCCTTGAGTAGGAAATATTTTTCCAATAATAGGTTTAATGATCCCAGACTCCGATTCTCTAAACTAATGTGCACCAGAAGCATCACTTGTAAATCCCTAGAGACCACCTTCCTTTGGAAAGTATTTCTTCCCTAACCCAAAATAGGTGTGGGTAGTTTCTTTAATAAAAAATAGAATTTTGAAACCTAATTGAATACTTTAACTATAAAATTTATCGATTGGACATTATCTTTCTTACTTATGATGTTTCATTAACTAATTTCTTTTATGTTCTTATTGATCCTCATAGGAGATTTTCATGAACCCTTTACGACACCCATCAATCCAAAGGAATGGAATCATCCAACTAATTTTCACACGTTAATGTATTGGGACAAAATATTATATGTCAAAAAACAATTCATGATATATAGATGAAAGTCACCAAACATATGTGTCAGATTCTATGGAGGTTGTGTTCCCATCAAGAAAAAGGTGTTGTCATCAATATAACACTAACAACGCCAGGTGGTTGACACACTAGTATGATATTATCACCTAAAAAATATAATTCCTACCTTAAATGTAGAACGATAGATCCTATAGTTTATTAAGATCAATGAACCATCCTATCAATGGATGATTGTAGTGAAATGAGTAGAACTATTGGCCACCTCCAACTGCTTCTGGAGCATGACCACAGAGTGAAATAGAGCTTGATTTCCTTATCTTAGGGAGATAGAGAAGGATAAATTTTTTACCCTAATCATAGTCAAGGATAAAATTAGTAGGTCTAGAGTTATATACCAACAATAAGAACATCATGAATCATTCATTCTTTTGGAGCTCATTAAGGAGGACCCCCTATAGAAACTGACCTCGTTCACCCAAACCAATGAACCTAGGAGAAGGTATCACCAGGGGTAGCATAATGTTATAGGGATGGAACATGTATATATTCCTTTTCCAATATAAAATTTAATATATAACATCTTAGTGAAAAATTAAGATCAATCCCATATTCATGATCATACTTATCAAGATTTCCAATATACCCTAGGAGCATCATAATAATCACATCATCATATTCCAATATCCACCTGGGGTAGACCTATATCCCTACTCTCACCGATGTTAAATGAGCCTATCAGTATATCCTAATGGATACTCAAGACTAGGCCCATATTCTCACTACTATTAAGTAGGATCATATGCATATTTTAGCAATTAATTAAATCATAGGTGTTCTTATATCCCCACTCCTACTAGATTTCTCATACATATCCTAGAAGTAACATTAGGATTGGATCATATCTCTTCCACTACCATAGGATCTTATTTATATAACCAAAAAATTAATTAGGTGAAATCTCATATCACCACTCTCATTTGGGAGGATTTTTAACATATTTTGGTGAGGAATGAACTTCATAGGAAATTATATATCAAAACTCCTACTGGAGTTCTATAACATATTCAGGAGGTATCTTTAGGGCTGACTCATATCCCTACCACTACCATAAGAGATCATTATAATATTTCAATAATCACTCTGGAGAAATCTCATATAACTACCCCCACTAGAGGAGTTCAAAAATATGATATGGAAATAACATTGGGTCAGTCACATACTCATATCTAGGTATATGAGGTTCACCGACATATTCCAGTGTCACCCATTTAGAGTGGGCTCATATTTCTATTCTCATACAAGAAACCTATCAACCTATTCCAATAGTTACTGAATACTAATATTGAGATCATATCCTTATACCTTCCAGTCATTGTGACTCTCGCCAGCATATTTCAGCACCAATATAGGGAAGTCTCTTGAATATTCCAACAAGAAGTAGAAGGTTGCATGGGAGGGTTCTTATGAATGAATGTTATTATTCACACTCCATAGGCCTAACCATGATTGAGGTTCCAAACCTGATTAACCATCTATAAATATCTAGTAGTTATCATCAAGTGCATTATTTCATCTAAGAGAAGGACCACATTCCTTCCTCAAACAATGCTAATATTATTTATTCCCTTCAGCATATCCCAATAAAATCCTAAAAATCTATATAATTATAATTAATAAGATAAATTAGTAATGACCATGGATGTCCTCCTTATGGTATAGATATCTGTAATTTCGGAGTTCCTTTCTAGAGTACCTATCTAAAGGTCCTCCCTATTGAATCATCAAGAACAACTATAGAGTTCCTCCCCATATTGAAAATGTGGAGGTATTACCTATAGTATAAAGTTCAATAGGCAAGATGATCCCCCTATTACTAAAGCATATTTATCTAATAATCTCAGTGATACTCCCTATTTAATCCAATCTAGTGTCTATGAAATTCCTCCCCATGGTGATCACTGTGAAGTCCCTCCCCATAATTAAATCACATCCTATCACAAAGGTTCTCCCTATATAAACACTACTCTAAGATTACCATCATATTGAGAGGAACTCTAGAGTTTGAATCTAGTTACATCAAGAGCCTCATCACTAACTAGTGATATCTCATAGAAACCAAAGGATTGATCAAGGTGATAGTCATAATTTATATCTCCCCTGATCGCTTAACCACTAGTACAACTGAGGAGATTCCAAATTTCCCTACTTCTCCTGAGAAGGTGTTTGGAGAATAACCACTATGGTTAGATATGGTCGAGTAAATCCTCTCCAAAAATAATGAAGATGGTATCAACATGTGAAAATAACTATATGAAGATAAAATTCTAGTGATGTTTTGTCTCATGACTGCTTCCCAATACAATTCTCATGAAGCATTGGAAGAAGAATACCTACCTTTTATATGAAGGAACCGAGGGAAGAATCTCCTCCACCTCCAAAATAATCATCTATATTATGAGGAATACACCAACAAAATCATGTAATTAAGTGATCTTTGATTTTTGGTAAAATTGATCTCTTTTTCAGTGGCTAGAAACTCCTAGTTAGGGAAGTGGAGTAAGAGACTTCAATGAAATTTTCATGATAGTATAAAGGTTATATAACATGTAAGTAATGATACCCCACTCAATATACATACAATATGATGAGGTGAGTATAGAAAACTATATTTCTATCCATTTTTTATAAACAAAGTCCCCTAGGGAAGGCCTCATGAAGTGTCATATCTTCATGTGAAGTTTTAGGCTTGAGATCCACATATTCTAACTGTTTTTTCAAGAGGAATCCAACCATCTCTAGAGCTATGAAATAGAATACTTGATGAGATCAATCCATTTAAAAGATTTTATGTTAGGATTCTAAAAGGGTTGAATAAGACTCCTATTTGAAGAAATAGAAACTCACACTATTGAGAAACCCTCAATAGTGAAAACAGTATACTCAAATAATGTTCTATACCCAACAAATTCATTAGTTAGAGAATAAACAATTAGGAATATTATGATAGAATCTACCTCATTAGTGTTAGAGGAGGGACCCTATCCCATAGGACAATGGTATTTTTACCACCACCTCTAGGATTATCAAACAACTAGTGGGTCTAATATGTAATGGTGGAAAATCCATGAGAGATCCAGTTTATAAGTTAGGGGGTATTATTTCCCCATATTCATCCATATAAATTAATATTCTCTAGATTGGGATAGGTATCATAGTAAAATCCTTCATAATTCCTTCTATTATGTGATCTATCTTTATCATTGGATATGAATTTAGTGAAATCACTTTTATACTTCATCAAGATCACACTCTACAAATCACTTTTAAGGGAATAATGAGAAGGGAATATGAATCCTTTTTTCATTTATAAGTTGAAATAGTCCACCTAGAAGGAAAAAATCAAGAAGTATTATGATTTATACCTCGATAGATGTTCATAAGGTAAAAAATCTCCCTAAAACTCTAATGGGGATAAGATTATTATTATGTGATTCATGTTAGTAAATTTCAATAGTTTCGGTATTGTTTATAACCCATAGCATGATACTGGTGTAGAATAACATGGAGAGGAAACAAAAATTCAAAATATTCCCTCACCAAAGTCCATGAATAAAATGAACATACTTTGGATCCAAGGTAGTCTATGAATTTTTTATTTATTCTAAATAATCAGAAACCACATCATCATAGAGATTTTAAAAAAGATAAAGGGAAAGGTGTAGTTATATCCACCACCAACCTACCACCCAAGGAAGTTGTATCTCTTTCTATTGAGGAAAATTTCACTAATATGAAGCTGGGTTGGAAGAGTTCAAACAACTCAATGTCAATCTATATAGAGTAAATACTCATGCTAGGTAAAATCCTTAGGTAGAGGTCAATGTCTATCCTCTAGTATATATCAAACATTAAGGAGATCCCTAACTCATAATAGTATAGTCCATCCAATCAATAGGATCTAGGTGCAGACCACTGGTTTATTTGAACCCAAGGGTTAATGATCATTAGGAATTTCCTTATTTATTGTAATAACTACCATTATTCCAAGTGAGATGCCCCTATTTCATATTAAATAGAATATCAACTTCTAGAACAGGTGACCCAATCATATTTTTTTTCAATTATGGCTTCCACCATGGTATCATCTCATGAAAAACTACCATTGGAACTCATTGATTCAATTGAAAACCTCGTCGCTTGAATAGAATTTATGGAGGGGTGGTGTGCATCAATTAAACTATAGGGAAATTTAATCTCTGATTGGGTGGAAATTTTTCAAAAACCACCAATTTTTGGAATCACACCTTCCCTATATTCAAGGACATATGTGACCCCAAAAATAATCTAATGCACTTAATGTCTATGAGTATCCCCAATATTAGGATGTTTGAACAATAACATGTGGTGAAATTAATATGTTTTTTCCAGTCCCTAGAAGGAACAACATTTTTCTGGTACAATAATCTTCTATATGGGTCCATTTCTTATTGGTAAGATTTGTGAAGATAGTTTATTTACCAAATAATCACATCATTATAATAGATAATTATCATCATTCTTTCAAAATTAAAATAGTGTGAAATCAATAGGGTTATATATTTTATTTTCTAGTTAAAAGGACTAACCTAATCCTAAAACATAAAACTTCTTCAATATCATCAATTAGATATTTTCATAGAACATATCCATAATGAGTTGCTAAAACCACTGATTTAATTTAAATGCCTTGGTGGTTTTTATAAGTTTACAGTAGTTGTATAATGGATTGAGTTTACCATATTATGTTTTAAGGATAAGACTCAACTGACTCCATGAGTATAAGGAGAAAATCCTGATATAGTGTAAGTCACAACTGTCACTCTCAAGCTTTCACTAAATCTGGATCAAGAACCTAAGACTATAAAATATCACACAGTGCCTCCCCCTAAACTAAAGTAGTAATAGAAATACCATTTTAAGGATTGAAAGTGGGATCAATATCACCCAATGTTCAAGGATCAGAAGAATAATCCCTATTCTTTATGAAGAGAGCATCTTTTGGGATAATTTTACACTATTTATAAAATAAAATTCTCAAGTTTTGAAAAGTTAGGAAGACTAATGAAATCAGTATCAATGATCACTCTAACTATTTGACAAACCACTAAATGTTGGGGAATAAAATCCTAGACTATTTTATCTTCAAGTAAATCCTTCAAAAAAATTGATTTTGTACAAGTGAAATTGAGTAAGACCCTAGAATGTGTGACTTGTCTATCTACTGACCAACCTATGCAAGAAAAATAATGATAGGATGTAACCGAAATAGGCCCAAATTTTTTGATGACTAGATGATTGGGATATCATTATGTCAGGAACACATCATCCTCAGGACATAACTGAACCATTCATTTATGATCCTAGATCCCCCTATAATATTATATATAGCATCTTTACTATCACAATATTCCATGATTTAACATGGTCATCATAGATAGAAGAGGATAGATGAGGAACATGCATTTTTAGTACCTAAGACAATTCATGCCATTTTAGACTTCTCACTTCCATTATTGGGATTATTAGTGCCAAAAATGAATCCAAGAAGGGTCCAAGAGGAAAGTAAGTCTGAAGGGGTAATTTTAAATCAATTTACAAAAGTTCGCGCAAGTCATAGTTGTGTGAGTCTATAACCAAAGGAATTTTATAAGACATGAGTTGTGTGTATGAAAAATTATTTTATTATAATGATAGTAATTCATGATACAATAACCTTCTATAATCTAGAGGTCTATAACTACCCCTTGGATCTCCATTTTAAGGGATGGAAGTTTGGACCTTGGATTTCAAGGAAGATAAAAATATCAACTCAATAAAACTATATTTCTACAGTTTTTGTAACGCAAAATAGCCTCTATGAATTATCTGATGTGAGATATTATTTGAATCACTTCATTCTAGTCCTTCAAAAAAATTTCCAATTCATGATATTTCCTCATGCAACTCTCTCTAATGAAAAACACAAATAGTGAAAATTCCAACAATTCATGAAAGTTATGGTATTTTACAACAACTGAATTTTATAAAATCCATTCCACAGACCCGCATATTATTTCCTGTTTCATGAAATACTCTTTTAAAAATGTTAAAGTAATTTTTGACCCATAATCACTTAATCCAGATATCTCCATGAAAAATCCATACACACAATTGATATCAGGTATTTTCACCCCCAGTCCCTTCAATCCAAGAATGGGTTAGAAATAATACATGATTATGGATCTAAAACATAATTTGGGAGGCACTAATGGAAAATAAGTATTCCATACATTGATTTTATCCCTTTCATGAAACAAGTTTCCATGCAACGCAACATAAAACTCCATATGTATGTCCCATCACATGTCCTTAAATTGTGTGTATTAAACTATGTGGGTTTTCATTAATATTTTAAGAGGATGTGTAGGATTAATATTTGTGGTACAATATTGATCTCTAAACATCCTTACTATACCATCTTCTCTTTTATAGTCAATAGATTCCATATATTCTTGGAAAATTATTATGCCTTCCAGAGTGTCCCTAGTGGTCTCTAAATTGTTCCAACCCTTATATAAAGATTATATGAGGATTCATACCCAGTGGATATTAAAAAAAATATTATCTATATATGATGAGTATATAATGATTTTTACCCACTAGATAATAAACTATTCCTACCCATATGTGATAAGAATAAGAAGATTAACCACTCCTATGTGACAAGAATAAGAGAATCATTCCCTTTCATTATGTGATGGTTATAAGATTCCATGTTTGACAAGTAGAGTATGACCATATAAATTATGCATCAGAACCCATAATTTCCTTGGTGATGATACTAGGATGTCTATGTGATGAGTACATGATTCCTCAAGTGATGAGAATGACATGCCTTATGTTATGATCCTAAGTTACCTTTTGTCATGGTCATATGTTGCCTCTTGTGATGAGCACAAGATGGCTTAGGAGATGAAACTAGGATACCTTATATGATGAGAATAAGTTACTTTATATAGTGATCATGTTATTCCTTAGGTAATAATCATAGTATTCCATATGTGACAAGCATATCTTTCCTAGTCTAATGAAAACCAGATGCATCATGTGATGCCCATCGGTTCCTTCATATGACAAAAAAGATGAAATATGTGATGATACTAAGATTACCAATGTGAAAAACATAATATTCCTTTTTCATCTATCCTAAGTAAGGTAAAGAACAATCCCAAGAGGAATAACACCATAATGGATGGACACAACCTCTCTAACTAAAGTTGTTCACCCTTCTAGGTAATAAGTAATAAAATTAATCAATATGCATATCAAGATGGAATCGGTAAAGGGATTCACAATCATATATTAAATATATAAGGGTAAAATATATTAGGAAATAATAATATTATAGGGACACTGGAATCCCATTATCTTATTCTAATCAATGTGTTGTCACTAACACCCAGGTGGATACAGGTCGCCCATCTTTAGAATTTGGGAATGAGGAAACCAGATCATGACCCTCCATGGAATATCCTAACATAGCTAATGTGGTAAAATGTTTCAAAAAATACAATGGTGAACTCGAGATGAATCACTTTTTATTTAATAGTGAGATGATGGGTTACGTTTGCCTTCACCACCAAAAGACATCACTAAAATTGGGAAAGTCAGGAATCTCTATCCTCAAACATGTACTCAAGGATAGATTAAAATAATATTATAGAATATTCACTACTAGTTATTTCAAGTGAGTTTTTATCACCATGAACAAAAGTATTTGGGTAGGAGAGGTAGCTACAATTCTACTAGAGCTCAAAGGCACTCACATGTATTGATACCACACACTTCTACCCATGCGACGACAACCACATCTCCAATTACTATAGAAATCCCTCTTACCCTTTACCTAATATAGATCATAAAAAAAAGAAAAAAACACTTTTTTCCACTTCTATAAATGGGATGGAATTATCCTGACTTGATAGATAGATTTGGAGGATCTGGACACCATGGTGCCATGTTGGATCCACCACCAACAAAGGTCTCGTAGGGGGGAAATGCCTCTTATTATCACCAATAACATATTTATGATACTTTCACCATAACACATTAATGACATATTCTGTTATTATGAAGAGATAGGGGGATTACATGTTATTCAAACTATATTTTATACCAAGGAGTATCTAGGGAGAGATCTCACTATATAACATCTCCAACAGTGTAGATAATCTCATCCAATAGCCGAATAGTTTAAGCTCACTCTTATTTCATCTTCCCTGGTCAACACTACATGGTTCCAATTCCAAGGGAAGGACAAAACTATCACTCAATGAGAGGGAACTCCTATAGCTTTCAGAACATTCTTTTCCCCCCAAACTACTACATAGAAGTATATCATCACCAGACTTGGATCAGGACCCCAGTCATCCACTATATATGTTGGGTTGTCTTTCCCAACCATTGGAACCATTAATATTAATTATAAAGGTACTCCATGTAATGAATAGGTGCACCGAATTGAACATTCTATTTAGGGTGAAGTTACTAGAAAATACAAAGGTATCCCCACCACACGGTTTAGAACTACATTGTGAAGGTCCTCTAAATGATTCCAGTAATCACTAAGGTCCTCCCTATTGGGAAAGTTGTATTGTGGATGTCCTCTCAGTGATAACCTAAACCATGGAGATTGTCACCATGGGGAAGAAGTTTATTTAGGAGTTAATCCACATGGAAAATAAGTGTACCATGGAGGTTATAACCATGATACAACAATCATATAGGTCCTAGCTAAGTTGAATAAGTGTATTTTGGAGGTCCCCATAATGATACCAGAAACTATGGAGGTCCTCCCAATGGTGAAGAAGTGTACAGTGGAGGTCCTCCCTAAGACACCAACAAAAATTCTTGTGTGAAAACTATCTATGATTTATAGAATCTCTACTCAATGATATTCTACACTAGAATTGAATGTATAATAGAGGAACCAATGCTAGGTAACACTCGGTTATTTAGAATTTGAGACCACTAAGGATTCAAAATATAATTTTTATCGTCATCAATTATAACTATTGGCGATAGTTAGTCATCCATATATGAATTCCCATTCCCAAGTTTGAGGTGCACAAGGTCCTAAAAACTTCCATAAATACCTATATGTGGAGGATGTCTTCTCTTCCATCCTAGGACTATCCATACAGTCCCCCTATCACCATCAACATATATTCTCTCTAATTTTACACTAGAAGTGCAGGATACAAAAAGATACATCTTAAAACTCTCAAATAAGGAGATATATCAAGTTGATGCATATGAACCCAATGATATTATTCAATAAGGGGACACTCAATCATCCTACTATAGGGGAATACTACTAAATATTGAGCCACCTCAGCATAATATTATCTATAAAAAAGAAGGTATCCATCACTCCATCATATGACTTCCCATAAACTTATCACTTTAGAGTAGGATTGTACCTCTGATAAAGGTAAAGAGGAAAACAAGATCCCTTGGGGGGCCTATCCACTCACTATATTCTAATCAAGTTATGGCCACATGTGATCCTATATTTCTTTATCTCAGAGTTTCTCACTAAAAAATATGTGACATGCCTTTGGAATAATGAATGGGAAATGTTTATCCACCTTTACGGTCATCATTTGACCTATCCTATAATCTCCAATCACCTTTATTACTTCAAACACCATTAATAAAAATGTAAATATCATAGAATTTTTATTGGTTCAACATCTTGACTATGGTTTATACCACTAGAAATTAAAGTATGTGTGTATAGAGAGTCTCACAATGTTATTCCATGTTAATAAAGTGGAATCTCCTCATGTACTGATCATATATTAGGGATAGTATTTTGCTCTAAATTTCAGTCCTATCATATAATGAAAATAGGTTCCCAATATTGGTCCATCTGAAGATATCAGTGACTCTTCACCACTAACCATCACCATAGTGAATATAATTATAATTAATCCACCAAATAATCAAGATTGTGATACTAGTGATGCATCAGGGTGATAATTTATACCCCCATATGATCGATTAATATAGGTTAACCCTCAAATAGGTTTCCACAGCTATCATCCAAGAGATGTTATGGGCCTCGAATGTCCACCTAAGATACTACTCCCAAACACCCATTAAAACCTTTATAAAGGAAAGGGTGTATCCAATCATTTTATAATGATGAAATTTGTAAATATTCTTGATAAATATGATTTAATAGATTCTTTTATCCATAATATTGAGGTCATGTGATCGATCACTATTAGGATCATATAGGGATATTATCATGATTATGGAGATGTTCAAGGAAACACTATTTTTCTCTTCCTATGGAACCTAGACTAGTGTTTAATTAATAAACCAGAACTAATGTAGGAGGATCCAGCCACCCAAAAACATAGTATGGTATTCCCCACAACTCCCTCCTTGGTAGATCAACATTACTTCCCACCATTGAACTATAGTTTATCCACTGCCTGATTCATCCAACTATCTATGGGAAGACACATGGAGAAGCCCCCCATGATGAATTTATCGATTCTATAATTTCAATTTTGGAATTCATAGAGATTCAATGATCTTCGGTGCTACTTAAAAGGAATTCATACCTAGAGTGGGTAGACAATGTACCCCCAAAACCAAATTTTAACAATCAAAAATTTTACTCTTTAAATAGTTAAGGTGACCTAGATTAATATCTTTCCTCTTTTTCCTCTTGATGCAGCCTAATGTTGTGCTCCCTTGACTAGTGAGAGGTATCCAAACATTGATGTTTCTTCCAGACTCTGAAAGGACCTAATTTTATATGGTATTCCAATCTAGTTCCAAAGTCCATTTCCAACTAAGACGATCTTTACTAAAAATTCCTCCACCAATTCATACCCACCTTAATAATGAAAACATCAATAACCTCTCAAAATATAAGTAGTGAGACAAAAATGTTTCTTCAACTTCATCACTCCATAGAAAATCTAGGCACACTCCCCTGGTATCCAACTTCTCTTAGAAAAGTTAATAGGGATGTGTGTGGATAACATCCAATATGAGCAAGCTCTGACCCCCATATCCCCAAAGTACCTATTAGGATTTGGATAATTCACCAAGATACCTTGTTTCATATAAGAGTCCATGAAATATACCAATGAAATATCTTTTCTAACACCTCCCACACCTTTAAAAAAACTTGGTAGAGTATAAATGGCTATTGTGATATAGAATTTTCAACTCAAATAATTTTTCTTTATGAATCCTCATATAAAAATTCCCATTACCAATATGATCACACTAAGAATTTCGTTATGGGACTCTATCAGGTGCATACATCTCAACCCTTCCCTGATTGAAAAAAAAGGTATACTCCTTCAGGAATGAAAAGGTTCTAGACTTCTTCATATAGTCCATTGATAAGAACATGGTAAAGATTTTTGATATTAAGAAGATTCAAGAGACTAATATAAAGAACCATCCTAACTATTACCTCAACCATAGATTCATCATACAAAAAATAAAAGTCTAATTTTTCTTCCAAGAATTTCTCCAAAGCACAATAGATCATGGCATAGTAGAACTGGGAATTCCACCGGCTCATCTCACATATGTTTCCTCCACCACAAATAATTATTAGGATATTTTGAAAAAATAGTAATTCTTCGAATTAGGATTACTAATGTTGATCAATTGGATATCTTGGAAGTTTATTTATCAAGACAGTGGTATCACTCAAACATGGTTGAATCATCTAGAATCCTCTCTGTAAAGTTTATCATATTTCAAGACATAGTCAACTTCACAACCCTCTAAAGCTCTAAGGATTCGTCACCACCATCACAAAAAAAGAATAGGATCCTCTAATAGTAAAAAATCATAGTGTACATCATGAACTTGATTCCTTGTGCATTGGGATGAATTCTTATGACTTTTCTCAATATGGAGAAATCCTTTGATGAGAAAATAAGTTTTCTTTCATCAAGATCATCATATTGGTGAACTTATTGGGACTATTATATTTGATTATATTTTTTCAATATGAGAAGAGAGTTTTGATGTCGATATGTATTGAGATTATATGAATAACTCATTGAATAAGAATCTTGAGCAAGGAAATTGAATGCCACACCCATGTCATAGGGTGTGTTGATAAGAAAATTACCAACATTGGAAACTATAAAGGGACCATACCATGGTGGTACTCATTTTGGATTTCTAAATAAATTGAGGAAAACTAGTATAAGGATATCATGGTGAAGGTCATGATTTGAATATGGACAACATAAGATTGACCATTCCATAGAACATTCCATGGTGAGTGTAAAATGGATGAGGGGTTTTTACCACTTTGTAGTGATTTTCATGGTGTGTTAGCGGTGGGCCTATGAATAACATGAAATAAGAGATAGACCACGTCAAATGAGTAGAAATGGTGGCATATGAATAAGGAAACAAGAGATGGACCATGTCATATGGGTAGACATGGTGGCTCAAGAGAATCCACATGTAACATAGGGAAGGAAAAATGGTTAGAGTTATGATCATGGTACAACAGAGGAGTGCCTATGAAAAATGGGAAACAATAAAGGACCATTACATAGTGTTCAATGTGTTGAGGCAAAAACACCCAAATATTTTTTCACCATACCATGTTGAAGGTCTTGTCGGAAGGTGATGAGTCAAAATCATTATAATTTATTATGATGATGCTTTAATGGATCTTGAATTATTTCATAATCATTGCCATTAGTTTTAGGCCATGATTCTTGCATGATTAAAATGATTTTGTAGAAATAAAAATGGTGAATTATTTTGTGAATTAATTCATGGTGTAAAATGAAGATAGTTTGAATGTGAAGCAGTTATGTTGAATTTGGTTATAGAGGAAATCATGGAAGAATATATTGAGAAGTCATGGATATTTTTCATATCCCATAAAGATGATGAAAATTGGAGATTTAATTTCCAATGATATCTTAATCAATTTAGGTGGATTGAACAATAGGAGGAATGGATGAGGGTATTCTCAATGAATTAAAATGATGGATAATAGGTTTATAGAGCTATGTGTGTGATTTAAAAGTTCTTTTTTAATAATAATAATGGCATGATACTCTCTATCTCAAGGTGAGAAGGTGAGAATACCTACATTATAAAGAATCTAGTATAAGCTTCAAGATCAGTAGGTGTGTATCATGGGATTTTTAAGATCTTTAAGTAGGATTTCATGTAAAGATCCCTTGATCTATATATTTTTAGAGGAGGGATATCATCAAGAGCTGTAGAGATCATAAAGTGATTATTATAGGTATTTCGTTTTTGGATCATATTTGTAAAAGAGTTTTAACTTATAGTGGAATATATAAGTTGTGAGAATATAGTAGACTCTGTGTTTTATTATATTGTTGGATTAGTGTAAAATCCAAGTTCGGTTTATAAACCAACATGGGAAGGAGTAGGCATGGGTATCCAACCTTATAAATATCATGTGTCAATCTCTTTATTTTATCCCTACATATAAGGCAAGGTTGAGATATCATTTTGATTTGATCAAGAACTATCACCAGTTCAAGTGGTTTAGATTAAAAGGGAGCCACTAATAAAAGAAAAGGGGTATCACTGATTCTCCCCTCCCCCTCTTAGTGATCCAACTAGATCCTAATAACTAGTGTCAAATGGGGTTTCCTCATTGATCCAATAAGCATGGGGAATAACAATTCTATGAACTATTGATGAGTACCAACCTTTGATGGCACAAAATACCATAGTTGGAGGAATATGATTCATACTTACCTCCTTTCACAAATCATTGAGGACAAAGATTATACTATAGTTTTATTTCAACCCATTTATGAAAATTATCATATAACACATGATGATAAATGGAATTTAGAGATGGATGGAAAAGCAACAAATTTTATTTTTATTTATTTATCAGAGAACGTTTTCACCAAGGTAATGGGCCATTCAACAGCAAAAGAAATATGGGATATATTGAGAAGAAGTTTTGAAGGAAACACCAAAGTGAAGGAAGCCAATATACATCTTTAGAGGAGTATATTTGAGGATATTATGATGGCTAATTATGAATACATTGATTTATATTTTACATAGATAAATGAAATAGTCTATAATATTCATAGATTTGGTGTGAAACTTGAAGAATCCATAGTTTAGAAGAATTTTATTAGGAAATTTACTAATCTATTTGATTCCAATTTATCAGATTTAGAAGTTATATAAGGCCTTTAATTAGATTAACCTCACAATATTATTATTGAATATGAAATATGGAAGGCACCAACTTTCAAAAAGTAATAAAATTTTGAGATATCATTTAAAACCATGAGAAAAGGAAAAGGTAAATTTAATGAAGATTTTAATAATTAAGATTTTGAGGATAATAAACATCTCAATCATATTGTTTCTCTCTTATAAATGAGATTCCTAAAGGGAAAATGGAAAGTTTATTATATATTTTAACTGTAATAATATTGTTCATATAACAATATATTTCCAAAATAATTAATTTGAGGAATTTGAATCAGATGAGGAAGAAGAAAGTCCCTGAATGAAGAAAGAAGATAATAAAAAAGAGAAATCTTGTACTAAAAGAAGAATCTTATTTCATTAAGATGAGACTCATCTAGTGATTCAGACAATTAAATCACACTCATTACTAAAGAAAAGAAATATATGGATTCAAAAAACATTGATGATTATGGAGAAGAAGGAAATAAAATTTAGTGGGAAATAAAATATAAGTTATAATATTTACTTGAGTAGATATCATAACTCAATAAAGATAAGAAATATCTAGTGAAAGAGAATGAAAAATTGATTTCTCAAATGAATGAGGAAAATTTTATTGGTAATAGACAAAGGGAAGATATTACTAAGAAGAATTAAACCTGTATATTTGAGATCAAGATTAAAAATTTTATGATTTATGAATAAGAAAAGATGGTATGTGATCTTTAAGAAACAATTACTACTATAGAAGAAGATTTATTTTAAACACACCAAATAATTATTTTATTTTATTCAAATAAAGTTCAGGAACAAGATAAAACATGGAAGAATAGGGGATCATGGAAAATTATGGGGGTATGAAATGATAAAGTATGAGGGAATCCCCTCTCACTAGATTCATCCCCTTAGGGGGTAAATTTCATATCCTAGATAAGAAAGTAATTTTCCCTCCTTGGGAAACCATGGAAGAAAGGAAATGAATGACTTTGTTCCCTTCTCTCCAAGTGTGAAGGAAATCCATGTGGTTTTTGATAAGGCCCCTAAACATATGGTTGAGATAAAAAACTAACCAAGGGATGGGGCTTAAGACATGTATAAAATTAAGAATAGTTATGTAGTCTATTTTAATAGCTACAATACCAATATTTTTCTGACTACACGGGAGTGGGTCTATTAACATCGCATTAGCTTCCACCTATAGAGTGTATCTTATTCAGAAGTATGTATTGAAACAAAAGATTATTTATTCCCTAGGATCAAGTAAAATGTCACTACCTCACATTACACGCATGTTTCATGATCCATCAATATTGAGTTTAAGCCCAGAATAGTGTGGGTAACAATGAACCCATCGCCCCTATGTGGTGATAAGGACATAGTGGAGTAGAATTCTGTCAGTGAAAAGTAGTCTAAGGGAGGGTTCATATTTCTAATGCTTCAGGAGATGATTTATATTTATTAATAGGTTCTTAGTTTTGATAGTAAGGTTTATCATAGTGCATGTGATCTCTTTATTTCGATATTTTTTCCTCACCTATCAAATACACTAACAACCCACTAAGAGGATCATATATCTTTCCTACCTATCAAGGCCAAAGGATCCCACTCCCTGAAACTAGATATTAATAAAAGATATACCCAATGACTCCTAATAATGAATACCAATAACACCAATGAAAGAGTTCCACATAGTACCCATCTATTCTCTTACGAATAATAGGTGAGTTGAGGTTTATTACCAATACCAACTACAATAGGTGCACTTGGACACGAGGTTGATGGTGGTACATTTGATATTCTAATCTATAGATAAATAATAGTTCATAACTTTTCATATAGTGAATTTTAATTTTTTGGGGTTATCCTTACTCTAGAGCACCTCAACCCAGCAATCTAGATCATTATGAGTCATAATCACTCTATAGAATTATTTTACCAAGAATTATCCCAATTAAGACCCTATGAAAACACATATATCCATGTCCAATTTCATTATAATGAGGTTGAATATGTCATACTAGTTCTTGTACAAAATATCATGGATGAAACATGGGTTCATACATGATTTCAAAAAAATTATATATGGTGTTGGGAATCTAGGAAATTTGAGCTTAGTGCTGACCCATTTTTGGTTCCAGAAGCTTACATCTCCCCTACTGACCATCCAGTGAGTATGGAATTGAGGATTTGAGAAAAAAATGGTCATTAATAGTAGAACATTTAAACTTAAGTAGGTTAAAATTAAGGCATATGAGTAAAAATCTACTAATTTAAAGGAATAAAATATTGTGATAAGGAAATCATAACTCCTAAATAAAAATAAGGCACAAAGAGGATAATAATAACACTATTCCAGAAAAGACTATAATCAAACAAGAAGATGAAAATTCGAAGGATATTTTTTGTGTTGGTGAAGTTATATAAGAAAAGTATATTCATGTTGTTTTACCATGTATTTACCTAGGAAGAGGAAATAACAAAGGTGTGGTCTTGGTGAGAGAATAAGAATGACAACTCAAAGATAATAGTTTGTACCAAAAGAAGAGGAAACTGAAGTTGTCTAAAAAATTGAGGTGAATAAAACTAATTAACACAAGAAATAATTTCAAGAGAATAAATATGGCCAAATACCTATTGAGGAAAATTAAAGTACAAATGGTGTTGAGATTGTAAGGAAATAATAGCTCAGGTTGAGTGGAAATAATCAGCCTAAGTGTTACCTATAAGGTACAAAGAGGTCCCTCCTTAGTCCCTCAATATTTTATATATCTTGTAATAAATTTTATGTAATTTAGGGAGTATTTTGGGGATACCACTTTTGGACATCAAAGAGGATGAGTTTTACATGTATTACTTCTCAATGATGAAAAGAACATCATTTTATTCCTTGAAGGGATATCATTTGAGAATGAAATTTTAAAAACTATAATTTCTAGAAAACATGGAGAAATATATAAATGAGGTATGTCAACCAAAATTATACTAATTTATTATGAATATATTCAATATATTTATCAATGGGAGTTTTGGTTACTCAAAATATGAGAAAAGGGGGGAATTGTATTCTATGAATATGAACTATTTTGATGGTGTGTTGAGATGTGTGTAGGAGAATCACGGTAAATTTATTTAAATAAACCTCTATGTTACGAAATATAAGTTTTTCTAAGAAAGTTATCACATGATGATATTTTATGGATATCATAGATGACACTTCTTATATCAATCTTATTTTATACACCAAATTACCCCCACAATATCATATATTGGATTAAGCAAAGCCTATTTTCTAAGGAACCTTGTGTTATTCATCCCTATACTAAAAGTGAAAAAGTATCAAAGAATATGTTTGTGAGAATATGAAATGATATAAACCCATTCTTTGACCTTTTAATTTAGTTTTAAATAATGTAAATAATAAAAATATGGAGGAGATGAATAGAAAAGAAAAGGGTTTAAATAACGACTAGTTGAGATTTTTGAAAGTATTGATGGAAAATCCAATGGAGGATTATTGGGAATATTGGATTTTATTGTATTTATTATAAATATGTTAATATTTTTTTGATATAAATATGTGTTGAGATGATATTAATAATACATTAAATAAGATTATTGAGAAAGAACGGTGTAGGCCATGCTCATAGAATAGGGCATGTTGAGAAGGAAATGGCCAATATTGGAAACTAGAAAGGGACTAAGTCATGGTAGTCCCTAGGGTGGAATTATAAAGCGCATGAGAAAAATGGGAATAAGGATCTTGTTTTAAAATAAATGATCTAAATATTTCCTACACAAGATTGAGAACACTATATCACATGCCATAGTGTGTGAAAAATAGCCAAAGGTGTTGCATCACACCATAGTGATGATCGTGGTGTAATGTTTTATTTCTAGTGTAAAATAATAAATAAAAGATAGATCATACAATAGAGGTGGATATTATGGCTCAAGAGAATCCCCATTAAACATGGGGAAGGGAAAAATGTTCATAGTGATGATCATGGTGCAAATTTAGGAGTGCCTATAAAAACAGTCAATTGGAGAGGACCATGTTGTAGTGTTAGGTATGTTGAGACCAAAATATACAAAGTTTGTCCACCATGTTTTGGTGAAGGATGTGTCGAAATGTGATGGATAAAATTTGAGAGAACTTATTATTAAGATTCTTTAATAGATATTAAATGCTTCCATAATCATTGTATTCATTTTTAGGCCATTATTTTAACATTATTCGAAGGTCTTTATGGTTATCCAAATAGTGAATTAATTTTTAAATTAATTCACACTCTAAAGTGAAGATGATTTTACCATGAATCAATTATATTGATTTTGGTTATGGAGAAAATCATGGAGGAATTTCATGAGGATTTATGGAATATTTTCATAGACCATAAAGATACTAATATTTGACAATTTTTTTTCCATTGATCTCCTAATATATTTAGGGGGGTCTACCAATATAAGGAACGGATGAGGGAACTCTTGAATAATTGAGAAGATAGAGGAGAGGAACATACTATTATGCACATGTGTAAGATGTTATGCATGAAGAATAAGTGAGGACTAATACTCTTTGTATTGACATGAGAAGGTGAAATAACCCAGATCATGAGGAATCTAGTTGAAGTTTCACAACTAATAGGTGCACATCATGGGATATTGAATATGTTAAAGAAGGAGTACGTATACAAATCCCTTCATCCATTTATTTATGGAGGAGGACTATCATCAAGATGTGAAGAGATCACAAGGAGTGTGTAATAGTTCTTTATTTTTTGGATCATATTTGTAAAGTATTTTTATCTTCTAATGGACTCTGGAAGTAGAGATAAGATAATGGACGCAATGTTATAAGATGTTGTTTGAATAGTGAAGAATCCATGTTGGGGGGACTATCCAACATTCCCAAGAGTAGGAACAGGTATCCAAAACTTTTAAATATAATGTGTCATACCCTTTATTTTATCTCTTCATATGATTCAAGGTTTATAGATTATTTTTATTGGATCAATATCCTTCACAAGTTAAAGTGGTTGAGTTTAAAAGGGAGTAACTCATAAAATATGGGAATTAGGGATTAACCACCTCCCCCTCTTAGCGATGTAATCATAACCTAATAGGAATATTTCACTAATATCAAATTTTAATCACACAAATTATCTCCCCTAGAACTTCTCATCAATTCTATCAGGTTAAGATATAATGTACCTCTAGATAGAACAACGGAAAGGGAACTATCCATAGGAATGATATCTATGCTACTAAAATTAAAAGACAAGCATTGTACCAGGCTCAGTAGGGGAAGCCATATGTACTAGTATCCTCTAGTGTGGCTCCATATCCTATTTAATTGGTTGATAACATTTCTTATATATAGTAATAAAATGCTCAGCCACAACTATCTAATCATCTATATAACTTATTCAGTGAAAATAAATCATCACCACCATTTCCAATAGGGCCATCCATGCCTCCAATTAATGAGATTCCACTTTGGGGTAAAAAAATTACACTATAACAATATTGTGATATGATCAATAACCTCCCTAGTATCATGAATCACCTCTTAATCCTTGACATGCTCTGCCTATCAAATAATCTTCATGATTCCATATTTCATGCCTTAAAGATCCCTCATGAGTTTGAAACCAAAGTGTCCACTATAGAAATATATCGAGATGAGTATGGAGTTTATAAGGACTAAAAGTCCATAATATCCTTTTCTATTTAAGATAAAGGTTTAATAATACTAGTCCATGCACAACCTATCTATATATAAAGGAATCTCAATCATATCAATATTCACCAATGTTTAGTGGACACAGACTCTAGGTTCAATCTCATCCCTACCCAGAAACTCTATATATTGGGATATACAAATAAAAATTTTGTCTCATCTAACCTAAAATTACTAGTATAGGAAAATATTAATAAAAAAACACTTAGAAGTATCTAACTGAAGTCTTAGTTTTGAAATCGGTATATAATATTAAATTCATGGTTATCTCACAAGTCACCACTTTCAACACCATATTGGAAAGGCCTTGGCTCCTATTTCATATATTCATCCCTTTTCATATCACAATAACCTCAATAACTCCCTCAATGGGTGAGTAGGGGTGATCCATGGTGATTTTTATCACTTTGAATCACGTGAAACCTATTATCAAAATGTTGGGAATTACAAAAGATATGGTAAATTTAACCAGGTCAAAGGATCTGAGCTTCTCAATGGTCATAATGACCCAACACACGCATTGGTAGATCCCTAAAATGACATAAAGAATTTTTTTTCTAACAAGTAATGATATGGAATAAAAACCCCTATAACTTTAGAATAATTTCATTGTTCCCTATAAGGATTGTACCAAGATCACTTGCTACTCAAATGAAGGAAAAGTACTTATAATACCAAAAAATTAATCTCTCATTTAATATAGAAATTTCCATCATATGTCTGAAAATTGTAATATCTATTATGTATACCAAATATCAAGATTTACCCAATACTGGTTAACCCAACCATGATTATTTGATATAGTTAATAGACCACACCAACAAAGACTACTTGGGATTGGGTCCAAAACATCCATCAATATGGTCTTCATGAAACTAGAAGTATATAAATATGATTCTAAATATATTTTCCTAACACATGAATATTATATCATCTCACAACTTTATGTATCCAAAGATTCATCTCATCCCTCTATTCCTCACAATTATGATTAATATGACTTGGATGAAGCCCCTCCTACCTTTGAATAAAGAGTTCACACCGCTATCAATTAATTGATATAGGTGAACCTTAGTACTGAGGATGTTATAAGGCCAACATGAATTAGTTTTTTCATGAATCCCAATGAAAAATAGATGTATATTGTGTTCCTAAATTTGTACCATGGCATATTTTCATGGAACTATAAGAAGAAACCAAGGCTTGATCCCTAGGTTCCCAATATAATGATTTTATCCCAATGTTATATACTCAATGAAACATTTTTTAAGTTGATCAAAACCAAATTCTTCATGGAAGAAAATTATTCTAAGTGGTTGGATAATATCATCTCATTAATTAAGAAAAATAGGCATATAAAATTTGATATCAAATTTTAGTATATCAGTTACCACTACTCAAAGGATGAATTCCCCATATTTTTTATAGAGTTGTTAATAGAAGTAGTCTCCAACTTCCAAGCCCTGTGATTTATGGATGGGTACTCCAAATACAATAAAATCAATATGTTCTCTAAGGATGAATTTTCCACTGCATTTAGGACAAAACAAGGAATATACTGCTTTCGAATAATTCCTTTCATCTTGAATAATTATAGAGAAAACTACTAATGAGCTATGCATAACATACTTAATCACCTCCTTGGAACCAGGGTAGAGTGATACATGGATAATTTTCTTTTTGAATCCCAATAATGTTAGTACAATATCAGTGGTATTGATAAACTATTTAGAACTATCTGCACCCACAACATGAAGGTGAACTTCTTAAAGCATGTATTTGGGTTATCTTCTAGAAAATTAATAGGATTCATTTTCAAATATAAATGAATCATGATTGACCCAGATAAGATCAAATCAATCATTAAAATTTCCTCCTTCAAGTAATATGTGAGAAATTTAAGGATTTTAAGGGTTTATGGATTATATATAGTGTTCTATCTCTAATCTGGAAGTAAAATGTTATTCCTTTGAAAATTTAATGAAGAATGGTGATTTCAACCTATGGTACATAAAGTGTTAGAGTGAATTAATTGATATAAAGTTGTATCTATTGCATCCTAAAATTATAATTACACTTATACAAGAAGATCCTTTAGTCATTTATGTGATAACAAAAGAAATCCCTCAACACCCTCCAAGTCTAGAAAAACAATAAATAAAATAGAATAGTATACATTATCTAAGTAACATGATTCTAGATATGGAGGCCATGTATTATTATATCAAGAATAACTACTTTAAATAGGTCTTTATAGTATATAATATATTTCATTATTTTTAGTATCATGCGATACGATGTAACACCCCAAGTAAAAAAAGAATATGACATTTTCATATTTATCCATATTTTTGAATAAAATATTAATATTACTTTAAGGGGAACGATATGCTCGATGGCATACCCAATACGCAAAAACGAGTTTCTTTGAAATCTTTCGTTGCACTCTAATAATAAAATAATATTATTTTAAATGGTAGTTAACACCTAGCCGTTGTAATGGTGGGAATGAACGGAACTAACTACAAAATGATTATATATGTTTTTCAAATATTTTTACTTTTATCCAATAAATGTTAGAGGCTTAAAATGCAAATGAATCCAATTTTAAGCATAAATCTTCTAATATTCTTTAAAAGGTCGATTAACCACCTTTTGATGGAGAACCCTTTTTAAATATAATTTTGACAATTTTATATGTTTTATTTGAAAAAATAAAATCCTTCTTTAGAATCTAGACATCAAAATTTACTTTGTGTAAATTTTTGTTATTTTTTCGATAAAGATCATTTTTAGTGAAAATGTTGCATTTTAATTCAAAACCACCTTTTAATCTGATTTATTTATATGGATAAATTATATTTTTAATTGATATTAAAGTGTATTTATAATATATTTTTACCATCTAATCCAATTGTGGTCATTGGAATTAATTTCACTTTGAAATTGGACTTAAACTAGTGTCAATCTTTTAATAGATACTGTTTCTGAAAAACACGTTATTTGTTTTGACAGTGAGAATTAATTATTAAATTAATTAATGTAACTTATATGTTTTTAATTTTGTAAAATAGACATAATTTTTGAATTCGTAATATCAAATATATCTTAGGGTGAATTTTTGGAATTTTTCTAAAAAACTTCAATTTTTGATGAATAGTGAAACCACTAAGTGGTAGTTAAAGACACTGATTTTTCGTTTAAATGAAACTTTACCACTTATGTGATTTGATTTTCAAAAATCCGACATACATGGTTATCATTAGGAAGTAAAATGTGGTTCAATGATATTAAAATAATTTTTTGGTGAATAGTAACTTATAAGTTTTATTAATCGCGATTAAAGGTAATTAGTGTAATTTAAGGTAAAGATAATGTTATAATAATAGGAAATGTCCTTGAAACATGTCCTACCCTTATTGGATGAGTCATGGTCTCCAAATAAAATCCATGGGTCAACTTGGGGACCCCATGGAGCCACTTTGGTTGGAAAATGTCATTAATAACTTTTTATTTAAAGTTAAAATTAAAATGTCACAAACATGTATTGTTTTTCTAAAACAATTTTTAAATGGGGTTATACAAGTCATATTTTTGACTATAAATATTAATTATAAATATAAAAATATTTCCTACATCATGATATTTTTTTATAATTTTTAGACATTAAATAAATTAATTTATTTATGACACCGTGATGATGCAGTGATTACCTCGTAAATGAACGATTTAAATAAAATGAGAAGATAGGGTAAACACTAAGTCTTACACTTGTTACAAACCTATTGGATGGGTGGATTTCGAAACCTTATCACCTTAGCCTCAAAATATATCCTTTTGGGACCTTTAAAATCCGAAAATCATTTTATAATAAAGTAATATTTTATAACTTTCCAAGAGTGCCCATCCTCTTCTCTTATAAAAGGCCCCCACCTCTACCACCTTACCCACAACTCTCAAGCCTTTGGATAGGCCAAACCCTGCCCATTTCATCTCTCCAAATCCCTATCTTCATCATTTAAGCCTTATCTTTTGAAGAATGCTCTTCAAGAAACCCTTTTGGTTCAAACCAAGAGGAGTTACCTGATTTAAAGGTAATGTCTTCACTTGTGTTCTTTTGTTTTATTTTGCTTCTCCAAACCCCTAAACTCTTTTTACTCCTTTCTTTTGTAAAAACACCAGTATCTTAAATCTACTAGGATGTGGTTATGTGATGTATTCGATCTACACTTACACACACCTCCGTCTAATGGTTAAAGAACATATTGTTTCTGTGGATGGTGAATTACTGCCTCACGAAACGATGATTGTTCAATATTCTCATAACACTTTTCATGGTGGCCATTATTATGTCACTATATTTTATATATGGTATTTATTTTTTCCATATGCCTCTGTATTTTATATTTAAAACATACCATTATGCTTTGCATGTTGTGCAAATGCGATAATTTCATACAAGGAAGTGTGGACTACCGCCCCCTCAAGTGATGTGGCTCGTTCATGCAATACATGGAATGTATAAAGAATGAAATTAATGAACTTATGTGACTTATAAAACATATATATTATACTGGAATTGTAATATATATATATATCTCAATTATTTTTAATTCCATTAATATGACAAAGAAATGAAAGTAGCGTTCATGCGTACGTACGGCCTACCGTCTCCATGAACGGTGCATTACATTTCTTTTTATATCCATATGTTATGTAATAGTATAAAATGAATATTTAATGGATATATATGATATTTAAATCATTAATACTATTCTGGAGATGATTTACCTATAACTAAATGGACAATCATGTTCAAACAAGTTCATTTTTGACTCATGTACCAAACATCGACAAAAACGTCTGATATGAACTCACATTATTAACCAATTATTATAACATTATAATATGTGATATGAACTGAATAATAATCTTTAAATGGGGACCTTAAGAAATTATAAATTTACCCAAGTTTATTATTCAGGAATATAAAGAAACGAACAAGACAAGTCAGGCTTGAGGTAAGGGATCCTACCTCTCTCTTTCTTTTTAAGTACTCTCTTTTATGTCGTTTCTTTTAAGCTCCTCTTTCATAGTTGGGGGATGTTATATTATATTAATCTTACTTTAATTTCTATGTTAATATGATGAGAGAACCTATTTGATTTAATCAATCCTTTTTTTGGAAGTTTTAAGTGGCGTTGTTAGGCAGTCGAGTTTTCGTAAGGGATTTTTCATCTCACTTTTATTCCCGTGAGATTTATGCTACATTTTCCGCCATTTACATTGAGTGGTGTATGTTCTGCCCATTATTCTACTCTTTGTGTAATATACTTTCCTTTATTATTATTTACATCAATGTTTTATAGTCCTTCTTTTGTGGGGTGTACGTTTCGAAAGTTACCCAAGTCGGTAAGGGAACCTTTCACCCTCCTCTTTTTAAAAGACTTCTTTTGATAGGTCTTTTAATTTACATCTTATTATGTTGGGATATGTTCTTATATATCCTTATTGATGTAAAATTTATTTCCAAGTGATGAGATACTCTTTTTGTCTCATCAACTCGTTTTCTAAATTTTAAAGTGACGTCGTTAGGCTGTCAAATTTTTACTAGGGAACTTCTTAACCCAATTTCAATTTCTTTGGGTTCAACTTGTAGTTATTGAATATGTAATCCTATGAATATGTGTGAATGACCTCTGGTTGTTTTACACTCAATATACACTTATATTAGGTGTATTTATATTTGTCACACATAATTATGATATTGATTTATCCTTAATTTAAGGATACCTTCTTTATAAGGGATTTCATCTCATTTTACATTCCTATAGAAACTTCATTGTTGTCATGCACCAATTCACTATTATATGGTGTATATAATTTACTTTGGAATATTATATCATGAATCCATTTATTCTCATGATATTATAAAGATCTGATTAAATGTTATTCCTCAATTATTGTATTCAAGTGTCTCTAATTTTGTTAAAAACCCTTTAACTAAAATATCGCTTTAAATGTTTTAATGACTTGTTATTATAAATACTTATCATTAATATCCATGTTTTCAAAATGGTTTTAAGGATTTATTTATATGGATATTAATGGTTTAAAATGTTAAAATCTTCAAGGTGGTATGGGACACGTTGATTCAAAAATATCTTTATTAAATGTTTTAAATGGTTTTGAAAATGGTTTTTTGAATGGATTCATTACTTAAATAAATTAAAATGTTATATTGTTTTTGCAATGTGGGGATGTTATCTTTCCTTTATGCTTAAGTTATGGTCTATGATTATGTTATGTTTCTTGGTCATTGTTTATGAAGATGGGTGGTTCCGTGATAAACTAAGGGCGGGTGAGCCCGATATAGCTCTCCAATGCATTGGGTAACGCAAAGGGGTTAAACGTTAAGGTTTCTCCGAAGATATTTAGGGAATATACTGTGATGGGTATTACAAACATAACCATGAGGGTTACTCCATACTTAAGAATGTTATGAATGCCTCAAGTTACCTTTATGTCTTATGATTTCTATGATTTATTAATGATTTCATGAGGTATGTTAAATTGCTTATGTTTTATGAGTAAAGTATGATTTCATTGATTCTTATGTATACATGGACTAATGTTTTCTTTCTGTATTGTTATAACCCTTACTGAGCTTTTTATGCTCATCCCAAGTTTTTTTGAAATGTTTTTCACAGGAAATAAAGGTGAATAGGGTCAAGGATGGGATCAAGCAAATGTCAGGCTGTCTAAAACAAGGAACTAGACATGACTCTTATGTTCAAGAGTTTTTATTTTGTGAAAAAAATGGAATCTCAATAGATGTGTCTACTTTGTAATCTTTTAGATGTAATAGTTATGTCCTAATTCTCTAAAACTCTAAACCTAAAAAGATCCTCAATGTGAATTATTCATTTAATTAAATAATAAGTAATGTTTAAGGTCAGGTCCTTATAGTTGGTATCAAAGGTCGTTTTAGATAACTTTAGAGGTTAGGGTATTCTTTAAGCATAAGTGACATTGCCATAATGGCTAGTATTTCAGAAAGAGTCATAGTTTTTAGATAGAGTGAATGAGTAAGTATATCTTAGTGTTTATCTTCCTCATTAGTACACGATTATTTTGTTGATATACTCACACTGACATTTTTGGTTTCAGTAAATGGATGGATCTAGCAGGCACCAAAGTGACAATGGGTTTGAAGGAAACTGTGGTGGTTCTCTGATTAAGAGACTGGATGAAATGGGGGATTCAATGAGAAATCTCATTGTTATTCTAAACCAACTATTAGGAGTCATGATCAACCACTTGAACCTTGGTGAGTTCTCTAATGCATCATGTACGAGAGAACCAACTCGACGTGGAAGTTCAGGTAATAATTATAAAGGTAACCATTAGGGTTTATATGATCCTTACTTTTGAGGTAATTATGGGTTACTAGATGTTACGATGGAATACGAACGACATGAGATAAACTTGAGGTTAAATTATGTTATGGTTATTTTTGAAGATTTTATCTCTTTTTGGGGAATTTTATAATAATTATGTAGTTTTGGAAAAAGGAAAACACGTAAACCGTGTGACAACCTGTCATGTCTGACGAAGCTACGGGAATCGAACCCACAACCAAAGTGCGACTGCTATTTATCGCCTACCACTGGACTACGTGAAGTCCCTGATTAGTTTGACTAATTCTTTTTAGTTAGATGATCTTATGAATCTATAATAAGTTGATTTTAGGTTATCTATGGAAATTATTAACCTATCATGGAGGATATGTGATTAAGTTAATTACTTTTCAGTATGAGACTTTATGAGTACCTGATGTTATTTGGAGATAAATGTTAAGGTTTATCTTGGAAGACTATGTGATTAAATCCTTCAAATATTTGGGTTTCAGTCTTAGTTTTGATTACTTTGAAGAATTTTATGGATAGATGTTTATTGAATGGTCTTTGTTGAACTTTTGGTATTGTTTGACAAATTTTGGAGATTAAGAATAGATTTTTTTTTTATAAAGGATTATCCTTTTTGGGTATTATCTGATCTCATAATAACATTTTTGGTTTTAGTTTTGGTTAATGTCTAAAAAAATGGAAAGTATACAGTTCTCTTTTGTGGATTAGGTGATTCTCTAGAAGTTGATTATAGCTCTCTTAATATGAACAAGTCATCCCAAATACTCGTCTTTTGGAGAAAATATGAGTTCGTGTAAGAAATATAGTAAAAGTTAAAAGTCAACATGACAAGTAAGTATGTTTCCTTATGTTTTAGTTAAGCTCATAAATAAATTCCTCAATGAAAAGTAACTTAAAACAAAAAATGTTGTCTGTTAATTTTTCCTACTAGGGAATCAAATACCGTTTAACCCATCACAAGTTTGTGATTTTCTTGTGGTTAACTTTCTCCTAAATATGTTTTCTATCACTCTCCATCAGAACATGACCCTTTGTTTTCTCCTCCATGTACATGTTTTCCTACATGGAATCCTAGTATGGGTTAACTCGGGTGACCTTTGTTCTTCTCTTTCTTTATTTTAAAGTGATAGTTTTACTGACTCTTCTTCTGATGTGGGATTTTCAATTATATTTCCATGCCCAATTTTAAAATTGTGAGGACGCAATTCCCAAAAGGGGGGAAGGATGTAACACCCCCGGTAAAAAAAGAATATGACATTTTCATATTTATCCATATTTGTGAATAAAATATTAATATTACTTTAAAGGGAATTCTATGCTCGATGGCGTACCCAATACGCAACAACGAGTTTCTTTGAAATCTTACGTTGCACTCTAATAATAAAATAATATTATTTTAAATGGTAGTTAACACATAGCCGTTGTAATGGTGGGAATGAACGGAACTAACTACAAAATGATTATATATGTTTCTCAAATATTTTTACTTTTATCCAATAAATGTTAGAGGCTTAAAATGAAAATGAATCCAATTTTAAGCATAAATCTTCTAATATTCTTTAAAAGGTCGATTAACCGCCTTTTGATGGAGAACCCTTTTTAAATATAATTTTGACAATTTTATATTCTGTACTTGACAAAATAAAATCCTTCTTTATAATCTGGACATCAAAATTTACTTTGTGTAAATTTTTGTTATTTTTCCGATAAAGATCATTTTTAGTGAAAATGTTGCATTTTAATTCAAAACCTCCTTTTAATCTGATTTATTTATATGGATATATTATATTTTTAATTGAGGTTAAAGTTTATTTAGAATAAATTTTTACCATTTAATCCAATGGTGGTCATTGGAATTAATTTCACTTTGAAATTGGACTTAAACTAGTGTCAATCTTTTAATAGATATTCTTTCTTAAAAACACGCTATTTGTTTTGACAGCGGGAATTAATTATTAAATTAATTAATTTAACTTATATGTTTTGAATTTTGTAAAATAGACATCATTTTAGAATTCGTAATATCAAATATAGCTTAGGGTGAATTTTTGGAATTTTTTTGAAAAACTTCAATTTTTGATGAATAGTGAAACCACTAAGTGGTAGTTAAAGAAACTGATTTTTCGTTTAAATGAAACTTTACCACTTAGGAGATTTGATTTTCAAAAATCTGAAATACATGGTTGTCATTAAAAAGTAAAATGTGGTTCAATGAGATTAAAATAATTTTTTGGCGAATAGTAACTTATAAGTTTTATTAATCATGATTAAAGGTAATTAGTGTAATTTAAGGTAAAGATAATGTTATAATAATAGGAAATTTCCTTGAAACATATCCTACCCTTATTGGATGGGTCATGGCCGCCCAATAAAATCCATGGGTCAACTTGGGGATCCCATGGATCCACTTTGGTTAGAAAATGACATTAATAACTTTTTATTTAAAGTTAAAATTAAAATGTCACAAACATGTATTGTTTTACTAAAAAAAATTAAATGGGGTTATACAAGTCATATTTTTTAATATAAATATTCATTATAAATCTAAAAATATTTCCTACATCATGATATTTTTTTATAATTTTTTGACATTAAATAAATTGATTTATTTATGACACCATGATGGTGTAGTGATTACCTTGTAAATGAACGATTTAAATAAAATGAGAAGATAGGGTAAAATATAAGTCTTACACTTGTCACAAACCTATTTTATGTGTGGATTTAGAAACCTTATCACCTTATCCTCTAAATATATCATTTTGGGACCTTTTAAATCCGAAAATCATTTTATAATAATGTAATATTTTATAACTTTCCAAGAGTGCCCCTCCTCTTCTCTTATAAAAGGCCCCCACCTCTACCACCTTACCCACACATCTCAAGCCTTTGGCTCGGCCAAAACCAGCCCATTTCATCTCTCCACATCCCTATCTTCATCATTGAAGCCTCACCTTTGGAAGAATTCTCTTCAAGAAACCCTTTTGGTTCAAACCAAGAGGAGTTACCCGATTTAAAAGTAATGTCTTCACTTGTGTTCTTTTGTTTTATTTTGCTTATCCAAACCCCTAAACTCTTTTTATTACTTTCTTTTGTAACAAAAAAAGTATATTCATTATACTAGTATGTTGTAATGTGATGTATTTGAGCTAAATTTACACACACCTCCGTCTAATGGTTAAAGAACATACTGTTTCTGTGGATGACGAATTATTGCCTCCTGAAATGATGATTGTTCAATATTCTCTTAACACCTTTCATGGTGGCCATTATGATATCATTGTATTTTATATATGGTATTTATGGTATTTATTTTTTCCATATGCTTCTGTATTTTATATTTAAAACATACCATTATGCTTTGCATGTTGTGCAAATGCGATAATTTCATACGAGGAAGTGTGGACTACCGCCCCATCAAGTGATGTGACTCGTTCATAAAATACATGGAATGTATAAATAATGAAATTAATGAACTTATGTGACTTATAAAACATATATATTATACTGGAATTATAATATATATATCTCTCAATTATTTTTAATTCCATTAATATGACAAAGAAATGAAAGTAGTGTTCATGCGTACATACGGCCTACCGTCTCCATGAACGGTGAATTTCATTTCTTTTTATCTCCAAAAGTTATGGAATAGTATAAAATGAATATTTACTGGATATATATGATATTTAAATCATTAATACTATTATAGAGATGATTTACTTATAACTACGTGGACAATCATTTTCAAACAAGTTCGTTTTTGACTCATGTACCAAATATCGACAAAAACGTCTGATATGAACTCACATTATTAACCAATTATTATAACATTATAACATGTGATATGAACTGAATAATAATATTTAAAGGAGGACCATAAGAAATTATAAATTTACCAAAGTTTATTATTAAAGAATATAAAGAAACAAACAAGACAAGTCAGACTTGAGGTAAGAGATCCTACCTCTCTCTTTTTAAGTACTCTCTTTTATGTCGTTTCTTTTAAGATCCTATTTCATAGTTGGTGGATGTTATATTATATTACTATTTCTGTACTTTATATGTTAATATTATGAGATACCCTATTTGATTTAATCAATCCATTTTTTGGAAGTTTTAAGTGGCGCCGTTAGGCTGTCGAGTTTTCGTAAGGGATTTTTCATCTCACTTTTATTCATGTGAGATTTATGCTACATTTTCCACCATTTCCTTTGAGTGGTGTATGTGCTGCCCATCATTATACTCTCTGTGTAATATAATTTCGTTTATGAGTATTTACATCATTTTTTTATAGTCCTTCTTTCATGGGGTGTACGTTTCGAAAGTTACCCAAGTCGGTAAGGGAACTTTTCACCCTCCTCTTTTTAAAAGACTTATTTTGATAGGCCTTTTAATTTAAATCTTATTATGTTGGGATATGTTCTTATATATCCTTATTGATGTAAAATTTATTTCCAAGTTATGAGATACCCTTTTTTTCTCATCAACTCATTTTCTAAATTTTAAAGTGACGCTGTTAGGCTGTCAAATTTTTACCAGGGAACTTCTTAACCCAATTTCAATTTCTTTGGGTTCAACTTGTAGTTATAGAATATGCCATCCTATGAATATGTTTGAATGACCTCTGGTTGTTTTTCACTTAATATCCACTTATATTGGGTGTATTTATATTTGTCACATATAATTATGATATTTATTTATCCTTAATTTAAGGATACCTTCTTTATAAGGATTTTCATCTCATTTTACATTTCTATTGAAACTTCATTGTTGTCATGCACCAATTAACTCTTGTATGGTGTATATACTTTACTTTGGAATATTATATCATGAATCCATTTATTCTCATGATATTATAAAGTTCTGATTAAATGTTATTCCTCAATTATTTTATTCAATTGTCTCTAATTTTGTTAAAAACCCTTTAACTAAAATATCGCTTTAAATGTTTTATTGATTTGTTCTTATAAATACTTCTCATAAATATCCATGTTTTAAAAATGGTTTTAAGGATTTATTTATATGGATATTAATGGTTTAAAATGTTAAAATCTTCAAGGTGTTATGTGACACGCTGATTCAAAAATCTCTTTATTAAATGTTTTAAATGGTTTTTTGAATGGATTCATTATTTAAATATCTTAAAATGTTATATTGCTTTTTCAATGTGGGAATGTTATCTTTCCTTTATGCTTAAGTTATTTTCTATGACTATGTTATGTTTTTTTGTGATTTTTTATGAAGACGGGTGGTTCCGTGATAAACTAAGGGCGGGTGAGCCTGATATAGCTCTCCAATGCATTGGGTAACACGAATGGGTTAAACGTTAAGGTTTCTCCAAAGATATTTAGGGAATATACTCTGATGGGTATTCCAAACATAACCATGAGGGTTACTCCATACGTAAGAATGTTATGAATGCCTCAAGTTACCTTTATGTCTTATGATTTCTATGATTTATTCATGATTTCATGAGGTATGTTAAATTGCTTATGTTTTATGAGTAAAGTATGATTTCATTGATTCTTATGTATACATGGACTAATGTTTTCTTTCTGTATTGTTATAACCCTTACTGAGCTTTTTATGCTCATCCCAAGTTTTTTTGAAATGTTTTTCATAGGGCATAAAGGTGAATAGGGTCAAGGATGGGATCAAAGAAATGTTAGGCTGTCTAAAACAAGGAACTAGACATGACTCTTATGTTCAAGAGTTTTTATTTTGTGAAAAAAATGGAAGCTTAGTAGATGTGTCTACTTTGTAATCTTTGAGATGTAATAGTTATGTCCTAATTCTCTAAAACTCTAAACCTGGAAAGATCATCAATGTAATTTATTCATTTAATTCAATAATAAGTAATGTTTAAGGCCAGGTCCTTATATACAATTTATCTCTAACTTTTATTTTATAATATACATCCTTAACCATCACATTTTGACTGGAAAATTGGTGTGATGGGTGGTAATACTTTTTCAATTTGACAATGGGCCCATCCCTTAGAATTTCATAAGGGGACAAGCACTAGAATATTTCCTTTCCATAAAACTTCCCTAGGGTAGTTTCCATTACATGTAAACTAAATATATTAATTAATTATATATATATATAAGTAAATTCCACACTAAAAAATACATTTTGAAGGTGCCTCCTAAATCCAGACTAAAAAAATGATGAATAGACCAAAGCTCAAAAGATTCATCCTTAGAGTTTCCTTTATTAATCCATCAAGGTCCCTCATACCACATGCATTCATTTTTTCAAATGGATACATGAACAATGAGTCTAAATACCCACATTACTGGTATTAAACTATCCCACATGATAGAGTTCCCATTGTTACATGTGAAGTGGGATTCTAAGAAGGTCATAAACAAAACAAATGGTGACTATAACATCAAGAAACAAAATCGTGTCCCCTTTATCAAGTGGAATAGTGATTTTATGGCTATATTTTCCTTTGAGTTGAATATGTCTCATGTATTGTGGGAAAACTCTCTAAAAAACTAGTTGAATCTCTTTTGGATCTGGTCCAGGAAAACCTAATCATCTTTTTGGACTATATTAAAGTGATTTCTTAATATACTCCCAATGAATAAGACCAAGAGGTTAATAAAATATGCATCATTCATTCTATGTAAGGGCCCACAAAAATACTTGAAATAAAATAAGAATATAATTGTATAACTCCCTTGATTGAGTACCTCTAATATAGTATCCTTCCATCAAATCGATTTGAGCAAGAATAAATCCATGAGTGTGTAGTGAACATCATCCTTTATGAAATCCCAAACTCAAAGTGAGTGTTATACAAGTGTATTTTTATGGAATACTTCTTTAGAGAATATAAATAAATGAGATCCAAAATTCTTATTAGAGGATCATATCATGGATTATAGATCTCATCAAATAGTATTGAATCTCTCTCTCTAGATCCAAAGATTGGGGTCTTTCTAGAACACTATAGTCTGTGAAAGTATGAAATTCACAAAGAAGGTTCATGCATTCTAAGTTCATTCCAATTTTTTTTCATCAGCCTCTAGAGGTTATCTATACTACCAAATACTCTTAAACCATAACTATATAGGGGAATGAAGTTTTAGGAACCTACCAAACAAAAAAAAACTTGCTAGTTCATGTTCACACCCAATACCACTAATTTATTCTCTTAGTGGGATTAATTCATTCTCCTAAAGGAGATCAAGACCTGGTCCATAATTGATTTTATAAAACCCCACATTATTCATTGGTTTTGGATACTTCACACCATTCTCATAAACAATGGTACAAACTTTTGAACATCCAATATAAAAAAATTGTGTGCCAAGTATATCATTTAGTCCAACCATACTTCCAGTTATTGTGAATCAACAAATGGACATATCAAGTCATTTAACAAAGTTATCTATAAGATTTTATCGAAGATGGTGATTTAGAATAAAAATATATATATTTATAATATCTCCAATACTTTGTGTTCATATCAAATGATAATTCAAACCTCCAACCAAGAGACACCATACTCTCTATTACATGGAAAAAAATCATTTCTTCTCATTAAGGTTAAACTAATAGTACTCTGGATGGTTGTATATGACCATTTAACACTGAGGCAACACAACATACTCCCTCTTGAAGACATAAATTTTTTTATGTAATGGTAAATTTTTAGAGTCCTCACATGACTCAAATGAAAATAAATTCCTTAAAATAAGTTTTAAATTATTATGAATGGAATCTATCATAGAAGGTGAGTGGATTTGAAGAGAGAAAACAAACTCACATTGAATAATCACTTATTTTTAAGTATAAGAACATAACATGGAATTTCATATAGATTTTGAGAATTTAAGACACTCAGTTTTAAGTGATAAAAACTGATAATAAGGCTCAAAAAAATTAGGTTGGAATATTTTATCACTAAATCCATTTTGGGTTTAAGGGAAGGGGTTTTCTCATAAGTAGAAGGTTGTGAGTACTGACCAGTGGCCTAAGTAACACCTTTTAAAGAGAATGTTTTGTCACATTGAACAACTTAATGATTTATAATAATTATTTTCCTAATTAATATCTCAATCCTCTATAACCTTTCAAGCTCTTGAGTGTATTCAAATTCAATAAAATTATCCTCAATGTATTTATCAATCGAATATTGATTTATTTTCTCATAAATAATTATGAGTATCCTTCCTAATTTCAGATTTAAAAATATTTTAATTAACATATATTATATTACAACTTCCCTTGATTGTGGATATCCTAAACACATTATACTCATATTGTTTCTCAAAAAATTAAAAAATTAGTTTACCCTTTTATACCACTATCATAACCCCACATGTGGAAAGAAAATGTATTCACAAGATGGTTGGGACATAATTATCACACTATATTTCAAGAACTAAGAAATATGTGGGTATTGTAAGATTCCCCAAATTAACTAATTGGTTACCTATGCTCCCAATACATTTACTAATATAACTAATAACCAAATAAAGTGAAACTCATATAGGTTTCTATTCCCTAAGACCCAAGTTCTGAATTAAGGATTAAGGAATAAGGTCGAAACAACATCCTAGGTCACACAAACAATTTTCCTCCTTACTTTATTCTATACTACATGGAATAACAAAGCTCTCATGGTATTTTAATTTTTGAATTATTTTTCCTTTATTAAATATCACTACATTACTCATTCAATTTTATGTTGATGAAATACTCCAAGTCTCTATTATTAGCCAAAATAATAATAAATTTCACATATTATTGAATTTTATTTAAGGACCCAACAAAGAAAATGTTCATAGAGAAAATAAATCATTCCTTTTTAAAATTATATTTTCAAATGTAAAAACTTCAACCATTCAACTGAGCCCTCTCTACTATTTATGGATTCACCCATAGTTAGAAATTTTGAATCTATAATTTGGGCTTCATGCACCTTGTCTCACAAGGTTGGCATAACCATGACGCTTGATAATAAAATTCACTCAACCTGTTCAGAAAAATACAACCGAATCTCTAAAAATAAACTTATAAGTTGTTATTGGTCCATAGGTTCCTGGATAGAATACCCATATATCATACGAATCAATATATCAGCTACCATATTACCTCTCTTAATTGTTTATGATAGCTCAATTTCGAAAGTTTAAAATTACTCTATGCATAATCTCTTCCTAATATTTATATCATTTATTGAGAAGATATACTTCAACCAATTGTTATTTTTATACACTATTAACTTCTCTCTAAAGTGATAGTGCTTAAAAAATTTCAATGTATTCACTATTGTTTCCTGATTAAGGTTATGGGTAGGTTAATTCCTTTCATACACCCAAAACTATAACAATCCATAAGTAATGACATGATCAGCCTACATCAAAACCCATCTAATTACCTTACTTGAGGCATCATAATAAATAGTATAACATCAAATATTTTGGAAAATACCATGATGGATGTCATTGTCAACCTATATTTAAATTTATCAAATTAATTATGTATTTCTAAAGTCCACACAAAAGGCATGTCTATTATAATTAAAGATTTCATTTTTGAGAAAATATGTAATAAATCACAAAAAATCATTAATGATAGTTGGGTAAACCTAAAAAACTACACACATCAAAAACAATTGTACCTTTCATGATATGAACATTTCAATATTCTCATGATCGACCGATATATATTTTTCTAAGATAATAATACCAAGGAACTTTACCTCTAGAATAAAAAATGTGCACCTGGTGAATTTTGAATTAAGGTAGTTATTCTATAATGTGCTCAAAATAATATTCTAGTGTCACTCTTGATCAACCCCTTTTCATAAATACACAAGTATATATTTGATAAATAATATAACAAAATAGTTGAGATATCAATGATATATCTGATTTTTCAATACCATGAATATAGTTATATCGTTAGTGAGATCAAATGGAATAATTAAATACTCATAGTGTCTATGACTTCCGTAAAAGCTATTTGTAGGATATTCTCTTTCTTCACCCTATATTGATAGTATCCCAACCTTAGGTCAATCTAGAAAACCCATCAAGCATGTTTCAATTGATTGGATAAATCATCAATTCTTGGAAAAGGATATTTATTCTTAATATTAACTTGATTAATCATTTTATAATCAACATATTATCTCAATGTGTTATACACCATCATAGAGAGATCTAAAATTTCCCAAGGTGAGATGTTGGTTTTAATAAAACCTTTCTTATCAAAATATTAATCCTATACTTTGATCTCTTATAACTAAATTGGTGTTATATGATATGAAGGAAGATTTATTGGTCTTTTAACTGGTATAAAATCAATGAAAAACTTTACTTCTTTCTCTAGAGGTTTTCTAGAGAAACAATTTGCAAATACATCCATATAAAAGAAAACTATCTTGGGTAATCCTTCCTAACTAATTGCCTCTATTACCCTTAAAAACATCACTACTAACTAACATAAAATACAACCAAAACCCACTATATTAATCTCGAGTCAACTAGTATTCGCATCCCATTTTACCATGAATGTATGAATCTCACCCTTAGAAGTTGATAATATCACCTTACAATCATAAAAATTGATCGGATTGTTATACTCAATCAACTAGTCTATACCTATAATGATATAAAACATGAAAAAAATTGGATGGTAAATCCCTGACATAATTTCACATTCTCTATAATAATGGTTTATGATTGACATTTGAACCCCTGACTATTATATTTTCCCAAAGATTTCAAAATACAAAAAATATATGACATAATATTTTTGGGAAAGATTAGACAGTATACTACTCATATCATAATAAATGGATATATAGAACTAATATCAAATAATGTTGAAAAGAGAGTAAAATAAAGTAAAAAAGGTACCTATAATAGTATAAATTACCATTTCTAACTCCAGTGGATCCTACATTTCATAAAACAAACGACCATGAGTCATAATAGACTAATATTGTCCACCACTCTATAATGGTGCCTATTGAGATCCTCGAGTATCCATAGAGTCAGTCCTCACATATCAATACTAAAAACATGGAATAACCTATCATGATATTCTCACCTATACTAGGGATACCAGCATCTGATAGAATTTTTCCACTATGGATGCACTGGGTGGGTTCTGATAATATTATTGTAGAGATCCAAGTCTTTCGCACCTGAAATAGTTATGAGATAGTCATGTTCAATATTATTTTTATGGTCAAGGGAACTATACTAGAGGTAGCTATTTGGCATGTCCATTTTTCCTATAGTGGAACTAATTGACATTCCCCATCCAAATTATTCTCCCATGATATAAGAAAAAGAAACAAGACTTTGCTTCTAGACACTATTTTAACCATTTTTTCTACCTGGATTGGTCAAGATTCCAATAACTAGTGGATTTCTTAAAATATTAATCTCAAACATTGATTAATTATTCGATATTTTGACATTAAATTCTAAGATAAACACCACCACTCTTGTTCACGTATATCTTAAAAAACCCCACTCAAACCTTTAATCCATGAGAGAGTCACTAACAACAATGTTAGGTGAAAACGATCCAAAAAAGTAAAATAGGTAGAATAATTTAGGATCATCATATTACCCTACTAAAAATCAATGAACTAAATTTTATTTGACACTTTATACATATTATGGTTGAATTGTTCATTAAACATACTATCCAACCCTCCAAGGTGAAAACTTCATTTGATTTAACTTATTCAAATAATTCCCACCACTCTTTTGATAGACCTGTCAGACTTGTATACAATAACATAAATTTTTACTCCAATGGTGTATCTATGAGAGAAAATATTTTATTGATCATATTCAACCATTTCATTATCACTTTTGGTCCACTATTACCCAGAAATAATAGAGGTTTTTACTATTAAAACTCTAAAAATATATACACCAGAGCTGGTTGAGGTGGAACACCCACACTAAAAATATGATTATATCATTCCTAATATTGTAAAAACTATTGATCTAATTGTGGATCATTCTTAACTACATTTTTTAGGCTCTTAACATTTATTTTTATGAGGTCTCCTTTGTGGAATATTTTTATAATACCTAATGAAAACCATTAATTATAACTATAAATAAATAATTATGGTCACCTCAAAAACATAGAAGTGGTTACTACTTAAACAAATTATAAAAATAATTCATTCATCCACCCTTCCCCAAAGGGTATATTTGCACTCAATAGTTCTTTACAGACCACAGAAACTAACATCTGATTTATAATTTTCACAAAAAAATACATCTTAAAATCCAATTTTCAAAATTTATATTTCCCAACAATCCCTTTTGAAATCCATTTTTCAATGAAAACCCAATATTTTTTAAATCTACAACACCATGATACATATAATATCCATGAATTCCTATATATTGTATCAGACCGTGAATGTGCTTAACTAATCACAAGGAACCACAATGAGAATATCAAAACTACAAGTGATTAATTAGACACTTAGACTACCTACACATATTTATTAACACATGGTTCTCTATGAAAAGGTTAGTTATTCGTTATAACTATTTTTTGAGTCCCAAGTCAACTAATCTTCACACCAACCACTCAAAAAAATAAAATTATTACTAATTGTAACATCTCAACCTGACCCATAACCCCTGGACCTCACCCAAGTCATGTTGCAATCCTATTAGGACATCGGTACATCCCCCAGATCACTAAATTATATAAATACATGTTGAGGGTTTATAATACACCAAGGGGATGGTTTAACCTCATATGAATCAACCACCTCAGTAAAAGAGTTTACTAAAAATTTGGAATGAATTTTTTATATGTCAAACATTCCCAACATTAAGGAAAATAAAAAAATGTAGTAGAATACATAATGATAAAAATATATATTAAACATGTTATTTTTTTACAAAACCTCATAATTAATAAGTTTGTATCGCCCAAAAATAATTCCTATACATCCATAATATAAACTCCCCAAAATAGTGATCCCACGATGCCTCAACGTCTCCTAAAAACTCTATCACACATCCAGTGACTTGGAACTCCTCCACCTCATACCTCCTAAACCCTAGATATAAAATTCGACTACTGTATTAGGATTCCTTTACCTTAACTGTATTATTCTACATAACATCTTACTATCCACCAAAGTGGGTGAATAAGTGGTGAGTACTAGACCCAATATTAATTCTCAATGCACCCCATGAACACTAGGTACATAAAAATAAATTAACCTTAAATTTTTGTTTAATAAAAATTACCAACACATGAAATTTTATAAAAAAAATATAATAAATTTACTTATTAATAAAAAATAATCTTCTAGAAAATCATAACCCAGGTAAACTATACACGCACCAAGAACCCAACACCAAGAATCCTTTTAACAAAACCAAACCAAAGGGAATATTAAAGAATGAGTAACCTTCCAAGAATGGGTATCAACTACTCATAAGAAGACTAAATACCCCTAAATCTCAATTTATCATTGTCGATAAGGTCCCCACACTCAACCATGAGTTTCCACCACCTCACCTTCTGATTACTAACAAGGTCTCCACACCCAAGTGGGAGTTTACCAAATTTCACATGTATAATCCCTCACCAAAACCAACAAAATACAAACCAAAATCACATAAATATGAAACAAAAATAATAAAAACCATTTTTTTTAACTCGACGTCACAATTCCATAATAAAAATAAAACCAAGAAAATTTCTTCATTTCACTTATTTTTTTGAAAAACAACACACGCACCTAGAAAATTTCCATTTTCATTGGACCAACCCATGCACACAAAAACCTTTGGTTAAATCCACAATATCACATACACCTTAAATTAAATTAAACACAGAAAATAAATAAAATTAGTATCATAACAAATTTATAATCCGTGGAACAACAAGTATACAATAGAACTGACCTACTTCAAACTGGAAAATATATGAATCCACATCGCCAAACATGAGATCCACTATCTTCTATCCTTCCTAGAATCCCTAGAGTAAAATATCTAAATTAAATCAAGAATCAACACCCAAAATATTTCAAACCTTACTCAGTTAGGGTTTTACATAGATTAGTGGAGAACAAAGACTAGAGAAGATGGTTTGGGGTGTATGACCTTGGATTTAAACTCCAATCACACAAAAATCCAAGAGGAATGAGATCAAAAAGGGGGAGAATCATCAAAAATCACCCTAAAATAATGAGTATGAATTACTAATAATATAATATTATTAAAAAACTAATAATCAAGTTTAAAAAAAATTAAGAGAGACTTTAAGTGACTTCATGGTCCTATTGCACAGTCCCTAGTGATTATGTAGTGACCATGAAAAATACACTTCCCCCTTATTATAGTGTTTATATGTACCAAATGAATGGCCATAGATGACTATGTATACACTATTTATCCCACTATGTCCCCCCCAAAATCCTTCAAATGATCCATCAGGGAGTCCCACATGATCTCAGTGAATGTGCATCGACCATTTAGGGTCCAAATCCCACTAAAAAGACCCAATTACACTATCAAAAACCCCAAACAATAGTATGCATCAAAAATATAGTTTATACACCCAAAACAGGGCCCCAAAAAGTTTAATCTTTGTTCCTTTATATATAATTTTTGATATTTCCATTACAGGGAGTGGAGATGATGTTATTTATTTTTTATCATTTTCATAATGTTCATCTATGTCACCTTCAAAATTTGGTGTCAACTTTATTTTATACTAATATATTCAAAAGAATATTATATTTTTTTAGACATTAATTATATTTTTAAATAAAATAATATTTGCTATTTTACAATTTGGATTATTTTATTGTCCATCATCTTAGATGATTTCAGAGGTACGTCACTCTGATTCACTGATATCTTCAGTACATCCAACTTATCAACCAATATTTACATTATGTTTTAATATGAACTTTATCAAATTGGATGATTGATAGTTTCCTTTAAATTCCACAAATACATTCATAGTTCATGTAATAATTTTTTTAGAATAAGTACAAGTTATAATAGAGAAGTTTTTATGTAAATATTCAAACTAACAGTTAGAAAAATGATAAGCATGTATTGTGATTATACAAAATAAATTAAACAATTTAGGGAATTTTTAGAATGAATCAGCCATGTATTTATATGATTTTTAACACTATGGTGAACCTTATAATTGATTATAACCCTCAAATTGATATAGTATAGAAAATTTCTATCCAAAATTTGAAGAGTATTTTAAGGTATTTCTCTTTATAATTCCAAGGGTGATGGGGTCAACATATTCTAATGGTGGGCTTATGAAACACCATGTGATTCTAGTATATATATTTTCCTGTAAAATAAATAATTTCGTTTCATATATTCTAATAAATTCAACACTGGTCTTCATTGAATAATGAAATGTATTATGAAATTTATAAATAAATGACTGTAAAATAAAAGGGTTCAAATTCACTAAATAAAATAAAATTAATTCCAAAGAGTTGGTTTTGAACTATTTTTTTGAATTGTGTATTTTTTTTAAATTCAACACATTTGAGGAGTAATAGTAATAAAATTTTTCAATGAAATTAAATTAATATATAATAAAATCAATTAATTAAATACATTTAATGGTTTATTAATGATAATAAATACTAGTTTAATAATTATTTCCTAAAACGTAATGCCTTATTTCAAAACATTGTTTTATTTATATGTGTTTTTATTTAAAAAATATATCTTATTTTGAGTACTAAAACTATGGAATGATATTTTTTATACATATAAAAAGTAATGATCATTCATGTATTTATTATAAATTGGGTATAAAGTAAGATTCAATCATTTTAAAGAAAAAATATATATTTTTCATAATAATATTTTTCTTATTCTTAATGTATTTTATCTCAATAAATTAAAGAAATCACTATTAATAAATTATTTTAATGAAATTAGTGGATAATATATTCAATAAAATAAATTAACACTCATATAAAGATTTTTAACTAAGAAACGAATGAGAATAAAATCACTATTTTATATAAATATGGATTTTTTCTAAAAAAAATATTTTTACATGTTTTTTTGAACGGAAATTAGAATTAATTTTGGACAAAATTATAAATTGAAATTGAAAAAATTGTTTAAATATTTATATTCATAATTTCTAAAAAACATTATATGTTCAATTTTATTTTTTTAATAAATTTAAATTCCCTAGGTAAAAATCAATCATATTGGTTAGGGTTAAATGTGAAAAATTGTTAAACTAAGAGAAAAGGCCATATATATCACTAAAACTTGTATAAATTTTATTATATGAGTGTATTTAAACCATAAATTATCATATATTTTAAAATTATTCCTTTTAGTTCAATTTTTCTTTGAGAATTACATTTTTTATATTTAAAATTTCTTAATATTTATAAGGGTGTCAATCCTCTCACTTATAAAAGGAAACCTCCTCTCATCACTTCTTCAAACACTTTGAAATCCTTATCTCAAACAATATCTGCTCAAATAACATTAACACTCTCCTTCCAATTTCTTATTGGTTGTGTTCTTATCAAAATATCATCCCAAAAAGGCTTAAGGGGATATTCAAAGAAGGATTGTCGAGGAAGAGGCAATCGACTTAATGGAGTTCTTTTAAGTTTCTTCATTCTTCTTACTCCTAAAATTATTATATAACCACATAAAAATAAAGGAATTGGTATAATTAGAATTCTAAAATTTAATTATATTTATATACAAATAATTAACTACCTCTTTTCAATCTAATAGAAAATTAAAACATCATTCATGCATATGTGTGGATTGTCACCACCATGAAGTAATTTTTTTCATTTTTCATCACTGATTTGTATGGATGGTTATAATGATGTATTTAATGAATATATATAATATATATGAAATAATTATGATTATATAAAGATAAAGTATTATTTAATTTCCTTATCTCTCATCTATTATAAAATGGAAGTGTTTGTTGTCTATATGTTCAAAAGACCACCAATAAAAAGTGATGTATTTTATTTTTTATCACTGCCTTACATGGATAGTTCAAAAATTGTATATAATAAATAAATATGCATGAAAAAAGTATAATTAAATGCCCAAATATTTATTTTAACAATTAACTATTCATAAATGAGTGATAAAAAAATTAAGTGAATGTTATCAAGTAAAATAGATGTAAATATGATTCTAATATAGATGGATAATAAATTAAATTTTTTATAAAATAGGTTAGATCATGTTAAATTAAGTGTAATATTTATTTAAGGGTTTATGTTTCAATATAAATTTTACCATGATCATTTATGTTTCAATTTCCTTCTAGGGGAGATTGTATATTCTTTCTCTTCTAAACCCCGTCTATTTTCTTCTCCTTTGGTAATTTCTAGGGTTTTCAAGTATTCTTTTCATTTTCCCCTCTTTGATATAATGATTATTTATATTAATTTTAAACTATATTTGAAATTATTTTCAATGTTTTAAAAATTAATCTTTTACATGTTTTATTATGGGTTGTTTATACTTTCTTTAAATAGTATGAAAATAATGTTTTTTGAACATTAACCACTTGACTACATTTTCCAATAACCAGGATTGTTCTTCATTATCATGATTCCTTTCCAAGTTTTATTTTTTTCTAAGAAATTCATCTTAACATTTTTATATGAATTTTTATTTTTATTTTAAGTACAAAAAAATGATATTTCTTATTATTTTCAAAGTGTATTTATAATGATTTTATAAAATTATTTTTCATCAATGTTAATATACGAATAATTAAGCTTCACTAGAGATATGTTCTAATGATGCCATCCAACTTCTTTCTTTGGATGTCTTGTAATGATGTTTTGAGGAAATTTTCATGAAAACTATTCCTTTTCTATGGGTTAATTAAGCTTTAAAGGAATTATGAATGATCTTATGTTCTTATGGTATACATATGAATGGTTTGTTAATATATGATGGGTGGGTCTATGATAAACCTATAATTAATTAGGTTGTGTTATATATATTATGACATCAAAGGGTACATAGGCGGTTATCCCAAGACCAAGAGGGTACATAGACGGTTAACATAAGCCTAAAAAGGTACATGGGTAGTTATCCAAATACTTCTATTTAATGAATATCTTAGTGGGAATCCTTGAAATATGATTTTTATTTTTATAATTATGCTAAAAAATTATTCCATACTCTTTTAAAATATTATTATTCCCATGTTATTATCTCATGTCTCATAATTATTTGATGCACCTCACTCTTATGACTCATGTACTATGTTATGTCAATGCTTTATGCCATGACTCGTGATTTTAAATTTATGTATTTGGGTGTGATATTTATTTTATAATACCCTTATACTCATATTATACTCACTTATGATATTTTAATGTTATCAACCATGTTTACCCTTACTGATTATCTAAGATCACCTATTCTTATGTTTTAATATCTCCAGGCTATGAATAAGGATATTAAGTATGATAGTTTTATAACGGTATCATGTGAGAAGAATTTTTGTGGGAAATATTAATGATTTTCCATAAATAATTTGGTAATATATCTAGTCTCTGAAGACAATAAAGTTCTATGGTACTTAGGTGTGTATTATTGTGATATATATTGAATTTTCATCTATAATGATGTAATATTTATATAATTAATGCTTTGATCACCTCAAGTTAGTATTTGAATATCACTATATGAGATAATATAAGAAAAACAATAGGCTCCAACAAGTTGGTATGAAGTATGTAAAAGAAAATTTTCTATTCCAAAAAATATGGGCAAGAAAATGGAGAAATTATGAACCACAAAAAATCACATCAAATAAGTAAAAAGTCGATGGAAGATTTATTTCAATAATTAAAGTATATAGATTTTTAAGTGGGTTATATCTTTTTAGAGATTTTAATATGGAAGGGAGTTTTGATATTTTACATGAAATGTAAGCTAAGACCAAGGTATATTATTCCTTTTAATATTTTGGAATTGGTATGAGTTTTTGAATATTGGTTGACCATCACATCCAATATTTATGAAGTACATGATGCCGTCCGTGTTTCACATCTAAGGAATTACATATAATATCCAACACAATTAATTATCATTAAAGGTATATAATTATAAATCTTTATCATATTATGATGATTATTCCAAGAACCATGATATGATAGACCAGGTGTTGTGAAATTAAGAAACTCGACCAGTGAAGGTTTTATAAAGGGATCTAAATTGGAGAAGTATTCAGGAGAGTATAAGGATGAAATGAAAGTTATTTATCCAAATTTTATCATGGATCAATGTATGAGTTGAATTTAGAGGATAAAACTAATTTAATAGGAAGTAAGAAATATAATTTTTCTATAAAAACTAAATGAAAAGATACAAATTTCTTTATAAAAATATTAATAAACACTTTATTTATTTTTAATAATGCAATAAAAATTCATATATATAAATTGACCATAATTTATAGTATAAAAGTGGATAATAAATAATATTGTTTTTAAAATTTGGAACTCTCTTGGATTATGATCCATAATAAATAAATAATCTTAGAGAAACATGGTATATATAAAAAATAGTAAAGTTTAGGGAATAAAAAAATTATGAGAAGTTTGTTTTAGTGTTAGGATAAATAGAATATTTATAAGTAGGTATAATGGACAAGTATTCATTATTTGACCATTGTAATTAGATAACGTAGTCGTCGAGAATGTAATGCGGTCTATAGAATAAAATCATAATCATTAAGAATAATGACCATCACATTGAAAACCATATGTTTGTGATATTTATTAAATAACTATTTTTAAATAATTAGAGAAATATTTTCATAAACTAGATGAAAATTTTTTAATTAGAACATCAATACTATATAGAAGTAAAATATTGATATTTTTTTGAACCACACAATTTTTTTACAAATATTAAAATATGGTATTTGTGTACAATATATGATATGATTATATTTTATTGTAAATATGATAAAAAATTATAATTATCCTTTACGTGACCAAAAGAATTAATTATTTATAGAATATATTATTACGAAATTTTTACGTAGCTTCCTAGATATAATGAAAATTATAAAAGCATAAAACATATTTTATTCCATTAAAAACTATTTATGATTCCTTCTCTTATAGATCTTATTAAAAATATTCAATTAAATTTTTTTATTACTTAAAAATAAATAAAAGTTAGTTTTTTAACAAAATTATTTGGGTTGGCACCCAAAACTCATGACGATAAACTCATTTGTGTAAATAAAAATGCAAATGTTTAAATACCAATATTCCAAGTGCTAAAACCAAAAAAAATAATTATATAATCTCCATATTTTACTATAAATATTTTTCTCCCATCCATTTATCTTAACTTAAAACCGAATTATAATGGTTCCCCCCTCATCCTTTATCTCATGTATCTCCTGAATAATCTCCTAAATTTTCAAGGAGTTCTTTCTCATATTTTAGGAATCTACGGAGAAAGTAAAAGATACTTATATTTCTCTCTCTTATTAATTATTTTCTTCTTATAAATATCAATTTTTAATTTAATTTTCATATTTATTGGTATTTATATATTCATTTTAGTACTATTAATTTCATATAAAATTCAATATAATTATTTAATTCTTCATTTTAAACTTCTTCTATGGTTACTTAAAGATACTAGAATAATTATTTCTTAATTCTTATAAAACAATTTTTTATGGAACCTTTTATATTACATGTATTTGAAATATTTTATATATTGAAATTATAATAGTGGCTATATTCTCTATTCGAGCCAACACTACTATAAAATTGGCCTTTAAGAGTGATAAAAATGGCCTTTATCAGTGCTAGAGAAGCGTTGACTACAAGAGCGAGATTAAAAGCCAAAATTTTTTATCAGTGTTAAAAAAGTACCGATAAATATGCATACTACAGTGTGCTATAACAGCACACTATAGAACCAAAAATAGAAAAAAAAATCATCAACATCAAGTATGAATATAGAATTTAAATTAATAAAAATAAAACTTGGCTCATTTGCTCATTTTTGGCTATGTGATGTATGTTTTAAACTAAAATGATACATATATATTGAAAAAAGATCACTTGGAGTCATAATGATCACACCATGCATTGGAATGACATGTGTATGATTCCCACACGTCTCAAATGACTTATGGATCATTTTCCTAAAGTATCAGAACAATATGAGTGTGTTTTCTCAGTTTTGAGTACGCCGTCTTTCTTTTTTACTAAAATTTCATTTTAAAATGGAAACATACACTTTGACTCATACCAGTAACATCATGTGTTGGTTTGATGTGATAGAAATCCCTATACATCACAAATGACTTAAATATCATTTTCCTAAATTAAAAAGACAATCTGTGTGTTTTTTCTCAGTTTTTCATGAGTGAAAATTTTTGAACTAAAACGTTGATTTTAAACTAATAATGGACACAATGAGTCATATAAAACACATTACGTATTGGATTGAGGAGAAGATAATTCCTATATGTCAAAAATGACTTATGTATCATTTTAATAAAGTATAAAAATAATACAAATGTGTTTTCTCAGTTTGAGTAGATGAGTTTTCCTTTTACTAAAATTGATGTCAATTTTAAATAAAAAGACTCACTTGGATTCATATCCTTCACACTGTATATCGTATTGAGGTGAGTATAATTCCTAAACATCTGAAATAACTTATTGATCATTTTCATAAAGTATAAAAAAAATATAAATTCATTTAATCAGTTTTGAGTACACCACCTATCATTTTTACTAAAATGCCATTTTATACTGGAAACATGAACTTTGACTCATACCGCTCACATTGTGTATCGGTTTGACATGAGACTAATTCCTACATGTCACAAATGACTTATGAATCAATTTACAAAATTATAAATAAAATCCAAGCATTATGTCATACCAGGAACATCATTTATTGGATTAACGTGCGACTGATTCCTACACTTCAAAAATGACTTATGTATCATTTACCTAAATTATAAAAACAATATGAATGTTTTTTCTTGGTTTTGAGTAGGCCAATTTTCCATTTTATTAATATTAATGTCATTTTGTAAATAAAAAGATGCACTTAGATTCATACCGATCACACTGTGCGTCATATTGAGGTACGAATTATTTCTACATGTCAAAAATAACTTATAGATCATTATCCTAAAGTATAAAAACAATATGAATGTTTTTTCTTTGTTTTGAGTACATCACTTGGCCTTTTTATTGAAATTGATGTCATTTTTAAATTAAAAAACAAACTTGGGGTCATACTGGTCACACTGTGCATTAGATTGAGTTACGGTTGATTCCTACAAGTCTTAAATGACTTATGGATAGTTTTAATAAATTATCAAAAAAATATGAATACATTTTCACAATTTTGAGTACATATCTTGTTTTTTTACTAAAATATCATTTTAAAAAAGAAACAAGCACTTTTACCTATACTGATCACATCATATATTAGTTTGATGTGAGACAGATTCCTACACGTCCTAAATGACTTAGGAATCAATGTCTTAAATTATCAACAAAATTAAATTGTATTATATTTTTTTCAGTTAGTGGAATTTTTTAACTAAACTATCAATTTTAAACTAATAATGGGAACATTGAGTCAGATTGGTCACATTGTGCGTCGAATTGAGGTGTGGTTGATTCCTACATGTCTCAAATGATTTATATATTGTTTTATTAATGTATCAAAACAATATTAATAGGTTTTATTGATTTTATTATGTCTATTTTCCATTTTACTAAAATTTATGTCAATTTAAAATAAAAAAAAGAACTTAGAGTCATATAGGTCACATAGTGTGTTATATTGAGGTGTGGATGATTCATATCCCAAAGTATCAAAAAAATACTAACTTCTAATGTTACTATATTTCCATTGTATTTCTATATCGAACTATCAACACTATATATTTACTCTATGTTTTTAGCCAAAAAACATTCTTGTTGTTGAAAGTTGGAAGATGAGAGGCTTTCAACAATGAGAATTTTTTTTCAGATAATAACATCAAATTAATATGAAATGTTGGAAGTTCAATAAATAAAGGAAATGAATATAGAAAACATGGTAACATTGGAATAAAGAATAATTTTATCTCTTTTGTGGCTTTTTTTAGATAGTTGAAAGAAAAATATGACTTCCCAAAAGATCTATGAAAAAAGTAAAAAATTATTAGATAAAAATGATAAGGAAATTAACCTAAAAATATTTATAAAATGATGACAAAATGAATTAAATAATTCATAGGAATTTACCTTTTACTGGTGGTTGTATGAATATTGATGCATTTCCTTATTGTCATTGTCTTGGTAAAAGTCTCAAAGTCTAATCCCTCATGAGAATGAGCAGCTTTGAACAAACAACACCAACTTGAACAAAATAATCCACTTGTACAAGAAAACAATTATTATATGAGTAATACTAAAAATAAATAAAATAAAAATAAAATTGAAATAATACATTAATTCTATAGATAATTATTTTACTGTAAAAACATTGTTGACCATAGGGATATTCCAATAGTAAAGTAAGAATGATGGTAAAAAAATTCAAATAGATCTCTCCAAACAATCAATCAACGAGTGAGGAGGATGAGGAGAAAATAAGATGCATTGGATTGAAGATTTTCATCATCCAATAGAAAGTAAAGATATCATATTGGGTTCATAAAATATTCATTTTATACAATAAATAAATAAATACACTTAAGATATTCATTACCAATGGTGAATGCCTCTCATTTGTGAGAATTACTTCAATGGTAATCACAGATTCCTAAGGGTGGAACCAAAAGGAAATGTTAAAGAATGATCTATTTTTAGATGGATTAAATTAAACTATAGATAGTGTTTATTATATCTGTTATAAAATAAATGAAGTGATTTTTAAGAAGTATTAATTGGTGGGATATCTTTTCAGATATGGCTATATTTTTATCAACTACCAAAAATACAAGAAAGTCTGAAAACAATGAATAAAAGTTCATTCATGATTGTAAAGTTTCAATGAAAACTCAAAGGAGTAAGACTCTACAAAAACCCATATTTTTTCCTAGTAGAGTCCAAATCATTTGGAGAAACTGAAAATGATAATAATTGGATCAAATATATTCATGAGTATCTTGATCCGAATAAGAACAATGTGACATGAGAAGATTGATCTGAATAAGAACAATGAAGGCTTCTAATGGATCAAGTTTTTGTATATATTGTTCTAAAAAATGTCCATTATTTTAAAAATACATAAATTTTTTTAGTTAATATTTTATCCTAATTTTGTAAAACTCTTAACATAAAAGGTCATGGTAATGTATTGTAATCAAAAAAAAATTATGCTATGTAATTAAGATGGTCACATCTATGGAGCTTAATATTACCACTAGAAGAACATAAAAATAGATTTAAGTTTATGTTAGTAAAAGATAAAATTAAATAGAATTAAGAATCCACAGTGAGCATAGAATGTCATTAAATTATTAAATCTAAACTAATAAAGTTGACTTGAAGTGTGATTCTAAAGGTTTAATGATTTTATCCATGAAAAATAATTTTTATTTCAATAAAATAGATTCTATTAAAACTTATTTTTAAAATTTACATCAATCAATGTTAATATTTTATTTTATAAAAATTAGTTATATCTTGTTGTATAATATTTATTCTTGAAAATTTTAAAATATTATTTAAATTTTAAATAATAGATATTTTTTCACATTAAATAAGTTACTTTTGAAGAAAATATCAAATTTAGAAAACAAATTGATCAATCCAAAAGGATTAAGAATAATAAATTCTATCAACAATGTAATATTCTTTTACACCACGTAATGAAATAGTATTTTATTTCATAAAACACCGTGACGCAGAGATTCATACTAGAAAATGACTCATTCCAATAATTTATTTTATGACTATATTTCAACAAACAAAATCAAAATATCAATTACATTTTATCTCAAAATCGTTTTTTCTTGTATAATAGAGTCCAAGGATTATAGAACCTCAAACCTCTTTGATTTTTCTTTTTATAGAATTTAATTTATATTATTTAAATTCAAATAGAAATATTTCAAAAATAAAAATGGAAAACATTATATTTTTTCAAGAAGTGTTTAAATAAATAAGACAAAAAATCAAACATATATAATGTTTTTTCTCATATGATTTTATAGATTCATCAGAATCATTTGATTATTGCATTTCATAAGTGACCCCTAAATCTATCACAAGCCTCATGAAATAATTTACAGTCATCCTAAATAAATAAATTCAATTTTACACCATATTTTAGTGCTCATTATCCCAGGAAAATTTTTCAAGAAAAAATCATTATATAATTGTTCCCATGTGTTAATTATTTCATCATCCATTTTTTGAAAAAAAAACTTCTATAATTACCTTTCAAATAGAAGGGTGTGACTCTGTATTTTAGTACCTCCTCACTCAAGCCTCTTAGTTCCAATTGCTGCACGACATAATATAAGAACCTAATATTGTCATATATTTCATCATCTAGGTGATTTTCAATGTAATACTCTGAACCAATGACAACATCGACAACTATATGGATGAATTTCTCAAAATTTGATGACAAAAAAGAGGTATATATCATGGAATATAGATATTGGGATCCTATTATACCTCAAAACAACATGAACCAACATTGTGTTTGATATATTTCAAGTGGCATAGTACCAATGTTGTACCATGGAGACCCACATGATATCGGGGAAGACGATACTTCAATATATCTAAAAATCATTGAGTTTTAGGTTTTTTTATTATAGGATAGTGCTATTAGACTTGTTGGGATACATGGATGTGGGATGATAAAGTTCAATGGATAATTGAGGGAAATTAGAGATATCTAAAAACTTGGATTTCGTTTGAGTCGTGATTGCGTTCAAACCTTGAATCACTCGAGACTTGGATTTGAGCCTTGGAACAGTTAAAGCCTTGATTCTATCCTAGATTCAAGCTTGAAGTCAACAATGAGGTGCACTGGAAGGAGGTCGCTTGCGTGGAGAGCTTCAGATTTCGTGAACTAGTTCACAATGGTTAGAATTATTAAAATAGATCGTGACACTTTTATCACCACTAAGGTAATAAGCACTGATAAATCTCTATTTTATCAGTGTTAAAAAGTGATGATAAATACTTATAATAATTTTAAAAAAATAATACTTTTTTAAAAAAAAGTATAATTATTATATATAATTATAGTACTTAAAATAATAATTTTTATAAAATAATAATTTCATAATTATTTGAATATATAATTATTTATTTATAATTATATAAATAATTTTATAAAAAATAATATTCATATCATTATATATATTTATATAATTATATATATATATATAAACGTGGTAAATATATTCATTATTTAAAAAAACTATTATAATTTTATAATTATTTATTTATAATTATATAAATATTTTTTAAAAATTTTTTTATTTATTTATAATTATAAATGTATAAAAATAGTAAATATAAATTTATAAATATTTTTATTTATAAAATTATTTTTTTACAAATGTATTTTTGTCATTTTTAATGAATATTTAATTTAAAGTTCATGCATGTTAAAAAGGAGTAAAATTGATTAATTAAAAATGAGTACAATATTGAAAATTTGGATAAGTTTGATTAACAAAAATCATTAAAAATGGATATATATTGAAATAAATATGAATATATATTGAAAATATTAAAACATAGTAAATAAATATATATAAAATAAATAATATAAATTGATTATGTTCCAAACAAATTATGTGTCTGTATGTATATAAAAAGTCATTAATTACATATATGTGAAATCAATATAATACATTTGATATATGTTATAATTTGAAAAATCAAACAATATTCAATTGTGTCCATTACTCAATGTAATTAGTTGGTACTTTTAATTCATATTAATTTTTAATAATAAACCATTATCCAGTAAATATATTACTTTATAATGTAAAGAATAAATAATATTTTTCATTATATAAATAATATTTATATACATTAATATATATCTATTTATTTAATATATAATATTTATTAACATTATTAACAATTATATAATTAATAAAATGTTTAATATTATTCTCAATTTACTTTTTTTTATTTTAATTTGTTTAATTTTCATTTTCATTTTTCTATATATTTAAAACATATTATTTATTAGTATTTATAATTTATATATTTTATAATCAATTTATTCATTTTTATCAATAATTATTTAATTAATAAAATTTGTAATATTTTTTTAATAAATAGATTATTTATTTTTTTATTTATATAATTATTTAATTTTATTTATTTGAACCTTTATTAGTGATTTATTTATCGCTGATAAAGATGTCATTTATCAGTGCTTTCTTTTAGCAATGATAAATACAAGTGTTGTTAAACTCCTATTTTTTAGTAGTGTAAAACATATATTGTTCAACCTTTACTAGGGCCTATCTAGATTAATTCTTATATTGAAACAAATGAATATGTTATATCAATGTCGTGTCTACTAAAAGTTTTTTCCAAATGAGTTTTGTATCCCCAATAAAAATCATATTTTTTGGTTATATACTCTTAATTTTAGAGGTTATTTATTCGTCACATAGTTGGTCTATATCTATTATAATCCATAATAAAATATTATAAGAAATTCAAAAAAAATTGTAAAGTAGAGACTAGTATAATACCCCTGAACAAAACAAAAATAAAGACCAAAAGTTCCATGGTACAATCCATTTTACTCATTACAAAATCATGCTTTAGAGTGGGAAAGTAATATATGGTACCCATATCTACAAAATAATTTATACAGTGTAAAATTTAATGAAAAAATATATAAATATAGGAAAAAGTAAGACTGAAATAATCAGATCGAAACTCAACCAAAACATGGGTTGGTTCAAAAGGACCAAACCAAGAATAGAATAGCAAAGAAACCCACAACATCCAAGATAAAAATAAACCATCCAATGTAAACCCCATTAATAAAAATTAATACATTTTATATATCTCTAAATCAAATACTCGGGCAGAGAGTTCTAACTAGTAAACATAAAAGTCTATGTGTGGAATAATAACCCTTAGGCAGCAAATCATCAACTAATGTCCCCTTGATCATATATCATATTATTTATATTTTTAATGACACTAGATTATGGGTAATAATTCTAAGATAATTCTGTTATGTCAAAAGTTCTCTTTTGACTTTTATGTCTTTCGTTTTGGAAATCACAAATCTCTTTATACTAATTTCTCAAATAAAGGACTTACTTTGAATACGATTTTTCTATATTTCGTACTGACTCTGTCTATCGTACTTACTTTTTCAATCATATTGACTCTGTCTATTGTACTGACTCTATCTATCATATTTTCTTATTATACTAACTATTTTCATCGTACTCACATTGTGCATCATACTCACTTTGCATCATATCAACACATTGTACTTAGTAATATTAATCATACTCATGTTTTACTTTTATCACATGCATTATTTTATTCATTCATCAAAACACATGTTCTATATCAATCGTACTCATGTTATAATTTTCATATATCTTTTGTCTTAACCAAAAATATTTCATGGATTTAGTTATAAACTAATCAAAACGATGTTGTGTTTTTTGTATCAATATGACCGTTACAATTCCAGGTGTCCAAGTCCCTCCAAGTTTTCCAAAAAAATATGACCATTGGATAAAATATTAGTATTGAAACCTTAGGACTATAAATAGAAGTTCATTTGAAGAAGCTAAAGAAATTGAATATCCTCAGCTACTTAAAAGTTCTAGAGAGAGATAATGTGACTTCTCTCTTGCTTCGTGTGAAAGCCTTGAAATTAAAAAATTTGAATGGATTGTTCTTAGTTTCTGTATTTCAATAAGTGATTTGTTTTTCTTTGTGCATTTGATTAGGTGATTACAATCTAGGGCTTCTAGGGATAGGCAGAAGGTGTGACCAATCTTCGTATTGAGTGCTTTTAAGTGTTTAAAAGACATAAGTGTCGATTACCTATAAATTTGAGGGCTTTTGGGGATAGCAAGATGGATGTGTTGATCATCTTATTAAGGGCTTACCAGTGTTGGTGATAAATACCAATTATCCTAGGTGAAAGAATATCCTACTCTTTGTAATAAAATAATTGTAACACCTTTTACTTTTCCACTTCTTATTGTAATAAAAAGAGAATTATTTTATTTATTCTTTCTATTTGTATTCTTTTTTATTTGTTTTAATTAGAGCTTACATTTTTAGTATTGATTCTATATTCTATATGGTAGAATCGTTTACAATTTTTATTACTCTGGTATTTGTATTCAATCTGAATACAATTGTTTCATAACTTTTGGTATCATATTATATCATCGAACCGAGAGTCGGTTCTATCATTTGGTTACTTTTATAAGAGGATTTTTGAATTGTTTTAGTTATAGTAAACTAAGATCCTTAAATATTTTAATAGAAATTTTTTAAATATACAATTCACCCTCCCCCCTCTTGTATTTGTGCCATCTCATATCCATTTCGATCCAACAATTGGTATCAAAGCAGTTTTTTCCACTACTTTGTTTATTTAAATTTTTTTACACTAACTTGTATTTTTGGAAAGAGGATTTTGGTTATTTATAATGGTAGGCATGATTAATGTTGGTTCAATTGTCAATATTAACCCTACAATACCACCTATTTTTTATGGTAATTATTTTTAATATTAGATAGATTGAATAAAAACTTTTATCATAAACACTGGTGTAGATAACTTTGTTATGCTCACTGGTGAATATAAGATCTATGAGAAAGAAGTCAGAACTTTTACTGCTCAAGAAAAAGTTTAATATCAAATAAACTATAAGGTGCACATTAATTTATTTTGTTCTATGACCAGGAACATTTATAGTCAAATATCTTCATGTGAAGCTGCAAATAGTATATGGAAGAAATTGGAGATTACACATTTTGGTACTTCCAAAGTTGTTGAAATAAGAAGATCTATGATAAGAGATGACTATAAAGCTTTTGAATTTACTTATGGAGAACCTGTGGTTAAGTTTCAACAAATATTTATGAAAATTTTTATTAGTCTTCAAGCTACGGGAGATAAAAATTTAGAAGATTAAGTTCTTATCGAAAGGATTATAAATATTATACCAAATGAATGGGAATCCAAAAGGACTGTAGTTGGTGAATCTAGAAAGATTACTAATATTAATCTTGATTGTCTCTTTGTAACTCTACTATAATATGAAATAAAACTTAATATAGATGTAGATAAAGTGAAAAAAAAGAACAGTGGAGTATCATTCACTACTACATCTAATCCTACCAAGTCTCAATATCTTGTGAAAACTAAGTCAATAAAGAGGAAGGTTGAATTCTTATTAGATTACAGTGATACTAATCAGTCAGATAATGATCTTGAAAATCTTTCTAGAATAATGAATAAAGTTTTTGGAAATAATGATTTCCAATATAGATATAAAAATAATTCAAAAAGTAACATGGACAAGAATGATTCTATAGTCTCATGTTATAAATGTAAAAGAACAGAACACATTTGACCTGATTGTTCTATGCTGAAAAGAAAAGATAGAAAGGAAAAACATTCATAAAAGAATAAGAATAAATACTCGAATTCCAAGGTAAATAAAGTCTTAAAAGTAAATGAATCCTAGAGTTCCATTGGAGGCGATTCTTCTGAAGAATCTTCTTATAGTGATATCTCAAATCACAAGAATTTTTGTCTCCTTTCCAAAACTCCTTATCATTGCTTAATGGCCAAGCTACACAGTTCTGAATCTCTTACCAATAAGTCTTTAAGTAGAAATTATCCTAATAAATATTATTCTTCTGATGAATAAACATCCTCATCAGAGAATAATAATTCTTTACCATTTTATGTATAAGAATCCAGATTTTCTAAACTCTTAGAAAATTAAAATTTTAAAGTTTCTAGAAAACTTGAAAAATAAAATACTAGGATTGATATTTTAACAAGAGAAATATAAAATCTCTTTAAATATCTTGATTCTAAAACTCTTGATATTGAAAGTTTTTCTAAAAACCTTGAAAAGGTAAATTTTGAAAAGAACCAAATTTCTTAAGATTTTAATAATAGGATTTCTGAGAAAACTATTTTGGAAGGAAACCTCAATTCTAAATATAATAAAAATAAGGATAAGAATTTGGTCATCAGACTAAAATCTAATATTTTTTCTCTTAAGAAACTTTTATCAAAATTCACTATTGGAAATAAGGAGTTTGATAAAATTTATTCTCAAATTCTTCCTTTAAAGAATAGTTATGGAATTGGTTATACTCATTCAAAACTGGTTTTTAGTAATAACTATTTGTTCCACAAAGTGCTTTATTTTATACCAAATGTCATGTGGTGGACATTGGGAAAGAAATTTTTCTTTAAATAAAACACAATATTTGGGTTTCCACAAATCTCACTTTTCAAAACAAATGTGGATTTTAAATTTTTTTCTTTCTAATGTTTCCGGACCCAAACAACTTTGGATCCCAAAAGTTTAATTGTTTTTGTTTCAGGAAAAAAAACAAGAAATAATAAAAATATGTGGTACATGGATAGTGGATGTTCCAGGAACATGACTGGAAACATAAACTTCTTTGAAAAATTTATCAAGACAAAGGGAGGAAAAGTTACCTTTGTAGACAATGATCAAGGAAATATTGTTGGTATATGTAATATTGCTTTTCTTGGAAAAGTTTCAATTTATAATGTTTTTTTGTGGATGGCCTTAAGAACAACCTCATTAGCATAAATTAATTATGTGATGAAGTTTACCTTGTGAATTTTAGGAATAATAAATGTATAGTTCACAATTCCATGTATGAATTCATTCTATCTGCTCAAAGGCATGAGAATGTTTAAACTTTGAACTTATAAGACCTTATGAGCCAAGACTTACCTTGTCTAAGTGAAATGGAAGACCAATCATGGTTATGGAATAGAAGACTAGGACACTGTATTTTAGAAATTTATATAAACTCTCTAATAAAAGACTTATTAAAGATCTAATTGATCTTAGGTTTAATTCTTATAAAGTTTGTGACCCTTGTCAATATGGAAAACAACATAAGTCAAGCTTTAAATCAATCAGTGAAGTCACAACTACCGATGCATTATAGTTAGTGCACATGGATCTTTTTGGTCCAACACAAATTGGAAGTATTGGAGGCAAGTACTATGTATTTTTCTTAGTTTATGATTATAATAGATTTAAATTGGTATATTTTCTCGCTAAAAAACAAGAAACCTTTGGTTTCTTTAAATATTTTATTTAAAAAGTTAAAAATGAGAAAAACTGACCATTGATAACTATCTGAAGTGATCATAGTGGAGAATTTATAAATTCTAATTTCAAAACATTTTGTAGTAAAAAAGGTATTACTCACAAATTTTCTACACTAAGAACACCTCATAAAAATGGTGCTGTTGAAAGAAGAAATAGAACTCTTCAAGAGATAACAAGAACCATGCTGTTTGAATACTCAATTTAAAAACATTTCTAGGAAGATGCTGTTATTACTTTTTGTTATACTATAAATTGAGTTCTAATTCAAACTTTTCTTAATAAAATTACATATGAGTTGTGGATAGGCCGGAATCCAAAAGTTCCATACTTCAAATTATTTGGTTCCAAAGTATTTATTTTAAATACAAAAGATAAATTACATAATTTTGCACACAAATCTGATGAGGTAATTTTTTTAGGTTATTCTACCAATTCTAAGGCTTATAGAGTTTTAATAAAAATATTTGTGTTTTTGAAGAAACAATACATGTTATGTTTGATAAAACAAATCCTTTTGTCTTCAAAAATTCTTAAAATATTGTCTCTGAGGTGTTTTCCAAAACTGATTATTAACCTTTAGAAGATTCTTCAAACATTTTAAATACAAAAGAAATTGTTTCTAAGACATTTACACTAAAATACTTTCTACCTTATTTTGATGAGAAGTTTTATAAAAATCTAAATAAGTTATTTCTTAGTAATCATCCCAGTGATAACATCATTGGTGATGTAAATCAACCAGTAAGGACTAAAAACTCCTTAATAAATGAAATAGAACATCTTGCTTTTCTATCACAATTTGAACGTAAAACTCCAAGTGAGGTATTAGGTGATGAGGATTGAATTAAGGAAATGCAAGAGAAACTAAATGAGTTCAAAAGTAATAAATTATATAACTTGGTTGAAAAACCTAAGGATACATCTGTTATTGGAGTAAAATGGGTTTTCAAAAACAAATGAGATGAAAATGGTATCAATGTAATAAATAAATATAGACTTGTTGTTAAAGGCTATAATCAACAATAAGTCATAGACTACGAAGAATCATATGCTCCAGTATCAAGACTTGAATCTATTATAATTATATTAGCCTTTTCAGCATTCTTTAATTTAAAACTCTTTCAAATGGATGTCAAGTGTTCTTTCCTTAATATATTTTTTCAAGAGGAAGTATATGTAGACCAACCCCCTGGTTTTGAAGATAAAAAAAATCTTGAATATGTTTAAAAACTTACCAAGGCCCTTTATGGACTTAAACAAGCCCTTAAATCTTAGTATGATAGGTTAAAAATATTTTTGTAGCAAATTAATTATATTAAAGGAAAATACGATCCAATACTTTTTATAAATAAAGAAAAAAAATATTATGATTGTTCAAATTTATGTTGATTACATTATTTTCGGATAAACTCAAATGTTTTTAACATATTCATTTGTGAATCTAATGAAGTCTTAGTTTGAGATAAGTATGATAGGTGAATTAACATTCTTTCCTAGTTTTCATATTTATCAAAAACTATAAGGTACTTATATATCTCAACATAAGTAAATCAAAAACATACTTAAAAATTATGGGTATAAAAATACTAAAAGTATATGTACTCCCATTGGAACCTCAAATACTCTTGATCTTGATGAAGCTGGGAAACTAGTTCATCAAACAACTTTTAGAGGTATGATTGGATGTCTACTATGCTTAACAACTAGTCATCCAAACTTAATGTTTTTTGTCTGATTATATTCTAGATATCAAGAAAATCCAAAAAAACCCATTTAAAATCTTTGAAAAGGATTTTCCAGTATTTAAAAGGATCTTTGGATTTAGGCATTTTTATTATTTTGGAAATGATTTTTATCTAAATTTTTTTTGGATGCTGAATTTTGTGGTTATAGAATTCATATAAAGATTACTTCTCGAACTTTTAATTTTCTATGAGATTCTTTAGTTTCTTGGTCATGAAAAAAACAACATTCAATTTCACTCACCACTGCTGAAGCTGTACATATAGTAGTTGGTAGTATTTGTGCTCAAGTATTGTGGATGAAACACACACTCACAGACTATGGTATGAGTTTTACTAAAACTCAAATATTGTGTGATAACACAAGTTCCATTTCTCTAAGTAAAAACCCTTTACATCACTCTCATACAAAACACATAGATATTAGGCATCACTTTCTTAGGGATCACACAAAAAGAGATATATCATTTTACAATTCATCATAATGCAAGAACAACTTGCTAATATTTTTACAAAACCATTACCTTCTGATAGATTTTAATTTATGAAACAAAATATATGAATGATTACACTAAAATAATCATTCATATCTACTTTCTATTTTTACAATTCTCGTTACATTAAAACACTACTTTTACTAGGGGAGAACATGTGTCTTTTGTTTAAAGTTTTACCTAATTTTTCTTCTTGTTTCATATTTTATTTTTATTTTTATTATCTTATATTTTATAATTACCTTAACTATTTAATATTATAATTCTATTTTTTATTTGTTTCATTAGTTTTTGTATTTTTGTTATGAATTTTTTCCTCACCTTTGTTAGTTTGTAGTTTATGCATATTAGCTTAAAACATAGACCATCGGCTTGACAACCTATAAAAATAACTTTGTTTTCCATCATCTTGAAAACATATGGTAATGACTTGGTTTTCCACTGGATTGACAACATATGGTAATAACTTTGTTTTCCATCGGCTTTACAACCTATGAAAATGATTTTTTTTCATAGGCTAGACAACCTATGGTAAAGACTTTGTTTCCCATCAACTTGACAACCTAGGGTAATGACTTTGTTTTTCATCAATTCGACAACCTATGGTAATGACTTTGTTTTCCATCATCTTGAAAACCTATGGTAATGACTTTTTTTCATCGATTCGACAACATATAGTAATGTATTTGTTTTCATCGGTTCGACAACCTATGGTAATGAATTTGTTTTCCATCGGTCTAACAACTGATTGTATTCACTTTTTTTTCATCGGTTTGATGTTTGATTGTATTCTCTTATCATTATTTAAACTATTTATTTTCTATATTGTATTATGGTTTTACTTTCATAATAATATAAAACCAACAACTTACTTAAAAACTATGATAGGTATATTCTCTTTTCTTTTTGTATTGTTTTTATTTTGTGTAATTGTTTCTCATTTTTTAAATTTTTTTAAAAAAAATCCTCTTTATTCTCTACTGTTGGATTCTTTATTTTTATATCTTAATTTTATAAGACCAACAGTCACACACATCCACTTATAAATAGAGGAATCCCCTCCTCTAACTCACACCAGTTCTTCAAATTTCTTGGTGCTGCTCTACTCCCATTATTAAGACTTAGTACGATTATTTCTTTTGTTAATCAACTATATGTCTGAGTCTTCTGCCAATACTCAGGCCGATATTTCTTCAAAGACTTTCTCTTAAATGTATTTTTTCATATAAAGGTTAGTCTCTTGATATTTATTTGATATTTATGACTAAATAATCAAAATAATTATATTATTCCAAGGCAGGTAACATCTTTGTGTTGAGAAATCCATATCTCAAGATATGATTCTTGTTAAAGAGGTTAGAAAATTATACAATACTGTGTCTTTTGACAAGGATATGATGATTAAATTTGTAGTGTGCGACATAAATTTTTCTATGTCAATAAAACAAGTAGCATATTTCCTCAATGTCCCTACTTAAGGTGACTCCTTTTGTCCTTATCATAAGCTACCTGAGGTAGTTTGTTCATTTAATAAGAGCTGAAAAGTCACTTTTTCTTATCAATGAGGAGAAAATAAAAGTATCCCATCTCTCTGCAGACAACTGGTTTTTTTCCTTTGGATGCAAGGGTTTATAATTCCAAGCAAAGGTTATAGATAAACTCTTAAGGTTTATGGAATATTTATGTTAGATTATCTTATAAATATAAAAAAGGTAAATCTCATGGGTTACATTTTTAAAAAATCAATAATGTGAAGTATGGAGAAATTAAGTCTAATCTTATCATGTATCCATCTATTTTCACAAAGTTAATTCTTGAAAGTTTGATGTTTTTTAATATTCTAGTTAAAGGAGAATTGAAAGAGTTGAAGGCTTCTTGGATAAGAAAGAATATGATAAATAAATTTAATTTTTTCTTTGATGAAAATTCAAAACTCTTCTTCAAAGATTTGGAAGAATTGGCACCAAATAAATCAGCACCACTTAAAATAGAATCTACTCCAACAGTTGTAGCTTATCAACATATAGATTCTCAAATCAGTGAAAAACCGAAGAAGAAAACCAAATACAGTAAATAGGTTATATCCAAATGGAGAAAGGAGAAAAAACAAAGAAAATATGGTGATCCTAAATTCATTCTTGATCTAACTAAGGCTCTAGCTGAGAAGATGAGAATAAAAGATACTCTACAGGATGAGAAAAAGAAAAGGAATATTTTGAAAAGAAAAGCTCAAGATTTTGATGTTGTCTAAATTCTAAAAAGTGTTGAGTTAGCAAGTTACCAACTAACAGAAGAATTTCAACAAGAACCAATCATATATACTTTTCCAAAGAAAAAAATGGAAAGAAACAGTGCATGATGTTATTAAATTGGCTTCACAGCAGGAAGGTGAAGAAGCAGAAGATGAATTTCTTATGGAATACCTTCCAAGTTCTAAGAAAAGTAGAGAAGAATATTCTCTTCAAAAACAACGTGAAACAATTCAACAACATAATCCTCATGCCAATCAAGAACCAGTTAAATCTTCAAAAACTCAATCAGAAAGAGTTCCATCTCCAGTCAAGAAAGGGGATCAAAGTTCTTATGTCGGGAAAGTAATTGTCATCAATGACAAAGTTGAATAAGAAATATCTGAAAAATAAGTATAAAGGGTTGAAAAATAAAAAAAGAAAGGAAAAATAAAATATCTTGATAAAGAATCAAGTTGATCAAATAAATATGAATCATACAATAATGATACTGATTCAGAACACACAATTTCATTGAAGAAAATTGATTACATTGTTCGTGTTTTAAAAAGAATTGAGAAGATTATTCCCTAATTTCCTATAATAGAAGGAAAAATTTATTTCATTACAGATAATAAAAGGAGGAAATTTGGTTTTGTAAGATAACTTAGAAAGATAGTAATGACAATTGAGGTCGATCTAAAAGTTTTGAGTGATAGTTCTGTTTCTCATAAGAAGGCTTGCAATCAAATGACCAAATGATCATGAAAAATAGAAAGCTCAGTAAATGAACATGAGGAATCAATTGAAGACTTAAGGAGGCTTTCAAATGATCTTGATATTTATTTAAATAAGTTCAATAACTAAACAATTGAAATAATGAATTAGATTCTAAAAACTCATGGTGCTGATACTCTTTCAGTGAAATAGTTGCAAGAAAGGTTCACTGCTTTCCAGTCCTAATTTTTGAAGGTTTAATATTTCAAAGATGAATTATTATTTTTAAAGAAAAAAATACTTTATTTAATAAAGAAAATAAGAATATGCATCACATGATTGATACTCTTGAAGAATTGATCATAATCCAATAAGAGACCATCAAAAACTAGGATCAAATTTTTGCAGACCATCAAGAGATTCTCAAAAATTAGGGAGTTTCTATCTCATATTACAAGAAATAAATTAAGAAGATGAAGGTCGTTCTCCATGAGTTGATCAAGAAAGAAAAATAAATATAAGACAAATGATTATTTTGTTGTATCTTTATTTTTTGACTGTCATTTGAAATTATATGGAATTTTGACAATTCAATGAGGTTTATGTTTTTAATTTATATTGTTTTGAATTTCATTTCTTTCTAACCATTTCAGGAAACTCAAGATTACCCCATTTATTTTTGTAAATCATAAAAGGGGAGAATTTTTTATAAAAGAGAGAGTAAATTTTTACAAAGGTGGATAATTGTTAATCTCAAATGTAATATATATAAGTCAAGGAAAATCTATATCAATAAAATCATTAGGAAATTATATACCTAAGTGGGGAGTTAGTTGTATTCATTTCTTCATTCAGGATAATTTTCATAACTCGGCAGGAGATAAGTATTTCTTTCTAGTTTTACTTTGTGTTTTGTTCTTTCCAAAAATGAGGATATTGTTTAGTCAAAAGTTCTCTTTTAAATTTTGTGTCTTTTGTTTTGTAAATCACAAATCTCTTTATACTCATTTCTCAAATAAAGGACTTACTTTGAATATAGTTTTTCTATCTATCGCACTGACTCTGTCTGTCGTACTGAATCTGTCTATTGTACTAACTCTATCTATCATAATGAATCTTTCTATAGTACTGACTCTATCTATCATATTGACTCTATCTATCATATGTTTTTTATCATACTAACTATGTTCATCTTACTCACATTGTGCATCGTACTCACTTTGCATCATATCAATACATTGCACTGAGTAATATTAATCGTACTCATATTTTACTTTTATCACATGCATGGTTTTATTCATTCATCAAAACACATGTTCTATATCAATCGTACTTATGTTATCATTTTCATATATCTTTTGTTTTAACCAAAACAATGTATTGGAGTTATTATAAACTAATCAAAACAATGTCGTGTTTTCTATTTCAATATGACTGTTACAATGACAGGTGTTCAAGTCTCTCTGAGTTTTCCAAGAAAATATGACCATTGGAGAAAATATGACCATTGGAACCTGAGGCCTATAAATAGGAGGTCATTTGAAGAATAGAAAAGAACTTGAATATCCTCAGCTACTTACAGGTTCTAGAGAGAGACTGTGTGACTTCTCTTTTTCTTCATGTGAAAGCCTTGAAATTACAAAATGTGAACGACTCATTATTAGTTTTTGTATTTCAATAAGTGCTTTGTTTTTTTTGTGCATCCAATCAGGTGATTACGATTGAGGGCTTCCAGGGATAGGCCGATGGTGTGACTGATCTTCGTATCGAGGGATTTCAAATGTTTGAAATACTAAGGTGCTGATTACCTGTAAAATCGAGGGATTGTAGTGATATAAAGATAGATGTGTCGATAATCGTATCGAGGGATTACCAATGTTGGTGAGATAGACCTATTATCCTAGGTGAAAGGATACCCAACTCTTTGGGATAAAATAATTGTAACACCTTTTAATTTTTTGCTGCTTATTGTAATAGAAAGAGAATTATTTTATTTCTTCTTTCTATTTGTATTCTTTTGTAATTTTTTTAATTATATCTTATAATTTTAGTAATGATTCTATATACTATATGGTATAATAATTTACAATTTTTATTACTCTGGTATTTTTATTCAATCTGAATACAATTGTTTCCTAACCTGTGGTATCATATTATATCATCGGACTGAGAGTCAGTCCGATCATTTGTTTACTTTTATAAGAGTCTTTGTGAATTGTTTTAGTTATATTAAACTAAGAACCTTAAAGGTTTTAATAGAAATTTTTTAAATATAAAATTCACCCCCTCTTGTATTTGTGCCATCTCATATCCATTTCTATCCAACACATTTTTTTCTTTATATTATTTATTCTTAGTTGATTTAAGATGTGATTAGGGGTTGTGTGTAACATCTCTATATTTAATGAAATATATTCCTTAAAATTAATCTAAATTATTTAATAGATTATGTTACATTAAATACACAGTTTATATTTCATTACATGTAACACCAATTTTATCTTACATTTCATGCAACATCGAGTTTCTTCAATAACTTGTGTTACATGAAAGACTGCATTTTACTGAACCAAAATAAACTATTAAAATTATTATTTAACATGATAGTTGTCACCATATAGTTAGAATGGTGGTAATGAATAAGACTAGCTAAATTATGAAAATATATTTTAAACATGTTTATAAAATGAATTAATTGGTTACCAATTAATTATAAATGAAAATAAAAACAAATTGACTATAAAGGATGTGTTTTTATGAATATCTATCTTCATATGACCAAAGTAATTTTACCATAATAAATTAAATTAATTACTAATATTTAATGATATTAATGAAATATATATATTATATATTAAATTAAATATTTTTAAATTATTCCAATATATATTATAGGCATAAGATTAAAAAATATAATTTTAAGCATAAAAAAGTTGTATTTTTCTAAAAGACGGGTTTTCCACCATTTAATGGTTTACTTGTTTTAAATCTAAATTTTAAAACTTTTATAAGTTATATTTTAAAAAAAATATTATTTGAAATATTAATTTCAAAATCATCTTATGGTGAATTACGTTTTCTGAGAAGTTTCATTTTTTGATGAATAGTAAAAAATACTGAATTTTAATTGAAAACTAACATTTCTTCTAGATAATTTATAGTGTTAAATTACATTTTTCATTTATTTTAAAGTATAATTAGTTCAATTATAAATCAATCAATCCAATTTATGTCATTTTAATCAAATTAACACTGAAATTGGATATAAAATTATTTCAAACTTTTGAACATTTTAATTTAAAAACTCATACTTTCGTCCCAACTACGTGATTAATTTTAAATTAAATTATAGAAATTATGTTATTAAAATATGGAAAATGGGTTCCATATTTTTAATCAAAATAATTTATAATTTATATTAATTTAAACTTATTTTTTTTCCAAAAATATTAGTGAAAGAAATTAAAATTAATTACAGCGATTAAGGTAAAAATGAGTTTACTTGGTGGTTAAACTGTAATATTAAAAGGTAAAATGACTTGGAAACTAGTAAAAACACCCATTTAATGTACATATTTAGAAAATATATCCAATTTATTTATAATTTTTCATCATTGGATGTAATGACTCGCATTTTGAACCGGGTTAAAAAGCGAAGGAATTTGAACTTTTCCTTTACTGAATGGGTTTTTTGAAGTCCAGGCTTCGGAACAAGATTCCAAAGTTTGTAACCCTTCCTTTTAATTTTTTTGGATGTGGGAGAAGGCCCGTTAAGTTTCTCGGGTGGCCCGAGAGGTTTCAGAAGCTTTAGACCCTTGTTTTTAAAAGAGTTGTAGAGGGCGCACGGTTGGCGCACGGTTTGGCTAACCGTGCAGCCCAAACCATGCGGCCTTATTAAGGGAGGCAGTGTCTTGTGCACGGGCTGTGAACAGTTTGGAAAACCGTGTTCCTAACCTATGCAACAGATGTCTTGGAGGCAGAGGACTCCGCACGGTTTGCGCACGGTTTGGAAAATAGTGCGGGTCAAACCGTCCGCTTGGGTAAGTTTAGGTTTTCAGTTAAATTTAAAATAAAAGAAAATAAAAACTTAAAACCTAATCTAATCTCTCCCTCACCCTCACTCAACCAGCATGAAGCCAAGGGGCTTTCCCCTTGAACCGCGCGTGACACCCCCTTCCGGCCTCCTCTCAATCGAGCTTTTTCCACTGATTTCTGACTGTTACTTCGTAGAATCTCCATGGTAAGCTCCCCTCTTGCTTCTCCTCCCTTATTCTAGCCATAGTTCGACCAAATCAGCTCCCGGTGAGGTGCGGCCGAACCTTAGGACTTTGGGGTGATTCCAAGTTTCAGTTTTCTTTTGGTTCTAGGTTATGCGGAAGTCCGTTGGGACTCCTTGGTGCGCGTTCCGGCAACTGCCGCCGAAGGCGAAATGGTTCGGGTGGTTTCAGATCGTCGGCTTGGTTTTGGGGTATTTTTTTCACCTCTTGCTTGGTTTCACACTTCTTGATTTTGGGGATTTTGGTGTTTATGAGTTCCTAGAACGTTTTTTGTAGTGCGTTCGAGGTTTTGACGTGGTTTCGAGTCACCAAAGACTAGGCGACTCACCTGTGACTCTTAGTTAGAAAGTGCCAAGATCCGGAGTGGACATATGGATCCACCTTGAGGTATGGTCCCTCTCCTTGCCCATTAATTTAAGTAAAGTGAAAGTGAGTTTAATATTACACTGCCTTAGCATTTTAATTATGCAAGTTAGTTCCGATTGAATGCTTCTGTGAAAATCATGTGAATTGTAGGAATAAGATAAAAGAGGTTGCTTGGTCACTAAACTATCAATTTAATAATAAAACCCCTCAATCGAAGGTGCACTTCCTTCAAGATAAAAAGTAGTGATAGACTTTTTATGCTTCCCTGTTGAATTGTTGTGGTGCCTTTTTATGCCTTGTATGTGATCTTGGTTTGTTGAGACAAAGGGAATGAAATGGCTGTGACACGTGTGTTTGGGTCAATTTTCCATGTTAGGAAAATTGAGTAAGATTGTAACCCTAGTGGGATCACCTAAGGCTATATGATATGTTTCCTCTAGAATGTATGAAAGGGTTAAAGAGTGATAAAAAACATATCGTTTAATATTAAATGGCTAAACTAGAATGAATGGACTAGGGTGGTATGACCACACCTTGGGATAATGTAATGATCACGGCTCATGTTAGTAAAATGAATATGTGAGTGTCTTGATCTAGATACTTAAGATGGGTTTCCATGAGTATGAACGTGAATGTGTTCTCCTATGTGTATGTGGTATGATTCTTGAATGATTATGAGGTAATTCCATAAGTAGTATATTATAAATATGTTTGTATTGTGAGTGCACACATGCTGATGCTGCACCATGAATGATTTATTGTGAATGGGGAATGATTACTTGAAATGCATAAGAGGTACTGCCTTATGCATCATAATATAATGATGATAATGAACGTGTATGATTATGGATGGGAGGCATTCATACCCCATGCCATCTACTTTGAACGGTTATGGATGGGAGGCATGCATACCCCATGCCAGCTTACTTGAGTATGGGTGGGAGGCATGTCTACCCCACACCAGATGCGATCTCTATACGTGTATGGAAGGGAGGCATTTATACCTCTTGCCAGTTGACATATAGGGACGAGAGGCATTCTTACCTCATGCCAGCTATTCTCTATACGTGTATAGAAGGGAGGCATTCTTACCCCTTGTCAGTTGATTTATTGGTACGAGAGGCATTTCTACCTCATGCCTGTTATACTATATTGATGGAAGAGAGTCATTCTTACCCCTTGCCAGCTGACTCATAGGGACGAGAGGCATTTCTAACTCGTGCCCGTTGTTCTTTACTAATGGGTGGGAGGCATTCTTACCCCCACACCATCTATAATCTAAATGCCCTTATATATATATATGGTGACTTGATCAGGTTACTTTACTGGCAACGAGCCGAAGCTGGTATAACCGTCACGTGTCCCTTGAGAACCCGGACGGGTGTATTTACTTATGTATTTCTGCTTACTTATTTTCTCCATACCTACTCACTATTTAATTGTTATACACTGTCTGGATTGGGTTTGACACCTTTGGTGTCGGCCTACTGAGATTTATATCTCACACCCTACTCGGGCCGCCATTGCTCTGGGGTACCCGAGTAGACCTTCTTGCTTACAGGACCTAGGATGTATATTGTGCTGTTTGTACCTGAGGAGTTAGGAGAAAAGGACCAAGCGGGATCTTGGGATGCTCAGGAGATTCGTCGTTGTGCTCTTCTGTCTTTTCTTTTTGTATTGTTTGTAAAGCATGCTGTATTGTTTACTGCTTTCAGAAATGTATCATCATCTGTACATGCATGCTTTGTAAATTGGTGTTTGCCACCTTTTATAAAATGGATATTATTCTGTCTTTCCTTGTTGTCTATAAATTTCTTACTGCTTCCGCTACTGAATGATATTTACTCTGATAATACCGCAGTGTTACTCTGATATGAGGGTATAGTTTTCCCACTATCATCTCCCGAGACCCTCGCTGCTAGTCGGCAGCCTCTGGCGTACGGGGAAACGCGCTTGAGGCTATGTGACAAACCGGTCCGGCCAACGGTTCAATGGTAAGCTAGGCCGGGATGTTACAAAGTGGTATCGGAGGTGTTTCTTTTCTTTTTTCCTTACTGTTTTTGATTGGTAGATAGCAGATTAAGAACGTGTCGGCGCTTTGCTAATAGTCGTGCTTGGGACTGATCAACCCATGTACGGGAAATAACCAAGTGGCCAGGGCTGGTGTAAGACCCCGAGATTTTATGAAAAATATTTTTTTAATTTCATTAATGTCTTGTGTTGTATGCTACACCAAGATTACCTTGCGCTATACGCAACACTATTCTTGGATCGTGTTACACACAATTTTGATAATAGTTATTCTACGCAACATTGAGTATATATATATATATATATATATTCAATGTATAAATGAAATATGGTTGGATTCTGTTATACGAAACAACGAAGGATTCTTGCACAACACGCAACCCTGACTTGGCTTGCGTTACACGCAATCGCGACCTTCCTCGATAGCGTGTGTTGTACGCAATACCGGGTTTTACTAAACAACGATATATTATTATAATATTATTATGAACTAGCCGTTATGAATATTATTAACTAAATTTTTAATTTTATAACATTATTATTCATCTTACACATTTTCTAGAACATGGTATAAGAACAAAATAAATTTTTCGGGTAAAATAAGTATTTTTCAAAAAATGCAGTTTTGCCGCCTTTTGATGGTGCACCCACTTTAAATCTAGTTTTTGATATGTTTATAAGTTCAATTTGACAAAATAAAATTCTTCTTTGGAATAAAGAAATAAAAATTTACTTTGGATAAATTTTTCATATTATTCTGGTAACTTTCATATTTTGATGAATAGTAAAAACACGCTATATTTTAATTAAAAACAACTTTTTTCATCGCAATAATTGATATGGTTAAATTATAATATTGAATGGTTTTAAAGTATAAATAGAATATATTTTTACCATTTAATATAATTTATGTCATTATCATTGATTTTACATTAAATTCGTAGGTTAAATCAATTCAATCTTTTGCAATGTTTTAAAGAAAAACCAGTTTTCTTCCGACAACGGGATTAATTTTAATTTAATTTCTAATAATTTTTTGTATTGAATTTGGAAAAATGGATTCCATATTTGGAATCAATGGGTCCAAATTATGTTAATAAGCTACTTTTTATTTTGGGGAATTATGAATAGTAACTACGGTAAATTTTATTTACCATAGTTAAAGGTAAATCGGGTAATTAAGGGTAAATATAATATTATAAAATTACCCTAACACATGCCAAAATTCTATTGGATGGCTAAAAGTAGACCCATATAACCTAAGGGTCGGATTATATTCATTTTATGAACTTTTGACCATGAAAATAATTTAATTATTATTAAAACCAAAGAAAGTGACAACATGTCACTCTCTTAAATCTTATAAGTATAATAATTTTTATTTAGGGATAAACATCATAAAACTTCAAACATGAATAGTCTCCAGAAAGCTCATAAAATTATCTACATCATGATAATTTATTTAGAATTTTTAGGGATTAAATAATTGTCATTAATGGTGATACATTAATGATACAGAAATTATTTATTAAGTGAAAAATTAGTAATATAGTTTTTATTGAAATAATAATACCCATTAAAAGGCCCACAAACCTGACCAAAACTCATTGTTAGTGTATATATACACCTTAATCATCCAATGACCAAATATATAACCGTTTGGAGCCTTATAAAAGTGATTATGACACTTATTTTATTTTATTTTAAATGATGCCAAAGTTGTCACCTTCATAATTTAACAATTTAAATATTGTGATTTTAAGATGATAAATTCGAGTAAAAGTATTATTGTGAAAGGTAATAGATTTATCTTAATTATAGAAATTTATTTTTAATTTTTATTCAACAAATAAGTATATTAATAATTATACAAAAATGTTGTAGTAATTATTTTATTAAGAGATAAACCAAATAAATGGTTTTAAAAATGATAAAATAAATATTATATGAACTATTTAATGTGATAAACTAATTTTATAGATACATATGACCTTTTATTAATCTATTAAAGCTTTTAGTTTGAACATATATTCTGTATATATTTTATTTAAATTCAAATAAATGAATAGTGTCAAAATTGACACTATTGTTATTTTATAAAAATAACATATTATAAAATTGTTTAAAAATCACAAAAATATTTAAAAATTATAAATTTATATTTATATTGTCTATAATTTTATAAAGTAACCAATTATGGAAAATTAACAACAAATAAGTAATTATTTGTTATAATTTAAAATTTAGAATTTTATGACCACAAATAAACTTAAATAGATTAAATAAGGATAAATCAAACTGATAAGGTTTAAAATAAAATCCAAACATGTCTAAATATTATTGGTTGATGATATTACAACCCTATATCATCTAATATTTAAATAGGAGTCATTTTTGGAGGTTTTTAAGTGGTTTTAGATTTATTATAAATTAATAATTTTAGGAATTCCAAAGGTGCCCCTCTCCTCCCTTATAAAAGGGCACCTCCTCCCTCTCTTCCTCACACCACTTTGAGCCTTCAAACTCGGAAAACCCCTGAAAAATTCTCTTCTCCACTTCCCTAGAAACATCCTAGAGGTTCTGGTCTTCTTCAAAGACCAATATTAGTGCCCTAAGAGGAGGTTTTAAAAAGGAGCTTCAAAGAAGAGGTAATGTCCGTTACCGATTCTTTCAACATTATTTCTTCTTCCACTTCTTCTTCTTTAGTTATTTCATTATGAAGTAATAACATCAGTATCACTCATATACTGATATGTTATTATAATTATTAAACAACCCTATTTCACCATCTATCCATCCTATGAAAAATGAAAATCACCACGCGTGCGTACGTACGGAATACCGTCTCCACGCCGTGGTGTAATCAGTTTTTCCACCACCACCATACATGGATGGGTATAATGGTGTAAATAAATAACTATATAAAGTGATATTGATTCTGAAATATTATACATACACTCCAATACAATTCCACGATCATGGGAATGATATCATCGCTTGTGCGTACGTACGGACTACCGTCTCCACGAACGTGATGAGATTCATTTTCCATGATTAACCATTCAAGAATGATTATAAAGTATACATAATGAATAATAATGAAATATATGAAATAATAATGATACTGTATTTATGTATATATATATGTATGTCATTTATTTAATTTCATTCAACTCAATAAGGAAATGAAAACAACGTTCATGCGTACGTACGGCCTACCGTCTCCATGAACGGTGTATTTCTTTCCATTTATCGATCTATTATATATATGTATATTATGAATATATATTATATATAAATCATGTTTTATATTATGGAATTAAGTAATCATGATCTAAGTAATCATATGAATAATTACAAGTCAAAACACGGACGACAAATGAAACGATTTTAACCAAAACGCTCTTTAACATGGAATTTACAAAAGAACGGGTAATATAAAGTCATAAGTGAACCATATATGATATCATAAAAATTTATATGATTATTTAAGAAGTCAATAACATTATTTAAATCATTATACAGGAGGTTTGGACACTTACGAAGAAAATCGGACCTAAGGTAAGGGATAATTCTGCAAATCTCATTTTTATCCGAGATTGCTTATTCGTAAGTATTTACTGGGGATATTTCTATCATCCATGTACATGTTTTATAAAAGTGTTTTCATGTATGTTTAAAGTCCTTTTTAACCATTGTTGACTTTTACTACATGGTATGTAAGAAATCTTTCATTTCTTTACGTTACGAGGTACTTTTTTACTTTTCCGGCAAAAGTACGAGAAGAATGTTTTTTTAACTTATACGGCACAAATGGATTTTTACGGTTTTATAAAGCCTTACTTTCATGAAGCTTAATCCAAAATATTTCATGACTATTTTCAACAAAATCCTTTTCTTTTAAAATTGCATGACATTTTTTGAAAAGAAAATGATTTTGAAGAAAAAAGGATATTTTCCTCAAGAATTAATTTCAAGTGTTTTATCAAAACCATTTTTCATCTAAGATGACATTATTTCATATGTGTATGTTTCAAGTATAATGTCTCTATGATTTACATGGTTTCAATTTTCTTATTATGAAATGATATTCATTTCTTTTATATGGATTATGTGATGATGGGATGATGTTTATGAAACCCATTTTATTTATTGGGTTTTTATGAATGATGTATGTTTATTTTATGGCACAAGTAAGAATGATTTCATTATGAGATGGGTGGGACCTATATCTCTCTCCAATGCATTGGGTAAAGATTTATATCTCATGAGATAGACATGGCTGGAACGGAAAGTTAAACCGGATCAGTAATACAGGACTGGAACGAGGAGTGAACTCGATTCATAAAGGGACTTTGTCCACTAAGATGGTCTTGGCAGCAATGCCTTGGCTACTATGGAAATCATATCATGTGCTTAATGGTTTCCACAATTACAAGTTTTATTTCCATGCTAGTTTATCATGATTAATGTTCCTTTATGATCTATGCTTTATGTACTTCCATGTTTTATGTCATTTCTCAAGCTTTTGATGTTTAAACATTATGTTCATTTTTTTAAGTGCAAATGTATATGGTATGTTTTATTTTATCCATGCTTACCCTTACTGAGAATTTGAGCTCACCCTTTTTATGTTTTCTTTTCCCCAGGATATAAAGAAAGTTTTTAGGAAAGAAAAAAATGGAAGATCTTTATGGGAGATATTGAAGATCTTTCACCACGATTAGAAGATTATATTCCGAGTTTCCGAAGACACTAAACTATTACGGTCCTTGTGTGTGTGTTTTCGTTATGTACTAAGTATTCTGCAAAAGTAATGTAATGTCCATGTACGTCAAGCTTCAGGTCTCTACAGCTGGGAATTGTTGTTCATGTTGTTTGCTATTACAGTTGATATGAGTCCACCGAGAGTGACTGTTGTATTTTCTGCTGCTTATGGTTTAAGAAATTTCTAAAATTTTACCCTTGTCCTGATATGGCAAGGAAGCTGCATTATATGCATCATATGATGCATAGAGGAAACTAACATGCCATGCATAGTTCCATGACATGTAGTTGCATTTTAGGTTTCTTGTTGATTCGAATTGTGTGCCTTCATTGCATGTCATGCCTTGTATTTACTAGCATGCCTATTTAGATACCATGTTTCGGTGATAATATGCCATGTTGCCTTTCTTGCTTATGTGTTGTGCTTCTTTGTTGTAACATGCCTCGGTGTTAACTCCTTGTAGTGACATGATTTGTTTTATACATGTAATTGATGGCATGAGTAATATCTTTTGGTTGAGAATATGACGGGAGCTAGTTTTCAGTTGTAAGGTGTATGGGAGCCTTATAACTGGGAAAAGGTAACCCGTGTATTAGAACTAATATAAAAGGCTGATAAGCTTAAAATGCTAAAGTAAGTTGATATTGATTAAAAAGGGGGGCCAAATGCCAATTTATAAAGTGTATGGGCGCTTTATAGGTTGGTAGATGGCCACCCATATACTTGGGCTGTTGTATGTGAGTTTGTTCAATTCTGGGTTGGAATCTGGTGTTGATAAAAAGGGTAGTCAATTTTCAATCCATGAAGTTTTTGGGCGCTTCATGAATTGGGAAATGGAAACCCGTATGAAATGTAAAGGCTTTCTGAATTGTGAAATGATTAAATGGAAAGTGTTGCCTAATTTTGAAATTTAAAGGTTTTGGCTAACTTTTAAATGTGCAACTGGACCCGAGTAGGTCAGTTGTGTAAGTGTTGTATGAGACAACTCGGTTGGGGTGTTTGAAATCTTCAAATAATTTTGAATAATTGCTTTGGGGTTGATTTTTGAAGAACCCGCGATGAATAAAATGGGACCCTAGTAGGTCGCCTTTTTGGTTAAATGGTTTGGTTTTTCTTCTTTGATGGAGAAATATGGGAAGTCATTGAATGTTAATGTTTTTAAAAGGAATTTTTTTCAAAACTTTCCTACTTGCTTGATGTGTAGTTTAAACTTTGAAATGGTTAAAGTTTAATGAGATAAAATGTTAAGGGCTTGGTAATGGAACCCGTGGTGGTGTGTTGAGACCCTCAGGGAAGGGGTAGTTTTGAGCTTCTCGTGAGTTGCCTTGGAACGGGGTCGTAGATGTTTCCCATGGGCGTTTTTTTCTTAGTGATGGCTTGATGTTTGGATTTTGAGCCTAGTGACCTTATTTTGCATGACCCGGCGTTGGGGTCGGCGCTTGATCCTCATAAAGGGCTAGCCTGTGGTTGGTAGTGCCCTTAGCGTTTTAATGCTTTGCTTGTACCGTGAGTTTTCTGACGTGAGGTGTCGTTCGGGTGCAGTTGTCCCTTGTGAGACTCTTTTTTTCAAATGAAACCCTTTTTCGGATGGGTGGTCATTGGGTTTTGACTTCCGTTGCGGCTTTGGGTCATCTCCTTAGTAGAGTGGCCCAATGTTAATGAATCAGTTTTGTCCTGATGCTCGGGATGATGTCTTCTAAAGACTCTTGTGTTTTGACACGCCAGTCTCGGTGGTTTGGTTTTCTTGTATTCTTTGACATATGTAAGTGACACACATAAAGTTATGGTTATTTTGATCTAGCATTCTGTTGAGTGGGTAATCTTCTTCCCTTAGACGACTATCACACTCCTAAGGTTGGGAGCATGTTGTGTCGAATCTAGTAAATGTGATCTTCCAAGTAGAAGAGACAGTACCTAGTAATTCCTTCTAGAAAATTTTTTTCGTGTTTGAATGACTTGAGGCATGTAAGTTTTAAATCGTGTGGATTTTTTGGCAGGTGAAGCTGAGTCCTTTCCTTGAAGTCGACCAGTTGAGTTTCGACTGTTCTACCTTCCAGTAGTCTGGTATGATTAACTGGAATCCTTTTCAAACCTCTTAGTGTATTCTGTTTAGCGATGAGCATGTCCCCTTTCTTTCCCTCATCTAGATGCACTAAGAGAGCGTTGGTCTTATCTGTGCTAATGCTTAAAATCCGCTGGGCTTGTTCGGGTAGTTCTCTTTTGGAATTGCACGCGGGATGCGTGGTTTCTTGTTTGGTTTGTTCTTGGAAACGTCATTGGAAGTCGGGTGTAGGCTTCGGTGAATGTGTTTGTGCTAAACGTAAGGTACCTTGGATGGAGGCATTGTGGTTTTGATCAAAATACGTCGGCCGTCTAAGCCGGGCGTATTTTTAATGGTCGGTTGTTGAGGCTCGACTCTTTTCCTCTTTGGTTCAAATGGACACAGTTGGTGGAGAACTGTTTTAAGGCACATTTTCAGGTAAGTATGAGTGCGGTTTGTGTCAGCCGATGCCTTATATGAATAACCAGATCAACTTGGGCCTTGAGGTCGATGGGGAACTGACAGTGTGATCTGTTTCAAATCACGTTAGGAGTGTCGTGGGAATGCTTGGGGCATGCTTTGAAAGTTAATTCCAAAAGTGGTCCGAAACATAGTTTGGAGTTGGTTTCTTAACATTGAAAATCTAAGGTGGGAAGTACCTGTGGATGGATTCTTGGTGGGATGACGATGGGTTCATGTCTCTGGGTAGATGGGCCCGTGTAGAGCCGTCGCGGTGTTTTGGTTTGGAAATGAGCGTTCGCTCAAATTCTGGTGGCTTAAGCGCTGTATGCTCAAATGGATTCTTAAGGGTGTGTTGGACGTTTTTGAATGCAACGTGATCATTTGAATGAAGCTTCAGGACCCTTCAAGGTTGGGTGGGGTGCACGTTATTCCCGAAGGCTTCTCGGGGATGATAAGTTCTAAGGTGGGAAGGTTGTAATGACCCGCATTTTGAACCTGGTTAAAAAGCGAAGGAATTTGAACTTTTTGTTTACTGAATTGGTCGTTTTGAAGACCAGGATTCAGAACAAGATTCTGAATGTCGGAACCCCTCCTTTTAATGTTTTTGTATGTGGGAGAAGGCCCGTTAAGTTTCTCAGGTGGCCCGAGAGGTTTCGGAAGCGTCGGACCCTTGTTTTTAAAAGAGCTGCAGAGGGTGCACAGTTGGTGCACGGTTAGGCTAACCGTGCGGCCCAAACAGTGTGGCCTTATTAAGGGAGGAAGTGGCTTGCACACGGGCTGCGCATGGTTTGGAAAACCATGTGCCTAGCCCGTGCATTGGATTTCTTGGAGGCAGAGAACTCCGCATGGTTTGCGGACGGTTTGGAAAACTGTGCGGGTCAAAACGTGCGCTTGGGTTAGTTTAGGTTTTTGGTTAAATTTAAAATAAAAGAAAATAAAGATTTAAAACCTAATATAATCTCTCCCTCACCCTCACTCGACCTGCACGAAGCCAAGGGACTCTCACCTTGAGCCGCGCGCGACACCCCCTTCCGGCCTCCTCTCAATCGAGCTTCCTCCTCCGATTTCCGACCGTTCCTTCATCGAATCTCCATGGTAAGTTCCCCTCTTGCTCCTCCTCCTTTCTTCCATACTTATTTCGACCAAATTGGTGTCTAGTGAGGTGCGGCTGAACCTTAGGACTTTGGGGTAATTTCGAGTTTCAGTTTTCTTTTGGTTCTAGGTTATGCGAAAGGTCCGTTGGGACTCCTTGGTGTGCGTTTTGGAAACTACCGCCGAAGGCGAAGCGGTTCGGGTGGTTTCAGATCTTCGGCTTGGTTTCGGGGTACGGGTTTCACCTCTTAATTGGTTTCACACTTGTTGATTTTGGGGATTTTGATGTTTATGAGTTCCTAGAAAATTTTTTGTAGTGCATTTAAGGTTTTGGCGTGGTTTCGAGTCGCCAAAGACTAGGCGACTCGCCTGTGACTCTTAGTTAGAAAGCGCCAAGATCTGGAGTGGAAGGAAGGATCCACCCTGAGGTAGGGTCCCTCTCCTTGCCCCTTAATTTAAGTAAAGTTAAAGTGAGTTTAATATTGCACTGCCTTAGAATTTTAATTATGCAAGTTAGTTCCGATTGAATGCTTCTGTGCAAATCGTGTGAATTTCAGGAATAAGATAAAAGACGTTGCTTGGTCACTAAACTAACGATTTAATAATAAAACCCCTAAATCAGAAGTGCGCTGCCTTAAAGATAAAAAGTAGTCATAAAATTTTTATGCTTTCCTGCTAAATTGTTTTTGTGCCTTTTTATGCCTTGTATGTGAACATGTTTTGTTGAGACAAATAGAATTAAATGGTTGTGACACGTGTGTTTGGGTCAATTTTCCATGTTAGGAAAATTGAGTACGATGGTAACCCTAGTGGGATGACCTTAGGCTATATGATATGTTTCCTCTAGAAGGTATCAAAGGGTTAAAGAGTGATAAAAACATATCCTTTAAGATGAAATGTCTAAACTAGAATGGATGGACTAGGGTGGTATGACCAGGCCTTGGGATAACGTAATGAGCACGACTCGTGTTAGTAAAATGAATATGTGAGTGTGTCGATCTAGATACTTAAGATGGGTTGCCTTGAGTATGAATGTGAATGTGTTCGCCTATGTGTATGTGGTATGATTCTTGAATGCTTATGAGGTAATGCCATAAGTAGTATACTATAAATATGTTTGTATTGTGAGTGCACACATGTTGATGCCGCACCATGAATGATTGATTGTGAATGGGGAATGATTAATTGAAATGCATAAGAGGTACTGCCTTATGCATCATAATATAATGCCGATAATGAACGTGTATGATTATGGATGGGATTCATTCATACCCCATGCCATCTACTTTGAACAGTTATGGATGGGAGGCATGCATACCCCATGCCAGCTTACTTGAGTATGGGTGGGAGGCATGTCTACCCCACGCCAGATGCTATCTCTATACATGTATGGAAGGGAGGAATTTATACCCCTTTCTAGTTGACATATAGGGACGAGAGGAATTCTTACCTCATGCCCGCTATTCTCTATACGTGTATAGAAGGGAGGCATTCTTACCCCTTGTCAGTTGATTTATAGGGATGAGAGGCATTTCTACCTCGTGCCCGCTATACTCTATTGATGGAAGGGAGGAATTCTTACCCCTTTCCAGTTGACTCATAGGGATGAGAGGCATTTCTACCTCGTGCCTGCTGTTCTTTACTAATGGGTGGGAGGCATTCTTACCCCACACCATCTATAATCTAAATTCCCTTATATATATATATATGGTGACTTGATCAGGTTACTTTACCGGCAACGATCCGAAGCTGGTATAACCGTCAGGTGTCCCTTGGAAACCTGGATGGGTGTATTTACTTATGTATTTCTACTTACTTATTTTCTCCATAACTGCTCACTATTTAATTATTATACATTGTCTGTATTGGGTTTGACACTGGTAGTGCCGGCCTACTGAGATTTATATCTCACACCCTACTCAGTCCGCCATTGCACTGGGGTACCCGAGTAGACCTTCTTGCTTGCAGGACCTAGGTTGTATACATTGTTGTTTGTACCTGAGGAGTTAGGAGAAAAGGACCAAGCGGGAGCTTGGGATGCTCATGAGATTCATCGTTGGGATCTGCTGTCTTTTCTTTTTGTATTGTTTGTAAAGCATGTTGTATTGTTTACTGCTTTCGGAAATGTATCGTCATCTGTACATGCATGCTTTGTAAACTGGCATTTTCCACCTTTTATAAAATGGATATTATTCTATCTTTCCTTACTGTCTTTCAATTGCTTACTACTTCCGCTACTGAATGATATTTACTCTGATAATACCACTGCGTTACTCTGATATGAGGCTATAGTCTCCCCACTATCATCTCCCGAGACCCTTGCTGCTTGTCAGAAGCATCTGGTGTATGGGGAGACGCGCTTGAGGCCATGTGACTAACTGTTCCGGCCACCGGTTTGATGGTAATCTAGACCGGGACGTTACATTGGAGGTACATTATGTAAGGGATACATCCTAATAGTGTTTACCTTTTTTGTATTTACAAGACTTTCACTCCTCTACTTAAAAGGGAATTCACTCTCCAATCGTTTTGGATAGTACTAACCATTCCAAAATAAACTCTCTAAATTCATAATATCATTATATAATCCTCAATTTTGGTAGAAATTAAACAAAGTAAGTCCTTTGGTGCAAACCAAAAGGAGTTACCCAAAGAAGAGGTAACATTCATCAACGAGCACTTTTGTTTTATTTCATTATCAAGCCCTTGAATTATTTTTATATAATGCCTATATAATAACCTAAGTATCTTAAATATACTTATATTTTTTTATGTAAAGGTTACTACCTACAAATTCACACACTTCCATCAATTAGGATATGCAATCATCATTAGTGTGTATAGCGGATTGTCGCCTTGCGAACCGATGTCGTTCATTCTTTCATTATCACCTCTCATGGTTAGGAATAAAGATTTAAATACTATTTTTATGTTCTATATATGATATTTATGATATATTTATAATTATTTATTATTATATAATATATACCTTCATGATTTCCATTTTTTTGGGAATACAATAACATCGTTTTTGGATGTGTGGACTACCGTCTCGTCAAAGCGATGTGATTCCTTCACACTTTACATGCAATGTATTAAGGATGGGTTCAATAAACATATGTGATATACATGAAAAATTAATTATATTCATAACATAATTATATTTCTATAAATATAATATATAATTTTCTTCTTACATTTTCACACATAGAAAAAATGATAACATTGTTTGTGGATGTGTGAACTACCGCCTCCTCAAAGAGATGTGATTTTTCTTTTTTTCATCACCACATCAACAATAATGAAATATATAAGTATGATTAAATAAGTAATATTATAATTATTTCGTTATTATTATTCTGTATATGTTTAAATAATGACCCCTTTGACCTTTGTCAACCCACCAAAATCCTTTTTGACACATAAGACTAATATGGTCAATACATCCAACTTAAATTAAGTTGATTAAGTAATTGTATATAAATTGTAAATAAATGAAGTAAAATTACTAATAAACTTTAAAAAGGTTATCAAGAAAGTAAATAATTAACATAAGTCCATTATTCATGGAGATAAATACACGTGTGATGAATCGAACTTAAGGTAATGGACTTCGACTCAATCTCCTTTCGTTGAGCCACATCTTGATGTTATGCACCTTTATTCTTTTATTAGGTGAATATATAGCCCCATTAACATGTTATATCATGAATTTATCTATTTTCATGATATTTAATGTTTTTTTAATGTTATTATTTAATTATTTGTAGGATTCAAGTGTTTCCCAAGTGATACTAGAATTTTCTTTTAAAAAGAATCATTTTTAAAGCATTCATACCAACTCTTTATCTTCTATGTCCATGTTTTTGAAATGATTTAATTAATGTTTTTTATATGGACATAAAATATTTAAAAAATAAATTTTATGCTTATTTTTAATTTATTTCAACGGTTTTCTAATAGAATATTTTTGGGTGTTTTAAAAGGAATGTTTTGAAAAAAAATGAAATGTCATATTTTTAAAGTAGAATGACAATGACATTTAATATCCTTGATAATTTTATCTGATTTATAGATTCCTTTGAAATATTAAGTTTTTTATTAATTGAAAAAACCCCTTTTGTTTTATTTTTTTATTATGTTATTGAAAATGGTTTTTCAATGAAAAGGATGTTTTGGTATTGGAAATGGTTTTTTAAAAATAAACTAGTATTTTTTATCCAAAATTGTTTTTTATATGAGTTTAAAAGAGTTTTTCAAAGGGTTTTAGGATGAAAGTTTTTTCATGATATGGTACTTAAGTATTATATAAATATTTTAGCCCTTATACAAAGGGTTGACCCCCATTATAGGACATAGGTTAGCCCGATATAGTTTATATAAAGGGTTAAGCCCCATTATAGATAATGAGAAACAGGTGAGCCCAATATATCTTATAAAAAGATTTGAGCCCCATTATAGCTCATGGTTGATCCTGATAGAGCCTATATTAAGGGTGTTCCCCATTTTAGATCTCCAATTCATTGGGTAATGATAATATTGTAAGTCGGCCATATGGTTATTCCATTTAAAAGGGTTTTGAAAGGGTTTTATGAAAGCGATTCTCCAAGTTATCAAAATAGGTTTTAATTGATTGATTTGGGTTTTATTGATTTTCTCTGAGAAAACGGTTTTTTGTTTTTTCATGTGAAAATGTTTTATTTTATGATCAAGATAAATGTTATATGAGTTTTCTTGTGTTCACTAGAGTAACATTTTTTCCTTTTTGTATTCCTTACTACGATTTTATGCTCATCCCATGTTTTTTATTTATTTTATCAGGATTTAAGGATGGGTAAGTGAAAGGAATAAGTCAAGTCAAAGTTCATGGAGATTTTCTATGAAAATAAATCATGTTTTATTTTAAAACTTTTATTTTATGAGAAAAAATTATATTGATTGGAAGTGTACAATTTTTATTTTATGGTTTTTTTATGTTTTATTTATGGACAAATTATATAAAACTCTAAACTTAAAAAGACCTTAAATTTAAAATAAAGTAAAATTATTTACTAAAAATCATGATAATTTAAGGATTAAGTCTATTTCCTTATAGTTGATATCGAAGGATGGTTTAGAAAACCTCAGAGGTTATGATGGTTTTAATAGCATGCCCTTAGAATATTTTACTGTATGGTTAAGATGAAATGATATAGCATATTAATATTTCAATGTTACTTCCTCTAAATTATGTTTGTTCGGAATGGGTTTACATAGAGAAAATTGGGAATATGTGGTCGGAAGGAACCGAGAGGAAGATATACTTCAAAATCAGCATCCCAAGATGGTTAGAATTGGAACATGATAGTTTGTTGCAGTGATGGATCAATTGACACAATCTATTAATGGTGGTGGTATCCATGATAGATAGGAACCCAATAAACCATGGAGAAACATGTTAGTAGTGGATAATTTTATCACTACTAGAAATCTGGGCTTTTGAGCCCCTTTACCTATAGCGACCGCCACTGGAGGTCGCTATAGGTAACCAATAACGACCGCCAATGGCAGTCGCTAGGTTTCCCAAAAAAAATGGGGCTTCGGCGCCCCCCCCCCCCCCCTGAACCCTCCTCTACCCAGCCTTGTCACGTGCCCTCCCCATCGTCGCACTCCCTCCCTCACCGCCCTCCCCGGTCGCCACGCGCCCTACCCCGCTGTTGCGCACCCTCCCTCACCGTTGTACCCTGTCTCCCTTTCAGCCTCCGCCCTCCGCTGGCCGCCCTCCGCCCTCCGCCGGCCGCCCTCCGCCGCCCCGCCCTCCACCCTCCGTCGTCGGCCCTCTGGCCACCCTCCGGCTGCCCTCTGCCCTACCCTCCATCTCCTCCAGGCTACCTCCGCCTCTGCCCTCCGGCTCCGTCCACCCTCCGGCCTCCCTCTGCCCTCAAGCCTCCCACCACCCGCCTCCAGAAGCCCTCCGGCAGCCCTCCGACCACCCTCTGGCCTCTGTCCTCCAGCCCCTCCAGCCTCCGACCTCCGCCCTCAGCCCTCCGCCCCCTCGGCCCTCCCTCCCGCACCCCAAACACCCCTCTACACACCGCCAACCCACGTCCCCTCCGTCTTCGTCCCCTACCTCACCGCACCACCGCCACCCATCCCCTCCTTCACCGTCCTCTCTATTGTCGCACCGCCGCCACCCGGTCCCCTCCCTCCCCGCACGACTGCTACTCAACCCCTCGCCACTACCGCCCGTCCACTCTGGCTCCCCCTGTCCTCTGTCCCCTCCCTCGTCGTCCCACCCTCACTGCACCATCACCACCTCACCGCCTCCTCTCCTCCGGATCCCCATCGCCGCCGCCGCCCGTCCCCTCCCTCGCCGCACCGGCTCCGACTCCGGCTCCCCTCCGCTGCCTATCCTCTCCCTCGCAGCACCGCCTTCGGCTCCCCTCCCTTCCAGGTTTGTAGCGCAATCAGGTATGACATGGGCTTTCACTTACATTATTATTTTATAAATGGTTCACAAACAATTAATTAGTATTTATTTTTAATATATTTGATATGAAAAATGAAAATGTAATAAGTCTTGTGTAAATGTTTGTTATAGGGATCTTATTATGGATAAGAGTTGGATTGATCTTCCAAATCGAATGTCTAGAGAATATTTAAATGGAATTATGAAATTTATTAACTTCTCCAGAGGATTTGAAAGTGACTATATTAGTTGTCCATGTAGAAAATGTGCTGACAGATTTCAATTCACATGAGATACTATGAGGGAGCACCTATTCTTTAATGGATTTCTGAATAATTATAATATTTGGACTCGTCATGGAGAATAATATGTTCGCTGTCAAAATACGGATGCAGTTCAGATGCATGTTGATGCAAGGATGAAATATCCAATACACGAAATGCTTACTGAAATGGTACGTGGGTTGGATCCTAAAGGAATTGACATCCAGAATCTTGAGACCAGTGAGATAAATCTTCACTGTGCAGATCGTGATTCGAGGAGGTTTTATGAAGCAATTGATGATGCAAAAATAGAATTATATCCTAGATGTACTTCTTACATATAAATTGTTGTTTATCGTGGAGTTGTTGCATTTGAAGACTTTGAATCATTGGTCAGACACATCATTTGACATGTTGTTGGTGTTATTGAAAAAGGTTCTTCCTGTCGACGCTAAGATTCCCGAGTCGTATTACCATGCTTGTAAGCTGACAGAGAACTTAGGTTTTACATATGAGACCATAGATGCATGTGCAAACAACTGTATGTTGTTTAGAAAGGAAACTTTCCATTTGGATATTTGTACGGTTTGTGGTGGTTCTAGGTGGAAAGAGAACATGGGAAATCAGACTCATCAAAGTCAGATTGTGATATAGGGGAAACCGATTGCCATAAATAAAATGCATTACTTTCCCCCTAAACCGTGGTTGAAAAGATTTTTTATGTCATCTAAAGTCTTTAATTTAATGAGATGGAATGCAGAAAGAGTTCATGAAAGTGATATGTTAACCCACCCTCCAGACTCTCATGCATGGAAGGATTTTGATAAGAGACATCCCGACTTTGACAAAGATGTTCGTAATGTCTGATTGGGATTGGCAGCAGATGGTTTCAATCCATTCAAGTCTATGGTTGGTGCAACTCATAGCACATGGCCCGTGGTGTTGGTTCTGTATAATCTTCCTATGTGGCTTTGTATGAAGAAAAAATTTGTATTACTTTCCACTCTTATTTATGGACCTAAAAGTCTGGGGGATAATATTGATGTTTACCTTCAGCCATTGATTGATGAGTTGAATGAATTTTGGGGCGATGGTGTGACGACTTATGACTGTGAAACGAATGAAATATTCAAACTGTAGGCTACTTTATTGTGGACAATCAATGACTTCCCATCTTATGAAAATTTATCAGGCTGGAGTACGAAAGGGGAATTTTATTTCCCTTGTTGCAACAAAAGTAAAAAATCTATATGGCTTAAGAATTCCAAAAAATGGGCATACATGGGTCACAGAAATTTTCTCCCCCCTCAGCATAGGTTCAGAAAGGACAGAGTGGCATTTGATGGTTGTACAGAGTTCAGCCCAGCACCAAAGATCATTACAGGAGTCGAAATGTTATCACATATTGAGGAAGAAAACATCTGCATGGTATATGAAATTCAGGATTCGGTGGCTCCTCCGGTACGTAATATTCGAGCTGCGGGTAGGCAGCGCAGTCAAAATTGGAAAAAGAAAATTATTTTTCATAGTCTTCCATATTGGAAAACTAACATGCTAAGGCATATTTTGGATGTCATGCACATTGAAAAAAATGTATGTGATAACATATTGTGGACCATTTTAGGTGTCAATGGAAAATCAAAGGACCATGTTAATGCACGCCGTGATTTGGAATAAATGGGTTTAAGGAAACAGTTTCATTTACAGTTAGCTGAGGGAAACAAGGCACATATGCCTGCTGCACAATATACAATGACTACAAAGGATAAAGAGACATTTCTTTCCATTTTGAAGATGCTCAAGGTGCCTAATGGTTACTCTTATAATATTTAAAATTGTGTGAATCTGACGAGCAAGACATTGAAAGGGTTGAAAAGTCATGACAATCACATACCACTTCAGCAGTTGATTCCAATCGCAATTTGTGATTGTTTATCCCCCAATGTTGTTCAGCCGTTGATTGAGATGAGTAATTTTTTTAGACAGCTTTGTTTAAGAAATCAACTAATGAGTGATTTAAAAAATTTATAGGACCGAATTGTACTTACACTTTGTCACTTTGAGAAACTATTTCCTCCCTCATTTTTCGATGTTATGGTCCACTTGACAGTGCACCTAACTGATGAAGTAATGGTTGTTGGTCCAGTGCAATTCAGGTGGATGTATCCTATTGAGTGGTATTTGAGTACATTGAAACGATTTGTACACAACAGAGCTCATCCGGAGGCATCAATAGCCAATGGTTATTTGATGGATGAGTGTACTACTTTTTGTGCAAAATATCTTACGGATGATGAAACAAAATTAGATAATCCCTCTCGGATTCATGATAGTCCAGTTGGAGAAGTAACCACATATGATATGGAAAACATTGAGTGGATACAAGCGCATCGATATATCTTGTTCAATACTCCATCAGTTGTACCATTAATGTAGTAAGTATCTTATCACTTTTATTGTTTAACTTTTACATGTTTTTTTTGCATAAGTTGATCATTTAAACATCGCGTTATCATTTGATGGAAACACATTAATGAGATAAAAGAAGATATGTATCGTGCGACTGAGTTGCAAATTCAACAGTCTCATTATGCGTCATTTCATGATTGTTTCAAGGATTATATACGTATAAATTGATTTTCATTATGAGTAAAGTATTATACTAATTTCTTTCTGCATATATCATTATTGAATTATATGAATTATGTAGGTTCATAAGCTGAGGGAGTTAGGGGACCCCATGCTAGCTGAAGAATTTATCCAACTGGTTGAGGGTCCATCTATAACGGCTCATCGTTATAAATTTATAGATGCTAATGGTTTTCGATTTCGCATTGATGAAAAACGAGCAACACGAAACAGTAGAATCGGTTGTCCATTTGTCGATTCTGGTTATTACTATGGTCAATTGATAGACATCATTGAAGTTGTATACACACACGGGTTGAAGTACATATTATTAAAGTGTAATTGGGTTGATCCAGTGCGTGGATGTAAAGTCGATCAATATCAGTTTTCATTGGTGAATTTTAATTATATGTTATACAAAAATGAACAAGTTGATAATGAACCTTTCATTTTGACATTACAAGCGGAACAAGTATTCTTCGTTACTTTTCCTTCAAATCCAATTTGGCAAGTTGTTGTCAAAATGTCTCGGTGAGGAGTGTTTTTATTTGAACAAGATGAACCCGAGATTGTTCCTTTTGTTTCCCAACAGCTTGATCAACATACCATAATTCAACGTGAAGAAGATACTTATTGGGTCAGAGCGGCTGTTGAAGGAGAAACAGATGATTTTCATGCTTAATGAAAGGTAAAATTGTTTTCCCGCTATTCAGCCTAGGATATCATAAATTATCTAACCATTTTATAAATCCTTGTAAGTTTTAATGCTCACTTTTGGAAGTTTATTCAGTTATAAATATTTTGGGTGATTTAACTCATGTTATATTGATGTTATTGTCGGTGTATCTTCTCATTGAGGTATTCTTCATTTGGTCCATGTTCTTCTTGAATTTTTATTAATTCAATTTGGAATTTGGCTATGCATTGATTGTTTTTGTACATAATTTTTATATCTGTTTTGTTAATTTTATGATTTTTTAAAATTCATTCACAACTAATTATTGAATCCATTTTTGTTTGATTAACAACTTTACAAGTTTTATTTTTTTTTAAAACAATCCAATTTATCATTCAGATACTTTGGATAGTCCCCTTACTAATGTTTTTCATGACTGCAGGCATGTCAGGGGAAGAGGCAGAAGATCCACATCATCCATCTGAGGCATCTATGTCTCAGGGTCGAGGTATGTTGGAATGTCATTGTCTCTATTTTTTATGTAATTTATAAACATATATATATATATATATAACATCTGTCAATTTATATATAAAATTGTTTTCAACAGGATCAGAATCGACTGCTTCTTCCTCTCACAGGAGAGGCCCTGGTCATGGCATATTATCATGGAATTCCGACACGACTTTTGATGTTTCATTTGATGAGGTATTTCATTCTCTGGGACGGAATTCCCCTGCATTTATTCATTAGTTGGGTCATATCATACGTGACCCACATCAATTTCCATTGACCACGCGTGACTGGGCTTTTATCCCTCAGGACACATTAGATCGTCTTTGGAGGGAGGTTAAGGTAAGAAGACCATTTTACTTTATTCCCTATGTATAAACAATAATAACATATGTGATTTTTTTCTTTAATAGAAAAATTTGAAAGTATGTCCCGATGAGTTTTGGCCAGTGTGTATGAGCAAATTTCATAAGATGTGGAAAGACTATAAAGGCAAAGTCCAGAGGGACCACTGGGTACCAAATGTGGGTGCCCCAGATATTCTGGAAAAAGTCCCGAGAGGTGTCCTCCCGGCTCAGTTGCGTGATTTATTTGCATATTGGTCTACTGAGGGTGTTGCGGTTTGTATATTTATTTTGGTATATATATTTTCAAGAATGTGTAATTTGTTTGAAATTTGAATGAATTGAATGTAGGAGGTGTCAACACGCCATTCTGAGAATCGAGCGTTGCAGGGACCACCTCACAGGCTCGGGACTCGTCACGTGTCTCAGATCCGACATGAGATATTTATTATTCATTTTTTAATTTTTTAATTAATACGGTTTTGTGTTTATATTATATTCATATACAGTTGCGGGAGAAAGGTGCACCGACTGAAAAAATGTCGGTGTGGATGAGGAATCGTGATCGCAATGATCCAGAGGCTGCAGCATTGATAGTAAGTTCTTGTACTCATTACCAATACTTAAATAAAATCTGAATATTAATATATGTATACATATTTAAATATTTCACAGGCTAAATTTGAAGCTGAGTTAGAACATCTGCCAGAGGATCAACGACAGCTTCCCATGTGAAGGGATGAGATCTTTCATCTCATTATTGTTCGGGACAGGCATGTATATAGTTTGACCTATAGAATAGGGATTCTTCGTTCTATAGTGTCACGTGTTGCGGTTTTCGGTCCTGTTGTTACTCAGATGACATAGTGGTTGTCATATTTTGAGGCACGGCTGCGCGCTTCCGAGGAGGTAAATGCTCAATTGATCGCTGAGGTTAGAGCACTGCGGCAATATGTGAGTCTAGGTGATGGTGCAGAGGATCAAACGATGCAGGTTTATACTGTATTTATTTATTTAATTAATATTATTTTTGTTATGAAAATATTCATAATGTTTTTTTGTTGTAGGCCCCTGACCCACCTGATGGAGGTAGTAGTCATGACCACGCATAACGCATCATATTCACGAGGTGTGTTTCTGTTTTTAATGGTGGTGTTGTTATTGATATTTATGTTGGTTTTCTAGTGAGATTTTTTGTGATTTGGGGGTATCATTGTGTTTTGTCCTGATGCAATTTTTGTGTACACGAATTGAGAAGTAACCATGAAACTGATTAACGATTTGGATATTTGTTCTTCATTTAATTCTTCAATGTTTTCAATTGCATGTTCTGTAATATTTTTGAAAAAAACCTCTGATTCCTAATATAAACCATTAAACTTCTTTTTGATGAATGAGCTGAGTTCACTCTTTGTAGTCCCCAGCCCACCCCGGACAGCCCCCCGCACCCCAAACAGCCCCCCCCCCCCACACTCCGGACAGCCCTCCCCACACTCCAGACAGGCCCCCCACACTCCGCACAATCCCCCTGACCCCCGGACAACCCTCCCCACACTCCAGACAGCCCTCCCCGCACCCCGGACAGCCCCCCCCCCCCCTCCCGCACCCCGGACAGCCCTCCCTGCACGCCGGACAGCCCTCCTCGCACCCCAGACAGGCCCCCTGCACCCAGGACATCACCCCCCCCCCCCCCCCCCCCGCACCCCCGCACCCCAGACATCCCCTCCCCGCACCCTGTACATCCCTCCCCGCACTCTGGACAGCCCTCCCTGCACCCCGGACAGCCCCCCGCCCCCCGGACAGCCCTCCCCGCACGCCGGATAGGCCTCCCCGCACCCCGGACAGGCCTCCCCGCACCCCAGACAGCCCCCCTGCACTCCGGACAACGCCCCCCCCCCCCCCCCCCCCCCCCGCATCCCGGAAAGCCCCTCCCCGCACCCCGGACGCCCCTCCCCGCACACCGGAAAGCCCTCCCCGCACCCCGGACATCCCCCCCCCCCCCGAACAGGCCACCTTGCATGCCAAACAGGCCTCCCCGCACCCCGGAGAGGCCCATCGCACTTCGGACAGCCCTCCCCGCACTCCGGACAGCCCTCCATGCACCCCGGACAGGCCCCCCGCACCCCGGACAGCCCCCACACACTTCGGAAATCCCTCCCAGCACTCCGGACAGGCCTCCCCGCACTCCGGACAGGCCCCCCGCACTCCGGACAGCCCCCCGCCCCCCGGGCAGCCCTCCCCAGACCCCGGACAGCCCTCCCCGCACCCCGTACAGCCCTCCCCGCACTCCGAACAGCCTTCCCCGCACCCCGGACAGGCCCCCCGCACCCCGGAAAGCCCCCCCCCCCCCCCCAGGACAGCCCCCCGCACCCCGGGCAGCCCCCCCGCACCCCGGACAGCCCCTCCCCGCACCCCGGACAGGCCTCCCCACACTCCGCACAGCACCCCCACCCCCCGGACATCCCTCCCCGCATGCCGGACAAGCCTCCCAACACCCCGGACAGGCCCCCCGCACCCCAGACAGGCCCCCAGCACCCCAGACAGCCCTCCCCGCACTCCGGATAGCCCTCCCCGCACCCCGGACAGCCCCCCCCCCCCCCCCCCCCGTCGCACCCCGGAGAGCCCTCCCCGCACTCCGGACAGCCATCCCCGCACCCCGGACAGGCCCCCCGCACCCCGGACAGCCCCCCGCACCCCGGACAGCCCCCCGCACTCCGGAAAGCCCCGCACTCCGGACAGCCCCCCCGAACTCCGGACAGCCCCACGCACCCCGGACAACCCCTCCCCGCACCTCGGACAGCCCTCCCCACACGCCGGACAGCCCTCCCCGCACCCCAAACAGTCCCCCCGCCCCTCGGACAGCAATCCCCGCACGCCGGACAGGCCTCCCCGCACCCCGGATAGGCCCCCCACACTTTGGATAGCTCTCCCCGCACTCCGGACAGCCCTCCCCGCACTCCGGACAGCCATCCCCGCACCTCGGACAGGCCCCTCGCACCTCGGACAGCCCCCCCCCCTGCACCCCAGACAGCCCTACCTGCACTCCGGACAGCCCGCCCCGCACGCCGGAGAGGCCCCCCGCACTCCGGACAGCCCCCCCCCCCCTTCCCCTGGACACCCCTCCCCGCACGCCGGACTGCCCTCCCCGCACCCCGGACAGCCCCCCCCCCCCCCCCACACACACACACACCCCCCAGATAGCCCTCCCCGCACGCCGGCCAGCCCTCCCTGCAACCTGGACCGGCCCCCCGGACAGCCCCTCCTCACACCCCGGAAATCCCTCCCCGCACACCGGACAGCCCTCCCCGCACTCCGGATAGACCCCCCCCCCCCCCCCCGGACAGCCCTCCCCGCACGCCGGACAGGCCTCCCCGCACCCCGGACAGGCCCCCCGCACTCCGGATGGCCCTCCCCACACCCCGGACATACCTCCCCGCACCCCGGACAGCCCCCTCGCCCCCGGACATCCATCCTCGCATGCCGGACAGGCCTCCCCGCACCCCGGATAGGCCCCTGCACTCCGGACAGCCCTCCCCGCACCCCAGACAGCCCTCCCCGCACCCCGGACAGCCCCCCCCCCCCCGGACAGCCCTCCCCGCACACGGGAAAGGCCTCCCCGCACCTCGGATAGGCCCCCCGCACTCCGGACAGCCCCCCCCCCCCCCCCCCCCCCGCACCCCGGACAGCCCTCCCCGCACTCCGGACATGCACCCCGCACTCCAGACAGCCCCCCCCCCCCCCCACCCGCCGAACAGCCCTCCCCACACCCTGGACAGCCCTCCCCGCACCCCGGACAGGCCCTCCGCACCCCGGACTGCCCCCCCCCCCCCCCCCCCGCACTCCAGACAGCCCACCCCGCATGCCGGACAGCCCTCCCCACACTCCGGACAGGCCCCCCGCAATCTGGACAACCCCCCCCCCCCCCCCCGCACCCCGGACAGCCCTCCCCGCACTCCGGACAGCCCTCCCCGCACCCTGGAGAGCCCCTCCTCGCACCCTGGACAGCCCTCCCGGCCCCCCGGACTGCCCTCCCCGCACCCCGGACGGGCCCCCGGCACCCCGGACAGCCCCCCCCCCCCCCCCCCCCCGCACCCCTGACAGCCCCCCCGGGTGCTAAAATGGCACGTTGGGGGTCAAAACCACACTGACGGCCTCGGAATTTCATAAAACCGTACAACAACGGCCGTTGTGTGAATTGTGAAATGGTCGGGCAGACAGCACGTCAATCGGAGGTGTCGTTTGACCGCGGTGACCGAAAACGCGTTTCCGGAGTCATAAAACACCAAAAACAGCGTGAGACGGTCGAATTCAGAGAAAACGTGCTCCAAATGACCTGAAACCACACGAAAACATTAGGAATATTATTCGTGATGTGTAGGAGGAGACGACACACCCATTGGACGTGCGGTGCGTGCAGTACGACCGATTGTGTCGTTTTCAGCAGCTCAGCACGCGCTAAAATGGCGTGTTGGGGGTTCAAAACCACCCGAACGACCTCGTAATTCCATGAAACCGTACGAAAATAGCCGTTGTGTGAATTGTGAAATGGTCAGGCAGACGGCACGTCAATCGGAGGTGTCATTTGACCGCGGTGACCGAAAACGCGTTTTTGGTGTCATAAAACACCAAAAACGGCGTGAGACGATCAAATTCAGATCAAACGTGCTCCGAATAACCTGAAACCACACGAAAACATTAGGAATATTATTCTTGACATGTAGGAGGAGACGACACGCACATCAGATGTGCGGTGCGTGCGGTACGACCGATTGTGTCATTTTCAGCAGCTCGGCGCGCGCTAAAATGGCGCGTTGGGGGGTCAAAACCACCCGAACGACCTCGGAATGCCATGAAACCTTACGAAAAGGGCCGTTGTGTGAATTTTGAAATGGTCGCATAGACTGCATGTCAAGCGGAGGTGTCGTTTGACCGCGTTGACCAGAAACGCGTTTCCGGTGTCAAAAAACACCAAAAACTGCGTGAGACGGTCGAATTCGGAGCAAACATGCTCCGAATGACCTAAAACCACACGAAAACATTATTAATATTATTCGTAACATGTGGGAGGAGACGACACGCCCATCGGACGTGTGGTGCATGCGGTACGACCGATTGTGTCATTTTCAGCAGCTTGGCGCGCGCTAAAATGGGGCGTTGGGGGGTCAAAACCATCCGAACAACCTCGGAATTCCATGAAACCGTACAGAAACAGCCGTTTTGTGAATTTTTAAATTTTCGTGCAGACGGAACGTCAATCAGAGGTGTCGTTTGACCGCGGTGACCGGAAATGCGTTTCCGGTGTCATAAAACACCAAAACGGCATGAGATGGTCGAATTCAGAGCTAACGTGCTCCGAATAACCTAAAACCACACGAAAATATTTGAATATTATTCATGACGTGTAGGAGAAGACGGGTCGCCCATCGGACGTGCGGTGCGCGCGGTACGACCAATTGTGTCGTTTTCAACAGCTCGGTGCGCGCTAAAATGGCGCGTTGGGGGGTCAAAACCACCCGAAAAACCTCGGAATTCCATAAAACCATACAACAATAGCCTTTGTGTGAATTGTAAAATGGTTGGGCAAATAGCACGTCAATCGGAAGTGTCGTTTGACCGCGGTGACTGGAAACGCGTTTCTGGAGTCATAAAACACCAAAAACGACGTGAGACGGTCGAATTCGGAGAAAACGTGCTCCGAATGACCTGAAACCACACGAAAACATTAGGAATATTATTTGTGATGTGTAGGAGGAGGCGGCACGCCCTTCGAACGTGCAGTTCATGCGGTACAACCGATTGTGTCGTTTTCAGCAGCTCAGTGTGTGCTAAAATGGCGCGTTGGGGGGGTCAAAACCACCCGAATGACCTCGGAATGCCTTGAAACCATACGAAAACATCCACTCTGTGAATTGTGAAATGGTTGAGCAGACGACACATCAATCGGAGGTGCTGTTTGACCGCGGTGACCAGAAAAGCGTTTCTGGTGTCATAAAACACCAAAAACGGCGTGAGACGGTCGAATCCAGAGCAAACATTCCTTGAATGACCTAAAACCACACGAAAACATTAGGAATATTATTCATGATGTGTAGGAGGAGACGGCACGTCCATCGGACGTGCGGTGCGAGCGGTACGACCGATTGTGTCGTTTTCAGCAGCTCTGCGCACGCTAATATGGCATGTTGGGGGGTCAAACCACCCGAATGACCTCAGAATACCATGAAACCGTATGAAAACAGCCTTTGTATGAATTTTGAAACGGTCGGGAAGACGACATGTCAATCAGAGGTGTCGTTTGACCGAGGTGACCGGAAACGTGTTTCCGGAGTCATAAAACACCAAAAAATGGCGTGAGGCGGTTGAATTCGGAGAAAACGTGCTCCGAATGACCTGAAACAACACGAAAACATTATGAATATTATTCGTGACGTGTATGAGGAGATGACATGCCCATCAAACGAGTGGTGCACGCGGTACGACCGATTCTGTCGTTTTCAGCAGCTCGGCGCGCGCTAAAATGGCGCGTTGGGGGGTCAAAACCACCCGAACGACCTCAGGATGCCATGAAAGCATACGACAGCAGCCTTTGTGTGAATTGTGAAATGGTCAGGCAGACGGCATGCCAATCGGAGGTGTCGTTTGACCATAGTGACCGGAAACGCGTTTCCGGAGTCAAAAAACACTAAAAACGGCGTGAGACGGTCGAATTCGAAAAAAATGTGCTCCGAATGACCTGAAACCACACTAAAACATTAGGAATATTATTCATGATGTATAGGAGGATACGAAACGCCCATCGGATGTTCGGTACGTGTGGTATGACTGATTGTGTCGTTTTCAGCAGCTCGGTGCACGCTAAAATGGCGTGTTGGGGGGTCAAAACCACCTAAACGACCTCGGAATGCCATGAAACTGTACGAAAACAGCCGTTGTGTGAATTGTGAAATGGTCGGGCAGACAACATATCAATCAAAGGTGTCGTTTGACCACGGTGACAGGAAACGCATTTCTGGTGTCATAAAACACCAAAAACGGCGTGAGACGATCGAATTCGAAGAAAACGTGTTCCGAATGACATGAAACCACACAAAAAAATTAGGAATATTATTCGTGATGTGTAAGAGGAGACGACACACCCATCGGATGTGTGGTGCGCGCGGTACGATCGATTATATCGTTTTCAGCAGCTCGACGCGCGCTAAAATGGCGTGTTGGGGGGTCAAAACCACCTGGAAAACCTCAGAATGCCATGAAACCGTACAAAAACAGCTGTTGTGTGAATTTTGAAATGGTCGTGTAGACGGAACATCAATCGGAGGTGTCGTTTGATCGCGGTGACTGGAAACGCGTTTTCGGTGTCATAAAACACCAAAAACGGCGTGAGACAGTCGAATTCGGATAAAACGTGCTCCGAATCACCTGAATCCACTCTAAAACATTAGGAATATTATTCGTGACGTGTAAGAGCAGACGGAACGCCCATCAGACATGCGGTGCGTGCGGTATGACCGATTGTGTCATTTTCAGCAGCTCGGCGCGCGCTAAAATGACACATTGCGGGGTCAAAACCACTCGAATGACCTCAGAATTCCATGAAACTATACAAAAATGGCCGTTGTGTGAATTTTGAAATGTTTGGGCAGACGGCATGTCAATCGGAGGTCTCTTTTGATCGCGGTGACCAGAAACACGTTTCTGGAGTCATAAAACACCAAAAACGGCGTGAGACAGTCGAATTCGGATCAAACGTGCTCCAAATGACCTGAAACCACACGAAAACATTAGGAATAATATTCGTGACGTGTAGGAGGAGACGTCATGCCCATCATACATGTGGTGCACGCGATACGACCGATTGTGTCGTTTTCAGCAGCTCGGCGGGCGCTAAAATGGCGCGTTGGGGGGTCAAAACCACCCGAACGACCTCAAAATGCCATGAAACCATACGACACCAGCCTTTGAGTGAATTTTAAAATGGTCGAGGAGACGGAACATCAATCGGAGCTGTATTTTGACCGCGGTGACCAAAAACGCGTTTCCTGTGTCATAAAACACCAAAAACGGCATGAGACGGTCGAATTCGGAGAAAACGTTCTCCAAATGACCTGAAACCACACTAAAACATTAGGAATATTATTTGTGACATGTAGGAGGAGATGTTATGCCAATCGTACGTGTGGTGCGCGCGGTACGACCAATTGTGTCGTTTTCAGCAGCTCGGTGCGCACTAAAATTGTGTGTTGGGGGATCAAAACCACCCGAAAGACCTCAGAATTCCATGAAACTGTACGAAAACAGTATTTGTGTGAATTGTGAAATGTTCGGGCAGACGGAACGTTAATCGAAGGTGTCGTTTGACCGCGATGACCGGAAACGTGTTTCCAGAGTCATAAAACACAAAAAACGGCGTGAGACGGTCGAATTTGGAGCAAACGTTCTCTGAATGACCTGAAACCAAATGAAAACATTAGGAATATTATTTGTGATGTGTAGGATGAGACGGAATGACCATCGGACGTGCGGTGCACGTGGTACGATCGATTGTGTCGTTTTTAGCAGCTCGGCGCGCGCTAAATGGCACGTTGGGGGGGGTCAAAACCTCCCGAACGACCTCGGAATGCCATGAAACCGTACGACAACATCCACTGTGTGAATTTTGAAATGGTATGGCAGACTTCACATCAATCGGAGGTGTCTTTTGACCGCAGTGACCGGAAACGTGTTTCCGGAGTCATAAAACACCAAAAACGGCGTGAGACGGTCGAATTTGGAGAAAACGTGCTCCAAATGACCTAAAACCACATGAAAACATTAGGAATATTATTCGTGACATGTAGGAGGAGAAAACATGCCCATCGGACGTGCGGTGCGCGCGGTATGACCAATTGTGTCATTTTCAGCAGCTCGGCGCGCGCTAAAATGGCGCGTTGGGGGGGGTCAAAACCACCCGAACGACCACATAATACCTTCAAACCGTACGACAACAGCCGTTGTGTGAATTGTAAAATGTTCGAGCAGACGTCACATCAATCGGAGTTGTCGTTTGACCGCGGTGACCGGAAACGCGTTTCCAGTGTCATAAAACACCAAAAACGGCGTGAGATGGTCGAATTCAGAGCAAACGTGCTCCGAATGACCTGAAACCACACTAAAACATTATGAATATTATTCGTGATGTGTAGGAGGAGACAGAACGCCCATCAGACGTGCGGTGCGCGCGGTATGACCGATTGTGTCATTTTCAGCAGCTCGGCGCGCGCTAAAATGGCACGTTGGGGGGTCAAAACCACCCGAACAACCTCGGAATGCCATGAAACAGTACGAAAACATCCGTTGTGTGAATTGTAAAATTTTTGGGTAGATGTCACGTCAATCGGAGGTGTCGTTTGACTGCGGTGGCCGGAAACGCCTTTCCGGAGTCATAAAACACCAGAACGGCGTGAGACGGTCGAATTCGGAGAAAACGTGCTCCGAATGACCTGAAACCACACGAAAACATTAGGAATATTATTCGTGACATGTAGGAGGAGACACCATTCCCATCGGACATGCGGTGCGTGTGGTACGACCGATTGTGTCGTTTTCAGCAGCTCGGTGTGCGCTAAAATGGCGCGTTGGGGGGTCAAAACCACCCGAATGACCTCGGAATGCCATGAAACCATACAAAAACAGTCGTTGTGTGAATTGTGAAATGGTTGGGAAGATGACATGTCAATCGGAGGTTTCGTTTGACCGCGGTGACCGGAAACACATTTCCAGAGTCATAAAACACCAAAAATGGCGTGAGATGGTCGAATTCAGAGAAAACGTGTTCTGAATGACCTAAAACCACATGAAAACATTAGGAATATTATTCGTGATGTGTAGGAGGAGACGACATGCCCATCGGACGTGCGGTGCGCACGGTACGACCGATTGTGTCGTTTTCAGCAGCTCGGCTGGCGCTAAAATGGCACATTGGGTGGTCAAAATAACCCGAACGACCTTGGAATGCCATGAAACCGTAAGAAAACAGCCGTTGTGTGAATTTCGAAATGGTCGGCTAGACGGAACATCAATCGGAGGTGTCGTTTGACCGCGGTGATCAGAAACGCGTTTCTAGTGTCATAAAACACCAGAACGATGTGAGACGGTCGAATTCAGAGCAAACGTGCTTCGAATGACCTGAAACCAAACGAAAACATTATAAATATTATTCGTGACATGTAGGAGGAGACGGAACACCCATCGGGCGTGCGGTGCGTGCGGTACGACCGATTGTGTCGTTTTCAGCAGCTCGACGCGTGCTAAAATGGCGCGTTGGGGGGTCAAAACCACCCAAACAACCTTAGAATTCCATTAAACCGTACGACAATAGCCGTTGTGTGAATTTTGAAATGGTATGGCAGACGAAACATCAATCGGATGTGTCGTTTGACCACGGTGATTGGAAACGCGTTTCTGATGTCATAAAACACCAGAACGACGTGAGACGGTCGAATTCGGCGCAAACGTGCTCCGAATGACCTGAAACCACACGAAAACATTAGGAATATTATTCGTGACGTGTAGGAGGAGATGAAATGTCCATCGGACGTGCGGTGTGCACAGTACGACCGATTATGACGTTTTCAGCAGCTCGGCGCACGCTAAAATGGCACGTTGGGGGGTCAAAACCACCCGAACGACCTCAGCATGCCATGAAACCATACGAAAACAGTCGTTGTGTGAATTGTAAAATGTTCGGGTAGACGGAACGTCAATCAAAGGTGTCATTTGACTACGGTGACCAAAAACGCGTTTCTGGTGTCATAAAACACCAGAACGACGTGAGACGGTCGAATTCGGAGCAAACATGCTCCGAATGACCTGAAATGATAGAATTTCTTAAATTGGGGGTTTTAAATTATTATAGCACCATGATTTGATGTTAGATTTAATTTTATTATATGTATATAATAACTGAATAATTATGTCTAATATACGTTTGTTTTGTTTTGTTTTGTTTTTTTTCTTATTGTAGGTTTATTGAAGCAGAAGATTGAAAGTGATGGACCTGCTCGGATCGTTGAAACATGTTTATCATTTATTGTTTATGACGATCCTGATGTTTATGCTGTTTGAAATTTTTTTCCATTTTTTATGATTTTTACCTTGTTTTATCTTTGATTTTTCAGCGTGAATAAAAAATAACACAATTCGTAAATTTCATTAAAAAAATGAAAATCCACAAAATATATATATATATATATATATTATTTAATATATATATATATATATATATTTAATATTATATATATTAAAATATTTAAAATATATTATATATATATGTATTTAAAATATTTTATTTAATATTATATATATAAATATTTTATTTAATATATATATATATATTATTTAATATATATATATATATATATTTCTTTCACTAGGAATTTTTTTAAAAAAATTTCCGAGACTAGCGACCGCCATTGGCGGTCGCTACTGGTGACCAGGCAGGCCGCCTTGAGCGACCGCCAGGCGGTCGCTGTAGGCCGGAATTTCGGTCACCTACAGTGACCGCCATTGGTGGTCGCTAATGGTGACCAGGTAGGCCACCTTTAGCGACCACCAGGCGATCGCTTTAGGCTGGAATTTCGGCCACCTATAGCGACCGCCATTGGAAGTCGCTATTGTCCTATTGCGACGAAGCTAAAGCGGCTGCCAATGGCGGTCGCTATTGCCCGATTTTTTAGCAGAATATGAGATAACATCCCCCATAATTCAATGTATCATCTGACCCAGTGGTATCTAAAGGATGGATCAATTCCTTAGAGAATATATTTTGAGTTATTGGATGTTATAAACATAAAAGGTAACTATTTCCATATATCATTTTGAAGGTGAAGCTAATCGATGGTGGTATTTGGTTAAGAATACCATAGAGAAAGATGGTATTGATTCTATGGAATGTGACACATTTAATAATATTTTCCTTGATAAATATTCCCATAAAGTTATTTTTCTTAGGATGGAGAAATTTTTTTTGGAATTAATCTAAAAATATAAAGATTATGTGGCTGAATATGAATCAAGATTCACAATATTGGCCAGGTATGTGTCAAACTTTATTTGAGACATAGATAGTAAAATTATTATATTTTACTTAGGATTAAAACCAAGATTATAATGATAATTATCCACATAATAATTTAAAATTTTTGAGAAATTTTTTAATTGTGGTGAGAAATTTGAGATGGAGTTTAACGAAAATTATGTTCCACATGATGAAAATAGTAAGAAATTGTCAAGGTGGCCGAAAATTGAGAATCAAACAATTGGTAATTCTGAAGGTAAGTACAAAACATATTCCAGGTGTGGTAAAATACATTTTTGTTAAATAATGTGAGGATCTAGAAAGTGTTACCCATGTGGTAAGTTTGGTCACAAGGTTAATGACTGCAAAGAAAATATCCCCAGACAATCCAAGAATGAGATGATAGATAGGCAGTTAATAGTGAGATTTTTTAGTTTTAATGATTTGGGACAATATTATAAAATGTTTCTTAATAATATTACTCAGAATCAAAATCATTATGATCGAAAGAAAAAAGGGGAGGTAAAATCATTTTCTATTTATACCATTGATATTGGGTCATCTGGTTAAGTGGATATAACTTTAGGCGGCTAAATATTTTTCAATTTTTGATCATATCCTAATGTCTTAGTCAGCCCTATTTTAATAATTTAAATAATGGAAATACCTTGGGATAAATTCATTGAATTTTTATAGATGTATGAGGTATATGATAAAAAGTTATTTGAGGAATAATTCCATTACTTTTGTGGAAATAATTTTAATATAATTAGTGATCACTATAGTTATACATTTATGGAATTATTTAGTTATAACTTTGGGTATTACTATTTAACTTTATATATTAAGGTATTATCTCATTACATGAATGTTTGATAATTTTGAGAATTATCTTATTATGTGATAACTAGTTTTGTTTTGGTTAATATCTAAACATAGAAGGAATATCTTATTATCATTTTGAGGTTTAAGTGATCCATTATAGGATGATTCTAGTGATTCAGGCATGAAAGATTCATCTTGAATACTGTTTTTTGGGGAAAAAAATATGATATTATGGTGTAAATTTACTAAAGGACAGAATTATTCTCATCAAGTAATTATATTTTCTTATGATCTTAGTATATACAATGAAGTAATCTTTTAAATTTAGGAAAAGGATCTTGAAAAAAAATGTTATCCTAGTACCTTCATTTATGATGAAACAATGTTATTTTTTATCACCAAATATTTATGGTTTTAAGGCCCTCAACAATTCATTTATTATTCACTTGTTTCTGATCAATGACCCCAATCACTCTCTATAACTATTTATGCTCTTCCACTATTCACACCTATGTTATTCAATTTGAAAATTTGGAATGTTTTGTTCTAGATAAATTTAAAACATCCTTTTATTTATTATTAAGATGATGTTTTATTAACCCTTTATGATGTGGTTTTATATTAATGTATTCTTAAAATTTTAAACCTTTGATAACCAAGATGAATTTTGAGGGAGAAATTCATTTTATGGGGGGAAGGATGTAACATCCAGAGCTTTTATGAAATAACTTTTTCAAACTAATTTAAATTCGTTAATATATTATGTCACATGAAATACATATTTTGGATTTCATTAAACCAAACACCTGTTTTATCTTTTCTAACATGAAATGTTGATTTTCTTTGATAACTTATGTTACACGCAAGATTTTGTTTTACCGAACAACAATATATTGCTACAATTATTATTTAACATGATAGTTTTCACATAGATGTTGGAATGGTGAGAATGTATAAGACTAACTAAATTATAAAAATATGTTTTATGCATGTTTATAAAATTAATTCATTGGCTACCAATTAATTATAAATGAAAATAAAAACCAATTGAATATAAAATATGTGTTTTTATGAATAATTATTTTTATCCGCTCAAATGGAATTTTAACTTAATAAATTAAATTAATTAATATTATTTAATTATATTAATTAAATTTATATATTATATTTTAAATCAAATATTTTGGCACTCATCCAATATATTTTATAGGAATAATAGAATAATAAATCCAATTTTAAGTATAAATAAGTTGTATTTTTTGAAAAGGTAGTTTTGCCACCTTTTAATGGAAAACTTGTTTTAAAACTAAATTTTGACACTTTTATAAATTATATTTGAAAAAACATATTATTTGAAATATGAATTTCAAAATTATCTTAGGGTGAATTCTTGGTATTTTTCTGAGAAGTTTTATTTTTTGATGAATAGTAAAAAATACCGAATTTTAATTTAAAAATGACTTTTCATGTAAATAATTTATAATGTTAAATTATATTTTTTATTGATTTTAAAGTTTTATTAGTTAAAATATAAAATAATAAATCCAATTTATTTCATTGAGATAAATTTCACATTGAATTGGATATTAAAACATTTCAAACTTTTGAACCTTTTACTTTAAAAACTTGTTTTTTTGTCTCGTCTACAGGATTAATTATAAATTTAATTCTACCAATTATATGATTGTAATTTCAAAAAATGGATTCCATATTTTTAATAATAATAATTTATTATTTTTATTAAGTTCAAAATGGTTTTTTACCAAAAATATTAGTGAAAAAAATTAAAATTAATTACAGTGATTAAGGAAAAAATGAGTTTACTTAGTGGTTAAAATTTAATATTAAGGGGCCAAATTACATGTAAAATTGTCCAATAAACATTTTATGGACATATTTTGAACATATTATATATTTTATCTAAAATTTTACATTATTTTAGGCACATGATGTAAGATAAACCTCCCAATAATGTTTACATTTTTGTATTTACAAGAATGCCACTCCTCCTCCACTATAAAAGAGAATCCACTCTACCCATTTCTTCACACCTATAAAGCCTTAACTCCAAAAATCGAAAATATCGTTATGTTATCCTCAATTTGGTCAAAAATAAAACCAAGGAAGTCTTTTGGTGTAAAACAAAATAAGTTACCTGAAGAAGATGTAACGTTCTTCAACGAGCACTTTTATTTTATTTCTTTTTCCACCCCTTCAATTATTTTTATATCATGATTATATAATATTAAAAGTGTATTAAATTTAATTTTATTATGTTATTTTAATGGTATTTCCAAAAACTATACCCACTTTCATTAAATGGTACATTCAATCAACGTTCGTATGTATGGTGGACTACCGCCTCACAAACCGATGTCGTTCATTCTTCCATTACAACCTCTCAAGGTTGGGAATAATGATGGAAATACTATTTCTATATTATATATATGGAATTTATGATTTATAAATGTCACGACCCATCCCAGTGGGGCCCGAGCCGTAACTCCCCAAACCTGCCTCCAATAGTCCAGGGGCTGGTGACTAGCACCGAGTAGGCATGCTACTAACATGGGAGGCATTGCCTATAACCTCTACACACCACACACATCTCCAAGACCACAAAGCAGAAAAGTAAAAACTATAAAAAGGAAAAAGATGCATGAATACACTAAAACCCAACCAATAGAGTACGACAAGGAAGTAAAGGACAGTAAAGTAAAACCTTGGGCCAAAAGTACAAGCCCACCAAAAGAAAGTATGCAACAAGTCCAACCTATAGAGAAAGGTACTGGGACTGCAACCCATCACCGAAGGAACGCACCTCGGCCTGTCTGATCTCACTGAGCACCGTCCGGTCCTGGGCCACCTAGAATCCTGTCAAAGGCTCGCTCGTCTACACAAGACATGACATGTGCGGGCAAAGCCCGTGAAAGGGTGAGTATAACAATACCCAGTAGGACACCCCGAAAACCACAAAGGATAATACAACAAAGGAAAATACCACAAATAAAGGTACCCTCATCTCCACAAAGTATATGTCTACGGAACATATATCAAGAATATCCATATATACTCATACACAAACAACCTTCGCGATACCGCTACTAGGATCCAGCTCGAAGATTCCACTAAGCATACCATCGGGAGAACACACCCCTAGGTCTGAAGAGAGAGACACAAAGTACTCGTTCCAGGAGAACACACTCTAAAAGTACCTTGGGAACAAGATGCTCAGATGAGGATCACAGCCAAGTCATGGGGTGATTCCGACAACTCATTCTGAGCTAATCCGCTAAGCAGAGGATTGGTGCCCGGGTAAAGTTGGTCACGTCGATACCAAGAACTCTACCTAGGGTTCCAAGAATGAATAGTGGATCCGACTCTAAGTCTCAAAGAGGGGATTCCAACAACTCTATTCAGGGAGTTCTATTGAAGGGATCATACTCCTGTATAAAGTAATTGATACCAGAACCTTCAGGGGATTACCAAGGGTACGAACCCTAAGAACTAGTCCAAGTCACAGAAGGCTAGTGGATCAAGCTGTGAAGAAAAATTTACATGGCGTATAGTATGGTTACACACCGTGTTCCTTGACCCTGGGTACTACCGATGTAAATGTCTCGTGTCCTTCGTTCAAGCCGTGCAAAACCAAACTACACGGCGCGTAGAAAAGTACATGTCGTGTTCCTTGACCCCGGGTGCTGCCCATGTAACTGGGCCGTGTCATTCGGCTTGTCGGACAGAAAACAACTACACAACGTGTAGAAGAAATCACACGCCATGTTCGAGCACCTGGGCTCGCTCCGTGTACGCTGGCCATGTGCCCGTACATGGTCTCTGCCCGTGTCTGTGTCGCCTGCCCGTGTACCAGTACACGGGGTATCCCGTGTATCTGGCCAGGTCTGGACGGGGGGGGGGGTATACACGGCGTGTCCTTGTCCATGTAACCTTCCCATGTCTATGTACTCCCGGAGTACACTCCAGGTCGTTCGCCGACCAACACACGCCGTGTAGCCTATACTACACGGCGTGTAGTCGGGAATTTTCCAGAACCGTCGTCTTCCTCTGTGCGCCTCGGCTAACCCTACGGATTTTGATCCAACCATCCAATCATCACTAAACTTCGGATTTGGGGTCGTCCCGCCCCTATGAAATCGATTCCTCCGATTTCGGGCTTCCGATCGGTCTTGAAAACGCATCCCGCTCCGTCCTCATGAAAAACGCCCGAAGAACATGAACTTTTGAACCGCACCGATTCATCCGCCGTCGTCGTCATCGCACCTCTGCTAGGTTGCATTAACATTGGATCTTTGATTTAGGATTGTTGCGTCAATAAACGAATGCGCAATAATTGATTTCCTCCAAGAAAGCGTAGAACGCAACAATGAACACGAGGGGGAAAACAAGAATCAACAAGAGGGGTGAACCTTGATCATTGTTCGTGACGATATGGGTTTGCCGCCATTAGATTGAAAACCAAAACAATCTCTAGAATCAAAGCCTCAAATCCCCGCATGAACCCGTCCCACAAGAATGATCGACCCGCAGGCTAATCTGTTCATGGATTATTCTGTGTTCGTCGTGGTAATCAAAAACAGGGGAAAGAGAAATAAATAACAATCATCCTACCTAGATCCCGAATTTCGTTGGCGAAGATCCGGTCGCCGAGTCATCGTCGCCGGCGAAGCTCTTCAAGAACATTGTCGCCGCGTTGGGAGGCTTCCTCCAGGACCTCTAGAGCCGCCAAGGGTTTTCAGGGTTATGGGGTTTGTAACCCTAGACCCTGGCGCAAGCTTCTATTTAGAGAGGATAAAAGATATTTGGTGTAGCATATTTTTAAAAAAGATCTCGCTGCAGAAACAAGATTTAAATAAAATATTTTAATTTAATATTTTATTACTGTTGCGTCCAGAAAAAGCATATTTTCACCACCGACCTGCACCGGCCGATGTTAGGATTCACCTTAGGTAAAATAGTTGTTCTGAACACAACAGTGCCATCATATTTTTGATCCGAGCACCCGTTCGGAAGTTATTCCACTTTTTCAGGAAAACCGCACGCGCGCGTAAATTAAATTATTAAATTAAATTCAACCATTTGTTTCGGGCTCACCGGGCCCCGGAACTAAATGCCGTCTCAGAGCCTGGTCTTGAAATAATTCTCATATAATATTAAAATAATACATGGAAAAAATCCGGGACATTACATCACACCCACCTTAGGGCTTTTACGTCCCCGAAAAGCCAAAACAAGGGCTACTCAAAAAGATGCAGGTACTGCATGCGAATCTGAGCCTCTCGCTCCCACGTGCTCTCCTGGAGATTCCCATGCTGCCACCAGACACGCATCAAGGTAATAGCTTGTCCACGAAGGATCTTCTCCTGACGATCCTCGATCTCCACTGGGTACTCAGCAAAGGTCTCTCCATCATCGATGTCCAGCTAGCCCTAGTCGATGACGTGCGATGGATCATGCACGTACCTCCGTAGCTGCGACACATGGAAGACGTTGTGTACCCGGTCCATCTAAGGAGGTAGAGCCAAGCGATACGCCACCTCGCCAGCTCTACTCAGAATCTGAAAAGGGCCAACAAACCTTGGAGATAGCTTGCCGCCTCGGCCAAATCTCAGCAATCCTCGTCGAGGTGAGACCCGAAGGAACACGTGGTCTCCTTCCTCGAACTCCAAAGGCCTTCATCTTTGGTCGGCATAAGACTTTTGCCTAATCTGTGCAATCTTCATCTGCTCCTGAATGACCTGCACCTTCTCTATAGTAGCTCTCACCATTTCTGGTCCCATGAGTGTTGACTCTGCCGGGTTAGTCCAGTAAAGTGGCAACCTGCAAGGTTGCCCGTATAGAGCCTCAAATGGTGCCATACCAATTGTGGAATGATAACTGTTGTTATAAGAAAATTCCACCAGTGGTAGGTGATCCTCCCAACTATGACCGAAGTCAAGTATGCAAGCTCGTAGCATATCATCCAGGACCTGGATGGTCCGCTCTGTCTGACCATCAGTCTGGGGATGAAACGCTGTCCTCAAGCGTAACCGAGTCCCAAAAGCTTCCTGCAACCCCTTCAACAACCGGGATGTGAAACGAGCATCACGATCTGAGACGATTGTGGATGGTACTCCATGAAGTCGAACTATCTCTTGCACATAGATGCGTCCCAAGCTCTCTACTGAACTCTTCTCCCATATGGCTAGGAAGTGGGACAACTTGGTGAGTCGATCAACGATCACTTAGATGGCATCATGTCCCCTAGATGTGCGTGGTAAACCCATCAAGAAGTCCATGTATATTCTATCCCACTTCCACTCTGGAACCTCAAGGGGCTGAGTCAAACCTGCTGGAACCTGGTGCTCAACCTTTAATTGCTAACAAGTAAGGCACGGAGAAACAAACTCTGCCACACTCTTCTTCATCCCTGGCCACCAGAACTGACATCAGATGTCCTGGTATATATTTTCCATGCCTAGATGCACCGCCAAGGGGGATGTATGGAACTCCCTCAGAACCTCCTCCCGCAACGTCACCAGTACTACCGTGCACCCTTTGAAAAGGAAAATGTGCTCCCCTCCTTCTGAAAATCCATCAGCAGCATCACCTGTGGATATCTGAGAACGTAGAGTCTCACAGCTAGCATCCTCATGCTGTGCTTCCCTGACTCACTGTAAGAGTGGAGGGGTAACAACCATCGACTGAAGTTAAGCTCCCTCATCTCTAACCATGAAGTACAACTGCAAAGAGGCCAACTGCCTTGTCGTCTCATCCATCAACTGTGAACTGGATTTCCTACAGAGATCATCTGCCACCACGTTCCCCTTCCCAGGAGTATAAATGATTTCAAAGTCGTAATCCTGGAGGAACTCAAGCCATCACCTCTATCTCAAATTCAGATCCTTTTGAGAAAAGATATATCTGAGACTCTTGTGATCAGAGTAGATGGTAAATCGTTCGCCCATCAGGTAGTGCCGCCACATCTTCAATGCGAAGACTACTGCTTCCAACTCAAGATCATGGGTCACATAGTTCTACTCATGTGGCCTCAACTGACGTGAGCCATAGGCAATCACCGCTTGCCTCTGCATCAGGACACAACCCATCCCGGTTCCTGATGTGTCGCAGAACACTACGTACTCAACACCCTCCTCCGGTAATCTCAAGATCGGGGCACTCGTCAGACTCTGTCTCAACTGCTGGAAAGCCTGCTGGCATTTCTCATTCCACATGAAAGGTAGTCCCTTTCAGGTCAAAGCTATCATGGGTGCTACAATCCTGGAGAAATCATGGATGAATCTCCGATAGTAGCCTGCAAACCCAAGGAAACTACGCACCTCTGTCACGCTCCGGGGTGGCTCCCATGCTAGCACTACCTCCACCTTTACTGGGTCCACTGATACACCATCCACTGAGATAACGTGCCCCAGAAAGTGGACCGCCTGTAACTAGAACTGACACTTCGAGAGTTTTTCATACAACTGGTGCTCTCAGAGTGTGTCCAGAACCACCCTTAGGTGTCTCGTGTGCTACTCCTCGGACGCAAAGTACACAAAGATATCATCGATGAAGACCACCACAAACCGGTCTAGATAAGGTTGAAAGACCCGGTTCATGAGTCCCATGAACACTGTCGGGGAATTCTTTACACCTAAGGGTATCACCAAGTACTCATAGTGACCGTAGCGACATCTGAAAGCCATCTTCGGTATATCCTCCTCCCGTACTCGCAACTGGTGATAGCCTGACCGTAGATCAACCTTCGAGAACCATCATGCCCCTCTCAACTGGTTGAATAGGTCATCGATCATCGGTAGTGGATACCGGTTCTTCATGGTCACCTGATTTAAGCACCGGTAATACACACACATCCTCAAGCTCCCGTCCGCCTTCTTGGAAAACAGCACTGGGGCCACCCAGGGTGAAACGCTGGGTCTCACAAAGCCCCTCTTCTGCAGGTCGTACAGCTACATCCTCAGCTCATGAAGCTCTGCAAAAGCCATCCGATAAGCCGACGCTGATATCGGGGTCATCCCGGGTTGCAACTCAATGCAGAAATCTATCTCCCGGCGGGGAGGTAGCCCAGGGACATCCTCCGGAAAGACGTCCTTGTACTCAGCCACCACTACTGGGAACCGGAAACTCATAACATCTACTGCGCCAAGGGATAGGCTAGCAAACTTGTGTGAAATCAGTTGTGACCTCCTATGCACGAGTCCATCCTGTGCTCCCTGGGCCTCTCTTTCACCGACAAAAGAGAACCTCATTCCATCACTGCGGACACACCGCACCCTTCACCTAAAACAATCAATCTGGGCATGACCTGCGAATAATCAATCCATGCCAAGAATGACATCGTAAGGCCTCGACGCTACCACCAAGAGGTTTCAACCGAAACTCTCGCCTCCAAGGGTCAGGTCACACTGCCTGCAAAGGTGTATGATCTCTAAATCTTCTCCAGTCGGTGTTTCTAAGTGTAAGGGTCGAGTCAACGACTCAACTAGAATCTCAAGGTCTCGAACAAGATAAGCAGCCAGAAAGGAATGACTAGCACCTATGTCTATAAATACGACAACCAAAGTAGAAAAGACACAGATAGTACCACTAATCATTCTGAGAATACCTGGGTCATAAGCCTCTGCCGCCTACAGCTGTCCCTGCCTCTGTCCACCAGCTCCCTGAGCCTGGGGTGGACCTCTTGGGGGTGTTGGTGGTAAAGGGTCGAAATGCCGACCACCTCCAGATGCTCTCCCAGCTCCTCTGCCACGTCTTCCGCCTCGCAGATCTGCCTACTCCACACGTTGCCTCTGCATCGGTGGTCCATCCACTGCTCCCGTGTCAGTAGTACGGCGGGTCGGACAATCTCGAGCGAGATGTCCCCTGCCGTCACATGAGTAACATCGCCTCTCTCGAGGCTGGATGGATGCACCCTTTGAACCTTGTACGGATGATCCCCTATCCTGGGATCTCCTCTAAAAACATCTCCCATGCTTGGGTCCCTAACGTCGGCTCCCTGCCGCCGAGGTCTCTGCTCCAGCTCGCCCACTACTGACAACTATCGGTTGTCCCTGCTCTGCCAGGAATCTCTCAACCACCAAATCCCACTCGAGCACCCCAGCATAAGTAGGAATACTCATAGGGATGATGCTAGATCGGATATCTCTGTTCAAGCCCCGCTCAAAAGTCCGAGCTCTGAAGTACTGATCTCTGACCATATCCATCGAGTACCGCAAGAGGTCGGTAAACCTTGATGAATAGTCAGCCACTGTCATGGTTCCCTACTGAAGCTGAAGAAGCTCCTGTATACGTATTGATCTCAGGGTAACCGGTGAAAACTCCTATCTGAAAAGACACTCAAACTCTGACCATGAAAGAGTCGCCTCGTCGTGAGTCTGGATGACCAAACTCCACCATCGCCCTGCCGAGCCCTGCAGAAGGCTCGCTTCCAGGATCACCATCTGGTCTGCTGGTGTCCTGACCAAACGGAAGACTCTGGTCACTGCCTCAAGCCAGTCCTCTGCTGCCTGAGGGTCAGGCTCACCTCAAAACCTGCGGGGTCTCTGTCTCTGAAAATCATGGAGTGCACTCAGCCTGCGCTCCTCCTCCACTGGTACAGCAGGCGCTAAACACTTCCCCACAGGTGGTGGAATAACTGGCACGCCACCTAGTGGTAGAACTGGGGGATCTAGTCCCTACATCGAAGCTTCATCACTGAGGGGGTCATCCTCATGATCGAGCTGCTGGATCCTAGCGGGTGTGCGTCGCGGAGGCATCCTATTTAAGAAACAAGATGTATCATAGTCAGTGAGTATATCTGGAGAGATGACTTAAGAAGGACATGGAAACCACAACCCATTCCTATATGATGCATGTACCATTATTTTTTCCCATGAAACAAGTTTTTTCATGTTCCGAGTCGAAAAGAAAGTTATCAGAGTCCTGGTGTATGGATATGTTGGCCGCCGCACCAACACTGGGGTCCCTGGCCTGAGAGCCAAACTCGAAACACTTAACATTGTTGCCCCAAACCAACTCACAGACTCTTGGTCCTAAGGTAGAACCGACCTGCCTCTGATGCCACTCTGTCACGACCCGTCCCAGTGGGGCCCGAGCTTCAACTCCCCAAGCCCGCCTCCAATAGGCCAAGGGCTAGTGACTAGCACCGAGTAGGCATGATACTAACATGGGAGGCATTGCCTATAACCTGTACACAAGCACACACTTCTCCAAGCCCACAAAGATGAAAATTAAAAACTACTAAAAGGAAAAAAGATGCATGCATACACTAAAACCCAACCAACAGAGTACGACATGGAAGTAAAGGACAGTAAAGTAAAACCCTGGGCCAAAAGTACAATCCCACCAAAAGAAAGTCTGCAACAAGTCCAACCTGTAGAGAAAGGTACTGGGACTGTAACCTGTTTCCGAAGGAACACAGCTCGGCCTGTCTAATCTCACTGAGCACCGTCCGGTCCTGGTCCGCCTAGAATCCTATCAAAGGCTCACTCATCTGCATAAGACACGACACGTGCAGGAAAAGCCCGTGCGAGGGTGAGTATAACAATACCCAGTAGGACACCCTGAAAACCACAAAGGATAATACAACAAAATAAAATACCACAAAGAAAGGTACTTTCATCTCCACACAGTATATGTCTACGGAACATATATCAATAATATCCAGATATACTCATACACAAACGACCTTCGTGGTACCGCCACTAGGATACAGGTTGAAGATTCCACTAAGCATACCATCGGGAGAACACACCCCTAGGTCTGAAGAGAGAGACACGAAGTACTCGTTCCGGGAGAACACACTCCACAAGTACCTTGGGAACAAGATGCTCATATGAGGATCATAGCCAAGTCATGGGGTGATTCCGAAAACTCAGTCTGAGCTAATCCGCTAAGCAGAGGATCAGTGCCCGAGTAAAGTTGGTAACGTCGATACCAAGAACTCTACCTAGGGTTCCAGGAATGAATAGAGGATCCATCTCTAAGTCTCACAGAAGGGACTCCAACAACTCTATTCAGGGAGTTCTACTGAAGGGATCATACTCCTATATAAAGGAATTGATACCAGAACCTTCAGGGGATTCTCAAGGGTACGAACCCTAAGAACTAGTCCAAGTCATAGAAGGCAAGTGGCTCAAGCTATGAAGAAAAAGTTACATGGCGTGTAGTATAGTTACACGCCGTGTTCCTTGACCCCGAGTACTGCCTGTGTAAATGGCCTGTGTCCTTCGTTCAAGATGTGCAAAACCAAACTACACGGCGTGTTCCTTGACCCCGGGTGCTGCCCGTGTAACCGGCCCGTGTCATTCGGCTTGTCGGACAGAAAAAAACTACACGATGTGTAGAAGAAATCACACACCGTGTTCGAGTTCCTAGGCTCACTCCGTGTACGCTGGCCATGTGCTCGTACACGGTCTTTGACCGTGTCCGTGTCGCCTGCCCGTTTACCAGTACACGGGGTATCCCGTGTTTCTGTTCGGGTCTGGCCGGGGAGGGGTATACATAGTGTGTCCTTGTCCGTGTACCCTTCCCATGTTCGTGTACTCCTGGAGTACATTCCAGGTCGTTCGCCGATGAACACATGTCGTGTAGCCCATACTACACGGTGTGTAGTCGGGAATTTTCCAGAACCGTCGTCTTCCTCAGTACGCCTCGGCTAACCCTCCATATTTTGATCCAATCATCCGATCATCACGAAACTTCAGATTTGGGGTCTTCCCTCCCCTACGAAACCGATTCCGCTGGTTTCGGGCTTCCGATCGGTCTTGAAAATGCATCCCGCTCTGTCCGCACGAAAAACGCCCGAAGAAAGGGAACTTCCGAACCGCACTGATTCATCTGCTTCTATCACCGTCACACCTCCGCTAGGTCGCCTTGACGTTGGATCTTTGATTTCGGATCGTTGCGTCAACAAACAAATGCGCAATGATCAATTTCCTCCAAGAATGCGTAGAAAGCAATGAAGAATGCGAGGGGGAAAAACAAGAATCAACAAGAGGGGAGAACCTAGATCGTTGTTCATGACGATCTGAGTTTTCCGCCATTAGATTGAAAAACAAAACAATCTCTAGAATAAAAGCCTCAAATCCCCGCATGAACCCGTCCCGCAAGAACGATCGACCCGCGGGCTAATCTGTTCGTAGATTAGTCCGCGTTCATCGTGGAAATCAAAAACGGTGGAAAGAGAAATCAATAAAAATCATCCTACCTGGATCCCGGCGTTCGTTGGCGAAGATCCGGTCACCGAGTAGTCTTCGCCGGTGAAGCTCGTCAAGAATATCGTCGTCGCATTGGGAGGCTTCCTCTAGGACCTCCAGAGCCGCCAAGGGTTTTCTGGGTTATGGGGTTTGTAACCCTGGACCCTGGCGCAAGCTTCTATTTAAAGAGGATAAAAGATATTTGGTGCAACATATTTTTAAAAAAGATCTCGCTACAGAAACAAGATTTAAATAAAATATTTTAATAAAATATTTTATTACTGTTGCATCCAAAAAAAACCAGATTTCACCACTGACCTGTGTCGGCCGATGTTAGGCCTCGCCTTAGGTAAAATCTCTGTTATGAACGCAACGGTGCCCTCAGATTTCTGATCTGAGCACCCGTTTGGAAGTTATTCCACTTTTTCAGAAAAACTGCACGCGCGCGTAAATTAAATTATTAAATTAAATCCAACCATTTGTTCCGGGCTCACCGGGCCCCGGAACTGCATGTCGTCTTAGAGCCTGGTCTCGAAATAATTTCTATATAATATTAAAATAATACATGGAAAAAATCTGGGACATTACAATAAATTCTTATTTTATTATTATATATCACATACCTTCATTCTTTCCATTTTTTTGGGAATATGATAACATCTTTTGTGGACATGTGTACAACTACCAACTCAAAGCGATGTGATTCGTTTACGCTTTACATGGAATGTATTGAGGATAGTTTTGATAAAAATATGTGATATAAATTAAATATTTATGATATTCATGAAGTAATTATATTTCTAGAAATATAATATATGATTTTCTTCTTACCTTTTCAGACATTGAAAAAGTGATAACATCATTTAGGGATGTGTGGACTATCTCCTCCTCAAAGCGATGTGATTCTTCTTTCATTCATCACCAAATCAACAAGAATGATATATATAAGTATGATTAAATAACTAATATGATAATTATTTCATGATTATTATTTTTTTAGATGTTTAAATAATGACCCCTTTGACCTTAGTTAACCCACAAAAGTCCTTTTTGACACATAATCTGAATATGGTCAAAACATACAACTTAAACATAATTGATTAAGTAATTGTATATAACATATAAATAAGTGAAAATAAAGTAATAATAAACTTGATAAATTTTCTCAATAAATTAAATAATTATCATAAGATTATTATTCAGGAAGATAAAGTCACATGTGACAAATTGGACTCAAGGAGATGGACTTAATATCAATCTCCTTTCATTAAGGCATATTTTGATGTTATGTACCTTTATTATTTTATTAGGTGTATATACAGCCCATTTGACAGGTATTTTCATAAATTTATCTAATATTTTTATATTTAAAGTTTTTATTAATGTTATTATTTAATTATATTTGTGATTCAAGTGTTTCCCAAGTGATACAGGACTTTTATTTTAAAAAGAATAATTGGTTAAATCTTTCCTTCCAAATTTTTCTCTTCCATGTCCATGTTTTTAAAATGGTTTTATTAATTTTTTAATATGTACATAAAATATTTATAAATTAAATTTTATGCCTCCATTTACTTTATTTCATGATTTTATAAAGTAATATTTTTACATTTTTTAAATGGAACATTTTGAAAAACAACAAATAAAATATCAAATTTTAAATGTATGATGACAAAGACCTTCCATGTTGTCACAAATTTTATTTTATTTCTAGATTAATTTATAAGATTACTTATTTTATTAAATGAAAAAACCATTTTCCTTTTATTCGAGCATTTTTCTATTAAAAATGGGGTTTCAAAGAGAATGGTGTTTTGGTATTGAAAATAGGTTTTTAAAAAGAAAATTGTATTTTTTATCCAAAATTATTTGTCATATATATTTAAAAGAGTTTTTCAAAGGGTTTTATGATGAAACTATTTTAAATATCTGGTACTTGAAATCTATAGGAAATTAGTGAGCCTTATGTAGCTTATAAAAAAGGTTTTATCCCTATTATAGATCAAGAGTGAGCCCAGTATGGATTTTAAAAAGGGTTGAGCCCCATAATAGCTCATGGGTGAGCCCGATATAGATTATACAAAGGGTTGAACCCCATTATATCTCATGATATATGGGTGATCCTGATATAGCTTATAGGAATTTTTAATCCCCATTTTAGCTCCTGGGTGAGCCTGATATAGCTTATATGAAGGGTGATCCTCATTATAAATCTCCAATTAATTTGGTAATGATAATGTTGGAAGTCGGTCGTATGGTTATTCCAATTAAAATGGTTTTGAAAGTATTTTATGAAAGTGGTGATCCAAGTTACAAAAAGAGGTTTTAATTTATTTCTATGGGATTTAATGATTTTATTTGAGAAAAATGTTTGTTTTTTCATTTGAAAATGTTTTATTTTAAGATCAGGGTAAACATTATATGAGTTTTCATGTGTTCGCTGGACTAACGGTTTTCCTTCTTTTTGAATCTCTTATTGAGTTTTTGTGCTCATCCTATGTTTTTAATTTATTTTATTATGATTTAAGGATGGTTAATGGAAAGGAATAATTCAATTTTAAATTCATTGTTATTTTACTTGAAATTAAATCATGCTTTATTTTAAAAGTTTTATATTATGGAAAAATGGATATTTATCGGAAGTGTCCACTTTGTATTTTATGGTTTTGTTATGTATGATTTATGTTCTAATTCTCTAAGAATATAAACTTTAAAAGACCCGAAATTTAAAATAAAGTAAAATTATTGACTTAAACTCAAGATTATGTAATGATTAAGGTCAGTTCCTTATATAGAGGGGCTCAGAAGAAGTTCTGATTGGGGTACTGGAGAACCACCTACTAAAATATGTAGCAAGTGGGTACTAGATACCCAGAGTAGTCCTACTATGTTTATAATAAGTTGTATAGTAGAACTTTAAGGGTTATAATCTCACTAGGTTGCTAATGTAGTTGGAATGGGTTCCTAGAAAGGCCATTGGGTTCCCAGTAGAGATTGATCGGGTACTCAGTAGACTCTCAGTTACTTTTTTAGGGTTGTTTTTTCTTGAACTCCCTCCATATTCCTCGATCAACCCCTAGTCATCCAATAATTTATTTCAAGGCCCTAATTGTCTTTCAATGCTCATATAAGATCATTTTTACCTTGATCAAAGTGTCATTCATTGTATTGGTACTTGTTTTCTAAGTATAGACCCTCTTAATCCCTAGTTGTATCATTTTTATAATATTTATAAATTTCCCATATTTAATACATAATTCTAAGGTTTTATGTTTTAAATTAGGGATTCAATGTATTAGTCTTGAACCAAGTGACATAACTTGGAAAGTGATCTTCCTAAAGCTTAAGGTAAGAAGTCATGTTATAATGTTTATATAAATTTGTATGGGATTTTATGCATGTGATTTTATTTCTATACCTAATATTTATATAATTTTAGTGTAAAAGAATATATGTTGGTGTGGGTATGTGTAATGGATATTATGTAGGTTGGTTAGAGGTGTGATCATTTGAGAGTGACCTAGTCATGGTGTAGATGGAATACTAGTTTTAGATTTCCCACCTTAATGAGTTTGGCTCAATGTGATCTATCAATTCTTATAGTGGTGTATATAGGATACATTGGTTGGTTATGGAAATGGGTTATGTACTAGGTCTATAGACAGGTATATTAGTTCTTGGAAATAGTGTGTTTATATGGTTGGGTTGTATAACATTGGTATATAGAACCTTGAAATGTTTTTTAGATCTTGTGTTAGTTTTGTGTTAGCATGTGATGTTTGATAATATTAAGTTCCTAGGACATGCCCTGAGTGAAAGGGTGGTTGTATGGAATGTGTTACTATTCCATGAACTGAGTAAAAGGATGGTGGTATGGATTGGGCTATAAGTCCACACATTGAGTGAGAAGGTGGTGGTATGTGGTGTTGATGGAACCCCATCATAAGTGATAGGGTGAGAGTATGGGATGTGATGGTATAGACACTCTCTAAGTAAATTGATGTTGGAATTATATTTTTTTGTTTACCTTACACTGAGTGAGAGGATAATGGCTTATCTTAGATGTATTCTTGGTAAGGTGTGACTCCTCAATTCTGAAATGAAGTCAAAATAGGTATGGATAGGGTTTATAGAGACATAGATAGTATATAATAACTCTATGTGGGTGTGATTTTTCTTACTTATTTATTTTTTCTCTAGTTCATACATTCAGATATATATTTTCACTTATTATAAGGATTAATAGGTTGTTCCCTACATATTTTATTACTCACACCCTATAAAACTATCTTGGTGCTTGTGAAAAAATTTTTATCAGGTATCTAACTAAAGGGAAATTCTCTATGTTAGGTTGTTGATAAAGAGAAGCTAGTTGGGGATATATGAAATGCTAGGACATACATTGAGATCATTTTGTATTTGTTCCTTAGTATTATTTTATTATTTTTATATATTATATGTATGATCCAATACCTACGGGGATCCCTTTTAATAAATTATGTATGACTAACAAGTACCCATTTTTAATATCATGTGTTTTTTGTTTATCTAGTTGGATCACCACTATGATTCATGTTTGCTTATTTATTACATATTTTTATTCTATTATTCATATAGTAGATGGTTTTATAATATAGATGGCCTAGTCTACCCAATGTATAATTCAGACTGCTATGGTTAGTCAACTGCCTCTTGTGTAGGGAGAGGTTTTCATGAGGTCGCATTGCATACTATCTCAGACCCAGTTAACCTAGTCAGGGTATTACAAAATGGTATCAAAGCCCCTTTTCTTCTGATTTACTATGTGAGGCTTGGTGCTTTAGAAATTTGGAGGTCAACAATTGATTGAGAAGTTATGTTTATGTATGTAAATCACCTGTATAGTGGAAATATGAGTTTCTAAGGTAGTGGGATACTTTTATTGGTTGTGTGATTATGATTTTAGGTTTTTATTCAGGGATATTATAAAGTTAAATTTTAAGTTTGTATCATCTTTCCCAAGTTAGTGAGAGTTCATGAGTTCATACGTACTTATTTTCCATGTAGGTTCACATGTCATGTGCTTTCTTGTATGTGATTGGTAAGGGTTTAAAATTTATTAAATTTCAATAATAATATATTTGTTTTTTTTTCAAAATAAATTATTTTTGATATATAATAAATTTAACCTTAGTATATTAATTATTTTTTAATATATTACTATGACTAACATGTAGGTACAAGTGGTATAGGCTTAGTCCTTGGTTAAGTAGTGGATCGTGATTCTCAGTGTCTTGTGGGTAGAACCTTAAGGCATTTATCATTGGGAAATTTTCTATTAATGAATAGAATAATTATTAAATATTGTTAATATTTAGGATTTTAAAGATCATTTCTAAAACTAATTTTATAATTTAAAAAAATTCTTGATGACATCCCATGATGCCACATGGGGATAGGACCAAGGATTTCCTCAAGGTTGATAATTCTCCCACTATGCCTCCATATGTTTAGGAGATAATATTTAAGAATTCACCCAAGTCTGCTCTAGAGGTTTAGGTGGAAAAAGACTTTATAGCTAGGGGTGTTCCACATAATATTAGTTAGAGTTGGATGTGAGCCTCAGGGTGGACCTGACATGATATACTTTTCTCAAGACCTCAAAATGAAGAACCCCCTATATTTATAGGTCTCAGGTAGAAATTCGGATGTAAAGGACTTGATTGGGTCTATAGAAGGTTTCTTTGAGCTGTTAGATATATTTTATGACTAATGCGTGAAGTTGGTGGCTTAAATACCTTAGGGAACCTCTAAGAGATTGCGGGGAGTTATTATTCAGGATAGGATGAATGAGTTATTGACACGGGGGGGGCATCTAAGACCTCTTTATTCATTAGTTTATCCTTGCTCCACTAATGTAAGATTGATCCAATTAGTTTAAATAGAACTACTGGGGTAAAGTTTCTATGATAGAATATGCTAACTATTTATCAATATGTTGAATTTTTCTCCCATGTTAGCAAGTAATGGTGCCTAGAAGGCCCATAGTTATGATATTGGTCGTTGGATAGATTTGAATCATAGGGTTAGGATATTCCATCTAAAATATTATTCTAATGTTTTCTATAAGGATTTTACTAAGGAGAAGGTCATGGAATATGATATCATAGTAGGATCCCTTTCTATATTAAATTTTTCCTCTTCCAATGGTAGGAAGAGAAGGGTTGATGATAAGCATTGGGGTAGTGATAGGTAGTTGATGCAGGGGAAGAGGGGTATTGTTCCCTCCCTCAAGAAGATCCCCCCTTATTTATTATCAATTTGGGTGGACAAGGAACTTATATAGAACATTTCTAATCCTCTTAATTAAATTCCATTCTTATGACTTGGTAGGTTTTAGGCATGAGATAAGAGCAGATGCAGTTTTTGAGGTCTTATTTAGGAGTTTCATAGTAGATTGATAGAAGAGACTCATTTGGAAAGTCAGTATAAGAATATGGTCAACAGTATTAGGAGAATCAGCAGCCAAAGGCACCTCATGGTCTAATTCCTCAAGTGAGTAAGTGATTACAGGTTCAAGGTTGCATATCCAATGTGGGCACGGTTTATTCCTTGAACCAAGTTCAAACTATGAGAGAATAGAGTTATCATACTATGAGAGGCATGGTTTTTAGTTTAATCCATACTTTATATTTATCTATTTGATATATTAGAAACAAATTCCTTTATATCTTCTCATGTGATCCCTATTTCTTTGTTGGATTTAGAGTTTTTGTTAAATATTTTTTCTCTTGATACGCTTCTAGGAATGAGGCTGGATATAAGATCTCACACTTTTCTAGAGTCATCTCGAGTGCATTTTCAAGTAATTTTTGAGGTTTTTATGTAACTTACTTTTGTATTAGTGGATTGGGGTGAGTTTGGGGGAGTTTTTAATAAAAACTAAAGGATTGTGGGTTGTGCACAGTTTGCGCATGGTTTGACAAACCATGCGACTAAACTGTGCGACGCGTGCAAAAATGGATAGAGAGGTCCGCGCAGTTTGCGCATGGTTTGAAAAACCATGTGACCAAAATATTCCAGCCATTTAAACATGGATTGAGAGGTCTTCATGGTTTTCTCACTCTCTAACTGTGAACCCCTGCCTAGGAAACCATGCGCATTGGATTATATTATTATAAAATCCTTTTTAAAACCACCCAAACCCCTAACACTCCTATATTTCAACCTTATCTCAGGCTTTAAAAATTTAATGTGATCTATGAGCCTTATGAAGGGGATTCCAAGGTGATTCAAACATTGTTCTTCAAGATCGAAAGACCAGATTGAAGATCCTCTCTCTTCCCAGAAAGTGGATTTCATCACATTGCTTCTCTCGTTCATTTCTCTATCTTTATTTGACCTTTTCATGGAATATCTCTAACATTTCTAGGGATATAAACCTATGATTTGAGATCTAGATCTATGATTTTGGATCTATATCTTGATTTTCTAGATCTTAACGTCTTTGATCTTAATTTTGGTTTAGGGATTTAGATCTGGAGATTGATCGACGATGCTGTGCCGCTCTGATTTTGGGGATTTCTATTGGGATAACATCTATCAATAAACCAAGTTAGGTTGTCTAAATTGAACCCCCACAGTCTTGGATTTGATGTGTGAATGTGAGTTTATGGATTTTTTAGCTTACCTTGATAATTGAATTCCTAAATTGGAGTAATTAGGAATGTGTATTTGACTTGTTATTGCCTTGGAGATTAATTAATAATTGAATAACGAAAAAAACAAGGGGGGGGGGGGGGGTTTACCAAATAGATATTTGTTTTGAATATTGGTTATGGGTTGAGAGATTTTAATTGTTATATTGAATTGATTGTGTTAAGATAATTAAATTTTGGTAAATTAATTATTAAATTATGTTTGGATATTTAAGATAATTAATTGTGAGAATTAATTATGTTTCATGATGTTGATCAAAGATATTTAATTCTGATAATTAATTATGACAAGTTGAGATTTAATATGGATAATTAATTGTGAAGAATTAATTATGGAATGAGAATTGTGTTTATTGATTAATTAATTAATGAATTAATTAATGGGTTAGGTTCTTAGTTAATTGTTGAGTTAACTAATGGCCTTTTAAATGTTTACCTAATTGTTGGATTAGTAATGGAATGATGTGGCTAATTCTTTTGAATTAAATAATGATTAAATGGATGAGATTTTTGTAGTTCTAGATGTCATTCTAGACAGATTAGAAGTTGGGACTTGAACATGGTGTTCCTCCCCAATAGTTATCCAAGCTTGAGAGTATGGGGTTCTAGGCATGACGACCTACACAAAATGAGATATGGATTGATAGGCATGGAGACCTACACTAAATGAGATTTAGAGTGCTTGAAATGATGTTCAAAATCAAATGAATGATGATTCAAACGGAAAACTTAAATTGAAACTAGGCCTAATGTGATGATTAAAGATTAAATGACAATGTGATAAGTGTTTAATTATGAATTTTATTTATTGATTCATAAAATTATATACACTATCTTTTTAATGGACTCATTTTAGACACCATTTGTGGTGGCCTACTGAGTTTTACTCACACCCTATTCAGGCCGCCTGATTGGCACCCGTGTAGAATTTGTTATTATAGGACAGGATAAGGGCAAGGCCCTGAGATAGGTTGATGTATGGGATTAGAGTATGGGAGAGGGAACCAGATGTGTTTTGGAACTGTTTAGGAGTTATTTTGTCTTTAATTTTAGTTACATTGTAGAAATTTGACATTTTCATTATCATAGCATGTTTTACCTTTCAGTTAAGTATTTTATTTTCTTATTTTGAATATCATATTACATGGTATTTTTCTGGTTATTTATACTCTTCTGCACTTGGTTATTGTTGTTTTCTTCCTTTGGTGTTTCATTCTGAAAAAATATGGTATATTCTTCTCAATAATGACTTACCAAACCCTCACTTCTAGCTGGCACCCTCTGTTTTATGGGGTGGCGTGCTTGAGGTCATTTGGCCAACCGGATCGGGGAACCATTTTGTGGCACCTGGGTTGGGATGTCACAAAGTGGTATCAGAGGAGTTTTCTTTTATTTCTTCTTCTTTTTTTTACTATTTTGGGAAAGGTAGATAAGATACTAGGAAGAGTAGAGGCTTGGTAATGAGACTGTGTATGGGAGTTAAAAACCAATATATAGGGGGAAATCAGAGTACTAAGGGTGGGATTGTTGTGGTTGTTGTTTATTGTTACAGTTGGATATTATTTCACCTTGGGTGGTGCACTTATGGTGTGATGTGATATTTGTTTTGTAAGTTTCTGGATTTTGATCTGTGGCCTAAGAAGGCACGATACTTGAGTTTTCATGCATCATTATAGGTACTCAGGGTTGTGGTGACATGCATCATTCTAGTAACTCATAGAAAAACAGGTTATGGTTATGTTGTTGAACTTGAACTATTTTTCCTTGTTGTGAGATTGAAATAATGATACAAAATGAGAATAAATGGGTGTCTAATGAGAACCTTTATTGATGAAACGAGTATGATAAATTAATTAATTTTTGAATTAATTAATTTGAGATAATGTGATTAATTAATGGTTGAATTAATTAATGAGAATTTATTTACCCTTTTTAATCAATACCTAGGAGTAGGATGGTTAAGGGTAGTGATAAGGCCTCGGTGTTAACCATTTGGAGAGAAAAGGGGGAAAGGACATGTTGAAACTTTTTGTGTTAGTTTATCCTCTTACATAAATGGTATAAGGTTGTGTGATGATACCTAAGACGTGTGTTTGGCATTGTAGAGATATTCCTCCACAACTCTTGTTGAGGGAGAGACCAAGGGGTATGGCCCAGAACGAACATCCATACCAGGAGATTGAGGAACCATTAGTTCAAGATGATAAGGAAGGGGAAAAGTTCTGAGATAACTTTTCTCAATTCATGCCATTCATGGAGAGAGACCCAAGATGGGTTCTGAAAAGCATGTTTGAGTTGACAAGGGAGTTTCAGATGCAACACCCTCCTAATTTTACTAGAGAGGGTTGACCTGAGGGAGATGAATTCTGGATTAAATCTATAGAGATGATACTTGAGCATTTGGAGACTTCGGCTGGGAAAAGGGTTGAGTTGGCTGCTTATATGCTATGGGGGTTAGAAAATTGAAAGTGGAACATCCAGGTATGATCTAGAAAGATTGATGATATGTTATGGAAGGACTTTCAGGAGAAGTTTTGGGAGAACTTCTATCCATAGATGATGAGACAAGAGAAGGCTTCATATTTTATGCATATTAAACAAGGAATCATGTCCATAATGGATTGCTCTGAACATTTCATGGATTTACAATGTTTTTCTCCAACTTTGGAGGCAGATGTGGATTCTTAGGGAAAATGATTTCGGGAAGGAATTTGGTGTGAAATTAAGTCCTAGGTAAATATTTTTAAGCTGAAGAAATTATCAGAAGTGGTTAATCAAGCTCTCATTTCAGAGGGGAAGCAGAAGGAGGATTTTAGTACTGGACAGGTAGTTATCACTAGAGTCCGTAAGTGGGGTGATGAATATCGATACACCATTGGGAACACAATATAGGGATATTTTTTTATGTGTGGGATGTTTTCTAGAGATCAGAGAGTATCGTTCTCTTTAGGATATCTATGTCCTTGATATAATGAGTTTTAACTGCATTATGGGCATGGATTGGCTAGTCGCATACCAAGCCCACATAGATTTTTACCACAGGAGAGTGACCTTTGTATCTCATAAGGGTGACCAGTATGTTCTTCATGGAGAATGGGATATCTATGCAGGCTGATTTGGGACAATTACTCAGTAACTGGGAGACCTCATAGTCCAATCTTCTATTCTTTTTCTGCATGATATGAGTGGTAGGCAATATTTCCTTCCCCCAATAGTAGAATAGTTTCATGATGTCTTTCATGGATACTTTTTAGGGTTTCCACCAGTGTGAAATGTGGAATTTACTATTGATCTCATGTCGAGGGCTAAGATGGTATCTATTCCACCTTACAGAATGGAATCGACTAAGCTTTAAGAGCTCAAAATGTAGTTGGAGGAGTTAGAGGATAAAGGGTTTATCTATCCAAGTAAGTATCCTTGGAGATCACCTATTTTGTTTGCAAAGAAGGACGAAAGGAGTTTAGTCTTGTGTGTCGATTACCGGAAGTTGAATAAAATGAATGTGAAGAACCGATATCCTCTTCCATGTATCGATGATCTATTTTACCAACAGAAGGGGTCTTGTGTGTTCTCAAATATTGATTTCAGATTAGGGTATCATCCAAAGATAGTTAGGACCTCTGATATATGAAGAATTTATTTTAGAAGAAGGTATGGCCTTTATGAGTTTTTTGTAATGCCATTTGGGTTGACAAATTCTCTAGCAGTATTTATGGCCTTGAGGAACATGATCTTTCTCCCATACCTAGATCGGTTTGTGGTGGTGTTTGTGGATGATATCTTGGTGTACTCCAAGACCCGTGATGATCATGCTCAAAATCTTGACATTGTCCTGGGTACACTGAGAGAGTATCAACTATATTTCAAGCTATATAAATGTCAGTTTTGGATTATAGGGTACAGTGTTTTGGGGTATATCATCTCGGCAGAAGGTGTGGTAGTGGACCTAGAAAAAGTGTAGGCAGTGATTTCTTGGGAGAATCCTAATAATGTTTTTGATATCCAATGCTTTATTGGGATTATCTGGTTATTACAGGAGGTTCATCTTGGACTTTTCTCAATTGAAAACACTGTTTTTAGGTTTGACAAAGAAAGGGATAAATTTTTGGTTAGACAGAAGCATGCGAGATTGATTTCTAGGAGTTCAATAATCACTTGACATGGGTACCAATTTTGATCTTACCTGAGTTAGGTGATGAGTACATGGTGTATTGTGATTCTTTGGGTATCGTACATAGAGTTGTGTTGATTTAATAGGATCAAGTCGTTGCTTAAGGGTCTTGGTAGTTGAGGCCACATGAATGGAATTATCCTAAAAATGACCTCGAGTTAGAAGAAATGGTTTATTCTCTTAAGTGTTGGCGACACTATATTTTGGGTGAAAAGTTTAGAGCTTTTACAGATCACAAAAGATTGAAGTATACCTTTTCACAGCGCGACATGAATCTCTAGTAGCGAAGATGGGTAGATTATATGCATTCCATTGATTTTGAACTGGAATATAAACCCAGAAAGGGGAATAGTGTGGATGATGCCTTAAGTAGGAAAAATTAGACTTAGTTCGTATATGGGTCAAGTGCATAGTGGAAGATGATGACTTTGTTGGCAGAAATTCATGTGGTAGTTCAGGAGATTCATGAGGGGATGACTCTCATTTTTGTAATAGTAGAGTCTATACTATTGAGACAGATCAGGGACAAGAAGTATGAGGATCTGAAGTGTTTTTCCTTAAGGGAAATCCTTGAAGGTGGGGATGCACCTTCAGAATGAATAATAGATGAGGATGAGATCATCTGTGTGAAAAATCGGGTTGTTGTGCCTACGAGTATGTGAGAGGAACTCATACGATAATTTCATGCCTCAAAGTGGTCAGTACATCCTAGGGTGAAAAAAATGTATCGTGACCTATGAAAATAGTTTCGGTGGCTAGGCATGAAAAAGGAGATAATAGGGTTCTTAATAAGATGTTTCATCTGTCTGTAGGTGAAAGCATAGAATCAACAACCTGGAGGCCTATAGTAGTCGTTGCCTATTCCGGAATGGAAGTGGGATGAATTAACTATGGATTTCATGGTAGTACATCCAAATATAATTAGGAAGAATGATGTTATTTGGGTTGTTTTGGATCGGATAACGAAGGTAGGACATTTCTTGCCTATCAGGGAAACCTTTACAGTAGAATAGTTGGGAGAACTATATGTACAAGAGATAGTTCATTTTCATGGGGTGCCACAGACTACGGTTTTAGATCGTTATTCATGCTTTACTTCACGCTTCTAGTAGGGTATATAGAAGGCGCATGGTACACAGGTTTTGTTAAGAATTACATTCCACCCACATACAGATAGGCAGTTATAGCTTACCATATAGGTGTTAGAGGAAATGTTGCGAGCATGTGTGCTTGAATTTGGTGGTTCTTGGGAGAAGAACTTGGATTTAGTGGATTCTGACTATAAAAATAGTTATCAAGAAAATATACAGATAGCACTATATGGGAAACTTTATGGTAGACCTTATAGATCACTACTATGTTAGTTAGAGGCGGGTGAGTTAGAGTTTTTGGGACCAAGTCTTGCTTAGGATACATCAGAGTAGGTGCAATTGATTTGAAAATGTATGGCTACGACTCAGAGTAGGCATAATTCGTATGTAGAAATATGGAGATGTCCCCTAGATTTTACAGAGGTTGATCGGGTATTCCTTCAGGTGTAACCTAGATTGGGTCACCATAGGGTATGAAGGCCAGGAAAGTTGGTTCTTAGGTTTGTAGGACTGTTTGAGGTTCTAGAGATAATTGGGCTAGTGGCGTACCGATTAGCCCTTCCATAGAAATTCAGTGTTATGTATGATATTTTCCATGTTTCAAAACTATAGCGGTATCACCCTAACCCTTCTCATGTGATTGATGTGGAAGAGGTTGACCTCTAGATTGATGTGTCCTTTAAGGAGTATCTGATACGTGTGTTGGGTTGTAGTGAGAAAGTGTTACGAAGAAATACTTTTCCATTAGTTCATGTGTTATGGAAATATTGTAGATTTCAAGAGGAAACTTAAGAACGAGAAGCAGACATGAGGGATCAATGGCCTAATCTTTTTGGCTCAAAATCTTAGAGAAGTTTGGGAGTGAAGTTCGAGGATGATATGTTATAAGGGGGGAGATTGTAAGATCTATTCCTTTTTTGGAGTCATCTTGGGCGCATTTTCATGTACTTTTTTATTTTTTTAAGTACCTTCATTTTGGAGTAGTGGATTGGGGTGCATTTGGGTGAATTTTTAAGAAAAACTAAAGGATAGTGGGTTGGGAAGGGTTTGCGCACGGTTTTACAAACCATGTGACTAAACTGTGCCAAGCATGAAAAACTGGACAGAGAAGTCCACATGGTTTGTGCATGTCTTTAAAAACCATGTGAACAAACCAGGCTAACCGTGAAAACCTAGACAGAGAGGTCTTCATGGTTGGGGCATATTTTTCTCTAACTGTGTTCCCCTTCCCAACAAACCGTGCGTGTGGGATTATTTTATCTAAAAATCCTTTTTAAAACCATTTGAACCCCTAAGACTCTGATATTTCGACATTGGCTTGGTCTTGAAAAATTCTAGGTGATCCCAGAGACTTATAATAGGATTACAATGTGATATAAACATCATTCTTTGAGATCAAAAGCTCGTATTGAAAATCCACTCTCTTCTTAGTAAGTGGATTTCATCTCATTGCTTCTCCTATTCATTAATCTATCCTTCCTTGATCTTTTCATGGAATATCTCCATTGTTTCCATGGATCTAAACCTATGAGTTGAGATCTAGATCTATGATTGTGGATCTAGATCTAGATTTTCAAGATCTTGACGCCTTTGATCTTAATTTTGGTTTAGTGATTTAGATCCATAGCTTGATCGACGATGTTGTGTCGCTCAGATTTTGGGGATTTACGTTGGGCTAACATCGGTCAATAAACTGAGGTAGGTGGTCTAAATTGAACTCCCATAGTTTTGGATTTGATATGTGAATGTGATTTTATGAATTTTCTAGATTCTATTGATAATTTAATTCCTAAATTAGAGTAATTAGGAATGTGGATCTGACTTGTGATTTCCTTGGTGATTAATTGATAATTGAATCATGAAACAAATGAAGGGGGGTTTCCCAAATATATATTTGTTTTAGATATTGGTTATGGGTTGATAGATTGTAATTGAGATATTCAATTCATATATTGAATTGATTATGTTAAGATAATTAACTGGGGAAATTATTTATGAAATGTTGTTTGGCTATGTAAGATAATTAATTGTGAGAATTAATTATGTGTAATGATGTTGATCAAAGATATTTAATTGTGATAATTAATTATGAAAAGTTGAGATTTGATATGGATAATTAATTGTGAATAATTAATTATGGAATGATAATTGTATTGATTGATTAATTAATGAGTTATGTTCTTGGTTAATTTTTGAGTTAATTAATGTCCTTCGAAATGTTTAACTAATCGCTAGATTAGAAATAGAATTTTGTGGATAATTATTGTGAATTAAAGAACTATTAAATGGATGAGATTTTTTTTGTTATAGAAATAGCATTCTAGACCGATAAGAAGTTGGGACTTGGACATGGCATTCCTCCCCAATAGTTATCCAAGCTTGAGATTATGGGGTTCTAGGCATGACGACCTACACTGAATGAGATATGGAGTGATAGGCATGGAGACCTACATTGAATGAGATTTGGGGTGCTTGACATGATTTTCAACACCAAATTAATAATAATAATGAATGATAATTTAAATGGAAAATGTGAATGGAAACTAGGCCTAATGTGATGATTAAAGATTAAATGAAAATGAGATAATTGCTTAATTATGCATTGTATTTATTGCTTCATAAAACTGCATACACAATCTTTTGACTGGACTCATTTTAGACAATGTTGGTGGTGGCCTACTGAGTTGTACTCACACCCTATTTGGGCTGCCTGGTTGGCACCCGAGTAGACTTTGTTGTTAGAGGACAGGATAAGGGTAAGCCATGGGATAAGTTGTTGTTTGGGATTGGAGCATTGGAGAGGGAAAAGAGTGTGGTTTGAGACCCTCTTGGGAGTCTTTGTGTCTTTAATTTTAGTTTCATTATTGACACTTGACATTTTCATTGTCATAGCATGTTTTACCTTTCATTTGAGTATTGTATTTTTCTTGTTTTTAATATCATATGACATGGTATTGTTCGTGTTATTTATACATTTCTTCACTTGGTTATTGTTGTTTGCTTCTGTTAGTGTTTCATTCTAAAAAAAGAGGGTATAGTCTCCCCAAGACTAACTTACCAAACCCTTGCTGCTAGTCGATACCCTCTAGCATACATGGAGATACACCTGAGGGCATGTGGCCAACCGGCTTGGGGAACCATTTAGTGGAACCTAGGTAGAGACATCACAATGTAGTATCAAATGAGTTTTCTTTTCTTTCTTCTTATTTTGTCTTACTTTTTGGGAAAGGTAGATAGAATACTGGGAAGAGTCAAGACTTGGTAATGAGTTCATGTGTGGGGGTTTCAGACCCATGTACAGGGGGAAATCTAAGTACTCGGGGTGGGATTGTTGTGATTGTTTTTTGTTGTTACAACTGAATATTATTTCAACTTAGGTTCTACACTGTGTGATGTGATATTTATTTTGATATTTGTTGAATTTTGATTCAATACCTAAGGAGTCATGATACTTGAGTTAGCATGAATCATTCTAGGGACTCAGGTTTGTTGTGATATGCAACATTCTAGGCACTCTCGGGAAAACGGGTTATGGGTAAGTTTTTGAACTTGAACTATTTTTCCTTTTTGTGAGATTTAAATAATGATGCAAAATGAGAATAAATGGGTATTTAATGAGAAAATTTGTTGATGAAATGGGTATGATTAATTAATTAATTTTGTATTTAATTAATTTGAGATAATGTGATTAATTTATGGTTTAATTAATTAATGAGAATGTATGTAGCATTGTTAACCAAGACCTTGGAGTAGAATGGTTAAGGGTAGTGATAAGGCCTTGGTGTTGACAATGTGGTGAGAAAATGTGGAAAGGACATGTTGAAATTTGTTGTGTTAGTTTCTCCTCTTACATAAATGTTATAAGGTTGAATGATGAGACCTAAGACGTGTGTTTATCTTTGTAGAGATATGCCTCCACAACGCTTGATGAGGGAGAGACCAAGGGGTATATCCTAGAAAAAAAATACTGACAAAGATCTTGAGGGATCATTGGTGCAATCTGAGTAGGAAGGGGGACAGTTCCAAGATAACTTTTCTTGTTTCATGAAATTCATGGAGAGATACATAGGATGGGTTCTAAAAATCATGTCTGAGTTGACAAGGGAGTTTCATCTCTAGCACCCTCCTACTTTTACTGGAGAGGGTGGACCTAAGAGAGCTTAATTCTGGATTGAATCCATAGAGATGATAATTTTCCATTTGAAGACTCTAGCTGGGAAGAGGGTCCAGTTGGCTGCTTATATGATATGGGGGTTAGCGTTGAAATGGTGGGACATCTAGGTATGATCTGGACAGACTGATGATATGTTATGGAATGAATTTCTAGAGATGTTTTTGGAGAAATTCTATCTAGAGATGCTGAGATAATAGAAGGATTCATAGTCTATGCATCTAACCCAAGGAATCATGTCCATAATGGATTACACTAAAAATTTCATAGATTTATATCATTTTTCTCCAACTTTGGCAGTAGATGAGGCTTATTTGGAAAAACTATTTCATGATAGACATAGGTAGGAAATTAAGTCCCAATTAAATATCTTTATGCTGAATAAATTCTCAAAAGTGGTTAATCAGGCTCTCATTTTAGAGGGGAACCTAAAGAAGGATTCCAGTACTAGATAGGTATTTGTCACTATAGTCTATAAGTAGGGTGATGAATATCAATACACCATTGGGAATAGAGTCTAGGGATATCTGTTTATACAAGGGATGTTCTCTAGAGATTATAGAGTATCATTTTCTTTGGGACATTTATGTCCTTGATATAACGGGCTTCGACCTAATTATGGGTATGGACTAGCTAGTCGCATACCAAACCCACATAGATTGTTACCCAAGGATAATGACCTTTGTATCTCCTAAGGGTGACCAATATGTTCATTGCTGAGAATGTGATATCCATGTAAGCTGAGCTAGGCCAATTACTCAGCAACTAGGAAATCTCACAGCCCAAGTTTCTAGTCTTTTGCTGGATGATGGGAGTGGTAGGAAAGACGTCCTTCCACCAGTAGTAGAACTATTTCAGGATATATTTCCTAAATACTTTTTAGGGTTTCCACTAGAGAGATATGTAGAATTTACTATTGATCTCATTTCAGGAGCTGAGCTGACATCTATTATACCTTAAAGAATGGCACTGACTGAGCTTCAAGAGCTCAAAACGCAGTTGGAGGAGTTGGAGGATAAAGGGTTTATCCATCCAAGTACATCGCCTTATGTATCACCTATATTGTTTGAAAAGAAGTTTGATAGGAGTTTAAGCTTGTGTGTTGATTACCGGAAGTTGAATAAAATGATCGTGAAGAACCGACATCCTCTTCTATGTATCGATGATATGTTTGACTAGCTGAAGGGGGATTTTGTGTCCTCAAAGATCGATACGAGATCAGGTTATCATCAGGTGAGAGTTCAGACCTATGATATACCAAGAACTACTTTAAGAAGTAGTTATGGCCTTTATGAGTTTGTCGTAATGTCATTTGGGTTGACAAATGACCCAGTAGTATATATGGCCTTGATGAATCGGATCTTTCATATGTACCTATATTAGTTTGTGGTGGTGTTTTGGGATTCTATCTTAGTGTAATCCAAGACTCATGAAGATAATTCCCAACATATTAAATTTGTCTTGGGTAAACTGAGAGAGCATCATCTATATGCCAAGCTATTTAAATGTCAGTTTTGTATTTATGGGGTATACTTTTTGGCATATCATCTCAGAAGAAGGTGTGGTAGTGGACCCATAAAAAGTGTAGGAAGTGATTTCTTGGGAGCATCCCAATAATGTTTTTGATATCCGAATATTTTTGGGATTAGATGGTTATTACAAGAGGTTCATCTAGAAATTTTCCTAATTTTCAGCACCACTTTTAGGTTTGACAAAGAAATGGATAAAGTTTTATTGGATAGAAGCATGCGATAATGTTTTCTAGTAGTTGAAAAATCACTTGACTTCAGCACCAATTTTGATCTTACCTGAGTCAGGTGAGGAGTACACAGTGTACTGTGATGCTTCTGGGATTGGAATCCAAGTTTTGTTAATGCAATGAGATTGAGTCATTTCTTATAGGTCTCATATGTTGAGTCAACATGATCGAAATTACCCAACACATGACCTCAAGTTGGTAGCCGTGATTTATGCCCTTAAGTGTTGGCGACACTATCTTTTGTGTGAAAAGTTTATAGTCTTTACAGATCACAAAATCTTAAAGTAGATCTTTTCACAATGCAAATTGAATATCCGGAAGCGAAGATGAGAAGATTATATGTAGTCCTTTGATTTTGAACTGGCATATACACCTAGAAAGGGGAATAGTGTGGCTAATGCCTTGAGCAGGAAAAATCAGACTCAATTGGTATATCAGTCGAGTGTAAAGTGGAAGATTATGACATTGCCGGAAGAAATACATGTGTTAGTTCTGGAGAGTTAGGAGAGGATGACTCTGGTTTCTGTAGTAGTGGAGTATACACTCTTAATACAGATCAGGGACAGGCAGTATGAGGATTTGAAGTGTTTACTATAAAGGGAAAGCCTTGAAGTTGGGGAGACACCTTCAGAATGGATAATAGATGAGTATAAGATTATCTATGTGAAAAAATTGGGTTTTTGACACTGCGAATATATGAGAGGAACTCATGCAAGAATTTCATGCCTCAAAGTGGGTAGTACATCCTGGGGTGAAAAAAATGTACCAAGTCCTACGATGACAGTTTTGGTGGCTAGGCATGAAAAATGAGATAGCAGGGTTCGTAACAAGATGTTTCACCTATCAGTAGGTGAAGGTAGAGCATCAATAACCTGGAGTCCTATTGCATCTTTTTCCTATTCTGGAAAGAAAGTGGGATGAAGTGACTATGGATTTTGTAGTAGGACTTCCAAATACACTTATGAATAATGATTCTAGTTGGTTCATTGTGGATCGTCTAACAAAGGAAGAACATTTCTTTCCTATCAGGGAAACCTTTACAGTAGAATATTTGGGAGAACAGTATGTATGAGAGATAGTTCGTTTTCATGCAGTGCCATAGACTATAGTTTCAGATCATGCTTCACCCTTTACTTCATGCTTTATAAGGTCTTACAGAAGTCACTTGGTACACAAATTTTGTTAAGAACATTCTTTAACCCACAGACAGATGGAAAGTCAAAGTGTATCATATAGGTGTTAGAGGATATGCAATGAGCATGTGTGCTTGACTTTGGTGGTTCTTGGGAGAATCACTTGGATTTAGTGGAGTTTTCCTATAAAAATATTTATTAGGAAACTATATAGATGGAACCATATGAGGAACATTTTGGTAGACCTTTTAGATCACCACTATGTTGGTTAGAGGTGGGTAAGTCAGAGCTGTTGGGACTGAGTCTCGTTCAGGATACATGGGAGTATGTGCTGTTGATTTGAAAATGTATGACTATGGATCAAAGTAGGCAGAAGTCATATGTTGATAGATGGAGACAATCCCTAGAGTTTACATAGGGTGATCGGGTATTCCTTCGGGTGTCACCTAGATTGGGTCACCATAGGATACGACGGTAGGGAAAGTTGGCTCCCAGGTTTGTAGGATTGTTTGAGGTGCTGGAGAGAATCGGGCCAGTGGCGTACTGATTATCCCTTCCAGAGAAATTTAGTTCAATGCATGATGTTTTCCAAGTGTCACAACTATGACGGTATCACCCTGACCCTTCTCATGTGATTTATGTGGAAGAGGTTGAACTCAATATAGATTCGTGCTTTGAGGAGCATCTGATACGTGTGATGGGTCATAGTGAGAAAGTGTTACATGGAAAGACCGTTCTATTAGTTCATGTGTTATGATAACATGGAAGTGTTCAAGAGGAAACTTGGGAAAGAGAAGAAAACATGAGGGCTCAATGGACCAATATTTTTGGCTCAGAATCTTAGAGAAGTTCGGGATTGCAACTCAAGGATGAGTTGTTATAAGGTGGGGAGATTGTAAGATTCCAACCTTTTCTGGAGTCATCCCAGGAGCATTTTCAGGTAATTTTTGATGTTTTTAAGTACCTTTGTTTTGGAGTAGTGGCTTGGGGCGTATTTGGGTGAATTTTTTAGAAACACTAAAGGATAGTGGGTTGTGCATGGTTTGCTCATGGTTTGACAAACCGTGATACTAAACTATGACAAGTGTGCAAAACTGGACAGAGAGGTCCACACAGTTTGAGCACGATTTGAAAAATTGTGCAACCAAACCATGCCAACCATGCAAACCTGGATAGAGATGTCCACATAGTTGGTGAACGGTTTTTCCTAACTGTGTTCCCTACCCAGGAAACCATGCACATGGGATTATTTTAACTAAAAATCCTTTTTAAACTCACCTGAACCTAAAGACTCCCATATTTTGACCTTTTCTTGAGCTTGAAAATTTTTAGGTGATCCCCGATCCTTCTGTAGTTATTTCAAGGTGATCCAAACATCATTCATTGAGATTTAAATCCCGTATTAAAGATCCTCTCTCTTCTTGGTAAGTGGATTTCATCCCGTTGCTTCTCCTGTTCATTCCTCCATCTTTCCTTGATCATTTTCTGGAATATCTCCATTGTTTCCATGGATCTAAACCTATGAGTTGAGATTTAGATCTAGTATTGTGGATCTAGATCTAGATTTGAAATATCTTGATGTCATTGATCTTAATTTTGGTTTATCTATTTATATTTAGTTCTTGATCAACGACGTTAGGCCACACGAATTTTGGGAATTTCCATTGGGCTGACATCCATCAGTAAACCAAGGTAGGCGGTCTAAATCTAACTATTATAGTGGTGGATTTGATATGTGAATGTGATTTTATGGATTTTTTATATTCCCTTGATAATGTAATTACTAAATTGGAGTAATTAGGAATGTGTATTTGACTTGGATTTCCTTGGTGATTAATTGATAATTGAATCATGAAACAAGCGAAGGGGGGTTTCCCAAATAGATATTTGTTTTAGAGATTGGTTATGGGTTGAGATATAGTAATTGAGATATTTAATTGATTGTGTTAAGATAATTAATTGAGGAAAATTAATTATGAAATGAAGTTTCGATATGTAAGACAATTAATTGTGAGAATTATTTATATTCCATGAGTTTGATTAAAGATAATTAATTGTGATAATTAATTTTGAAAAGTTGAGATTTGATATGGATAATTAATTGTGAAGAAAAAATTATGGAATGAGAATTGTGTTGATTGATTAATTAATTGATGAATTAATTAATGGGTTATGTGCTTAGTTAATTGTTGAGTTAACTAATGGCCTTTGAAATTTTTAACTAATAATTATATTAGTAATAGAATGATGTGGCTAATTCTAGTGAATTATATAATGATTAAATGGATGAGAATTTTGTGGTGCTATACATGGCATTCTAGACTAACTAGAATTTGGGACTTGGATATGGGATTCCCCCCCAATAGTTATCCAAGCTTGAGATTATGGGATACTAGGCATGATGACCTACAGCAAATGAGATATGGAGTGATTGTCATGGTGACCTACACTGAATTAGATTTGGGGTGCTTAGCATGACGTTCAATGCCAAATGAATTATAATAATGAATGATGATTCAAATGGAAAATGTGAATTGAAATTGAGCCTAATGTAATGATTAAATATTAAATGACAAATTGATAACTATTTAATTATTCATTTTATTTATTGCTTCATAAAACTGCATACACTATCTTTTGACTGGACTCGTTTTACACACTATTAGTGGTGGCCTACTGAGTTGTACTCACACCCTATCTAGGTCGTCTGATCAGCACCTGAGTAGAATTTGTTTTTGTATAACACGATAAGGGAAATGACCTGTGATAAGTTGTTGTTTGGGATTGGAGCATGGTAGAGGGAACCAGGCATGCTTTGGGATCCTCTTGGGAGTCGTTGTGTCCTTCCATTTAGTTACATTTTAGACACTTGACATTTTCAATGTCATAGCATGTTTTACCTTTATTTTGAATACTATATTTTATTGTTTTGAATACCATATGATATGGTATTTTTCTTGTTATTTATACACTTCTTCACTCGGTTATTGTTGTTTGCTTCTGTTGTGGTTTAATTCTGAAAAAAGTGGATATAGTCTCCCCAAGACTAACTAACCAGACCCTTATTTCTAGTCAAAACCATATAGCGTACGGGGAGGCGCACTTGAGGGCATGTGGGAAACTGTCTTGGGGCACTATTTAGTGGAACCTGGCTCGGGGAACTATTTAGTGGAACCTAGTTCAGGACATCACAAAGTGGTATCATAGGAGTTTTATTTTCTTTCTTTTTCTTTTGTCTTACAGGTTTGGGAATGGTAGACAAAAGACTAGGAAGATTTGAGGCTTGTTAACGAGCTCATACATGGGATTGCAAACCCATGTATGGGGAATATCTAAGTAATTAGGGTGGGATAGTTGTGATTGTTGTTTGTTGTTACAGTTGGATATTATTTCACTTTGGGTGATGTAGTTGTGGTGTGATGTGATATTTTTTTGACAGTTAATGAATTTTGATTTATAGCCTAAGGAGGTATGGCACTTGAGTCTACATGCATCATTCTAGAACTTAGGGTTATTGTGGAATGAATTATTCTAAGCACTCATGGGAAAACAAGTTATGAGTAATTTGGTGAACTTGAAATGTTTTTTATTGTTGTGAGATTGAAATAATGATTCAAAATGATAATAAATTGGTGTCTAATGAGAACCTTGATTGATGAAATTAGTATGATAAATTAATTAATTTTTTAATTAATTAATTTGATATAATTTGATTAATTAATGGTTTAATTAATTAATGAGAATGTATGTACCCTTGTTAACCAAGACCTAGGAGTAGGATGGTTAAGGGTAGTGATAAGGCCTCAGTGTTGACTGTGTGGTGAGAAAAGTGAGAAAGGAAATGTTGCAACTTGTTGTGTTAGTTTCTCCTCTTACATAATTATTATAAGGTTGCGTGATGAGACCTAATATGGGTGTTTGGATTTGTATAGATATGCCTCAATGATGCTTGTTGAGGGAGAGATCGAGGAGTATGTCGCAGAACAAACTTCCAGACAAGGAGCTCGAGGCACAATTGGTGAAAGTTGAGGAGGTAGGGGAACAATTATGAGATAACTTAGCTCGTTTCATGAAATTCATCAAGAGACACACAGGATGGGTTTTGAAAAACATGTTTGAGTTGACAAGGGAATTTCATCTGTATTACCCTCTTACTTTTATTGGAGAGGGTGGACCTGAGAGAGATGAATTCTGGATTGAATCCATAGAGATGATACTTGACCATTTGGAGACTCTGGCTGGGAAGAGGGTCAAGTTGGCTATTTATATGCTATGGGGATCAACAAAGAACTAGTGGGACAACCAGGTACCATCTGGAAAGACTGATGATATGTTATGGAAGAACTTTCTAGATAATTTTTTAGAGAACTTCTATCCAGAGATGCTGAGACAAGAGAAGGCTTCAGAGTTTATGCATCTGACCTAAGGAAGCGTGTCCATAATGTATTATGCTGAACGTTTCATAGATTTACAATGTTTTGATCCATATTTAGTGGGAGATGAGGGTTATTCGAAAAAACAATTTCAAGGTAGACTTAGGTGTGAGATTTAGTCCAAGGTAAATATCTTTAGGCTGAAGAAATTCTTAGAAGTGGTTAATCAGGCTCTCATTTTAGAGGGGAACCTGAAGGAGGCTTACAGTACTGGATAGGTAGTTGTCATTGGAGTCTTAAGAGGGTTGATTAATATTGATACACTATTGGTAACATGGTCTAGGGATATATATTTATGCAAGGGATGTTTTCTAGAGATCAGAGAGTATCGTTTTCTTTGGGATATCTATGTCATTGATATAACGGTCTTCGACCAGATTATGGTTATGGACTGGTTAGTCACATACCAAGGCCACATAGATTTTTACTGTAGGAGAGTGACCTTTTTATCTCCTAAGGGTGAATAGCAAGTTCTTCAAGGAGAATGGGATATCCATGCCGGCTGAGCTGGGTTAATTACTCAGTAGCTGGGAGAGATCATAGCCCAAGTTTCTAGTCCTTTACTAGATGATGGGAGTGGTTGGAAAGACATCCTTACATAAGTAGTATAACTATTTTAGGATGTCTTTCCTCAAGACTTTTCAGGGTTAAAACTAGAGAGATATGTGGAATTTACTATTGAGCTCATGTTGGGGGCTGAGCTGGTATCTATTCCACCTTACATAATGGAACCAACTGAGCATCAAGTGCCTAAAACATAGTTGGAGGAGTTTGAGGATAAAGGGTTTATCTGTACAAGTATGTTTCCTTGGGGATCACCTATATTGTTTGGAAAGAAGTCTGATGGGAGTTTACACTTGTGTTTCAATTAACATAATTTCAATAAAATGACCAAGAAGAACTGATATCCTCTTCTGTCTATTGATGATCTATTTGACCAGCCAAAGGGGGATTTTTTGTTCTCAAAGATCGATTTGAGATCAGGGTATCATCAGGTGAGATTTCGGACCTCTGATATACCACGAAATAATTTCAGAAGTAGGTATGGCCTTTATGAGTTTGTTTCAACGCCATTTGGGTTGACAAATGCTCCAGTAGTATTTATGTCCTTGATGAATAGGATCATTCATCCATACCTAGATAAGTTTGTGGTGGTGTTTTTGGATGTTATCTTGGGGTACTCTAAGACTCATGGCGATCAAACCCAACATGTTTACATCATTCTGGGTACACTGAGACAACATCATCTATATGCCAAGCTATCTAAATATCATTTTTGGATTGATAGGGTACACTTTTTGAGGCATATCATCTCTGAAGAAGGTGTGTAAGTGAACCCTGAAAAAGTGTAGTCGGTGATTTCTTGGGAGAATCCCAAGAATGTTTTTGATATCCAAATCTTTTTGGGATTAGCTAGTTATTACAAGAAGTTTATCCAGGACTTTTCTTGATTGGAAAAACCTCTTTTAGGTTTGACAAAGAAAGGGATAAATTTTGATTGGATAGAAGCATGCAAGAATACATTCCAGGAGTTGAAGAGCCACTTGACATCAGTACCAATTTTGATCTTACCTAAGTCATTTTTGGCGTACATGGTGTATTGTGATGCCTATGGGATCGTACTCGGAGCTTTTTTGATAAAAGGGGATTGAGTTGTTGCTTACGGGTTCTAGTAGTTGAGGCCACTTGAACAAAATTACACTTTGCATTACCTCAAGTTAGAAGCAATGGTTTATGATCTTAAGTGTTGGTGACACTATAATTTGGGTGAAAAGTTTATAGTTTTTACAGATCACAAAATTTTTAAGTACATATTTTAATAGCACAAATTGAATCTTTGACAGTGAAGATGGGTAGAGTATATGAAGTCCTTTGATTTTGAACTAGCATATACACCCAGAAAGGGAAATAGTGTGGTTGATTCCATGAGAAGGAAAAATAAGTCCCAGTTGGTATGTGAGTTGAGTGTAGAGTAGAATATGATGACTTTTCTAGAATAAATGCATGTGGTAGTTTTGGAGATTCAGGAGGGTATGACTCTGGTTTCTATAGTAGTGGAGTCTACACTCTTAAGACGGATTAGGGACATGCAGTATGAGGATCCGAAGTTTTTATCCTTAAGGGAACGCCTTGAAGGTGGGTATACACCTTCATACTGGATAATAGATGGGGATGAGATCATCTATGTGAAAAATTGGGTTGTTGTGCCTACGAGTATGCGAGAGGAACTCATATGATAATTTCATGCTTCAAATTGGGCAGTAAATCCTATAGTGAAAAAAATGTACCCTGAACTATGATGATAGTTTTGATGTCCACACATGAAAAAGAAGATAACAGGGTTTGTAAAAAGATGGTTCACCTATCAGCAGGTGAAGGCAGAGCATCAACAACCTAGAGGCCTATTGCATCCCTTGCCTATTTCGAAATGAAAGTGGGATGACGTGACTATGGATTTCGTGGTAGAACTTCCAAAGACACGTAGTAAGAATGACGTTGTTTGGTTCATTGTGGATCGACTAACAAAGGTAGACCATTTCTTTTCTATGAGGGAAAAATTTATAGTAGAACAGTTGGGGGAACTGTATGTATGAGATATTGTTCATTTTCATGGGGTGCCACAGACTATAGTTTCATATCATGATTCACTCTTTACTTCACGCTTCTGGAAGGGCTTAAATAAGGTTCTTGGTACACAGGTTTTGTTAAATACAACCTTCCACCCACATATAGATGGGTAGTCATAGCGTACCATACAGGTGTTAGAGGATATGTAGTGAGCATGTGTGCTTGGCTTTGGTGGTTCTTGGGAGAAGCACTTGGTTGTAGTGGAGATTTCCTATAACAATAGTTATTAGGAACTAAACAAATGGAACCATATGAAAAACTTTATGGTAGACCTTTTAGATCACCGCTATGTTGGTTATAGGCAGGTGAGTTAGAGCTATTGGGACCGAGTCTCATTCAGGAGACATTAGAGTAGGTGCATTTGATTCAAAAACATATGGTTAAGAATCAGAGTAGGAAAAACTTATATGATGATAGACGGAGATGACCCCTAGAGTTTAAAGTGGGTGATCATGTATTCCTTTAGGTGTTTCCTAGATTTTGTCACCATATGGTATAAAGTTGGGGAAAGTTGGAACCCAGGTTTGTAGGACCGTTTGAGGTGCTGGAGAGAATCGGTCCAGTGGCGTAATAATTAGCACTTCCATAGAAAATCAGTGCTATGAATGATGTTTTCCATGTTTCACATTACGATGGTATCACCCCGACCCTTATCATGTGATTGATGTGGAATAGGTTGACCTGTAGATAGATGTGTCCTTTGAGGAGCATCTGATACGTGTGTTGGGTCTCTGTGAGAAAGTGTTACGAGGAAAGATCATGTCATTAGTTCATGTGTTATGGAAACATGGAAGTGTTCAAGAGGAAACTTGGGAATGGGAAGAAGATATAAGGGCTTAACGGACCAATAATTTTGGCTCGGAATCTTAGAGAATTTTGGGAGTGAGGCTCGAGGGTGAGCTGTTATAAGGTGGGGAGATTGTAAGATCCCATCATTTTTTGGAGTCATCTTGGGTGCATTTTCAGGTACATTTTTGGGTTCTTAAGTACCTTTTTTTTGGAAAAGTGGGTTGGGGTGAATTTGGGTGAATTTTTAAGAAAAAATAAAGGACAATGGGTTGTTCATGGTTTGCGCATGGTTTGAAAAACTATGTGACTAAACTGTTCCAAGAATGCAAAAATGGATAGAGAGGTCTGAACAGTTTGCGCACAGTTTGACAAACCGTGCGACCAAACCATGACACCTATGCAAACCTCAACAGAGAGGTCTTCACGGTTGGCACACGGTTTTCCCTAACCATATGACCCAACCTAGGAAGTTGTTCATGTGGGATTATTTTATCCAAAAATCCTTTTTAAAACCACTCGAACCCCTGAGACTCCCATATTTCAAATTTGGATTGGGCTTGAAAAATTATAGGTGATACCATAGCCTTATAGAAGAATTCCAAGGTGATCTGAACATCGTTCTTTGAGATTTAAACCCCAGACTGAAGATCTTCTCTCTTCCTAGTAAGAGGATTTCATCCCATTGCTTCTCAATTTCATTCCTCTATATTTCCTTGATCTTTTCATGGAATATATCCACCATTTTGATGGATCTAAACCTATGAGTCGAGATCTAGATCTAAGATTGTGGATCTAGATCTAGATTTGAAAGAACTTGTCGCCTTTTATCTTAATTTTGGTTTAGGGATTTAGATCTGGAGCATGATCTACAATGTTATGTCGCTCAGATTTTGGGGATTTTCATTGGGCTAGCATCAATCAATAAACTGAGGTAGTTGGTCTAAATTGAACTCCCATAGTCAGGGATTTGATATAGGAATGTGATTTTGTGGATTTTATAGGTTCCCTTGATAATTTAATTCCTAAATTGGAGCAATTATTAATGTGGATTTGACTTGTGATTTTTGTGGTTATTAATTGATAATTGAATCAGAAAACAAAAAAGGGGGGGTTTCCCAAATATATATTTGTTTTTGATATTGGTTATGGGTTGAGAGATTGTAATTGAGATATTGAATTGATTGTGTCAGGATAATTAATTAGGGGAAATTAATTATGAAATTATATTTGGATATGTAAGATAATTAATTTTTAGAATTAATTATGTGCCATGATGTTGATCAAAGATAATTAATTATGAGAATTAATTATGACAAGTTGATATTTGATATGGATAATTAATTGTGAAGAATTAATTATGGAATGACAATTGTGTTGATTGATTAATTAATTGATGAATTAATTAATGTGTTATGTGCTTAGTTAATTGTTGAGTTAACTAATGGCCTTTGAAATGTTTAACTAATCGTTGGATTAGTAATGGAATGATGTGGATAATTATTTTGAATTAAATAATGGTTAAATGGATGATATTTTTTTGGTGTTAGACATGGAATTATAGACCAATTAGAAGTCGGGACTTGGACATGGAATTCCTCCCCAATAGTTATCCAAGCTTGAGATTATGGGGTGCTAGGCATGACGATCTACACTGAATGAGATATATAGTGATAGTTATTGAAACCTACACAAAATGAGATTTGGGGTTCTTAACATCAAGTTCAACACCAAATGAATGATAATAATAAATGATGATTCAAATGTAAAACGTGAATTGAAACTGATCCTAGTGTGATGATTAAAGATTAAATGAAAATGTGATAATTGTTTAATTATGCATTGTATTTATTGCTTCATAAAACTGAAAACACTATCTTTTGACTGGACTCATTTTATACATTGTTGGTGGTGGCCTACTGAGTTGTAGTCACACCCTATTCAGGCCACCTAATCGGCACCCGAGTAGAATTTGTTGTTGTAGGATAGGATAATGGAATGGAACTAGGATAGGTTGTTGTTTGAAATTGGAACATGGGAGAGGGAACCAGACGTGTTTTGGTACCCTCTTGGGAATTTGTGTGTCTTTACTTTTATTTACATTATAGACACTTGACATTTTCATTTCATAACATGTTTTACCTTTCATTTGAGTATTTTATTTTCTTGTTTTGAATATCATATGACATGGTATTGTATCAGTTATTTATATGCTTCTGCACTTGGTTATTTTTGTTTACTTTAATTGGTGTTTCATTCTGAAAAAAGAGAGTATAGTGTCCCTAATATTGACTTAGCAGACCCTTTCTTCTATTCATCACCCTCTCGTGTACAGGGAGGCGCGCTTGAGGGAATTTGGCTAACCGGATCGGGGCACCATTTAGTGGCACCCAGGTCGGGACTTCACATTGGATCATATTCAAAGTTACCTAGTATGTGCCTTATTAGTTAGGTTTTATGGTCACTTATGAGATTTAATTTCCTTATATATGGAAAATATTTGATATCATATTTGAGATGAGTTAATTGACACACTTTCAAGATCAAGTTGATTCTACTAGAGGTGGGTATATTTTAATTATCTTAAGGGGAAATAGTATGTTCTCATGGTTAAATGGGATGTGGAGGTAGGTAGCATAGGACCTTACCTGGGTAAGTCAGTATCTATTACAGTACAAGTGATAGGCATGGTTGTTTTAGTGGATTGTTAGGTAGTTCAATATAATTTTCTACCAGTAGTGTACTATTTCGAGTATATATTTCTAGATGATTTCTTAGTATTTTCACCTAATAGGAGATCGAGTGCACAATCAATCTCATTCTACACATGAAACTAATATTGATACATTCTTATCAAATATAACTAGATAATTTAATAGTGATAAAGGTATACCTCAAGGACCTTGAGATTCAGGGTTTTATCTATCTGATTACCTCTCCTTAAGTTGATCCTTTATTATCTTCAAAAATGGTTAGTGATAGTTTGGGATTATGAATAGAATACCAAAATATATACCATGTTATGATAAAGAATGTGTATATATTTCCTTAGATTGAAAACCTTTTTGATCAGTCGAGAGGATCTTGATGGTTCCCCAAGATTGACTTGTGGTCAAGATATCATCAGTTTCATGTTAAGGTGGAGGATATACCAAAAATATTATTTAGGATAAGGTATCAGTTATATGAGTACCTTTTGATTCGATTCAAAATTATGAATGTGTTGATGGTGTTCATGGATCACATTAACTAGATTCTTCCTCCCTAGTTGTACTCCTTTAGCATAGTGTTTATTGATTATATTTTTGGTATATTTGTGGAATATGGAGTTACATTTTGTGCACATAGATATTTTACTGGGTATACTTCAGGAAAATCATATTTAAGACAAGAAATTGAAGTTCCACTTTTGAATCATATTCTTAGGAATATGATATTGTAGTAAAAGATTTTAATTAATCCACAGAAATTGGAGGTAGTGATGTGTTGGGTGTAACCCAAAAATGTGGTTGAGGTAAGGATATTTCTTGTTCTGGATGGGTATTAAAGGTGGTTTATTTAGGACTTTTCTCACTTAGTGGAACCTATTATAGGTCTAACTAAGAAGGATATGAAATTAGAGTGAACCAAACAGTGTGAAGTGTAATTTTACGAGTTGAAAAAATATTGATATATGCTCTAATAGTGATTTTACCAGACCTAGGGTGGGGTTATATCATGTATTGTGATGCATCTAGGGTTGTTCTATGATCTATTTTGATACAGTGGGATCGATTTTCCACTTATGGGTCTCATAGTCTACGACCCCTCAAGTGGAACTAACCTATCCATGATTTAGATCTATAATTTGAGGTTCACACCTTAAAGTATTGGCATCATAATCATTTTTTTATGGGTAGGGGGTTCTATACTAACCATAAGAGTTTTTGGTATATATTATCCTATCATGATTTGAACCAATGATAGAGTCATTAGGTGGAGTACTTATAAACATTTTAATTTGAAATATTGTATACCCTGTAGAAGGTGAACGACAAGTTATACACTCTTAGTAAAATGATATTTGAGTATGGTATCTAGGTGTATGGTATGCAGTGTAAGTTGATGAGATTTCTTATAAACTAGAAGATTGATATGTCATAGGGCCAAAAGGCTATGTACTTTTCCCCTTTGATCATTTCCACATCATAAGTAAACCAATTAGAGGCTATACAGAAGCCCGATTTAGATTGTTTTGTGACGAGAGAATGGAATATGAGTGATGAAACAATCTTAGGATGGTCTCAACATGAGTATGAGGTGTCTTAGATCCATGATAGGGAGGTGGTTCCTAGTTCCATTAAGGAGAATCTGATGAGGGACTCTCGTGACTCATATTGGTTCGTGTACCCTAGGATGGACAAGATGTATCATGATATCATGCAATTTTTTTGGTGTAATGGTATAATGAAATACATTTTGGGATTAATTTCATGTCATATTAATTGTTAAAAGAAAAAAGGTTTAGCGTTAGTAAATAGGAAGATTACTTCAACCCCTACTGATGCTAATTTGGAAGTGGTAAAAGGTGACCATTTATTTTTTATGGGTCTTCCATGAACACTGAAGGGTCATGATGTAGTACGGGTCTTTGTGGATAGGATCATGAAGGTTAAACATTTCTTGTTTATCATGGATACTTGGTTAGTGGGTGAGTTAAGAAGGTTGTATGTACAAAAGTTATTGTGAGTGCATGGGATACCCTAAACATTGTATCATATCAAGAAACACATTTTATGTACTATTTCTCTTAGGTATTACAGATATACATGGGTTCTCTATTGAAGTTTAGTATGGAATATCATCTACAAATAGATGGTAAATTTGAGAGGATGATCCAAATGCATTAAGTTATGATCAAGGAATGTGTGATCGGTCCCTAGGGGTGTGGGATTTCTTTATGTCCTCCTCATAGTTTTTATATAAAAAATATTTTAGGATTTTATTCAAATGGACCTTATGAGGCCTTATATGGTAAGACATGTTTCTCAGACTTGTCATGGTTAAAGGTAGTAAAATGTGTGGTTTTAGGAATGAACTTGGTCCATGATACAATCAAGTGGGTGTAGTTGGTTAGGAAGTTATTGGTTACTACTCAGAGAAAGATATTCTTATATGCCAACTGAATCCAATGACCCCTAGAGTTCATTATGGGGGACTAGGAATTCTTATGGGTAATGCATCAATTTTTGAATCGATTTATGAAGAATAAAATAAGGATTGAACCATAATTTTTCTCTTTATTAATCATTTTAGATTAGATTGAGACCATATATTATCAGTTTTATCTTCCCACATTCCATCTGAGTATGCATGATGTGTTTTGTATGTCACATATCCAAAATTATGAGTGAGATCATAAAAAATGATTTATAGTAATGTTATTGATTTTTAGGAGAATTACTTTTTTTAGGATCACTTGGTGTGTAACATGGACTACAGTAAGAAAGTATTTCAAGGGAAGATAGTGCCTTTTATTCAGGTGTTGTAGCATCATGAGAATCTATGAGTTGAGACCTAGGAGTGAGAATCAAATGTGTGATCCCAATAGATGCATTTGATTAGAGAGGATACCTTGAGATACTTATTAATGATATTAATCCCTTATAGGGGAGTTTTTAATGACCCTCAAATTTTAAGTATGAATTTCATTCTCCTTTTTTACTTTTAATTATTTATTCTTGGTGGATTTGAGATGTGATAGGGATGTAATAGGGATTAGGATTGGTTTAGTGAGGATTATAAAAACACCACCTAATAAAATATATAGTATTTGGGAACCAAGTACTCAATGCATCTCCACTGAGTACCCGGTGAGCTAGGCAGTGTCCTGTAAGTGCAAGAACCCCATCGGGTGGAATTTTGGGGCGGAATGGGTTCCCGGTAGGGGAAATAGGTACCCAATAGAGGTTTAACAGGTAATCAGTGATCTAGGTGGTGGCCCTTAAAGGTCTAGAACCCCATTGGGTTGAAATTTAGGGTGGAACAGGTACCTATTACGGGAACTAGGTACCCTATAGAGGTTTCTTAGGCACTCGGTGGCCTACTGGGTTCTATTTTTAGGGTTAATTCTAAAATTTCCCCAATTTTCCCTCTAAAACTACCTCCCTCTTCATCTCTCAACCCACACTCATCTTACACTCAATTTTGTGATCCTATTTAGTTTCCATAGATCCTCTAAGCTCATTTATTCCCAGATAAAGGTATCCTTATTTTTTTGTTTGTAGTTTGGTTGGTATAACCCCTCTTAATCCCTAAATTTCTCTTCCTCCTTATGTTTCTATATCCCCCACCTTAAATCCCTAATTTTATGGTTTTATATTTTAAATTATGGATTTGGTATATTGGGCTTGAACAAAGTGATGTGGCATGGAAAGTAAGCTCCCTAAATCTAAAGCTAGGTCGTCTTTACCATGTTATGGTGTTTATATGTGATTTCATAGACTTCCATGGATATGATTGCATGCATATACCATATATTACTTTTTTTTCTCAAATACTTTGAGTATGTATGAGTTTGTGAAATGGACCCCAAGGAGGTAGGTTAGAGATATACTCATGTGAGCATGACTTAGCCATGGTGTAGATACTATACTTGTATAGGGTTGTCCATATTAATGAGTTAATATTATTACGAGTTACCAATTCTTATAGTTGTGAGTGTGTGATACGTGGCATGGTTATGTAAATGGTTCATTAATTGGGTCTATAGATGAGTAGGTTAGAGATTAAAAATAATATCTTGAGATAGTTAGGTTGCATGAAATTGGTATGTATGATTTTGATATGTGTATGGATATTATATTGGTTTTGTGATTATATATAATGGTTGATGATATTGGATTCCCAAGGCACCACCTGAGTGAAAGGGTAGTGGTATGTATTTTGTTCTTAGGCCATTCTCCAAGTGAAAGAGTGGTGGTATGGATTGGGCTATGAGGCCATAATTTGAGTTAGAAGGTGGTGGTATGTGGTGCTGATAGAAACTCACCCTGGATGAGAGGGTGAGAGTATAGAATGTTATGGGATATCCCTCCCTAAGTAAGATGGTATTTTCATGGGAATTTTTTGTGGAAATTTCCTCGAGGGATAGAGTAGTGGTTAATCTAGGATAGATTCGTGGTATCTTATGAATCCTTAGAATAGTCAAGGCACTAAATCAGCTATGTTTGGGGTCTGTAGTAACCTAGTTAGCGCACTATGGCTTGGTATAGATGTATTATTAGGTGATTATGTATTATTTACTAGTGCATACACTCATATATATTTGTCTTTTACATATTAAGGATGTTTTTTTTGTATTCTATAATGTTTAGAACTCACACCCTACTCAAGGATCTTGGTAAATGTGTAGAAGTTGTTTTTAGAGATCTAACTAAAGGGAAAGACTCTATGTCATGATATTAAACAGGTGTAGCTAGTTAAATAAAGAGGGGAAACTAGGAAATACATTGGGTTAATTTTTGAGATATGAAATAGTATTCTTTTTTATTTTTGTATGTAGTATATATGATCCACCACACTACTTGTACTCAATTTTTTATAGAATGTGATGTTTCTTATTTGGTTTTCACTCTGTTTTGATTATAGGTTGCTTATTTATTGATTATTATTGATTTTATTGTTCATATGGTTAATGGTTATCTACTATCAAGGGAATAGTATTCTCGATGGATGGTTTAATCACTCACTAAAAGTCAAAAACCTTGAATATAAGGAGGTGTACATGAGGTTATGTGGCACACCAGCTCAGACATGATGAATCAGATCGGGGTGTTACACTAGTCACATCCATCATCGTCCAAGACCAAACACCCAGTCCTGACTCTATAACATCAACATCGGTGCTAGTTAACCTTGAAAGCACCCTAACCCAAAACAATAATAAGTTTTGTGTGGACCAAACCCTTTGTATTGGAACAAATGAACCTAATCATTTTAGTGATATTTAATGTCAATAACCAATTCCAACTTTGACCATGAATGGGAAGAAATTAACCAACAATATTGTAAATATTAGGAAAATATTGAGTCTTATCTATAATGTAACAAATAATTTATTACCAATAGAGTATTTGAAAATCTAACATCGATAAAGATCACCAGTGACTTGAAACTAGAGTAAAACCTAGATAAAACAAAACCAAACCTATAAAAACAATCAAAACTAAAAAATAAAACTATATGTGAAGTCATTGTTCATATTTACCAGTGGTCTAATCAAATCGAACCCCATTAGTACCCACGTAAAAAGAAAATATGAGGTCCAAATCATATCATCGCCTAAATTATGGATTCACCTAAATTTAGTAATGACGAAACTGAACTCACATGAAAAGGCTCTTAGTGATCCTTTAATAGATGTCCAACACATTCCTTCAAACCATGGAGTCTTGGTTTTAAAAAAAATGTGTAAATAAAGTTAATAAAAACCACTCCATATCTAAAAAACTATAAAATCTTCAATGTGATGAAAGAAAGAAATTATTGAATGTTCTAGAGAATTATACACTGAACACTTCCAAGCATGACTTCATAAATTCAAACACATAGAGTTCCCTAACCATTCCTTCTTTAAAAAAGACTCCATCAGCAAGTCACAAGGAATATATTAGGATGTAAAGACTCTTTTAAGGGTAGAATCCAATAGAATGGTAAAGGATTAACCAATCCTTGAAGGAAGAAACCTCACATACACCATCAAAAAGAGAAACCAAAGTTCTAAATACAATAGAGATGAAAACCAACTTCTATGATTCACAAAACATTTGACATTGGTGAATAACTATAGAATACATATCTAGGTGGATAATTCTAACATTGAAATTAAGGCCACCTCAAAAAAACTGTGAAAGATAGATAGATAAATAAAAATACCACAAATACAAGAAGCACAAGACATCATTGAAAGAAAAACACTATTATAATCCCTAAAATTAGTTGTGGGATAGACTTCCTCACCTCATTTATAATGTGAAATCGGAGATAATTTGGTCCTACATCATTAAAAGTTTGATCATAGACCCTTGTAAACAATCATTTACTCACAAGTTTTTTATGACTTTAATTATTAAATATTTAATATCATTTAAAACCTCATAAGATACATAATATAGGGTATTGAAATAATTATAACCATGTATTTATATTCTCTTGACACTGGGACTTGACCGTATGTTTATGATATTGAGTATTATACATCTTCATCGTTGTTTTATTCATCATTATATTATGTTTATATTACCTTTTTCATAAAATTATATTGATTTTTTATTATGTATTTAATTTCCATGCATTGATGTATATAGCTTCTTTGATAAGTTATACATTATCGAGTATTTAATCCCACCATTTACTTATGTTTCTCATTTCACCATGAATTAAATAGGAATAATATATATGAAACTAAATATAGATTTAAGGTACCATATTATATATTATTTTTGTGACTATTTAATTTTTTTAATGTAATAATGGACTGCCAACTCTAGGTTATTATAGTTAGGGGTGTTAAATATTTAAAAACTTTAATTGGATTAGGTTATTACTTAGACATGAACCTCTTTTTTAATTTCCATTATGATAATTATGTTCTTTCACAAAGTTCTTATATTTTCTTTTAATTAAATGGTTTATATTTTCAAAGTTGTAACTATTTATTTTATCAAATATTTTCAAAAAAAATTATCAAAACTTATTTAATTTGATAATTAATGTTTTAAGTGTTAAAACTACTTTTAATTTTGTATAAAAGTATTTTAAAGGTTTTAACCATTTTTATATAAAAATTATTAATCATTATTTCAAATAAACATTTTGAATTGGCCAAAACATTTGACTCACTATTTTCATTAGTTGATGTTTTGTAAATTCCTTGTATTTTAATTTTTTTTTTGCTTCATATTATTAATTAGGAATATCAATTAATTCCTTCTTTTAACTATTATTTGGGACAAAAAAAGAATTTTTTAATATAATAATAGTTATATAGTAGTTTTATATATTTATATATATGCATGTATATCATTGGTCTAAACTGATATGATAACTATGGTTTGTGAGTCAAGTTAGTCAATATCGAGAATCTACTTAGACTCATTTTACATCAACATACTCAATTAGTAGACTCGTAAGGGTCTACTTTGAATCGTTCAACTTCTAGATGTGATATTTTCATTAAGCTTATCTTGGATTGTCTCCATGCAATATGATCCAAAATATATCTTACTAAACTCATAGAATAAACTTATAGGATCGACTCATAGACTCATAAGGTATTAATATTTTACTACCAATTTTATCCAAAAATTATTTTTGAAGTAAGTTGAAAAGTTTGGTTGAGTAGACTCACATACTCATAAGGTTTTATAAGTAAACTCACAGTTTTCATTACTATTACGGGTATAATATATCATTTAACAAAGTATATTTAAATTAATATTTTTATAGTTTTAAATTATCAAAACATAATAAAAATTTTGATTTTAATTTTAATAATAAACTAACATTTAAATAATTGAAAATTTTAACACACGATCAATCAGGAGTCCTCATATGATTGGTGGACTTACTGTAGAGTAGAGTACTATGGTCTATTGACCAAGGTCATCCAAGTGATTATGCCTCCTTAATTTGGTAGGTAGGTGTAGAAATTTTAAGGAAATGTAGTTGTAGCCCCTTGATTTTTCACATATGATATGTTAGAGTAGTGATTGTGATGTTCACTTCGTGCGGTAGCTTATCTTTAGTATTTTTTTAGTTTCCACATGCACATAAATTAAAACACAATATGGGGTATCATTTTAATCACAATAATTAACTCTTAAAAAATATTAATGAAGGTTTTATATAGTTTAAGTCCCAAAATTATTAAAAAAAATAAAAATAAAAATTAAATACCTTAAAATATTTAAATTATAAATTCAAATTCAATGTATAGCCTTATAATTAAATTCAAAAATCAAATATATCATTAGATACCATTTTAATTCATTTAACAATTCAATTCCAATTTTCACATAATCAATAAAATCAATCAATTACTCAGATTTTAGATTAATTGGGGGGTTAATTTATATGAAAACCAAAAAAAATTAATTGAAATTTTTGGCTCTCATCACTCCCCCACACTTGAACTATTACACTCCAAAAAATACATCAAATTATATTATTTAAAAAAAGAGTATCCAAATCAAAATATGGTCTTATACAATTTCCATTGAATAATCTAGAGATGAAAGAAATAAAATATTTATCCAATACTAAAAATTTCATGCCTCCTATGTGAATTTTTCTCACAACCTTATTAAATTCACACTCTTTTTTCGGTTGTATGTTGTAAATGGAATGGATCTTAGTGGAATAAGGATTTTAACAAGTGGGAACTTCCTAAATCCCTTTTTCCCAAATCTCTATTTCTAAGGTTCATTATTACACTTCCTTGATACATCCTAAATGATATTAAAATATATAATCTACCCCTTCTCCATAAAAGTTCATAATTCCTCAAACCTATTCATCCCCTTTTTCAATTATCACTTACTGAGTTTTTCCCAACCATATTTGTGAAAATCACTTATTTAATAAGTGTAGTTAAACCTAAATCTAAACAATCACAAGAAAAAAGGTATCCCCTGAAACTATTTTTAATATTAAAGGTATGGAATAAATGCTTTGGAAGTATAATATTATCTCATTATAACTCTTATTTGATGGCTAACACCCACACATGTGATTATGTTGACTTAGGAAGACTTTCATATTAGATATCATATGCTTTTTTAATCCAATTCATATAAGTTATATGGTTTACTTTTAAGAAGGATCTATGAGGTGACACTTAATCACTATGGTTTGGTTACTTAGGTTTGATTTCATCAGTATAGTTACATCAAGCTATGATTTTGGTTCCACTAAGTTTTTTTTCATTTACCAATACTTTTGCGATTCTAAAGAAAATACTTCCACGAAATTAGTGGTAATTTTACTTAGAAATCATGAAATTTAATTAATTTCAAAATCATTTAAATCTCTAAAAACTAGCATGTAATCTTTTACTTGGTATAACATCATTGAATTTCAAGTTTCCAAGTCTAAAAACACTCTTAAAAAACAAAAAATAAAAATAAAACATCATCCATATTTTTTTTATTTACAGATTCCAAGAAAAATTCTAAATAGTCCAAAATAGGTTGAATCCCTTCCCCAAAACTTATTTGTCACTAAATATTTAATTCCCAAAAAAAATCCACAAATTATTGTAGTGATAACCAATTGTGAAAGGATAAAAACCAATTGGTTTTTATTTTATACAACAAGCTTGAGTTAATATATCCCCTGGTTCCTTCATTAATATATTCCAAGGTGTTGTTAACTTAGGGAAACCTTTGGAAAAAAAATTAAAAACATTAGAAATTTATTGAAAAGAAATCACGTGGAAAAATAATGATAAGGAAGTATTCTTGGGTTTTTCCATCCCAAGAGGGGCTGTATTTAGGATGCTGATAGAAAGACGGTCCTATAGTCATCCAGAATCTACCATAGGGTTTGGTTTGGGTGATGAAAAACACCACATAATATTTCTTTCAATGATAATTATCTTCTCCTCTAATTGGAATCCCCCTTTTATAGAGTTCTTTATGTCCACCACCTAAGGATTATGGCGTAACTAATAAAATGGGGGTAGAATGGTAATTTATGGGTACTCCTCAGTCATAGAACTTATAGATTCCTCTTCTGATAGATACTCCACTAATTCTGCTTAGAAAATTTCAAATAAGGGGAAGTTGTTAGGTAATTCAAATTGAAAATAGTTAAAACAAGGTGTGTTCACATCATATTCATCCCCCTCATATGTAATATTTGGTACTTATCTTTATTCATGATGAGTCTCTAGGAATTCCACCATAACTGATTCAAACGGACTATCAAAATAGTCCTCAGTGAGATCTTATCCGTCTATGCTTCCCTCCATATCTTCTTATTGGTGTTCCTAAGGGGGGTCTTCATAGGCAATCTCCAAAAATATTCATTTAGTATTTACACTTTCTCTAATTTTGCCACTTTCTATGAGGATTATTCTTAAAATTCTTTTAAATTATCATAAAAATTTACTTTACCCAACTCTTCCTTATCAGTAGACACGCTTAGGTATCCCACTAAGTGTGTGAAAACTATTCCTATGAATGGATTTCCTTATGGTTAATATTGAAAGGATTTATCAATATAAATTTTGATGTCAATTCTAACTCCCTCTTGAATCACCATGGGTAGCTATAGTTGTTCCTCCATGCCCCCTTAAAAATAGAGTCCCTCCCATCCTTATTCCTCATCATCCAAAATTAGTATAAATCTAGATGGATCTTCTATGAAATCATAGGTAATTTCAAATCAAAAAGTATTATGAATAAGGTGTGGATAAAATGAGTCCATTTTAGAGGTATCTCCTTCATTTATCTCAAAATGTACTTTATCCTCTAAGTTTAATTTCTATTTTAAGTCTTCTAATATAGATGGGAGAACAATGGAAATTATAGTTTTTTATCAAATATAATTCCATTTATTTCTTTATCTTTATAATCTAGCTACTAAAAGATTATTGTTAATTCTAAACTCATAATATATGGATAATAATAATATAAATGAGATTAAGTAAAATTAAAAGAGAATGAGTCAAGAGAAATATTATCTCCCTAGTTGATGTCAACTTTCATCTCTTCTTCAAATTGTAGGGACACTGGGAAAATGAGTGCAAGAGTAAACAATGGTATTTCATCATCTTCTTAAAGATCTTCAAGTTCTACCTCCACCTTGGTTGTTACAATAATCAATACTTTCAATTTTGGTTTATATTTCTTAATCACTCCCTAATCCTTATATTTTAATCTTTAATAATATATTGATACTTGATTATATATGTTAATGAGTTCATCTAGGGTGAGTTCATTTTCAATTTATTCACCATATTTAATAGGGTTTATATAATGACCTATAGCACTATTATTAATCATTTGTTTGGCCTTGATAATGTGAGTTTAATAATCCTTTCTGATAGGGCTTCCTTTTTGTTTTTTTAGTTTTAAAATTTTAATTTGAAAATACTAAATTATTTTGAAATTAGTTAAGATAAATGAGTTTTTGACCTAACTCCTTGAAAATGGTTCCAATGATGCGAGATGTTGTGATAGGCCTTACATGAAAAAATTATTTTACCCTATAATGTTGTCTAGTAGAACTAGACAGGGTCATTTCCAAGGATTGATGGGTTAGTTATTCATTCATATCAATAACTTGTGTATATTTTTGTTTATTTTATTTTTATTTGAAAGAATTAGAGAAATGATGTTTAATTTTTTTTGGGTTTTTTTTATTTTTTTTTAATTAATAAAATATAAAAGAATCAAACCTACAATGATAAAGGTGAAATTTAATGGTCTTGGGTTTGGTCATAAGGGTTATTAATTGTCACAAATGTTCTCACCTAATAATAATTTTATAACCAATCATTGATTTCTTCACTATATCTAAATTTTGAGAGTAATCACAGATGGGAAACCTCCCTTTTCATTTCCATCTCACCTCATCCACAGTATCAAAAATGAATATTCCCTAACTAGAGATAATTCACCACCCTTCACCTAGATCTAATTATATGTTGTTCATCTCATGATCCACAGAACACCACTATTATGTTGTGTAAATAAATAGAAGAAAGGGAGAGATTATTTTTTAAATTTGGGAATATAGCAGTAAAGGGGAATTAAATATGAAAATCTTTTATCCACTTCCCTACCATTCACTTCCACATTAAGCATGAAATCATAATTTATAGAATTCAATATAGTGATTCTGATTTCTCATGTGATCTCCCCAAAAGACCAAGCCTTGATTTATCCTTCCATAATAATAGATGTTAGATATCAAAATCATATGATAAAGTTAAAGATCATAAAACACAAATATAATTGAGAAAAAGAATACAGTTTCACTAAATAGAGATTGAAAAAATTCACATAATCATAAGAATAAAATGTTAGGGAAGTCATCCCACTAAGGGTAGATAACACCCTCTATCACCCCATAACTTTTTATATAGTATCTATAGTCTATACCCTTTCGGAATAAAAATAATAGTGTTAATTATCCATTCTATATGCATTCTAGAAGAATAAAAAAATCATTTCAACATGATGTGGATCCAATAGAATATGAGTGTGGCTCAGCATGATCATGTGAGGAAGACGATGTACATTATAAATGGATCTTAACTAGAACTAGAAATGCACTTTTTTGATGGATTTGGTTCTGGTCCTATACTTGGGCTTTAGTGTCTTTCAATTGGGGTTTTTAGCCATTTTTTAAGAAGATCAAGCCTTGAAAATGGTGGAGCAACACCGATCGAACAGGATGGATAGGAAAGATGTGGAATTATAAATAGGAAGTTGTAAATATTAATAAAATATCGTGAACATGTGGTAAGTGATGTTCTAGAGTTATACTTGGTATGGAGGATTAATAACCCAGGATATATGGGAGATCTTTAAGCTAGTTACCTAGTGCGGCATTAGTGGTTCATGGTACATATGGCTTTAATCAGTAAGTAAAACTAGTTGTATATATTTCTTGATGCTTTAAGTGAAACACTCTATGTGTAGTGATCTTAAAATATGTGACCATTTCAGTGGGGATGAAAAAGGCATAGTCATATTTGAATATTCATAACAAGAAAACATAGGCCTTTATCAATCAAAATTATCGAATGTGAGTCATGTATCAATTATTATTTCATGCTCAGCTTCATCCAAACATTCACGATATTGGATTATTATTATGTGTATAGTCTTCGATCTTGTGAATTATTCTCATCGGGTAAATTTTCCTTCATCAAAGAGGTTTGGATATTCTTTACTGATATTAGCATGGTCAATAATATGAATTGGTTTGATCATCATGAGGCAGAGCCTGAGTCTAGTGGGGGATTAAATATTATCTTTAGGTCTATGTGGAATATTGGGTGATGTTGCAATATCAGGTTCACATAGGTGTGGGGTGCATTTGATTGGGTGAAAGGATGTGTGATAATGAGTGTGATGGGTATGAATAGGTGTTTTGCTAGTTTTGGAATTTTTTTGAACACCATGTAACGACCCAAAGTTTCATTAATGGAAAATCCCTCTTGATCCAGTTAAATGTTTCTTTATGAAAAATGTTTTTATAAGATGTCAACTTCTTTAGTTTTATGTTAAGATTTGTGACCGTTACTTTTATAGTCGTTGAACAGTGATCACTTGAGTAGTATAAATATATGGCTTTAACGAACCCAATTTTACTCAGACAAAGGAAGCAATGGCCTCATCCAGTAGAATTTCCCCATATGAAGCCCATTTGTCGGAGCTCAGAAAAGAGGTGGCGTCTTTGGGCTTCTCCCTTGACCAAGCCCAAGCTGAGCTTCATTATGTCAAGCTCGAACGGGACCGTCTACGGGAAAAGTGGAAGTTGATAGAGATTACCACTCGAGCGATGTTATCCGAGCTGCCCCAAGAGTCTGTCACCATCGCACACCTTACCCTTAGGTCTTATGCAGCTATTTTAAGGGGTTATGTAACAAATAAGTAGTACTATGTTCATGTGCATTATTTTTGTATATAATAATGAATATAATTTCTAGTCATTTTTGATACATTGTAAATAGTTTTTAAAGTACAAATGGTGTTTTTGGTTATTATTTAATTAAGAATTATATTTTATTAAATTAAGGGATTTTCTGAATTAAATAATATTTTAATAAAATATTATTATTATTATTAAATTAATTTTTATTAAATATAAATTACCTTATAATTTTATGAATGCAATTAAAATTTTTATTAAGGTTAGAAAGCCATTTCTGTCAAAACCCGTGAATTTTTTATAAATGTCGGTTTTTATTTTAAAAGTGAAAATTCACATATTTAGAAAATTATTTAGATAAAATAAATATTATTTTTGGAATCAGGATGTCGAAATTATCCAACGGTGAATTTTTCATAATTTTCTGAGACAGTCAAATTTTTGGGTAAAAATTAAATACCATTTAAATATATAATGTGTTTTATGACATCATAATGACCCAATGGTGATGTAATAAAATACCATAATCCTTATGTTCGGCCAATATGTGTTTTATCATTAAAATAATGTGATTTTGGGTTTGTTTGAATTACTTTTCAAAGCATTAATGGAGCCCTCAAGACTTATTCAACACTTTTCCTTTTTAAATTAATTTCCATGGGAGTGTGACTCACCTCCACATAAGCAACCCTAAATTTTTAATAAGTTCAGACCTTGTCCTTGTAAAATATTGTTTTCCTATTTCCTTTTCTAGAAACCATGGGCAAATACCATGGGATGGTTTGTGGTTTGGATTATTTTAATATAAGGGGTCCCAAACCTAAATAATAAAGAATTCTCTCACCTTTCCTATATAAACCCACCCAAGCTCCCACTTCCTCCTCACTCAAAGCCCTTTGAGTTCATCCAACCTCTACCCTACTCTCTATAGAATCATATCAAGGTTCCCCAAGCTCCCAATAAGCCTCTCACAAGCCTCTCTCTAGCCTTTGGAAGCACACTTCCAAGTAAGGGTTTTTTCTTCCTTTCTCATTTTTATCAATTTTCATTAAGTTGTGTTGCCCTTTTAATTTCAATTATGAATGTTGGGGTATGGTTTCACACCTCCCCCATACTTCCCTCTTATTGTTTGAATGATGGGAGACCCCTTTCTCTCTCATTAAATGCCTCCCATGTACACCTGTTACTATGCTGAAATTCCGAAAGGAACTTCTCTCTCCTCTTTTACATTCAAGCAATACATTTGTATCATGAATCTAAATTCCATTAAAAATTTTGGGACATGTATCTATTTGACTTCCTTACTGTCCATTACATGTAAATATTATGAGTAACCCCTTTCTCTCTCATCAACCTTTTTTTATGAATTCTTATGTCACGCCGTTACGCTGCCGAAATCACACCGATTTTCTAAGCCAATGTCATTATGTAGTGAATACCATGCCCATTTCTCCATCAAGGGTATTAACCTTTATGCACATTTACTTATTGAATATAAAGTTTCATGTATGAATTCCACATTCCTTTATCGTGGAATAAATGATTATGTTTTATGAATTCATGTTTTATGATCCATGTGGCACACTTATGCATGAAATGAAATGTTTAAGAAGGGTGCGCCCTTATAGCGCTCCACTGCATTGGGTAAAGTATAGTATCATGATACGTCAAGTGCAATGAGTGTTGACTCATGCTAATTCAAGTGCAACTAGGGTTTACTCATGCTTCAAGTGAAATGAGGGTTTACTCATGCTCCATGTGCAATGAGCCTTGGCTCATGCTAATTCAATGTTAAGTGTTGTTGCCACATTTCCATGTTATGATTACCATGCTTTATCATGCCTTTATGTTCATGTTTCTTTTATGATCTATTGATATGCCTATTGCCTAACATGTATTGTACTCCTCATGTTATTCCATGTGTACTCCCTTACTGGGCTTTACAGCTCACCCTTTTCTTATGCATGTCCTCAGGTTATCCCATGCAATGTTAAGTACGAAGGAATGTAGTGGTCATGTAAAGGAAGTTTTCAATAAAGATGTTGTATTTCAAGTTTAAAGTTTTTATGTAATGATCCTAATCCCCAAAGACACTAAACCTCTCGATCTTCTTTGTTGTATCAAGTGAAGTTTTATGTAATAAAGCATGTTTAAGTTGTAATAAAAAGCAGGGTTGTCATAGTTGGTATCAGAGGATAGGTTTAGTTATTTTTGGGATTAGGAAACCCTAGTAAAACCTTAGATACAAGACTAAGTATAAAAAAAACATCCCTATGTTTTGGTAAGTATTGAGTAAGTGGTTTATCAAGCAAATACATCCCTGTCTGGATACGAGAAGGTAGAGGTGGCTCTGACACAGATGTATCCTAGGGGTAAAACCCGAAAACACCGCTTTGAGCTAGACTCGAACGGGAACTGGTGCACGAAAACGGGCCTTACTGCACTCTTGGTTACGACACTCCAGGGGATATGTTTTGAGAAATTCACAAGCTTAGTATGAACCCTTATTAAGGGAAAAATGCCCCTAAGAATATATGTTAGAAGGTAGATCATGAAAAGCCTGGATTGAATCCTATAGACACATGAGTTAAAGAGATTAAAGTTTATTTATAAGTCATCAACTTTTGTCTTTGGATTACCCTTTATGTGTTACCCCTAACTTTCCTTTTATTCCAGCCAATGGCCGGTAATAGGAGAACTCGGGCTAACAATCGTTGTGAAGATCAGTGTGACGATTGTACTAATGAGATGCCCAATCCAATGGGAGCAGGAATCGCGAACTTTGTTATGCTTCTCTCCCAGCTAACTCAAGTTTTGAATAGAAACACGGGTCAAGAGGAACGTTCAACCCCCCCCCCCCCCAAGAAAGAACAATTCGCTATCGATAGCTTCATAAGACAAAGGCCTCCTACTTTTAGTGGATCATCTGATCCCATGATCGCTGAGCAATGGATCAACTCCATTGAAAAGATATTCTCTATCCTTCAATGTTATGAACAAGAGAAGGTTCTCCTGGAGGCTTATCATATGGAGGGTGAATCTGATCAATGGTGGACGTTGATCAAAAATACGAATCCTGAGGAGGAGATCGAGGCTTTGGAATGGAAGGAATTCCGGAAGATGTTTTTCGATAAATATTTTCCGCGCACCCTCCGTCTTAAGATGGAAAGGGACTTCCTTTCCCTCAAGCAGAAAGATGAAGAATCTTTGGGAGCTTACGAGGCAAACTTCACAAGGCTTGCACGATATGCTTCCAGCTTTGTCGTTACCCCCGAATGCAAGGTTGACCTCTTCTTTGGTGGGCTGAAGCCTAGCTTGCGGAAAGCATTAGTGATCCGTGACTTCGACAGCTATGAGGAAATTGTTTGATGTGCCCTCAAGGTTGAAATGGAGATCAGAGAATCACAGGGGTATCATGGGGACAAGAAGCGTAAGGTGGACTTCAATGCTGGTGGGCCGATGGATAAATCCAACGGTGCTAAGAAGTTCCAGCACCCCACTTTCCAAAAGTGCGAAAAGAAGCACCCTGGAAATTGCCTTAGGGGGACGAGAAAATGCTTCAAGTGTGGAAGGGAAGGGCACCTAGCTATTAACTGTCGGCAAGAAGGACCCGCAGCTGCGATAGAGGAGAGGAACGCTCCGTTCGAACCTCAATGCGTTGTTCAATGATACAAATGCAAAGAACCGGGTCATTTTGCAAATCAATACCCTAATCCAAGGGTTTTCAGAGGCAACCAACAACCTCCAATACAGCAAGGAAGAGCTTTTTCCATCACTTCTGCCGAAGTGAACCCCGACAACGAAGTGGTGACAGGTACGCTAGTTATTCATTCAATAATAGCGAAGGTACTTTTTGATTCAGGTTCTACGCATTCTTTTATATCTCAAAAGTTTAGTAGAACAATACCAGCACCACCACAAATCATGGAAGTAAAGATGTCGGTGAGTACGGAAAATGGGGCAATCATTGCATCCCATGAGTATAAGTCCTCCCCTGTTATAATCTGTGGATTTAATTTCCCGATGAACCTCATCATACTCCCTCTGGTGGAATTTTATGCAATTCTTGGCATGGATTGGCTTTCCTTATATAGAGCCAACATAAATTTTTGGGAGAGGGAAATCACACTCCATATGAAGAATCGACCCCCGATTCTTTACAAGTGTCAGGAGGAAGATGAATCTCCTTTATCTCCATCATCTCAAGCATGGATATTACTACCTTATGAGCACGCATATCTGGCTCAAATGATTGAGTCCAAGGAAGAAACCACCCTTGAAGAAATGCCTATTGTGAGGGAATTTGCTGAAGTGTTTCCCGAGGAACTTCCTAGTCTTCCTCCAAGAAGAGATGTTGATTTCTCAATTGAACTCATACCTGGGGCGCTACCAATATCCAAGACTCCATATAGAATGGTTGTTGTTGAGCTTGAAGAGCTGAAGAAACAACTATAGGAGAACCTGGATAAAGGGTTTATACGCCCAAGTGCATCACCATGGGGTGCACCAGTCCTCTTCGTCAAGAAGAAGGATGGGTCAATGCAGCTTTGCATCGATTATCGTGAACTTAACAAAATCACGATAAAGAACAAGTATCCTCTCCCAAGAATCGATGACTTGTTTGATCAGCTGCGTGGAGCACAATACTTCTCCAAGGTGGACTTGTGGTCAGGATATTATCAAGTAAGGGTGAAGAAGGAAGATATCCCCAAGACTACTTTTCGTACAAGGTACGGGCACTATGAATTCATAGTAATGCCTTTTGGACTCACCAATGCTCCAGCAATATTCATGGACTTGATGAATAGAGTCTTTAGAGATTACCTTGACAAATTTGTGGTAGTCTTTATAGATGATATTCTAATATACTCCAAAACCAAGGAGGACCATGAGGAGCATTTAAAAACTGTACTAGAGACTTTGTGCAAGGAGAAGCTCTATGCAAAGTACAGCAAGTGTGAGTTTTGGTTGAAGGAAGTCTCATTCTTGGTCCATATCATCGCAAGCAATGGGATATCTGTGGACCCCTCCAAAACAGATGCAATTGAGGGATGGACGAGGCCAACATCGGTAACTGATATCCGTAGCTTCTTGGGGTTAGCTGGATATTATCGACGATTTGTGAGAAATTTCTCACGATTGTCCAACCCTCTTACCAAGCTAACTCGAAAGGGAGTAAAGTTTTCTTGGAGTGATGAATGCGAAGAAAGCTTCAAGGAGTTGAAAAGGAGGCTTATCACTGCACCCGTGCTCACTTTACCCACAAGTGGGGAGCTTTTTGTGGTATTCAGTGATGCTTCGAAAAAGGGATTAGGATGTGTGCTGATGCAGAATGATAAAGTGATATCCTATGCCTCAAGGCAGTTGAAAATCCATGAGCGAAACTATCCAACACATGATCTAGAGTTGGCGGCTGTGATCTTTGCCTTGAAAATCTGGCGGCATTATCTCTATGGAGAGAAATGTGAGATATATACTGACCACAAGAGTCTTAAATATATATTCACATAGAAAGATATTAATATGCGCCAGAGAAGATGGATAGATCTCATCAAGGATTATGACTGTTCAATACATTACCACCCTGGGAATGAGAACAAGGTGGCGGATGCCCTAACTAGAAAGGATCCAGCGATTCTATCAATGATGAGAATTGAGAAGGATCCAATCTTCTTAGACTTGATGAAGATGGATGTGGGAATCATAAAGAAGGGAACATCATCAATCCTTTCACAAATGATTGCTCAACCATCTCTTTTGGAAAGGTTAAAGGCTGCTCAAAAGGATGATGTGGGAATTCAAGAAAAAGTGGAAGCTATCAAAAAGGGGAAATCCTCAGAGTTTAATGTTAATGAAGAAGGAACTGTGCGGTTTGGGAAAAGACTATGTTTTCCATCAAGTCTGGAGTTGAAGAAGGAACTTTTGGATGATGCATATAGTTCAACTTTCTCTATTCACCCAGGGAGCACAAAGATGTATCGAGATCTCCGAGAAAACTTTTGGTGGGATAATATGAGGAAGGAGATCGCTGAATATACATCAAAGTGCCTGGTGTGTCAGCAAGTGAAGGCAGAGAGGCAGAAGTATAAGGGGATGATGCAACCATTGCCCATACCATAATGGAAATGGGAGAACATCACCATGGACTTTGTCACCGGACTTCCAAGTACATCCAAAGGCAACAATGCAATATGGGTTGTTGTGGATCGTCTTACAAAGACTACACACTTCATTGCTATTCGAGAGGATTTCTCTTTGGATCAACTGGAACGGATATATATCAGGGATGTGGTATGGTTGCATGGAGTACCACTATCTATTGTGTCTGACTGAGATCCAAGATTCACCTCTACGTTTTGGAAGAGTCTACAACATGCTCTGAATACTGAACTGAACTTCAGTACGGCCTATCATCCTCAGACTAATGGCCAATCTGATTGGACTATCCAAACACTTGAGGACATGTTGAGAGCATGCTCAATGGACTTTAAAGGAGGATGGGATCAACATCTTCCTCTGGTTGAGTTCTCTTATAATAATAGTTTCCACTCGAGCATCCAAATGCCACCATATGAAGCCCTGTATGGGAAAAGGTGTAGAACACTGGCATGTTGGGATGAGGTCGGTGAACGTAAGCTGCTTGGACTAGAAATGGTCAAAGAAATGGTGGAGAAGGTGAAAACCATTCAGCAGCATATCAAGGCAGCCCAAAGTCGACAGAAGAGTTATGCAGATAATCGTCGATGAGACCTTGAGTTTAAAGTCAGAGACATGGTGTTTTTACGCATATCTCCATGGAAGAAGGTCATGAGGTTTGGAAAGAAAGGGAAGTTAAGTCCAAGGTACATCGGCCCCTTCGAGATTCTTGATCGTGTTGGGGCTGTGGCCTATCGACTAGCACTTCCACCTACTATGGTCAAGGTGCATGATGTCTTTCATGTATCCCTATTAAGGAAGTACATAGCAGACCCTTCACATGTACTCTCTTCCAAGGTGGTACAATTGGAAGATGATCTTTCTTATGAGGAGCAACCAGTGAAGATCTTAGATCGTAGAGAAAAAGTTCTACGAAATAAGACAATGCCCCTCGTCAAGGTGTTGTGGAGAAACCAAAAGTTTGAAGAAGCAACTTGGGAGTAGGAGGATATGATGAAGCTGAGTTACCCACATTTTTTTAGTGTGGGAAAAGGAAAATTTCGAGGGTGAAATTTCTTATGGGGGAAATATTGTAACGACCAAAAGTTTCATTAATGGAAAATCCCTCTTGATCCAGTTAAATGTTTCTTTATGAAAAATGTTTTTATAAGATGTCAACTTCTTTAGTTTTATGTTAAGATTTGTGACCGTTACTTTTATAGCCGTTGAACAGTGATCACTTGAGTAGTATAAATATATGGATTTAACGAACCCAATTTTACTCAGACAAAGGAATCGATGGCCTCATCCAGTAGAATTGCCCCATACGAAGCCCATTTGTCGGAGCTCGGAAAAGAGGTGGCGTATTTGGGCTTCGCCCTTGACCAAGCCCAAGCTGAGCTTCATTATGTCAAGCTCAAACGGGACCGCCTACGGGAAAAGTGGAAGTTGATAGAGATTACCACTCGAGCGATGTTATCCGAGCCTCCCCAATATTCTGTCACCATCGCACACCTTACCCTTAGGTCTTATGCGGCTATTTTAAGGGGTTATGTAACAAATAAGTAGTACTATGTTCATGTGCATTATTTTTGTATATAATAATGAATATAATTTCTAGTCATTTTTGATACATTGTAAATAGTTTTTAAAGTACAAATGGGGTTTTTGGTTATTATTTAATTAAGATTTATATTTTATTAAATTAAGGGATTTTTTGAATTAAATAATATTTTAATAAAATATTATTATTAATATTAAATTAATTTTTATTAAATATAAATGACCTTATAATTTTATGAATGCAATTAAAATTTTTATTAAGATTAGAAAGCCATTTCTGTCAAAACCCGTGAATTTTTTATAAATGTCGGTTTTTATTTTAAAATTGAAAATTCACATATTTAGAAAATTATTTAGATAAAATAAATATTATTTTTTGAATCAGGACATCGAAATTATCCAACGGTGAATTTTTCATAATTTTCTGAGACAGTCAAATTTTTGGGTAAAAATTAAATATCATCTAAATATATAATGTGTTTTATGACATCATAATGACCCAATGGTGATGTAATAAAATACCATAATCCTTATGTTCAGCCAATATTTGTTTTATCATTAAAATAATGTGATTTTGGGTTTGTTTGACTTACTTTTCAAATCATTAATGGAGCCCTCAAGACTTATTCAACACTTTGCCTTTTTAAATTAATTTCCATGGGAGTGTGACTCACCTCCACATAAGCAACCCTAAATTTTTAATAAGTTCGGACCTTGGCCTTGTAAAATATTGTTTTCCTCTTTCCTTTTCTAGAAACCATGGGAAAATACCATGGGATGGTTTGTGGGTTGGATTATTTTAATATAAGGGGTCCCAAACCTAAATAATAAAGAATTCTCTCACCTTTCCTATATAAACCCACCCAAGCTCCCACTTCCTCCTCACTCAAAGCCCTTGGAGTTCGTCCAACCTCTGCCCTACTCTCTCTAGAATCCTCTCAAGGTGCCCCAAGCTCCCAAGAAGCCTCTCACAAGCCTCTCTCTAGCCTTTGGAAGCACACTTCCAAGTAAGGGTTTTTTCTTCCTTTCTCATTTTTGTCAATTTTCATTAAGTTGTGTTGCCCTTTTAATTTCAATTATGAATGTTGGTGTATGGTTTTTCACCTCCCCCATATTTCCCTCTTATTGTTTGAATGATGGGAGACCCCTTTCTCTCTCATTAAATGCCTCCCATGTACACCCGTTACTATGCTGAAATTCCGAAAGGAACTTCTCTCTCCTCTTTTACATTCAAGCAATACATTTGTATCATGAATCTAAATTCCATTAAAATTGTTGGGACATGTATCTATTTGACTTCCTTAATGTCCATTACATTTAAATATGATGAGTAACCCCTTTCTCTCTCATCAACCTTTTTTTATGAATTCTTATGTCACGCCGTTACGCTGCCGAAATCACACCGATTTTCTAAGCCAATGTCATTGTGTAGTGAATACCATGCCCATTTCTCCATCAAGGGTATTCAACTTTATGCACATTTACTTATTGAATATAAAGTTTCATGTATGAATTCCACATTCCTTTATCGTGGAATAAATTATTATGTTTTATGAATCCATGTTTTATGATCCATGTGGCACACTTATGCATGAAATGAAATGTTTAAGAAGGGTGCGGCCTTATAGCGCTCCAATGCATTGGGTAAAGTATAGTATCATGATACGTCAAGTGCAATGAGTGTTGACTCATGATAATTCAAGTGCAACAAGGTTTTACTCGTGCTTCAAGTGCAATGAGGGTTTACTCATGCTCCATGTGCAATGAGCCGTGGCTCATGCTAATTCAATGTTAAGTGTTGTTTCCACATTTCAATGTTATGATTACCATGCTTTATCATGCCTTTATGTTCATGTTTCTTTTATGCTCTATTGATATGCCTATTTCCTAACATGTATTGTACTCCTCATGTTATTCCATGTGTACTCCCTTACTGGGCTTTACAGCTCACCCTTTTCTTATGCATGTCCTCAGGTTATCCTATGCAATGCTAAGTACGAAGGAATTTAGTGGTCATGTAAAGGAAGTTTTCAATAAAGATGTTGTATTTCAAGTTTAAAGTTTTTATTTAATGATCCTAAGCCCCAAAGACACTAAACCTCTCGATCTTCTTTGTTGTATCAAGTGAAGTTTTATGTAATAAAGCATGTTTAAGTTGTAATAAAAAGCAGGGTTGTCACACACCATGTGTTCTCTATTATTCATTGTAGGATCGAAATATAATATGAGATGCTCAATATACAAGAGGGGGGGTGAACTGTATACTTTAAAAATTCCTTTGGAACCTTTAAAGTTAGTTATGAATAACTAGAGTTTCCTTAAGAAAAGGAAAGAACTAAGTTTAACAAAGTTAAACTAAGTTGATTCACAACACCTCTAACACCGAACTAAACTTGGAAAGAGATTCCAAAAGAAGGTTCCGGAAATATGGTTCCGGAATTTGAAACTTAACAAAAGTTACAATATGAGATTCTACCTTAAAGCGTATAGAATCTAAACTAATCAAAGTAAGTAAGGAAGTATAAGAAAATTATACTTTCCTTAAGATACAAAATGCAGCGGAATAAAACAAGTACAAGTAGAAGAACTACTAGTAACAAGATGATAGTCTTTTAACCCAAAGAGAAGGGTATCCAACAACCTTGGATAAAGGTCCCTTGATTTATACTTTCAAGCAAGTCTGTCTTACCCACACCAGGGTAAGCCCTCGATACGAAGATCGGTGTCTCTGTCTTGCTATCCCCGCAAGCCCTCAACTTCAAGGTAGTTGGCAACCTCTGTCTTTCTCGACAAGAAAGCCCTCGATCTTTAAGGTAGTCGGCACCTCTGTCTTTCTCAGCAAGAAAGCCCTCGATCTTTAAGGTAGTCGGCACCTCTGTCTTTCTCAGCAAGAAAGCCCTCGATCTTTAAGGTAGTCGGCACCTCTGTCTTTCTCAGCAAGAAAGCCCTCGATCTTTAAGGTAGTCGGCACCTCTGTCTTCCTATCCCCGGAAGCCCTCGAATGTAATCACCAACATTTGGAGTTGCACGAAGCTTTGAGAGTTAATAAGAGACTCTCTCTCTAGAAATCACTTCAACAGCATGTATGCACAAAGTTCAAAATGTTCATCCATCCGTCCGTTGTGAGCTTTTTCAAATGAGCTCCTATTTATAGGTGAGGTCGGCTCCTTCTCCAACGGTCATATTTTCCTTAAAGTTCGGAGGGACCTGTACACGTGTCACTTAGACAACGGTTAGTTTATAACAAAATGGACGACATCGTTTTATAACAAAGTAAGTGTAACAGAAAGTACGACATCGTTTTAAAACCTAACATAAAGGTTCGGAATAGAAATTTCGGAGTGAAAGTTCGGAGTGAACAAATTCAGAGTGTATAAAACAATGATATCCAGATTCTGTTTAATGAGTGAATTCGGAATGAGAATTCGGAATAGGAATTCGGAATAGGAATTCTTCATCAGAAATCGTAATGAGAAATCGTCATCAGAATTCGTAATGAGAATTCGGAATGAGATTTCTTCATTAGAATTCGTAATGAGAATTCTTCATTGGAATTCGTAATGAGAATTCTTCTTCAGAATTCGTAATGAGAATTCGTAATGAGAATTCTTCATTAGAATTCGTAATGGGAATTCTTCTTCAGAATTCGTATCCTGAATCTGGAATAGAACTTAGTCAGAATTCATAACCGGAATTCGGAGTGAAACTTCCTTATAGTTCTTGTCCAGAATCCGAACCCTAAAACAGAATGCTTTTTATCAGTTTTAATGATTCCGAGAAAGTGAATCCGAATTTCATACTTAAGAAAAATATTAATGAAAATATGATAAGGATAAATTTTTCTTATAAAAGCGTTTTTCCTTAAGAAAACATTTTTCCTTATAAAAGCAATTTTCCTTACAAAAGCTATTTTCCTTAAAGATAAGGTGTTTGTGATTTTCAAAACAAGAAGGAATGGAAAAGTCATAAGGAAAACCTTATTGACTCAACAATCTCCCCCTTTTTGGAAAGCACAAACATCCTTACGAAAAAGCTATTTCTAGGAAGAAAGAAACACAATAAAGCTTATCTCCCTTGGTTTAAGAATATAGATAAATACGACTAACTCCCCCTTAGGCTTTGAATCTCTAAGGATCGTATTCATATTTCCGGAGTGATATTTCTTTAAGATAAAAACTCCCCCTTAAACAAACTCTTATTAGAGTTCTATCTCATTGGGTATTTTTCTTTCTCCCCCTTTGATAAGCACTTATTAGATTTCCTCTTTTTCTTAAGGATCTTTTCCTTCTCCCCCTTTGTGATTTTCAAAAAGAATTTCGAGGGAATGGAAAAAAATAACAAAGTACCTGAAAGATTAGTAATAACAACAAAACAGAACAACAAGCACGATTCTCATTAAATTTGAAATGTCAGCAACAAAAACAGATTACAACAAAAAGATCGGATTGATTATTTCGGATCTTTCTCCTTTGACATAAGCCCCTTGAGAATAGTCTTGATCTTTTTGAGGTCCTTATGATCTTCCTCTGCTTGCTTTTCTAAGGCAACTATTCTTGCTGACTGAGCTTGAATGATTTCTTCCTGAGCCTTCAACTTTTCTTCCTGAGCTTCCATTTTCTCTTCCTGAGACTTTATCCTTTCTAGAAAATTGATCCGATGATCCCTTTCAAATTTCCAACTTTGATTAACAGAGTTGAGCTTTCCATTCAGATCTATTACTTCCTGACTCCGAATGTTCTTTTCCTCTGCCAATTTCTCATCGAATGATGCAGTCATCTCATGAAACTTCTTATCCTCGGTTTGAAAAGCATCCTTAACATTCTCCTGAAACTCATCCAGCAACCTCATCTCTTCCACATTCTTCTTCGACCAGCTAGTCATCCTTTTGCAAGATCTTTTATGGGCTTCGTAACCAATGAAGAAATTTTTGAACTGGGCTTCTATCTCAACACACTTATCCATTACCATGGATACGGAATCGGTTTTCTGATTCAGCGTATGTTGGAGCATCTGGCACCGAGAATCAATACTGGAGAAAGTCGGAATGGTTCCCACCAACTTCTTCAAGGATTGAACAACAAAATCGTGCCCCAACGAAGATGATTCCGAATCTGACATCTTGCTAGGAGAATTTTCTTCTTCAATAAGCTCCAACTTCCTCTTTGAAGAACTACCAGCTTCCTTCCTCATACTCTTTTCTGAACTCGGGGTATCAGCAATAACTTGTTTCCCCTTATCTTTTTTCGGAATAGAAACCTGTTCCGGAGATTTCTTCTCACTGTCAGAAACTTGAACAACCAAATCTTCCTCATCAACAACTTCTATATTTTCTTTCTGAGCAGCATCAAGTGAAAGATGTTCTTCTTCTCCATGATAAGAAACTTCTTCCTCTCCTTCCTTTCCTTCTATTACTGGAGTAACTAGTTTTGAAGATTCGGCTTCAGAAGTTCGGAGCGACAGGTGTTCCGAAGGAGTTCCCTTGTATTCATCTACTTGTTTGAGCACATCTCCTGTCTCACCACTTCCTTCAGCAGCTTCTTCCACTTCTTCCACTAGCTCTACTTCCTCAGCATTCTTAGCAGCAGCCTCTTTCGGATCATCGAGATTTCTTCCTGGAGTCTCAGGTAGAGAGTCCAAAGAAAAAGTTCTCGGAACGGGAATGGTTGCTGAAACCATTTCATTAAACTTCAACAAGGCTTGCACAGCCTCAGCTTCTGACAACTTCTTCTTCAGCTTCTTTTCCTTAGCTTGCTTCTCGAGCTCATCAGCAGCCTTTTCTTTCAGAGCTTTAGCCTCTGCGGGATCCAATCCGAACTGCGGATCTCCTTCCTTCCTCTTTTCCTTGTCAGCTCTCCACTTCGCTGCAACCTCATCAGTATATGTCTTCTTCTTCTTAGGCTTAGGAGGTGCGGAATGAACTTCCTTAGACTTAGGTTCTTCAGCTTCACCTACCACTTCTTTCAGCTTCCTCTTCCTTACCGGCTTAGGCGATTCCGGATCAGCCACTTTCGGAGTCACTTCTTCTTGAGGAGGAAGATCAATAAACATGCCAGACTTCTTGTCAAAAGCTATATTCATCCTTTTAAGAGTTGCATCACTGAGCAACATGATCTTGCAAACTTTCGGTTTAGAACTGCAAGCAACCTTGAAGGACTCAAGGCACCGAACTATCAGCTTCGACAATATTGCCGGGTACATTACTATCTGAGCTCTCAGATTCCCTTTCTTTAAATTCTCAAGATTAAGAAGGATATGCTTCATCAGGTTGAACTTCCTTTGATTTATCAAGAAATCTAAGATGTATATCTCACTCTTCTTCAAGCTGTCCTTGTCTCCTTTTCTCGGTACAATAAGCCCTTGCACCCATAACTCCAGAATCCGGAAGTTTGTAGATAGGGTTGCAATTTTCGAAGCCTTATCATCATCCAGTCCGAGAATTTCTAAGGCTTTCTCCTTGTTGAAACTACCCAAGGAGTCTGGTAGAACATGCGAGATAAACTCAGCTTCCCCTTCATAATTCAACCCTACCAAGCTTGCAGCCTTGGTGTAAGATAGCTTATAAGTCTTGCCATACGATTTGAAGAAAAATTTTTCTCTATTGTCTTCCACGAAGAAAGCAACCGACTCATAAAACTCAACAAGCAAGTCTGGGTAAACTTCATCTTGGTTGCCAGTTTTTGATATCGCAACATCTTCCCAGCCATTGAGCTTGATATTCTTTGATATAATAGAATCATAGTTGCTGAAGAAATTCGGATGCACTAACCGCTCTCTGTAGACTAACCACTGTGAAATGGGCTTTGTTGAAGACATCTCTTGAGAAGCTAACTCTGCAGACATTCGGATTAGAAGTCTCTGAGAAGTTCGGAACTGAGAAGACTGAAGTTCGGAACTGGAAAACTGTAGTTCGGAACAGCCTTAAATCAGAGAGACAGAGCTTCAGCACGCAAGAGCTTGAGATCGATGTGGGACGAGAAAATAGGGTCCCCTTTATATAGGCTTTGGAATGACGGTTCAACTTCCTCGGTTGATCTAACGGTTTAGAAAGATCTGAGATCAGATCTGACGGTTGAGAGATTGAATCCGATCTTTTTGAGGTTTTATTAAAACAGAATTCAAGAAATTCAAAAAAAAAAAAAAACCGAAAACAAGCTATAAGAAAATGCCAGCAAGTAAAATATGATTACGAAAACTTCAGTAAGGAAGTCATACCTTTCGGATTAGCTTAGGAAAGTTATTCATAATGGGTAATGTAAAGACGACTACGAAAAAAAACTCAATACGAAAAACTTGATACGAAAAACTTGATATGGAAGATTCAATACGAAAGTTTTTCCATTATGAAAATACCAGTACGAAAATTTTCCATTCCGGAAATTTTCAATACGAATACTTTTATTCCAAAAGTATTTTGTATGGAAATATCCATTCTGGAAAATTGTAGTTCCGGAAGTTCCATTCCGGAAAATTTCGTTCCGAAAAATTTGAAAACAAATTTTGAAAAACTTTGTTAAATAAACAAACAAATGTACTCCCCCTATGAAAAGGAGTTTATTACTGTGAGAAGATTTTTCCAACAGAAAGTTAATTAAGGAAGATTACCTTACGGTTATCATTCCTAACTTCTGTTTAATATATTCAAATCTATCAGAAGGTAAAGATTTTGTGAAAATATCAGCAAGTTGATCTTGCGTTCCGATAAACTGAAGAATAATATCTCCTTTAAGTGTGTGATCCCTAAGAAAGTGATGCCTAATATCTATGTGTTTTGCACGGGAGTGATGTGCAGGGTTTTTACTTAGAGCAATGGCACTTGTGTTATCACACAAAATTTGAGTTTTAGTAAAACTCAAGCCATAGTCTGTGAGTGTGTGTTGCATCCACAACACTTGTGCACAACAACTTCCAGCTGCTACATATTCAGCTTCAGCAGTGGAGAGTGCAACAGAATGTTGCTTCTTGCATGACCAAGAAACTAATGAATCTCCTAAGAAATGACAAGTTCCGGATGTACTTTTTCTATCCATTCTACAACCACCAAAGTCAGCATCAGAAAAGCTTTTTAGAACAAAATCATTTCCAGAAGTATAAAATAATCCTAGATCCATGGTTCCCTTAAGGTAGCGAAAAATTCTTTTTACCGCCTTTAAGTGAGATTCCTTAGGATTGGATTGATATCTTGCACATAAGCATACTGAAAACATTAAGTCTGGTCGACTAGCAGTTAAGTAAAGTAGACTTCCAATCATACCTCTAAAAGATGTTTGATCTACTGGTTTCCCAGCTTCATCAAGATCTAAAGAGTTTGAGGTACCAATAGGAGTACTTATACTCTTAGTGTTGTCATAACCATACTTTTTAAGAAGATCTTTAATATACTTATGTTGGGATATGAAGGTTCCTTCTGGTTTTTGAGAAATTTGAAAACCAAGGAAAAATGTTAACTCACCCATCATACTCATTTCAAACTCAGATTTCATTAGACTAGCAAAAGAATCAGTCAAAGATTGCTGAGTTGAACCAAATATAATGTCATCAACATAAATTTGTACAATCAAAACATTTTTCTTATCTTTCTTTATAAAAAGGGTTGGATCTGCATTTCCCTTAACATAGTTATTTTGAAGCAAAAATCCAGTGAGTCTATCATACCATGCTCTTGGGGCTTGTTTAAGGCCATACAAAGCTTTGGTAAGTCTAAAAACATGATCAGGATGTTTTGTATCTTCAAAGCCAGGAGGTTGTTCAACAAAAACTTCCTCTTGAATATAACCGTTAAGAAAAGCACATTTCACATCCATTTGAAATAGTTTGAAATTAAAGAATGCTGCAAAGGCAAGTAGAATACGAATAGATTCAAGTCTAGCTACTGGAGCATAGGTTTCTTCATAGTCTATTCCTTCTTGCTGATTATAGCCTTTAGCAACAAGTCTAGCTTTATTTCTAACAATGACTCCATTTTCATCACATTTGTTTCTGAAGACCCATTTTACTCCAATAACAGAAGTTTCCTTAGGTCTTTCAACCAAGGTCCAGACTTTATTCCTTTCGAATTCATTTAGCTCATCTTGCATTGCTTTGATCCAATCATCATCACCTAAAGCTTCATCAGTGCTTTTAGGTTCTAGTTGGGAAAGAAATGCTAGATGTTCTACTTCATTTCTTAAGGAACTTCTAGTCCTTACAGGTTGATTTACATCACCAATGATACTATCACTGGGATGATTCTTAAGAAACATCTGATTTGGGTTTTGTAAAACCTGTTCATCAACATAAGGTAGAAAGTCTTCTGGGGTAAATGTTTCAGAAGTATCTTCTAGAACAATTTCCTTATCAGAAGGTTCTTCTAACAAAGGTTGACAATCAGTTTTTGAAAACACATCTGAAGATGTAAGTTGGGAAGTTTTAAAAACAAAAGGATCTGACTCATCAAATTTCACATGTACTGTTTCCTCAACAGTACAAGTATTTTTATTAAAAACTCTATAAGCCTTAGAGGTTGTGGAATATCCTAAGAAAATTCCTTCGTCTGATTTTGGTGCGAATTTATGTAAGTTATCTTTAGTATTCAAAATGAATACTTTGCAACCAAAAACCTTGAAGTAGGAAAGCCTTGGTTTTCTACCATTCCATAACTCATAAGGAGTTTTATTAAGAAAAGGTCTAATCAAAACTCGATTTATAGTATAACAAGCAGTACTTACAGCTTCAGCCCAGAAATGTCTAGCAATAGAATATTCACTCAACATGGTTCTAGTTATTTCTTGAAGAATTCGATTTCTTCTTTCAACTACACCATTCTGTTGAGGAGTTCTAGGTGCTGAAAAGTTGTGAGTAATACCTTTCTTACTACAAAAAGTTTCAAAATCAGAATTTTGAAATTCTCCTCCATGATCACTATGAATAGTTTTCAATGGAAGGTTTTTCTCATTTTTAACTTGAGCTCTAAAACTTTTGAAATAAGAAAAAGCTTCAGATTTCCTTGCTAGAAAATAGACCCAAGTAAATCTAGTGTAATCATCAACTAGAACAAACACATAGTATTTGCCTCCAATGCTTCCAGTTTGTGTAGGACCAAAAAGATCCATGTGCACCAACTGTAATGCATCGGTTGTTGAGACTTCACCGATTGACTTAAAACTAGATTTATGTTGCTTGCCATATTGACAAGGATCACAAACTTTAGAAGAATCAAATCTAAGCTCCGGTAGATCCTTAACTAGTTTCTTCTTAGAGAGTTTACATAGGTTTCTAAGATTACAGTGTCCTAGTCTTCTATGCCATAACCAAGAATGATCTTCCATTGCACTTAGGCAAGGTAAATCTTGGCTTCTTAGGTCTTCTAAGTTTAAGGTGTAAACATTCTCTTGCCTGTTGGCTGAGAGAATAAAATCTTCCTTGGAATTGTGAACTAAGCATTTATCATTCCTAAAATTCACAAGGTAACCTTCATCACATAACTGACTTATGCTAATGAGGTTGTGCTTAAGACCTTTAACAAAAAGAACATTTGAAATCAAAGTTTTACCTAAAAGAACAATATTACCAATACCAACAATCTCTCCCTTAGCATTGTCTCCGTAAGTTACCTTTCCTCCTTTCGTCTTGATAATTTTTTCAAAGAAGCTTTTGTTACCAGTCATGTGCCGGGAACATCCACTATCCATGTACTAAACATTGTTGCTGGAACTTTCTTTATTTTCCTAAAATTAAGAACAAAGTTAGACTTTCGGAATCCAAACTTGCTTGGATCCGAGATTTCTAGACAATAAAATCTTAGGTACCCACATTTTCTTGGAAAAATAAGCTTTATGAAAACCTAAGGATTGGGTTTTGTTTAAGGAACAATTTCTTGCCCAGTGACCACCACATTGACACTTAGTACAAAATGGGGCACTTTGAGGAACAAAATAATTGTTGCTGAAAACAGGTTTTGCATGGGTATAACCAAATCCGGATTTATTTCTTAAAGGTCGTATTTGAGAATACATCTTATCAAAATTTTCCTTACCATGGGTAAAGTTTGATAAGCACTTCTTTAAGGAAAAAATTTCGGACTTGAGTTTTACAACCAAGTTTTTATCTTCAAAATCATTAGTTTTGGAACTAGAGTTAGGCTCGAAAACATTTTTATTAGAAATTACTTTTTCTAACTCTTTAGAAAGTTTATTCTTCTCAGAACTTACTTCCTCAAGATTTTTTGAAATACTTTCAAAATCAGCATTTTTCTTATCAAGATCTTTAGAAAGATCTGATATCTCTTTTGTAAGAATAGAATTCCTAGAATTTGCCTTATCAAGTTTCTTGTTGAGTTTGGAATTCTCAATCTCAAGAAGTTCAGCAAATCTAGAGACTTCTTCAAAAGTAGGTAAAGTATTTTCCTCATCAGAAGTTGATTCTTCATCAGAAGAGTTATAATACTTACTATCATTAGGATTTAAAGAAACATTGGTCAATGATTCAGCATTTCGTACCTTAGCCATAAGACAATGATTATCAATAGGTAATCTGGCTATAAGACCAAGATTCTTCTGTCCTGAAGATTCATATTCAGAAGATTCATCTGAAGAGTCACCACCACTGGCACTCCAGGTGTCATTAGCTTTCAAAACTTTCTTAGCTTTAGCTTTGTAATATTTCTTCCTGTTCCTGTCTGAATGCCTTTCCTTTCTTTCTTTCTTTCTGAGCATAGGGCAATCTGGTCTAATATGTCCTGCTCTCTTACATTCATAACAAGTAACTTCTCCATCTTTCTTATCTTTCCTATCCTTCTTCTTATACTTGGATTGAAAGTTTCTTTGTCCAGCTATCTTGTTCATCCTTCGAGCAAGATTGGCTAATTCATTTTCTGAAACTTCACTTTCACTAGATTCGGATTGGAAAATGACTTTCTTCGATTTGGATCTGGTTACTCTCTCAGGAGTCTTAGCTTTCATCTGATTCGAAGTTGTAGTAAAAGCAACAGTACCATTTCCATTCTTCTTCTTGATGTTGTCAGCATCTCTCTTCATTCTGGTCTCATGTTGTAGAAGAGTTCCAAATAATTCATCAAGAGTTATTTGAGTAACCTTCCTGTTCTCATCTATAGCTGTTCTCTTGGATTCCCACTCATTGGGCATAATGTCAATTATCTTGTCCACAAGAGCTTCATCATCTAAACCTTTCTCTCCCATAGACTGTAGACTATTGACGATTGTCATAAATCTTTGTTGTACTTTACAGATAGGTTCTCCATAAGGAAAATTAAAGCCATGATATTCAGCTCTAAGCATAGCTCTCCTAGTCTCAATCACTTTAGAAGTCCCAAAATGAGTAACCTCTAACTTCTTCCATATACAATTAGCTGCTTCACAAGAAGAAATTTGGCTATATATATTTCTGGTCATTGAACATAATAAAGTGTTGCGTACCTTGTAGTTGAGTTGATATTCTTGCTTCTCCTGGTTAGTAAAGGTTCTGACTTCCTTGTCAGGAATTTTGTAATCACCAGTAAGCATGACAAAGTTATCTACTCCAGTATTGATAACAAACGTCTTCATACGATCTCTCCAGTATTCATAATCATTACCATCAAATATTGGTGGCCTTGTAGGATTCAAATTGTCTATCGAACCAACATTCATTCCTGCCATACTTGAAAATAACTTGGAGACAAACTTGTTAATAACAAAAATTCGGAATTAAAAAGTTCGGAATAGGAAAAGTTCGGAATGGATAATCTGGAATGAAAAAGTTCGGAATTGAAAAGTGAGCAAGAAAAACTTGAACGTGAGTACAAGTATTTCAGTAACCTTGGCTCTGATACCAAATGTAAGAATGGTATAGAGTAAGAGGTTTCCAACCTCTGATACCAATTGTAGGATCGAAATATAATATGAGATGTTCAATATACAAGAGGGGGGGTGAATTGTATACTTTAAAAATTCCTTTGGAACCTTTAAAGTTAGTTATGAATAACTAGAGTTTCCTTAAGAAAAGGAAAGAACTAAGTTTAACAAAGTTAAACTAAGTTGATTCACAACACCTCTAACACCGAACTAAACTTGGAAAGAGATTCCAAAAGAAGGTTCCGGAAATATGGTTCCGGAATTTGAAACTTAACAAAAGTTACAATATGAGATTCTACCTTAAAGCGTATAGAATCTAAACTAATCAAAGTAAGTAAGGAAGTATAAGAAAATTATACTTTCCTTAAGATACAAAATGCAGCGGAATAAAACAAGTACAAGTAGAAGAACTACTAGTAACAAGATGATAGTCTTTTAACCCAAAGAGAAGGGTATCCAACAACCTTGGATAAAGGTCCCTTGATTTATACTTTCAAGCAAGTCTGTCTTACCCACACCAGGGTAAGCCCTCGATACGAAGATCGGTGTCTCTGTCTTGCTATCCCCGCAAGCCCTCAACTTCAAGGTAGTTGGCAACCTCTGTCTTTCTCGACAAGAAAGCCCTCGATCTTTAAGGTAGTCGGCACCTCTGTCTTTCTCAGCAAGAAAGCCCTCGATCTTTAAGGTAGTCGGCACCTCTGTCTTTCTCAGCAAGAAAGCCCTCGATCTTTAAGGTAGTCGGCACCTCTGTCTTTCTCAGCAAGAAAGCCCTCGATCTTTAAGGTAGTCGGCACCTCTGTCTTCCTATCCCCGGAAGCCCTCGAATGTAATCACCAACATTCGGAGTTGCACGAAGCTTTGAGAGTTAATAAGAGACTCTCTCTCTAGAAATCACTTCAACAGCATGTATGCACAAAGTTCAAAATGTTCATCCATCCGTCCGTTGTGAGCTTTTTCAAATGAGCTCCTATTTATAGGTGAGGTCGGCTCCTTCTCCAACGGTCATATTTTCCTTAAAGTTCGGAGGGACCTGTACACGTGTCACTTAGACAACGGTTAGTTTATAACAAAATGGACGACATCGTTTTATAACAAAGTAAGTGTAACAGAAAGTACGACATCGTTTTAAAACCTAACATAAAGGTTCGGAATAGAAATTTCGGAGTGAAAGTTCGGAGTGAACAAATTCAGAGTGTATAAAACAATGATATCCAGATTCTGTTTAATGAGTGAATTCGGAATGAGAATTCGGAATAGGAATTCGGAATAGGAATTCTTCATCAGAAATCGTAATGAGAAATCGTCATCAGAATTCGTAATGAGAATTCGGAATGAGATTTCTTCATTAGAATTCGTAATGAGAATTCTTCATTGGAATTCGTAATGAGAATTCTTCTTCAGAATTCGTAATGAGAATTCGTAATGAGAATTCTTCATTAGAATTCGTAATGGGAATTCTTCTTCAGAATTCGTATCCTGAATCTGGAATAGAACTTAGTCAGAATTCATAACCGGAATTCGGAGTGAAACTTCCTTATAGTTCTTGTCCAGAATCCGAACCCTAAAACAGAATGCTTTTTATCAGTTTTAATGATTCCGAGAAAGTGAATCCGAATTTCATACTTAAGAAAAATATTAATGAAAATATGATAAGGATAAATTTTTCTTATAAAAGCGTTTTTCCTTAAGAAAACATTTTTCCTTATAAAAGCAATTTTCCTTACAAAAGCTATTTTCCTTAAAGATAAGGTGTTTGTGATTTTCAAAACAAGAAGGAATGGAAAAGTCATAAGGAAAACCTTATTGACTCAACATTCATATCTATAGCCTCTACATTAGAGAATAACAAGGCCTTTCCTTCATGTTCAACCTATACAGGGAACAGAATTAAATATTCTCTTACTTTATTTGATTTAGATCATAAATCTCAAATCACACTAGATTTAAATATTCGACCTTCCTTTGATTAAACTCTTTGTGTCTTCATTCGATCGATATTAAACTTGTTTCCTTGGATGCAATATGGATAGGATGTGTAGGTGGAAGGTTAGTTAAATCCCAAGAGGTAGACCTCAAATTTTCTCATGGAGATTCTTGAGGTGATGGATTTTAGTGTTGGAGGGGTATATATTTGTTGGATGGAGATAGCCACATGCAACACTGTATATGTACAAAAGAAATTTGTTGCATACTATGAATCATCTGATAGGTTGGTTTGGTAAGGGTCCATTATATCTAAAACTTATGGGAAATTCTATAAATGGTGTGGTATCTTGAATATAATTCAATTGATTGACCATGGTAGGAGGTGAATGAAATCTTGACGGTGAGATGAATTGTAGAAGTTTTGGACTAAAGGGTATTCAGTTGTACTGGGAGGTGCTATGGTAGCTTGGGGTTTCATTTTAAGAAGATTTTGGAAGAGGGAATGGTAGCTTTCATGGTGCAGGTACACTTATGGTGGATTTATAATTTACTGAATCTTTCATGTGGTAGGTAGGTTCAGTTGATTTTTGAGAGGAAGATGTGTGGTATCTTGAAAATGAACATGTGTTTCATCATGACTTTGAAATTTTAACAAAACGTTTGTCAGGATTCATCATATGAGTGATTTTAGAGTGGAGTCTTTTGTTTGATCATCAACAGTTAGTTTACTGATCATTCATCATTCATGTGGTAGGTAGTTGTGGTCACTTAAAGTCAAGGGATGTGTGACTACTTGATTTTTCACATATTTTCAGTTGTATGAGTGACTATGAAGTCACTTCATGCAATATCTTTCCTTTACCATTTTTTTAGTTTCTACCTACACATAAATTAAAATACAATATGGGGTATCATTTTAATCACTAGAATTAAATCCTAAAAATTATTTATGAAGTATTTATACATTTTAAGTCAAAAAATTATTAAAACAATTAAAAATCAAAATTAAATGATGCAAAACATTTAAATTAAAAATTCAAAGTCAAAGTGTGGCCTTACAATTAAATTTGAAATTTTAATACATCATTAGAAATGTTTTTTAAACTATTAAAAATATTAATAATAATTTTCACATAATTAAATAAAATCATTCAATTTTGAGGGTTTCATATTAATTGGGGTTTAATTTCTATGAAAATTAGATGAATAAAAATTCATAAATTTTAGATCTCATCAATACCCCTAACCATTATATCAGATTGAGAGGCACAATTTATATCCCCTTTAATGTATGGATTGAATAAAGACATGGGGTCTTAGATGAAGTTGGGTATGGAATATCACCCACAAACATATGGGTAGTCTGAGATGAAGATCCAAACACTTGATGATACGCTCAAGGCATGTGTGATCGATCTCTAGGGAGTGTGGGATAGTCATATGGACTTCATGGAGTTTTTTTATAACAAAATATTCTAATATTTGATTTAGATGGCCCCTATGAGGCCTTATATGGTAGGCCATGTTTCTCACTATTATCATGGTTAAATTTGAGTTGGTGGTTTTCAAACTGAGTTTGGTGTAGGAGACCACCGAGCAGGTGCAGTTGATCAATAAGTGTTTGGTTATCACTTATGGAAGGTAGTTATCATATGTCAACTAGAGGTGATGAACCCTGGAGTTCATCTTGGGTCACTTTATATTCTTGTGGGTATCAACTCATTTGGGGAATCGACATCTAATGAATAAAAGGAAGCTTACTCTATGAATTTATGGGTCATTTGAGATAGTGGAGCAGATCAGGATCGTAACATATCAGTTTTCTCTTTTTCCATGCTATCAGAGTATGCATGACATGTTTTGAATATCACAACTTGAAAAGTATGAGTGAGATCTGATGCACGTAATTGATAGTGATGATATTTATTAGAAAGAGAATGAGTTATTTAAGAAGTGTCCAGTAAGTATCATGGATTGGAGCAAGAATGTGTTGCATGGGAAGACAATTCCTCTTATTTGAGATTTATAGCAGCATAGATATATATATGAGGATACCTGGGAGTGAGAATCGAATTTTTGGTCCTAATAGATGGATATATTTGGTTAAGATCCCTATATTCTCTTCTCAAGGTCAATAATCCCTTAGAGGGGGAGTTTATAATGACCCTCAAATTTTAGGTTTGAATTTTATGATCGATTATTAATTTAAATTATTTATTCATGACTGATTTGAGATATGATCAGGGTTAATAGGGATTGAGAGTATTTTAGTGAAGAGTATTATTGTATCACCTACTTAAATATATAGTATGTGGGTATTGATTCGTATAGTCCCACTAGGTACCGAATGAGCTGGGAAGTGTCCCTATGAGTGATGGAGCCCCATCAGGTAGCTGGTCGGGGTGGAATGGGTGCCTAGTAAGGGTATCGGGTACCCGATAGAGGTTTCTCAGGTACATGGTTTCCTGCTAGGTTCCTTTTTAGGTTCAATTCTATAATTTCCCCTCTTTCCTCCTTAAACACCATCTTTATTACTCCCTCAACCCCCACTCATCCAACACTCAATTTTAGGGTCCTCTTTGGCTTCTAAAGATCCTTCATTATCATGTTTTTCTGATCAAGGTATCCTTCATTGTGTTGGTTTCTATTTGGTTAGTCTAACCCCTCTTAATCCCAAGATATCTCTTCCTCCCAGTGTTTCTATATTCCCCACCTTAAATCCCAAATTCTAAGTATTTATATCTAAAATTAGGGATACAGTGGATTGGACTTGAATTAGGTGGTGTGGATTGGAAAGTGAGCTCCCTAAAGTTCACGGTTGGGTCTACATACCATGTTATGGTGTTTATATGTGATTTCATGTATTTTCATGGGGATAAGTGTATTTATATGTCAAATATTGCTATTATTTTGGTCTAAAATCATTCAGGTAGGTCTAAGTAGCTAAAATGGGCCCCATGGAGGTTGGTTAGAGATGTTCTCATGTGATCATAACTTATCCATGGTACAGATATAATACTTTTGTAGGGTTATCCAACTTTATGGGTTGTTATTAGTGTGAGATATCAAATATTATGGTAGTGATTTTAGGATTTGGGGTTTCGTTATGGAAATGGTTTATGTCCTAGGTATATAGATGAGTAGAGTGGGGCTTCTAAATAGTCACTTAAGAAATATGTAAGACCTTGACATGTTTTTTGATCTTGTTTTTTTTTTTCATTTGATGGTTGATGAGATTGGGTTCCCAAGGCACTACCTTAGTTAAAGGGTGGTGGTATGGATTATGTTAGGAGGCCACACTCATAGTGAAAGGGTGGTGGTATGAATTGAGATATATGGCCACATTTGGAGTGAGAAGGTGGTGGTATGTGGTGTTTATAGAACCTCACCCTAATTGAGAGGGTGAGGGTATGGGATGTGATGGTGAGGCCCCAACCTGTGTAAGAGGGTATTGGAAAGGGAATCAGTTGTGGACCTATCCTTGAGTGAGAGAGTAGTGTTTGATCTAGGATGAATTATTTGTATGTTATGACTCCTTATAATCGACATAGAGCTGAAGAAATTATTTTCGATTTTCATGGTAGTTTGGCTAGTGCACGATGACTTAACATTTATGTATGTTTGATTTCTTAGGGGTTTTTTACTAGTTAAAACACTCATATGTATATGTCTCACTTATAACAAGGAATATTTATTGGTGTCCTATAGGGTTTATTAATCACACCCTACATGGTAATATCAATCCATGTATAGAATGTGTTTTTAGAGATACATCCAAAATGAGAGGATGTATGTGAGGATAATGAACAAGCAAAGCTGGTTGGGGGTAGAGGCAGTACCATGATAAAAATTAGAGACATTTTTATTTATTCCTTAGTATTCATATTTTTTTTGTATATTGTATGTATGATCCACTGTATTTGTGGATCTCATTTTACTATTTATTTGTTACTACGTGTACCCATTTTTTTATAGCATGTGATGTTTTTTATCTGGTTGGATCACCACTATGATTCTAGGTTACTTATTCATTACTTATTGCTGATTCCACTGTTCATAGAGTTGATGGTTGTTTAATATTAAGGGAATAGCCACCACAATGTATAGTTCAATCCCACACTGATAGTTGTAATCCTACTACATACAAGGAGGGTCTCATGAGGTCATGTGGTGCACCAACTTAGATGCAATAAACTAGGTTGGGGTGTTACACTAGTCACATCCATCGCCATCCAAGCCCGAACCCATAATCCTCACAAGTTAACATCGACATCAGTTCCAGTAAACTAAGAAAGCACACTAACCCCTGAATAACTTATGTTTGGTTAGAAAAAAATCATTCATCATGGAACAACTGAACCTAGTCATATTGGTGATATTGAATTTTAGTAACCAATCCTAACTTCGACCATAAAAGAGGACAAATGAAAAAACAATACTAACAACATTATGAAAACATTGAGTCTTATCTATGAAGTTTCAAATCCTTTATTTACAATATAGTTTTAGAAAATATAATATAAATAATTATCACTAGTGACCTATAAACTATATTAAAATTTCTCTAAAACAAAATCAAAAATTGAAGAAAAAAAACAAAAACAACTCTATGTGTAGATATTTCCCATCTTTCTCAAAGGCCTGACCAAATCAAACCCCATTTTTGTTGGATTTGGTGTCCTAGAGACAACTTAGATTTACTTTTTTATAAAATATATTCATTATTATCAATATTAATTAAATCCTTATCACGTCATAATTATTCTTATTCATAACATAGTAGGTGATAATTTTCAAAGAGTAGCTTTCGCATTTAAAGGTCATAATAGTTCCCCACTATGATGAGAGCCCAGAAGTGTCACAAAATTATTCTTAAATATATGATCTATATCCAGATGAAATTATTTAAGGGAAACAAATGATATATTATATCATGGGTGGATACTCATAGGACATTGAGGCACCTTCCCATGGTGCACGCCCTCAGTAATATCCGGTGTAGGATATTATGAGAATGAGACTTGCTAGTAGGAAATCCAAATTTATAAGTGTCATGGGATATTCCTATATTCAGATGTGTGTATTGATCCTTGGAATTTAATATTATTCTTAATGAGTATTATACGTCTTGTACTTTGATTTATTGACAAAAATTGTGATGACATATGCTTGTAGCAAGGTAGGATACATTAATTGCATCTAGAGTAATATTTCACTAATGAATAATGATAAAAAGGATTTGTACCTTCTATTATTTAACATAAGTTGATATCCCATTCCCTTAGATGAAAATTATATATCCTAAATAAATCCATGTCCATAGTGTTCTATAGGTAAGTTTGATTTCAGGAAAGTGAAATAAAGAGACATTGAGGACATAGATTGATGGCACCAGCATGCAACCTTCCTTATTAAAGATATCATGATAAAAAGATTATATTACAATGTAAGCATCAGTATGAGGTATTATTTCATTTCATCATTAACTTACTTCTCTATGGGTGTCTTATCATGTTTCTAGATGATAACCTTTTACTTTAGGTTACTTTGCCTAATGCCACTGTGAAAGAGGCCTAGAGGGTCACACAATAAGTGTGTCTAGAATCTTAGTTAAATAATATATTGTTTTTTATTATTTATAAGTTCAATTAATATTATTATTGCACGTGGTTTAATAATTATTCATGTTTTCTTGATCGAATATATTTTATCATCAGTTATTCAAGAGAACATTATGTGACCAGAATGTTTAATAAATATTCATTTGATATTTAGTGAATATAATATTTATTTATTTATTAGCAAATAATGCAGTGATATTTATTTATTAAATATATAGTCATTATTCAAGGACCAATAAATACTATGGAGGAATGGAGGATCGAGTTTAATGGTCTGGTGAGAAATAATATATATTTAATATTATTTGAATAAATAATATTTAATTTAATTCATGAGTTTAGCAATTGTTGAGCCCTGGGAAAATCCATACTACATGACATGTAGTTTGAAGAACACATGACATGTTGATCCCTGGCTGTGGTGGCTAGGGTTTTAGTGGATTATAGGTATCATATGTTGTGGGGGGGCACATGCTATGTTACCTCACGCTAGAGGACTTGGCATGTACTCCAAGAGTACACAGACATGGGCATGGTCAGGCATGTCGTGTACCAAAGTACATAGATACAACTTGAGGACATGGACATGTGATGGATACACAGACATGACCAAGCACATGGGAAAGACCCCATGCGGCATGGGCACTACACGTAGTTATTCCACACACTATTTATACCTACATGATTAGTGAGATGTGTGACTCTAGGAACATGGTGAGGTGATGGAACGGGACCACACACCATGTGGATACCCTCACATGTTGTCTTCCCCTTAGTTCCACTCGAGGAAAACTTAAAATTCCAGATCAACTTCATTTGAACTTGTATTTTGGCCCATGAGTAGCCTATCATGAGTGTTTTTTTAAGTATAATTTGATGGTTCCCTCCGTTGTGGATTTTGTGAAATGATATGAAATTTTTTGGGCATGAGTATTTTTTAGGTGGCACCCTAAAATGGTAGTGATCAGACATAGGATCACCAATGACACTAGAGTGGAACCCACCATCAGCATGAGTGTGGGTCCTCTACTTACTGAGTGGACCCCCTATCGGATAGGGCATGGGTCCTCGATGATCAGAGTGGAACCACAGTGTCTCAATAGAATATAGGTCCTCGACCTATAGAGTGGAAACCCCCATTATTTTGGGTGTGGGAACTCTACTTACCGAGTGTAACCCCCTATCGGATAGGTCATAGGTCCTCATGACACCAAAGTGGAACCCTCCTATCATATTAGGGAATATGTCCTTGACCTATAGAATGGAACCCCCCCCCCCATCATTTTGGGAATAGGTCCTCTACTTACTGAGTGAAACCCCCCTATTAGAGAGATTGTGGGTCCCCATGACACTAGAGTGGACCCCCCCCCCCTCGATGCATCAGGGAATAGGTCCTCTATGGATACTTAAAGAGTGGAACCCCCCCCCCCCCCTGACGTACTAGGTTACGAGCCCTCTACTTCGAGTTTTTTTCCCTCAATTGTGTGGAATAGTGGAGAGGCATGGGGATTTACACGGTTACTTCTGGGTGGATGTGTGAGATGTTGGGTAACATTGATGGTCTTTTGGAATTGATGGAGACTCTTTTTTTGGGATGAACAGTGAGAATGATATCCCCTTTCTCTATCATTTGGTATTTTTTTGAATGAGAATATATATATGTGCATTCATACCTTTGGATTTGGTTTCTCTCCTACTATGGGTTGTCAAGATGTGTGGGGAATGTCATATGTTTTCCATTTTTAGAATCTTGTGGTTTTATGAGGTTACTCTACTACTATGGGTGGAAAAAATCAACATGTAGTTCATCTACACACCATGTTGAACCCGTTGTGCATGGATGAGGTTACTCTTTCTATTTATTTTGGTTGATCTATATCATGTTTACTACCTAATATATTTTTATTCTTGTTGTATCTCATACTCCTCCCCCTTCAACTTTTGGGGCATCCTACTTGGTATGTATATACTCACCCCTTAATGGAATTTACCTGCATGTTTCATGTCTTATAAAGGTGACTAACAGGTTGGTGGTGACTATAGAAGATCTTAGTGATACATGGTACTTTGGACCGCGTATGGTGGTTGCGGCTTGGAGATCAAGATATGAGCTCTCTGAGCATTTTACTTTCCAGTTTTTTCAGGTTGGTGCATCTTCTAGTTGGGCATTTATTTTTCCCCTTTACTTTTCAATTTTCACAACTGTACTCTTGTAATGTATAGAGGTTTTAAATGAATGGTTGTTCCTCTAGTATTTTGAATTTTTAATTTTTTCCCTTTTTAATTTTTCATCGAGGTGGTTGTGGGGGGGTACTCAGGAAATGTCTTCTCATTAAGGATATGTCTTTCGACACTTGTCACCACCCCTAGCCTATAGAGGTGGGCTTGGGGTAGTTGCAGCTCAAGCCTCAGTTTAGGTCATGTGGTGAAATATTGGTATTATAGAATTTCATTCCTTTGGATGTTTTTAGAGTAGCCCCCTTATGAGGATTTAGTTTGGATTAAGGAAATAGTGTCAAAGTGGTTTGGGTGTGGATCTCAAGCTAGGGAATCTGGTGATGGTATGGGCAGTTGACGTATCCATTCACTAGGACCTTGACTGCCTACATATCGACTCAACATACCATGACATTGGTTGCAGGGATCAATGGTACATGAATCATATAGTATTGAGTATTTTAATGTACTTCTTGATTCATCTCCCCATTTTTTTATTTATATAGGTGATCATCTAACTGTGGAACATCTTGATTAAATTTTAGGATGCCTCTACGATGAGAGCCAACCATGATACCAGTTCCAAATCATGATGAAAATCTGATGAGCTATGAGGCCTCAGTTTAGGATCCATCATGTGAGATTCTTCCTCTATGTGGGTAGGTATTAGCACCTCCACCTGTCGAGTAGTAGATCATACCATTAGATCAGGCTGAGGATGTCCATAGTCTCAGTGCACTCCGTGAGTTCCAACATCATAGGCCACTAAGGTTTCACGGTGACTTAGATCCTCAAGCAAAATATAATTGAGATAGATTCAATGGTATCTATCTATAGTATTATCTATAAATTGATGAATTATGTGGCTTTTCTGGTAGATATCCTTTTCTATAGATAATTTTGGAAATGGTGGAGCCTTTTTACCTAGATTCACAATGAGTTGACACTCTCATGGCCCAACTTTCTAGCTGTTGTTACTTGACGAGCATTACTCCTCTTATTTTTGCTCAGTTTACATTTAGGAGCTTATGGAACTATAGTAGGAAGATATGATGATGGCTGAGTACGCGATGAAATTCAAAGAACTTACGAAGTACTCCCTTGACATGATATGGGATGACTAATTCTGATCAAGGAAGTTTTAGCAGGGACTCCATAGAGAGTTTTTTTCCAGTGTGGTTCCCTTTTACATCCTCACTTGTGTCAAGGTGTTGGAGTAGGAACTAGTGACATAGAGTATCCTATCAGAGGTATTTCAAGAAGTTAGAGCTAGAAGTGGGCATCACAAATCTAATTCATCTACAATAGCTATCATACATGAGATAATGGGATATCAGCATAGGATACCTCCCCATGATCAATATTGGGCACATGGTCAGGGGAAGTACAAAGGGATAGGGTATCCCAGAGAGGGGTGGTTTTGTGATTTTTATGGGTGAGGTCACATGGGACATGAATATATGACCAGACATAATTAGGAGTGCATACATATAGATAACTAACTACCATGATAGAGGTATTATTTTGATCGGGGATCTCCAAGGAGAGGGCAGGGTGGTCCCCAGGGAGTCGAAGTTGGCAGAGGAGTTGTAGGAGTTACAGGTGGTGGATGAAGCTATGAGATTCTTCCACCATGACGACCAGTTAGCCCACATATAGTTCAAGGATATAGTAGTTGGGGTCGTGGATAGATTCAGGCTCTAGAGTCTTATACCCCTGCAGTGCAAAAGATGATCATAGGTGCGATCTGTGTGTTTTGTAATCTTTCTTAATATTTAGAAGGCATAGGTTATAGTCATTCCTTCATCTATATACTTCTGGTGTGATATTTTAAACTCTTAGTTGAGGCATTATACTAGTAGCTTCATTTTGAGATTTCTACAGAGAATTATTCTTCAATATCTTTTATATACTGGAAGTGCGAGATATCGCTTGGTGGATAGAGGTTTATGTGGGACCTTTTGGTCATCCTAATGGAACCATATGGCATCATCTTGGGTATGTATTGGTTTTTTATGTTTCAAGACCAGATTTATTATCATTATAGATTAGTTATATGCCTTTTCACTGATGGGATGAGATTCTACTTTATGGGAGAGAAAGATATCATGGTGGAATGAGTAGGTTTTATGAGCAGGAGGCTATAGCCCTTCACCCATCAGTTGATGAGTGTAGACCTTGGTTTAGTAGGATCTTTAGGTATCTTGATTCTTTAATTCATGAATTATTTTATATATTTCTTCCCTAAGGATTTTTTGGGACTACCTCTAAGGTGGGAGATGGAGTTTTTCATTAACTTGCATCCCAGTACCACTCTGATATCTTCTGTGGAATATCGGATGAACCCTATCAAGCTTCGGGAGCTATGGTTGTAGTTGGAGGGCCATTTAGAGAAGTGTTTTATCAGGACCAGTGTTTCTTCTTAAGAAGTTATAGAATTTTTCATGAAAATTTGGATGGTAGATTGCATATTTTTACGAATTATCATCACTTTAACCAGGTCATAATAAAGAACAAGTGCCCCTTGTTGAGAATTGATGACCTCTTTGACATGTTGTGAGGCATGAGATAGTTATTAAAGATCAACCTATGTTCTGGATACCACCATTTGAGGGTTCACGAGCCAGATATTCCAAAGCTGGAATTCTGATGTTCCTCTAACCACTATGATTTCTTAGTGATACCCTTCAGTGTGATGAATTCCCCTAACATATTTATGGATTTGATGAACCGGATCTTCCAGTTGTACTTAAGACAAGTTGTGATCTTATTCATCAATGACATACTGATCTACTCTACATCATAGGAGAAGAATGTATAGAAATTTAGGATGGTTCTATATTTTCATCAAGAGCACCATATTTATGAAATCTCTTGAAGTACCAGTTCTAGATTCATGAGGTTTATATTCTGTGGAATGTAATTTTTGAGAATGGTTTATCCATGGACCCAGTAAGGATCGATTCATTTCATTCTTAGGATCCACCTAAGATTTTGTCAAAGTTTTATAGCTTTCTTGGTTTGGCATGGTAATACAAGAGGTTTTTGGTATACTTCTCTAGGATTGCAGCCCCTTGGACTGCCCTGATGCAGAAAGGGTAGGAATTTACCAATACTGGGTAGTTCTAGATGGATTTAGAGGAGTTGAGGATGAGGTTGATGAGTGTTTTGATGTTGATACTACCAAAGGAAGGAATTGAGTTCATGGTGTATTGTGATGTCTTAGGAGCTGGGCTCAGCTGCATGTTGATGTAGTGTCATGTAGTTATCGCATATGGGTTGAGGTAGTTGAGACCCCATGAGTAGAACTACAAAACTCATGATGAAGAGCTATAAATGGTAGTATTTTCCCTGAGGATGTTGAGGAACTACCTTCTAGTGGAGTGCTTTGTGGTTTACTCAGACCATTGGATTCTGAAGTACGTCTTCATACAGAGAAAATTGAACATGAGAGAGCGGCGCTACTTGGAGTTCATGCAGGACTATGACTTAAATATATTCTATACTCTAGGGAAGGTAAACATAGTATTATATTACCTTATCAAGAAGTCCTAGGCTCTCCTGGTGTAGGAGGATTCTCAGTAGTTGGCTTCTTTACAGCTAACCCTAGTGGAGTAGAAGGGTATAGCTTTTCTGTAGTTGATGGTGTTTACTCCTCTGCTTCTCAAGCATGTGAAAGATTCTAAGCTGGGAGAAATTGACTGTGAGGTATTATAATACTATATATCTATGGGAGACTCACTATATGGATATTCTAAAAGAGTTAATTATGTCATCTTTTTTCAGGGATGGAAGGTTTTTTCAATCGTAATGCGAGAGGAGGTGATGTAATAGTTCCATACTTATCCTTTAGATATACATCCTAGTGTGGGAAAGATTTATAAAGAGCTTTAGCTATATTTTTTCTAGTCCATAATGAGATGGAGTGTAATTGAGTTCATCTACAGTGACTCACCTATCTATAGGTGAAGGTTGAGCACTAGGTTTCTGTAGGTTTATTGCAACCCCTTGAGATCTCGTAGTGGAAGTGGGAAGGACTATCCATAGAATTCATGACAAGGATTCAATAGAAATAAAAGTTCCATGACACCATCTAGGTAATAGTTGACCCAATCACAAATTCATCACACTTCTATGCTATCAGGTAGTAGATTTTGGTGGAGATTTTGGGGTGGTTTTATGTATGACATATTGTTCACCTCCATGGGGTGCCCTCGACAATTGTATTTAATCATGACACATAGTTTACAACATGGTTGTGGAGAAGACTTCAAGATGAATTTGGGACCCATATGAGGATGAGTATAGTATTTCACCCACAAACAGAAGGGCGGACCAAGTTCACTATACAATTGTTAAAGGATATGTCGAGGGCTTACATGTTATACTTTGGCTAGAGCTGGGAGGATCACTTTTACTTGCTAGAGTTTTTTACAATAGCTGCTACCACTCTACTATCATCATGGAACATTTTGAGGCCCTATACGGGAGACCCTATAGGTCACCAATGTGCTGGATAGAGGTTGGAAAGACATCTCTTGTGGGTCTATAGTTGGTGCAGGTGATGACATAGAAATTCTAGGTCATCTGTGAGAGGATGAGGATGGCTCAGAGCAGGCATAAATCTTATGAAAATCACCATTGTAGGCCTTTAGAGTTCTACCATGGAGATGATGTTTTCTTGAGAGTCTCCCCACAATGAGGATTGCAGAGGTTTTTCTGGGGAAGCAAGTTATCCCTAAGGTTTATTAGTTTATTTAAGATCATGCAGAGGGTTGATGAGGTTTCTTACTATCTCTCCCTACCCCCACAACTAGATCGGGTGCATGACATCTTTTATATGTTGCAGTTGAGGTGATATGTACATGACCCTACACATGTCATCGACTGGGGTGATCTAGACATTGAGGATGGATCCACCTTTGTGGAGTACTAGATAGAAATCAAGGATCGATCAGAGAGGAACCCATGTGGACAAACCATCCCCTTGGTTTATGTGTTATGGTAGTACTGAAATGTGCAAGAGAGCTCTTGGGAGTAGGAGACCTAGATATGGGCTCATTATCTAGAGTTGTTTGTTGAGTTTTACTTTTTAAGGATGAAAATTTTGAATAATGTAAAAATATAGAGACCCTGTTTTCCCCTTGTAAGACATTTCAAAATTTATAAATATATTTTCGAAGCCATGTGATAAGACGACATGAAATTATGAGGCTCGGTGTGCCCAGAATTCATTTTATAAAAATATTAATATATTTTATATTACACGAATGAATTTTCTTAAAGAAATTTGGATAACTCTTAAAAGGAATATCTGATCATAAATCTAATACCACAGTTGTGTTTGGAACAAGATGTTTACCCTAGGTGAAATATAAAATAGGTCGGGGAGGGGAGTTTGGATAAAACGGATATTGGAAGTATGTTCAGTGGATTAATTAATTAATCAAATTCATTTATTAATTCATTTAACCTAACTAAATTGACTATAAATCTATATTTATGGTGATTTTCCCAGGGTTATCCTCATAATCCTAGGACTGTCAAGAGCTTCTTGTTCCTTCTTCCTTTGGCAAATCATATCATACAATGATGGAACTCTAGATTAGATCATATCGGAGCGCAATGAATTCAACGACATCCTTAAATTATCAAGGAGTTTTTATTAGGTAAAAAATGATCCAATATCTATGTATGACTCATCAAACTATGGATTATACCCATTTTTATTAGACCAATGGAGAAGATCAATCCCCTCCTTTGATCTATGCCAATTGTGGCCTTTGTATGAACCCATGTACCAATTTAATTGTTTATTATTTGGATTTATAACCCCAAATATCCCAAATCTTGATATTTATCCAATAAATCAAGGTAAAAATTGATAAATATTTTTTTTTATTCTTTTTCCCCTTAATTTCTTCATGTTCATCAACGATTGGACCCCACAGTTCTAGTTCAACATTATCGGGTAGTACCGATCCCAATTAGACCCCCTAAGTCACAATGAATCTACATTTGAGGGATGTATCGACAAACAAAGGGTGTTTTCAGATAGATTATGAGATATGGGTGTGATTTTTTACAATAAGAGATCAAATATTTGATTTTGGAAGGACTGTAGTCATGCAGGACGTGCGAAAAACCTCCGAATACTAACAAAAATAGATTTATGGCCATAGGATGGATGAAAAAGAAAAATTAGGACTAGATACACTGATAGTAGATGATGTGGAGGCGAGATATGTGGATAAATTTACATATTATAAGTGTGGATAATGAATATGTATTTTAGTAAAAATCTCAACTACAGGATGTGTAGTTTAAAGAACACACAGCATGATGGGCCTTGGCTACGGCGACTAGGGTTTCAGTGGATTATAAGTATCAAATGTTGTGTGGGACCCCCACATATGGAGGAATCAGCATGTACTCTGGGATTACATGGGAATGGGCATGGCCAGGCATTCCATATACCAAAGTACACAAACACGGCTTCAATACACGAACACAGGGTTGATACGCAGACATGACCAAGCACATGATTAGGACCCCGATTGGCATGGAATCTCCATGTAGTTACCCCAAACACTTTCTATACCTACACAGTTTGAGATATGTGTAACTCTAGGTACATGTACATGTGATGGAGTGGGACCATATGTTATGTGGGTCCCCTCATACGTCATGTACCCCTTGTTTCCTTTTGAAGAAACTTCAAAATTTTGTGTCCTCTTCATCTAAACTTAGATTTTGTATCGCAGTTAGCCTATGCTGGGTGTTTTTTTGGTAGAACATGATGGTACCCTCATTTTTTAATTCTTTAATATGATGAGAAATGTTATAGGTGTAACGTTTATTTAGGAAGTTCCCAATGATGGCATTGATCAGCTGAAGGGTCACCAGTGAAACAAGAGTGGAACCCCCCCCCCCCCCATCTTCTTGGGCATGGGTCCTCTACTTACTGAGTGGAACTTGCCTATCAGATGGGTGTGAATCCTCAATGACTAGAGTGGGACCCCCTATCACACTAGGGTGAAGGTCCTTGACCTATATAGTAGAACCCCCACCCCCATCAGTTTGGGTGTGGGTCCTCTACTTATCAAGTAGAACCCCCCCTCCCCATCTGATAGAAAAAAGGTCCTCATGAAACCATAGTGGAAATCCCCTATCACCCCAGGGTGTGGGTTCTCAACCTATAGAGAAGAACCCCCCACCCCCAATAATCTTGGGCATAGTTCCTCTACATACCAAGTGGAACCCCCTATTGGATAGGTTGTGGGCCCTCATGTCACTAGAGTAGAACCCCCCTAATGTAATAGGGAACTAGTCCTCTAGATATACTTATAGAGTGGACCCCCCAGATGCACTAGGGCATGGATCCTCTAATTGGAGTTATGGACCCTAGAATGTGTGGCATAGTGGAGAGGCTTGGTCCTTTACATGGTAATTTCTGAGTAGACACATGAGATTCTTGGCATCGTTGATGGACTTCTGTAACTGATGGTGACTCTTTTCCTAGTCTAATATGTGAGATAGAGATCCCCTTTCTCTCTCATTTGGGAAACTTTTAACTAAGAATATATATACATATGTATCCATACCTCTGTATTTGGTTACTCTACTTACATGGCTTGAAAATATTTGTGGGGTATGCCACATGCTTTCCATGTTCAGCTTCTTGTGGTTGGAAGAGGTTACCCTCCTTCTATGGGTGGAAAAAACTCAACATGTAGTTCATCTACACACTGTGTTGAGCCCCTTGTTCTAGGACGAGGTTACTTTTATCTTGTATTATATTGAGTTTCATCTTGTTTACTACCTACTTTCATTCTATTCCTGTTGTCTCTCTTACTTCTCCCCCTTCATCTTTTAGCGAATCCTACTGGGTATATATATACTCACCCCTGTATGGGATTTTCCTACACATGTCACATCTTATGTAGATGACAGAAAGGATGGTGGTGACTATAGAGAAGATTAAGGATACATGTTACTTTAGACCACGTAAGATAGTTGCATCTTGGATATTATAAATGGGATCTCTTAGTATTTTACTTTCCTATTTTTTTAGGTTGGTATATCTTCTGGTTACACACGTATTTTTCCCCATTACTTTTCATTTTTCATTACAGTACTCTTTTACTGTATATAGTTTTAAATGCATGGTTGTTCCCATATTATTTTACATATTTTACTTTTTTTCCCTCAAAACTTTTACATTGAGATGGTTGTGTGTGTGTGTGTGGGTACTTAGGAAAAGGCCTCAGTGCTTATCATAGCCCCCTTCCCTATGGAGGTGAGCTTGGGGTGGTTACAGCTTGATCCTTAGTTAGGGTTGGTTTGTGACATACATAAACATTATCTAATAAATGGTAAATCAGTTAAGTAAATCCACATAGTATTAAAAAACATTTAATACATATAATAATTGAAGATTTATGCATAAAAGATAAAATCCCTCAATTATATATATTAAGTCGGTATAGCATTCCACTACTTCAGTTAAAATCAAACCATAGTTCAAAGTGCATGACCAGCCACAGTTGGGGTTCTTCAAATTATTAGGGAATTATAACTTAAATTTTTGGGTTGACTTAACTTAGTTCACATAAAGGTTTTACTATTAATGTTTTCCTTTGTGTAATTGATAGGAAAATGTTAAAGAAATAAAATTTAAGTATTTTAGGATTAGGGGGTCCACTCAATAGATTAATTAACTATGATTTAATACAGTTGGAATTTGGAATGCCTACCTAAAACCCTTAAAATTGATTGATCATCCAAATTTAGGGTGATGGGTAGGGGAATATAGATCATTTCCACTATAATTCCCAATAAATAGGGTATTCTAAATCCAATGGTGAGGGGTATTGGTTTTTTATAAAATAGTGGAGGACTAATAAATAAAATATTTATTTATGTTTCTAAATTTTATAAAATAAAGTAATAAAATTATACTCATCTTTTTTTAGAAACATAAATAAAAATGACTTTAAACATATCACTACAATAGATACATTAGAAGGATAACCTTCTCACTGACACAAATTTCCAATAGTGGAAAAGGCACTTACGTGTTATCCTGCTCAATAAAATTAAATAGTATGTTCTGAAAGAACCTATTCCCGATGAACTTGATAAATAGGCTAGTGATGAAGAGTTATATCTCTATGAGAAACCTTTGAACAATTCAACATGTGTTTATTTTTTCATGAAATAATCCATGAGCAATGAGATTTTAAAGAAACATGAGTACATGGATGCTTATATCATGATGTCTCTCCTTCAGTATCTTTATCATGAGAAGGTGATATTGGAGAGATACGAGATCTCCATTACTCTTGTTACAACTAATCTTGGAGATTCGGTGCCAGATAGACCTCATGTATTCAATATTATTGGATACATTGAATGATTGGGAATCTTAAGGAATAAATTCCTAGATGAGTTGTGTATAGATCTCATAATTTCCTCACTAATCAAGTCCTTCTCCAATTTTATTATTAATTATAAAATGATAAATAATGATAATATTCTTTTAGAACTTATTACTCTAATTCTCTAAGTGGATAAGCACATTGGGCATGAAAAAACCATGTTTCTAATAGTGAATAAGAAAATTAAGAACAAGGCTAAGGGGACCAAGACTCATAACAAATATAATGCTCCTTAGAACTATTATTTAAAGAAGATTAAGATCTAGAGGGAGGGAAAGGAAAAGGGAGTAGTATGTTTTTCATGTGGCGAGAAAGGCTACTGGAAGAGGAACTCCACCTAGAAGCAATATGAAGCTAAATGTTTAGTTGTTATCAATTATAATCTTTCAATATCTACAAATTGGGTATTTTATATAGCTTTTGGTTCTCACATATGTATCCAAATAAAACAACCAAGTAAATTATAAAAAAAATTCTAGAAGATAAGTAGATTTTTGATCTGCCAATAATGTGAGGCTGGCTACTCTAGCCATTGGTGACTACCACCTTTCATTCCCAATAGGAATGATATTAGTTTTAGTAAATTTTTATTATGTACCAACTATTACCAAGAATATAATTTCTACATCATGCCTATATTCAAATGATTTTATTTTCAAATTTTGAAATAAATGTTGTTTATTTTATAAATAAAATATATTTTATGGTTTGGGATATCTAAATAATGATCTTTAAGTATTAAATTATGAAAAATAAGTGTTGGAAATATATAATGAATCATGTTCACGTGACTCATATAACACCCAAATATGGAATCAATGTCTTGATCATGTAAATGAGGAGCATTTGAAAAGGCTTTATCAAGATGGTTATTTTGAATCTTTTGAGATAAAAACACTTTAATGGTGTCATGCTTGTTTATAAATAAAAATGACCAAACCACTATTCTATGGACATGGTGAAAGGTCCACATAGCTTCTAGGATTAGTACACAAAAATGTATGCAAACCATTTCTAGTAAAATCTAGAGGTTGGCATTCTTAATTTGTAACTTTTACTGATTCCTTGATTAGTTATGGATATGTCTACATGATGTGGTATAAGTATGACACATTATATAAATTCAAAGAATTCAAGAATAAAGTAGATAATCAACATGGAAATAAGATAAAGAATATTTGATTAGATCAAGGTGTTGAATATATTAACCAAGAGTTCATTGAATTTATATGGGATTTTGAGATTCTATCTCAACTCACTTCACCTTATACACCAAAGTTGAATGGTATTAGTGAAATGAGGAACTATACCATGTTAGACCTGGTAATTTCAACGATGAGTCATGTAGATCTTCCATTATCCTTCTGGGGATATGCATTAAAAACTGTGGCATACACTCTAAATTGAATACCAACTAAAGTGTAAAATGGAATTCTCTAAAATTTATGAAGTGGAAAGAAACTTTTTTTGTCACATACATGTGTATTGGGTTTTGAGGAATTTGTTAAGGCCTTATTAGGAAACAAACTAGCACCTCGAGGCATAATTTTTATCTTTATAGGGTATCCTAAGGAAACAAAGGGATACTACCTATACATACCCTTAGATAATAAAGTGGATATCTCTAGACAATATATCTTTCATGAGAGGGAGAACATACTTAAAAATTATAGTAGGAAAAATATTTACTTTGATGAATTTTATGCTCAAGATACTCAAGAGTTTGTACAGGAATAGATTTCATGGGTCCCCATGGAATAATTAGTTTCTGAAACACAAGTACTAAGTATAAGCACTTGAGAGGTAAGAAAACTAAAGAGATAAGGTTTTATAGTCACAAAAGGTGGTGACTCATTATTGGTTGAAAATGATGAACCACTCTCCTATAAATAAGAAATAGGGAGCTCAAAAGCTACAAGATGGAAATAATCCATCTATTCTGAAATGGATTCTGTGTATCAGAACCAATTTTGGGTAATAAGGACCTAGACTTAAACATTACATAATCTAGTTAATTCAATTAGAATTCACTTTCATACATTCCAAAAGATCTTTTCAGTTTATAGTTTTAGATAATTATACTATAATTCATACATCACAATCCACAATAATACAAAGAGGTTACTACTTAAAACAGTATACATTTATTTTAAAATACAATTTTTTTTAATAAAACATGAATTCTTTTTATGAAAAATCTTCACAACATTTATATTGACTTCTTATTTTCTCTTACTCATCCTTAAACCTTATGAAAGACAATTAAAAAATTGGTATGAGCAAAAAAAACTCTGTAAGGGATATAAAAATAAGGAAAGAAACTTTTATTCCATGAATACTTATAAACATATGAAATAATTTTTAAAAATTTATATTTCTAATCCATAAAGAATCATATACTTACTTTTTGAGAACATAATATTTCCATTAAATATAGAAAATATAAATAAAAAATTTAGGTAACTTTGGGATAATTTTCTTACCATACATACATATTATTTTAACTGTTTAGGCTACCTAATGATTTTGACCCACATTATTAACTTCTAATATAACTCATGCGGCTACCTTATAGTGTAACTTTCACAATTAAACTTGGAATAACCATTACGGTCAACATCCAACATAAACATACCCAATGCATTGTAGGGATATCACAGACCCACCCTTCATCATAAAAAATTCCCAAGAACCAAATCATAATCATAAAACATTAATACTTACATCATAAAAACATTCCATTTGAATTTTTTGAAAATTGAAATTTAAAAGAGTCTTTTTAAAGAAAATTCTCTTACCTCGGGTTTGACTTCCTTCAAACATGTTCAAAATTCCTATATAATGGTTTAAAGATTGTTATTAATTTATTAAAGAACTATATTCATATTTATAATACCATATACAATATTTCATAACATCTTTACACCCATTTATTAATACTATTTTGTTATTTTCATTGTTTCGGGTGCATTTATTTCATGGTTTCCATGGTTGGTTCATTATGGAATTTCTTGTCAAATGGAAGAAAAAATCCATAAGTGAAAAAAAATTATTAATATGTTTCCATAATTAAATATATCATTTTTTCTAATATTAGGATGATACATTAGATAAAACATGAATGAAAATTATTTAATTTAGTTTTGCGGTTATTTGCGACCATTATGAACTTATATCATTTTATTTGATATCATGTTTATATATTGGTTAAAAAACATTATAGAACTTATAATATCTATAATAAAATATTATTTAACCATAATAATTTTTTTATATCCATCCTTGAAGGTGGTAAAAGAAAATTAAAACTCGTCGTCCATGAAGGCGGTGAATCGACACGTCACGGATGATGATTTCATTTTCTAGAATAAGAGGAAAAGAGGAGATGTTTAATCATGGGTATTCAGTTAACAAAATAAAATTATATTATATGTAATGTTCTATATTTATAATGTCACTTTGGATAGGGTAGGTGATTATAGGATAAGAAAATAAAATAAATTTAAAATAAAATAAAATGAAATGAAAGATAATTTTACCTCTTGAATTCTCCTCCCTGAGAACCTCCCTAGGGAAATTTTATTTGGTATTTTGTTGAGAAAAAAAGATAATGGAAATATGGGAGAGGTTTGGAAAGATTATTGGGAATAATTTGGACAACATTCAATGATTTTTAGGTGTGATGAGAATAGGTGGTGATGGGTGGTATTTATAGTGGAGAAGAGGGATGTTTTTTGAATATTTTATTCATCAGTTTATTATTTTGGCTCAAGAATATAAATAGTTTAAGAATTATCACTAAATATATTAAAATAATTAAATAAAGTTTAATATTATGTTGATTACATCATAAATGACTCAAATAATAGTTTATTTAACTTATAATGTATATATACCCTAAATTACTATATTTTACTATTCACCAAAAATTCAACTATTTTTGAAAAAACCCAAAAATTCACCCTAACCATTTTTTGATGTGTAGAATTAAAAAATTAACTTTACTTTATGAAAATAAATTTCTAAATATGAGAAATTTAATTTTTAATTAAAATCATCATTTATTTTAAAAATACCGATTTTAAAATTATAACTAATTTTATGACACTTTGAAAAATTAATTAAGGTATCATAAAATTATATTATAATAATAATACAACAAAATATTAATTTATGAATTTTTTTATAAAGATATATTTTCTTTTAATTCATTATATTAATTATAAAACTGTAAATAAACATTTATGTTTCATAAAAATACCAGCACTTAATTTATCAATTACAAAAAAAAAATATTTACTTATTCTTTAATATAAATATATCATATTTTTACTTATAAGATGCATAAATTTTATTTATACTCTTATAGGTAAGGTTACTATTATATCAGTATGGATTCATCAATTTCGATAAATACCACTTATTCCATTGTTCATTTATAATGAATTTAATTATTTAATTACAAAATAAAAAAAATTATTTTATAAGTACATGGGTTGTTACATGGGTTTTGGTTTATGTTGTAGTTACTATAAAGCTTGTAAGATTCAAATGGGTTTTCAAGTGAAAATTAGGCATGAAAGGTTAAGTAAATTCTATAAAGTGTTTAAACAATATCAAGGAATTAGTTATAATGAAACCATTTACCTAGTTTCTATGTTTAAATCCATCAGAATTCTACTTGATATATGATATTACCATGAATATGAAATTTGGAAGAAAAATGTAAAAATAGGTTTCCTTAATTGGAACCTTCCTAAAGATATCTATATGACACAACCAAAAGGTTTTGTGACTCGAGTTGATTCCAAAAGGATATAAAAGTTTTATAGATCAATTTATGGATTGAAGTAAGCATCTAGATCATGAAACATTCAATTTGATGAAGCTATAAAAAATGGTTTCAATAATAATGAATGTAATCCATGTGTATACAAGAGTTTTATTTGGAATTTTTTTGTTATCCTATTATTATATTTTTATGACATATTACTTATTGGAAATGATATACCAGTCTTACAGTCTATTAAGAACTGGTTAAACAAGTGTTTCTCAATGAAGGAATTGGGTGAAGTAGCCTATATTCTAATGATCAAGATCACCCATGATAGATCCAAGAGGCTACTTGAACTATGTCAAAGTATATACATTGACTAGATATTAAAGAGATTTATTATGGATCAATCCAAGATGGGATTGGTTCTAGTGTAACATGGTATACATATTTCTAAGAAAATATGTCCTCAGACACAATAGGAGAAAGATAGAATGAGTAAAATCACATACGCTTCAGTTATAGGATCAATCAGGTATGTCATGTTATGTTCTAGACTTGAGGTTGTCTATACATTCAGATTGGTAACAAGATATCAAGTTTATCCAAAAGAGCAACATTAGTCTACTGTTAAGGTTATACTTATGTATCTAAGATGAACTAAGGATATTTTCCTAGTGTATAGAGGAGATGAGGAGTTGGTAATCAAGGGTTATACTGATTCTATATATCAAACAGATTATAATGATCTAAAGTCGTAGTTAGTATCTCAGTGGAGGATATTTGAGTTGGAAGAGTTAAATTTAACCAATTTTCATCGATTCTATAGTGGGTTATGGGTATATAGAAGCTTCTGATATAGCCAAGGATTTAGTTTAGATATGATATTTTTCCAATAGTTTGATGTGTTACCTAGTAGTAAATACTATATCATGGTGTATTGTGTAATACTATAGTTTTGTATCTTATAAAAGATCCAAGGTCACAAGAATGGACAAAACTTGTACTCTGGAAGTATCACCTCTAGAGGTATTTTTCTCATAGGGTTGAAGTTGCAGTAAGTATATTTCCCATAGAAAAAAATTTAGTGGACCCCTTGAATAAAGGCCTATATCATCAGAAGCATGAGTATCATGTGAGAGCTAGATAATATAATGTTTTTTGTAGTTTTCTCTAGTGAAAGTGGGAGTTTTTTTGAGTTGGTTCCCTAGAGAAAACTTATGTATAATTTTTTGATAACCTATATTCATTATTTTGAATATTAATAAATTTCTTATCACATCATGATTATTCTTATGCATAACATAGTAAGTGATGATGTCCAAAGAGTATATATCACATTGAATGGTCATAGAAGTTCCCCACCATGATGAGAACCAATAAGTGTCATGATAGTATTCTTAAATATAAGTCTTATATCTGGATGAAATCATTTGAGGGACACAAATGATATAGGCTATAAGGGGTTGAGACTCATAGGAATTTGAGGTACCTTCTTATGGTGTACTCCCATGGTAATATCCAGTGTAGGATATTATGAGAATGTGACACACCAGTAGGAAATCCAAATTTATATGTGTCATTTAATGTTCCTATCTGTGGATGTTTTTATTCATCCTTAAACTTTAATATTATTATTAATGAGTATTATAAGTTGTTTACTTTGATGAATTGATGAAAATTGTGATGACATATTCTTTCGGTGATCTAGGATACATTGGGTGTATCACGAGTAATATTTCACTAATACATAATGTGATAAATGATTTGTCCCTTATTTTATTTAAAAAAAGATGATATCTTAATCCCTTTGATGGAAATAATATAGACTAAATAAATTCATGGTCATGGTATTCTATAGTCAAGCTCAATTTTCATAAAGTCAAATAAAGATACATAGATCACATAGGTTTCTAGAACCAGCATGCAAATTACTTGATTAGAGATATTATGATAAAAGTGTTGTGTTACATAATAAGAATCTGTATGATGTATTATGTCGTTTCGACATTAAATTCTTTCTATTGGGTTCCTTGAAATGTTTCTAGATGTTAAACATGGACTTTAGGTTGTTTTTCCTAATGCCACTAGGAAAGAGGTCTAAAGGGTCACACACTAAGTGTATCCAGAATCTCGGTTAAATAATATAATATTATTTATTATTTAACAAGTTAAATAAATATTATTCTCACATGTGGTTTAATAATTATTCATGCTTTCTTGATCGCATATATTATGTCACCAATTATTCGAGAGAATATTATGTGAGAAAAATATTTAATAAATATTTATTTTTTATTTAGTGAATATAATATTTATTTATGTATTGGAGAATAATGTATTGGTATTATTTATTAAATAAATATTCATTACTCAAATCTTGGTAAATAGGGAGGAATTTCATAACGATTTTAATGGTACGGTGAGAAAAAAAATATATTTAATATTATTTTAATAAATAATATTTAATTTAATTTTTGAGTTTAGTGCATGTAGATATTATTATTATTACTATTATTATAGGCATTGGGTTTCACAAGGATTATGGAAATAATAAAAGGTGCATGTGCAATTATTATTTTATAACCCTAGCGGTATATAAACCCAATTATATTATTTTCTTAATATATCCAATTCATTATGTGTTGTATACAATAAGATCTAGAGATAATCCTCTCAAATCCTTAGAGATATCCCTCTTCAAGAACACTCTCAATAATATAGAGAGATACTCCTCCACCACCACTCTCAAGTATAGAGATACCAAAGAGAACCCTTCCATGAAGAGGTTCTTGGGGAAATCAATGGAGAACAATGGAAGCATTGGGATCTTCTGTTCTAGCACCTGTAGATACATATGGAAACATTCAGTGGTTTTTAGAACATATGTGGATCACCGTTAGAGGGAATCTACTATTGATTCCTATAACACAATGACAGTATGATGTAGATATGTTAGCAGATCCCTCAATAAATAAAAAATTTATTGGAAGGTAATTCTTTAATTGGTTAAATTAATTATAAATAATATGTAATGATCATGTACTTTTGTTTCGGTATTTATCTATTATCTATATTATTTTATTCAATTATGTCGATCATGAAATTTATTTTTGTGTAAATATCGGAATTTTCATCGATCACGATAAAAAAAAAAGTTACTGGCAAGTCCAGCCAGAAGAAATGCTTCTGATTATTTATTAAATAAAAGAAAAAGGTATAACAACCATTCCATCTCTAAAAACCGGACATTATTCTATGAGATAAAACTGAACTCATGTGAAAATACTATTAGTGATCCTTCAATCGATGTCTGACACTTTCTTTTAACTCAGGGATATTTTGTTCTAAAAAAACATATGTAAATTAGGACCACAACAACCATTCCATATCTAAAAATCAGACATGATTCTATGAGTTAAAATAAATAAATGATCAGATGTTCCAAATAATTATACACTAAACACTTCCAAGAAAAACTTCGCAAAGCTATAAACATATAGTTCCCTAGCCATACCTTCTTCAAAAAAGACCACATCATTAAGTCATAGGGAAGATCTTTGGATTAAAATACTATTCTGAGGGGAGCATCCAATGGAATGATGAAGGAACTACCTATCATTAAAGAAATTATCCTTTCCCAAACCATTGAAAGGTGGGACCAAAGGTCTGGATCCAATAGTGGTATAAACCAACTGTTGTGAAGCACAAACCATTTGATATTGGTAACGAAGTTTGGAATCCATATTTGAGTGGAGAAATCTAACATCACAATTGAGGATACCTAAAACAAACTATGAAATATTGATAGATAAAGAAAATGAAAACTAAGCCAAGAAACCTAAGACATCACCAAAAGAAAAGCGTTTTCAGAAGACCTGACATCAGTTATAGGAGAGACTTAATCTCCTCGATGCTAATGTTAACTAAAAGAGAATATATTAATACATCGTGAAAAGTTTTATCATAGTCCCTTGTAAACTATTTTTAACTCACAAGGATAATTTTTATTTTTATTTCCTTCATTATAAAATATTTAATATCATTTAAAACATCATTTTACAAATAAGATATGGTAGTGAGAGCATCATAACCAAGTATTTATGTTCTCTTATAATGAGGAATTGAATGTATGTTTATGTTCTCGAGCATCATCAATATTTATCATTATGTTATTCATAATTATGTTATGTTTATGTTACCTTTCACCTATAATTATATTGATTTTTTATTATGTATTTAATTTCCATGCATTAATGTATATATCTTTCTTGATAAGTAATCCCTTATTGAGAGTCTAAGATTACCATTTACTTATGTTTCTCATTTCATGATGAAGTAAAAAATAATAATATATACAACACTAAATATATATTGAATATAGTGACCCTAGCCTTTTCCACATGTTATTTCATAATTTCATGCATAATTTTCAATTAAATACAAACCAAGGATCGAAAAATCTAGTGTATTTGAAATACTAGGCACATGATTTGAAAACATGAAACTAAAATAAAACATCTTTTAATTCATCTCCAAAATGATCTCATAACTCCCTTTGATATCATGCATCTACAATGGATAACCTGGTGAATACATAAACAAAAGGTATGATCTAAAAAGTATAGTAAGGTAATAAACATGGTAAAAAAGCATAACACATTAGTTAGAAAGAATAACATGATAACATAAAAGGCATGGATCATGAATAAACATGTGGGAGAATAATATATAGAACATGTAGTCATGTGATCATGGAGATATTTTAATGTGTAAAAAATATATAACATGACATAAACAAGAGTCAAGGATAACTTTCAAGATTATATCGCAATGCAGACAAAGTCTCGTGATGAATTAGGTTTACTACCTAATACCATACATGAAGTCTCATGGGACTAAAACATTGCCTAATTAATTGGATCACTTTCTAGGAATACCCATAATAACATTTACATGCATATGTGTTCCACATAAAGAAATCAAATACAAGGAATAATCATAAGGGTTACCCATGGAAAGAAATGGGCTTCGTAATCAAGTCATAAGGAATAACCAAGGAGTTTATCATAATGGTATCCATGAATAAAGAGATTGAATAATTTTTGGACAATCATGAAGTAATAAAAATATTAGTACATGAATAATTATGTACAAATAAAGTGTATACATGAAAAATAGTGTTTAGGAAACTTTAGAAATGATCCACTTTAGTGTGGTTTAAGGGAAAATATTAAAGAGTATTTAAAGAGGAAAAGGAATAATTTTTTGTATAAAACCAGAAATGAACTAAAATATTTTTTCATGATAAAATGGGAAATTTAATAAAAATATTTTTGTATTAAAATATTTTATGGAGTGTACTTGAAAATGGGTAAGAAACATAGATGTTCCCTTTAATCGGACTTGGTTATCGAGAGGAGTTGAGAAAGGAACCATTTAAAACATGTATTTACCAATAAAATAAAGATTAATTAAGATATATACACATGTTTGTAACATATAAATAGAAGTTATGATAATTATATAATAATAATGAATAAATATATTGGGGTAAATAGAGAGAAAGTGCAACCCAAAGGAAAAATTGGAGGTTCGAAGAGATCCCTTACATTATGTATGAATGTGTTCTGAACTTTCACTTAATGTCCTAAATAGTCAAAATAGATTCATGAATTACTTAATTAAGAACCTATTATAAATTTATTTTATTTATTATAATTTTATTATGTTCATTTAGGGCAATTTCAATGAGTATTATATTTCAATATCATCCGTACAAGAGCGTTCGTTTCATGGTTTTCATGGTCAATTTACTTGTGTATAATTGTATAATGTAGAGACCCGAAGCTTAACGTACATGGACATTACATTACTTTTTCGGAATACTTAGTACATAACAAAAACACACACACAAGGACCGTAATAGTTTAGTGTCTTTGGAAACTCGGAATATAATCTTCTAATCGTGGTGAAAGATCTTCAACATCTCCCATAAAGATCTTCCTTTTTTTCTACCTAAAAACTTTCTTTATATCCTGGGGAAAAGAAAACATAAAAGGATGAGCTCAAATGCTCAGTAAGGGTAAAAAAAGAAATATCAATCACATCATATTCATAAGAACATAACATTTTGGAAATCTTAACCTGCAAAAGAGATCATAATATCATAACATGGGATAAATCATAGTAGTGAAATGTAATCTCAATAATCACAACTTAAAACATGAAACTTTGTGGCGTACACACATAATCATAGAGAATCATTTCTTGTTAGTCAAGACTCATTTCCAAGACTATCTTAGTGGACAAATTCCATTGCTGAACCGAGTTCATTCCTCGTTTCAGTCCTATTTCACTGAACCGGTTTAACCTGCCGTTCCATCCATGTCTATCTCATGAGATATAAAATCTTTACATAATGCATTGGAGGGAGATATAGGTCCCACCCATCTCATAATGATACCATTCTTATGTGTGCCACAAAATCATAAACCATACATCATAGCATAACCCATGTAATAAAAATGGGATTCTTAAACATCGTGACATCATAAAACAATTCATATAAGATAAATGAATTCATAAAAATAATTTCATCACAACATAATCAAATAAATGTAATAATAGAGATAGAAACAGAACCCTTTATTATCTTTTATGGAAAATAATTTTGATAAAACACTTGAACTCCATTCTTGAGTAAAATATCCTTTCTACTTCAAAAACATTTTTCCTTTCTTAACATGTCATAGAATTTTAAACTAAAAGAAGTTGATTAAAAATAAACTTGAAAACTTGTAAGGGAATCTTCTTGGAAATAATTTTTTAAAAATCCATTCATGCCGTATAAGTTAAAATAAAACATTCTTCTCATACTTTTGTTGGAAAAGTCAAAAAGTACCTCGTACGAAAAACGACAAAAGATTCCTTTCATATCTTTTACTAAAAAATCACTAAAGGGTAAAATTTGATATACACTATTGTAGAAGGATATAAATATTACATATTGAGGAAACATGGATATGGATGATAAAATACACCCCAGTAAATACCAAAGAATAAACAATCTCGGGTAAAAATGATATTGTGATATTTCCCTTACCTTAGGTCCGATTTGCTTCGTAAGTGTCTGAACCTCCTCTTCTTTGAAACGCCTCTTTGAGATATCCTTTTAGGGCACTAAAATTGGTCTTTGAAGAAGACCAGGACCTCTAGGATGTTTCTAGGGAAGTGTAGAGGAGAAATTGGCAGGGTTTGGCCGATCTTGAAGGCTCAAAATGGTGTGAGGAAGAGGGGGAGTAGGTGCCCTTTTATAAGGGAGGAGAGGGGCACCTTTGGAAAACTAAAAATATTATTTTATTATAAAGCCAAATTCGGTTTTAAATAGCTCCAAATTGATTTACTTCTAAGCTAAGGTGGGGATGGGTCGAAATACTCTCATCCAATAGAATTTAGACAAGTTTAGGTTCCTATTTTAACCTTATCATTTATATTTAACTTTAAGTTAGATAATTTTACTTTTACCGTGTCTTTTTGTGTTCTTACACTATAAGGTTAATAAACTTACTATAACAAGCCAAAATAACCCCAAGTTTTTTATTATTAATATATATAACCTTATATAAGTCATTTGGCTGAACCTTAGATTTTTAGAAATAAATACCAATTAATAATATAATATTTGTTTGAAAAACTATTTTATGTCAATTTTGACACTATTTAGCAATTGATTTTTGTGAAAATCATAACAGAATGATTAGTTCGAAATAAGTTACTTAAATCAATACTAACATGTCATATTAACCTAGAAAATTAGTGGAATTCATAAAAATTCTCAAATTATATTTATTTGGGTATTTATAACATCAATTATGTCAATATTTCATTAATAAGATAATTACTGCATCATATTTGTGTCAAAAATAAATTAAATTATATAACGTCTAAAATATAAAATATCATTATGTAGGAAATATTTTTAGCTTTCTAATGAATATTTATAGTCGAATTTATCTTATGTATAACCCTATATTAAAAATGATATACTTATTAAACTTTGATTTTAACTATTTTAACCCTTCTTTAAATAAATTAATAATAAATGTCCTAATCTAATCCAAGTGGGCCTAAATGGTCATATTTTATTCTTAAGGTTTTTTTTTGTCGAATTACACTTGTCCAATAGAATTAGGACATGTGTTAGGGTAATAATAATATCATTTTTACCCTTAATTACCCTATTTACTTTTAACCGTGGTAAATAAAAGTAAAAAGTTACTATTCACCAAAAATTATTTTCATCTCATTGAACCAAATTTTACTTTCTGACATCAACTGTATCTCTCTAATTTTTGAAATTCCACTCAAAGAAGCGGTAAAATTAAGTTTTATGAAAATTTCATTTTTTTAACTACCACTTAGTGGTTTCACTATTCATCAAAAAAATGAAAGTTTCCAGAAAAATACCAGAAATTAGGCCTAAGCTATATTTGATATTATGAACTCAAAAATGATGTCTATTTTACCAAATTCAAAACATATCAGTTGCATTAATTAATTTAAAAATTAATTCCCGTTGTCAAAACAAATAGCGTGTTCTTAAGAGATAATAACTATCAAAAGATTGACACTTGTTTATGTCTGGTTTAAATGTGAAATTACATCCAATGACCAACATTGTATTAAATTGTAAAAATATATTCTAAATATACTTTAAAACCACTAAATTTAATAATTTATCACTATTAATTATTTCGATTGAAAAAGTTGTTTTTAATTAAAATTTAGTAATTTTCACTATTCATCAAAATATGAAAGTTATCCGAAAATTACCAAAATTTCACCCTAAGATAATTTCGATATTCTGAATCCAAAAATGAAGTCCATTTTGAAAAATAAAATTTACAAAATTTCAAAAGGTGGTTATTACTATTCATAACGGCTAGTTTTAATAATATTTTAATAGCATATTGTTGTTTAGTGAAACTCGTTATTGCGTACTACACACGCTATCGAGGAAGGTCGCGATTGCGTGTAATACAAGGCAAGTCAAGGATGCATGTTGTGCAAGATCCTTTTGGTGTAGCGTACAACACAAGACATTAATGAAATTAAAAAGAATACTTTTCATAAAATCTCGGGGTGTTACATAGAAGTTCTTATAAAAGGGGAATAATTATATAGAAGTGAAATTATATGGTATTATTTCAATTAAATAATTTTAAATGGTCCCATATAACATTTTTTATAGTATTAAGATCATTTGATAAATTATTAATGATAATTGTTTAGTTTATTTTGGCAGTTTTTCGATTATCACGAATAAGGTTCATTTTATTTAATATTGTGTATATATATTAGTTACAGAACACGAAATAAGTTATAACATAAATATTAAAATCATATTTAACCATAATAATATTTTTATGACCATCCTTAAAGGTGGTAATGGAAAATGAAAACTCATCTTCCATGAAGGCGGTGAACTAATATATCACAGACAATGTTTTCATTTTCTAGAATAAAAGGTGAAGAGAAGAGATTTGATGATGAATATTACATTAACACAATAAAATTATAGTATATATATGATATTGGAGTTATCATGTTGCTTTTTATAGGGTAAGAGAGTATAGGATAAGAAAATAAAAGAAATTAAAAGAGAAGGATTGGGGATTTTACATGTTGAATGTTGTCTACTTTAGAACCTCCTTAAGGCACTTGGGTTTGGTCCTTCGTTGATAACAGAATATATTGGACAAGGGGAAGAGGATTTATAATGGAATTGTTTATAATATTTACAATATAAAATTATTATAAGGTCTAAGGATAAGGGGTGGTGAGGAGTGGTATTTATAAGGAAAGGAGAGAAGTTTTTTTTTTGTTTTTATATTCATTAGTTTATTATTTTGGATCAAGAAAATCAATAGTGTTTATTACTATGACTAAATATAGTAAATAATTTAGGATATTTATAACTAATGGGTTTTTAAATCATTATTATATCATACATGACTCAAAAATTCATGTATTTATCTTATAATGTTAAATACTGAAAATTATCGTATTTCACTATTCACCAAAAATTAAAATATTTTAAAAAAATCAAAAAAAATCACCCTAACCATTTTTCAAAATTTATATTTCAAAAATGGAATTAATTTTATGAAAATAATTTTATATATATGAGAAATTTAATTTTTAAATAAAATCATCATTTATTCAAAAAATACTGATTTTAATATTATAATCAATGTCATGAACCATTGAAAAAATAATTAAGGTCTCCTAAAATTATCTTATAATTAAAATAAAATATATTATTAATTTATGAAAATACTTTATTAAAATAAACTTTCTTTTAAATCATTATATTAATTATAAAATTATAAATAAACATTTACATTTTATAAAAACACCAACACTTAATTTATCATTTTTAAAATATTTATTTATTTATACTATGGTATAATTATATCATATTTCATTTATAAGATACCTAAATTTCATTTATTCTTTCATAGGTGATGTTACTATTATAAGGGCTAGATCATTATTCCTAATAGTCGGATTATTATTCCAACAGTCAGGTTACAATTCCAACATTCATGTTACTATTCCTATGGTATACGTTCCTTAATTTCTATAAATACCACTTATTTCATTCATTATTCATTCAATTATATTTTATATTAAGGTTATATATATACTTTTATCTTAAAAATAAATATTTTATTATTGAAATTATGATTTATTTCTAAAACTTTGTTCATGAGTGTGGTAATTCTTATAACAACCCTGGTCTTTATTACACTCTTAAACATGATATATTACATAAATTTCACTTAATACAAATCTAAGGATCTATAGGTATAGTTTCTTGGGAAATTAGTATCATTACATGAAAAATTAAGACATAAAATACAACATCTTTATTGAAAACATCTTTTACATGACCAGAACACTCATTCGTACTTAGAATTGCATGGGATAACCTGAGAACATACATAAGAAAAAGGTGAGATATAAAGCCCGGTAAGGGAGTAAACAAGGAATAACATGAAGAATAAAATAGATGTTAGGAATTAGGAATATCAATTAAGTATAAAACAACATGAACATAAAGGCATGGTATAGCATGATTATTATAACATAGATATGTGGCAACAACATTTAACATGATATTAGCATGATTCAAGGCTCATTGCACATGGAGCATGAGTAAACCCTCATTGAACATGAATTATCATGAGTAAACCCTCATTAAAATTTTATTATAATGATTAAACACTCATTGCACATGACATATCAGGATACTATTCTTTACCCAATGCATTGGAGCGCTATCAGGGTGCACCCTTCTTAATCATTTCATTTCATGCATAAGTGTGCCACATAGATCATACAACATGGATTCATTAAACATAATAATTTATTACATTAATAAGATAAATTTAATTCCTAAATCAATAAGTAAATGTGCATGAAGGTGAATACCCTTGATAGAGAAATAGGTGTGGTATTCACATACATGATGATTTTGGCATGGGAGATTTTGGTGTAACTTCGGCAGCATAACGATGTCAAATAGAAATCGTAAAATGGGTTGATGGGAGAGAAAGGAGTATATAATAATCTATACATTAAATGGACATTAAGTGGGTCATGTAACATAATATCTCAACATATTTAATTAAATTTAGATGCATAATATAAAATAATTTCTTTGATGTAAATGAGGAGAGAGAAATACCTTACGGAATTTCGACATGGTAACGGGTGTACATGGGAAAAATTAATGAGAGATAAAGGGGTCTATAATCATTAAAACTTAATGAGGCAATTATATGGGAGGTTTAAAATCATACCCCAACATTTTTAATTGAAAATTAAAGGTCATAACAATATAAGGAAACTTGGACATAAATAAGGAAGGAAGGAAAGTGAGGATCCTTTACTTGGAAGTGTGATCCCAAAGGCTTGGGATAGGCTTGAGAGAGGATTATTGGGATATTTAGAAACCTTGGTAGGATTATATAGAGATTAAGGTATAGTTTGGTCAATCTAAATTTTTTTTTGAGTGAATAGGAATGGGAGATTGAGTGGGTTTATATACGAAAAGAGAGGGAATTCTTTATTATTTAGGTTTTGGACACTACACATTAACTAATCAAAACCACAAACCAAACCATGGTTTTTTCCCATGGTTTTTTCCAAATTTGAGTGGAAAAAATTATTTAATAAGTCAAATGGTCTAACTTATTAAAATATTAGGCTTTCTTATATGGAGGTGAGTCACACTCTCAAGGAAATCATTTTAAAAATTTAAAATATTTTATAAGTCTTAGAGGGTCCACTAAGGCACCATAAAATTAATCAAATGAATATAAAATATAATTATTTTAAATATAAAACATATATTGGATGAATATGCTTTTTATATTATTTTATTACATCACTATTGGATCATTATAATGTCATAAAACACATTATATATTTAAATGGTATTTAATTTTTACCCAAATATTTGACTGCCTCAGAAAATTATGAAAAATATACCGTTAGATAATTTTAACATCCTGAATACAAAAATTATATTCATTTTATTTAAATAATTTTCTAAATATGTGAATTTTAAATTTTAAAATAAAAACTGACATTTATCGAAAATTCATGTGTTTTGATAAAAACAGCTTTCAAACCTTAATAAAAAATACAACTGTATTCATAAAAAAATATATGATCATTTATATTTAATAAAAATTAATTTGGTAATAATATTTTATTAAAATATTATTTAATTTAAAAATCCATTAATTCATCAAAATAGAATTCTTAATTGGATATTAACTAAAAAAACTATTTGTGCTTTAAAACCCATTTAGAAAGTAACAATAATAAAATGAATGTATATTATTTATTCTATACAAAAATAGTGCACAAAATTATAGTGTTAGGGTCTTGTTACATAACCCCTTATAACACCCTCATAATACCTAAGGGTAAGGTGTGCGATGGTGAAAGACTCTTAGGGCGGCTCAGATAACATCGATCGGGTGGTAATCTCTATTAACTTCCACTTCTCTTGTAGGTGATTCTGTTCAAGATTAACATGTTGAATCTCGGCTTGGGCTTAGTCCAGATCAAATCCTAGTGATTCTACCTCCTTTAGGAGCTCTAAAAAATGGGCTTCGTATGGAGCAATTCTACTGGATGAGGTCATCACTTCCTTTATCTAAGTAAATTGAATTTGTTAAAGCCATATATTTATACTAATTGTTTGATCACTGTTCAACAGATATATTAGAAACAGTAACAATTCTTAACGGTATTTTAAAATCCAAAATTATAAAACCAAGGAGGTGAATATGTTTTATATAACAATTTTACATAATTAGATCAAGAGGAATATTCATTAATAAATTTTTGGGTCGTTACAATCTTCCCCCATTAATAAATTTCACCCTCAAAAATTTATTTTACCACACTAAAATAGGTGAGGGTAACTCTAATTTATCACTTCCTTTAATTCCCATGTTGCTTCTTTAAACTTGTGGTTTTTCCACAACACCTTTATGAGGGGAATTATCTTATTTTTTATAACTTTTTCCATACAATCTAAGATCTTCATCGTCTTCAAAAGAGAGGTCATTATCCAATAGTACCACATCTAGATTGAGTACATGTGATGGTTTAGGTATGTACTTCCTCAAGAGTGACACATGGAATACATCATATACTTGAGATAGGTTTGGTGGGAGTTTTAGTTGATAGGCCACTGCTTCAATGTGATCAAGTATCTCAAAAATGGACAATATACCTTGGAATAATTTTTCTCTTTTTCCCAAATATCATAATTCTCTTTCATGGTAATATGTAGAGGATAACCATGTCTCCAACATCAAACTACATGTATCGTCAATGATTGTCAGTATATATCTTTTGTCGACTCTGATCATCTTTAATGTGCTACTAGATGGTCTTAACCATATCCACAATTTCTTAAACCATTTCTGGACCTAGAAGTTTTCTCACCCCAACTTCATCCCAACATGTTAGTGTTCTTCATCTCTTCCCATAAAGGTCTTCATAAGGATCCATTTGGATGCTTGAGTGGAAATTGTTGTTGTAAGAGAACTCAACTAGAGGAAGATGTTGATCTCATCCTCCTTTTAAGTCCATTGAGAATTCTCTCAACATTTCCTCAAGTGTTTGGATATTCTGCTTAGATTGTCTATCAGTTTGAGGGTGATAAGTTTTACTAAAGTTTAGATCAGTATTCAGAGCATGATGGAGACTCTTCTAGAACTTAGAGGTGAATCTTGGATCTTGATTAGATATAATCGATAGTGGAACTCCATGAATCCTTACCACTTCTATGATGTATATCATTGCCAGTTGATCCAATGAAAAATCCTCTCAAATTGAAATGAAGTGTGCAGTATTTGTAAGACGATCCAAAAAAACCCAGATAGAATTGTTTCCTTTTGACATCTTCAGAAGCCTAGTAAAAAATCCCATAGTGATGTTCACCCATTTCTATATTGGTATGGGTAATGGTTGCATCATCCCCTTAGACTTCTGTCTCTCAGACTTAACTTTCTAACACACCAGGAACTTTTATGTATACTCAACGATCTTCTTCTTTATATTATCCCACCAATAATGATCTAAGAGATCTCGATACATCTTTGTGTTTCCTGGGTGTATGGAGAAATTTAAACTATGTGTATCATCTAAAAGTTCATTCTTTAACTCCAGATTTGATGGAACACATAGTCTTGATCCAAATCTCAAAATTCATTCTTTATTAACATTAAAATCTGAAGATTTCCCTTTTCTGATAGTTTCTACTTTCTCTTGAATTCCCACATCATCCTTCTAGGAATCCTTTAACCTTTCCGAAAGAGGCAGTTGAGCAATCATTTTTGAAAGGATTTATGATGTTACCTTCTTTATTATTCCCATATCTATATTTATCAAATCGAAGAAGATTGCATCCTTTTCAATTCTCATCAATGATATAATGATCAGGTCCTTTCTACTTAGAGTGTCTTACACTTTATTCGCTTTCCCCATATGGTAGTGAATTGAGTAGTCATTGTCTTTGATCAGATATAACCATATTCATTGGCATATATTCATCTCTTTTTGTGTGAATATATACTTGAGTATTTGGTGATTTGTATATATTTCACACTTCTCTCCAAAGAGGTAATGTCACCAAAATTTTAAAGTGAATATTACTGCACCCAACTCCAAATCATGTGTTGGATAGTTTTTCTCATGAACTTTAAATATCCTTGAAGCATAGGCAATGACTTTGTAATTTTTCATCTACACACAGCCCAGGCCCTTCTTCAAAGCATCACTAAATACCAGAAAAATTTCTCCACTTGGGGTAGTGTGAGCACGGGTGCATTAATAAGCCTATTTTTCAACTCCTTGAAGCTCTCTTCACATTCATCTCTCCAAGAAAACTTGCCTCCCTTCCTATTTATCTTGTTAAGAGGGTTTGAAAATCATGATAAATTTCTCACAAATTGGTGATAATATCCAGATAACCCAGGGAATCTACAAATATCCATCAAATATGTTGGCCTCGTCCATCCCTCAATTGAATTTGTCTTAGAGGGATCCACAAATATCCCATTTATTGTGATGATATGACCCAAAAATGAGACTTCCTTCAACCAGAACTCACACTTACTATGCTTTGTATAGATATTCTCCTTTCATAAGGTATCTAGTATAGTTCTTCGATGCTCTTAATGCTCCTCCTTGGTTTTAGAGTATATTAGAATATCTTCTATAAATACTACCACCAATTTATCAAGGTAATCTCTAAATACTCTATTCATCAAGTCCATGAAGAGTTCTGGAGCATTAGTGAGTCTGAAAGGCATTACTATGAATTCATAGTGCTCATACCTTGTACGAAAAGCAGTCTTGGGGATATCATCCTTCTTCACCCTTACTTGGTAATATCCCAACTACAGATCCACCTTGTAGAAGTATTGTGCTCCACATAGCTGATCGAATAAGTCATCAATTCATATAAGAGGATACTTGTTCTTTATCATGATTGTGTTGATCTCACAATAATCAATGCAAATTCACATTGACCCGTATTTCTTCATAATGAAGAGGACTAATGCACCCCATGGTAAATCACTTAGGCGTATAATCCTTTTATCTAGATTCTCCTATATTTGTTTCTTTAGCTCCTCAAGCTCCACAACAACCACTATATATGGAGTCTTGGATATTGGAAACTCCCCAGGTATAAGATCAATTGAGAATTCAATATCTCTTTTAGTAGGAAGACCATGAAATTTCTCAGGAAACACTTCAGAAAATTCCCTCACAATAGGCATGTCTTAAAGGATGGTTTCTTCCTTAGACTTAATCATCTGAGTAAGATATGTGTTCTCATAGGGTAGTAATTTCCATGCTTGAGATTATGGTTCTAAATAATATTCATCCTCCTCCTGTCACTTATACAGAATCGGGGATTGATTCTCCATATGGAAGGTGATTTCCCTCTCATGGAAATTTATGTTTTCTCTATATAGGGAAAGACAATTTATTCTAATAATTACATCAAATTCCATGAGAGGTATTATGATGAGTTTCTCTAGGAATTTCAATCCAAAAATTGTGATAGTGGAGGAGTTATATTCGTGGGATGAAATAATTTCCCCCATTTTCCATACTCACTGAAATCTCTACTTCAATAATTTGTGGTGGTGTTGGGATTGTTCTACTAAACTTTTGGGATATAAAATAATGCGTAGAACCAGAATCAAAAATTATGTTCTCTATTATTGAATTAAAAACTAGTGTACCTTTCACCACTTTGTTTTTGGGGTTTTCTTCTATAGTAGTGATGGAAAAATATCACCCTTACTACCTTAGAGGTTTTTGGTTACCTCTAAAAACCCTTGGCTTAGAACACTAGTTTTCAAAGAGCCCTAGTTCTTTGCAGTTGAAGAAATGAACAATGCGTTGAGGGTCGAATGAAGTGTTCCTATTTTCTATCATAGTAGAGGGTTTTTCTTGCCGATAGTTAATGGTCATGTGCCCTTATCTTCCACACCTAAATCATTTCCTCATCTCCTTCAGGAAATTTCTAGGGTGTTTCTTTCCGCACCATTGGAAAATGGGGTGCTGGAGTTTCTTACCACCATTGGATTTATCCATTAGACCACCCGAATTAAGGTTCACTTTCTGATTCTTATCCCCATGATACCCCTGAGATTCGCTGATCTCCATTTCAACTTTGAGGGAACATTAGACAATTTCCTCATAGTTATAAAATTCATGGATCACTAGGTCTTTCCGTAGGCTAGGTTTTATCACGTGAAAGAAGCAATCAACCTTGCATTCGGGGGTAATGACAAAGCCTGAGGCATATCATTCAAGCCTTGTGAAGTTTTCCTCCTACGTTCTGATGTATTCTTCTTCTTTTTTCTTGAGGGAAAGGAAGTATCTTTCCATCTTAAGTCAAAGGGTGCGTGGAAAATATTTATCAAAAAACATTTTCTGGAAATCCTTCCCTTCCAATGCCTCGATATATTCCTCAGGCTTTATATTTTTTATCAATGTCCACCATTTATCAGCTTCACCCTCCATACGATAAGCATCCCGAAGAACCTTCTCTTGTTCAGAACATTGAAGGACGGAGAAGATATTTTCAATAGAGTTGATCCATTGTTCGATGATTGATGGATTGGATGATCCATTAAAATTAAGAGGCCTTTGTCTCATAAAGCTCTCAATTATGGATTGTTCTTTCTTAGGGGGTTTGGACGATCCTATTGAACCATGTTTCTATTAAAAACTTGAGTTAACTGAGAGAGTATCATGACAAATTGTTTGATTCCCACTACCATCGGATTGGGCATCTCATTAGAACATTCATCACATTGATCTTCATATTGGTTTCTAGCCCGAATCCTACTATTATCGGCCATTGGCTAGAATAAAAGGAAATTTAGGGGTAAAACATAAAGTGGAATCCAGTGATTAAAGGGGATAAATTATAAATTACATTTATTTCCTTAACTTATGAATTTATAGGATTAAATCTATGTTATCCATGATCTACTTCCCAATATATATTCTTAGGGGCATTTTTTATTCCCTTAATAATGGTTCATACTAAGATTATAAATTTACCAAAGCATATCCCCCGGGAGTGTTGAAGCAAGAGTGCAGAAAGGCCTGTTTTTGTGCACCCGTTCCCATTCAAGTCTAGATCAAAGTGGGGTTTTTGGGTTTTAACCCTAGATACATTTGTGCCAGAGCCACCTCTACTTGTTTGTATCTAGAAAGGGGTGTATTTTCTTGATAAACCACTTAATCTATACTCCCCAAAATTTAGGGATGTTTTTATTATACGTAGTCTCATACCTAAGTCTTTCACTAGGGTTTTCTAATCCTAATCCCAAAAATAACTAAACCTATCCTATGATACCAACTATAACAACCATTCTCTTTATTACACACTTAAACATGACTTATTACATAAACTTGCACTTAAGACAACTCTCAGGATCAATAGGTCTAGTTTCTTGGTAAATTAGGAAAATTACATGATAAATTAAGACATAACATACAAAATATTTATTGAAAACTTCTTTTACATGACCAGAACATTCCTTCGTACTTAGCATTGCATGGGACAACCTGAGGACATATATAAGGAAAAGGTGAGCTATAAAGCTTATTAAGGGAGTAAAAAAGGAATAACATAAAGAATAAAATACATATTAGGAAATAGAAATATCAATGGAGAATAAGAGAAATATGAACATAAAGGCATGGTATAGCATGATTATCATAACATGGAGATGTAGCAACAACATTTAACATCATATTAGCATGATCCAAGGCTCATTGCACATGGAGCATGAGTAAACCCTCATTGCACATGAATTAGCATGAATAAACCATAATTAAACTTGAATTATCATTAGTAAACAATCATTTCACATGATGTATCATGATAATATTCTTTACCCAATGCATTGGAGTGCTATCAGGGTACACCCTTCTTAATCATTTCATTTCATGCATAAGTGTGCCACATAGATCATACAACATGGATTCATTAAACATAATAATTTATTCCATGAATAATAGATGTATAATAAATAAATTTAAGTCCTCAATAAACAAGTAAATGTGAATGATGTTGAATACCCTTGATATAGAAATGGGTATGGTATTCACTTACACGATGATCTTGTCTTGGGAAATTTTGGTGTAACTTCGGCAGCATAACGACGTCAAATAGAAATCGTAAAATGGGTTGATGAGAGAGAAAGGGGTATATCATAATCTATACATGAAATTTATAGTAAGGGGTCATGGAACATAATATCCCAACATATTTAATTTAATTTATATGCATAATATAAAATAATTTATTGGATGTAAATCTGGAGAGATAAACCCCTAACGGAATTTCAGCATGGTAACGGGTGTACATGGGAGGCCTTAATGAGAGAAAAAGGGATATCTCCTCATTCAAAAAAAGGAGGAAAGTATATGGGAGGTGTAAAATCATACCCCAACATTTTTAATTGAAAATAAATGGGCATAACAATATAAGGAAACTTGGACATAAATAAGGAAGGAAAGTGAGGATCCCTTACTTGAAAGTGTGATCCCAAAGGCTCGGGAGAGGATTGAAAAGGGACTATTGGGAACATGGTAAAACTTTTTAAGATTATAGAGAGATGAGGGCAGAGGTTGGTTGATCTCAAAATTGTTTGAGTGAATAGTAATGGGGGATTGAGTGGGTTTATATTGGAAAAGAGAGGGAATTCTTTATTATTTTGGTTTTGGACACTACACATTAAACTAATCAAAACCACAAACCATCACAAGGTTTTTTCCCATGGATTTTTCCAAATCGAAGTGGAAAAAATTATTATATAAGGCCAATTTCTGAACTTATTAAAATATTAGGCTTTCTTATATGGAGGTGAGTCACACTCTCAAGGAAATCATTTTCAAAAGTTAAAATATTTTATAATTCTTGGAGGGTATACTACGGCACTATAAAATTAATAAAAGGAATATAAAATCACATTATTTTAAAGGTAAGACATATATTGGACGAATAAAATTTTTAAAGTATTTTATTATATCACTATTGGGTCATTAGGATGTCATAAAACACATTATATATTTAAATGGTATTTAATTTTTACCCAAAAATTAGACTGTCTTAGAAAATTATGAAAAATTCACCGTTAGATATTTTAAAAGTCCTGAATACAAAAATGATATTTATTTTATATAAATAATTTTCTAAATATGTGAATTTTTATTTTTAAAATAAAAACTGATATTTATCAAAAATTTATGTGTTTTGACAAAAACACCTTTTGGACCTTATTAAAAATTACAATTGTATTCATAAAAAATTATACGATAATTTATTTTTAATAAAAATTAATTTGGTAATAATATTTTATTAAAATATTATTTAATTCAAAAATCCATTAATCCATCAAAATATATTTCTTAATTGAATATTAACTAAAAATACTATTTGTTTTTTAAAACCCATTTACAAAGTAAAAATAATAAAATGAATGTATGTTATTTATTCTATAAAAAAATAACAGACATAATTATAATTCCAAGTTATTGTTACATAACCCCTTATAACACCCACATAAGACCAAAGGATAAGGTGTGTTATAGTAAGAGACTCTTGGGTCAGCTCGGATAACATCACTCGGGTGGTAATCTCTATTAACTTCCACTTCTCCCATAGGTGATTCCATTCAAACATAACGTGTTGAAGATTGGCTTAGGCTTGGTCCATAGCGAATCCCAATGACGCTACCTTCTTTCCAAGCTCTAACAAATGGGCTTCGTATGGATAAATTCTACTAGATGAGGTTATTGCTTCCTTTGTCTGAGTAAATTGGATTTGTTAAAGCCCTATATTTATACTAATAATGTGATCACATTTCAATGGATATATTAGAAATGATAACAATTCTTAATGGTATTTTAAAATCCAAAATCATAAAACCAAATAAGTGCATATGTTTTATATAACCATTTTACATAATTAGATCAATAGTAATTTTCATTAATAAAATTTTGGGTTGTTACAATTCTAGTGTATTGAGAAGATCCAAATTTTCCCATTCTTATTATATTATTTTATATTTATTATACCACTGTAATATTTGGAATTATTATTGGTTTATTTTATGACTAATTTTTCATTCTTCATTTATGATAATAATATTTTTATCATGTTCTCTATGTGATACCTATGTTTTATGACATAAGAAGGGAAATTCCATTGATAACATTTTGGGTCATTACATTCTTCCCCCTTATGAAATTTTTATCTCAAAATTACATTTTACAAACTAAGGTGAAAAAAAGTGAGGGTATTTATCCTTCATCGCTTCCTCTAGTTCCCATGTCACCTCTTCAAACTTATGGTTTCTCCATAGTACCTTGAATAGGTGAGTAATATTTTTATGTAGAACCATGTCTCTATGGTTGAAAATCTTCACCGATTTCTCCTCATAAGAGAGATATTTTTTCATCTATAACAACTCTTAGTTTATTACATGTGAGGGGTTTGGTACGTACTTCCTCGGGAGGGATACATGGAATACATCATGTACTTGAGACATGGTTAGAGGAAGTGCTAGCTGATAGGCCACAACTTTGACATGATCAAGAATATCAAAGGGGGTGATGTAACTAGGACTTAGCTTTCCTTTCTTCCCAAATCTCATGACCCTCTTCCATGGAGATATGCGGAGAAATACTATGTCACCAACCTCAAACTCTAAGTCTCGTAGATGATTATCATCATAGATCACCTATCGAATATGGGTAGCCCAGATATGTTGTTGGATGGTCTTCAACTTTTTTTCATTTCCTTAACCATTTCAGATCCTATCAGCTTACATTCACTAATTTCACCCCATCATGTAGGTTTTCTACATTTTTTCCCATAAAGGGATTCATATAGAGCCATTCAGATTCTTGAGTGGAAACTACTATGGCAAGATAACTCAACCAATGGAATACATTGATCTCATCCTACTTTGAAATCCTTTGAGCATGATCTCAATATATCTTCCAATGTCTAAATGGTATGCTCATACTGGCCATTAGTTTGAGGGTGATAATCCATACTAAAGTTCAACTCAGTATTTAGAGAATTTTAGAGAATTTTCTATAACATGAAGGTAAATCTCATATCACGGTTGTATATAATCGATAATGTCACTCTATACAGTCTCACCACTTCTATGATGTATATCCATGAAATTTGTTCGAGAGAGAAGTCATCTCAAATCAAAATAAAATGAGAATTATTTGTAAGATGATCCACAAAGACCCATATATCATTATATCCTATAAATGTATTTGGAAGTCTGGTGAAAAAAGTCCATGGGGATTTTTTCTCATTTACATGTAGGTATGGGTAATGGTTTCATCATTACCTAATACTTTGTCCCTTCATACTTCACTTGATGACATACCAGACACATTGATTCATATACAGTGATCTACTTCTCTATATTTTCACACCAATAGTTCTCTTGGATATCTTAATATATCTTTTTGATCCATTAGTGAATAAAGAAGTTCGAGCTATGTGCATCATTTAGAATCTCTTTCTTTATATCTAGATTAAATGGTACACATAGTCATGACCAAAATTTTATAACTCATTCCTCATTAATTTCGATCTCTGAAGATTTCCCATTTCTTATAGATTCCACCTTTTTTTGAATTTCCACATCATTTCTTTGATCATCCTTTTATTTTCTATATAATGGATGGCTGGGAAATAATTTTTTAAAGGAATGATGATGTTCCTGAAAAAGCTAGGTAGGAAGTGGTAGCCCCAAAAAGGTGGTATTTTAAAAAAAATCACTGATGTTCTACATGAACTTGTCGACATCATCAAATAGCTACCAGGTTTAAGTTGAGGATCACCCATGAAAAGTTTTAATAACAAAATAAAACCGTAAAATACCTGGTTTAGATCCAAAGTTGCGCATGACGTCTACTCTTTATTGGAAATCACTGATTTAAGAATCCAAATCAAAATTCCTCTAGATAATCCACACGTTATTCAAGAAGTATTTGGGAGTGGTGATCATCGAATTTTGGGTGCTAGCGCGTAGATCTGACGACGCCTTTGATGCTCCGACGATCACCGCATCGCTTCGCTTGAGATGCCTGAAAGAGAGACTGATCTGAGCTCTTTTGATCCATATATTCTCTCTCTATATCATAGGAGATAGGATAGGAGAGATAAATACCATGAATAGTCCCTATTGATAGACTCTCCTCTTCTATATATAGTGTGTTAATAAAATACCCGGTATTGCCTCTCCAGCCCCCGAATACTTAACGCACTACAAACGACATGTTATGACTACTTATTTGAGTCATAAATATTATTATCATTTTCCTATAATATTTTAAATATATTAAATGATAATAATTGATTAATTAACTCGACTCGTCATTCCCACAAATATTAATTGAACCTTGAATATATTAAACTAATATTCATCAATTAATATTTTTCATGTATTTACATAAAACTTGTAAATACATTTAATAAATAAATTCAATTATCCTTATTATTAAGTTGAATAATATGAATTTATTTATACCATTGGTGATCGTATCACCTTGGACAAATCCCTAACCCTAGTGGTGGGTCCCACCATGTCCAAAATTCATATTCAACTGAATAGGAAAGATTCTTGAATACTCTATTGCGTGTGACCCTCTAAGACCTTATCTCGGTAGAAGTGAATAGTATTCATAGACCCAAAGTAGGATCTAGAAACCTATCATGACCCCTAAAGAGATAAGGACTATCACAGTAGTGACAACCAACCTAGGAACATATACTGTGTAATATAATCTCTTTTTCATTAATATATCATAAAGCAGGACGCACACCTGTGTCATCGTCCTTTTCTTGCTTTATTGTTTATTGATCTAACTAGATGGATTTACCCTTGACTACCTTGGACATGGTCTTATAAATGTACTACCATCCTTATCAACATGGCCTGAGATATATTAATTCTCTAACCCGGAAGCGAAAAATCCTTTCTCGACCATTTAACGAATATCATTCCATCAATGATAAACCCAACACAAACTACCTCACCACAATTTCAACATCATGGTTTTCATCTTTCATCAAAGTACATGATCAAATGACATACACTAGCAATGATCTCAAGTTAGGAGACCATTACACTTGATTGTAGATAGGAACATCCAATGACTCTTGAAACATGTGATGTTCCTATTGGAGGGTATGTCCTCATGATCTCACTACTAGAGATCACCAAGTGCGAACTTCAGGAGATTAAGTATCAATGCTTATAGTCCCCCATCACCTAATAGTAAAACATCTACCGTGTCTAATCAATAAGATACATCTAGACCATAGAACCTTAGTTTAAGTTTAATTTCATAGTATCTACACATTCTCATTATATCATGGGATCCACTATAACATTTCGATGTGATAATTAATATTTGGACATTACCATTTCAATAGTAGACTCATAAAAGTCTAAATTATAATTTTAAGAGGACATCATGTATAGATAACTGTATACATGATATAATAATAAAAAGCATTGAATAGTTGGGTCTATAACACCCACTATTTCAACACTCCCACTTACACTAGATCCAAATTGAAAACCAAACTTTTTATCTACTCACATGATAAATATCATGTTCCTAAAGAGTAACGGATTTAGCTACTAGGCCTGCCATGGTTCCTCTGCATGGATATTTTGCTATAGCGACCTCATCTCCTTGAGTAAAACTTCTCAAGAGATGGTATCCCCGAGTATATCCCTTTTTTTCACTATCATAACTTGACATCTTGGCTATTAAGAATATTATAATTGGTATTATGATAATATTTTCCTTACTAGGTGTGATTCTAATAACTGGAACAAATCGTTTCATTTAACTGCTTCTTAACTACCTCATAAGTTGCAATGTACTCGGTCTTTATAGGTTTGTCTTCCACTGGCTTATATGAGCTTGTCTCACTCATCACCATAGCCTAACTGCGATACTAGATCACATTGATCTATGGAAGACTAGTTTGTATCCTCGAAAACTAGTATCCTTTCTTCTCCACTTACCAAGTACATAACATTTTGTACTTTTAAAAGTAAAAATGAATAGTTCTGACTGTGTCACTTGTAGTGCTCCTAGATATAACTAATATTTTCCTACTGTAAAATATACCTTGGAAAAATTAGTTATTGTACATATCATGGAATGTGTGATTAATCCATCGCTTCAACGTATGGATTTAACTCATCATGTTTATCTCCTTCTATATCTTGGACATGTCAACCTGGAGAGATTATTCCATGTGACATAGGCAAAAAAATCATCTCTTGAATTATTCCAACTTGTATTTTTCAATACTATGTTACTATATGTATGATTTACTAGGTCCAAGAAACCTATAGATCCACCTCAGTATATCTACTTCCCTAGAACTTAGGTTGCTACTTTAATTCAACCATTGGAGAAAATATTTCATCATGATCTTAACTAATTGTATGACCAATGTCTGTTTTCCATATGTTGTTGAACATATTTTTCTTGGAAAACCTTGGCGCTCCTACTAACCTCTAGTAGACACATGGTAATAATTCATTCCAAATGAATACTCTATGATCATGTTTCTTAATTCAATCCTAAACTAGATTTTAGTAACTTGCAACCTTTATTAGCATTTGGTGATGTGACCATCCCTTTATGGTTTTGTTATGTAGACACCTTCCATGATTGGTGGTCAGGGAATCAAATTCTAAATAAAATGATCATAAAAATTAGCTATGAAAAGTAAAATTCTAATGGATTTAGGCATAATGACTTGGTAACACCAATAAAGGCTTATTGGTATTACTCTTTTACCATCCATGTATCAACTTGTTTGAATACCCAATGTAGTATTCAAAATATAGGCCCCTTTTTAATGTGATACATGGAATCCATTATTGAATTTTAGTTGGTCTTTTCAATCTTAGCTAATTTCCATATACTAAAAACTTGTAGGAAATATTATTATCAATGAATAATAGATCATCGACCGTGGTGTATACAAAAACCATCACCATGGTTTTTCCTTCCTATACAGTATGTTTCTCTGGAATAATCATGTTCCACATGTACTTGTGGAACTTGTTCCTATTCCAACTACTTGTACATCTATAGCATTGACTAAATACAAGTCAATATTGCTCCCACTATCTCTAATAGAGATGTAAACCCATATATATAAGTGTAGTCAATAACTTGACTACCACTTTTCTATCTTAGGGATTTATGTAATATTCTAAGCAACCATTAGGATAATTACAATAGATGCACAATGTGTTTGTTCCTGATTCAAGTTTTTTTATGTCCAAATAAACTCTTTACATCTAAACACATCTATATGAAATAATGGATTTTCATCATAATATGACTCATATGATATCCATTTTTCATTTTAGTTGGAATATGATTATGGGATTACACTGTTATTTGTGAAGCATGTCATGAAATATAATGGAAGTTTCTGAAAGTTGCAACATTGATACAACTTACAACAATACTCTAATGTATAAAATGTGTGTTTAGGAATTGATTCATGATACATTTTGTTGATAAATGTTAAAATGTATTAATTCATCATCAATATTATTCATTAACATCAATGTCTGACGTGGATAAGTTAATGTGCATTTAGGAATTGCTCCACGCTAAATTATCATGATCAATGGATGCTTGGTCAAGATATTTTTTGGTATGTCGACCCGAAGCAACTCATATCTTCTGACCATGAATATAATTTACTTTATTATTCCTTAATAACCTAAAGTATTCTTATGAAATATATATATATATACATCTATTTTACCCTTGTAATACTTCATGTTCACTTGTTTAACTATTTTCAAAAGCTTTGTGACATACCTTTATTTCTAAAGGTTCCTTTGTCCAAAGAAAAGACGTCGATAATACCAAATTATTTAGCTGTGCTGAGCCTAAATACTATACTAGGTATTTTTATTAACGTCCACTTTTAGTTTTACTTGACAAATAATTATCTTTCCATAACTGGGTATAAGTATTACATTTTATATTCATCAAGTATTTCCTATAATTCAAGTATAACTGAACTATAGTTTGAGTATAAAATACCAAGGAAAACATTGATTATTTAATTTGGAATAATGTCTTCTTGTGTCCAAGGATACATGAGATTAATGTCTTGGTTATACTTAATAATAATTCTATATGAATCCTTCACTTGGCAATGAATAAGTTGTGTACTTCTCACCATTGGACAAGGTATCACCCTTTATCATCCACTTGGAGAATACACTTGACTTCCAGTAAGTTTTCTATACATACTTGGTTATCATATTAGAATACACATATGTCACTAGAATATTTTATTTAACACCCAATTAGTAAAATTGAAACATTAAAATTGATGAATATTTTTGAAGAAGAAGCAGGCAACTTACTTCTTTAATTCAGTTTATTGCCTTTAAACTTCCATTGTTTTATTTTATAATATGCAATGAAAATAACCTTTGTTAATACCTAATTCATTGAAGGAAGTTGCTAATGTGCCATTGGCATTAATTTCCTTTTGTCTTTTTCGCCTTGTCTTTCAATTTATTCACCATAATAATTAAAGATGAATATTTCATCAATATTCTTATTTACATGGAGATCGCTACCTAAATTGGAAATGAAGTGTTTACTCTATACTTGTTCATTTTGTAACTTAATATGAAATTCTATTAAAGGGGGGAAATTATATTAGAATAGGATGTATTTAAAGATAATAACCCACCTTTAAATTTATATAGATCTAGTGTATCCATTACCTATTCATATCATTTCTTCGCTTTCTCCTTGCAGACCTCTCGGAAATGAGACTTCATGTAATATCATCAATGTCCTAGTGTAGCGACCGCAAATAACATCGGATGTTGATGAAATAATAATGATATAACTATCATATGCTTTGTACATTAGTCTCCTATAAGCAATTTCACCCCTGCTTCCCTGATGTAACTTAACAGTTGTTGGGGACACTGGCATCTTGAGTTTCTAATATCATAGTACAATGTGCAAGAACCCATATTATCTTTGAATAATTGTTCTAGTAAGGACATTTACTTTTTCCATTATTTATCATAGTTTGAAACATGTGGTATAACTTTCCATTTTTCTACAAATAAAATTTGCAGATTAGTACCTTTTTATCTGGATTACCAGTTTAGACATTTTGATTAATTAATTAAATCATTAAATGTATCCCACTCTTTTAATTAATTATAGGAACCCTCTATACTAGAATTGGAATAATCTATCGCTCAAGTTTTCTAGTGTAAAGGATCCCTGAACCACACCTCATTGTCTACAATATTTGGCTATGCCACTACTTATAGGGTTCAAGGTAGGATTTTGGATAGCCAACCGCTTTAACTCACGGTTCCTTGATCTGTTGAGTGAAGTCCCAACTTCTTTTAAATCGTAACTTTATTTACTCGACACTTGCCTCTAAAATTACAACAATATAGCTTTGGTTATTTCCTTGTGGAAATTTTTGTTAATTAAACCCACCACTCTCATAAGAAAACCCTGATAGTAAGAGCCACCCTTAGCTTTGGCATGAACGGCACCCCAAACAGCTGGTTTTGTCCAAATTCGAATGATGGAAGGAGGTTTATAATTAATATTTCTATGAGGGTTTAATATTTTTAATTTAATGAAATAAATAATTTTCTATCTTTATGAGCACATACTATGTGATAGCACTCACAACTAACCATGCTATCAATAGAAAAATTAATCACATCACATGTTCATTTTATCTTTCATGTTTGTTTATTATTACACTATGTGTTCATGTGTTAACTAAACATACAAAAAATTATAAACCATGAAAAAATAAATTTAAGACCTAATCATGAGCCGGTAATAAAGGTTATTCAGTTGAGTGAATAATGGACTAACTTATATCCTAGGGGATATACCTTGAGTCACATCGCTTGCGACTCAGATTGTAGCATCTACCCACCCAATGCATAAGCTCCTGTCTGGTGCATCTCTGTCAATCAGCACGAAGTTCATCACTCGTCTCATCATTATACAACATTGTTCGCACACAAGCGAGGGGTTCTCGAGGTATAAAATACAACTCTGAGAATGGGCACGTAGGCCCTTATACATATAAGGACTCTTAAACAACACACAGATCGTCTTTTACATTAAACTAATTATTACAAACCACATTTCAATAATTAAATAAAATAAAAAGGACCATCCATGCATTGGTCGGTCTCAGGCTCATGACCAATCTAACATGCATTAACTTGCGTATTTAAATAAATACAGAATTAAAATTAAACTTGCATTAAAATAAACTCAAGGGTGTTAAATTGAATTAAAAATTTCACTCTAATTTTAAATTCATTATATATATGTCATTAGGTCCCAATTAATTAATTTAATTTTAAAACCAAAAAATAAATTATTTAATTAATTTAATTAAACACAAAATTAAATTAATTTACACTGCATTAATTATTAAACTAAAAATTAATATTTAATTAATTTAATTACCAAATGAAATGAAATTAATTATTTTAATTTATTTTTGATTAATTAAAATCACTCGAGCCCCATAAATCCCGGGTAGGGCCTGTGCAGGTCGAGCCAAACCCACGCAAGCCCATTTCAGACTAGTCTGACCCCTTACAGAGGAGTTTTGGGTTAGGAAGGTCAGTTTAAGCCCATTTTGAGCTGGATAGACCCGCTAATGCCCATTAATGTGTAGAATGAACTATCAAGGGTTACTTGTCTGCTAATAATGTCAAGCAGTAGCCTAAGGCATCACTCAGGGGCTCACTAGATGTGGGGTTTACTGTCTGCTGGTGTGCAAGGCTGAGCATGACAGTTCAACGGTCGTAAAGGAGTAGTATACAGGCTGTGCGGCTAGCCTGTGTTGGATCTACCTGAAGGTGGTGTGGCACGGCCGGAGGATGGCTGACATGAGGTCTTTGTGTGCTGGAAAAAAGGGGTGGAAAAACGCAGGGCCATCAGGTGCTCGAGAGTCACCGAACGAGGGATGGATGGCCGGTAAAATCGAGTCTGACCGACTAGAGTGTTGCTGCTATGTACGATGCCGGGGAAGGAGCTCAGTCTGGTAAGGGTTGTTCGTGGTTGGTCGGGGCATTGGTTGAAGGAAATGTATCCAAAAGATGGCCACCGCACCTGAGAGTGTCGGACAACCAGGAGCACAGTGGGGTGGCACCGTGGCTAGCAGTTTAGGGAAGGAAAAAACACCACCAAGAGGGGGTTCTAGGGAAGAAACAATCTACTATAGTGAGGTGACCAGGCAGGCCATAGCTGGGTAGCACCACCAGCTAGGGTGGCTGGTGTGGGGCGGCGCACTGCCTAAGCGCTGGTTTAGCACCTGGCTAGCCGAGAGAGATTGGGGGGTGCTTGACTCCCACAAAACCCTTTTTTCGCTACCAAGGATGTGTAGGCCTCCCCTTTTTTTATATTTATTTTGGCTTGTGAGATAAGCCAAGGCCCCAAAAAAATAATAAAATAAAATTTCCACACACTCAAAGTCCAACCCCCTTTTAATTTTTTTTCCAAAATCCTATATAGGCTTAGGAAAATAATAATAATATTATAACATTAAAATACTATTATTATAATAAAACTATTATTATTATAATAATTATTTTTATTAAACCTCTCATGTAAAACACTATTCCAAATTTAACAACGGATTTGGATGATTATATAGAGGTTCATTTATTTAAAACCTCGTATATATATCGGTTCAGGTCTGCTCTAAAACATCAGATGACCGTATAATAGTCATTTGATGTCAGATTAAAATGAATTATATGGCATTGGGATCGTATCGATGCCCTCTTCATAGATTAATGAAAATTTAATTCTTTTATCGTCTTAAAATCAATGTGTCCCTATGATACCACTTAAAGGAACCAGGCAGGCAACGAAAGCCCCAAAAAGGTGGTATTTTAAAAAAATTCCCCAACGTTCAACATGTTCTTGTCGATGTCGGTGAATAGCTACCCGGTTTAAGTCGAGGATCACGCGTGAAGAGTTTTAAGTACAAAATAAAACTTTAAAACACCTAGTTTAGATCTAAAGTTGCACATGACGTCTGCTCATCATTGGAGATCACTGCTCAAATAATCTAAAGATGAATTCCTCTAGATCATCCACATGCACTTAAAGAAATCCATGGGAGATTTGATCATAGAATTCCAAATTCTAGTGTGGAGATCCTATGATACCTTCGATGTTATGACAATAATCTCATCACTTCGCTTGCGATGCCTAAAAGAGAGTTCAATCTGAGCTCCTTGGATCCAAAGTTTCTCTCTCTAGATCATAGGAGAGATGAGACGAGATAGAAATCACATAAATATTACCTAGTGGGAGACTCTCCTCTTCTGTATATAGTGTGTTAATAAAATACTCGGTATTGCCTCTCCAACCCCCAAATACTTAATGCACTACAAATGATATGTTATGACTACTTATCTAAGTCATAAATATTTTTATCATTTTCCTATAATATATTAAATATATTACATGATAATAAATGAGTTATTAACTCGACTCTTTGTTCCCAAAAATATTAATTGAACCTTTAATATATTAAACTAATATTAGTCAATTCATATTTTTCATTTATTTACTTAAAACTTGTAAATACATTTAATAAATAAATCCAATGCTCCTTATTCTTAACTTGAATAATATGAATTTATTTTTACTATTGGTGATTGTATCTCCTTGGAAGAATCCCAAACCCCAGTGGTGGGTCCCACTATGTCCAAAACTCCTATTCAACTGAATAGGAAAGATTCTTGAATACACTATTGTGTGAGATCCTCTAGGACCTTATCTCTATAGTAGTGAATAGTATTCATAGACCAAGAGTGGGATCTAGCAACCCATCATGATCCCTAAAGAGATAAGGATTGTCAAAGTAGAAAAAACTAACCTACGAACACATACTGTGTAATATAATATCTTTGTTATTAATATCTCATAAAGTAGGACGCACACCTGTGTCATTGTCCTTTTCTTTCTTTATTTTTTGTTGATCCAAATGGATGGATTTACCCTCGACTACTATGTCCATGGTCTTATGAATGTACTACCATCCTTATCAACATGGCCTGAGATATATTACTTCTTTAACTCAGAAGAAAAAAATACATTCTTCATCATTCAACCAATTTCATGCCATCAATGATGCACCCAACAAAAACTACCTTGCCACAATTTCAATATCATGGTTTTCGTCTTGCATCAAAGTACACTATCGAATGACATACACTAGCAATGACCTCAAGTCACGAGACCATTACACATGATCATAGATAGGAACATCCAATAACACCCGAAACATGGGGTGTTTCTATTGGTGGGTCTATCCTCAGGATCTCTCTACTAGACATTACCAAGTGCGAACTTCATGAAAAGAAGTATAAATACTTATGAGCCCCCAGCACCTGATAGTTAAACATCGACTATGTCCAGTTAGTAAGATGCATATAGACTATAGAACCTTAGTTTCAGGTTAATGTCATAGTATTTATAGGTTCTCATTATAGCCTGAGATCCGCTATAACCTTTCAACATGAGAATTAATCTTTGTACATTACCATTTAAATAGTGGATTTAGAAAAGTCTACACTATAATGGTAATATTTCATCATGTATATCTAACTGTATACATGATCTAGTAATCAAAATCACAAAATAGTTGGGTCTAGAGCACCCACTATTTCAATAGTTCCTTCTCTTATGATTCCCATGTCCATCCATTGTAAGTCTAAGGATTGGATCCTTCTAAACTCTCATCATTGATAAAGTTGTAGGATCCTTCCTAATTTAAATAGATTCCATTTTATTTACTTTAATCAGATGATAGTGGATTAAGAAATCATAATCCTTGATGAATTCTAACCATCTTCACTGGAACATATTAATCTCCTTTTATGTGAATATGTATTTTAGGCTCTTATGATCAGTATATATCTCACGCTTCTCCCTATAGAGATAATTCCACTATATTTTCAATGCAAAGATCATAGCTACCAACTCTAGATCATGTGTGGGATAGTTTTTCTCATGATCCTTCAATTTCCTTGAGGTGTAGGCTATCAATTTATCATTTTTCATCAGTACATAGCATAATCCATTGTTTGAATCATCTTTTTATACCAAAAATAGTTCCCCATTTTTCGGTAGTGCAAGTACTAGTGCAATTATAAGCCTCTTTTTTAACTCTTCGAAGCAGTCTTCACATTTACTGGTCCAAAAAACTTTACTCCTTTCGATTTATCTTGGTAAGTGGGTTTTAAAATCACAAGAATTACTTCACAAATCATCAATAATATCCATATAGACCAAGGAAACTAAGAATCTCCAATACAGATGAAGTTTTGGTCTACTCCTCAATTTCCTTTATTTTATTAGGGTCCATAGATATTCCTTTATAGTGATAACATTCCCCAAGAATGATACTTCCTCCATCTAGAACTCACATTTACTATACATTACATATAGTTTCTCCCTTTGAAAAGTATTTATCATAGTATTCAAATGCGCCTTGTGTTCCTCCTTTATCTTAGAGTATATTATAATATTATTGATAAAGACTACCAAAAAAATTTGAGGTAATCTCTAAAGACTCTATTCATTAATTCCATGAAAATTTATAGATAATTAGTGAGTCCAGAGGGAATCACTATTGACTCGTAGTGTATATACCTTGTTTCAAAGTAGGTCTTGGGAATATCTAACTTTCTCACCTTTAATTGGTGATATAATGACTGAAGGTCCGCCTTATAAAAATACTTGTCCCCATTTAGTTAGTCAAAAAAGTCATCTATCCATGGTATGGGATACTTGTTATTTATTATGATTTTTTTGATTTCGAAATAATTAATTTAGAGGCACATTGATCCATCATTATTCTTGATGAAGAGGATTGTTTCACCCCATGGTGAAGAACTTGGGTGTATAAAACCCTTGTCTAGATTCTCTTGTAACTACTTCTTCAGTTATTCTAACTCAATAGTGTCCATTCTATAGGGAGAATTTTATATGGGTAGAGATCCTCATATAAGATCAATTGAGAACTCAACCACTTGATCAAGACGAAAACCAGAAAATTATTTAGGGACCACATTAGTGTAGTCCCTCACAATGGGAATGTCTTCGAATATGATCCTCTCCTTAGTCTCAATCATTTGATCTAGATATGATTGGTCATAGGAAAATAATATCTAAAACTGAGATAATGATTATGAAGGAGATTCATCCTCCTCCTTACACTTTTACAAAATTGGAGGATGACTCGGGATGTGAAGAGTGATCTCCCTTTCTTGAAAATTGATATTGGATTTATTTAAAGATAGTCAATACATGCCCAATATAGCATCAAAATCCACCAAAGTAGGTAATATGATATTTTATGGGAGGTTCAACCCAAAAAAATTAACTGAGGAGGAGTTATATACTTTAGATTCAATAATTTCCCCATTCACTATTCTCATAGATAACTCAACCTTTATATTTTGAGGTGGTTTTTGAATAGTCATACTAAACTTTAAAGATATGAAAGAATTCATAGAACCAGAATAAAATAGTATATTCACTATTCTTGGATGAATAACCAATGTACCTATCACTGCATCATTTTTGAGATCCACCTCAGTAGTATTAATAGAATATTACCTTCCTTGATGCCTTGAAGATTGTTATTGTTGAATTCCTCCAACAACCCTTGTCTTAGGGAATTGGATCACATAATTCCCATGTTCCTTCCTTGCTACCTTGGAGATTGTTATTTTTTATTTCCTCCAATGACCCTTGTCTTAGGGCATTAGATCGCATAATTCCCATATTTCTTATAGTTGAAACACTGCACTACAGGATGAGTGTTGATCTAAAACTTCCTTTATTCTTTTAAATTAGTGGTATTCTTCAAATCCATTCGACAAAAATTAGCATGATGTCCCTCTCTCACACATTTTAAGCATCTCCTAGTTCCCTATAGATAGTTCCCAAGATGCTTCTTCCTGCACTTTTAACATATGGTATGTTGGTTTTTCTTTCATTCATGGAATTTATCTATTGATACTCCCATATTAAACTTTATTTTACTATTTTTATCTATGATTCCATTATACCACTAAGAGTCTCCAATATCCATCTCAACTTTTAGGGAACATCATACAACCTCATAATAACTTTCAAAGTCTCGCATCGCTAAGTATTTTCATAGAATTTTATTTAATACACTAAAGAAGTGATCCACCTTGCTTTCAGTATTCATGAAAAAGATTAAGGTGTATTGTGAAGGCCTTATAAATTTTTCCTCATACATCCTAAAAGACTCATCTTCCTTTTTCTTAAAACTAAGGAACTCCATATCCATTTTAATATGAAGAGTATTGGTAAAATATTTATTGAAAAATGTTTTCTTGAATCCTTCCCAATATATGGAATTAATTTCCTCATTAGACTTTTTTTTATCAATGTCCACCACTAATCATCTTCCCTGTCAAAATGATATACCACTAGTATAACTTTATCTTTTTTTTTGTATTAGAGAATTGATAATATCTTCCCAACAGAGTTAATTCATTGTTCTGTGATGAGGGGATTAGAAGATCCACTAAATATAATAGTCCTTTGTCACATAAAGGATTTAATCAAAACTTGTTATTTCTTAGGTTAAGGAGGTTGTTCCACATAATTCAAGTTATTATTCATAACTTGATCCATTTGAGCTAGTATTGTCATGAATTTCTGAGCTCACATTTCTATCAGAGATATCATTTCATTAGGGAAATAATCACATTTCATATCACATTGATTATCATCATGGGTTCTCCTATTTCCTACCATTAACTAAAAAAAGAAATAAAATATAATTAGGGGGCTTAAATACTTATCTAATAATCATATAGAAAGGAAACTATGAACATAGAAGGAATAACATATAAATAAAAATTATATCCTTACTTATGATCATTTATGTCTCAAAATATATTATCCATGGTGATAGGAATACCCCTAGGGTTATTACTAAAGTTTTATTGTCCTAATCCACAAAAAAACTAGATCGTCCTCTGATACCAACTATAGAAACCCTATCCTTTTACAAATGTTATTAAATAATTTTAATCATAATTGTCCATTAAATAAAAACCAAGGATCAAAATGTCTAGTGTCATTGGAAGAATGGGTACATGATTAGAAAACATGAAACTAAAATAAAAATAACTTTTAATAATCTCTAAAATGAGATCATAACTACCTTTGATCTCCCAAATCTATATAGAATAACATAGGGAATACATAAAAAATGGATGAGCTAAAAAACTCAGTAAGGGAATAAACATGGGAACAAATTATATAACATGAATTAGAAGGCATAACATGATAACATAAAAGGAATGTATTGTGAATAAAAATGTGGAGGCATAACATATAGAACATGGATTCATATGATCTTGTAAATATTTGAATGTGAAAGTAACATATAACATGACATAAACATGAGTCCAGGCTAACTGCCAAAACTATATCACATGGTGGAAAAAGTCCCATAATGGATTAGGTTTACTCCCAAATCCCATACATGACACCTCATGAGACTAAAACATTACCCAATGCATTGGATATCTATGTGGTTGAATCCATCATAACATGTACATTCATATGTGTTCTACATAAAGAAATAAAACATAAGGAATAATAATAAGGGTTACCCATGGAAAGAAATGGGTTTCGTAATCATGTCATAAGGCATAACCAAAGGGTGTATCATAATGGTATCTATTAAATAAAAGATTAAATTATTTGTGGACAGTCATGAAGTAACATAATATTAGTTCATGAATGATGTACAAATAAAGTGAATATATGAAAATGAGTGTTTAGGAAACTTTAGAAATGAGCCACTTTAGTGCAGTTTAAGGGAAAATATTAAATAATATTTAAATAGAAAAATGGAATAATTGTTTCTATCAAACCAAAAATAAAATAAAATAGTTTTTCATGATAAAATGATATATTTCAGAAAAATATTAGTGGATTAAAATTCTTTATAAAGTGTACTTGAAAATAAGTAAGAAACAGAGATGTTCCCTTTAATCGATCTTGCTTATCAAGAGGAATTGATAAGGGAACCTTTTAAAACATGTATTTATCCATAAAAGAAAGATTAATTGAGCTATATATTTAATGAATATAATTTTCTATGTATTATTTTTTGATATTATAGTAAATATTTTCAAGACCAAGTGTTGAGACAACATGTGATTTCGAGGCCTGGTCTGCTTGGAATAAATGCTTGAAATATATTAAATATATTAAATAAAAGTCACATGTAGTTTTCCTAAAAAGGTGGAATAAATCCCAAATAGGGACCCAGATCATAAATCCATTGGTTTCTTTGAGTTCATAATGCATTTTTTTCCCTAGGCATAACATAACCTTGTTCGGTGTGGTGTGTTTGTGAAAAAGTCATCATGGGAGAAAAATAAATAAAATAAATAATTTAATTTATCTTATTTTATTTAGTGACTAAATTTGTCTATAAATATTTGGTTATAGAGTTTTTATCACGGTTATCCACTAAACCTTTGAGACCTAAAGAGACCTTTGGAGAGCATTATTGGAAATCAACGACGAATCAGGACTAGATCGAGTATCATTGCACCAATGGAGTTCATGGATCTCATCAACGATTGTAACACAAAATCATTATATGTAAAAAATCAATCCAAAATCTAGGTAGGATTTTGATTTTTATTTTACATCCCTTTCTTTAATCCTGTATGAACATGGATCAATTCCACAAATAAAATTCATATGTGCATCGTCAGTAGGTTTAAATTGATGTAGTTGTTTTGGTTATTGTGTTTTATTCCTCTTTTATTGTCTATTTCTATGAAAATGAATAAAGGAAAAATGAACAAAGTCTAAGGTTCATTCCTCACTTTTATGGCTTATGGATTTCTCCCCCCATTACTTTTTTTGATCATCATTGGTATTTTCTTTGTCCAACGATTTGACCAATACCCAGTATTCAATCATTACACGACCTTTATTTGGTAAAACGGACTGATACCATTGGTATGGATCATGATAGAGGATACGAAGGTGGTGGATAGATCAAGGGAGAATGAGACTTAATTGAGGTTTTTTGAATTTTTTTGAGTGATACATGGAAACATGGATAGCGGTGGATGATTCCTAATCAATTTTGGTGCCCGAAATCTGGTGAATGGTCAATGGAATGTCTAGTTAACCCAAAATTTGATGTTCTTAGGTGTGATCGATAGTGGAGGCAATAGATATGAGTGATGTTTTAACTAGGCATGGGTTCTGTGGAATCTTGTGATACACAGCGTGTTCTCTAGGAACACACGCCATGTGGGACCACCAGTACGATATTAGGGTTTCTACATAGGAGAAAAATATAACACAATGTGTGACACTGTCACATGCCATGTTATGTGTTCTCAGTGGATCAGCAAGTATCACGGATGGTACAAAGAGATGTTCAGGAGTACATGGTCTTAGAAACACCATGTACTCAAAAAAATACATGGACGGGTGTACATGGCACGGCCAGCTATACATGATCATGGCTAGGTGACACAGGCAGGGTTTTGGGTAACCTCTAAACACCTTTTGTGTCACCCACACATTTTTTATATTTATTTTTACATGTTGTGTGAGGTATCTATAACACCTCAATCTTCCACAGTATGTTTCCCTTTTAATAATTCAACAGCTTGCATTATACGCAACTTTGAGATTCTAACACACCGCGATCAATCAAACTAGCCGTTATAAATAGTAATATGCAATTTTTGAAATTTTATAAATTTTATTTTTCAAATTGGAATTCATTTTTGAATTCTAAATATTGAATTTATCTTAGGGTGAATTTTTGGTATTTTTTTGAAATCTTTCAATTTTTGATGAATAGTGAAAAACACTGCGTTATTCGTTAAAACCAACTTTCTATTTAAATAATTATTTATTTTATTTAAATTTATTTTAGGTCAAAATAGATATATAATACCTATAAAAGTTCAATTTAATTCATTGGAGTTATTTTATAATAAGTTTATATATATAAAAAATTTATTGAACTTTTTACCGTCTTTTACACACCTCCTAGGAGCATTTGCAAATTTGCATAAAACATAATTTTACTGCTTATGTGAGTTGAATTTAAAAAATCTGAGAGAAACGGTTAATATCATTAAATAAAATGTGGTTCAATAAGATTAAAATAATTTTTGGTGAATAGTAACTTTTATCTTTTATTTACCACGGTTAAAAGTAAATAGGGTAATTAAGGGTAAAAATGATATCATAATTACCCTAACACATGTCCTAATTCTATTGGATAAGTATAATTAGACCCAAAAAACCTTATTAATAAAATATGATCCTATTTTTTCCACTTGGATTATATTAGTACATTTATTATTATTTTATTTAAAGAAGAGTTAAAAGAGTTAAATTCAAAGTTTAATAACTAAACCATTTTTAATATAGGGTTACACACAATATAAACTCAACTATAAATATTCATTATAAATATAAAAATATTTCCTACATAGTGGTATTTTATTTATAATTTTTAGATATTAAATAATTTAATTTATTTATGACACAATGATGATGCAGTAATTACCTTATTAATGAAAGATTAAAATAATTGATATTATAAATATCCAAATAAAAGTAATTTATGACTTTTTATGAATTCCATTAATTTTATAGGTTAATATGACATTTTAGGGTTGAATAAATAATTTTTTTTCGAAGTAATCATACTGTTATTATCTTCTCAAAAACCAAATACTAAATAGTGTCAAAATCGACATAATTGAGCTTTTAAAACAAATACTATATTATTAATTGCTATAATATTCCTAAAAATATAAGGTTCGTCCAAAGGAATTAAATAAGGTTATATATATATATTAATAATTAACCACATGGGGTTCTCTTGGATTTTTATAGTAAGTTTATTAACCATATAATATAAAAATACAAAGAGACATGGTAAATGTCAAACTATTTAACTAAGAGTTAAATCTAAATGATAAGGTTAATATGATGACCTAAACCTGTCCAAAACCTATTGGTTGAGAGGTTTTAGACTCATCCCCAAATTATCCTCAAAATAATTCATTTTTTATCCATTAGAAACCAAAAATGATTTTATTATAAAATAATATTTCAAGCTTTTCCTAAAGTGACCCTCACCTCTCTTATAAAAGGCCACTTCCCCTTATCTTAATTTCACACCTCCAAAGCCTTTTTTTATTGTCCAAAACCTACCAAAATATCCTATAAACTATCCTCCATTAAACCTAGATTCCTTATTTTGATCAGAAAGCCAACCTAAGGAGCCCTTTTGATCAATCCAAGGGAAGAACTTGAAGAAGAGGTAAATATTTCATCACCTCTTTCAAGTTCTTTTCTTCTTACACTTCCTCCTTCTTTGTTGTTTCAATTCTAAAATAATAGCTCCAGTATATTATTTATACTGTGATTTTATTAAAATGGTACAACCATATTCATTATTCTATCCATCATATGAATCACAAAGTCGCCATATGTGCGTACGTATGGCTTACCGTCTCCACGTCGTGGTGTAGTTTGTTATTCAAACACTTAATTATTTGGATGGGTATAATAATGAGTATAACTGATGTAAATAATAAATATAACATGTTAATGATTCTTTATATATTATATACCATCCAATTATAGACTATTTCACCATCAATATAATGATACTGTTGCCTGTGCGTACGTACGGATTACCGTCTCCACGAACGCGATGAGATTCATTCCCCATTGTAATAATTCAAGAATAATTTTCATTTTATGATTAAAAATAATGTCTAAGAACTTAAAATCATTCTGGATATGAATAAAATGCATCCTATATGTAGCAAACATGTCTTACGTAACCGATCATATAAAGGAAAACTGATCAGTTAACACCCGAAACGATGATACTACTAAAATATTATTAACAAAGCAATATTAGAGGATCATATAAGATATCATATTTATGTATATAGTTTTTTTTTATAATTTAATAACAATGATTTCACTATTATATAGGAGGTTAATATACCCTCAATCAAGTAAAATTACAAGGTAAGGGTTAATTCCATAATCTCTTTATTATCTGAGGTTGTTTTTACGTAAGTATCTACTGGGACCTCTTTTTCATCCACATCCATGTTTTCCTAAAAATGTATTTCAAAACATTTTTACTATTTACTAGACAATGGGTTAAATTATTTTATACCCTTATTTGAAATTATATGTTTTGAAAGGAATTTTCTCGTCCTTTTCCAAACAAGGTACTTTATGGACTTTTTAACAAAAATTATGGTAAGAATGCTTTTTTAAACTTATATGGCGAGTGCGGCTATTTTCCTCCATTATAACATCATCAAAGATTACCTTACAAGATTATAAGAATATTTTCAAAATAAATGTTTTCTTTTATAATTATATGTCTTTTAAATGATTTAAAAATAAAAAGATATATTTCTCTAAAAAAAGTTTTGATTTCATCTATGTCAACATCCTTTTGATGGATTTTAAGCTTGTTTGAAGTTGATTTATTATGATACAAATATTCTATATTGTATTGAAGGTTTTGTGATATGTTTTACTATGGATGTGTTACTATTATACCATTCATGGTTTATGGATAAATTATTGACATTTTGTATGCAAGTTTTAATACGAATGTTTATGTTATGTTTAAACCTTTTCATATGAGGAATGCATTGGACTTAGTAAGTGACGGGTGGAGCCCTCAATAGCTCTTTGATGCATCGGTAGGTCTCATGAGACAAACAAGTGTCTTCGCACAAGGCCTTGACAAAATCTTATTTGTAGTCTTGGCACAAGGCCTTGACTATGTGGTTATAAAGTCTTGCATTGTGCATTCCATCATTATGAAAGTGGCTATTGATATTGCATTTGATTATTTGACTAGTAGAATATCCATGGGAATAAGTAAATGGAATTATTTGATTTTATCTTTTCCATATTATTCTGATGTTTAATTTTAAGTCTTTTTTTAGTCTAATACATTGCCTTAAATGTTTATGCTTATTTATAAAAGTTTTCGCTATATTGTTATCCTTACTGAGAATCTGAGCTCACCCCCTTCTATGTTTTATTTTTCCCAAGATGTGAAAAACTATTTTATGGTTGACCTAAAAAGATAGGATAAGGATATAAGTGTTTTAAAAAGGGGATAAAATATTGTTGATGTTTTTATTTCATGTTGTAATGTAAAACTTATGAGTGTATCTAGTACTTATACGACTACTAAATCGATCGGTCTTTCAGGAAATGATTCCTTGTATCATGCCAATGTTATGTAATAATGCACTGACTCTATGTAACTATGGTCAGGGAATTGCAGTTGGTATCAGAGGAAGTTTAGTACAAACCTTAGAAACTATATTTAAAAAACTCTGATTTGAGAACACTGCCCTAAGATAGGCTTTTATGATTAGTATAGAAAAACTTCATAGAATTTTAGTACTGTAGAGATTTTTTTAGTTTTCCAAGAAATAAATCCCTATCTGGATATGAGTAGGTAGATGAGGCTCTGAAACAGATGTACCTAGGGGTAAAACTCGAAAACAACACTTTGATCTAGACTCGAATGGAAACTGGTGAATGACAATGGGCCTTGTTGCACTCTTGGTTACAATAATCTCGGGGGATATTCTTAGGATAATTATCATTTTCTTTACAAAACATTATGAAGGGTTTATGAGTATATACGTCCTTAAAGAAAACATTTTTATGATTATGGATTATATTTAGAAACTGTTCAATTTATGTTAACGTTTTTACTAGTTTGGAATTATGTATTGTGATTCATAAACTAATCTACTGTATGTCATTGTTTAGAAATGGCACCTAATGGAAGGGATAGAAACCGTATCAACACACGTAATCCATGTTGGGATTGACCTCCTACTCAAGATAATTATAGTGATGGTGATGCAACTGGTGCTGATCAGCTTATCACCATACTAGGACAACTCACTCAGGTTATGAATAATTACCTTAGCTGTATAGAGCACCCTGATCCACAACGTGAAGGATCAATGTTAGACCACTTCATGAGGAAACAACCACCAACATTCAATGGGTGTAAAAATCTATTAGTAGCTGAGATATGGATAAGTTCCTTAGAGAAAATATTTCATGCTTTGGGGAGTAGTGAAAGGGAAAAAGTTGTCATGGTAGTTTATCGCCTCACGGGAGATGAAGATCAATGGTGGTCATTGATTCAAAACACAAAGGAAGATTAATAAGTATCAAACATGGAATAGAGGGAGTTTAAAGGGATTTTCTTAGAAAAATAATTTCCTCGTGACCATCGAGTGGATATGGGAAGACAATTCCTGAGTCTGAGGAAAAAGGAGGATGAGAATGTCGAAAAGTATGAGCCTAACTTTAAAGGTTATCAAGGAATGTTGTAGATTATATAGGTAACCCAAGGAGTAATATTGATCTATTCTTTGATGGGTTAAAACCATTTATCTGGCAAGCATTAGTATCACAATCCTTCTTATCATACGAATATATTGTCTTATGTGATTTCAAGATAGAAAAATAATTCTCTAAGCCTTACAACTTTAAAGAAAAGAGGGAGAAGAAGAGATATATTGAACACTATGGAAATGGAAATAAGGGGAAGAAGGGAAAATTTGAATATCCATCTTTTAGTAAATGTGGGAAGAAACACCCGGTACTTTCCTGAAGGGAATGTGAGTCTGTTACAAATGTAGTGAAAAAGGCCACCAAGATTGTGATTTCAAGGGAAAGAAAGAGGTTGTCAATGTTGAATGCTACAATTGTAGAGAAAAGGGTCACTATACAAATGAATTTCCTAATCAAAAAGGGAACTTACCTCAGAAAAATACAAGGGAGAATTCCAATCTTATGTGATCACTACTGTTGAGGTTGAAGATCTGAAAGATGTGGTGGCAGGTAATTTAATGGTTTCCTCAAGTTTATCCAATGCTTTATTTGATTCTGGATCATCGCAGTGTTTCATATCTTCCCAGTTTTCTAGGAAAACTAGATATTTACAATTTGATTTAACAAGGGAGTTTTTATTCAAAACTCCTAAGGGAAGTATCATTGCAAAAACGTTTTGTGAAATAGTTCCCATTAGGGCATATAAATGTTCTTTATCTGATGATATCATCGTCATACCCATGATTGAATTTGATATAATCCTTGGTATGTATTGTATTTCAGACCATGATGCTAAAATTTATTGTAAGAAGGAGGTTACAATTCTCGATGATGATAAGGAATGCCTTATCTTTAGAGCAGAAACGTCACCATCTGATTATTTTCTAGATCCACTCCCAGTAGCTCTACTAAATTCAATTATTGGGGAGGATGAGAATGAAATAATCATGGGTGATGAAAATAATGTTTGAATAGATGACGTACCTATTGTGAAAGAATATTTTGATGTGTTTTTAGAGGATTTACCTGGACATCCTCCAGAATGAGAAATTGAGTTTTTCATTGATTTAATTCCTGGTTCAAGGCCCATATCGAAGACCCCTTATAGAATGGCCACTGTGGAATTAGTGGAACTAAAGAAACAACTAGATGAATTGATTAATAAGGGATTTATTCTCCCTAGTGTTTCTCCATGGGGAGTCCTTGTCCTTTTTGTTAAGAAAAAAGACGGATCTATGAGGTTGTTCATTGACTACAGTGAGATCAATGCTATAACAATAAAGAACAAGTATCCCCTACCTTGCATTGATGATTTATCCAACCAACTTCATGGAGCTCAATATTTTTCAAAGATTGACCTTTGGTCTGGATATCATCAGTTGTGTATGAAGAAAGAATACATTCCGAAAACATTATTTCGAACCAGGTACGGGAATTACGAGTTAACAGTAATGCCTTTTGGATTGACTAATTCACCCTCTGTCTTCATGGATCTAAAGAATAGAGTTTCAAGGAATATCTTGATGAATTTTTAGTGGTATTTATTGATGATATCTTGGTATACTCCAAAATCTATGAAGATCATGAAAATCACTTGTGTGTTATTATAAAGACTCTTAGAAGAAATGAATTATATGGGAAGTTTAGCAAGTTTGAATTCTGGATTCATGAGATTTCTTTTCTTGGCCATATTATCTCTAATGATGGAATCTCTGTTGATCCTTCAAAGACCAAGGCAATCCAAGAATGGACAACACCGATGAGTATAACTGAGGTACATAGTTTTTTTGGTTTAGCATGTTATTATCGGCGTTTTGTCCAGAATTTTGACCGATTGGCTAACCCATTAACCAAGCTCACTCGTAAAGGGGTTAAATTTTTTTGCAAAAAAGAGTGTGAAGAATGTTTTGAATAACTGAATATAAGATTATTTAATGCTCTTATCTTGACTCTACCATCGGGGAATGTTGGGTTTGTTATTTATAGTGATTCTTTAAATAAAGTACTTGGTTTTGTCCTTATGCAGAATGATAGAGTTATTGCCTATGCATCACGGCATTTAAAAATTCATGAGAAAAACTATCCCACTCATGATCTTGAGTTTGCATCTGTAATCTTTGCTCTGAATATATAGAGACACTATCTCTATGGTAAAAAATGTGAAATTTATATTGATCACAAGAGTTTGAAGTATATTTTCTCACAAAAATAACTAAACATGAGGCAAAGGATATGGATTCAACTACTCAAGGATTATGATTTCACAATACACTACCACCCGAGGAATAAAAATAAGGTGGCAGATGCCTTAATCAGAAAAAACCATGGAGTTTTGAATAGGATGAGAGTTTAAAGGGGTCATATTTTCATGGATCTAGTAAAGATGGATATGGTAATAACCATGGAAGGTGAAACATCAATAATTTTTCAAATGGTTCCCAAACCACCTTTACTAGAAAGGATAAAAAGTTCTCAGACTGATGATGAGTAATTTCAAAATAAAATTAAAGTTATGAACGATGGGAGATTGATCGAATTTGTATATAAAGATGGAATTTTGAAATTTGGTAAGAGACTTTGTGTTCCCGATATACCTGATCTAAAAAGGGAATTGTTGGATGATGCTCATAGCTCCAATTTCTCTATACACCCTGGTAGTACTAAGATGTATAGATATTTGAAAGAACATTTTTGTGGGATAACTTGAATAGGGATAATGCCGATTTTGTGTCAATGTGTATTGTTTTTCAACAAGTGAAAGCTAGAAAGAAACAGCCTGTAGGATTCATGCATCCTCTTCCCATACCCGAGTAGAAATGGGATAATATTATGATGGACTTTGTCATGTGGATACCAAATAATCCTAGAAGGAATGATGAAATATGGGTCATTTTTTATTGTCTTACTAAGTCAGCACATTTTCTTGCTATAAGAGAATATTTTCCACTTGAACGTCTAGAAAGACTATATATTAATGAAGTTTTAAGACTCCATGGTTTACCCCTATCGATTGTTTCTGATTGTGATCCCCATTTTACATCAAGATTCTGGAAAAGTCTTTATAAGGCCCAGGATACTGAACTTTGTTTGAGAACTGCCTACCACCCTCAAACTGATGGACAATTAGAACAGACTATTCAAACCTTAGAAGACATGTTGAGATCTTTCTCACATGACTTTCAAGGTATGTGGGATCAATATTTACCTCTGGTAGAATTTTCCAATAACAATAGCTTCTATTCAAGTATTCATATGGTACCATATGAAGTGTTATATGGAAAGAGATGTCATACACCAACTTGTTGGGATGATGTTGGTAAAAGAAAACTCATAGGCCTAGAACTTGTTGAGGAAACTATGGAAAAGGTGAAGGTTATCCAAACCAACATAAAAGTATATCAAAGTAGGCAAAAGAGCCATGCTGATAACTGAAGGAAGGATTTGGAATTTCAGGTAGGAGATCATGTTTTCTTGAAGGTATCTCCATGGAAGGGTGTTACACGTTTCGGTAAGAAGGGTAAATTGAGTCACAGGTACATCAGACCTTTTGAAATTCTAGAACAAATTGGAGTTGTATATTATCGTTTAGAAATGCATCCAAGTCTCACCAAAGTTCATGATATGTTCCGCGTATCACTATTGAGAAAATACATGTCTGAACAAACGCATATACTCACCTATGAGGAAATTGAACTGGAACCTGATCTCTCTTATTGTGAAGAGCCTGTCAAAATTCTTGATACAGGAGAACAAGTGCACAGAAATCAGACAACTCGTCTGGTAAAAGTTCTACGAAGAAACCATAACATGGAATAGGCAATGTGGGAACCAGAGGAAATTAGGATGAAGAACCACCCGAATCTTTTTGGGCAGTAGTATTATAGAAATTTCGAGGATGAAATTATTTGAAGGAGGGAAGAATTTAACACCCCAAGCTTCCATAGTACGTTTTCCTTTGAATAATGCAATAGCTTACATTGTACGCAACTTCAAGATTCTAACACACCGCGACCAATCAAACTAGCCGTTATGAATAGTAATACCCACTTTTTGAAATTTTATAAATTTTATTTTTAAAAATGGACTTAATTTTTGAATTTGGAATATTGAAATTAGATTAGGGTGATTTTTTGGTATTTTTCTGAAAACTTTCAATTTTTGATGAATAGTGAAAAACACACTGTTATTGGTTAAAACTGACTTTTTATTTAAATAATTATTTATTTTATTTAAATTTATTTTTGGTCAAAATAGATACATAATAAATATATAATTTCAATGTAATTCATTGGAGTTATTTTATAATAAGTTTAGATATATAAAAATTTTATTGAATTTTTTACCGTCTTTTACCCATCTCTTATGAGCATTTGCAAATTAGCATAAAACATAATTTTACCACTTTTGTGAGTTGAATTTCTAAAAATAAGAGATATGCGATTAATATCAATAAGTAAAATGTGATTCAATAATATTAAAATATTTTTTGGTGAATAGTAACTTTTCACTTTTATTTACCACAATTAAAAGTAAATAGGGTAATTAAGGGTAAAAATGATATCATAATTACCCTAACACATGTCCTAATTCTATTGGATAAGTATAATTAGACCAAAAACAACCTTATAAATAAAATATGATCATCTTTGGTCCACTTGGATTATATTAGGACATTTATTATTATTGTATTTAAAGAAGAGTTAAAATAGTTAAATTCAAAGTTTAATAACTAAACCATTTTTAATATAGGGTTACACACAATATAAATTAAACTATTAATATAAATTAGAAATATAAAAATATTTCCTACATAATGGTATTTTATTTATAATTTTTAGACATTAAATAATTTAATTTATTTATGACACAATGATGATGCAGTAATTACCTTATTAATGAAGGATTAAAATAATTGATATTATAAATAACCAAATAAATGTAATTTGAGACTTTTTATTAATTCCAATAATTTTATAGGTTAATATGACATTTTAGGGTTTATTAAATAATTTTTTTTTGAAGTAATCATGTTGTTATGATTTTTACAAAAACCAAATACTAAATTGTGTCAAAATTGACATAATTGAGTTTTTAAAACAAATACTATATTATTAATTGATATAATATTCCTAAAAATATAAGGTTTGGAAAAAAGACTTATATAAGGTTATATATATTAATAATGAACCACATGGGTTTCTCTTGTCTTTTTATAGTAATTTTATTAACCATATAATATAAAAATACAAAGAGACATGGTAAATGTCAAACTATTTAACTAAGAGTTAAATCTAAAAGATAAGGTTAATATGATGACCTAAACCTATATAAAACCTATTGGATGAGAGGTTTTCGACCCATCACACCCTTATCCTCAAAATAATTCATTTTTCAGCCATTAGAAACTGAAAATAATTTTATTATAAAATAATATTTCAAGCTTTTCCTAAAGTGACCCTCACCTCTCTTATAAAAGGACACTTCCCCTTCTCTTAATTTTACACCTCCAAAGCCTTTTGGATCGGCAAACCCCTACCCAAATATCCTCTCAACAATACTACCTTCAACCTAGAGGCCTTACTTTGATCATAAATCCAACCTAAGGATCCCTTTTGATCAAATAAAAAGGAAGAACCCAAAGAAAAGTTAAATATTTCATCACCTCTTTCAAGTTCTTTTCTTCTTCCACTTCCTCTTTATTTGTTATTTCCATTATAAAATAATAAATCCATTATCTTATATATACTCTGATTTTATTAAAATGGTACAACCACATTCATTATTTTATCCATCATATAAATGACAAAGGCACCATACGTGTGTACGTACGGCTTACCATCTCCACATCATGGTGTAGTTTTTTATTCAAACACTTCATGATTTGGATGGGTATAATAATGAGTATAAATGATGTAAATAATAAATATAACACGTTAATTATTCTGTATATATTATATACCATCCAATTACATATGATTTCATCATCAATATAAGGATATTTTTTCTCATGTGTACGTATGGATTACCGTCTCCATGAACGCGATGATATCCATTCCCCGTCGTAATCATTTAAGAATAATTTTCATTTTATGATTAAAAATAATTTCTAAGAACTTAATACCATTATGGATATAAATAAAATACATCTTATCCATAAAAAAATGTCTTACATAACCAATAATATAAAGTAAAATGGATCAGTTAACACCCAAAATGATGATACTACTAAAATATTATTATCAAAGCAATATTATAGAATCATATATGATATCATATTTATGTATATATTTTTTGTATAATTTAATAAAAATTATTTAAATATTATACAGGAGGTTAACGTACCCTTGACCAAGGAAAAGTACAAGGTAAGGGTTAATTCCACAATCTCTTTATTATCTAAGGTTGTTTTTACGTAAGTATCTATTGGGACCTCTTTATCATCCACATCTGTGTTTTCTTAAAAATGTATTTCAAAAAAAAATTACTATTTACTAGAAAATGGGTAAAATTAATTTATACCCTTATTTGACCTTATATATTTTTAAATGAATCTTTCCTTCATTTTCCAAACAAGGTACATTATAACCTTTTCGAAAAAATTAAGATAAGAATGTTTTTTTAACTTATAGGGCGAGTGAAACTATTTTCTGCTATTATAACATCGTCGAAGATTCCCTTCCAATATTATAAAAATATTTTCAAAATAAATCTTTTATTTTATAATTATATTAATTTTAAATGATTTCAAAATAGAAAGATATATTTCTATAAAAAAAGTTTTTATTTCATCTATGTCAACATCCTTTTGATGGATTTTAAGCTTTTTTGAAGTTGATTTATTATGATACAAATCTTCCATATTGTATTGAAATTTTTGTGATATGTTTGACTGTTGATGTGTTACTCTTATACCATTCATGGTTTATGGATAATGTATTGACAATTTGTATGCTAGTTTTAATATGAATTTTTATGTTATGTTTAAACCTTTTCATATGAGGAATACATTGGACTTAGTAAGTGACGGGGGAGCTTGCTATAGCTCCTCGATTCATTGGTAGGTCTCATGAGAAAAACTAGCATCTTGGCACAAGGCCATGACAAAATCTTATTTGTAGTCTTGGCACAAGGCCTTGACTATGTGGTTATAAAGTCTGGTATTATGCATTCTATCATTATGAAAGTGGATATTGATATTGCATGTGATTATTTGACTAGTAGAATATCCATGTGAATAAGTAAATGGAATTATTTTATTTTATCTCTATCATATTATTCTGAAGTTTAAGTTTAAAAGTCTTTTGTTTTAGTCTAATACATTTCCTTAAATGTTTATGCTTATTTATGAAAGTTTCTGCTATATTGTTATCTTTACTGAGCATCTAAGATCACCCCTTTCAATGTCTTATTTTTTACAGGATGTGAAGAAGTATTTTATGGTTGACCTATAGGGATAGGATAAGGATATAAGTGTCTTCAAAAGGGGAAAAATATTGTTGATGTTTTTATTTCACGGTGTAATGTAAAACTTGTGAATGTATCTAGTACTTCCACGGTTACTAAACTGATCGGTTTTTCAGGACATGATTCCTTGAATCATGCCAATGTTATGTAATAATGCACAGACTCTGGGTAACTTGGGTTAGGTCATTACAGTAGCATTGCACGGGTATATCTAGTTTTAGTGATGCATGTCCTGTACTCTACTTACAGGCCATGTACTCCCTTAGATACAGTTTGGAGCTCTTCGTCCTTCAATTCAAACCAGTGTTGGTTGATTGGTTTTCCCCTTGTTTATTTTCATTGAGGGTATAGTTTTGTATTACATCCATATATCAGTATTGTGAAACCCTCTAGAGGATGAGTCACTGATAGAGTTTTTTGTGTCCCTCCATGAGACTTGAGTGTGATACTCTATCATCTTTATACCCTAGGTCGGGTCTGTGGAATCGGCATGATCTCCTTGAGCCAGGGTATTGATCCTTCATCTCATAGGTTTTATCAGTAGGGTTTTCAGTATCATTGGAATATTATCTCCTACATAGCGGGTTGATCTAGATTGGGATTGCGGTGTCCCCCACTGATTCTGGGTGTGACCCTCTATCTGAGTATCAAGGTCTTCTGAGATGAGTGAGCATTCTTAAGAGAGGGATAATGACCTTGACCTCTTGAATGAGTGTCTCTAGTGATATCATAGATCAAGGAGTGGATTCTCCCAGCATGATCATTACTTATGGTTGGAAATTAGTTGTGACTTCCTTGTGGCGCAGTGTCCTTCCTGAGTATATCTAGCTGTTTTCTATTATACATTTATAGTAATATCTTTTATTGAGCTAAATGTACTAAATGCTTCACATTTAGTATTTTTGGGATGTCATGCTGGGTATTTTTATACTCACCCCTATATGGGATCTTCCCGCATGTGTTGTATATTATGCAGATGAAGGCCCTTTTGACGGTGTCTTGGGAGGATGTAGAGCTAGTGTAGCATAGCTTGAGTTAAATAGACCTAGGTTGTAATGACTGTAACATCCTAGGATTTTTTTAGGAAACACTATGTGTTTAAATGAACTAATGAGTACTATGTGAAATTTATAACCAAGCTATTAAACTTAAGTTTTTCACTTCTGTGTTTTGAATTTCAAAAATCTGACATACACCGTTGCGATCAGTATGTTTTTTGGAGTCTGATAAGAAAAACGTAATTTTTGGTGAATAGTAATCTACCCTTATGAATAGTAAAATACCCTTATGAATAGTGATATACCCAAATTAATAGTAATCTTACCTATGATAGTATATAAATAATATTCAAGTAAAAGTATGATATACCAATATCTTCGAATAAGAAAATAAGTGTTTTAAAATTGTTATTTTTCGAGTAAATTTTGATTTTAATTAAATATTAAATTAATCATATTTAAGAAATTATTTTTGAAAAATGGATTTTATTTTTGGATTCAACAAATCAAGAAATGGTTGGGGTGAATTTTTGGGATTTTTCTAAAATACTTGAATTTTTTATGAATAGTGAAATACCATAATTTACAAAATAAGCTAAATAAGCTAATTATAGATTCATGCATGATGCTCTGCTGATGTAAGCCCAATTGGTTAGGATTTAGATGATAAAATTATTATTCTTGGTCAAGGAAGACTCATTATTCCTTATCTTTTGGAGAAATAATAAATTAATGAATATTATATTGATAAAACCCCTCTCCCCTCCACTATAAATACCACCCTTCACATCCTCATTTCCTCACACCTCTCAAGCTTCAAGCCTTGTCTAAAATATGCCCAAAAATATTCCATATCCCCTCCCCCATGTCCAAGAGCTTCTGGTCTCATCAAAATATCAATACTAGCTTCCTTAAGGAGGATCTCAAGAGGAGGATTCAAGAGGTAATTCCTCTCTCTCTCTCTCTCTCTCTCTTCCTTTAATTTCCTTTCAATTTCAAGTTCTTTTCTTATTCTCTACCCACCTATATTCATCCACATGGTATGGTAACTTCAATACAATACATATACTATAATTTTATGATACAAATGGTATATTATTCCATCCAACCCCCTTCTCTTCTTTCTTTTATTTTATAAAAGAAAACGTTGTTTGTGAGGTGTTAATCTATCACCTTCAAGAACGACATGTTTTCTTTTTCTATTTCTACCTTCAGATCTGATCATGAAACAATTTTTATGGTTGAAACATAATATGTTATATATATTATTTCCTATTTTAAGTTCTGGAACAAAATTTTGTAGATATTACTAAATGATTAAACAAAACAAGTTCGTTGTGGTCGAAAAACCGCCGAAATTAACCCAAACAATCATCATTTAATTATTATCTAATGATTCATCCACAAAGAATATAATATAATTAATTATAATATCATTTAAAAAAATTTAATATCATTAATAAAATTAAATATCAGTTCTGTATGTTTATCCATGTTCTACATGAACTTTCATTCATGAATACAAGTGAACCGTTCATAAAAGCTATGAAAATTAACACTCCCGAACAATGAATCTATGCTCTATAACTCATTCAAAGGCCCATAAAATAACCTAATGAAACCATAATGAACCATATTCATGTACACAAGGTTCTTTATTTGTTAATTAATTAATATAATGTGGTTATATAGGACTTTAAAGTGAAGAAATCATTCAGATACAAGGTAAGAGGAAATTCTCGAACCCAACTTTCTTTCTTCGGGTTCTCCCTCTTTCACTCAATTTTTTGGTATGTTCACTCATTAAAACTAATTTTTTCATAATTATATTACCTTTTCTAGGATATACATGTTTTCTACTTAATTTTATGTCAAATAAATGTTTTCCAAAAGAACTCTTCTTTCAAAAACACACCTTTTACTTCTCACTCAAGGTATATGGTTATCGTATCAAGTATGTTATTCCCACTTTATTTTGGGAACCCAAAGTTTATGAATTTTTTCTTATGATATTAAAAACATTACTTTCCATGGATTATTTATATTAATTTTTTATATATTTTCATCGTGGAATGCATGATAATGATAATGTTATGATGTGATGGGTGCGCCCAGAATTATATAGTGCAATATGAATGTTTGAATGTGACGGGTGCACCCATAATTATAAAGTGATCCAATGCATTGGGTAAAGTGATTAATCTCATTAGTTAATGTGAAATGATGTGTGAACAAGATTCTATCTTTTTTCACAAGTATGTTTGGTTTTTGACAACTAAGACATGATGTTTTATTTTTTATGCATTGCTACATTTCAAGTCTTTTATTAATGCTTCCTCTCATGTTCATGATCCTTTGCCTATGTTATGATTATGTTCACCGATTGTTATATTGTTCACATCTATCCTCTTACTGGGCTTTTAGCTCACCCCTTTTTTATGTATATCCTCAGGTGATTGTGTGTACTAAAGAGTTTTCAAGGGATAATAAGAATCTAGAGAAAAAGGAATTAAATAATTGTAAATTTTTTGTGTTTTAAATGTTAATGTATGGTTTGTCTATTACACCAAAACCTAGACCAAAAAAGGTCCTCAAATGTATAATATACTATTTATTTTTGTTCTATCCTTTATAAAAAAAATACACAGCATGTTTTTGTACTGAATTCGGAAGTGCGGGTTCAGGGCTTTACAATGACCCAAAACTTTTATAAATGAAATCCCCTTCTTATAATAATGTCATATAGTATAATCATATAAAATCACATTAATAACACAATTCAAACATTATAAATGAATAATTAATGAAATAAAAGGCATTTCTAGAATTTAAGGAACATATTCCAAAGGAATAGTAACATGGCCTTTGGAATAATAACATAACCCTTATGAATACTAAAATGGATAATTAAATAGTAACCTCACCAGTGAAAGTAAAAATAAAATTTATCCATATTATTAGTGGAAATATAATATAATTATATCATATTATAAGTAAATAAAGATTTTAAAATTTATTAATTAAGTGTTGGTATGTTTGTAAGTCATAAATATTTAATTACAATTTTATGAATAATTTAATAATTTAAAGGAAAAATTATTTTCATAAAATGTTTTCATAAATTAATATTTTTATGTCTTATTATTATAATATAATTTTATTAGACCTTAGTTAATTTTTCAGAGTGACATAAAAGAAATTATAATTTTAAAATCTTTATTTTCCAAGTAAAGGATGATTTAAATTAAAATTACAATTTATCATATTTATAAAAAAAATTCATAAAATTTAGTTCATTTTTGAATTCTACACATTTAAAAATGGTTAGGGTTAATTTTGGGGATTTTTCTGAAATACTTGATTTTTTATATGAAAAGTAAAATACGGTAATTTATAGTATATATACATTATAAGTTAAATACACTATTTCTTGAGTCATGGATGATGTAATCACCATTAGTTAAAACTAACATGATCTAATTACTGTATTTTGTCTCAATAATCAACAATATTTCATTTCATCAGCAAAATAATAAACTAATGATTTAAATAATGAGAAAACACTCCTCTCCTCCACTATAAATACCACCCCTCACCACCTACTCTCCTCTCCTCTCAAGCCTTGATAATTTTCCAAACTTTACTCAAATATCCTCCCAAGACCCTTACCCACTTCTAGGATTTTTTTTCTTAACAAAATACCAAAATCAATCCCCTAAGGAGATTCTCAAGAAGAATGAATCAAGAGGTAAAACCCTCTTCCTTTCCTTTTAATTTCTTTTCGTGTTCCTTCCTTTTATTTTTCTCTCCTCACCTCCCCTCATAAAAATGGAATGATAAATTAATTACCTTAAATATACTGGAATTTTGTTATGCTAATGGAATAATCCATCATCATCTATTGGTCGGAGTAGATTACTCAAGAGAGGGGTGAATTGAGTATCTAAAAAAAAATTGTTAAAAATTGGTTCTTTGAAAATTCCCAAATTAAAAATATAGTTTAAGTCAATTTTTAGTGAATTTATAAGATTTCTGAATGTTCAGTTAATTTCTCAAAATATTAATTAGTTCTCAATTATATTAATCTAAAGATTAATAAAACTTTTGAAACTAACCTACTAGTTCAAAACAATTATAAAAAATTTCTAAAATAACTATAAAAGTTCAATTTAGTTTTATTAAATTGTGATAAAATAGAGTAAAACTAATGAGTAAAACACAGCGGAAATAAAAAAGGGGTTTAGTCTCAAGCTAAGTATTAGTCCTCTTTACTCGGTGATCACCAGCCACCAAGTAGTTTAAATTAATAAATAGTTTGATCCACACCCTGGATCAGGGTTGATAATAGAACACAATGCTATCTAGGTCACACTTGACCTATACCATAGTTATTCTTGGGAAAAACAAAAAATAGGTCTCTCTTGACCTCTTCTACTATTTTACATGGGATACAAAGAGTAAAATAGAGAGTGTGTTTGAGGATATCAAGTATCCTCCAGTTATGAATGGGAGTCAGTGTGTGTGTAACAAATAGATACCCACACTGCTAAAAAATGTAAACAAAAGAACACAACAGAGCTAAAGATGTAGAATAAGGTTTATAGGTCTCTTTGTGTTATGAAGTGAATATCTGGACTCATTTGATGTAGTGAGAGTTGAATAAGGTAATATAGAATAAGGTTTATAGGTCTCTTGTGTTATTCTGTTCTTGAGATCACAGTAGTTGTATGAGAGTTGAAGTTCTTTAGTATGTCTCCCTTTAAAGTATTCATGAACACACTCATCTCTCTATGTTCTATCTATCTTCCTTCCTTTTAAAATCCTTCTTATTTTCAAGGGTTGATAGATATCATGTACTTTCCACATGCATTTTATCATAGTACCTCGTATTTTCTGCCAAAATTCCTACAGACAACATTAAATAATTTCAGAAATGTTAATTTGTGTAAATATGACCGTTAGATATAAATTTGAATTAATAAATTAAAAATAGTTTTTATGACTATAAGTGATTCATAAGTATCGATGTCTCATTGCCATCGGTCTTTCATCATCGATCGGTCAGCATTGGTGACTCTGGGTGTTAGTGTATCCCTTCATTGGTGAGACAGATGAACTAATGGTGACTCATATCAATGGTGAGTCCTTCCTTCTTTCGGTGAGACAATTGAGCCAACAATGAATCATTTTAACTGACGGTGATTCCTTTAATCATTAGAATCATGCAATGTTAGGTCACTTGAACTAACAGTAGGTCATCTACGTCAGTAGCATGTGCAATGGTGAGTCTTTTTCCTGTCTGTGTCATGTCTAATGACAAGTCTTTTCCAACGGTGTCAACTTCACGTACTTAGAAATTTTTCTTGTTTGATATATCTGTCAGTAAGATATATATATTACGGTGAGTCATCTTCATGTCGGTGTTAGTGACTCATACTTAGAAAATTTTATATGTTCTTTCTATCTTGTAATTCAAAAAATTTAGAAATCGTTAATCCTCATAATTACACATAGATAATAAATTAAAATCTTTTTTAGAAGTAAGAACACATAAATAGTTATATGAATTAAATAATCTGATATTCAAGATAATTTTTTTTGATAATATAGGATCTAACATAAAATAAGATATATGTTAATATATGACATGATTTGTTATAATTAAAACCTTTATAGTTAGAGATAGTGGCCAATAGAATCTATGGGCCAATAATCTCCCCCTTTTTTATAATCAAAAATCATGGCATTATTGAATCTCATAAAGGTCTCTCACTATTAATAATGCTTAATAAAATCTCTCCCCCTTTTGGGATTAGGAAAAAGTGATAGGAGAAAATAACATGAAAAATAGTAAAGTAGAAATAATGAAATAACATTTATAAACTGATTACACCAAAAAATCAGACATACAATGACTCATCCCTATCAAATTAAAACCAGTCCACACTACAGGATAGGATCAACTGGTAGGATAAAGGGGCACCTTCCCGTTATCAGAAGGATCAATAGAAGGTTTATCAAGAAGGTTAGGCTGAGGAGAAGGAGGGTCTGAACTAATGTTGAGAGGATCTAGAGGCACTCCTTCAGGAACTATAGAACCAATGGGTAGGTCTGTGTTGAGAAAGAACTCGAGATTTAATAGTTTCTTTGATGACACATCTGATGTGATATAAGTCTTGAGAAACTGAAATTTGAGGTTGAGAAATCACAGAACCAGTAGGGCCAAGTGTTGGAGTAAGAGGTACCATAATGGATTCACTTTTGAAATGAAGATATGGTTTCAATAGCTAGATGAATTCTTCAATGATATCTGCACCATATTTTATATATTTTTTACATTTATCCTTGTTTTATATAAACTTATCTAAGAAAGGAGTAAATTCTCAGAGTTTTTGAATCTGATCCTTAAAGGCCTTTATCGCTAGAGGAAGAGTAAGAGTTGTGGCCAAATACATAAACAGACTGTTCATTTGGTGCTTTGTGATGAGTTTGGAGAAAAAATCATTAATCCTCCTTTTCAACTCTTCCTAAGTCTATGAATAACTCCTTGTATAATACTTCACATGATCATGCACTTTAACTGAAGTATCCTCAACTTTGGCTATACTTGCAGTCAAAACCTATAGCTCATCTTTCAACACTGAACTAATAGTAGCAAGATCTGCAGATTGTGAGGACTGAGCGGGTAGAGAAGAACTTGAAGCCAGAGCAGAGGAGGTGAGATCCTAAACTTCTTTTCTCATCTTGGTAAACTCAAGAGCCTTAAAATGAGAAACAAGGTTCTCAAGACCTTTCATGAAAATTTCCATTATATTCCTATACTCTGTGGTCAAGTCATCGATCCCAGTTGTCAACTTCTTTGTATCATTTCCGAGCTTGGTATTACTTGTCACAATTGTCTCTGCATTTGTGATTAGATTTGGATGAATCTATTTTATCACCATCTTTGAAACAAAATCAGCATCAGCTTGAAATAGATACCCACACTGCTAAAAAATGTAAAAAAAATAACACAACAGAGCTAAAGATGTATAATAAGGTTTATAGGTCTCTCGTGTTATTATATTCTTGAGATCATAGTAGTTGTATGAGAGTTGAAGTTCTTCAGTATGTCTCCCTTTCAAGTATTCATGAACACACTCATCTCTCTATGTTCTATCTATCTTCCTTATTTTTAAAATCCTTCTTATTTTTAAGGTTTGATAAATATCATGTACTTTCCACATGAATTTTCTCATCGTACCTCGTACTGTCATCCAAAATTCCTACAGAAAACATTAAATAATTTCAGAAACTTTAATTTGTCTAAATATGATCGTTAGATATAAATTTGAATTAATAAATTAAAAATAGTTTTTATGACTATCAGTGATTCATAAGTATCGGTGTCTCATTTTCATCGGTCTTTCATCATCGATCAGTCAACATTGGTGACTCTAGGTGTTGGTGTATCCCTTCATTGGTGAGAGAGATGAACTAATGGTGAATCATATCAACGTTGAGTCCTTCCTTCTTTCGGTGAGACACTTGAGACAACGGTGACTCATTTTAACTGACGGTGAGTCCTTTCATCAGTAGTATCATGCAACGGTAGGTCACTTGAACTAATAGTAGGTCATCTACATCGGTAGCATGTGCAATGGTGAGTCTTTTGTCTTTCTGTGTCATGTCCAACAATGATTCTTTTCCAACGGTGTCAGCTTCACATACTTAGAAAATTTTCTTGTTTGATCTTTCTGTCTGTAAGATATATGTATTACGATGAGTCATCTGCATGTCGGTGTTAGTGACTCATACTTAGAAAATTTTAGATGTTCTTTCTATCTTGTAATTCAACAAATTTAGAAACCGTTAATCCTCATAATTACACATAGATAAAAAATTAAAATCTTGTTTAGAATTAAGCACACCTAAATAGTTATATGAATGAAATGATCCGATATTCAAGATAATGTTTTTTCATAATATAGTATCTAACATAAAATAAGATATATGTTAATATATGACATGGTTTTAGATAATTAAAACCTTTATAGTTAGAGATAGTGGCCAATAGAATCTATGGACCAACAATCTCCCCCTTTTTTATAATAAAAAATCATAGAATTATTGAATCTCATAAAGGTATCTCACTATTAATAATGCTTAATAAAATTTCTCCCCCTTTTGGGATTAGGAAAAAGTGATAGGAGAAAAGAAAATGAAAAATATTAAAGTAGAAACAGTGAAATAACATTTATAAACTGATTACACTGAACAAGAAGACATACAATGACTCAACCCTATCAAATTAAAACCAGTCCACACTATAGGATAGGATCAAGTGGTAGGATCAAGGGGCGCCTTCCCCTTATCAGAAGGATCAATATAAGGTTTATCAAGAGGGTTAGGCTAAGGAGTAAGAGGGTCTGAACTAATTTTGAGAGGATCCAGAGGCACTCCTTCAGGAACTATAGAACTAATGGGTAGGTCTGTGTTGAGAAACAACTCGAGATTGAACAATTTCTTTGATGACTCATCTGATGTGATATAAGTCTTGAGAAACTGACATTTCAGGTTGAGAAATCATTGAACCAGCAGGGCCAAGTGTTGCAATAAGAGGTACCACAATGGATTCACTTTGGACATGAAGATACGATTTTAATAGATAGATGAATTCTTCAATGATATCTGCACCATATTTCATATATTTTTAAAAATCATCCTTGTTTTCTATAAGATTATCTAACAAAGGAGTAAATTCTTAGATTTTTTGAATCTGGTCCTTAAAGGCCTTTTCCACTAGAGGAAGGGTAAGAGTTGTGGCCAAATACTTAAATAGACTGTTCATTTGGTGCTTTGTGATGAGTTTGGAGAAAAACTCATTAATCCTCTTTTTCAACTCTTCCTAAGTCTATGAAGAACTCCTTGTATAATACTTCACATGATCATGAACTTTAACTGAAGTATCCTCAACTTTGGCTATACTTGCAGTCAAAACATGTAGCTCCTCTTTCAACACTGAACTAATAGTAGCAAGATCTATAGATTGTGAGGACTGAGCCGGTAGAGAATAACTTGAAGCTAGAGCAGAGGAGGTGAGATCCTAAACATCTTTTCTCATCTTGGTAAACTCAAGAGCTTTAAAATGAGAAACAAGGTTCTCAAGACCTTTCATGACAATTTCCATTGTATTCATATACTCTATGGTCAAGTCATTGATCCCAGTTGTCAACTTCTTTGTATCATTTACAAGCTTGGTATTACTTGTCATAATTGTCTCTATAATTGTGATTAGTTTTGGATGAATCTATTTTATCACCATCTTTGAAGCAGAAGCAGCATCAGCTTGAGACAAACTAGTTGAGGTAGGAGAAGAACTAGAAGCACCAGTGTTCTTTGCACCATCAACCATAGATCTTATTGCTTTCAAATTCTCATTCAGCTCAGTATTCTGTATCATGACTTCATCAATCTCATACCTCATTTGATATTGTATTGAGTGTCTTATGGAGGCACATATCTCTTCCTTGAACTATTCAAAATCAGTTTTAGTGACATAGTCACTAGAAGTGGTCTCATCCACTGGTTCCTTTGCAGAAAGGGAAATAATTTCATCATCATAATCTTCATAATCCAATCCCAAGTCTTCATAACTAGGATTACATATCCATTCATCAAGAATATCATAATACAAAGGAGAAATAGTATCAAGATTTATTCTTCCTATTTGATTCTTTTTATCATCTTGAGTAACGGGTCCATGAGGCTCCCCCTCGGTGTCGTCTCTTTTGGAAGATTTCTCCTCCTCCATCAAGGTTTCCTGGATAGGTTGATTTTCCTTAAGTAGAGTTATTTTCCTAGTATAAACAACTTGAGCAACAGGTTCATCTGGAGAAACATTTTCTTCTTGAACAACACCCTCAGCAGAGACACCAGTATTAGCTTCAGCAACTTCCATACTCACAACATCTAGATTTTCATCAGGGTTACCATAGTCACTATCACTTTCATTTTCACTGCTTTATTCATTATTACCATATTCATTCTTTTCATCTTCAACTTTCTCTTCTTCTTCTTCCCTTCCTAATTCTGAACCATTTTCACCACTACCAGCTTCTTCCTCTTCATCTTCTTCTTCATCTTCTTCTTCATTTTATTCTTCATTGGATTCACTGTAATAATCTTCATTTCTTTCAACATCGATTTCTTCACTACCAGAAGATTTGAGAATAGGTTCATGAGAGGGTAAATCCATAGGTGAACTTTCAGGTCCAATAGAGACTATTTTTTATGGTCTAGTAGTGTCTGGGTCACTTCTATCATCAACCGGTGATCCCACATCTCTAATTGGGGTATAAGGCTCCTCTTCCTCATCTGAAGAATAGGTTACTTGTTCATCTAGATCGAGACTAGGATCTACTATATCCCTTGGTCTAACTGGATTGTATATGGGATTGAACTTCTTATACAATCCGTCTTCATCAACAACCCATTATTTCCTTTAAGGGTTACAATCTATTTTCATTCTTTTACAGATGTTAGATCTTAATAAGATTCCACTGTATTCACTAACTACCACATCATCAACTTCATTTACACATCCTTTCTCCTTCAACATAGCTAAAATCATTCTGGAATAAAAAAATATAATTTGACTTACACCAAGGTTTTATCATCTCATTAATGTGAACCATAATATATCTACAAAGATTCCATTTAACACCTTTCTAAAGAAAATAAATGAAGTATACATCTTGATACTTGAGAGAAGCAAAGTCCCCTTTCCTGGGAAAAATCTGATTCTAAATAAACTGGAAAATAATCCTGTAATCACCATTCAATTATAAGGTGATGGGTCTCCTGTGATCTTCATTTCCAGTTAGCTCTTTTAGAGCAGTCTCATAGAAGAATAATTCACTTTTAGGAGGAGAAATACCTCAGTAATCATAAAACCTTCCTTCATGAGTTACCTTAAGACATTCAACCCAACGCCTTGAAGAGAATGAGATTCTATTCCCTTTCACAATCAACTTTTTCCATGAAACATCACTTCCTTCTAGAAAAAGTTCCATATTCATATACAACTTATAAAGAGGCTTTAGATAAAAGATTATATCATTATTTTTGAACCATTCAATCCATCCTTGATCTTTCATCACTTTCAACAAAAAATATATACTCTCCATGAGCCATTCTTCCAAAAATTCCTTCTCCAAAGTTACAACATGGTTTACCATACAAGGATTCATAGGACCTGATGATTTGCTTGATTCCCCTTTTTGTGTCTTAGACACATGAGACTCACCCTCATACAGAGCTCGCTTTACTCATGTCATTTTGATTAGTTCAATTTGGAGGTCAGAAGGTGAAAGGTTAGGAGTAGAGAAAGAGAAAGGCAACAGAGGGAGATTAGTTGTAAAGGGAGTATAGTGGATCGATTCAAATTTATATAATTTAGGGATTTTTAAATTTTTTAATTGTAAAATCGTGAATCGGGTTCACTGGAATTAATGAAACAATATCATTTTGATAAAAACATAAAACTTATAAAAGTGATGAGTCATCAGTGTTGGCATGAAAGACTTTGTAATACACCAACAGTGTCGGCATGACAACGGTGTCGGCATGACAACGGGGTTGGCATGACAACGGTGTCGGCGTGACAATGGTGTTGGCATGACAATAGTGTCGGCATAACAACGATGTCGGCATGACAATTGTGTCAGTATGACAACTTCACAGAAAAATATTAAAGTAAATTCAAACACAGGGTCTTACTAGTTGATTATTCCAAACTCATCTCTAATGTAATTTATTCTTTCAGAGTTAAATGGATTAGTTAATATATTAGTAATATGATATTCAGTGCCAATAAATTCTAAAGTAATATCACCCTTTTGATAATGATCTCTCAAAAAGTGATGTCTTACATCAATATGTTTTTTTTCTAGAGTGATAAAATGGGTTCTTAGAAATGTTAATAGCACTTGTCTTATCACATTTTATAGGTACATGTCTAAATTGATATCCATAGTGTAACACCCCAACCCCTGTTACCAAGAGTCAGTGCATTATTACAAAACATTGACATGATCACAAAAGATCAAGTCTCGAAAGACCGATTAGTTTAGTAGCCTTAGAATCACTAGATACATTCATAAATGTTACCTTACATCATAAATTGAAAAACTGTAATAATATAGTCTCCATGGTCCACACTCATATCCCCTTCAGACTATCCATGTAGTTCATTCATAAAACACTTCTTCACATCCTGGAAAAAATTAAAACATTGAAAGGGGTGATCTCAGATGCTCAGTAAGGATAACAATATAGTGAAAACTTTCATAAATAAACATAAACATTTCAGGCAATGTATAACTAAAACAAAAGCCTTTTAAACTTAAACTTCAGCATAATATGGAAAGAATAAAATAAAATAATTCCATTTACTTATTCACATGGATATTCTACTAGTCTAATAATCACATGAAATATCAATAACCACTTTCATAATGATGGAATGCATAATTCCAAACTATCATAACCACATATCCAAGGCCTTTTTCCAAGACTACAAATAAGATTTTGTCAAGGCCTCGTGCCAAGACACTAGTTTGTCTCGTGAGACCTACCAATGCATCGAGGAGCTATAGTGGGCTCCACCGGTCACTTACTAAGTCCAATACATTCCTCATATGAAAATTTGAAACATAACATAAACATTCATATTAAAACTAGCATAATAAATGTCAATAATTTACCCAAAAACCATGAATGGTATAAAAATAGCACATAAACAATAAAACATAACTCATTCAATACAATATGAAATATTGTATTGTAATAGATTAACCACAATCGAGAATAATTAAGGATATTGACATAGATGAAAATAATCATCAAAACTATTTGAGAGAAATATCACCCTTTTTCTTGAAAACATTTAAAAGTCTCACTATTTATCAAAAGGCCATTTAAAATAGATTTTTGAATCAAAGTGTCCCATACCACTTTGAAACTTTGAAAATGAATTTTAATTTTAAAACATTAATGTCCATATAAATAAATCATTAAAATCATTTTGAAAACATGGACATTAACTAAAAACATTTAGAAAGATAAATCTTTAAAACATTTAAAATTCTGATCTTGATAAATAGTACCTTTAACAAATCCTTAAAATATTCATTTTGAAATCATTTTTATGAAAAATAGACATGGATGATAAAAATTTCCCAGTAAATACTTACACATAAATAATCTCGGATAATAATGACATTGGGGAATTAACCCTTACCAATTTGGTAACTTAAGAAACATACACCCCATGAAAGAGGTATCATACAATGAATATGTAAATACACATACATTAAATTGTATTACACAAATAATCCAATTATGGGTAGTACATACACCACACAAAAGGTAATAGTGGAAATATGGCATGAATCTCATGGGAATGAGGAGTGAGATGAAAACCCCTTACCTTATAATTTTCCTTGGTTGGGGGTATGTTAACCACCTGTATAATGGTGAAATAATTGATATTAAATTATACAATAATAATATACATTAATATGATATCATATATGATCTTTTAACATTGCATTTTTAATAATATCTTAGTATTATCGTTGTTTCAGGTGTTAACTTACTTGTTTTCTTTTATATGTTTTGTTACATAAGTAGTGTTTGTTATGGATAGGTTGTATATTATTCATATCCATAATTATATAAAGTCCCTAAACATTATTTTTAATCATTAAATGAGAATTATTCTTGAATGGATACAATGGGGAATGAATCTCATCGCGTACGTGGAGACGGTAGTCCGTACGTACGCACGAGCGAAAATATCATTCTTTTGATACTAAAATAATATATAATTGGATGGTATGTCATATATACAGAATCATTATCATGTTATATTTATTATTTTCATGAATTACACATCATTATTATACCCATCAAAATAATAGTGTATTGAATAACAATTACACCACGACGTGGACACCGTAAGTCGTACGTACGCACGTATGGTGACATGTCATTCAAAGGATTGATAGAATAGTGAATATGGTTGTAACATATTTATAATAACATCCCAGTATATAGAAGATACTTGAGTTGTTATTTTAGAATGGAAATAACAAAGAAATAAGAAGTTTAAGAAGAAAGGAACTTGAAAGAGGGTGGTGAAAACATTACCTATTCTTCGGGTTCTTCCTTTTGATTTGATCAAAAGGGATCCTTAGGTTGGATTTATGATCAAAATAAGGCCTCTAGGTTGAAGTGAGGGAAATTGAGAGAATATTTTGGCAGGGTTTTACCAAACAAAAAGGCTTTGAAGGTGTGAATAATTTTTTAGAAGTGGTGTCCTTTTATAAGGGGGAGGAGGGGCTCTTTAGAAAAACTTAATGTATTAATTTATAATAAATTCATATTCGGTTTCTAAAGGCTCCAAAGTAGAATATTCAAAGTATAATATTGGGATGGGTCTAAATCCTTTTAACCAATAGATTTTAGACAGGTTTGGGTCAGTATATTAACCTTATCTTTTAGTTTTAACTCTTAGTTAGTAAGTTTGACATTTACCATGTCACTTTGTATTTTTATATTATATAGTTAATAAAATTACTATATACATCCAAGCGAACCCCAAGTGTTCCATTAATGATACACCTATCATGATATAATTCCTTTGGCCGAACCTTAGATTTTTAAAATTTTAATATCAATTAATAATATAATATTTGTTTTAAAAACTCTTTTATGTCAATTTTGACACTATTTGGTATTTTGTTTTTTCTAAATTTATAACAGAATTATTACTTAGAAAAAAATTAATATAACTGGGCCCTAATATGTTATATTAACCTATAAAATTAGTGGAATTCATAAAAAGTCTCAAATTACATTTATTTCGATATTTATAATATCAATTATATTAATATTTCATTAATTGAGTAATTACTCCATCACCATTGGGTCATAAATAAATTAAATTATTTAATGTATAAAAATTATAAATAAACTACCATTATGTAGGAAATATTTTTATATTTCTAATTAATATTTATAATCGAATTTATCTTATGTATAACCCTATATTAAAAATGTTTTAGTTATTAAACTTTTATTTTAACTCTTTTAACTTTTCTTTGAATTAAATAATAATAAATGTCCTAATCTAATCCAAGTGGACCTAAATGATAATATTTTATTCCCAAGCTTGTTTTTGGTCGAGATACACTTGTCCAATAGAATTAGGATATGTGTTAGGGTAATATTAATATCATTTTCACCCTTAATTACCCTATTTACTTTTAACCGTGGTAAATAAAAGTAAAAAGTTACTATTCACCAAAAATTATTTTTATCTTATTGAACCACATTTTACTCCTTGATATTAACCGTGTCTCTCAGATTTTTGAAATTCCACTCACAGGAGCGGTAAAATTAAGTTTTATGTGAATTTCCAAATTCTCATAGGAGTTGGGTAAAAGACGGTGAAAAGTTCAATAAAATTTTTATATATCTAAAATTATTCTAAAATAACTCCAACAAATTACATTGAACTTATATAGGTATTATGTATCTATTTTGACCTAAAATAAATTTAAATAAAATAAATAATTATTTAAATAAAAATTCAGTTTTAAACTATAACTCAATGTTTTTTCACTATTCATTAAAGTTTTCAGAAAAATACCAAAAATTTATCCTAAGATAATTTTGATATTCCAAATTCAATAATGAAGTCTATTTTACCAAATTCAAAACATAGAAGTTTCATTTATTAATTTAAAATTAATTCCTGCTGTCAAAACCAAAAGGCGTATTTTTAAGAAATAATAACTATCAAAAGTTTGACACTTGTTTATGTCCAATTTAAAAGTGAAATTACTTACAATGACCATCATTAGATTAAATGGTAAAAATATAATCTATTTATACTACCAAACCATTAAAATGTATAATTTAAAAATATAAATTATTTTGATTAAAAAAGTTGTTTTCAGTTAAAATATAGTATTTTTCACTATTCACCCAAATATGAAAGTTATCAGAAAAACAACAAAACTTTATTAAAACTAAATTCTTATGTCCTGATTCTAAAGAAGAATTTTATTTTTTCAAATTGAATATATAAAAGTTTCAAATATTGGGTTCAAAAGGGCTTCACCATTAAAAGGCGGTAAAATTGCATTTTTTGAAAAATACTTCTTTTATATAAAAAAAATGAATTTGTTCTTTAATTATGTCTTATAAGCTCATAATATGGATTCTAAAATTATAAGGATAATATAAAATTTAAAATTCAGTTAATACTATTCATAATTTCTTTTGAACGGCTTGTTTGGTAAGTCGGTGTGCGCTTGAACTCAGTGTTGCGTACAACACACGCTATTGTATTATTCAAAGAGAAGTGTACCGTGGAAGCTTGGGGTGTTACACATAGTTTATAAGAGTGTGTTTTGTCCACAAAATTTGTTCACAACAGCTACCAATTGCTATGTATTCAACTTCGGTAGTAGATAATGCAATAGAATTTTGTTTCTTACTACACCATGAAATTAATGATTTTCCCAAAAAGTGGAATCTTCCAAAGGTTCTCTTTCTATCTAACTTGCATCCACAAAAATAAGTATCAGAATAACTCCCTATATCAAATGATTATCCTTTGGGATAAAACAAGCCTAAATTGATAGTATGTTTTAGGTATTTGAAAATTATTTTAACGTCATTCAAGTGAGATTATTTGGGATTAACTTGAAAATGGGCACACATACACACACTAAACATTATATTTTTCCTACTAGTAGTGAAGTAGAGAAAGCTTCCAATCGATCCTTTGTAAGTGGTTTGATCAACAGATTTACCATCTTCATCAATATCCAACTCACAAGTAGTACTCATGGGAGTGTCGCTACTTTTAATTCTATCAAATCCAAATATTTTTAAAATATATTTTTTATAATTACTTTTATTTAAAGTGATACCTTCTTTATTTTGAAAATTTTGAAATCCAAGAAAGAATTTGAGTTCACCCATTAAACTCATTTCAAATTCATTTTTCATCATTTTAGAAAAATCAATACATAAATAATTTCTTGAAGATCCCAAAATAATATCATAAACATAGATTTGGACTACTAAAACATCTTTATACATTCTCTTTATAAAAATAGTAGGATCAGTAATTCCTTTTATAAAACCTTTTGAAAAAAGAAAATTACTTAATCTATCATACCAAGGTCTTGGAGCTTGTTTTAAACCATATAAGGCTTTTTTCAATTTGAAAAAATTATTTTGAAAATGAGGGTTTGTAAAACCAGGTGTTGTTCAGCAAAAACATCCTCAACTATATATCCATTTAGGAATTCACTTTTAACATCCATTTGATAAAGTTTGAAATTAATATGGTCACCATAAGCAAGAAGGATTTTGATGGCTTTAAGTCTAGAAATAGGTGAAAAAGTTTCTTCATAGTCAATTCCTTCCTCTTGACTATAACCTTGTGTAACTAATTTATATTTGTTTCAAAAAATATTACCAGCTTCATCTACTTTATTCCCAAACACCCACTAAGTTTCTATGGTCAAGGTGTCTTTGGGTCTATCCACAATTTTCCAAACTTTATTTCTTTCAAATTTATTAGGTTCTCCTTGCATATTCATCACCAAAAATTCATCTTTAATTGCATCATTGATGCTTTTAGGTTCAATCTAGAACAAGAATGATTTATGTTTAACTTGATTTCTAAGAGAAGCTCTATTTTGTGTTCCTTTATCTAAGTCTCCAACAACAGCATTTAGAGGATGGTTCTTGAGAGTTCTAGTTGGTCTAGAAAAGGTAGGGGTGGTTATTTCAGGTTCATCTATAGGTTTGGGTTCATCATGTTCATATTCTGAAGAATTTACAGAATTTTATGATTTCACATATTGCTTGACATAAGAATTGGATGATTTTGAATTTATGTCTATATTTAATATACCATATTCAAGGTTGTCTATAGAGGTTTTAGGTTCATGTGGATCGATTTCATCAAATTTGATATGCACAGATTCTTCCACACACATGGTTATTTTATCAAAGTCTCTATAGGATTTTCTAGATGTTGAGTAACCTAGAAATATTCCTTTATCACTCTTGGATGTGAATTTTTCAAGATTATACTATGTATTAAGAATATATACTTTTCAACCAAAAACTTTGAAATAACTAACTTTGGGTTTTCTATTGTTCCATAACTCATAAGGAGTCTTCTTAAGGATAGGTCTAATTAAGACTCTATTAATTATGTAAAAAGTTGTATTCACAGCCTCATCCCAGAAGTAAACAGGTAAATCATATTCATTAAGCATTTTTCTAGAAATTCCTTTCAAGGTCGTATTTATTCTTTCTACATCTCCATTTTGTTGAGGTGTCCTAGGGGAAGATAAGTTATGATTATAGCTATTTTGTGAGAAAAAAGATTCAAAGCCTTAATTTTCAAACTCATGGCTATGATCACTTCTTAGAGATTTAATTCTAAGTCCACTAAGATTTTATATAGTTTTAGTATACTTGGTTAAGTAAGTACATGATTCAATTTTGTGAGCTAAGAAATACATCCAAGTATACCTAGAATAATCATCCATAAGAACATAGACATAGTGCTTCCCATTTAAACTATAAACTCTAGATGGTCCAAACAAATCCATGTGAACCAACTCTAAAGGTTGATAAGTTGAAACTTCTTTCTTTGAATTGAAATATATCTTGTGTTGTTTTCCCTTTTGACAAGGATTACAGACTTTATCATTTGGAAAATCAATTTTGGGTAGATACTTGATTAGGAATTTTCTAGTAAGATTTCTAAGAGAGTATACATTACAATGTCCTAATATCATATTCCAAATCCAATACTCTTTATGAAAGTCACTTAAATAATAAAAATTTCGAGAGGCTAAAGAATCTAAATTAATAGAATATGAATTTTCATTTCTAAAAATAGAAAATACTAATTCATCTTTAGAGTTAAAAACATTGAAAGTATAATTTTTAAACTTAACATGAAATCCATCATCTCATAATTTCAAAATACTAAGCATATTTTACTTTAATCCATCAACAAAAAGTACTTTAGAAATTAAAACTGAGTTAGAGTTACCAATCTGGCCTAGGATAATTATTTTTCCTTTAGCATTGTCGCCAAAAGTGACATATCCACCATCAATTTTGATGAGACTCTTAAATATTGAGTAATACTCTGTCATGTGTCTTGAACATCCACTATCCAAGTACCATTGACTCTTATAATATCACTTCAGATAGCTTTTCTATATAATAATAAATCAAAAACAGATTTTGGTACCCAGACTTGTTTGGGTCTAGTGGCATTAGTAATAAATTATTTAGGTACCCAAATTTGCCTTATGGGTTTCCTATAACCATTATGAAACATATTTGAAAAATAAACTCTATTTGGTTTAGAAAAAATATAGGCAGTAAAATATTTTTCATAACTGGTACTAGTAATAGAGATTTGATTTTTAGGTAAAAGAAAAAAATTTATAGATTTAGTTATAAAATGTGTTTTAGATAATTTTCTATGTCCAGGTTGATATCCAATACTAGAAGTGTACTTATGAGCTATTTTTTACCTATAATTTGAGTAAGAGTGTCTTTCCCATTGGTAAACTTTTCTAAATCTTTTTTCAATTGCTCCTTAGACATTTTTAATTCATTGTTTTCTTTAAGTATTTGATCAATATTTTCTTTTTTTAGTAATAATTTCATATTTAATAGATACAGTAAGATCATGTTACTTATTTAAAGATTTATAATTATCCTTTAATTCATTACATGTCTATTCCAGCATGTTACAGTATTCAAATAGTTTATCATTTGTCATATTCTCATACTCACTTTCATTTTCAGAATAATAGGAATTATGTGCAGGTGAATCTGAGGTTACCTCAGATGTGTTTGTTATAAAACACATATTTTTCATGTCATCTTTCTCGTCATGAGATGATGTTGATTCACTGGAGCTATCCTCAGAAGCAATCCTGGTGGACTTCATATCTTTCTTATACATCTTGTTATTATTTTCATACTTCTTTTTGTATTTTAACTTTGTAAAATCATATTCGACATGTCCCCTCCTCTTTCATTCATATAAGACAATATCTTATGATTTATCATTTCTTTTCCAGTCCTTCTTCTAGATTCCCTTGTTATCATACCTTCCTTTATAATTGGGCTTCCTGAAAAACTTATTCTTTCTATAGAATTTCTTGAATCTTCTATCCAACTAATCCATCTCTCCATCACTATTAGATATTTATTCATCAGTACAAGAGATTTCAACAAAGGCTATCGCCTTCTCCTATTCCTTATTCTTAGAGGTATTAGTCTTAAATGCCACGGATTTTATTTTGGGTTCATCCTCCTATTCCCTGTTTACTTTCAACTCTTCTTCATACATCATCAACTTTACAATGAGTTCTTTGACATGTAATTTTCTAATGTCACATGAGGTTCTTCTCCATCTATCAGGTAATCATCTGAGAATCCTCATTATTTGTTCTGTAACAGTAACATATTTTCCCAGAGAAATCATAGTGTTCACTATTTCATTGAACCTGATATACATATCAGAAATTGGTTCATTATTATTAATCTTAAAGTTATTATATTTAATAGTATATGTGTTAAGTCTCATTTCCTTAACACTATAAGTTCCTTCATATGAAACTGACAAAGTATCCCAAATTTTATGGTCTATTTTACAAGTAGAAATTCTATTAAATTTATCATCTCCTAAAGAGTAGTATAAGGCATTCATGTCTTTGCAATTATTGTTATAATCAGTCTTAGTTGATTCATTCCAAGTAGTTCTAGAAGTAGTAGGAATCTTATACTCATCGACAATTGAAGACCAAATTTCAAAGCCCATACTTTCTAAATTCATTTTCATTTTAATTTTCCATTGGGAATAATTAGTTCAATTAAAGAATGGAGGTATGTTGGTAGCAGCACCTTCCATTCTATTATCCATAATAAATGAATACTTTTAAAGATTTAGAAAATTAGAACTAACAAAAATTTATAGATCTTCAAAGTACAACTAAAATCACAGTTGAAAGAAAAAAAATTAAAATAGAGCCTTAATAAGAATAAACTCCTCTAATACAAAATTTTGGTTAGAGTAGATTACTCAAGAGGGGGATGAATTGAGTATCTATAAAAATTTCAGTTAGAAATTGGTTCTTTGAAAATTCCCCAATTAAAAATATAGTCTAAGTCAGTTTGTAGTGAATTTATAAGAGTCCTAAATGTTCATTTAATTTCTCAAAATATTGATTAGTTCTCATCTATATTAATCTAAAGATTAATACAACTTTTGAAAATAACCTACTAGTTCAAAATAGTTATAAAAACTTTCTAAACTAACTATCAAAGTTCAATTTAGTTTTATGAAATTGTGATAAAACAGAGTAAAACTAAAGATTAAAACATAGTATAAATAATCAAGAGGTTCAGTATCAAGCTAAGACTTAGTCCTCTCCACTTGGTGATCACCTTACACTAAGCAGTTTAAATTAATAAATAGTTTCATCAACACTTTAGATCAGGTTTCACAACATCACACAAGGCTATCCAGGTCACACTTGACCTCTACCATAGTTATTCATGGGAAAAAAACAAACAGGTCACTCTTGACCTCTTCCACTATTCTATGTGGGATAAAAAGATTAAAATAGAAAGTGAGTTTGAGGATATCAAGTATACTCTAGTTATGAATGGGATTTAGTGTGTGTGTAATAGAAAGATACACACAATTCTCAAAAATGTAAATAAAAGAAAAATATAGATATTAAGATGTAGAATAAGGTTTAGAGGTCTCTATGTGTTATACAGTGAAGCTCTGGACTTGTTTGATGTAGTGAAAATGAAGTTTGAGTCCTCTTCTAAAAGTTGTCTCCAAAACAGAGTATCGTATTCGGGCTTTGAGCTACAGGTATGGGTGTGTAGGTATGTTCTTATTCTTCTTGAGATGTTGAAGTGATTTTTCAATTTGGTGTTCAGCTTGATTTAGATTTCCTTGTGTTCTTATATTCTTGAAATAATAGTAGTTTTATGATATTTTATGTTCTTTAGTATGTCTCCCTTGCAAGAATGCACAACCACACTCATCTCTTTGTGTCCTATCTATATTGTTTCTTTTTAAAATCCTTCTTATTTTCAAGGTCTGATATATAACATTTACTTTCCATGTGCATCGGCTCATCGTACCTCATACTGTCTTCCAAAAGTCCTACAAACAACATTAAATAATGTCAAAAACATAAATTTGTCTAAATATGATTGTTAGATATAAATTTGAATTAATAAGTTAAAAAAAGTTTTTATGACTATAGGTGAGTCATAAGTATTGGTGTCTCATTGGAATCAGTCTTTCATCATCATTCAGTCGGCATCAGTTACTCTGGGTGTCAGTGTCTCCCTTCATCAGTGAGATAGATGAACTAATGGTGACTCATATCAATGGTGAGTCCTTCCTTCTATCAGTGAGACAGTTGATCCAACGGTGACTCATTTTAACTGACAGTGAGTCCTTGCATTCGTAGCATCATGAAACTGTAGGTCACTTGAACTAATGGTAGGTCATATGTGTCGGTAGCATGTGCAATGGTGATTCTTTTTTATATCGGTGTCATTTCTAATAATGAGTCTTTTCAAATGGTGTCAGCTTCTAATACTTAGAAAATATGCATGTTTTATATGTCTGTCAGTAAGACATATGTCTGATGGTGAGTCATCTTCTTATCGGTGTCAGTGAATCATACTTAGACAATTTTATATGTTTTTTCTGTCTTGTAATTCAAAAAAATTAAAAACTAATAATCCTCATAATTACACTTATATAATCAATTAAAATCTTGTTTAGACGTAAGCACAAATAAATAGTTATATGAATGAAATGATCCAATATTCAAGCTAATGTTTTGTCATAATATAGGATCTAACATAAAATAAGATATATGTTAATATATGACATGATTTTTGATAATTAAAACCTTTATAGTTAGATATAGTGGCCAACAACATTTATGGTCCAACATCATCTTTCTTTCCCCCTCCTTTTATACTAAAAATGAAAATGTTATCTGTGATGTCTTAATTTATAACATTTAAGGATGAAAACGTTTTCAATTTACATTACCATATTCAAGGATGATCGTGAAAAAAAAATTATGGCTAAACCATATTATAATATATTTATTATATCTTATGTAATTTTTTTTATTCATTTTTTACCATGATATTAATTTATAAAACAAAATGAGTTCATTGTGATCAAAAAACGCAAAACTAATCTAAACGATTATCATTAGTGATTTATCTAATAAATCATCCTCACTTCTCAAAAAAAATGGTATTTTAATATTATATAATTTTTTTAATAACATATAAGTTCATTTCTAGACAACTATCCTCATTATACATGATTTTTCATACACATATATAAGTAAACCGATCATGAAAACCAAGGAAACCAATGCTTCTAAATGATGAAATCGGATCTCATAACCCATAAAAAAGGACATGAGAGAACTTAATAAAATTATAATAAATAAAATACATGCATAAATTTTTTAAAATTAATTAATTAATGTATTTAATTTTATTTTTCAGGACATTAAGATCAATTGTAGGATCGTTTTGGATATAAGGTAAGGGATTCTATCCGAACTTCCATTATTCCTTCAGGTTACTCTTTCTCTATTTTTACAAAAATGACATTATCATTTATTTTTATGTAAATATTCTAAATTTTGTATATATGTTCCAAACTCATGTATCAAGATCCCTTCATCCATATTTTTTGGGGATATATATGTTTTTTAAAGGTTCCCTACTAAATTATTTCTGATAAGCAAGTTCGATTTAAGGGAACTTCTAGGATTCTTACCCAATTTCAAGTGCAATCTATAATCTGTTTTAAGCCACCATTATTTTTATAAAATCATTCATTTTATTATGAAAAATTTTCTGGTTCACTTATGTTTTTATATAAAATACTATGCTCTTTTCTGCTTAAAATTCTCGTTAATATTTTCCTTAAACCGCACTAAAATGTTTTATTTATAAAGTTTCTTAAACACCATTTTTACATGTATTCACTTCATTTTGAAATAACTTATCATTATCTATGCATATTTTTCCTTATTAATGGCCATGTATGATTTAAATCCTTTCTTTCATGGACAACATTGTGATGTTCCCTTATGTTATGCCTTTTTTACAAGATTGTGATACCCAATTCTAACCATGGGTAACCCTTATGTTTATGTTTGATTCATTATGTATGATTATTCATGTGGAACACATATTCATGAAAATTTTATGATAGGTACACATATATAGTGCTCCAATTAATTGGGTAATTTTTAGTCTCATGAGACATTATGTGCAATGGTCTTGGTGGTTAGTCTTGACTCGTGATCCATGTGCAACAACCTTGGTGGTTTTCCTTGACTCATGCTCCTTTATGTGCGACGAGCCTTGACTCATGATACTATATATTCAATGAAACTTAAATCATGATAAATTAATGTGTTATGTTGCTTCCACATTACTATGAATTTATGATTTTATGATCCCATGCTATGATTACTTATGTTTAATCATGTTTCATGACTTTTTATATCATTATGTTATTCCTTACAACCCATGTGCTCAGATTTATTTTAATGTTTATTACCTTACTATTATTTTTAGCTCATACCTTTATTCATGTTATCCATAGGTTATCCTATACATATGTAAGGGCTCAAAGGAATTTTGGATCTCATAATGGATGATAAATAAAGAAATGTTTTATTTAGTTTCCTATTTTCAGTTTTATGTACTTTGTCTTCTAAGACACTATACTTTATGATCCTTGTATTGTAATTTGATGTTTAATTATGAATATAATAATATAATGATATGTGTAAAAGTCTAGGGTCTCTATAGTTGGTATCATAGGACTGTCTATTTATTTTTGGAGACTAGTAGTAGAGTACTTTAATAAGAAACCTAGGGATAAGACTGAGTCTAAGAAAACATCCCTAAATTTTGGTAAGTATAGAGTAAGTGGTTTATCAAGAAAATACATCCCTATTTGGATAATACAAGTGTACGTAGTTCTCGAAAATATGTACCTATCAGAAACAACTCCAACAAGGTGTTCTAACCCTGACTCGGGGTAACCTAGTACATGACAATGGGCCTTACTGTACACCTAATTTGACACTCATGGGGGATATGATTTGGTAGATTCATAAGCTCTTTACAAACCATTATTAAGGGAACAAAAAAAATACCCATAAGACAATATGTTAGGAAAAATATCATGGATAAACAAGATTGAAACCTATGGAATAAAAAGTTAGGATATATTTTTCTTTTAATAGTTTATCCTTTTTTGTTTAAAGTTTAATTTTTATACTTATTAGCTAAGTATTCAATCCCTCTAATTGAATTTTATTTTTTCTTTGTTAATGGAGGGGAATAGAAGAACACGTGACAACAATAAATGTGATAGTCAATGTGATGATTTCCCTAATGATATACCAAATATTATGGAAATGGATTATTAAAATTTCATGACATTACTTTATCAACTAGGTAAAGTTGTGAATAATAACATAAATCGCATGTAACTCCCTTCTTATCCTAAGAGAGAACAAGTTTTCATTGAATCCTTCATATGGAAAAGGCATCCCATGTTTATTGGATATTATGATCCCCTACTCATGGAATAATGGATTAACTCCATTTAAAAGATATTATCTGTCCTCTAGTGGTCATAAGAAGAGAAAGTTTTGTTGGAGGTATATTGTTTTTATGTAGAAGTTGATTAGTGGTGGAAACTAATCAAAAATACAAAGTCCAAGGAGTAAATTGATACCATGAATTGGGAGGAATTAAAGAAAATGTTTTTCAATAAATATTTTCCCCAAACCCTCTGTATCCAAATGGAAAGAGAGTTTCTCAAACATAAGCAACAGGAAGATGAGTCTATTAGGTTATATGAAGAAAAATTTACAAAGCTTGAAAGATAAACCTTTAGTTTTTTCATGAACACCAAAAGTAAGGTGGATCTCTTCTTTAGTGGACTAAATCCAAGTATATGAAAAGCATTGGTGATTCGATACTTTTACAATTATGAGGAGATTGTCCATTATTCCCTAAAGGATGAAATGGAGATCAAATAATCTCAATGGTCTTGTGGGATTGATGAAAAAAAACATAAAATGGAGTATAATATGGGTGGATTTAAAAATAAATCCCATGATGGAAAGAATACCAAATATCCCACTTGTGAAAATTTTGGTAATAAGCATCTTGGGAAGGGAACTAATAAATGCTTCAAATTTGGAAGAATGGGGAATTTGGCTAAGAACTACTGAAGGGACATGAATAATTCTACTAATGTGGAAGAAGAAAGGAAGGTTCAGATCAATGCTCAGCCAGTAGTGAAATTTTTAAACAACAAGGAACATGGGAATTTTTTAAACCAATGCCCTAATCCCAGGGTTTTTAAAGGCAATCAAAAACAACCTCAAAGGAAACAAGGAAGGAATTATGTTATCACTACTACCGATGTGGATCTAGACAACGATGTGGTGATAGGTATGCTGTTTATTCATTCGAGAATAGAAAATTTACTATTTTATTCTATCTATATGCATTCTTTCATATCTTTCAAGTTTATTAGAATTATTCAAACACCGCCTCAAAATTTGGAAGTTGAGTTATCATTGATAATAGTTAATGGGAAAATTATTGCGTCTAAAGTAAATAACTCCTCTCTAATTAATGTTTGTGGACTGAACTTCCCAAAAAATCTTGTCAAACTCTCTTTGGTAGAGTTTGATGATATTTTGGGCATGTATTGGATATCTTTATATAGATCCAACATCCACTATAAAGAAAGGGAGATCACTCTTCATATCCTGAAGCATCCTCCAATTATTTAAAATTTTAAGGAGGAAGATGAATCTCTTTCAGAATCATCATATCATTTGTAGATATTATTACCTTATGAGAAAGAATATCTTTCTCAAATGATTGAGACAAAGGATATGATCATGATCGAATAAATTCCCATCATGAGGGATTACACAAATGTATTCCCTGAAGAATTTACTAGTATTAATCCTGATCAAGAGGTTGATTTATCAGTTAAAATTATTCCTAGATCTCTGCCAATATCAAAGACACCTTATAGAATGGATTTCATTGAGCTGGAAGAACTAAAGAAGCTGTTATAGGAGAATCTGACATGGGTATTATATGTCTGAGTACTCACCATGGTGTGCATTAGTCTTCTTCATTGAGAAGAAGGATGGATCAATTCACCTCAAAATTTATTATCATGAGATCAATAAAATCATGATAAAGAACTATTATCACATACCTCAGATAGATGACATGTTTGATCAACTATGTGGGGCCAGTTATTTCTCTAAGGCAGACCTTCGGTTGAGATATCATCAATTAAAGGTAATGAAGGAAGATATTCCCAAGACAGACTTTCAAACAAGTTATGGGCACTATGAGTTCATATAGATTCCATTCGGACTCACTAATTCTCTAGAAATTTTCATGGATTTAATGAATATATTCTTTAGAGATTACCTTGAAAATTTTGCGGTAGTCTTTATCGATGATATTCTGATATACTCCAAGAGTAAGGAGGAACATGAGGAGCATTTGAATACTATGTTGAAGACTTTGTGAAGGGAGAAAATATATGAAAAGTACAATAAATGTGATTTCTGGATGGAGGAAGTATCATTTTTGGGGCATTTTATCACCAGAAAATGAATATATGTAGACCCTTCCAAGAAAAATGCAATCGAAGAGTGGCCCAGGACAACATCTGTAATGAAGATCTGAAGCTTTCTTGGTCTATATGAGTAATATCAATGATTTTTAAAGAACTTATCATGATTTTCAAACCAAATAACCTATATGACATAGATGGGAGTGAAGTTTTTCTGGACTTAAGAATGCGAGGAAAGCATTAAGGAGATCAAAAAGAGGCTTATCACTATGCTAGTACTCACACTCCAGACAAGTGGAGAAATATTTGTACTGTAAAGGGATGCTTCAAAAAATGTATTAGGATGTGTACTGATGAAAAATGGTAAAGTGATAGCCTACAGCTTAAGGCGGTTGAAAATCCATGAGCAAAACTATCTCATGCATGATCTGGAGTTGGTAGCTATGATCTTCGTGTTAAAAATCTGGCGGCGTTATCTCTATGGGGAGAAGTGTGAGATATATACTAATCACAAGAGTATCAAATATATATTCACATAGAAGGATATTAATATGCACCGGTGAATATGGTTAGATATCATCGTGGATTATGACTGCTCAATCCACTACCATCATGGTAAGGCAAATAAGGTGGTGGATGCTCCAAGTACAAAGGATCATGCATCTTTATCGATGATCAGAATTGATAATGATCCAATATTCTTATACTTACAAAGGATGGACATGGGAATCATTAAGGGAGGAAAATAATCAATCCTTTCTCAAATGATTTCTCAACTATACATTATGGAGAAAATAAAGGATGCTCAAAGAAATGATGTATAAATTCAAAAAAGGGTGAAATCTATCTAAAATGTAAAATCCTACGAGTTCAAGATTGATGAGCATAGAGTCATAAGATTTGGGTCAATACTATGTGTATCATCCAATCCAAAGATAAAAAAAGAGCTTTTGAATCATGCACATAGTTCAACCTTCTCTATTAACCCAGGGAGCACAAAGATGTATCAAGATCTCTAAGAGAACTTTTGGTGGGACAATATGAAAAAGGAGATCGCTGAATATACATCAAAGTTTCTGGTATGTCAGAAAGTAAAGTATAAAAGGAAAAATTATAAAGGGATGATGCAACAATTACCCATACCAATATGAAAATGGGAAAACATCACCATGGAATTTGTCACTGGACTTCCAAATACATCTCGAGAAAATAATTCTATATGGGTTATTATGGATCGTCTTACAAAGACAACTCACTTTATCAAAATTTGAGAGGACTTCTCATTGGATCAACTTGAATGGATATACATCAAAGAAGTGGTAAGAATTCATGGAGTACCAATATCTATTATATTCGACTGAGATTAGAGATTCACCTTCAAGTTTTGGAAAAATATTCAACATGATTAAAGCATTGAGCTGAACTTTAGTATGGCCTACCATTCTCAAACTGATGGCCAATCTGAGAAAACTATCCATACACTAGAAGACATGCTGAGATCATGTTATATGAACTTTAAAGGAGGATGGGACAAGAATCTACCTCTAGTTGAGTTCTCATACAACAATAGTTTCCACTCGAGCATCCAAATGGATCCATATGAAGCCCTTAATGGGAAAAGGTGTAGAACACTGACATGATGTGATGAAGTCGGTGAACATAAGATGTTAGGACCTAAAATGGTCAATGTAATGGTGGAGAAGGTGAAAACCATTTGGCATCACATCAAGGCATCTCAAAGTCTACAAAAGCACTATGTGTACAATCATTGACGAGACCTATAATTTAATGTTATAGACATGGTATTCTTCCACATATATCCATTGAAGATGATCGCGATATTTGGTAATAAAGGGAAGTTAAGTCTTAGGCCCACCGGCCCCTTTGAGATACTTGATTATCGAAACTTTGGCCTATCGACTGGCACTTCCACCAACCGTGTCTCAAGTACATGATGTATTCCATGTATCCCTCTTGAGGAAGTGCATACTGAATCCTTATCATGTACTAACTTTAGAGGTGGTACAGTTGAAGAATGATCTTTCTTATGATCAACAGCTAGTGAGGATCTTGGATCATAGATATAAAATTCTACACAACAAGACCACTAACCTAGTAAAAGTACTTTGGCAGAACCATAAGTATGAAGATGCAACATAGGAACAAGAGAAAGCGATTAAAGAGAAGTACCCATTCCTATTTTTAACTTAGAATGTAAAATGAAATTTCGAGAGTGAAATTTCATAAGGGAGAATAATATAACGACCCAAAACTTTTATAAATGAAATACCCTTCTATAATTATTTTATATAGTATAATAACATAAAATAACATTAAAAACACAATACAAACTTTATAAATGAATAATTAATAAAATAAAATGCATTTCTAGAAGTTATGAAACATATTCCAAAGGAATAGTTACTTGACCTTTGGAATAGTAACATGCCCCTTATGAATAGTAAACTAGAAAATTGAATAGTAGCCTCACTGATAAAAGTATAAATAAAATTTATCAATATTATAATTGACAATATGATATAATTATATCATAGTATAAGAAAATAAATATTTTAAAAATTATTAATTTAGTGTCGGTATTTTTGTAAGCCATAAATATTTAGTTACAATTTTATGACTACTTTAATAATTTAAAAGAAAAATTATTTTCATAAAATTTATTCATAAATTAGTATTTTTATCTCTTATTATTATAATATATTTTTATGATACCTTAGTTTATTTTTCAAAGTGACATAAAAGCTGTTATAATTTTAAAATATGTATTTTTCAAGTAAATGATTATTTTGATTAAAATTAAAATTTCTTATATTTAGAAAATTATTTTCATAAAATGAAGTTTATTTTTTAATTATACAAGTTTAAAAATGGTTGTGGTAAATTTTTTTGGATTTTTCTGAAAAACTTGAATTTTTTGTGAATAGTAAAATACGGTAATTTACGATATAAATACATTATAAGTTAATTACAATATTTCTTGAGTCATTGATGATTTAAGAACCATTGTTTTGAAATCACATTATCTAATTACTATATTTAGTCCCAATAATCAACACTATTTCTTATCTTCGGCAAAATAATAAATTAATGAATTAAATAATTAGAAAACACCCCTATCCTCCACTATAAATACCACCCCTCACTATTTCTTCTCCTCACACCTTTCAAGATCGGAGTATTATTCAAATTCTACTCAAATATCCTCCCAATTACCTTACCCACATCAATAATCTTTTTTTATTAACAAAATACAAAAACAAATCCCCTAATGAGGTTCTCAAGAAGAAGGAATCAAGAGGTAAAACCCTCTTCCTTTCCTTTTAATTTATTTTCAAGTTCCTTTCTTTTCTTTTTCTCTCCTCAACTCCCATCATAAAAATGCTTTCAAAAATTTATTAACTTACATATACTGAAATTTTTTTAATCTAATGGAATAATCCATCATCATATTTCTTTCCCCCTCCTTTTATACTAAAAATAAAAACGTCGTCCGTGATGTGTTAATTTATCACATTCAAGGATGAATTTTTTTTCAATTTCCATTACCATCTTCAAGGCTGGTCATGAAAACATTTTTATGGTTAAACAATATTATAATATATGTATTATATCTTATTTAATGTTTTGGAATCATTATTTACTCATGATATTTAGTTATAAAACAAAATGAGTTCATTCTAATCAAAAAATGCTAAATTAATCTAAACGATTATCATTAATGATTTATCTAATGAATCATCCTCACTTCTAAAAAAAATGGTATTTTAATATTCTATAAGTTAATTAATAACATATAAGTTCATTTCTATACAACTATACTCATTCTTCAAGATTTTCCATACACATATACAAGTAAACTGATCATGAAAACCAAGGAAACCAATGCTCCTAAACGATGAAATTGAATCTCATAACCCATAGAAAGAGACATGAATGAACTTAATAAAATTATACTAAATAAAATACATGTATAAAAGGTTATTAATTAATTAATTAATGTATCTAATTTTATTATTCCAGACATTAATATCAATTCCAGAATCATTTGGGACATAAGGTAAGGGATTCTACTCAAAACGCCATTATTCCTTCCGGTTACTCTTTCTCTATTTTTACCGAAATGAAATTATCTTTTATTTTTATGTAAATATTCTAAATACTATGTGTATTTTCCAAAATCATTCATCAAGATAAATTCATCCTTATTTTTTGAGGATATACGTATTTTTTAAAGGTTCCCTACTAAATTCGTTCTGATATAAAAACCCAATTTAAGGAAAATTCCCGAATTCTTACCCAATTTCAAGTGCACTCTATAATATATTTTTAAGACAAAATTATTTTTCTAAAATAAATAATTTTATTATAAAAATTTTCCTGTTTCACTTCTGGTTTTATATAAAACAGTATTCCCTTTTCTTCTTAAAATGTTCTTTAATATTTTCCTTAAACGGCACTAAAATGTTTTATTCCTAAAGTTTCTTAAACACCATTTTTACATGTTTTCAATTCAGTTTGACATAAATTATCATGATATATTCCTATTTTCCCTTATTAATTTCTATTTAAGATTTAAATCCTTTCTTTCATGGACACCATTGTGATATTCCCTTATGTTATGCCTTTTTTATAAGATTATGATACCCAATTATTACCATGGGTAGCCCTTATTTTTATGTTTGATTCCTTTTGTATGATTCTTCATGTGGCACACATATTCATGAACATGTTATGATGAGTGCACCCATATAGTTATCCAATTAATTGGGTAATGTTTAGTCTCATGAGATGTTATGTGCAACGATCTTGGCGGTTAGCCTTGACTCGTGCTCCATGTGCAACATTCTTGGTGGTTAGCCCTGACTAGTGCTCCTCTATGTGAAATGAGCCTTGACCTATGATCCTATATATGAAATGAGTCTTAACTAATGATAAATTAATGTTTTATGTTGCTTCCGCATTACTATTAATCCATGATTTTATTATCCCATTTTATGATTCCTTATTTTTAACCATGTTCCATGACTTTTTATATCATTATGTTATGCCTTACAACCCATGTCCTAAGATTTATTTTAATGTTTATTCCCTTACTAGGATTTTTATCACATCCTTTTCATGTTATCCTCAGGTTATCCTATACATATCTAAGGTCTCAAAAGAAGTTAGGAGCTCATAATATATGATAAATAAAGAAATGTTTTATTTAGTCCCATGTTTTTAGTTTTATGTACATAGTCTTCCAAGACACTAGAATTTATGATCTTTGGATTTTAATTTGATGTTTAATTATGCTTAAAATCATGTAATGATATGTGTAAAAGTCTAGGGTTTCTGTATATATGTTTTCTAGGAGATTTCATTTTATCATAGTCCTCAGCCTTAGAGAAGGTTTAACTCTTTATAGTTTTTAGTTGGGCATGTATTTGGCCCATTTTTTCAATTCCAGTAATTTAATGTCATACTCTGGTTGTGGTATTATAGATGTATGCATGAATTGGTTTCAATTGTTTTAAATTTCATCATTTTATGGGATTTGATATATGTGTGTGCATATAGGTACTTTCGGATAATGTCTCCCATTTGTGGGATATGTCTACTCAACGTTGGTCTCTAGCCCCTAGCCTAATAGAGGCGGGCTTGGGATAGTCATGAGTTGGACTCTAGTGGGTTGGGATATGATAGAGTGGTATCAGAGGAGTCATTTATACCTTAGGATTGAAGTCTATAATAATTTCTTGGGTAAAATGTGTTAATTATTTTGAGTTCTTGTTTCAATAAAGGGACTCTTATATTGGTGTGGAGGCTGATGTATCTCTACACCAGGACTTTGATCACCTTCCTTTCAACTTGGTACATGTAAAAAAAGTGTAGGAAAAACATTGGTATAATCGTCATATAGGAATGGGTTTTAGACTCCATGTACTTATTGATTCAACTCCATAGATATACTCTTTAATAGTGGTACATCATGATGATCTTCAAGATGCCTCTACGATGACATTCAGCTAGGATTCTGAGATAGTGTCATGATGATGACCAGATGAGTGATGAGGTTTTAGTTCAGGGACCCATTTATGAGATTTTTTTTCTCCAAGTGGGCACCAATCAGTGTTACCCCCTATTGAGTAGCACATGGATCCTTTTTTGGATTAGGCAGATGATCATATGTATGTTGAGAAATCAATATCTTCAGTAGGATAGTACAATGGTATGCATAGGCATGGGGTGTTACGTGAATTCTAGTGATAGGGATCACTGATATTTTTTTATGAGACAGACCCTCAGGTGGTAATGGTTTGACTCGAGTTAGTGTTTTTGATTTCTGACATGTGTGGATCCTGGCTGATTGGATGGTTTCACTAGGGACCCATTTTTCATGTGAAGCAGTGGTTGGATCTACTGGTACTAATAGATGACACACCTATGCTGATTTTGCATCACGAGTTACGAATTTAGAGATCACCCAGGTTATATGGTGGGACAACCCCCTTCTTAGGTGGTGGAGGATTTGCATGAGTCTATGGTGTGAATATCCCACTCTGGTGAGACCCCTCCCTGGTGGTGGTTCGGGCAGAGATACTTCTCCCGGGTGATGTGGGGTGTTGGTAGATCCTTGTGTTGGTGATGAGTTTATAAGTCTTGTTTGGTTGAGGTGGTTTGATGAACTAATGTGTCGGATTGATCCCTAATAGTGGTAAATAGGTGGGATGGGGAAAGAATGAGTTCTAATTTGTGGGAGATCATAGAGGATTTGAGTGCATTAAGGTGTGACATGTGTCTTCACTACCCCATTTTCAGTTTTTACATGAAGATATGAGCTACTTTTCCCTAAGTGTATCCCTTATTCGAGATCCAGTGATACTAATGGAGCCCTTTTTTCTTGACCCTAGTGTTGGAGGATGTTTTAGAGTGGATTAGTGATTACACACTTTTTCCAATAGTTTGACTTGACTCTAGAAAGAAATAGAGAGCCTTTAATGTAATATCTTCCTTGTGTTATTGAGACCCTATAATTTTTTCCTAAGTACGGGTTGGTTTCCTACCATCCATGCCCATATGTGATACTAGTGAGAGTAGTAGTGCTTCATATTTATTAGGACAGAGTTTTTATCCTTAAATAAAGAGTGTATCCTAGATAGGTTGGGATTATATCATTCACGGGATGTTACAACTACTTTCTTATTGGTTGGCTAGTGTTACCCTTAGAATAGTGGATGCTTAGATCTTTTAGTTCTTTCTATGATGGAGGGGTATGGGGGAATAATTCTTGAGGATGTATTGGGATTACCTCACAATAGAGATTTGGTGTTCTTCATGGAGATTCACCAGGTATGACCTTGTATCTGAACTAGTATATCAGATGATGTCGTGTAGCTATGAGAGATGGATATGCAGTTAGAGGAGTCTATAGAGCAGGGGATTTATAAGACCCAATGTGTTTTCTTGGGAATCCCTATGTTGTTTTACTATGAGGTGGATGAGTACCAGAGGTTGTGTGTGTATTGGTGTCACTTAGACCAAGTTGCATTAGGGAGAGTATTCACTCCTTAGAATTCATGGCTTCTTCAACCAATGGATGGAGGCGAAGTGGATCTCATAGTTTAACCTCGAGATGGGTTATCACCAGCACCCAATTTGAGAGGTGGATATACTAAGTGTGGATTATGAGATATGTTGTGCTTTCTTGGGGTTCTTAGTGATACCCTTAGGCATATTGAATATCCCAAAAAAGTTCACAAGACTAGAGAGTCAGATCTTTAACCTTTCTTATATAAGTTCATGGTAGTCTTTAGTGATGGTACTCTCGTGTCCTTGATGTCTGAGGAAGAGCACACGAGACACTTTAGTATGGTTCTGTACACACTCTGAGAGCACCAAATTTATGAGAATATCTTGAAGCTTAATTTTTTGATTTGATAGGTACACTTCCTGGGACACGTCATCTCATAGGTTGGAGTAGCAGTGGACTCGATGAAGGTTGAGGCAGTGCTTGATTGGGAACCACTAAAGAGTGTTATTAAGGTTCTGATTTTCCATAGGATGGTAAGGTATTATCGGGGGGTTTTACCTGATTTCTATAGAGTGGAAGAACCCATGAAATATTTGAACTGAAAGGGGAATCCTTTTTTGTGGATGGAAAGGTGCTAGAATTTCATTCAGGAGCTGAGGCATAGGTTAAATAGCGCTTCCATATTGATATTTCTAGAGGAGGGTGTGGAGTATGTAGTGTTCTGTGATGCACCAAGTACTAGACTTGGTTGTGTTCTAATGTAGAGATAGGCGGTGATTGCCTATGGTTCATGTTAGTTGAGACCACATGTTCAGAACTACATGACCCACAATGTTGAGCTAGTAGTGGTAGTTTTCGCACTGAAGATGTGGAAACACTACAGAATGGGTGAGTGGTTTATCATTTACTCTAACCATAAGAGTCTCAAGTATATCTTCACTCAATAGGAACTTAACTTGAGATAGAGGTGATGGCTAGAGTTCCTTCAAGACTATGAATTTGAGATTTTCTATACTCCTAGGGAGAGGAACATGGTGATAGATTCTCTTAGAAGGAGATATTTCTCTTAGTTGTTAGCTAAGGAATCAGAGAATTTAGCCACATTATAGTTTTCATTTGTGGACAAGGATGGTGTTTCATATCTTTAGTCAATGGTTGTTACCCCACCACTTTTATAGCATGATATAGATGCTCAGCATGGAGATACTGACTGTGATACTTTAAGTACTCAGATATCCACTAGATATGCTCCTAATGGATATTATGAAGGTGGGGAGAAACAATCATTTTTAGAGGATGAGCGATGGTACCTTTGACATTGTGGTAGGAGGTGATGCGGGAGTTTCATACAACCCCTTTGGTGGTACATCCAGTTGTGGAAAAGATATACCAAGACCTCTTATGTTAGTTTTGGTGGACATGCATGAACAAGGGAGTTGTAGATTTTATCTATTGATGCCTCACTTTTCAACAAGTGAAGGTTGAGCACCAGGTTCCATCAGGTTTAACTCAACCCCTTGAGGTGCCAGAGTGAAAGTGATATGGGATATCCATGGGATTCATGAAGGGGTTACCATGTACATCTAGGGGACACTATTCCATATGGGTGATCATAGAATGACTCACCAAGTCAGCCACTTCCTATCCATTTGAGAGAAGATTTCAGTAGAGATCTTGGGACACCTCTATGTATAGGAGATAGTCCGACTCAAAGGAGTTTCCTTGATAATTGCTTTAGATCATGACACTCGCTTCACATCATGATTATGGAGAGGATTTTAAGAGGCCTTTGAGACTCAGTTACGCTTGAGCATAGCACTTCACCCCCAAAATGATGGCCAGACTGAGCAGATCATTTAGGTCTTGAAGGACATGTTGTAGTCTTTCATATTAGACTTTGGCCATAGTTGGGAGGATCATCTACCCTTGGTAGAATTTGTGTAAAAATGGCTATTATTCCACCATTGTAATGACATCATTCAAGGCCTTGTATGGGAAACCCTTCCTATCACCACTTTGTTAGAATGATTTAGGAGAGTCAGTACCCATGGGCCTAGTGTTGGTGAGAGTTATTATAGAGAAGGTGAAAATAATAGAGGAGTGGATGAGGACAGCACATATACATAGGAAGTCTTATGCGGACCCCAAATGGAGACCTCTAAAGTTAGAGTAGGGATACTATGTGTTCCTAAGAGTCTCACCTCAATGTGGATTGCAGATATTTGGATGGGGTGACAAGTTATCTCTGAGATTCATTGGTACTTTTTAGATACTATGGAGAGTTGATGAGGTGAAATACCGCTTAGATCTACCACCATAGTTGGACTGGGTGCATTCCATATTTCACATGTCACAACTAAGGAGATATGTGCACAACTTTTCACATGTTATTGACTGGGGAAAGTTGTACATCGAGGATGGAGCTACCTGGGTTGAGTGCCCAATAGAGATCGAGGATTGGTAGGAGAGGATTCTTCATGAGCGATTGATTCCCCTAGTGTGTGTCTGGTGGAAACATGAGAATCTTTAGAAGAGAAATTGGGATTTATAAATCATCCATGACTCAAAAATTCGTGTATTTAGATTATAATGTTAAATACTGAAAATTGTCGTATTTCACTATTCACAAACAATTCAACTATTTTAGAAAAATCCCAAAAATTCACCCTAATCATTTTCGACATGTAGATTTCAAAATTGGATTCCATTTTATGAAAATAATTTTCAAAATATTAGAAATTTAGTTTTTAAATAAAATCATCATTTATTCAAAAAATATCGATTTAAATAATATAATCAATTTTATGACCCTTTAAAAAAATAATTTATGACTCATAAAATTATATTATAATTAAAATAAAAAATATTATTAATTTATGAATCTATTTTATGAAAATAAATTTTCATTTAAATCATTATATTAATTATAAAATTGTAATTAAACATTTATGTTTTATAAAAATATAAACACTTAATTTATAATTTTTAAAAAATTTAGTTACTTATGATATGATATAATTATATCATATTTCATTTATAAGATACCTAGATTTTATTTATAATTTCATAGGTGATTTTTCTATTCTAATGACCATATTACTATTCATAACATTTAGATTACTATTCCAATGGTCATGTTACTATTCAAATGGTCATGTTACTATTCAAATGGTATAGGTTCCTCAATTTAAATAAATACCTATTATTTCATTCATTATTCATTCACTTATATTTTCTCTTAAGGTTATATATATACTTTCATCTTCAAAATTAAATTTAGTATTAACAATATGTTTTATTTCTAAAGCTTTGTTTGTGAGTGTGGTTATTCTAATGGATCGAGCACATCCAGATTTTCCCATTATTATTATCTAATTTCCTATTTATTGTCCCATTGTAATATTTTTAATTCTTATTGTTTTATTTGTTGACTACTATATCATTATTCATTTATGATAATAATGTTTTTATTAGGTTCTCTATGTGATACATTTGTTTTATCACATAAGAAGAGAAATATCATTGATAAAATTTTGGGTCGTTACATTGAAGGTATAATATTATATATTTATAATTGTATGCATCATATGAAATATTCCCATAAATGTTGTATTAATATGTATCTAGCCTCATTAGGCCAGTAAAATTTGAATTATGTGAGTGATTATGTAATTTTTTTTCAAAGTAATAATGGACCACCAACTCTAGGTGAATGTAGTTAGGGGTTGTAACAGGTTTAAACAAGTGAAGGGGATAAAGTTATTGCTTATACATGAACCTCTTGTTTCATTTAAATTATGATAATTATGTTAACTTTTGAAAATTTATTATCTATGATTTTAATAAACAAACTTCTATTTTCAAAGTTGTAATTATTTATTTTATCTAATATTTTCAAAAAAAACATTTTTGTTTTATCAAAACTTTGTTAATTTGATAATTAGTATTTTAAGTGTTGAAACTGCTTTTGATTTAGTATAAAATTATTTCAAAGGTTTTAACCATTGTTATATAACAAAGTATTAATTTTAATTTTAAATAAATATTTTGAATTTACCATAACATTTTATTCACTATTTTCATTGGATAATGTTTTTTAAATTTATAGGATTATAAATTGTTTTAAACTTCATCTTGTTAATTGGTGATCTCAATTCACCCCTTATTTTGAACTATTATTTGGGACATAAAAACGAATTATTTATATGTGTGTCTATGGATTAGTTTTTTTTAGGTTTAGGTTAATTGTGGACACAACCCAATAAAAATAGTATGGTTCAGGTTATAAGCACCCTGTCCTAAAAACCAACCCAACCTGACCCGTAACGGATTGGATTGGGTCCAGTTTGTCTGATCAGGTTAAGTTATAAGAGTGAACATATAAGATGTAGAAACATCTCCCTCCTGGAATTAAATCTGGGTAGCTATGAATCTATAACTTTCTCATGCTCGTGCATGTATCAGAATGAAAAATTGAACACGACTTCCCCTCCCCCTCCACTGCAATTTACCAACCTCATCTAACCTTGTATGTGGATCGAGTAGCAGATATCCTAGTAGTGAATTGACCCACCTATTCCCCTTGCTATGTGCACCACCCTGAGTGAACCAATACACATATTCCCCTTAATATAACACAAAAATTATTTTAACACTGCTAAAAAATCACTATTAATCATAACACTGATAAAGGCATGACTAGATGCAATGTGTTGTTAATATAACAGCACACCCAAAAAAACCAGTAATTTCAAAAAAAAATATATACATTTAATTTAAATCATGAATATAAAAATTTCCACCCATGGTATATGCAAAAAAACCTTCTATATACATTTCAAACAATGCTCTATATAATTACATTTACAATTATCCCACAAACATTTAAAAATATTAATATTTTGTCTTTGGATGCCCGTGATCCCCTCTCAAAAATGTCCACCCATGGTATCGGTTGATGAATAAATCATATAAACCCAATAAAAAGATTCCGCCTATATAATAAAATAAATATTATGTTAGTAATACTATAAATAAATAAATTAAACATTAATATGAAAGAATACGTTAATAAAATGTCAATATTTAAAAAAAATACACATTTGGAGTGATACCAATCACACCATGCATATTATTGAGGTGGGGTTGATTCTTAAATGTCACAATTGATTTATGGATTGTTTTCCTAAAATATCAAACAATCTAAATGTGTTTAATCATTTTCGAGTATATCACTTGTTATTTTACTAAAATTAATGTCAATTTTAAATAATGACACATTTGGAGTTATACCAGTCACATCGTGCGTTGGATTGAGGTGAGGATTTTTCCTACCAATCACAAATTACTAATGAATCATTGACCGAAATTATCCAACCAACATGAATGCATTTTCTTGGTTTTCAGTATTCCAATTGTGTTTTTTTACTAAAATTTCATTTCAAACTAGAAACATGTATTTTTAGTCACAATGGTCGTATTGTGAATCGGTTTGATAAGAGACTACTTCATAAAATTAAAAAATTAATTATGAATCGCTTCCCTAAATTATCAAGACAATTAGAGGGCATTTTATTGGTTTTCAATGAGGGACGCGTTTTGAACTAAAATGTCAATTTTAAACTGATAACGGGCAATTTGAGTCATACCGGTCAAAATGTGCATCAAATTTAGGTTTTTTTTATTCTTAAACATCAAAAATAATTCATGTATTTTTTTACTAAAGTATAAAAACAATACGAATTCATTTTCATGGTTTTCGGTATGTCACTTGTTCTTTTTTACTGAAATTAATGTAAATTTTAAATAAAAAGACACACTGGGATTCATACAGGTCACACCATGTGTCGTATTGAGGTGAAGATGAATCCTACACATAAAAAATGAATCATGGATCATTTTACTAAAATATCAAAACAATCTGAATGCATTTTCTTGGATTTTAGTATGTCACTTTTTCATTTTACTAAAATTAATGTCAATTTTAAATAAAAATAGACACTTTGAGTTATATCAGATACACTGTGAATCATATTGAGGTAAATTTTATTATTACGCATCAAAAATTACTTATATATCATTTTCCAAAATTATTAAAACAATATGAATGCATTTACTCAGTTTTCAATATGCCAGTTGTGTTTTTTTTACTAAAATGTCATTTCAAACTAGAAAAATACATTTTGAGTCATAACAGTCACATCGTGCATAGGTTTTATGTGATAATTATTCATACACGTCAAAAATGACTTATGAATCACTATCATAAATTATAAAGTCAATCAGAGCATGTTTTATTGGTTTTCAATGAGGGACACATTTTAAACTAAAATGTCAATTTTAAACTAATAATAGACACTATGAGTCTTACCATTCACAAAATACATCATTTTGAGGTGTGGTTGATTCTTATATGTCACAAATGACTCGTGCATAATTTTCATAAAGTATAAAAACAATACTAATTCATTTTCTTGGTTTTCAGTATGTCACTTGTTCTTTTTACATAAATTGATGTCAATTTTAAATAAAAAGACACGCCTTGAGTCACACCGGTCACACCATGTGTCATATTGAAGTTAGGTTGACCTATACACATCAAAAATGGATCATATATTATTTTACTAAAATATCAAAACAATCCAAATATGTTTTCTTGGTTTTCAGTATGTCACTTGTTCTTTTTACTAAAATTCATGTCAATTTTAAATAAAAAGAGACACTGTGAGTTATATCGATCACACTGGGAATCATATCGAGGTGAAGTTGATTCCTAAACATCAAAAATGACATATATATCATTTTTATAATGTATCAAAACAATACAAATTTTTTTTATCAGTTTTCCTTATTCCATTTTTGTTTTTTTACTAAAATGTCATTTCAAACTGGAAACACATATTTTGAGTCATATTGGTCGCATCATGCATAGGTTTGACATGATACTACTTCTTAAATGTTAAAAATTACTTATGAATAACTTTCATAACTTATAAATACAATCAGAGCATGTTTTCTTTATTTTCAGTGAGGGGCAGGTTTTGAACTAAAATGTCAATTTAAAATTGATAATGGACACTTTGAGTCATACCAGTCACATCGTGCATCGAATTGGGGTGTGGTTAATTAATACATGTCACAAATGACTCGTGGATCATTATACTAAAGTATAAACTCAATCGTAATTCATTTTTTTAGTTTTCAATATGTCACTTGTTCTTTTTACTTAAATTAATGTCAATTTTAAATTAAAATTGACACACTTTGAGTCATACTGGTCACACCATGAATCTTATTGAGGTGAGGTTGATTCCTAAACATCAAAAATGACTCATGGATAATTTTAATAAAATATAAAAATAATATGAATGTGTTTTATCAGTTTTCAATATGTAACTTGTTCTTTTTACTAAAATTAATGTCAATTTTAAATAAAAAGGGACACTTCGAGTTATACCGGCCACACCGTGCATCATATTGAGATTATTTTGATTTCTATACATCAAAAATGACTTATATATCATTTTAATAAAGTATAAAAACAATATGAATGCGTTTTCATGGTTTTTAGTATGCCAGTTGTGTTTTTTTACTAAAATGTCATTTCAAACTAGAAGCATGAATTTTGAGTCATATTGGTTGCATCGTGCATTATTTTAACATGATAATACTTCATAAACATAAAAATGAATTATTAATCACTATCCTAAATTATAAAGAAAATCAGAGTGTGTTTTCTTGGTTTTTAGTGAGGGACACATTTCAAACTAAAATGCTAATTTTAAACTTATAACGGACACATTGAGTCATATCAGTCATATCGTGCGTCGTATTGAGGTTTGTTTGATTCCTACATGTCGAAAATGACTCATGGATCATTTTATTAAAGTATCAAAAAAATATGAATGTATTTTCTTGGTTTTCAGTATGTCACTTGTTCTTTTTACTTAAATTAATGTCAATTTTAAATAAAAAGACACAATTAGAGTCATATCGGTCACACCATGTGTCATATTGAGGTTTGGTTGAATACTAAATATCAAAAATGACTCATGGATCTTTTTACTAAAATATAAAAACAATACAAATGTATTTTCTTAGTTTTATGTATGTCACTTGTTCTTTTTACTAAAATTAATGAAAATTTTAAATAAAAAGATACATTTTTAGTTATACTAGCCACATTGTGCATCATATTGAGGTAAAGTTGATTCCTACACATCACAAATTAATTATAGATCATTTTCCTAAAGTAAAAAAAATAATATAAATATTTTTTAGTGGTTTTTAGTATGCTAGTAGTGATTTTTTACTAAAATTCCATTTTCAATTGGAAACACACATTTTGAGTCATACCAGACACATTATGTATCAGTTTAAAATGATACTCATTTATACACATAAAAAATTACTTATTAATCTCTATCCTAAATTATAAATACAATCCGAGTATGTTTTCTCAGTTTTCAGTGAGTGAAACTTTTTAAATTAAGTAGTAAAACATTTAATTTTGATTATGTTAATGCAGTAGATAATTATAATATTATGAGTAAAAACATAGTATATTAAAAAACTTTATCTTATCATTGAATTCTGGGTTGTATCCTCTATTTCATATCTCTCACGAGTATGAGTATCTTTGAAAAAACCACCCCAACTCAAACAAAGGAATCCACCTGTATAAGAAAACAATTCTTACACTACTACAAATATAGCCTTTATCAGCGCTAGAAAAGTTGATTAATAGTGCTAAAAAAGTGTTGTTAGTTGAGGTGAAGATAAAGGGGTCCCTTTTATCAGTGCTCAGAAAAGCACTGATAAAGGCCCCTTTTATCAGTGCTTTTAAAAAGCGCTGATAAAAGTTGAAAAAATATTTAAAAAAATAAAAGAAATTGCAATTCTGGGGGGCTTCAACAGCACTTGAAGCCCCCCTTTAATAGTTCCCACCACCCACGCACACCCCAGGCCAGCTCCACCAAGCCCCACCACCCTTTAACAGCACTAGGTAATTCCCCCCACCTGCGCGTGCGACCTACCTCTCCCAGGATTCTAACTCGAGACCTCCTGCCTGCGCGCCTAAGCCTTTACCACTCCACTATATTGATTTGCTCTTCATTTATTAATATATATATTTATTTATATATATATATATATTTAGTTATATTTACTCATATATTAATATATATGTATATTTAGTTATATTAATATATATATTCGTATATTAATAAATATATATATATTAACATATATATATTTATATTAACATATATATATATATTAACATATATATATTTATATTAATATATATATATTTAGTCATATTAATATATATATATATATAGTCATATTAATATATAAATATATTTAATTATATTAATATATGTTTATATCTATTTATATATATATATAGTTATAATTTTTTATCCATATATTTATTTGTATATTAATATATATTAATATATATTTATAAGATTAGTTTTAAATACATTTATAAAATATGTTTTCTTATGTGTGTTTTTATAAATAAATAAATAAATGCATGCATACATACATATATACAACACACATACACACACAAAGATATATATTATATGTATATATGTAGGTATAATTATACATATTTATATATATTTAAAAATATTATATATTAATATGTATATACAAAAGTGCTAGAAATGGGGCCTTGAAAAACCTAACAAATCACAAAGTCACTAAAATTGGCATAACTTCCGCTTTGGGTGTCTGTTTCAGCTCTGTGAATAGTCAATCTGAAGATCATGGAACAAAATACGATAAAACATGTGTCGGAGGCCGAACAGACAAACATATCTGTAGTTATGACCATTTTAATAAAAATTTGACAGGGGTCTGGACACGGAAACTGAGTTTTTGAGGCCTTCTAGTTGTTTTTTAGGATTTTAGGATCCTAGATGTAAGTAACTGGATCTTCTTTTTAGGTATTTTTTTCTTTTTTCTGGATTTTTTGAGAAAAGAGGAGTTTCTGGAAATTTTTTAAGTACACGTCATGTACTTTATGAGTACACGTCGTGTACTCGGTTACCACGGGTAGCCGTGTGCTGGCCGTGTAGCGGTCTTGCACACGACCATGTGGGGTGACCTGGAGGACACTTAATGCGGAGTACGGAAACGGAAAGTACACGTCATGTACTCCAAAAGTACACGTCGTGTATTTTGTTTTTTTCATTAAACGCATCGGGCTCGCGTCTGACGGACAGAACACCCTTCTTCTAGTTTTCGTTCGTTTGAGAGAACCCATATGGCTGTGGATCTTCGACGAGCCCTGAGCCTTCGTCCATCCTCTGAATCGAACACCGTTGGTTGCGTTGGAATCACATCAGTGAGTTATCTCTTCTGTTTGAGCATTGTTTCATGATTTTTCCTCTTTCGTGAGTTATTCTGGGTTGAACGTTTTATACGTTTTCATAGATATACAGTGTTCTAAGGTGATTCAAGCCTCTAGGTTTAAGTATATTGATCTCCAAACTCCAAGGTAGGTGGTTTGTGCCTTTCTGTTGAAAGTCTTTGAGTTTTATGTAAAAATTTTCCCAATACCCATGAACGGGGTATTGCGCTTTTATCGTTTCCAGCCTACTATTTCTCTGCTATGTTGGTATTCCTGAGTAGATGATTATTGATTGTGAATAGGGTGAATTGTTATACTTTGGATGTATTTCCCATGCATGTTTTCCTATTTGGACCTTTGGGTTGTGATTTCCTGTTAGGCTGCTGTTTACTTTCCCATACCTAGTATTGTAGGATGGTGTGACTGTAATTCTGTTATGTTGTTGTGCTGTAGAATTTCTAGCCAAGTATTTCTTGAGGTTTACCTTGGTCGTTACACGCTACTATGTTTTCTTGACTTACACGGGGCCGTGAGAACCTGGTGTATAGACCATAGGGAGAATGGACATTGAGGGCTTCTCTAGAGTTTCTTTATATTTTACGATGTGAGACCGCATGGGGAATTGATGTTGAGTGCTTCCTCAGAGTTTTTGTAGTTCCTTGATGTGGGCCACAGACAGAATGTGACATAAGTGCTTCCCTAGAGCGCCTTTAGTTATGATACGAGACTATAGGGGGAATTGACGGTGAGTGCTTCCTCAGAGAGTCTATGCTTAAGCTGAACCAGAGGGTTTAGACTGAGTGTACTTCCCATAGGGTTTCTTGTACTTGTTAGGTAGAACCATAGGGGTTAGACTAAGAGTGATTCCCATATGGTTACTTGTTTTTTTACCTGCTTGTTGGTTATTTCTTGATAATGAACTGTGGATTGTTTATTGTTGAGTACCTTCCTTTTTGCTGCTATCTGTACTTTTTCCTTCCATATACTCATTGACTGTTAAGCACAGATCTCATGGTGGTTTCCTACTAGGATTATTCTCACACCCAGTTTGGGCCATGCTTTTGGGCCCAAACAGATTATATTGTTGCAGGTTTAGACAAGGGAAAGCACCCTTCTACTTTAGGTACTTGACATGCTCTGGAGCTGGAGAGCAAGGGACCAAGCTTAGGCTTGAGATGCTGAGGAGCTGGCTTCTGTTTTTTATTTTGTACTTGGTTTAGTACTGTATTTCAGAATTTTTCTTTGTTTGGATACTTTCCTAGGTATACATGTATCATGAATAATTATATATATATATATATATGATCCAGTTGTTTCTTTATCAGTCTTCCGTTATTACTATTGTTTGGTATTATTACTACTTCCGCTATTGTATATCTATTTAATTCCATTGTGTACTCTGCCAATGAGGTCATAGTTTCCCCACTATCACACCCAAGTCCCTCACTACTAGTCGGTAGCCTCTATCATTCGGGAAAATGCACTTGAGGCCATGTGACCAACCGGGTACGGGGCGCCTCTGGGTGGCTTCCGAAATCGGAACGTTAAAAAGTGGTATCCAAGGGTTTATTTTCTCTTGACTTACTGTTTGGAGCCTTTATCTAGGGATAGGAAGTAATAGGTACTTGGTAATAAGTTGTGCCCAGGAGTAGTTAACCCATGTAAAGGGAAAAGTTAACCGACATCGTTTATTTCAATTTTCTGGTTTTACAAGATTATAGTTGATTTGATTTCACCTTGAGTGATTCACATGATTTGTGTTGTTATTGTTGATATTATTGAGGTTCTATTTCTATCACAACCCTATGAGATGAGGGTATTCCATCTCATGCATCATTTATGCACTTTATAGAAATCACATTTCATGCATTCTTGCCATGCCATTTTGGATTCATAAGCTATTACATGTTGTTGTGATAGATGTTGTGTAGAATATGAAAACTGTTGTGATAGATGCCTTGATAAAATACCTACTGTTTGATAGGGTATTGTTTGTGTAAGGTTTTCGTTGAATGAACACCAAAATTTGGTTCTTGAGGTGTTATGGGCCCTCATGGACCGGAATTTAGTGTATCATTGACTTGTTACATTGTTATAACATGTATAAGATGTGAATATTTGATTTGAAGGGAGTATGGGACCTCACGGATCATAATTTGGCACTTTAATGTTCGTTTCAGTGTTTTTATGGGCTCCGGAGTAGTTTTTGAGGGTTACTGTCTGGAAAAACCTAGAATACGCGCCGTGTAGTTTTGACTACACGCCATGTGTTCTTCTATTTGGGAAGAAACTGTTTTTCTTAAGTACAAGTCGTGTACTCTATGTACACCCTGTGTATTCTCTAATCATGTCATAGGTCGTGTGGCCAGAGACACAGAATGGGGAAATTCTGGTGGGAACATGCCATGTACCAGTTGAACACGCCGTGTAGTCTGACCTAGGTACCCGGCCGTGTCACGAACAACACGGGTCGGTGTTATCCCTTCTCATACACGCTGGGTCTACACGGAACACTCCGTATAGTGTCATCCATGTAGTCATCCGTGTAACCAACAACATGGGTTAGTGTTACCCTTTCACATATATGTTGTTTCCTCCTCGAACACACCGTGTAGAATGAGCCGTGTTTCTGGCCGTGTCACTAACAACACGGGCCAGGTGAGGCTTGTCTAGTACACGCTGTGTCTATCTTGAACACGTCGTGTAGTCTTGTCTTAGGAGATCCATGTAGATTAACCGTGTAGAAGGACTCGGGCAGGGGAAGAGGATTCAAGTACACGTCGTGTGTTAGGTGAACACACCATGTTTTTGGGGTGTTACATGACCAGTTTAGACAGGAGTACACGCCCATGTAAATGACTTAAGGGAACACACCATGTAGGAAACATGTAGTCATGTTTTGAAAAACTTGAATGCTTTATTTCTCCTTTTCCCTTCCTGTACTTCTAGTTTTCAGTCCTTGATGACCTTGATCTAAGGTATGTGCATGACCTTGCAGAGTCATGCCACTGAGACGTCCTCCAGTTGTGCGCCAGTTGTCAGACGGTGATCAGACACCGGACATGGCTGATCAGGGAAAACCTGCAGATCCTCCAGTTGTGCCAGCCTTGGCACCATCCATTGTACCTAACATGGGTGATGATGCACAGTTTAGGGAGGGCTTTCTAAGGATGATGCAGACCTTTCTGGGAGCATCGCCTCCTGCCCCGTGGATGGATGATTTGACACGGGTCTTCCAACAGCAGCATCCTCCCACTTTCTTAGGGGACGGAGGACCCCAGGCTACAGAGTCATGGCTAGAAGCCATTCTTACGATATTTGAGCATTTGGATATTCCTCCAGAGAGGAGAAGATCGCTACCTGTATGCTTTTGGACTCCGCCAAGAGGTGGTGGGATGTGATCTCACAGGCAGGACTCTAGCAAGTTATGGCGTGGGAGGAGTTTCAGCGCATCTTCTATGACTAATTCTATCTAGAGACCTTGAGGGCCAATCGAGCCTGAGATTTTATGAGTCTGGAGCATGGTACTATTTCTGTTATGGAGTATTCCTCCTGCTTTCTTGAGTTGCAGTGATTCACACCTATTTCAGGAGGTGATCATTTATTCATGGCAAGAAAGTTCGAGGATGGTCTAAGGAACGACATCCGATCACAGGTGAACATATTCTGGTTGAATTCTATCACTTCTATCATCAACCAAGAGCTGATCACGGAGCGTAATCTAAGGGATTCCGGAGTTGTGATCCAGGGCGACTCAACATCTAGAGTTAGAATCCCTCCTACTGACAGTAGGAAGTGCTGCAGGGAGTCTTCGTGCGGTGATTCAAGGAGGTGAGACACTTATTCTGGTAGCCATGTGGTGTGCTACCGGTGTGGACAAAGTGGGCATACTAGGCCACACTGCCTGAGAGACCCAGTGGAGTTCCAATCATGAGGTAAGTTGGGTCACCTTCAGTGCTTCTGTTAGATCTTCTCACCGGAAGCTGGTGATAGGGGTTCTTCTATGACTCCTCATTCGGGAGCAGCACCACCAATTTCTCACCAGTTCAGAAACTGGAGCTCTTCTGGCCATTTAGGCCGAGGTGGAGGTCGTGGCTGTGGTGGTCAGTCCTCGGTCTTTCAGCAACAACAGAGTGAATCATCTTAGAGTGGTTAGGCAGGGTCACAGGGCCGCGGTGCAGGCCGGACTTTTGCAGTGGAGAAAACCCAGCAGGAGCAGGATCCCGAACCTTCTACAGTTCGAGGTACAATCTTAGTTGCCTCAGTTTTAGCTTCTTCTATTTTTGATACAGAGGCTTCCCATATCTTTATATCTGTTTCAGTTGTGGAGAGCCTTGGGCTCTGCATCTTTTCTTCTACTGACATCATGACACTAGACACTCCGTTGGGGACTAGAACAGATAGTGTACATTAGTGCAAGGAGTTCCCTATAGAGGTTGGTGGGTGTCACTTTTTATGGGACCTCTATGTCCTAGATATGATAGGCTGTGATGTCATTCTCGGGATGGACTGGGTAGTTCCCTTCCAGGCAGTCATCGATTGTTATCGCTGCAGGGTGAGTTTCACATCACTAGAGGGCGTATCGTTTCTTTATAAGGGCGAGTGGGATGTCCAGGCGAGCAGAGCGGGTCTAGAGCATCATGGGTTAGGAGAAGTTACAGCCCAGATTTCTAGTCTATATCTGGATGACCAGGGGACTTCATAGTTAAACTTTCCTCCAGTGGTGGATCGTTTCAGAGATGTCTTTCTAGAGTAATTTTCAGGTTTACCTCTAGAGCATGAGGTAGACTTTCCTATTGAGTTTGTGTCAGGAGTGGCACCTATGTCCATTCCTCCTTATAAGATAGCTACAAAAGAGTTTCAAGAGCTCAAGAAGTAGTTGGAAGAGTTGCAGGCAAAGGGTTTCATCTGACCCAATACTTCTCCTTGGGGTTCGCCTATCCTGTTTGCGAAGAAGGCAGATGGTACCCTCAGGCTTTGTGTGGATTATCAGAAGTTGAACTAATTGACAGTCAAGAACTGATATCCTTTAACAAGGATTGATAGTCTCTGTGATCAGCTTCAAGGAGACTGAGTGTTCTTGAAGATTGACTTGAGTTTCGGTTATCATCAGTTGCGCGTTAGACCATATGATATACCTATTATAGTCTTTCGGAGCAGGTATGGTCTATACGAGTACTTGGTTATGTCGTTCATCTCAGGAACGTGCCTGTAGTTTTCATGGAACTGATGAACCGAGTGTTCCATCCATACTTGTATTCCTTCGTAGTGGTCTTCATGGATGATATCTTGGTGTACTCTCAAACTCGACACGACCATGCTACCCATCTTGAGATTGTTCTAAGTACACTGAGGGAGAATCGGTTATATGCTAAGCTCTCAAAGTGCCACTTTTGGATGGATAAGATTCACTTCTTGGCTCATATTATCTCAAAGGTAAGAGTATTAGTAGACCTAGAGAAAGTGAGATTTATAGTCTCCTAGGAGTAGTTGAAGAACATCTTTGAGGTGTGGATATTTCTAGGGATGTATGGATACTACAAACATTTCATACAAGACTTTTAATGCTTAGCAGCACTGCTGATAGGACTAACTAAGAAGGGTGTGAAGTTCTTATGGTTAGATTCTTATGAGTCATACTTTTAGGAGATGAAGGGGAGGTTGACTTCAGCACCGATACTAGTCTTACTAGAGCCGGGAAAGAGCTATACTGTTTACTGTGATGCATTAGGTATTGGGTTAGGAGTTGTGCTTATGTAGGGAGAGGGAGTCGTTGCGTACGGGTATCAGTAGTTGAGGCCACCTGAGAGGAATTACCCAACGCACGATCTATATTTAGCAGTTATTGTTCATACCCTACGTTGTTGGAGACATTATCTTCTAAGAGATAATTTTGTGGTTTTCACCACCAAAAAATTCTTAAGTACATCTTCACTCAGCGTGATCTAAATTTGAGACAGTGAAGGTGGGTTGAGTACCTTCAGTCTTTTGACTTTGAGCTTTCCTATACGCCTGAGAAAGGGAATGTAGTGGCTGATGCGTTGAGCAGGAGGACTTAGATATAGGCAGTTCATGAGGCCAGTAGTGAGTGGTAGCTTATGGCTCTGTTCTCTGAGATGTATTTGGAGGTTCACGATAGACTGGGGCAGATTTTCCTTTCTTTTGTAGTTGTTGCCTCTACTCTTCTTGATCAAGTTCGAATGAGGCAACTATTATATTATGAAGGTCTCGTCCTAAGGGAGGGTGTGTCGGGAGAGGAACCTATTCCTGGATGGACCGTAGATGAGGATGAGATCTTGTGTTTCCAAGATCGTGTATGGGTGCCAATAGACATACATGAGGATCTGATGTGGTACTTTCATTCCTCATTTTGGGCGGTTCATCCTGGCATCACTAAGATGTATCGTGATCTACACCATTAGTATTGGTGGCCAGGTATGAAGAGGTACATTTCCGATTTCATCATGTGGTGTTCCACTTGTCATCAGGTGAAGGTGGAGAATCATCGACCAGTAGGTCTCTTACAGCAGTTACCCATTCCTGAGTGTATGTGGAATGATGTCACGATAGAATTTGTGACTGATTTGCTGAGGTCACCTCGAGGGAATGATGCAGTTTGGGACGTCATTGACAGACTCACGAAGGTTGCTCACTTCTTGCCGATCAAGGAAACCTTTAGTGTTGATGATCTGGGGTGGTTGTACATCTGAGAGATTGTACCTATGCATGGAGTTCCCCACTCCATTGTTTCAGACAGGGATGTTTGTTTTACTTCTTGGGTTTGGCAGGGGCTTCAGAAGGCGTTGGGTACACAAGTACTTTTGAGTATAGCTTACCATCCTCAGACTGATGGCCAGTCTGAGCGTACGATTCAGGTGCTTGAGGATATGCTTCAAGTATGCATTCTGGATTTTGGTGGTTCTTAAGAGAAGCACATACCTCTTGTGGAGTTTTCCTACAATAATAGTTTTCAAGCAACTATTAAGATGGTACCTTATGAGTATTTGTATAGTAGGTCATGCTGATCACCCTTATATTGGTTGGAGGTAGGAGTGGCATCTTTGCTGGGACCACATCTTATTCAGGAGACCATAGAGCAGATAGAGTTGATTCAGAAGAAGATGGATACTACACAGTCTCTTCAGAAGTTTTATGCTAATCAGTGAAGACGACCTCTGGAGTTTGAGGTCATGGATCAGGTTTTCCTATGTGTCACACCAAGGTTGGGACACAAGAGGATTAGGAGACAGGGTAAGCTTTTTCCAAGGTACGTCGGGCCATTTGAGGTGTTGGAGAGAGTTGGTCTAGTGACCTATCGGTTTCAATTACCTTAGAGGTACCGGGCTATGCATGACGTCTTCCGCATTTCTCAACTTCGATATTACTTCTCAGACTCGTCTCATGTCTTTCATCCTGAGGAGGTTGAGTTGGAAGTGGATGTATCTTTCAAGGAGCATCCTATCCGTATTGTCGATCATAGTAAAAAGGTTCTCTGTGACTGTTCTGTTCCTCTGGTATGAGTGTTATGGTAGCACGGGCGGGTACTGGACGAGACTTGGGAGAGGGAGGTCGATGTATGAGCCTAGTGGCCAGGGTTGTTCGGGGTTCCTTCTTCTACGCCGCCTTTCTAGGAAAATTCAAGGACAAATTTATTTAAAGGGGGAAGTTTGTAATAACCAGGATCTTTTTTTCAGGTATGTTTTTCTTTTTTCTGGAGTTTTTTATAAAAGATGAGTTTCTGGAAATTTTTGAAGTACACATCGTGTACTTTATGAGTACACATCATGTACTCGGTTACTATGGGTAGCCATGTGTTGGCCGTGTAGCAGCCTTGTACATGGCCATGTGGGGTGACCTAGAGGTTGCTTAATGCGGAGTACAAAAATGGAAATTACACACCATGTACTCCAAAAGTACACACCGTGTATTTTGTTTTTTTTTCATTAAATGCACCGGGGTCACTTCTGACAGGCAGAATGCCCTTCTTCTAGGTTTTGTTTGTCTGAGAGAACCCATACGGCCACGGATCTTCAACGAGCTCCGAGCCTCTGTCCGTCCTCTGAATTGAACACCATTGGTTACGTTGTAATCGCATCAATGAGTTCTCTCTTCTGCTTGAGCCTCATTTCATTATTTCTCCTCTTTCGAGAGTTATCGTGGGTTGGACGTTTTATATGTTTCCGTAGATCTATGGTATTCTAATGCGATTCAAGCCTTTAGTTTCAATTATATTGATCTACCAATGCCGAGGTGGGTGGTTTCTGCCTTTCTGTTGAAATTCTTTGAGTTTTATGTGCAAATTTTCCCAATACCCATGAATGGGGTATTGCGCTTTTACCGTTTCCACCCTACTATTTCTCTGCTATTCTGGTATGCTTGAGTAGAAGATTATTGATTGTGAATAGGGTGGATTGTTGTGCTTTGGATGTATTTACCATGCATGTTTTCCTGTTTGTACCTTTGGTTTGTGATTTCCTGTTAGGCTGCTATTTACTTTCCCATGCCGAGTATTATAGAATGGTGTGACCGTAGTTCTGTTATGCTGTTGTGTTATAGAATTGCTATCCAAGTAGTTCTTGAGGTTTAAATTGGTCGTTACGTGCTGCTACACTTTCTTAACCTACACGGAGCTGTGAGAACCTAGTGTATAGACTATAGGGAGAATGGATGTTGAGGGCTTCTCTATAGTGTCTTTATATTTTACGATGCGAGACCACAGGGGGAATTAACATTGAGTGCTTCCTCAGAGTGTCTGTAGTTCCTTGACACGGGCCACAGATAGAATGTGACGTAAGTGCTTCCCTAGAGCGCCTTTAGTTACGATACAAGACTATAGGGGGGAATTGACAGTGTGCTTCCTCAGAGAGTCTATGCTTAAGCTGAACAAGAGGGGTTAGACTGATTGTACTACCTAGAGGGTTGCTTGTACTTGTTATGAAGGACCAAAGGGGTTAGACTGAGAGTACTTCCCATAGGGTTACCTGTTTGTTTACTTTATTGTTGGTTATTTCTTGATACTGAACTGTGGATTGTTTATTGTTGAGTACCTTTCTTTTTACTGCTATCTATACTTTTTCCTGCCATATACTCATTTACTGCTATCTGTACTTTTGCCTTCCATATACTCATTAATTGTTATCTCAGAGGTAGGAGTGTCTGTAGTATTATCATGACCGTCACATATTTTGATATGTTTTTGGATAGTGAAATCTTATTATATATACCCTGATACTTTTATAGTTGTATAACTTTTCATGGTCCTCATGATTAGCCCTTGGCCTTATTCCTTGTTTTTTATGATATTGATGCATCACCCGACCATAATAGAATACTCATTAAAACATTATCTAAATTATATAACTTGATGTTTAGTTCTAAAACGTTGGATATAGTATATTAAAAATTGAAAAACACCAAAATGTGTGGTCATTTTTTTGGATATCCCTGCATTGAATCTAGGAAATAAATCTTTGGAGTATCCAAATTAACCACAATGAGCATCCAATGTTTCCCAAAAACACAAAAAGGAATAATAAATTAAATAAATAAAAATATATTTTATATTATTAAAGTGTAGAGTTTAACCCCTTACATCGTTGGTATTAAGTTGAGTTTATCATCCAAAATTTTTATTCCAAATGATTTGACCAGGCCTACCACTATTCTATCCTTTTTTTAGATTCTATTTTTGGTTATTCTGTAGAGGAGATGTGAGGAATAACGAGTCCAATTTTTTTCATGGGTAAATCCATTATATTTTTTTGATATATATTCCTTCCAAAAATATGAAATTTATTTAGTCATAATTAGAATATTATATCAATGTTTGGAAAATCAAATCATGAAAACATACCTCATGTATATAATTATAACTAAGGAGCTTAGACAATCATAGTTTAGTATTTCACTTACATTCTCAACACTAATGAAGTCTTGAAGTTCCCATCCGTACATATTTTCTTCAAAATCAACTATGTGACTACAAACATTTTTTAACTTTGTATCCACATGAATCTTCAGTGATAGTAAATGCAGATATAGAACGGGTGGGGTAAAGATGCTTTCGGTAGATCTTTTCGGTCAGTTAGTTGATCCTTTAGATGGTTTTGAGTTAGTCTTTCATTTTACCCTCTTCCCTTTGTCTATCTGTAATAACATTCATTAGTTCATACCTTTTTTCATTAATTTCTAAAGGTTTAGATTGAAAAATAAATTGTAAAATAATACCTCCTTGTCAACATGTTTTTTTTAAATATGTGATGGTCATGCGGTGAATGTTCCAACAGCTTTTTCATCCTTATGAATATCTTCCTCATCATTTGGAATAGGTATCTCAGCACTTGGCTCACGGGATATGCTAATTGGCACTCTCACATGACCTTTTGGAAGTGGTATGTTGTGTAGCATGTCGTTTTGGATATTAAACATCGTAGAACTCACTACAAGGTGATGGGTTGGTATTGATGGATATAAATCAAAGTCATTATCACCCTGTAGAATATTAGTACAGGAAAGGTATCGTTGTATTTATGATTCACATTTCACATAAACTATTATTAAAACATTGATTACCACATCCAAGATATCTCTTTGAGAGGAATAGATCATCTCAAAGCTGGTGGGGTGGGGGATCATCAGGAAATAGTTGTTCTTGAGTTATTTATTCTCTTTGCTTCCCCCTATAAAATTTTCTATCATATCTCTTTGCCATTGGAATTATTATTCAAGCATATCTCATATTTCTCTCATCTATTTCATTTCTTCACTTTGATCCTCCTTTTGTTTTTTTCTCAAAATATGTTCGGGGTGTCACCCTAAAACCCATACCTCTAATGTGGCCATATGTTCTAGTTACTTCAAGGCCACCGATAGTATGTTTTCATCTAGTACAGGTGTTGTTGATTCCTATGACTATGTCAGATAGAAAATATAAGAAAATAAGTAATCATTGTTATGTAATAGCGATTTAAAGAAAAATATATATATTATGACATACTTAGACATATTTCCCACACCTTTTATCGGTTTTCATCTATTAGAATATCATATTTATTTACACATTCCTCCTTCTATAGCACATGGCATGTGTAACACCCAAATGTTTTTATGAAATATTTTCTTTAAATAATTTTAATTCTTCAATAGCTTGTGTCGTACACAATCCTGAGTTTAAAAAAACTGTGAGACGCCCTTAGTATAAAATGAAAATTATAACCAAGATGTTATGTTAGAGGGAATAAATATAACTAACTTATAAAAATTTATGATGAATTCTTTGACTACCAATTATTTATGAAAAATAACAACCAATTAAATGTAAAGGAAATATTTATATTTTTGTATTAATAAATTAAATTAATTACAATTAGTTAATGAAATATATATTTTATTTATTTGATAAAATATTTTTGGTATTCAACCAATAGATATTTTATTTATAGGATAAGAATAAACCCCATTTTATGTATAAAAACCTATATATTATTCAAAAGGAAAATTGTACGGCCTTTTAATGGAGAATCCTTTTTAAATTAAATTTTTGGAAAATTAATAATTTTTATATGACAACATAAACCTATTATTTAGAATTGAGATATAAAAATTTAATTTGGATGAATTTTTTATATTTTTCTGATAACTTTCAAGTTTTGATGAATAGTAAAAATATACTAAATTTTAGTTGAAAACAAATGTTTTCATCAAAATAATTTATATGGTTAAATTATATTATTGAATTGTTTTAAAATATAAATATATTATATTTTTATCATTTAATATAATGAAGATCATTGGCATTAATTTTATATTTAATTTAGATGTAAAAACATTTCAATCTTTTGTAATGTTTTAACTTTTAAAAACTCATTTTCTCGTTCCAACAATGATATTAATTTTAAATTAATTACTAAAAATTCTATGATTTAAAATTTAAAAAATGGATTTTATATTTGGAATCATTAGGTCCAAATAATTTATGAATCTTTCTTTTATTTTTTGGCATTATGAATAATAAGTTAAGTAATTTTTATTAATATGATAACAGGGTAAATTGGGTAATTAATTATAAACAAAGTATTATAAAATTACCCTAACACTTGTATAAATATAATTGTATGATTTTTTTAGACCTAAATCATTCTTATATCAGAATGGTATCCTTTGTAAGCCAATTGGATGATATTAGTACATTTAATTTATTTTATTTAAGGAAATTTAAATATATCTTACACAAATTTTAATAATTATATAATTTTTAATATAAGGTTATACAAAAGATAAATTCTACTATAAATACTCATTTTAAAGTAAAAAAATTATTTATCATGGTAATTTTTTTGTAGTTTTTAGGAAATAAATAATTACCCTAAAAGTTTATACATTGATGATGAAAAAATTATCTAATTGATGAAAAATCAATAAAATAATTTTTATTAAAATGATAATAACCATTAAAAGACATAAACACTTGACCAAATATTATTTTTTAGTATATCTTGACCATAATCATCCAAGGGTAAAGTTATTGACCATTTGGAGCCATATGGGAAATATTGTCATGCATATAATATTTGATTTAAAGTGATGTTAAATTTGTCACATTCATGTTTTAATAAATATAACATTTTTTTATATAGGATTTTACAGAAGATATATTCTACTAAAAGTATTCTTCTGAAATATAAAGGATTTATCTTCATCGTATTATTTTATTTTTAATTTTTATTCTACAAATAATTGTATTAAATAATTACAAAATAATAATGTAGTAATTATTTTATTAATGGAGATAACAAATAAATATTATTAAAAATATTAAAACAAATATAATTTGTAAGGATTAATATATCCAATTAATTTTCTAGAATACCTTAACCTCTAAGAAATATAATAAAATATTTGGCTTGAATTTAACTTGATAACTTAATATTTTTAAAATCAATGAATTGGATAGTGTCAAAATTGACACTATTGATTTTTTCTCAAAATAATGTATTATTAAATTATTTAAAAATCATAAAACATTTTTAAAATATATAATATTATTATATAGTCGAAAATGTTCTAAAGTATTTATTTATGGTCTAATTAACATCAAATAAGTAAATATTTCACCCTTTTAATATTGAAATATTTTTTACCTTAGTTAAGAATTAAATAGAATAATTGAGTATTAATTAAAATTATAAGGTTTAAATTGATATAAAAACTTGTCTAAAATTTATTTGTTTATGATATTACAACCTTATCTCATCTCATCTTCTAAATTAATACATTTTAGAGGTTTTTGTATGGGGTTTAATTTTATTATAAATTAATATTTTTGGAGATTACAAAAGTTTCCCTCACCTAAATTATAAAATGGAACATACTCCCCCACTTATTCGCTTCATTTTGAACCTTAAATCTTGGAAATCCCCTTCCCATTTCCCTTCTCAACTTCCCTAGTCACATTTTATAGGTTTTGGTCTTCTCTAAAGACCAACTCTAATGCTTTAAGAATAGATCTAGAGGGATCTCATCGAAGAAGAGGTAATAACTCATGTATCACTTATATATTGAGATGTTATTATGATTATGGAAAAATCATATTCCACCTTCTATCCATCCTATGAAAAATGAAATCACCACGCGTGTGTACTTACGGCTTACCATCTCTATGCCATGGTGTAATCTGTTTTTCACCACCAACTTACATGGATGGGTATAATGATGGAAATAATAACTATATGTGATTATTATAATATTATATGGATTATGTAATAAAATATATACCATCCGCATCCATACCATTTCACAATTATGGGATTGATATCGTCAATCATGCGTATGTATGTCCTACTGTCTCAACGATGCGATGTGATTCATTCTACATGATATCCATTAAAGCATGATTATATAAATGTATAGAATGAATAAATATGGTATATATTATGTTAATATAATTTTTTAATTATATAACTATAACCTAATAAGTATAATTGGAACTTATTCGACAAAAAATTCATAAGAAAATGAAGTAGTCAATACCCGAATAACAAGTAATAATGGAATGTTATTAAAAAATGGATTATAATATGATCATATATGATATCAAAAAAATTATTATGATTCTGTAACAAGTCAAATAAATTATTTAAATCATTATATAGGAGGTTTTTATACATACAAAGGATATCGGACATAAGTTAAGGGATAATTTTTTAATCTCATTATTATCTGATATTGTTTATACATAAGTATTTACTGGGGTATATTTATCATCCATGTCCATGTTTCCTAAATATATATTCAAAAATATTCTTTATATCCTTATAAAATTTTTTAAATTCAATTTTACCCATTGATGAATTTTTATTAAATGGTATGAAATGAATCTTTCATCATTGTTGATATGAGGTACTTTTTTAACTTTTTGAAAAAAGTATGAGAAGAATTTTTTCTTTTAACTTATAAAACATGAATGGATTTTTATGTTTTCATAAATCCTTACTTCCATAAATATTCCTTTATAATATTTCAATTTTATTTTCAAATAAATTATTTTCTTTTAAAATTGTGCAGCATTTTGAGAAAATAAAATATTTTTGGAGAAGAAATGTTATTTTACTCAAGAATTAATTTCAAGTGTTCAATCAAAATTATTCTCCATCTAAGATGGAATTATTTAATAGGGTTATGTTTTAAGTATAATATCCCTATTTTTCCTATGGTTTTATTGTGTTTATGATGGAATTATATTTTTTAAATCCATTTGGTTTACATGGATTATGTTATGGTGGAATGATGTTTAAAGAAACCCATTTTATTCCTTAGGTTATGATGAATGATTTATGTTTTTGTGGAACATGTAAGAATGATTTCATTATGAGATGGGTGGGACCTAAATCTCCCTTCAATGCATTGGGTAAATATTTATATCTCATGAGATAGATAGGTATGGAATGAGAAATGATCTTGATTCAGTAATACAGGGCTGGAACGAGGAGTGAACTCAATTCAGTAATGGACTTTGTCTGCTATGATGGAATTGACAGTGAGCCTTGACTAATATGAAATTATTTTCTATGCTTATGTGTATGCCATAAAATTTCATAACTGATATTATGACTTTTGTTATTACATTCATTTATTGTTATGGACTTTTATGATTTATCCCATGACATGATATCATGATCTTTCATAAGTAGAATAAGATTTTAAAATGTTATATTCTTATGTATTATGATTATTATATGGTTGATATCTCCTTTATTTACCTTTATTAAGAATCTAGGATCACCCTTTCTTATGTTTCTTTTCCCCATGCCATGAATAAGGGTATTAAGTAAGATATTTCAAAAATGGATTGAGTTATGAAGAAATAAGCGGGAGACAATATAGATGTCTTATAAACCAGTTGTTTATGTTTCCCAGTTTCTAAAGAAACTAAACCTATACAGTCATGGTGTGGTTTTGTTATGTTTTTTAATGAATATTATTCAAATTTTGAAGTAATGTCTATGTATGTAATTTATGGTACATTATAGTTAGTATCATAGAAAAGTTATAATTAACCATTAAAATCTAGGATGAGAAAACCTTAGTAGGAACCCTAAGGATATGTAGAATTATAGGTTTCAATCCTAGTGTTTTAGAAACAATCATTAATAACCTAGGATAAAACATAAAGTGTCCTAAATTGAAATTTTATTCTTGATAATGTATTTTTTCCATTATGATTAGTATTGGTCCCACTATTCTTCTTGGTTTTAGTCAATGGTTGGAACCTGAAGGAACCACGTTAATTTTGAAAGTGAGGGGAAATGCAATGATTTTCCTCCTGAGCAACCAAATGTTTTGAGAACTGAAATGAAAAATATTGTATCTATTCTCAGACAACATTCTCAATATATTAATCATGAAAGACTTCCAAATCAGAAAAGGAGGGAACAACATTCTATTGAGTCCTTCATGAGGCAGCATCCACCTTCTTTCAGCGGGTCTTCTGATCCACTAGTGGCTTAACAATGGATTATTACCACTAAAAATATATTTTTAGTTCTCCAATGTTCAAAACATGATAAATTCATCTTAGTAGTCCATCGTTTGCAAGGTTAAGTAGATCAATGGTGGAATCATATCTAGAATACAAGTTAAAGAGATGAAATTGAATCCATGGAATATAATGAGTTCAATAACTTATTTTTCAATAATTACTTTCATTGTATTCTTTAAAAAAATATGGTGAAGGGGTTCCTTGAGCTTAATAAAAATGACGATGAATCTTTTGGTACCCATGAATAAAATTTTACAAGACTTTCAAGGTACACTTTTGGAATTATTATCCAACCTGAGATTAAAATTGATTGATTCTTTAGTGTATTAAAACTAATTCTCTGATGGGAATTATCCATAAGGGACACCAATAACTATGAGGAAATCATTCGATGTGCTCTCAAGGTTGATATGGATATTGGAGTAACCCATCAGTCCTATGGGTTTGATAAGAAGATAAAAATAGAATTCATGGGAAAATCTAAAGTCTATACTAAAAATAAGATGAGTTTTATCTTATTCTCAAAGTGTGGAAAGAAACATGGATTAAATTGTCTAAGGGACTATAAAATGTTTTATGTGTGGTAGATAAGGTCATCAGGTAGTTTAATGCTAAAGTTATGGGAAAAATATGTCTAATGATGCGAATATAGAAAAGGATACACAGACACACCTACTACACTTCAATTCTACAAGTGAAATGAAATGGGGCATTATGTCAACCAGTGACCTAATCCAAGGGTTATCAATGATGATCTACATTAGAAAAATATTAATTCCAAAGACAAATTCAAGTCACATGCGATCATTATCAGTGATGTGGAGCATGATAAAGAAGTGGTGAAAGGTACACTTATCATCCACTCTAAAGTAGTAAATGTTTTATTTGATTATGGATTCACCCAATCTTTTATTTATGAATAATTTTATAAGGCTATCATTATATTACCTTAATAATTAGATGTTTAGTTATCTGTGACAACTCCTAATGGAACAACGGTCGCATCAAAAGTTTATAATTCTTCTCTAGTTGAAGTTTGTGGGAAAGTGCTTCCTCCAAATCTTGTGATCCTTCCTTTAGTGGAATTTGATTTGATTCTTGGCATGTATTATTTTTCTCTATATATATATCATATCAATTTCCAAGTAAGGGAAGTAACATTTCATATTTTGAATCAATCTATGATCATCTATCGATGCAAGGATGAATATGACTTTCTAGTGGAAATTTCTTCCATCTTATAGGTATTGATTCCTATAAATGAAGGTTACCTATCTCAAATGGTTGGGGAGAAACTAACCATTAAGAATGCACCTATTGTAAGGGAATTTTTTGATGTATTTATAGAATAATTTCTAGTTCTTCCACCGAATCTTGAAGTTGAGTTTTCAATAGAACTTGTACTGGGTGCTATGCCTATTTCAAATATGCCTTATAGAATGGACCCAATTGAGTTGCAGGAACTGAATAAGCATCTCTAATAGAATCTTGAAAGAGGATTAATACTCCCAAGTGTGCCACCTTGTGTTTCACCAGTTCTATTTTTTAATAATAAAGATGGATCAATGAGACTCTGGATTGATTATTGAGAACTTAACAAGATCACTATCAAGAAAAAATATCATCTTCCCTGCATTGATGACTTATTCGACCAACTAAGCAGAGATCAATACTTTTCCAAGATTGATCTTCATTTAGGATATCATCAATTAAGGTTCAAGAAGGAGTATATACTGAATATGTATTATGTACAAGGTATGGAAACTATGAATTTATAGTGATTCCTTTTGGTCTTACTAATTCCCCATTATCTTCATAGATCTAACAAATAGATTCTTTAGATACTATCTTGACCAGTTTGTGGTAGTTTTTATAAATGATATTCTTGTATATTATAAGTGTAAGTAAGATCATGAAGATTAATTAAGAATTGTATTGAAGACCCTGATAAAGAATAAATTTTATGAAAAAATTACTAAATGTGAATTTTGGCTTTAGAAAGTTTCATTTTGGGGTCACATAATCTCAAGAGAGGGGATATTTGTGGATCCAGCAAAAATAGAAGTTATTTAATGTTTTCCTAGACCAACAATAGTAACTCAAATCCTAATTTTTCTTGGTTTGGATTGATATTATATATGTTTTGTGAAATATTTTTCATGGATATATAATCCACTCACTAATTTGACTCATAAAGGGGTTAAGTTTGTGTGGATGGAGGAATGTGAAGAGAATTTCAAAGAGCTAAAAAGAAAGTTAGCTGGTGCACCTATACTCACACTTTCTTATAGTGTAGAAAGGTTTGTGATCTATAGTGATGCATCCAAGAAGGGGTTGGTATTTGTTCACATGAAAAATGATATGGTGATAGCTTATGCCTCGTGAAAATTGAAAATTCCTGAGAAAAATATTCCAACTCATGATTTGGAGTTAGTCGTAGTAATATTTTCATTAAAGATATGGAGGAATTATCTTTATGGTGAAAGGTGTGGTATTTATATTGGTCAAAAAAAATTAAATTATATTTTCACACAAAAGGATCTGAATATGCACCAAAGAAGATGGTTGGAGTTTATTAAATTACTTCTCAATACAACACTACCCTGGGAAAGTGAACAAGGTGGTTGATGATTTGAGTTAAAAGGACCATGTTATCCTATCCATGATGATGATCAATAAAGATCCAATATTTATGGATTTATGAAGGATAGATCATGAAATTTTAAAGGAATGAGAGAAATATTATCCTTCTAAATGAATTTTCAACCATCTATACAAGTGGAGATTAAGGAGGAATAAGAGGAAGATGTAGAGCTACAAAATAATGTAAGAAATGTTTTTGAATTCAACCTTGATTTTGATGTAATGATAAGGTTTAGGAACTAGGTTTGTATTCCTCCTATACTAGAATTAAAGAATTATCTATTGGATGAGACTCATATTTATTCATTCTTTATTCATCCTGGAAGAAGAAAGATGTACAGGGACCTAAAAGAGTATTTCTAGTGGTATGGAATGAAAATATATGTTGTTGAATATGTCTCTTGGTGATTGGTTTTTCAAAAATTTAATTTTGAGAGATAGAAGTCTAAGGGGATGTTACAACCATTACCCATACCAAAATGGAAATGGGAAAACATCTATGGAATTTGTTTTCAGACTACCCAAAACATCTAAAGGTCGTAATACTATGTGGGTTATAATTGATCGCCTTATGAAGTAAACACACTTTATTTATATTAGAGAGTATTTCTCTCTTGATCATATTACCAGGATATTTGTAAAAGAAGTGTTAATATTTCATGGAGTAAAACTTTACATTATATCTAATTGGGATCCAAGGTTTACCACAAAGTTTTGGTGAAATATTTAGTAGGCTATAGATACAGATTTAATTTTTAGCACTACTTATCATCCTCATATATATAGTTAATCTGAGAGGAAAATTCAAACTCTAGAAGATGTATTGAGAGATTTATTTATAGATTTCAAGGGTGATTGGTACTTGTCACGAACCGTCCTCGGGACCCGTGCCGTGACTACCCCAAGCCCACCTCCCATAGGCCAGGGGCTGGTGACTAGAACCAAAGGTGTAAATCCCTATAACTAGGAAGGCATTGCCTTTATGAAACGTAAACACGCACACAACCAGAGTACAAGCGGAAGCAAACACTAAGTAATGCAATATAACAAGTGTGCTGAAAGTATAAAGGGGGCCGGAAATACAAGTCCAACAGTAAAGTACAAGAAAAAGACAGAACAACAGGAAGGTATCAAGCTGCTCCTGGATCATCCTCCAGAGTCCCTACCTGAAGGGTAGGTACAGATGGCCCCCTCAGCTCTCTACGTCCGTCTGTCAGCTCCGGGTACCATCTCATCATGGATTCCACCTCTAGGTACCCTCTCGTCATCACATCCACCTCCTGGTACCGTCTCGTCGTGAAGTCCACCTCCGAGTACCGTCTCGTCGTCACGTCCAACTCCGGGTACCGTCTAGATCTACAAGCCTCAACCTCAATCAGTGATGTCTGTCGTCTGCATCCAACACAACGTAGTGCGGGCAAATCCCGTGCAAGGGTGATTATACGATACTCAGTAGGGACCCCGAGACCCCTAAAGGTCTCCCTGAATCCACAAAGGATACACCACAAAGAAAAATATACAATCATGAAGTATCACCCAACACTACTTAGGTATATGCCCATACATATACCTAAGTCATTAAATCCAATTCAGCTCTAACTCACGAGCTCAAGTACAATCCATTCCACACAGGATAATACAAATCAATCCACAAAGGAAATCACAACACAATCCACATAGGAAAGCACAACTCAATCCACATAGGAAAGCACAACCCAATCCACAAAGGAAAGCACAACTCAATCCACATAGGAAATCACAACCCAATCCACAAAGGAAAGCACAACCAATCCACGTTGGAAACTAGTCAATCATATCAAAGATAATGATTGGAAGTCAAGTCTCAGCTCACAGAGGTATACATCATTTGTAAAGAAAAAAGGGAATGATCAGATGTAGTTACTGATTCATCTAGCTGGGACCCACGTAGGATACTAGACCAGCTAAGCTGTCGGACCCACGTAGGATACTACAACAGAGGTCAATATTGTCGGACCCACAAAGGATACAAGTATAGTAGTCATCACCGCCGAACCCACGGAGGATTCCAGTATGGTTTTCATCGTCGTCGAACCCACGTAGGATTCCAGTACGAAGGTCATCATCGCCGAACCCACGTAGGATTCCAGCTGCGAACCTCCTCTTTCGCAAAGCACACTGGCTCTGTGAACCACCTTCTCAAATTGAGAGCAAAGGATTTTCTCTGAAAATTCTCTCTACTTCTCTCGAGGGGGTCGGCCTCTATTTATAGGCGATTCTACCGACCCTTGTCCCTTCCGCGCGAAGTCAACGCCACGTCATCTCAAATCGCGGAGCTCCAAAGTTTCCGCCGGAATTCTGTCCAAATCGCGAAGCACCACAGCAATTTTTCATTCGTGGATCTTGACGTAATCGCGAAGCATCACCGTCAACATCCCTTTGCGCCTTCGCCGTGAAGCTCCCTCGCAAATCCTTTCACCGCCACGATGCGCTTCAGCCTCTGTCGTTCGCGAAGCTTGACGTAATCGCGAAGACTCACCGCCTCCATTCTTCTGGTCTTCGCGATTTGAAAACCATGATTCCTATCTTCGCGAAATTCATGCCTTTGCCATATTAAATTATGATCTTCATGGAAATCCTATTTTCGCGATGCTCACCAAATTCCAAATTTTGGACCCCCAAAATTTGGCAAACACTGGGAAACGGCGCCACCTTGTACTTCTCTTTTGTACCGCCTCCAGATCGTCCTTTCCTTTGTCATCGTTCTTTGTTAACAAGGATTGTCAACAACTTCTTGGGAACTCGACAAATATCCATGAAAATCTGCTTTGTCAACAAACACAATCAACCCAAAAATACTGCAATGTTACCTTGAGGGATTTTTTCCCAACAATCTCCCCCTTTGGGTTTGTTGACAACTCTTCACAACTCTGCTCAGAAAGATTTTCTGCACTTTGATACCTCACTGAGTCTTCTTATAGCCGCTACCACCATTCGCCTCTTGCGATTATGATAGCATTCAATGATTCACTTAACACGTACTCTAAACCCACATGAGCAATGCTCGGCGTGAGAAACAAGAGTAGTATTAAAAGTTCATCAATGAATCACTTCATGTCAAACACCAATTGGCGATTCCAACCTGATACCAATACATAAATTGATACCATTTGTTGAACCACACTGATCCCAATTGGTGATAGCTGGACACCTTCTCTCACCATTCTAACACCACTGTTCTGCTTTTATCACGACCCTCAGCTGTCGTGATATCTCTGCTTTGATCGATCACTTCTAGCATCGTCAGATTTTAATACTCTCCCCCTTTCTCATTTCTCCCCCTATCTGGCTGCTTCACTGGTCAGCTTCTCCCCGTATCTATAATGATTTCTCGTATAGCCACACTGTCTCCCCCTTGAACAACCACTATTTTCTCCCCCTTTTTCAACGAACCCAAAGGTCACTCCTTTGTAGTCTGGAACATAGTAGAGAACACATATCAGCACATTAGGGAAAAACACATCATACCTCGGGGAGACGGGGGAGGTCCCACAACCACACTATTTCAAGTGCGGGGAATCAACTGAACTCCCAGAACCAGTCGATGACTTTCAAATGCTTCCTTGGGTAAGGCCTTTGTCAGAATGTCTGCAACCTGTAGTTCTATAGGCACATATTCCAACTTCACGATTCCCTGCTCAACCTTCTCCTTGATAAAATGATACTTAATCTCAATGTGCTTTGTCCTTGAATGATGGACGGGATTTTTGCTAAGATTTATAGCACTTGAGTTGTTGCACTGGATTCTGATTGGAGAATTCACTTCAACTCCCATATCTTCAAGTTTCTGCTTTATCCACAATAACCGTGTGCATGCTTGAGTGGCCGCAATATACTCAGCTTCTGCGGTGCTCAATGAAATACAATCTTGCTTCTTGCTTAGCCAAGAAATACACAATCCACCAAGATAGAATGCACCACCTGACATTGATTCTATATCATCTATTGAACTGGACCAGACTGCATTAGTATATCCCAATAACTCTGTCTGAGATTTATCAGTATATGTCAAGCCGAAATCCACTATGCCCTGGATATACCGAAGTATTCTTTTCACTGCAATCATGTGGATTTCCTTGGGATTACTCTGATATCTCGCTGCTTGGCATGTGGCGAAAACAATATCAGGCCTTGTTGTAGTTAAGTACAACAGACTTCCAATAATTTTCCTGTATTCTGTGATATTAACTGCCTTGTCTTCCTCATCTTTTGATAATTTCATCCGGGGAGCAACCAGAGTCTTCATCTCCTTGGACTTCTCCATTCCAAACCTTCTCAGAACCTCCTTGGCATATTTAGATTGATAAATGAATGTTCCATTCCTTCCTTGTGTCACCTGTAGACCAAGGAAAAACGTTAGCTCTCCAAACATTGACATTTCAAACTCATTTTTCATGAATTCGGAAAACTGTCTGCACTGAGCTTCATCTGATCCGCCAAAAATTATGTCATCGACATACACTAGCACCATAATCCTTTGATTACTGTAATTGCTGAAATAGAGGTTGTAATCAACTCATTCACGCTGGAAACCAAGCTTCTTCAAGTACTAATCAAGCCTTGAGTACCATGCCCTTGGTGCTTGTTTCAGCCCATACAATGCCTTCTTCAGCCTGCAAACTTTGTTCTCATCCTCATGAATGAGAAAACCATATGGCTGCTCAATATACACCTCCTCTTCCAGAACTCCATTTAAGAATGCAGATTTGACATCCATCTGGAACAATTTAAACTTTCTTTGCACTGCAATGGCCAAAAAATAGTCTGATCGTTTCCAGCCTTGCAACCGGTGCAAATGTCTCATCAACATCTATTCCCTCTATCTGGGAGTATCCCTTGCACACTAGTCATGCTTTGTTCCAAATCACTGTGCCATCTTCATTCATCTTGTTGCGATAAACCCATTTAGTCCCGATGAAATTCTTGTCTGCTGGCCTCGAAACAATCTCCCATGTCTGGTTCTTCTCAATCTGATCAAGCTCTTCATTCATAGCCTGAACCCAGTTTTCATCTTCAGCTGCATCGAAAAAACATTTTGGCTCCACCTGAGATAAGAACGATGTTTGCTATAATGGTTTCATTCTTCAAGTCTGAACTGGAGCTGTCTGATCACCAATGATATTCTGCCTGTCAATTTCAGCTCGATTATTTGGCTTCCTTGCAGACACAGATTTGACACTTTCTTGTTTATCATCAGTATCTTCTTCTAAGTCATCCTCGCCACTTTTTCTCCCCCTGTGTTGCTTACCTCATCATCACTTTCGTCCAGGAACTGTTCACTGGGTCATTGAGTATTCTGTTCATTTTCAACTATAGTGACATAATTGCTCTCAACAATTTTTCCCAGCCTTTTGTTGAAGCATTTATACGCTTTGCTTTTCCCTGAGTAGCCAAGGAATATCCCCTCATCTCCTCATGCCTCAAACTTCCTATGATTTTCTTTGTTGAGAATGAAACACTTACTTCCAAATATTCGAAAGTATTTCAATGTTGGCTTCTTTCCATACCACAGTTCATACGGAGTCTTCCCTTGCTTCGGACACAACAGAGACCTGTTTGAAACATAGACCGATGTCAACACTACTTCCTTCCAAAATTTCTCTGGTAGGTCTTTGTCAATAAGAATTTTTCTGGTCATGTTTTTGATGATCCGATTTCTCCTTTCAACCACACCATTCTGTTGGGGAGTTCTTACTGATGAAACTTGATGCCTTATCCCGTGTTTCTCGAGATACTCTTCCACTTGACTATTTTTGAATTCTGTACCGTTGTCTGTACGGAACTTCAAAATTTTCTGCCCAAGCATCCTTTCTGATTCCCTCCTATACTTTTTTATGCAACTAAACACCTCTGTCTTATGGGTAATGAAAAATACCCAGGCCATTCTGTTATAATCATCAATGAAAAGAACATAGTACCTTTGCCCATGTATAGCTCGTGGTGAGATAGGTCTACATACATCAGCATGAACCTGTTCGATCACTCTAGTTGATTTCTGTTCCTTTGTCCTGTATGTCTTTCTGATGATATTCCCTTGTTGGAAAGCATCACACGTATGAGTGAGATCACGTGATAGTTTGGGAAGGTCTCTAGCAGCATCACACTTTATGAGATCCTCCATAGATGGTTGGCATAGATGACCAAGTCGCTTATGCCACAGCTGGTTTTCTTCCTCTCTAGATAAAAGACATGTATCTTCTTCCCCACTTACAAGGTAGAGATTTCCCTTTGACCTTTTTCCCTGCAGAACAGCTGCTCCATCTTTTCCTTTCACAACACACATCTTCTTGGTAAATCGGATAGAGTGCCCAGAGTCAGATATTTGACTGACACTGAGTAAGTTATGACTAAGACCCTCTACTACCAAGACATCAGCACGTCTCATCTCTTTGCCCCCAAACTTGGCTTTCCCTGAGCCAACAATTTTCAGGCCTTCATCATTTCCAAATTTGACAACTCCTTCTTTGTCATATTTTATGCCTGTAACAAGATCCTTATTACCCGTTATGTGGGATGTGCAACCACTGTCAAGGATCCACACACCAGATCGATCTGATTCTTTAAGGGCAATCTCCGCTACCACGGCCTTCTCATTTTTCTTCTTCTTGGTCCATACTTTTTCTTTCACACTCGACATGGATTGAGACTTCTGTTCTTTCTCAGAGTATGTTGGACCAGCCTCATCTTGCAAAGCCGTAAATCTATTCTGCATTTTTAACTCACCTGTCGGTTTATTGATCTGCTGCTTGTGAATGTTTTGATTCTACTTTGGCACATTTTTCTGAATGGTCAAAGTACAATACCTAGCCATGTGCCCAAATCCTCTGCACCAAAAACAGTGTCCTTCGAAATATGTTTTGGAAAACCGTTCACAGTTTGGTTGCCATCTCTGTTCTTGTTCCCTTTGATATCTTTTGGCTATGGAGCATACATACTGTGAATGTCCCATATTTCCACAATAATAACACCTGATATAAGGTGCATTTCTTCATGTTACTTCAGCACTATAAGTTTCCCCTTTGGATCTCTGAATATTCTGATTCTGCTTTGTACCCAAATCCACCTTCAATCTCAGGATGGGTGCTTGCGGTCTGACTTCAACTGCCACAGATTTTTGTTTCTGATTAGGCCCTAAATCAACCTTAGCATTTGAGCTTTCTTTTTGCTTCACTCCTGCTGAACTATGAGCCTCCTCTTTCATATTCTCTATCTTCTGAATGGCCTGCTTTTCTGATATCACATTGGGGGTCAAGATTTTTTCTTGATCCTTCATTTTTCGTCGCAGACTGACCACTTCTTCTTCAAGCTCTTTGATACGTCTGACCTGATCCTTTCCTGTGTTAGTCAAACAATCAATTTCCTTCTTTTGTTCCTCAATTTTAAGCTTATGCTCAACAATATTTTCTGAGCTCTCTGGTGTTGAGGATTTTAGTCTTTCAATTTCTTCTAATAGTTCTAACTTTTCTTCATCCTGTTGTTGCATATAGAGTTTGGAATCACGAACCACTTTATTGGATTTATTCGTTTTGGATCTCCAAGCATCTATCTCTTCAAGAGCTGCTTCCAATTCGACTTCCATATCAACTCTTCCTTCAACTTCTTCTTCCTCTTCTCCAACGTCAGTTTCTTACTTTTCCTAAGAACTACCGACGACCGCTACCATATCATTTTGTCTATGATCTTTACAATTTTCAAACTCCTCAACCTCTTCATCCTCAGACTCATCTGAACTGTCTATTTCGTGTGAAAGAAGATTCTTCCTCTTGAAGAAATTTCTCTTGAACTGCTTCTTCCCTTTCACATAGGCTGAAGATTTCTTCTTGGGAATTTTAACTTCATCATCATCATCATCGTTATCTTGAAATTTCTTAGGGAATCTTGCCGCAAGATGACCAACCTTTCCACATAGAAAGCATGCTAGTGGAAGTTTACCTTTAAACTGTCCTCTTCCTCTTTGCAGATTTGAAGAAAGGAATGACATCACATCATCTGTCTCTTCTTCTTCATTATAATCTTCAATGGTGAGTTTCTTCATGGCCTTGAATGCCACCTATTTGGAATTCCCCTTTTCCACAGTCTCGTTATCATCGTTTCTCATTTTATATGCAACAAGAGTGATGTGCAGGTTATCCAATGTCAGTTCTTTTGGGTATTTATCTTCCAAAACAGAAACTTTCGGATTGAACTGAGGTGGAAGTTTTCTCAATATGCGCTTCACAATTTTTATATCTTCGATAATTTCTCCAAGACCCTGCATGTCTTCTGCCACAGCATTTACCCTATCAAATAATGCATCAACAGACTCATTCGGGTTCATTCTCAGATATTCATACTTGTTCTACAACACTTGTAGCTTTGCCTCTCTGACTTTTGTATCCCCTTCATAAATATTCAAAAGATTTTCTCACATGGCATGTGACGTTTTTCATGACATCACCTTTGTATATATGGGATTGGAAAGGGCTCCCCCTAAGGCATTGATTGCTTTGGAATCAGCATCCAACTCTTTATTCTCTGCTTCTGATAATGCACTACTAGTAATATCAGCTGTGATACCATGCATAGCTGCTGAAAATACATACATTCCCAAAGATCAGAAATAGTGTTGCATTCGATTCTTCCATATCTGAAAATTAAATCCGTCGAAGATCGGAATCCCTCTATGATTATTGACCTCCATTTGAGAGAAGAACAACTGTCAACCTTCCCTCTGATACCAATTTTTAGGTCCACAAGGCTGAATACCCTGAGAGGGGGGGTGAATCAGGGTATGACTAATTTAAAATTAAAGCCCGTTCTGATCTTGTTTCGCTGTTAAGCAAAACACTCTTCTCTCTTTACCTGTTGCATAATATAAACAGAAAGTAAAGCAAGCACAGGACACAGCAATTTTACTTGGTTCACCGCTAAGGGCTGCGTCCAAGGAGTATATGCCGACAGGTTGTTGGTCGTACCAAATTTCACTATACTTCACTAGCTGTGGATACAATGGTTCGGGCTAGATCACTTCTATGCCCAGGCTCACTGCCCTTACAATGTTTAGGGTCAGCTCACTGCTTTCCCAAGGGTCACTCCCTGCTTCTCTCTCTCTGGCTCACTGTCGGTGGAGAGGATCACCTTCTTCCTCTTCCTAATCTCACTGCTCTATGAAGGGAATCCACTCACAGTTTATAGACATGTAGGTCTCTTCATTTGCATTAATGCACGCATCCTTAACTGATGATGGATGCTCTGTTAATGTCCAAATTTCATCCACTAATGAATACCTCTTTTCCTCTTAACTACTGAGAAATTCACTTTGGAAACACCTTCGCAAAGCACCCTACTTCACGAAGCTCCCAATTTCATGAAGCTCAAACAAGCCTTCGCGAAGATCCTGCCTTTTCACGAAGCACTTTCGCGAAGCACTTTCGCGAAGCTCAAGCCGTCGCAAAGCAACGTCCCTCACGAAGCTGACTAAGCCAACGCGGAGCTCGTAGGTTTCGCTGAGCTACAATAGCCTCCGCGAAGCTCCTCTTTCGCGAAGCACATTGGCTCCGCGAACCACCTTCGCAAATCGAGAGCAAAGGATTTTCTCTAAAAATTCTCTATACTTCTCTCGAGGGGGTCGGCCTCTATTTATAGGTGATTCCACCGACCCTCATCCCTTCCGCGCGAAGTCAACGCCATGTCATCTCAAATCACGAATCTCCAAAGTTTCCGCCAGAATTATGTCTAAATCGCGAAGCACCACGGCAATTTTCCGTTCGCGGAGCTTGACGTAATCGCGAAGCATCACCGTCAACATCCCTTCACGCCTTCCCCGCGAAGCTCCCTTGCAAAGCCCTTCACTGCCGCGATACGCTTCAGCCTCTGCCGTTCGCGAAGCTTGACGTAATCGCAAAGACTCACCGCCTCCATTCTTCTGGTCTTCGCGATTTGCAACCATGATTCCTATCTTTGCGAAATTCATGCCTTTGCCATATTAAATTATGATCTTCATGGAAATCCTATTTTCGCGATGCTCACCAAATTCCAAATTTTGGACCCCAAAAATTTGGCAAACACTGGGAAACGGCGCCACCTTGTACTACTCTTTTGTACCGCCTCCAGATCGTCCTTTCCTTTGTCATTGTTCTTTGTTAACAAGGATTGTCAACAACTTCTTGGGAACTTGACAAATATCCATGAAAATATTCTTTGTCAACAAACACAATCAACCCAAAAATACTGCAATGTTATCTTGAGGGATGTTTGCCCAACAAGTATTTAATATTCCAATTAATTGCGTGAGTTGACATGTCATTAAAAAGGGGGGGTGCGGGTGTGTTACAAAATTAAAAGCATGAGGGAGGTTTTAAGGGATTTGAAGGGGTGGGGATCGTGTGGGCCCCACCTCTCAATTATCCTACCAAATGAAGTTAGGATGCTATGGGTCCCACCATGCTTCCGCTGCATAGGTTATAACTACTTAGAATAGAAATAAAAATTGTAGCACAAACTTTTATTTCATTCTTTGGTTAACCCATTTATTTAAAAACCACATCCGAGCAAACGCAACTCCAAAAATGGTGTTGCTAAGAAATTATCGGCGTTGCGATTTCATCGGTGCCCTCGGATTTCGATTCCGAGCACCGGTTCAAAAGTTAGGAAAACCTGCTCGTTCGTTCACTGAACGTACCCGAGCTAAACTTCAGAAAAAGATTCTGGGCACACCGGGCCTCGGAATCAGGTGCCGTCAGAAACTGCGTACTCGTAGAATTCCAAAGAAAATTAAGAAAAAAATTTCCCTTGAAATTTACAGGTCTTTACATTACTCCCACCTCAGGGCTTTACATCCCCGTAAAGATATATCTCAAACTAGGGAACCAAAAGGGTACTAAGCATGCATCTGAGCCTCCCGCTCCCAAGTGCTCTCCTGGAGGTTCTCGTGCTTCCATATGATGCGCACTAGAGGAATCGACTGCCCACGTAGGACCCTCTCTTATCGATCCTCGATCTCCACCGGGACCTCCGCAAAAGTCACCCCATCGTCAAGTCCAGCTCCCCATGGTCGATGATATGCATCGGGTCGTGCACGTATCTCCTCAGCTGAGATACGTGGAAGATGTCGTGCACTCGGTGCAACTGAGGTGGTAGAGCCAGGTGATAAGCCACCTCGCCTATCCTGCCGAGAACCTGGAATGGTCCGATGAAGCGCAGAGATAACTTGCTGCCCCGGCCAAATCTCCGTAAACCACGTCGAGGTGAGACCCGTAAGAAACGTGGTCACTATCCTCGAACTCTAGTGGTCTCCGCCTCCTGTCGGCATAAGACTTCTGTCGGCTCTAAGCTGTCCTCATCTTCTCCTGGATGACTTGTACCTTCTCTGGTCCTACAAGAGCTGCTAATATTTCCTCTTTTCTGATAAGAGAAATCTAGTCTCATCCACTAGATGAACCACGTTCTTTTCCTAATACAGTCAATCCCGACATGGGTGATACTAATCCATACCAAGTATGACATCTTAAGGCCTCGATGCTACTACCAAGAGATCCAACCGTTACTCTCGCCTCAAAGGGTTGAGTCACACTGTCAGCGTCAGTGTGTGGTCACTGGGTCTCCTCCAGTAGGTATCTCAAAAGTGAGGGTCAAGTCAACATTTTTAAACTAGAACCTCTTAGTATCAACTACATAAAAAGGACAGGGAACAAAACGTCACAAGAACAAGTGTCTTTTACTACTGCAGCTCACGGTACCAAGACACATAACATTAACAAAGCTAGAAGCAACATAAACAAAAGTCCCCAAGTCTTGAGCTAGTCCTGCTCCTATCCATCAGCTCCCGGAGCTCCATGGTCATAAGCCTCAGCTGCATGAAGTTGAGCTCTCCCCTGTACACCTGTTCCCTGCGGTCGGGGTGGTCTTCCTGGTGGTGGTGGTGGTGGGGCCTCAAAGCGTCGCCCACCACCCGCTACTCAGCCAGCTCCTCTGCCTCGTCTGCCTGCTTCATGCAGACCTCCATGGTCGAAACTCTTCCTGGGAGGTCCCTCTATTGCCTGTTGTTCATCTGCAGGATGAGTCGGGCAGTCTCGAGCCATGTGACCCTGTCCGCCGCATGCGTAGCACAGCCTGCTCCTCGTGTAGCTGGCTCTCCTTCGTGTGCCCCGCACAACCGAATCTGCATCCTGAGATTGACCTTCTGATGGTCTGGCCCGCTTGGACCTCTGCATCACTTGTCTACTGCCAGCTGTAGAAGACTCCGCTACGGGTCATCCTGTGGAGGGTCCCGCCGCTGATGACTGCTCGGCGAGAAAACTCTCCAACACCCCTGCCTACGTCAGAATGTTGAGGGAGATCATTGAATCCCTGATCTCATGCCTTAGTCCCTGCTCGAAGGTTCGGGCCCTGAAGAAAGGGTCCCTTACCATATCTGTGGAGTAGCGCGAGAGATCAGTAAACCTCGCCGAGTGCTGGGCCATGGTCATGCTGCCCTGCCGCAGCTGTAGTAACTCCTGAATGTGCACTGCATGGAGGGTGGCTGGGACGAACTCCGAGAGGAAGAGGCTCTCAAAGTTCGTCCAAAGGAGTGATTCCTCGTCGTGCACCTAGAGCATCAGGCTCCACCATCTTCCTGTTGCCACGTGTAGGAGACTCGCTGCAAGGATCACCATGAGGTCAGCTAGTGTCCCCACTAACCTGAAAACTCGAACAATAGCCTCCAACCAATCCTCGGCTGCCTGAGGGTCCGTCTCCCCGCGGAACCTGGGCGGTCTCTGACGCTGGAACTCATGCAGTGCACTAAGGTGACGTGCACTCTCAGCGACCGGGGCTAGTGGCATCACCAGCTCGGTGGGTAGAGGTACCGCCGGTGTCTCCGCTAAAAAAGGGCCCTGCACCGAGGCCTCATCGCTCAGTGGGCTGGCGTCTCGTACAAACCTCTGAACCCTAGTTGGCTGCCGTCGTGGGTCTATCCTGAAAATAAACAGGTGTACCATGGTCAAAACATTATACTGGGTGAGCTGACACAAAGTAATCACAAAGAAAACTTTTGAAACACACATGCAATCAGTGTTTTCGTGCACTGAGTCGGAAATCAGAAGTCAGAGTCCTGGTGTATGGATATGTCGGCCGCCGCACCAACACTGGACTACCTGGACTGATAACCACACTTAATACCCTTAATGCTATTTCTTCACATAGAAGAAAGATCAGAGTCCTAAGTTATGCGGTAGAACCGAACTCCTCTGATACCAATTTGTCACGACCCATCCTCGGGACCCGTGTCGTGACTACCCCAAGCCCGCCACCCATAGGCCAGGGGCTGGCGACTAGCACCAAAGGCATAAATCCCTATAACTGGGGAGGCATTGCCTTTATGAAACGTAAACACACACACAACCAGAGTACAAGCGGAAGCAAACACTAAGTAATTCAATATAACAAGTGTGCTGAAAGTACGAAGGGGGCCGGAAATACAAGCCCAACAGTAAAGTACAAGAAAAATACAAAACATCAGGAAGGTGTCAAGATGCTCCTAGATCGTCCTCCGGAGTCCCTACCTAAAGGGTAGGTACAAATGGCCACCTCAGCTCTCTACGTCCGTCTGTCTACTCCAGGTACCGTCTCGTCATGGATTCCACCTCCGGGTACCCTCTCGTCGTCACGTCCACCTCCGGGTACCGTCTCGTCATGAAGTCCACCTCCAGGTACCGTCTCGTCGTCACGTCCACCTCTGGGTACCGTCTAGCTCTACAAGCCTCAACCTTGATTAGTGATGTACGCCGTCTGCATCCAACACCACGTAGTGCGGGCGAAGCCCGTGCAGGGGTGAGTATACGATACTCAGTAGGGACCCCGAGACCCCCAAAGGTCTCCCTGAATCCACAAAGGATACACCACAAAGAAAAATATAGAATCACAAAGTATCACCCCTCACTACTTAGGTATATGCCCATACATATACCTAAGTCATTAAATCCAGTTCAGCTCCAACTCACGAGCTCAAGTACAATCCAGTCCACACAGGATAGTACAACCCAATCCACAAAGGAAAGCACAACTCAATACACATAGGAAAGCACAACTCAATCCACATAGGAAAGCACAACCCAATTCACAAAGGAAATCACAACTCAATCCACATAGGAAAGCACAACCCAATCCACAAAGGAAAGCACAACCAATCCACGTAGAAAACAAGTCAATCATATCGAAGATAATTATTGGAAGTCAAGTCTCAGCGCAAACAGGTATACATCATTTGTAAAGAAAAAAGGGGATGATCAGATGTAGTTACTGATTCATCTAGCTAGGACCCACGTAGGATACTAGACCAGCTAAGCTGTCGGACCCACGTAGGATACTACAACAGAGGTCAATACTGTCGGACCCACGAAGGATACAAGTACAGTAGTCGTCACCGCCGAACCCACAGAGGATTCCAGTACGGTTGTCGTCATCGTCGAACCCACGGAGGATTTCAGTACAGTTGTCATCATCGTCGAACCCACGGAGGATTCCAGTACGAAATTCTTCACCTTCGACCCCACGGATGATTTCAGTATGGTTTTCATCATCGTCGAACCCATGGAGGATTCTCGTACGAAAGTCTTCACCATCGAACCCACGGAGGATTTCAATACGGTTGTCATCGTCGTCGAAGTCGCAGCCAGCCCTAGGGTTCCCGCACACAGCTTGATCATTTCCGGGAGGGTCCGCTCCACAATCCAAGGGGTCGATACATCAAATGACACGTAGTCCGGAGTTGATGTATCCCAAAGTTCCGTCTCATCGATAGGAACTCAACACGACAGACGGCGTGTCAATCGGATACCCGGTCTGAGAGTTATTGGCTTTTTCGTCCCAGGGGCCCAGTTGATTTTTAAGTCAAAACCAACCTGAACATACTCCAACTGTGTCCAAACCTCCAGAGGAGTAAACCAAAAGGTCTGTCTCACTAAGAGGAATCCAAAAAAGTCGACGGCACGTCAATCGGACATCCGGAGCTCAAGTTATATGTGTTTCCGCTCGGAGGGCCCGGATGGTTTCGTGTTCAAACCAACCCGGTCGTACCCAAAGTTCTCTGAAACCTTGAGTTTCATATACCGAAACGACCGTATCGATCCAATTATCCTAACTCAACTAACGGTGCGTCGATCGGATGTTCGAAACCCAAGATATGGTCAAATGACTGAAAACAGTCCCGAAAAGGGGGTCTGGGCCCGACCCGGCCTGGCCCAACCCCCCCTGGGTCGGCCCGAACCAGGTCGACCCGACCCGGGTCCGGGTCCGGCCTGACTGGGCGTGGCCCGGCCCGGTCCGCGTGACCCGCCCCGGCATGGCTGGGGGGTGCGCTGGCTCGGCCAGCGGCCGAGCAGGGGGGACTGTTTCCCCACTTTTTGCGCCCCACGGACGCGGTAGGCGCCATGTCCTCCTCCTCTGAATCCCACGCGGCCGTAGGATCAAGCCGCCTGCCACCACGGCTTCAGCTGAAGCGGTTCCTTCTGGCAGCGTGACGGGCGCCACTGCCTCCTGGCGGTCAGCCGGTGCCGGCGTGGTGCGCCAACAGCGTCTTCCGCGAACCACCGGACGCGCTCCGGTGGTCCGATTTTCCCGTCGTCTATGCCTACGGCTCTCTCAGGACCTGTACTTTACTGCGAAGGACTCCAATCTCCATTCCGATCCCGTTTTGTCATTGATAAATTCTCCGCACATGAAGAACAGAAAAATGGTGGGTCCGGACTTGTTCGTTGGTCCGCACCCACCGCGTTAGTGGTTTGAAACAACTCCAAACAATTCTCGACAAATGATAAATCCCAACCCGCAATAATAATCCGCGGATCAACTTGTTAATTAGTTGGTATGCGTTCATGTCTTGGAGGAAAACAAACATGGGTGTATTATCATTTTCAAAACAACCCCTACCTCGATGAAGTCGTCGATCGAGGTTCGTCGCGGGAAAAAGACGTCGCAGAAGACAGCGTCACGGAACGAGGCTCTGTAAGCGTCGTCGGTGTTCGTCCAATGAAGGATGCGGTGTCTTGCTTCCTTCGATGTGGGAAGAATATGAAAATATGAGACGGCGTTCTTTGTTGAAGCTTCGATGTTCTTCGTGTTCTTCATGAAGGAAGAAGAAAATCTTCAAGAGTTCTCTCCTCCACACATCCAATCACTCTCGATAAAATAAGACATTGTCTTATTTTATTTACACACACACAAGCCATCATTAATTTGAAATTCAAAGATCTCATTCAATTAATTAAATTAATTGAATATTATTTAATATTCCAATTAATTTCGTGAGTTGACATGTCATTAAAAAGGGGGGGTGCGGGTGTGTTATAAAATTAAAAGCACGAGGGAGGTTTTAAGGGATTTGAAGGGGTGGGGCTCATGTGGGCCCCACATCTCAATTATCCTACCAAATGAAGTTAGGATGTTTTGGGTCCCACCACGCTTCCGCTTCATAGGTTATAACTAATTATAATAGAAATAAAAATTTTAGCACAAATTTTCATTTCATTCTTTGTTTAACCCATTTATTTAAAAACCACACCCGAGAAAACGCAACTCCAAAAATGGTGTTCCTAAGCAATTACCGGCACTGCAGTTTCATCGGTGCCCTCAGATTTTGATTCCGATCACCGGTTCAAAAGTTAGGAAAACCCGCTCGTTCGTTCACTGAACGTACCCGAGCTAAACTTTGAAAAAAGATTCCGGGCACACCGGGCCTCGGAATCCGGTGCCGTCAAAAACTGCGTACTCGTAGAATTCCAATGAAAATTAAGAAAAAAATTCCCTTGAAATTTACAGGTCTTTACAGTACTATAACCTACCTTTGGTATAATTTTCTTACAATAATAACTTTCAATCTAGTATTCAGATGGCTCCTTATGAAACCTTGTATAGAAAGAAGTGAAGAACTCCAACTTGTTGAGAAGAAGTTGTGCAAAGAAAGCTATTAGGACCATATCTTATTGATGGAATGGTAGAGAAGGTCAGATATATTCAATAACACATAATAATAGCTCAGAGTTGGAAAAAAATTTATGCTGACAACTGATGAAAATACCTATAGTTTGAAGTGTGTGACAAGGTGTTTCTACAAATATCTCCCTAGAAGAGAGTAATGAGATTTGGAAAGAAGGGAAAGTTGAGCCCTAGGTATATTGGTCCTTTGGAAATTATTCATTATGTTGGGAAGGTATCTTATCAATGGAGCTTCTACCAAATATCTCTCAAGTTCATGATGTGTTCCATGTGTCTCTCATAAGAAAATATATACATGATCCTTCACATGTGCTAAACTTAAATGTTTTACCATTACAGCAAGATCTTTCTTATGAAGAAAAACCAATAGAAATTCTAGATAATAGAGAAAAAGATCTACGAAAACAAAACCACTTGCTTGGTTAAAGTTTTATAGTGGAACCACCAATTTGAGGAAGATACATGGGAACTTGAGGATGTGATGAGGCAGAGGTATCCTCATCTATTTGTATCCCAGCGAAAAATTTTGAGGGAGAAATTCAGTTTAAGGGAGGTAGAATCACTAGTGAAAAAAACATTTTTACGTCGGTTTTTTTAGGTTTTTCATGTTTTTTTAGGGTTATGTTATTACAGGAGACAAAAAAAATAATATTTTTTACATCGGTTATATAAAAACCAACATTAAAAATTATTATATTGGAGGTTTTTCACATTGGTTATTTAATAACCGATGTGAAAGACCCTTCAGTAAAGGTTTTCCAAGCCGTTTATTTAATAACTGATGTGAAAGATGCTTCAGAAAGGTTTTTCATGTTAGTTATATAAATAACCGACGTAAAAAATATCTTACCATGTCATTTATATAAAAACTGACATGGAAAAACCTTATCCCAATGTATTTTTCACGTCAGTTATTTACTGACTAACGTGATAAACAATATACCACATCGGTTATAAAAAACGGACATGGAAAATTGATTTTTTTTTTTTACATTTTAACATCGGTTAATAAATAACTGAAATAAAAAATAATTTTTTTAAATAATTTATGAAACCCTTCCTTTCCACTGCAGAACTAGACCTAAAATAACCAAAACCAGACCATAAACCAGACCATAAACAAGTACAAACAAACCAAAAAAAAGCAAAACTAAAATCAAAATTATACATTCACATTTACAACATTCAAAAATTATAATATTAAATAAAAAACTTAAATCTAACCAAAAGAACTACCAAATACACATTTATAATTACAACATTAAAAATTAAAATATTCACTAAAAATATACTAAAATCCAATCAAACCTGTAAAATAATTTTACCATTCCACTTGTAAGTGTTTGATCTCTTAAGAACTATAAGGTTGAGGGTCATCAAATAGATAAAAAATAAAAAAGAAAGTAGTTAACATGTATATTGAATAAAAAATAAAATATTAATGAATAATTTATAAGTAAATATAACCTGGTCAAACTTCATAACTGTTGCAGTTGTAATTATTTCATACATAAATATTAAAATATAACACCCGCACTTGATGAAACCTTTTAATTTATTAAAATTTTATTTAAATGAGTTTTTAAATTCAAAATATCATTTTTATGTAATCTAAAATGTACTAATTATAAATGGATATTCACCTTACTTTTATATATTTGATCTTGTAACTCTTTTTCTTTTTGGATATTCAAAATAAATCCCATACCCAATTAGAAAATAATATGAATGAAATAAATTTAAAATTCATTATAATATAAATAGCTATTAAGAAATTAAAAATTAATTTTCTAACATGTTCTTAAAATTTCCTCATTCATCGCTATGGACAGAGCATATCCAATAAAGTGTTTTCTCCCTTGGACAAAAAACACCTAACATCCAATGGTCACTGATATAAAATAGAATTTAATGTTAGTGGTTATTATGTTAAAAGATAAATAATAATTTGTGAGACATATGTTTTATACCTATCAATAAAAGGAAAAATCCAACACTGCGTAATTATATTCTGTTGAAATATTTCTGCAATATAAACTGCTTTTTGTTCCTCATCCAATTCATGCCCTTTAGGTGAAATCAATTGCGGTTCCATCAACCCATATACATCTGTCTTCTCATTCATCTCACACATTTTATAAATATACCTAATACAAAATAGTTAAGTATAAATTTTCAATAAATTTAATGCAGGTAAAGATTTGTATTAAGACGTACATGGAAAAAACTTTCACCACATTGATGCCAAACTTATCTCTAGTAACAAGCTCCATGATATCATTTTTCATAATCCCCACATCTATTTCATGTCCACAAACATGATATTCTATTGGAAACATATAATGACCCTCTAATAAATTTAAATATCTTGAAAATCTCTCAAGACTACTAGAATCTGAATATTATGTCATAGCCCTTTTTCTTTGTTATTGGCTATATAGCATTTCTTTACCTTTAAAGAATTCCTATAAATAAATATAAAAATATATTAACTTTCAAATATTAAAACAAATTTAATAGAAAAATAAAATAAAAGATATAACATACACATACCTCTATAGTAATGGGTCGTAGAAGTCTAGATGGACAAACTAACAAGTGACTGATACTTTGTCCAACTGTCATCAACTCATCTGTAGGTAATGGTACTCCAGTTGATATATCTATAATATCCTATATAGTGACCCTATGTTTCTCTACATATAATTGTGGATGATGAATTGTGTCTCCTATATAATATATCATCCCATATGCAACTATATGACAGTGAGGATCAACAACATACAACTCACAATAACTAGGAAGCTGTGGAGGAGGGGGTGTGGGAATAGGATAAAAATGGGGTCTTCAGACTGAGGTGAAGGATAAATAATGGGGTCGGTAGTCAGAGGAGGAGGATAAATAATGGGTTCTGTAGGTGGAGGTGGGTGAGTGGGAGCTACTGGCAGAGGTGGAACGGGAGCTGCAGTCTGAAATTATCATTGCATGTCTATAAACATAGACAATACTAACGCTCTGATCTTTTCCTCCATCATCACATTAATATTTTGAACTTCATCCTCCAATTATGATATTTTGTTTTGATATATACCCTCCATGGAATAATTATAATAATGTGAAAACACTTTTCTTATTGATACACCTGCTGAGTATCCTCGTACACGACCCGGGTGTTCAAGATTTTCTAATGCGGCAGATAAAATATCATACCTCCCATCATCTTTAAATATCGCCTATGTGATCTTCTCCTCAAGATAATCCTCTATGAATTATTTGAAAAATTCTTTAATGATTCAAAGTATATAAAGAATTTAATTTAATTTAATAAATAAAATAAACAACTTACAATCCTCTCAACTATAACCCTCAATTATTCTGTAAGATATTTCCCCTTTTTTCTCATATGATCCCTCTTCTATTTTTCATGTATAGATAGAGGGGATGGATGGGAAACCTCTCTAGAGTCAGAAGACTCAGCTTTAAGTTTTTTTAAATTTTCAGCTATTATTTTTTCATCCAATAAAGTATACCCTCCCTGAGATAAACTATGAGGGTATACGTTTCTGGATTGGATTTCCTGATGATCTCTCCTTGATTCCTCTAAATTAATAATAATAAATTATTAAGAATTCATTAATAAGATTGTTAATATAAGATAAATTCTAAAAGTTTACATTTAACTTACCAAAAATTCTTCTTATCTTCTACTTTCGATAAATTTTTTCCATGTGTCTTCATCTATAAAAGGATATATATGACATGGAATGTCATGTTTCCTATCCCCAAAAATGAAATCATATGTGAGAGTTGATTTTAAATCCATCCATCTCCTAGCATCCATAGATAAAAATTTACTCTTGGATCCTAAAGTGTCAGGTATATCAAATGTCATCTGATAAAGAAGAGTGAAAACATATTATATGATAAACATTTCAAGATTATTAAAACAATAGCAAAATAGCTTACCAAAATGGTCTCCCACAACTGATCTAGTGTTGTTTTTTAAACACTTCTAAAATTATTAAACAAAATGATGACTTTGCTTTTACCCTGATTTGATACAAAAATCTTGAACTATTTTGTATTAGGACCTCTTGAAACATCATTGTCATCAAAGTCTACAACTATCCTCTGGTCTTAGATATGAGCAACTGATAATTTTGGTAAACATATGATGCCATGTTTACTAACCCTTAAACTCTTCTTTTCCATTGTGGGAGCACATGAACAAGATTGAGGAACATCAAGAGAATCATGTGAATGTTCCTCCCTAGAGGTAGGATCATGATGCTCATCTCGATAAGTTTGTGGTTGATTATATGATTGATCTTTCATTTTCCTTCATATCAAAGAAATAAACATTTAGTACACAAAATATAAAAATTGACATATTATAAAACTAATGTAAACAAAAAAAGAAAAATTATAAAACACAAAAGTAAAATAAAACTTAGCACATTAGTATTCATATTTATTATAGTTAACTAAAATGCTAACAATAGTAGTGATATATGAAATGTCATGTAAATGAATGAAAAAAAAAATCCAAAATTTGTATAGGAGTATTAAAAATGGTCCAACCTAATAAATCAATTTTTTACACAAAAAATAATATTTTTTAACATATAGATTTAAAATAATTTTTATTCAAAAAAATTTACAAATATATAAGTTACATAATGGTAAACATGGTAAAGTAAACTAAAATAAACAAATATTTCTACTGATTCGTTTTAATACTTATTTTAATAAAGAAAAAAATACAATATAACATTTTATGAAATTAATAAAAGTAAATGAGAAATAAACATATGTTACTTTTAATATTATGAATGTACTAATGGATTGTTTTCCTAAATTCCTTCATCATGATCGTTCCTTATGGAATAAACTATGTCTACATCATGCTCATCATTATTATCTGTTAATATTCCCATGGAAGTAGGGATTTCACATAAATAAGTATCTTTATCAAGTTTATCATCACCAAAAAAAAATTTCCCTTGAAAAAAAATATACCACTGCATATTGGATTAATCAGAAACAAAGAAAATTTGTTTTCATGTGTTTCCTTTATAAAAGAATCAGTTTTTTCTTCCAATCTATTCATATTAACAAGTGTCATTCCAAATTCATTGTGTCTGACATTTTTATTACTGATAAACCATTTTCAGTTAAATATATAAACTTTAATTTTAATTTAATCAACCTCCCATATTTCTTCAATGACTTAATAATATTCACTTGATGCAGAAATTGGGTTTTTTCTTTAGAAATTGAAAAATGCATTGCTTCTAGGAACACCGATACACCACTATTCTGAATTTCACTTTTGTTGTCCTGATCTTTCATATAAAATGTATATCCATTAATGTCATACCCGAAAAATGTTATCACATTTATACTTGGACCACCCACTAACCATCTTAATGTCTTTGATTCATCTGATCTACCAAGCATGGTCTTTTTAAACCATGGAAAAAAAGTTTTTTTATGCTCATTCAAAATTCACATTTCTTTCTTCTTTGGATGACATTGTTTCAACTCATTAATATGTAATGTTATATATGGTTGAGCATCATCCATGTTATTCAAGATGAATAAATGTACCTTCTTCATCTATTCACCTGACAATGATTTGACTTTTAAGCCACGAATCCCCTTTCCCTCATTATTAACTCGTTCATGGTGAGATGGAGACAAACCAATGTGCTCTTCCGCAGACAAGTAGCTCGTACAAAACTCTGTAACCTCCTAAAAAATATAATTTTAAATAATGGAGACTTTAGGTCAATATAGATTCTTAACATACCCCTTCAATATCTTCATATACCTTTCAAAAGGATACATCCAACGTAGATATACAAGTCCACAAAGCTTTATTTATCGAACCAAATGAACCATTAAATGCACCATTATATCAAAAAAATATGGAGGAAAATATATTTCTAATTGAAAAAATATAGAAATTGCTTCATTTTCTAAAATGTTCAAAGCATCCAGATCAATCACCTTATTACAAATTGAATTGAAAAAATAACACACCTTTATGATAGTATTTCTAACATGGATGGTCAATATTCCATGCAATTAAACTGGTAGAAGTTGTTGCATCATGACGTGAAAATCATGAGATTTCATACCTTTCAACTTCAAATACTTCAAAGAGACAAAAAAAATTACATTTGAAGAATAAACCTGTGGAACTTTGATATCATGAAGACACTGACAAAAGCTAATTTTCTCCCTCTTGGATAATGTATGACAAGTCGAGGCAAGAAATTTTCATCTTCCATTAGGTGTGGGAGCTAACTCCAAATTTATTCCCATTGATAGTAATTATAATCATGCATACAACTCATATTTAGTATTTACCTTAATATCTATCAATGTTCTAATAAAACTGTCAGAGATATTCTTCTCTACAAGCATGACATCAATGTTATGTTTCACTTTATGATATCTCCAATATGGTAGCTCAAAAAATATTGAATGTTTCTTCCAAATATGTCTATCATTACGAGATTTATGTGACTTTCCTAATGTCACATCAAGGTTTTTAACCCTATCAAAATACTCATCATTGGATAAATATTTTGGAGCAATATCAATTTCTTTTGAGCCATTGAATATCTTTTTAATCTTCTATAATAGTGATCCATATGCAAAAACTTTTGATAACCAATGTATACTATTTTTCTCTTATGATGCATTGAAAATATGAAATATGTTTTTTGAAAATTGGACATGATTTGTGCCCCTTAACACTGTATCTAGACATATTTCAATATGCTAGGAAGTCATTTATAGTGAACATAATTAGTGCATGCAGTTAAAAATATTTAATTTTATAATGATCATACACCCTAATACCATCCTACCATAAGAGTTTAAAATCATCAATTAATGGTGATAAGAAAACATTAATATTATTTTCAGGTTTCTTTGGTCCAGATATCATTAAACTCAACATGATATATTTATGCTTTATACAAAATTTGGGAGATAGGTTGTAAATTACCAATAAAATAGTCCATGAACTATGTTTGCTATTGAGGCTTCGATATGGATTCATTCCATCCAAGCGCAACCCAAGTCTTAGATTTCTAACTTCATTTCCAAATGTAGGATACTTATCATCAATTTTCTTCCACTGTGGACAATCTACTAGATGATGTATTTTTCCATCACATATCTGCTCATCAGCATACTATCTTAACCATTTTGCATCATGTGAATTAGCAAATAAACGTTTCAAATGAGGAATTATAGGATGATACCAAAATACCTTGATAGGGATCTCTATAATCTCTACATCATCTAGTGATTTTTCTTTCAACTTATACCGTGATGTCCCACATTTAGGACACTCTCACAGAAATCTATATTCCTTCCTAAATATCACACAGTCATTTGGATAGGCATGTATTTTCTTGTATCCCAATCCCATCAAGTATAATATTTTCTTGGACATATAATTTGAATCTGGAAGATTGTTGTATTCAGGAAGAATGTCTTTCAATAATTGTAGCAGCTCTGTAAAACTTTTGTCACTCCATCCATGTTTCACCTTCAAGTTAATCAATCTTAACAGCGATGATAAAACTATAAAATCCATACAACCAGAATACAATGGTTTTTTAGCATCAACATATAGATGCTCAATTGTCGGTTATTTCTCAATTTGTTCTACTTCAATATCATGAATCATTTCTTCAATTTCATCAAAGTTACCATCTTGCAAAGCATCATCATCAATAGATTTCTTCCCAGTTTCACCATGCCAAATACAAGGATTGTAACTTAGATTAAAACCATGGAAATTTAAATGATCTTTTATCTCTCTACCTTTCAAATTCTTCATATCTAAACATTTAAATCATAGACAGAAAAATGTGTCATTGTTTGGAACATTTTGTTTAGAAAATTCCAAAAAAAGCATCATCACCTTCCTAATATTCATCACTAATTCAATGTGTTGTAATCCAACTTCGACTCATCATTACCTATAACAAATATAAAAAATATACACCTTGTTAAGATAAGATAATTTTATATTTATAGAAAATATGTCATAATTTGAAAGTAACACAATTTTGAAATATAAAAAAATATATGCGTGTTTGAAAAATACATGCAAGGAAATAATTTTAAAAAGAAAATATAGTTAGATAAGACAGTTTTATATTTATATGAAATATTCCGTAATTTAAAACTAACACAATTTTAAAATATAATAAAACAAATATATGAGTATTTGAAAATTATAATGATATTGTTTTTGAGTAATAAGATAAAAAACCATTATGTAAAAATAAAGCAACATGAACTAGTGGATGTATTATTAACCCATCACAACATGAGTTTTGTTACTTAATTTTTTATCTTAATTATCAAAAATATTAACCTAACAGGTCTTAGGATTGTATTGAATTGAAATTTTTTTTCTTTATTTAATGTAATTTTGATGGTCACATTTATGAGTTTTAATAACCAAGGTATTAAAATCTCACAAGATACTCCACTTCTGCTACAAATTTGAAATATATAACCCCGAAAAATTAAAACAAAATCCACACATCACTTTCAACTTTTAAAATCACATTTTCCAATTTTGAGATTTCATATTATAAATAAATTAATCTTTAATAGAACCCCATAAATTTATTTATTCAATAGTTTTTAGCATTCCATTTCATATAATTATCATGCATTTAATTTCATTATTACTTAGGCAACTAGCATAACTAACCACCATCGCAGTCCCACTATAGAACCGCAACACTACAACCATCACATCCCTACTACATAACACATCCATTTCCCCACACCCATCATAATAAAGACACTCCCCATGAACAACATCATCACAGATAAGCCACAACACAAAAAACTAGACAAAAACATATCACAACACATACCATAGATTTTTCCATATTAGGCATAGAGGATTTCATTAAATTCCACATCATTATTTGAGGGCATCATGTTAAAATCCATATGTTCTTAGTAAATCCAATTCATTAACCGAATATAAGTGGTTAACCATCTATTTATGGTGGTTTAATAATAATTCAAATAACATGGGATATCACAACATATTAAAAACCAAAAAAATGGAGATACCGAAACCCATTGAATTCAGTGATACAATAAACACAGATAAACTCAATATCATAATCTAAATATATATAATCTTGTGAAGAATTTATTTTTACCTTTCCATTTCATCTAAATTGAATATTTTTTGTTAATATGGATGAAACTATCATCCCAAGAGATAATGAGAGTAACCATGTCCTATAATGATAAAATTAGGAAATTAAACAAGATATTGTGATATTTTAAAAAAGTAAATCGAAAAACATAAATATAGGGCATCCATGAAAAAGAATGATAAAAATCAAGGTGTGTGAGGCTTACTTGAGTGTTGAGAGTCAATTAGATAGATACAGAGATAAAAAATATAATGAACGATGTTGGCAAAATGAGGTTGGAGGCCATGGGTTTGAAGAATCATTTCTAGGGTTTATGTGTGAAAGAGAAGAGTTGATTTCACCCAATTAAAAAATACCACAATAACTAAATATGGGGCTTCATAAAAATTTTAAATGATTTATCACATCGGTTATTTAGTAACCGACATGATAAAGTTTTTTTTATTACATTTATAATTTTGGTTATAAAATAACCAACGTGATAAAGCAAGATATTTGATTTATCACATTAGTTATTTTATAACTGACATGATAAGTCAACATAATGAAGTTTTTACATCAGTTATAATATAACCAATGTGATAAATCAATTTTACAGCTTTTCATGTTGGTTATTTATAACCAACGTAAAAAATTCGGATGTGGTAAATACTTTTTTTACTAGTGAATGTAACACATGGATGTTTTTATGAAATATTTTCTTTAAATAATTTTAATTCTTCTATATCTTTCATTGCACACAATCATGAGTTTAAAAAATCGTAAGACACCCTTAGTATAAAATGACCATTATAACCTATTTGTTAAGTTATCGGGAATAAATATAACTAAAATATGAAAATTTATGGTGGATTCTTTGTCTACCAATTATTTATGAAAAATATAAACCAATTAAATGTAAATTAAATATTTGTATTTTTGTATAAATAAATTAAGTTAATTAAAATTAGTTAATGAAATATATATATTATATATTTGATAAAATATTTTTTAATTGAAAATAACTTTTTTCATGGGAATAATTTATATGGTTAAATTATATTATTGAATGGTTTAAAAGTATAAATAGATTATATTTTTATCATTTAATATAATGGAGGTCATTGGAATTAATTTTACATTGAATTTATATTTAAAAACATTTCAATATTTTGCAATGTTTTAGCTTTTAAAAAACTCGTTTTCTCATTCCAACAACGAGATTAATTTTAAATTAATTACTACAACTTCTGCATTTTGAATTTTGAAAAATGTATTCCATATTTTTAATCATTAGTTCCAAATTATTTAAATATATTTCTTTTATTTTTTGGCATTATGAATAGTAACTTCGATAATTTTATTAATACGGTAAAAGGGTAAATTGGGTAATTAAGAGTAAAAATAATATTATAAACTTCCCTAAAACTTGTACTAATATCATTTTATGAGTTTCTTTCGACCTAAATCATATTTGGGTTTAAATGTTATCCTATATAAGCCACTTTGATGAGATTAGGACATTTAATTTAATTTATTTAAAGAAAAGTTAAATATGTCTTACTCAAATTTTAATAACTATATCATTTTTAATATAAGGTTATACAGAAGATAAATTCAACTATAAATACTCATTTGAAAGCTAAAATATTTTTCTTTATCATAGTAATTTATTTTTAATTTTTAGAAAATAAATAATTACCTTAAAGGTTTATACATTGATGATGAATAAATTATTTAATTGATGAAAAATCAATAAAATAATTTTTATTAAAATGATTATAACCATTAAAAGACACAAAAACTTGACCAAATCTCATTTTTATTGTATATATTGACCATAATAATCCAAGGGTATAGTTATTTATAATTTTAATCCATATGTAAAATATTATGACACATATAATATTTTATTTAAAGTGATGTTAAAGTTTTCACATTTATGTTTTAATAAATATAACAATTTTATGTAGGATTTTCTAGAATATATATTGGACTATAAGTATTATTATGAAATATAGAGGATTTATATTCTTCATAGTATTTTATTTTTATTTTTTATTCAACAAATATGTGTATTAAATAATTACACAAAACTAATGTAGTAATTATTTTATTAATGGAGATAGAAAATAAATGTTATTAAAAATATTAAAATAAATATAATTTGGGATTATTAATATATAAAATTAATTTTATATATTAAATTTACCTCTTAGAAATATAATAAAATATTTGGTTTTAAGTTAACTTGATATCTTCATATTTTTAAAATCAATGAATTAAATAGTGTCAAAATTGACACTATTGATTGTTTATCAAAATAATGTATGATTAAATTATTTAAAAATAATAAAATATTTTTAAAATATATAATAATTATGATATTTTAAAAAAAATGTTCTAAATTATTTATTTATGGTCTAATTGACATCAAATAAGTAAATATTTCACCCTTTTAATATTGAAATATTTGTTACCTTAGTTAAAAATTAAATAGAATAACTAAGTGTTAGTTAAAATGATAATATTTAAATTGATAGAAAAACTTGTCTAAAATTTATTGTTTGATGATATTACGACCTTATCTCATCTAATCTTTAAAATTAGATCATTTTTTGAGGTTTTAGGATTGGTTTTGATTTTATTATAAATTAATATTTTTGGAGATTCCAAAAGTGCCCCTCATCTCAATTATAAAAGGGTGCCTCCTCCCTCACTTCTTCACTTAATTTTGAACCTTAAACCACATTCATAACTAGAAAATTTTCCTTATACAGTTCCCTAGTCACATTATAGATATTTTTTTATTCTCCAAAGACCAACTCTATTGCTTTAAGAAGAGATCTAGAGGGAGCTCGTTGAAGAAGATGTAATCTCCTCTACCGATTCTTTCAAACTTCTTTATTATTATACAAATTCTTCATGATTTTTTTCCATTATAAAGTAATAAATCTAGTATAAATTACATACTGATATGTTATTATTATTATGGAATAACCATATTCCACCTTCTATCCATCCTACGAAAAATGAAATCACCACGCGTGGGTACATACAACTTAACGTCACCACACCGTAGTGTAATCTTTTTTCACCACCACCTTACATGAATTTGTATAATGAGGTAAATAATAGTTATATGTTATTATTATAACATGATATGTATTCTGAAACAAAATATATACCATCCACATCCATACCATTTCACAATTATGGGAATGATATCGTCGCTCGTACGTACGTACAACCCACCATCTCTACGATGCGATGTGATTCATTCTACACAATATCCATTAAATCATGATTATATAAGTGTATATAATGAATAAATATGGTATATAATATGTTAATATAATTTTTTAATGATATAACTATGACCTAAGAAGGATAACTAGAACATATTCGACAAAACATACATAAGAAAATGAAGCAGTTAATACCCAAATAATGAGTAATAATGAAATGTTATTAACAAAAGGATTATAATATGATCATATATGATACCATAAAAATTATTATAATTCTAAAATAATTCAATGACATTATTAAAATCATTATACATGAAGTTCAGATACATACAAAGAATATTGCACCTAAGGTAAGGGATAATTTTGCAATCTCATTATTATCTGAGATTGTTTATACATAAGTATTTATTGGGGTATATTTATAATCTATGTCCATGTTTCCTAAATTTGTATTGAAAAATATTCTTTCTATCATTCTAAATTTTTTTAAATTCAATTTTACCTATTGTTGAATTTTTATTAAATGGTATAAAATGAATCTTTTGTCATTTTCTATACGGGGTACTTTTTTGACTTTCCAACAAAAGTACAAGAAAAATGTTTTATTTTAACTTATACGGTATGAATGGATTTTTAAGTTTTCATAATTCCTTATTTCCATAAATATTCCTTTACAATATTTCATGTTTATTTTCAAATAAATTATTTTCTTTTAAAATTTCACAACATTTTGAGAAAAGAAAACATTTTGGAAGAAGAAAGTATATTTTCCTAAATAATTAATTTCAAGTATTTTATCAATATTATTTTCCATCTAATATATAATTATTTAATAGGGTTATGTTTTAATTATATTATCCCTATTGTTCCTATGGTTTTATTGTGTTTATGATGGAATGTTATTTATGAAATAAATTTGTTTTACATGGAATATGTTATGGTAGAATGATGTTTAAAGAAACTCATTTTATTCCTTAGGTTATGATGAATAATGTATGTTTTTGTGGAATGTGTGAGAATGATTTAATTATGAGATGTGTGGGACCTATATCTCTCTCTAATTCATTGGGTAAAGATTTATATGTCATGAGATAGACAGGCCTAGAACGGGAAATGATATTGGTTCAGTAATACAGGGCAAGAACAAGGAGTGAACTCGGTTCAGTAATGGATTTTGTCCTCTATGATGGTCTTATCAATGAGCCTTGACTAATATGAAATTATTTTCTATGCTTATTTATATTCCACAAAATTTCATGTCTCATGTTATTCCTTTTGGGATTACATTCATTTATTCTTATGAAATTTTATGATTTATCCCATGACATATTATCATGATATTTCATATGCAGGATAAGATTTTCAAATGTTATGTTATTATGTCTTATGATTATGATATAATTTATATCTACCTTTTTTACCTTTACTGAGAATTTGAGCTCACCTTTTCTTATGTTTCTTTTCCCATGGTCATGAAAAAGGGAATTGAGTAAGATATTTCAAAAAGGGGTCTATTTATGAAGAAATAAGTCAGAGACAATGTAGATGTATTATGAACCAATTGTTTATGTTTTCTAGTTTCTAAAGACACTAAACCTATATGATTTTGGTGTGGTTTTGTTTTGTTTTGTAATTAATATTCTTTAAATTTTGAATTAATATCTATGTATATAAAGTATGGGTTGTTATAGCATGGGATGGAAGTGGATTTGGATTTGGAGTCATCAATCTACATATAAATAGAGGAACATAATTATTCTTTTTATTTATGTCACATAAAGTATTATGGTAGATTTAAAATATGTACCAATTTTTTTTCAAGTGAAGTGTACCTCATCCTTGCTTTATGGCAGGGGTATGTTGGTTTTTATGCCTATTACTTATTTCAGTTGTTGTTTCATAAATAAAAAAAATCAATCAAAGTGATGAAAACATGTATTGTCAAACAGCTTATTACTAGCCAAAATGTACCTAAAAAGAAACATCTGTGCGACAACCAATAAATGCATCCCACACTTCTTGGGTTATCATATTTTCATAGATTAGCAGTTGGTGCGGGTTTATGTTCCCTTCAACATCTTTAAGATGATGTCTCGTTAGAATTGTGTGAAAGCCTCTGTGAATCCTTCAAGAAAGCATTAATACATATTTTTTATGGGAGTAATCTACCATAAATGAACTCTATAAGGAATTATGAATAGTATGTCAATGTTTTATTATTTTATTTTTTAGTAAAATAAATAAATTATATCATAATGTTACCATAATATTTTCCCACAACAGTGTATTAATCTCGGGCACAACATGGTGCCACGAATCTACATCAATCGTCATGAATTGTTGAGTGATGATTCCAATGTAACTAATGAACATGTCCTTATTGGGATTAACATGTTGTCTCCATGAATTCCATCCAACCTCGTATTTGATGCCTTTGATTTTTACCTTAATGATTTTTGCTAACACTGTCAAACTATGGCATTCCTATTTTTTCTGTGTCGTTGGTCCTTCATCTCCTACCATTTCGTCAGATTTAATATCATCTATATATTCTTCTAGAGAGGTATCATCAGCATGTGCAGATGGTTATTGTACCTTTTCACTGGGAGTAGTAATAGGTTGATAAACCTGTTGTTCCTCAGGATTGGGAGCACCAGCATGTGCAGAAGGTCGTTGTTCCTCTGCACTATTAGAAGCAGTAGGTTGAGAGGCCTGTTGTTTCTCAGGATTGGGAGCATCAATATGTACAGAATTCATTATCTATATAAGTGGGTAACATTTAATTTAGAGTGGATAAATGCAGTAGTGAATGGATAATAACATGAGGTAACATGATGTATATTATAAAAATATATATAACCTAATTATTAAACTCTCTTTTTTTAAGGATAATGGGATTTGAACCCCCTATCTACTATCCAAATCCCTTCATTGTGGTATCCTATGACATACAAAAAATCATCTACATTGAGACTGCTGTGAAATGATTGTGACATCCCAATTAAAGGTTTATCCTTAGTTGAATTTTCTTCTGACCCTTTGGTGGTTTTGGTTGATAACAGAAAAATTGACCACTTTTGGTTTGCAGGATCTGGAATATAAAATACTTGTACTGCCTGTGATGCCATTATAAACAGTTTATCTTTGTACCCTTATTGAAATTAACTTTCACAAATCCCAATTCATCTATTTTAATAGCACTCCTATTATCAACCCACTTTCATTGAAAAATTTTCACTTGGAATGTTGTATAATCCAAATTCCATATTTGTTTGATGATATCAATGTAATAAGTATTCGCGTAAATTGGATTTCTGGTCTTAGTACTAGAAACACGCACTGCTTTAGTCACAAGTGTAACTCTGCTGTTTTATATGGTATTGTATTCATTATGTTCATTTGTATAGAATATATAATTATTAATTATATAACTATTTTAAGGTAATACATACACACTAATTCCTCAAGCTAGCCATCAAATTCATTCTGAAATTGAATTCGGATTTTCATTTGAATTCTTAAAAATATGGTCCTAAAACCATCCTGTAAATGGTTGATTATGTGTATTTGATATCCATGTTTTAGCCCTTGATGGATTAAAATGATTAATAATTTCTTTATGGGTTTCAATATATGGGGAAACCTCCAAACTGTTATGAAAAATGTAAAGGTGGGACTGCTCCTGATCTGTAATATTGATTGTGACAACATCTCTTTCAGAAATTTCTTAACCCGCAAGCTGCCCAGTGTGACGAGATTTCAGTAGACCAATGCTTTCCACACTGGACAGGTATTCGGTACAGATTTCAACAGCTTCCTAAAAAATATATTTCTCTACAATAAATCCCTCTGGAAGACTTTAATTTTTGACATACCCTTTCAAAATCTCCATATACCATTCAATGGGGTATATCCATCTATAGTGTATAAGACTGCATATTTGAATCTCTCTCACTAATTGAACCATCATATCAAAGAATATTGGCATAAAGAACATTTCCAATTCACATAATATGATGAAAATTTCTCTTTCTATAGTCATAAATTTCTCCAGGTCTATAACTTTGCTGCATATATCTTTGAAGAAGAAACAGATCTTGGTTAATGTATGATGTACATTCTTGGAAAAAATATTGCGTAAAGCTGTAGGAATTATATCTTGTGTCAAAAAATGGAATTTATGTTATTTAAGGCCCTTTATCTTTAAATCGATCATTAACACAATGTTCTTGATATTCGATGAATACCCCTTTGGAACCTTTACGTCATTTAAGAAGTTACAAAACTGATATTTCTCCTGCCTGGAAAGAGTGTAAGTAGATAGAGGAAGAAAAGTCTATTTTTCACTCTTCACAAGAGCTAACTCCTCGTATTTCCATGTCAACCATGTCCAACCTAGCCTTAATTTCATCCTTTCTTTTTTCGAGTGCATTTAGCAATGTGCCAATGACACTATTACATACATTTTTTTCAACATGCATAACATCATGAAAATGTCTTATGTACAGAAAATTCCAATATGGTAATTCAAAAAAACTGGTCTCTTTTTTCAACTGGTTTTCATAAGGTTTTTCGAAAATGGTTTACCAAAAGCAGTGTCTGCATATTTTACTTTCTCAAATAGTTGATCACACATTAGTGGAGACAGTGTTGTACGTTCTTTTGAACTTCCATCGAATGATGCCGTCCAAGGTCGGTACTTATGTCATCGGGGTAGAAATATGGGATGTCCTAGAAACACGGTTTTCGATGAATGTTTCAACCTAATTGATTATGTACCTTGTTTTCAAAACAGGACACTCCTGAGTTCCTTTAATGCTATATCCTGAAAAATTTCTATAAGCATGAAATTCATTTATCATCCCGTGCAACATGGATCTCAACATGAAATATTCATTTATGTAAGCATCATACAACATAACACATGAATCCCACAATAATTTCAAATCCTCGATCAATGGAGCCAAATAAACATCAATGTCATTACTCAGTTGTTTTAGTCCTGATATAAGCATAGATAACATGATGTATTTTCATTTCATGCATAACCATAGTAGTAAGTTATAATTTACCAACATCATCAGCCATGTACTATGAGTGTTTCTTTGAAAACCAGAGGATTCACTCCATCTGTAAATAGTAAAAAACGAAGGTTTCCCAGCTCATTTCCAAATTTAGGATACTCATGATCAATTCTCATCTACTAAGGAGAGTCTATCAGGTGGCGTAGTTTTCCATATTTAATTCTTATATATGTGTTCCACATAAATTGCTCTGTAGTCTCCTCCCTTCGATATAGGTGCCAAAACCTTGAAAGGATTGGAAAGTAACATACAACTTTCATAGGACCGAATTCAACTTTCTTGTATCGAGAAGCATCACACTTTGGGAATTCTATAAGTGATTTTTTGTCCTTGAAAAACATTATACATCCATTCGGGTAGGCGCGTATTCTTTCAGAGATCATACCCATCGAGCGTAGCATTCATTTTCATCGTATGTTCGGCTCAGGAGCTCATTATATTCTGGGATCATGTCATTCAAGAGAGTAAGTAGTTCTATAAAATCGGCATCACTCTATCTATTGCCTACTTTCAAATTATACAACTTCAGTACGACTAACAATGTTGTATATTTAACCAGCATACAATGGTGTCTTTGCACAACTCTTTAACTTCTCAAACAATTTTGGGTAATCACAAAGTTCATCTTCAATTGTCCTTTTCATTTACTCAATACGATTTTCATCATCATTCACATATATAATCACATCCTCGATAGGTCTTCTTCATTATTCACACTTGTAATCATATCAGATGATCTATAAACCATAGTGTTATCCTAGCCACTAGCTACATTCGCCTTTTCCCCATATCTATTCAAACATTTATAACTTCGATCTATTACATGACAGATGAGGTGTTCTTCCAACTCCCCTGGACTAATTAGTCTTGAATAACAACATTGTAAATATAGACAAATGATTTAAGAAGGTTCATATGCATGATATTTTGCAAACTTGACGAACTCTTTCACTCCATCTCCATGTTCTTTTGTCGGATGATTGACATCCATCCATTCTTTACCCATATCCATCCTATTTGATTCGGTAATATTAATATTTAACAAAATAAATACACAAAAGGGGGCTATCAAATAAAGGGAACTCAACATTTGAATGATTGCTATTATTTCATTTTTTTTGTCTAAGACTCATCCCCTTTGAAGCTAACACCAAACCAGAAAGAAGATGTAATTGTAGAGAACTCCCCTAATTTAAACCATGCAGGTGATGTTGGATGAAATGTGGGTTTAGGAGTTGCAATGGGGTTAAACATTAATTCACCTTTTGTGGGAGTGAGGTCATGATGGATATCCTATGGGTTGGATAGAGTTAGTGGCAAGCTCTTTCCATGGTGTTATTATCAATCTACTTGTCTTTCCTATATAATGTAATAGTTTTCCTGAATCTATAAAAATCTAAACTTAAAAGATTATGAAAAAATTACATTTCAAATGTCATTTGAAAACTATTTATAAAATCACACTTGAAATCCCATTAAAAACCAACAATTTAGACAAATTCTTCTTTAAATTATCAAACCCTTTTTAAAATAAATCAATCAGCTCCAAACACTCTTTCACAAATACATGCACAATTTAAAGACGGTCCAAATTATTAAAAATGAAATCCAACTTTTTCATGTTAAATCATTTTCACAAATTCCAAAAATGTTTTCTAATTTTTCATAATTAAATCAACCACATCTCAAACATTTCAAATTAAATAAATTCCTTCTTACAATGAAATCTTCACACATGGTTTGAAAAATTAATGCATTTCTCAAAATTCCCTTTTAATTTCAATACCAAAATACCATGTAAAAATGAAAAGAGAAGAGAACCCATATTTAAAACATTTCAAAACCATTAAAATACTTTTTCTTCCCTCGCAAATTTGATTTTAAAATCAACTCACTCAATAAAATCTCATTTTCCATTCAAATATATTTTTTCCAAACACAAAAACAAGATTTTAAGTACTAAAATAGGATATTATAGAAATACTTACATGAATTGGCATATAATGTACTATTAAAGTTTAAATGATTGGGGAAAATAGTATAAAAGTGAAATTTAATGTCAGGGCAAAGATACGAAATCAAGGAATCAGTATATATCTCATGGGAACATGAATCTGGCCACATATAGTTCTAAGAAATAGAACACTTACATAGATTGGAATTATACAAATGGGGAATATAAAAGTTCAAGTTCATAGGATGACCAATTATTTTGAAGATCCTATCAAGGATTATCTGAATACGTAGGTAATCACGCTTCATTGGGAGTTATATAGGGTGTTTAAATCCATCATGACATGGAGATGGGTATTGTGCTTCTCAGAAATCTCCAACTCATTCTAAAACCACTCCAACTCTTTAAAAAATCAAATCACGACAAAAATATAGAAACCTCTGAGAAACATTGTCATTGACATGAATCCTCTTTCAATGAGTGGATATCTTTGCATAAATCATTTAGGATCCAATAAAATCAGTCAGCGTCAATTATTCTTCAACAACGTTCAATAATATCAAACATCGTCAATGATTGTCAACAAATATCATATACAACCCAATAGTAAAATAATTTTCTCCAATTGGTTTTTTTTTCACAAAGCTTACATCCATAAAAATCAACAACCATAAGAGATAGATATAATATATCCCTCTTTCATTCATAATCTATGATCCTCCAAATCTTTAGATTTTTTTCACCTTCCTACACATTTGGATGTAAAATTTTAAAGGGTCCAATCATATGATCACATAGAATCTTCTTCTAATTAAAAATTCAACACTGCCATAAATCATAGCGAAAAGTATTTAATTAACCACTAATCATATATGAGACAATTCTAAGTCTAGGAAAAAAGGAGCTAATCAATATTGCAATATCAACCTAAAATCAAGATCAAATACCTCTATTTTCCGAGAAAGCATAGTTTATATCTCTCTCAATCTCAGTGCTTCCAAAAATAATATAAATCTATATGCACAAATAATTTAGACTGTTTGGAACTTACGGTCCGACGGCAGGGACGACAAGGGCAGCGGAGGCAGCGGCGGGGGTGGGGGCGGGGGCGGGGGTGGGGGCAGCAGAGGCGGAGGCGGGGACAGCGGAGGCGGGGGTGGAGGTGGAGGCAGCGGTGGAGGCGGCGGCAGCGGTAGAGACAAAGCTTGATTTCCGTGAAAGCTTGAGGCTCGAGCACCAAGTGGATCCACTAGGGTTTCATTTATAAAAACGCAAATGGCTTTTCTCGGCGCTTTTTGAAAAGCGCTGATAAATGATATTTTTATCAGGGTTAAAATATAAAGCGCTGATAAAACATTCTTTTATCAAAGCTAAAAATATAGCGCTGATAAAGACCTAATATTAATAAAATATTTATAATTATAAAATTTTAAAAAATATTTTTATTATAATTTTATAATTATTTACATGTATATATGTATATTATTTATAATTATAATTATAAGTATTTGTATATATGTATAAATATTTGTATATATTTATAAATATATTTCTATAATTATATATATTTATAAAATTATAATTATAAGAAATATATTTATTATAATTTTATAATTATTTAAATATATATATATATTTATAATTATAAATATATTTATAAATATTTGCATATAATTATAAATATATTTATGTGTGTGTGTGTATTAATATATAAATATATGTATTTATAAATTTATAATAAATGTATTTATTGTAATTTTATAATTATTTAAATACATATATATAGTTATAATAATAATTATAAATAAATAAATTTAAAAAGTATTTATATATAATTAAAATTTTATAATTATAAATTTAATAAATATATTTATTATTTAAATATATTTATCGTAATTTTATAAGTATTTATGAGAACATAAGTTCATGGGTATAATATGAATGAATCATGCATGTGTCAATTTATAAATGAACATTCATAATGATGAATGCATAACATATGCATGTGTGCATCATCATAATATAGGTAATCTTAACATTTAAAACATAAGTCACAATCAAGTCCACAAATAAACTTTATTAGGATCAATTATACTCACGCATCAATATATAAACATAAATAACAATAATTAATATCATCAATATCTAATGATATATATATATATATATTCATTAAAGAAATATATTTATTAAAAATAAATAATTATTTATTTATATTTATAATTATGAATAAATATATTTTAAAAGTATTTATATATAATTATAAATATAATAAATATATTTATCATTTGAAAAAATATTATGATATTATAATTATTTAAATATACATCTATTTATTTATAAACTTATAAATACTTCTTTTAAAACATTATATGTATATTTGAATTATTAAAAAATATATATTATGATATATCATATTTATATTAATTATAAAAATGATTTTTTAAATTAATGTATATAAATAAACATGATTTTTGAATATAAATATACCGTTTTATATAAATTAATAATATTTTTTCTTAAAAGTTTGTATCGGCGCTAAAATTAGCGGTGATAAATCTATCCTTTATGAGCTTTAAAAAATTTACTCATAAAGGGTACATCGTTATCAGTGCTTGTTTTAGCGCTGATAAAAGTAACATTTATCATCGCTTTTAGCTAGCGCTGATAAAAGTGTGGCTTTTATCAACGCTTTTTTTAGCACTAATAAAAGTCGGCGCATCCCTTGTCTAGATCTGTGGTAGTGGTGCTTCAGAACGTCCAGTTTCTCCTAGAAATAGACAGGCTCACCTGGTTTCGAATTAGAAGCAGCCTTGGACCCGATTGGAGTGCGCCAACCCTCACGAATAGTCGATCCCACCTTACATGAGCCACATGAAAATTCGGCTTCCACCTGTAGATAGTGGTTGGATCTTAGCGAACCCTCGTGTCACAGATCAACTATAACGGTGAACCTAGCATGCCTCGAGCAACGAATCTCTATCACTATAGTACTCCCTCAACTCTCTATAGGAAACTAGGGGCGGACAAATGAGTGGTTAAGTGAATGGGTATCTAAAAACCAAATTTTCACAAAACATGATGTGTCATTCCATTGTTTGATTGGATTAAATTGAAAAACAACGCATCCTTGACTATTCTAAAATATATTAGAATGAGTGATGATATCTCAACTAATATTTGTATTGTTTCCAATGATGAGAAGTTCAATTAAAAAAATATAATTATACCTCAAATATTTTAATATATTTATTTTAAATGATTGATATTAAACAAAAGCAACCGAACATAATATTATTTCTTATGTGTTCCATTACATTTAATTTAATTCAATTTCATTTCATTTCAGTTTATTTCATTTTTTATGATTGTACTAAAATCATTGAGTAATAAAAAAATTACAAGAGTAAGAATCACAAAAATTACTAAAAGGTTCCATAGTAAGATTGGATGTTACAAAATTATATTTAGGTCAAATGAATAGGAGATTTATTATCATTCTACCCACTTTGACGACATTTTTCGTACATGCCAACTTTTTCAAATAATTATATTTTTTTTATTTGACTTTCATCCATCAAATCATGAGGTGAGATTTGTTACGAAATTATTATAACAAAAATAAAATGAGAAGTTTCCATAATCATGTGATTGAATTAAAAAATGATGAAACTTTGAAATTGCTGGCGGCGTTATAAAATATTTTTTTCAATTAATATTGTTAATTGGACGAATATTTATTTTGTTAAAAAAGTTGGCATTTAAAATAAGATCCATAGAGCACTTAAAAAAAGAATACAGCAATCAAGTCTCGATTTCTCCCAACTTTTATATCAAGAGATACATTAAGATTTTCCAACTAAAAATTTATAAGAAATACTTTTGAAGGCCATGGACACAACCCTATAAAGCGGAGCCAAAAATTTAAATATGAAATGTAGGATGTTATTTTAACAAATTCAATTTGAAATTCTGAAAAAAATAGATCACCAATAAACATGATTAAAATATAAAAATAAAAATCGACCAAACTTAAAAAAAAATTACTGAAAAATCTATTTTTTGACAGTTTTTTTAAATCATGTGAGCCACGTTTTTCGTTTTCCTGAAATATCTAAAATTTTGAATTATCGATGAATGTCCTAGTTTTTTTTATCTTCATAAAAAACACTCATTAGATTTCAGTAATTTTATGTCTTTTTGTTATTAGTATTTAATGGTTTTTTTAAATAGCTTGGGCGATCTGTTTGTCGCAATTTTATTATGTCTTAATGTTTGATTCGGTGGTGTTTTTTAATTGGGAATTTCATATACGGCCGTTTATTTCTAATATAATAATAATTATTTTTTTAGCATTGTCTTAATGAAATTAATTCTTGCTGATTGAAATATGGAAGTCGGTGCAAACTTTTGATATAATTTGAAGGCTTGATATCTGGTTTTTTAATTATATTTTAATAATTTATTTATGATTATTGCTGCGTGTTCATTTTTTGTGAATGTCATTCATTTTTATTTTAAATTTAGAATTATTGTTGTTGATGTGCATATAAATACAAGGAATGATTCGACGTTACTCGAACTTAAGACCTGAGTGCATTTTATTACATGTGTTCAATTGAAAAAAATGATCTAAGATTTCTACTATTTTTATAGAGATGTAACAAATTTTTTGTGTTGATTTTAAATGAATCTTGTTCTATATTTTTATGATGATTGTTATATATTTATTAGTGACACCACTACAAATTCATCAATATTCAACGCTACTATTTATCAACACTAAAAATAACACTGATAAAAGGTAAACTTTTATAAACACTAACTAAAAGCGCTAATAATTGTACAATTTACCAGTACTAAAAAAATAGTGATAAAAAGTTAAATATTTGTCAATACTTCTTTTTAACATAGATAAATGATTTATTTATCTGCGCTTTAGTTAGCACCGATAAACAACAACGTGAATAATTTAATTTATATATACATATTTTATACATTTTATGTGGTTTATATACAAATAAGTATATATATTTATATAAATACAATATATATATACACATATAATAAAATATATAATATAAGATATTACATATAAAAAATATCAAGTTTATATTAATCAATAAAAATGTTGAATAGTATATTTATATACATTAAAAAGTGTATATTTGAATATAATATATTAAAATTGTATTTAAACAATTTTATAAATATATATATGAATTTATAGTTATTTAATTGTATTTATAATATATGTATATATATATAATTTATATATTCATATTTATATACTCTTAGATATGATTTATATAACAAAAAATATATATACACTTTTTATTCTTTTATACTTATTTATAATTATATATAGTTATAATCACACAAACACACATGTGCGTGTACTAAAATATAGTGAAATGAGCTATATAAATAAATACCTAAATACATAAATAAATACATTAAATAGAGTTCATATTTGAGTTTATATATTTATATTCTTATTAAATATTTAAAATACACACACATATGCATGTGTATGCATGTGCATGTATGTGGATGCATGTGTACGTTTGTACATGCATGTATGTATGTGTATGTATGAATATGTTTGTGTATATACATGTGTGTATTTGTTTGCATGTGTATGCATGCGTATATATGTGTATGCATGCATATTTATGTGTTGTATGTGTATGTGTATGAGTATAAATGTATATGTGTTGTGTATGTGTGTGCTTTTATGTGTATACATGTATATTTGTGTGATTGTACATGTATGTGCATGTATGTGTGTACGTTTATGTACGTGTATGTGTATGTGTATGTGTATGTGTATGTGTATGTATGTGGATATGTATGTATGTATGTATGTGCGTATGTTGTTGAGAAACCACCTGAACTTCGAGTACCAAAAGTTCATCCACCAGTTGATCACAAAGGCGGAAAAACAGATCACCAGCATGACTTCTCCGAAAGTTCAATACACCAGAACTTGGAAATATTGATACACTCAAATCACCACATTGAATCTAGTACACACACACACAAACAAAGGGAAAACACGAACAAAGAAAAAACATCAGTTTTACATGGTTCAAATTTTCATCTTACGTCTATGAGAGAACATTGCAAAGATTTTAATTCACCGGAATTACAAAGTTTACAACTTGCGACTTGTCAGCCATGTAGATCATTTAAAGTACAATGATCAATCAAGAATTTGACACCTCAACAATGTGGTCTTACCCTTTTATATAGAGGGTCTCACCCAGTCAACCAGTTGCATCGACTTCCTGCATTTTTGGTAGACCAATCATTGCATTGTGCAACTGATGTTCTCCTGTAGCATTCCTCATCTTGACCACCTGTGTTCGGTATTTGAACAAAGCTCATATGCCTCACCCTTTTTTCGTTAGCTATGGCTAAAAAAATGATTAAAATATAGACATTATTCTCCTTACCAATGACTCCACTTGTTTGAACTTTCGGTAATCTGACTGCTTGAACTTCCAGAAGTTTGACTCCATGCTAGGCATCCTGCCAACATCTTCTTCCAGTGAACATAGTCATGAACTTATGGTAAACCAATACCGAATCCTTGAAGAGACTTCACAACCCTAACAACCTATCACTTGAAGAGTGATTCAAGGATCCCTGGAAACCATCCACACTACACGATCAATGTAGTGAACTCCATCCTCATTTCATTCCATTCACTCCAGCCCCACTAAGATACAGTTTTTCCATAAGCTTTCTTGGACTAACACTTTGGCGAGCATTTCTATTGGGTTTTCTTTTCCAGTAATCTTTTCTAGCTTTACCTCCTCGTCTTCTAGCATATTCCAGATATAATGGTACTTTAGGTCAATATGTTTAGTCCTCACATGAAAAAATGGATTCTTCACCAAGTGAACAACACTTTTAATGACGTAATAAAGTGTCCAATTTCCTTGATCCCACAAAGTTCTTTAAAATGATGCATTAACCACACCATTTCTTTCCCCGCTTTCGCTGTTGCAACATATTTAACTTCTGTTGATGAGAGAAAAACCGTGGTTGAAACCTCTACACCTAGCTAATAATCATTCCACCGTAAGTAAATTCATAACAAGAAGTAATATTCCGAGTATTGGAATCTCCCCTAAAATTGGCATCAACATACCCTTGTAGTGGTTCTTTTATATTGAAGCACAAGCATCAATCGTTCCTCTAATATAATAGAGAATCCACTTCACGACCTCCCAATGTTATTTTCCTTGATTTTCCATGAACTGACTAACAACTCCCACCAAATAAGAAATATCTGGATACGTACACACTAAAACATACATCAAACTTTAAAACAACATATGCGAATAGAATTTCAGCCATGTACTTTGCCTCATATTCTATTTGAGGTGCTTGATCTTTGGATAAATTAAAATGCTAGACAATAAGAGTAGCAACAAATTTACATCCATTCATACCAAAACGTTCAATGACTTTCTGGATGTACTCTTTCTAGGAGAGTACTAAGTTTCCAGAACTTTTATCCCTTTGAATCTACATGCCCGAGATCTTCTTAGCTTCCCCAAGATCTTCCATTTCGAAGCCGCCTGACAAATATTTCTTTAATCTATGAATATATTGGTAATTCAGCCCAACCAGAAGCATATTTTGATGGATTTAGTGTTTTAGAACCAACAATTTGTACTTTAGATTCCATGTATATTCAAATAAGTGAATATTAATAAAACATATTATTACGTATTGTTCAATGTTATATGTGACTTTAATGTAATAATGTCCTAGAGTATCTATGGCATTGAAAATGTCATAATAGTTCCCTGCTATGATGAGTGTCACAACCCCCCCCAAAGATGCCCCTTTTGAGCTGGAAATGGAGAAAGAGAGATAACGACCCTTAAGTCTCGCCTCCAGTAAGCCCCGGGGTGGCAACCAACACCAAGGGTATACAAATCTCAAAAAATGGGAGGCATTTCCCTTTTTATAGTAACCAAGATTGGGAGATAAGATGCATCAACCTCAAAAAAACTCCATGACATATATAAAGTAAACCAAAATCCATCCCACATGCATTTTTTCAAATAAAATTGCTAGAAATACAATAAAACTCCAAAGTAAGTACCAAAAGAACAAAGCTAAGCAGAGTCATGACAACCATTCCCAAATTCCAGCTAGTAATTCCTAACATGATCAACGTAGTCCTCCTGGAAACCTGAAAGCAGTTTTATATACATAGGGTGGGCATCTAAGTATGCTTAGTAGGAAAAACCAAGGTCTCTCGTGCACAAGTAGAGGAAGCATACTAATTACCCTGTGATAAAACAACAGAAACCAACAACACCTAACAAGTTATACTAGCCACCCCAACCTCACCAAGGCACGCTCACCAAATAAAACAAGTCAAGTAAAGTAATATAATAAGCACATCAATGTTTGGGTACCCCGCACCACTTCCCACTGGTTAATTTCTCACACCCTAACGAAAAACCTCCTGGCGCTTCCACACTATTCCACAATCCCAATGTCATAAACCGCCTGCACACACCTGAGCCTCTGAGCTAGTCCCGTAACCTAGGAAAATGAAGCTCACCACATCCCGCCTACAGACACCTGGGCCACAACCATACCTCATTACGAAGACACCTGAGAAAGCGCACCACATATCATCCCATAGACACCCGGGAAAGAAAACCTCGCCCACAGAAACCTGGACCTCACAATCGCACCAAAACCTGCCCAAAGAGTCTTGGGCTACCAATTCTTAGAAGAGGGAGCAGAGAAGAGTCAATAACCAGTCATCCATCCTCCCACTGGGATGTTGGGAAAAGACACCCTCCCCCATGACAATGAGGGTGTTTGGCACATATTGCTCAACTAGGGTAGGGTGTGTATAGAAATCACAAGGAAGTACAAACATATATATAGGTATCAAACACTCAGCCCAACCTATGGGTTTTTCTAAACAAACAACCATCCCATAAAACCGTCTTTACTACTACCTCTAAATTCACAACTAAACAACAAGCCACAATTCGATTCATAACCAAAGCTAGCCCATTTAACCAATTATCTTTCTTTATTAAGAAATCCATTTATCCATTCCATCCCTACTCAGGCAGCTACCAATCACACCACACAACAATCCGCGCAACATAAACCACACAGAGGAAAAGAACCACAGTAAATAAACTCACTTCATATTTCCGCTCCATTTATCACCCATACCAACCACTTCCATCATAATTCTTAAAATTCATTCTTCCTAATCCACCATCTCAACCAAAACAAAAAAGATGACCAAATCATAGCCACTCCATATACTCCTCTAATCGCAACCATTAGCAGCCCCACTGTACAAACACACCACACCCAACAACATAAAAAAACACAACCCAGTTGCAGTCCCACTGCACAACACTGCTCATCCATTACACAATATATTAATCTCTCAACCTGAGATTCCATTACACCACCCAAACCACCGAACACATAGTTTTACCCTCAACAGCAGTACCACACAACCATACAAGGAACAAATTCTAGATTTAACAAGGCTCCTACTCATTAATTCCACTTTTTAAGTTCAAGGGTGATCTCGGAACAAGTTTGATAATGGGAAATCCATTTACTTAACCGAATATACGTGGTCAATTAATTTCATATATATACCGTTGTTCAATAGAATACCAAAAAAAAGAATTCAAAATCCATTCTAGATTCACAAACAAAGGCCACAAAAAACCATGATTTTTAGTGGGTGCTTATCCCATTCAAAACACACTATCAATAGATAACAAGACAAAACAAAAGTCACTTTTTTTCTACCCCACATATTGATATTTAAATCATTTTTTATCATTTTTAAACTGGTATCTAGGTATCTTCCATAAGAGGAGATTCATACACCCAACCCACATGATACAACAATAATTTAGAGATGAAGGGATCCCTACCTCGAAGAATATATGATCAACACCTCCTCCTTGCACCAAACAGGGGGCACACAAGTAGTAGGAAGAAGCCTATGGGGAAACACGATCCAAAGGGTACACCACAACATCCGAATCCTCAGGGAAGAAAGGTTTGGGGATGCTCGGTATCAATAGTAAAGGGGAATATCCAAGGAAGAAAGGGTCTCAGATTTTGAAAGGCCAGATCCTATATCAACAGAAGAAACAGTTTCAAAATATTTTAAAGTCAGATCACAATCAAAAGCACACATTTTGACTATCTGAAATCCTCCCGAGCATTATGAATTTATAGATATATTTTATATCCTTTGAAATGTCTCCAAAAAACACTTAACTATGATTTTAAACTCATTTCACATCAAACAAAATGTAAAAGGGGTGAAACTGGAAAAACTAGAAATTTGAAAAACTGCGGAAATGAATCACCATTGGATGAGTCACCATCGTGAGTCACTAGTGGGTGAGTCACTAATGGATGAATCACCATTGGATGAACTACCACTGGATGACTCACCATCACGATTCACCAGTGGATGAGCTACTAGTTGATGATTCACTATTCGATGAGCTACTGGTGGATGAGTCACCATTGACCGACTCATCACTGGATTACTCACTGTTGGGTGAGTCACTGGTGGGTGAATCACTACTATACGAGCTACCATCGGTTGACTCACCATCATGATTCACTAGTGGATCAGTCATCGATCAATGAGATACTGATGGATGATTCACCATTGAGTGACTCACCGTTGGATGACTCACTGTTAGGTGAGTCACTATCACGAGTCACCATTGGTGACTGATGTGGCCTTAAAAAACATGTTTTGCCACATCTTTTTAATTAATTTTTATCAATTTATTTACTTATTTTAACACTTTTTAATAAATAATGGATCTTTTGTATTTTTATTATTAAATTTAATAATTAATCAATTTTTATAATTAATAGTGTATTTTAAGCCTTAAAATAATTAATTTATTTTTTACTTTAATTTTATAGACTAATAACTATTTATTTAGATTGCTGTTTTTGTCTGCATAGTTAATAATTTAACATTAATTAACTAAATAAGTCTGCTTTTTCACATAATTAATGTAGTCTTAATCTAATATTAAATGTACTAATTATTGATTAATTTAAAGTAACTTAATGTTTTAAGTCATCTTTTAACAATTTATTAATTATAATATAAGATTATAAGCTTTTTTTTATTTTTTAGTCTCTTTTAATTCTATTTCATCAATTAAAATAATGGTTTAATAATATAATAATTATCTTTCTACCTTAAATTAATTTAATTTGATATAGTAACTATTTTAAATATTTTAACTTTGTCTTATAATTTTTTAAATTTTATGTTAACTTTTAATAAGATAGTTACTTTTTAATTCAATTTTTAGTATAGTAATAATTTAAGTTATGCGAATTGAAGTCATTAATAATTTAACTTATGTTTCATTGGTTTTATTGTTTTATTAAAGTTTATGATGTATTTAAATTTTAAAATATTTTAATTATGTTTTTTTTTTCAATTAATTATTTTTTTCATATTTTAATTTAAGTTTTAATTCAATTTATTTTTCTCTGTTTATTTTGCAGGTTAACGATGACATCGTAAACAATTAATACGGTTTCACGAGTTTGTGATACGGTCTCACCGTGACACTCATTTCACAAACGCACCGTTTCTTTGTCACGGTGCCTCCACGTATCGGTCACTTCATGGTCTCACCGCTTTGCCCTTGCACCGTGACTACTTTCACTGTCTCACTGTGAAACTACTCACAGACACACCATCTCCCATCTGTTGTCTCACCGTGACCCCCTTGCCTTGCCACCGTATCTTCTTGCAACTGTGCCACCACGCACTGGATTCTTCTCCCTATTTTCCACTGTTTCCTCTCGATATCACGGTGGAACTGTGTCACTTCTTCCACCTATTCATCTATTCACCGTATCCTCACGGTTCCACTCTGGTTTCCTACCACCAGTTCTTCTTCCCTTCGGTTCATAGTCGCTACATACCCAAACAAGGAAACATTTTTACAAACTCAAATCCGAACTAGATCCAAACTCAAAGTGAGAAATCAATTTCAAACTCAAAAATGAAACCTAAAATCATCCCAGATGCAAATTAGAACAATAGCTTATCTCTTATGAGGGTGTACCCTCATCGCGATATGAACGATGACTCTGAGCCAAGGCCTGCACCATCGCCACAAGCTGGACTGCGAGGACTTGCCTCCAGAAGCCTCCATACTGTAAGAGGAGGTCGATCTTGTGCCTGCATCGTCACCACTTTGTTGGTGTCATGCCTCCTTGGAACCTGCTGCAACCCAGAGTCGTACCAGGAGGAGTCTGCACAGCACATAGCCGATGCTTGAGGAACTGGATGCCACTGTGCTGAAGAGAAGGACCAGGCTGCCGTGGATCGGAACCAGTTGCTGCTCAAGCCGGTGTCCCGCGAGGAGGAAGACTTGGAGCACTGCTGAGTCGCCGCTGAAGTCGTAGCCTCTCTTTCTTCCACGATTTGGATTGGACCACCTGTTTCCTTTTGTGTGACCCACTGCCATAGAAGGAGGCTAAGCCGAGCCATTGGTCATGCTGCATCACTGGAAGAAGAAGGGGTCGATGCATTACTTTAGGAGGAAGGAGAACCAGCAGTAACCCTCCCCCTGTTGCACCAATTTGGGGGAGGAGTTAATGAGTATTAAAAAAAACAAACTAAAATCTAATTTAAAAACTAAAATTAATTAAATTAAAAACCTAAATTAAAAATATAATTTAATGTAAAACAATATTAATTATAAATAAATAATGAATCTAAAATAAATAATTTATAAAACAAATTTAATAATTTAATTAAATTTAATAAAACATTAACTAAGTTAAACTAATAAATTAGAAATTCTTAAATAAAATTAATGTGGCATACTAAATAATTATTTATTAGAATTAAATACTTAATAATTTATTATGAACATTAACTAAAATTAGTAAATGAATTAATTTTATTAATTAAATTTTTTTATAATTAAAAAGTAATAACTTTAAATCAATAACGTAATTAATAATTACATTATTAATTTTTTTTATGACTTTCAATAAACTAATGTTTTTAATTATGAATAATTATTTATTCATTGTTTTGTGTGCGTTTCTTGTGCAGGTTCATTCAAGGGACTAAAACACGTATATATTCATCTTACTAACTCACCGGGAGTTAGTTACGGGGGAAATACTAGTGTGATTTTCCTGTCGCAAAAGAACGCACGTGTGTGGTGCACAACTGAGGGACTTCTGAAGACGGGTGAATTGGTCGGTGACAAGCAGCAAATGACAGAGAATATAAAACAGAGCAAGCGGTAGAATTTAGTGGACTCTCATTCGTCATTTTTACGATCACATCAAACGAGAGCGAGGATGCTCATTCATTCCACGAACAGACATTGGAGATCAGAGCCAAGGACTCTCATTTTAGACGAGAGAGGAGACTCCCGGGAGATAGCAGAGCAGGAGATGAAGGAGCCAGGAGGCAGAGCTGAGCTAGGGGAGTTCTAATTCCCTCTGTCCATAACTCTTGTACTCTGTTTCTTGGTTGTTTTAACTGCATAAATCAATATGATCATAGGTTGAATCTTCTTAGATCAGGAATTTTAAAACCTTATGGTTATGTTCTTTAAACCTTCATTAGATTATCTTTTTAAGAAATTAGAATCAGTTGGCGGGACTGATTCTATTTCTAATATTTTTATCGTTCATAACTCAATGTTTTAAATCTCAAACTTCAATATCGACTGGTGAGGTTGATCTTGAATACTTTTCTTTCAAATCTTTAACAACTTAAACTTTGGAAATTTATGAAAAGTTCATTTCCAAATGTTATCTTTTAAAAAACTTTGAAGCAGTTTGACTATGTTTTGGTGTGGTGAACTCCAAAACCTAATCCTATACCTGTTGAGTTTCCTGTAGAGGGAAATTCTTCAGTTTTCTTAATGTTTGATCCGATTTTAAGCTATGGAGAGAACATTCAATCGTAACCAGTAGTTTAAAATCCCAAAGTACTTTGTTCATCTCGCTTCTTTGTCTTGTTGCTTAATATTAGTATATTGTATTACTCTAGTTTATCAGTATTAGTGTAAATTTCAATTTCTTGTAATAAAATTAGTTTCCTCATCCTATTTACCTTTGATAAATAAAATAAAAAAAGTAAAAAAGATGCACACTCACTTCACTGCTGACAACAGTGGAGTTACTTTTGAATAGAACCTATAATTCTCATATGCCTTCCCTGTGGATCGACCATGCACTAATATACTAGTGTAGGAGTAATAAATGTAATTTTGAGGGCCGTGAAGACCTTCGACCTGTTCAAAATTTGGCACCATTACCGGGGAAGGCACGCACTAAGAGCCTAGGGCTTGAAAAATAAAAAAAAGCAATAAAAAAACATAAAAAAATCATATATAAAAAAAATCTAAAAAAAACTGCCTTGAACCGGAACCTACTGTTTGTGTGTTTTTAAAAAAATCAGCTTCACTATGAACTGTGTTGTGTTTAACCTCACCTGGTTTAGTTAAAAAATGTAACATCACCAAAACTGGAATCAACGGGGGCCTCATTGTGTTTGTTGTGGCTATTATGGACATACTGCCTGATAATGTGTCTATAACCATCCACAACAAGATGTTTGATGTGAGTTTAGTCCTGACACCCTAGATAAAATTGAATTAATTGATTCTAAACTAGATGATAGGGTGGAACAAATTAACAATTGGTTTACTAAAACCCAAGAAATTCAACTTAGATATTCTCAAGAGTGAGATAAAAGAATTAAAATATTGGAAAACATGCTCTTGGAATTACAAAAAAGGGTTAAAGAACAAAAAGAATTTGAAGAAAATGAAAATGAAAACGTTTATAAAAGATTTGAAAATCAAGTGGAAGAAGGGAGTGACTGTGAAACTGGGCAAGAATCCATTCTCTTTGAAAAATCCGATTCTATTGATCTAAATCTAGAAATAACCAACTCACTGAAATAAGAACACAACATTGAAAATCCAATAAAGAGCTTTAATGGTGTTTAGTTGGACAATTCTGAAGATGAATTGAAACAGATTGAAAAAGATAGCCCAGTTCTTTTCATAATTCCTACATTAGAGAAAAATCACTGTTTTAGGAGTTTTGAGAATGAAGTCACTCGGGTTGAAGTCAAACTTGAAACTGAAGACTTGAATGCTAAAAAATATTCACCCAACTTTGCTGAATTTGTGAATAATGAGTCTGAACAAAATATTGGGAACATTTTGGAAGAGAACCTTAAGCTGGATAACGTAGAATCTGAAATTCTTGAACTTGAACTGAAAACTTCACTTCCATGTTTTGAATTTGTAAACCCAATAATCTCTGAAATGTTGTTGGATGATGAGGATGAGGGAATGACATTTGAAGAAAGACTAACTGATGAGTTATCATTTCCCTATTCCCATTGTGATCACTTTTCTGAAACATTTTGCAATGAAATGGAAATCAATGTTGGCCAACTTGAGGAGAATTGTCTTAATTTGAACATTCTGGAAACTGAATTTATTGAAACTAAATTGTACAATTCTTCTCCTGAAATTGAATGGCAACACTCAAACGACATTGTTTTGGAAAGCGAACCTTTTGAACTTGAACATGAAAAAGAGGTTGAACACACATTAGATGATGGTTACAGAATTGATTTGATAGAATCAGTAGATGTTCAGTGTGAGTCAATAGATGAGGATCTTTTGGAAGTGATTTATTACATTGTTTGAGCTGAACCTATTAGTGATGAAACAAATTCTCTACCTTGTCTCTCATTTCCATCCTCAATTGTGAAGGGTGCTAAGCCTTTTCATGATACTGTTAGTAGTCGAGAGGGGGAATCACACTTGAGTTCCTTTTTCCATGATTCTGTTCAACACTTTATTGAAGCCCCTCTTGAACCCACTAATCAGAATTCACCCATTAGCACCCTTGAACTTGAACCTGTTAGTGTTGAGGTTAATAGAGATAGCTATGAGGTTAATGTGACACCCTTTTAAGCACATAGTTCTATGTTGTCCCTTCATGAGTATTCAAATCTTGAAATGTCTGAACTTATTCTGGAAGTGGACAACACTATACCCACTACTGTTAAAGGGTGCTACATAGGGGTTATTTCAGGCTATGAGAGTTTGGTTTTAGTATGCTTATGTTTTGATGCCCACAAATCTCATCTTTCTGTTAAAAATAATTGGGCAAAACACATATAGTGGTTCCTATTAAGGAAACCACATCCACCTAGTGACTACGATAAGTTTCTAGGTGAGTCCGGCTGGAGAATTTAAACCTAGCGCTGCATTGGAGGCAACCCATGGTTTTTCTTTTATTTTAAATAAAACAATTTTAATTAAATAAAGTCTAACTGAAGACTTTAAATTTAGTGCTTCATGGGAGTCAACCCATGTTCTTTCTTTTCTGTTTACTTTTTTTTTGTTCTTGTTTTACTTTGAATAATGTTCTGTTGTGATTCCTTCTTTTTGCACTATCTATGATGGTTATTTGTTTCTGGTTTTTATGCTCTGTGTTTTTAGGAATGCAGCTACTATCATATAAGGAGTGGAATTCCCTTGATCATTTTTGGACATGAACTTAACGAGGTAATTACTTCAAATTTTTGCATCTATTTCAGCTCCTGTTTTTGTTAATAAAATTCAGTTCACTTACAAAAAATCTTCTTGTTTTGGAAAAAATCTGCTACATGTGTACTGAAAATTCTGCTACATATTTTCAAAAGTTCTGCTGCATATCTTGCATATATATAAAATATTCTGCTGCATGTCACTATGTTGTGCATAAAATCTTCATGTACCACTTGCTTAAAAAAACTAAATTGCATTATTGTTAAAATATTTTCCACTACTTAAAATTAAGTGTGTGGGGGGGGGGGTACATGCTTGCTGGTTAGTGTTCTTTTCATTAAATGGTTTTTCTAAGGGGTGTTAGCATGCATCTTAATGCTATATTGAACATACATTTGAATTATACTGTCAAAATTCTTACACCAAATTAATTCTACACCCATAAGTTTCATGCCTTGTTTGAACTTTATTAAAAAATATTCACTGAACATAAATGTTAATGCATATACTTGCTAATGAACCTGCTGATTATTTATTGTGGCAAACACTTTTTTTTAACTTCATTGAGACCCTTTGTACATGTCATATACTAATTTGAAAATCTGTTTTGAACCATAATGGATTAATTGTTCTTTTCCATATTTAGAAGTCAACATTGGGGACAAAGTTGGGTTTTAAGTGTGGGAGAGGGGGTCAATTCTTGATTGTGCTAAACTCTGCTTTAATGAGATCCCATCAATTCCCACTACAACTTGATTCTTTTTGTAAAAAAATGGTTAATTTTTTTTCAAAATTCTTTCATAATTTTAGGCTTTACACTGTACTCAATTGCGTCTTGTCTAAGGACAAGTTCCTTGCTGGTAGTTAAGAGCTACTTAGAATCTGAAATTGTTGAGGTTGGATGATTGTTGAGTGATCTTGCTTAGTGATTTGATGGAAATTAGATTTAGGAACTACCTCTGGAAGTGATATGGGTTACATGTTTATGGAGTTATGGTCATAAACTTTGGAACTGGAATTTTGATTCTGATTCTAGGGGCCTCATTCTTTTTCTTTTATTTATTAAAAGTAAGTGCTTTAATGATCCAATGTAAATGAATTTTATATAATTTTTTTGAAACTGGTGTAGTTTGGGCATCTGAGATCCCATGTTGAGTCTCTGAGACCCTAGATGCTGGGTGCATTTCTGTTTACTATAAGCCCTCTGTACACCTTGAATAAGGGAATTGCACAGTGCTTAGCACAATGATACAAGGCTTGGGAAATAAATAAATAAAGTTTCTATGGTAAAAAATGAGCTCATTTAGGTGAGGGGAATGATGAACACCAGATGAAGAAGGGATCAATTGGTTTATATGGGAATCATTTATGTTGTATCATTGAGGCGATTCATAAAAAAAATTATTATTTATTCTTTGAAACCTAGGAGATGAGTCAAAGTACAAGGTTCCTCTGTTTATGTTCCTAATTCCACATAAAATTTTCCTTTTGTCACCCTCGGACCTTGGACTTAAGTCTGTATTGAAGTTAGTCACTAAGTAATACCAAATTTGAGGCATGACATCTTCATTGTTTGATGATTCATAGTATTCCAGACTTACAGAGAGTATTTGCTTAAGGCAGGGTTTATATGAGCAATTTTGTTTCTAAAAGCCTTTTGACATGTTTATCAAGTCCTCTGTTTAAAGTACTAGACATGTTACATTTTTATCTGAATTAAAAACATTTACCTATTTCTCTATGATAATAAAACATGGTATTGTTTGAGGAATAACAATGTTTAAGTGTGGGGGAATTTGATGTGGCCTTAAAAACACATGTTTTGCCACATCTTTTTAATTAATTTTTATCAATTTAATTACTTATTTTAACACTTTTTAATAAATAATGGCTCTTTTGTATTTTTATTATTAACTTTAATAATTAATCAATTTTTATAATTAATAGTGTATTTTAAGCCTTAAAATAATTAATTTATTTTTTAATTTAATTTTATAGACTAATAATTATTTATTTAGATTGCTGTTTTTGTCTGCATAGTTAATAATTTAACATTAATTAACTAAATAAGTCTGCTTTTTCACATAATTAATGTAGTCTTAATCAAATATTAAATGTACTAATTATTAATTAATTTAAATTAACTTAATGTTTTAAGTCATATTTTAACAATTTATTAATTATAATATAAGATTATAAGCTTGTTTTATTTTTTAGTCTCTTTTAATTCAATTTCATTAATTAACATAATGGTTTAATAATATAATCATTATCTTTCTACCTTAAATTAATTTAATTTGATATAGTAACTATTTTAAACATTTTAACTTTGTCTTATAATTTTTTAAATTTTATGTTAACTTTTAATAAGATAGTTGCTTTTTAATTCAATTTTTAGTATACTAATAATTTAAGTTATGCGAATTTAATTCATTAATAATTTAACTTAAGTTTCATTGGTTTTATTGTCTTATTAAAGTTTATGATGTATTTAAATTTTCAAATATTTTAATTATGTTTTTATTTTCAATTAATTATTTTGTTCATATTTTAATTTAAGTTTTAATTCAATTTATTTTTCTCTGTTTATTTTGCAGGTTAACGATGGCACCGTAAACACTTAATACGGTTTCACAAGTTTGAGATACGGTCTCACCGTGACACTCCTTTTACAGACGCACCGTTTCTTTGTCACGATGCCTCCACGTATTAGTCACTTCACGGTCTCACCGCTTTGCCCTTGCACCGTGACTACTTTCACTGTCTCACCGTGAAACTACTCACAGACGCACCGTCTCCCTTCTGCTGTCTCACCGTGACCCCCTTGCCTTGCCACCGTATCTTCTTGCAACTGTGCCACCACGCACTGGCTTCTTCTCCCTATTTTCCCACTATTTCCTCTTGATATCACGGTGGAACTGTGTCGCTTCTTCCACATATTCCTCTATCCACCGTATCCTCACGGTTCCACTCTGGTTTCCTGCCACCAGTTCTTCTTCCCTTCGGTTCACAATCACTACATACCTAAACAAGGAAACATTTTTACAAACTCAAATCCGAACTAGATCCAAACTCAAAGTGAGAAATCAATTTCAAACTCAAAAATGAAACCTAAAATCATCCCAGATGAAAATTAGAACAATATCTTATCTCTTATGAGGGTGTACCCTCATCGCGATATGAATGATGACTCTGAGCCAAGGCCTGTGCCATCGCCACAATCCGGACTGCGAGGACTTGCTTCCAGAAGCCGCCGGACTGTAAGAGGAGGTCGAGCTTTTGCCTGCATCGTCACCACTTTGTTGGTGTCATGCCTCCTTGGAACCCGCTGCAACCCAGAGTCGTACCAGGAGGAGTCTGCACAACACATAGGCGATGCGTGAGGAACTGGATGCTGCTGTGCTAAAGAGAAGGACCAGGCTGCCGCGGATCGGAACCAGTTGCTGCTCAAGCCGGTGTCCTGCGAGGAGGAAGACTTGGAGCACCGCTGAGTCACCGCTGAAGTCGTAGACACTCTTTCTTCCGCGATTTGGATTGGACCACCTGTTTCCTTTTGTGTGAGCCACTGCCATAGAAGGAGGCTGAGCCGAGCCGTTGGTCATGCTGCATCACTGGAAGAAGAAGGGTTCGGCGCATTGCTTCAGGAGGAAGGAGAACCAGCAGTAACCCTCCCCCTGTTGAACCGATTTGGGGGAGGAGTTAATGAGTATTAAAAAAAACTAAAGTCTAATTTAAAAACTAAAATTAATTAAATTAAAAACCTAAATTAAAAAAATAATTTAATGTAAAACAATATTAATTATAAATAAATAATGAATCTAAAATAAATAATTTATAAAACAAATTTAATAATTTAATTAAATTTAATAAAACATTAACTAAGTTAAACTAATAAATTAGAAATTCTTAAATAAAATTAACGTGGCATACTAAATAATTATTTATTAGAATTAAATAATTAATAATTTATTATGAACATTAAGTAAAATTAGTAAATGAATTAATTTTCTTAATTAAATTTTTTTATAATTAACAAGTAATAACTTTAAATCAATAACGTAATTAATAATTACATTATTAATTTTTTTACGACTTTCAATAAACTAATGTTTTTAATTATGAATAATTAGTTATTCATTGTTTTTTGTGTGTTTCTTGTGCAGGTTCATTCAAGGGACTAAAACACATCAATATTCATCTAACTAACTCACCGAGAGTTAGTTACGGGGGAAATACTAGTGTGACGTGCCTGTCGCAAAAGAACGCACGTGTGCGGTGCACAATTGAGGGACTTCTGAAGACGGGTGAATTGGTCGGTGACAAGCAAAAAATGACAGAGAATATAAAACGGAACAATCGGTAGAATTTAGTGGACTCTCATTCATCATTTTTACGATCACATCAGACGAGAGCGAGGATACTCATTCATTCCATGAACACACATTGGATATCAGAGCCAAGGACTCTCATTTTAGACGAGAGCAGAGACTCTCGGGAGATAGCAGAGTAGGAGATGAAGGAGCCAGGAGGCAGAGCTGAGCTAGGGGAGTTCTACTTCCCTCTGTCCATAACTCTTGTACTCTGTTTCTTGGTTGTTTTCACTGCATAAATCAATATTATCATAGGTTGAATCTTCTTAGATCGGGAATTTTAAAACCTTCTAGTTATGTTCTTTAAACCTTCGTTAGATTATCTTTTTAAGAAATTAGAATCAGTTGGCGAGACTGATTCTGTTTCTAATATTTTGATCGTTCATAATTCAATGTTTTAAATTTCAAACTTCAATATCGACTGGCGAGGTTGATCTTGAATACTTTTCTTTCAAATCATTAACAACTTAAGCTCTGGAAATTTATGAAAAGTTCATTTCCAAATGTTATCCTTTAAAAAACTTTGATGCAGTTTGATTATGTTTTGGTGTGGCGAACTCCAAAACCTAATCCTCTACCTGTTGAGTTTCCTGTAGAGGGAAATTATTCAGTTTTCTTAATGTGTGATCCGATTGTAAGCTGTGGAGAGAACATTCAATCGTAACCAGTAGTTTAAAATCCCCATTTACTTTGTTGATCTTGCTTCTTTGTCTTGCTGCTTAATATTAGTATATTGTATTACTCTAGTTTATCAGTATTAGTGTAAATTTCAATTTCTTGTAAGAAAATTAGTTTCCTCATCCTATTTACCTTTCATCAATAAAATAAGAAAAAGTAAAAAAGATGCACACTCGCTTCACCGCTGACAACAGTGGAGTTACTTTTGAATAGAACCTATAATTCTCATCTACCTTCCCTATGGATCGACCATGCACTACTATACTAGTTTAGGAGTAATAAATGTAATTTTGAGGGTCGTGACAACCTCCATACTATTCAAAATTTGAGGCCATTAACGGGGAAGACACGCACTAAGAGTCTAGTTCTTGAAAAATAAAAAAAAGCAATAAAAAAAACATAAAAAAATCATATATAAAAAAAAAATCTAAAAAAAACTGCCTTGAACTGGAACCTACTGTTTGTGTGTTTTTAAAAAAATATGCTTCACTGTGAACTGTGTTGTGTTTAACCTCACCTGGTTTAGTTAAAAAATGTAACATCACCAAAACTGGAATCAACGAGGGCTTCATTGTGTTTTTTGTGGCTATTATGGACATACTTCCTGATAGTGTGTCTATAACCAGCCACAACAAGATGTTTGATGTGAGTTTAGTCCTGACACCCTAGCTAAAATTGAATTAATTGATTCTAAACTAGATGCTAGGGTGGAACAAATTAACAATTGGTTTACTAAAACCCAAGAAATTCAACTTAGAGATTCTCAAGAGCGAGATAAAATAATTAAAAGATTGGAAAACATGATCTTGGAATTACAACAAAGGGTTAAAAAACAAGAAGAATTTGAAGAAAATGAAAATGAAAACATTTATAAAAGATTTAAAAATCAAGTGGAAGAAGAGAGTGACTGTGAAACTGGGCAAGAATCCATTCTCTTTGAAAAATCTGATTCTGTTGAACTAAATCTAGAAATAACCAACTCACTGAAAGAAGAACACAACAGTGAAAATCCAATAAAGAGATTTAATGGTGTTGAGTTGGAAAACTCTGAAGATGAATTGAAACAGATTGAAAAATATAGCCCAGTTCTTTTCATAATTCCCACATTAGAGAAGAATCACTATTTTAGGATTTTTGAGAATGAAGTCACTCGGGTTGAAGTCAAACTTGAAGCTGAAGACTTGAATGCTAAAAAGTATTCACCCAACATTGCTGAATTTGTGAATAATGAGTCTGAACAAAATACTGGGAACATTTTGGAAGAGAACCTTATGATGGATAACGTAAAATCTGAAATTCTTGAACTTGAACTGAAAAATTCACTTCCATGTTTTGAATCTGTAAACCCAATAATCTCTGAAATGTTGTTGGATGATGAGGATGAAGGAATGACATTTGAAGAAAGACTAACTGATGAGTTCTCATTTCCCTATTCCCATAGTGATCACTTTTCTGAAACATTGTGCAATGAAATGGAAATCAGTGTTGGCCAACTTGAGGAGAATTTTCTTAATTTGAACATTCTGGAAACTGAATTTATTGAAACTGAATTGTACAATTATTCTTCTGAAATTGAATGGAAACACTCAAACGACATTGTTTTGGAAAGTGAACCTTTTGAACTTGAACATGAAAAAGAGGTTGAACACACATTAGATGATGGTTACAGAATTGATTTGATAGAAGAAGTAGATGTTTAGTGTGAGTTAACAGATGAGGATCTTTTGGAAGAGATTTATTACATTGTTAGAGCTGAACCTGTTAGTGATGAAATAAATTCTCTTCCTTGTCTGCCATTTCCATACTCAACTGTGAAGGGTGCTAAGCCTTTTCATGATACTGTTAGTAGTCTAGAGGGGGAATCACACTTGATTTCCTTTTTCTATGATTCTGTTCAACACTTTATTTAAGCCCCTCTTGAACCCACTAATCAGAATTTACCCATTAGCACCCTTGAACTTGAACCTATTAGTGTTGAGGTTAAGAGAGATAACTATAAGGTTAATGCAACACCCTTTGAAGCACATAGTTCTATGTTGTCCCTTCATGAGTATTCAAATCTTGAAATGTCTGAAATTATTCTAGAAGTGGACAACACTATACCCACTACTGTTAAAGGGTGCTACATAGGGGTTATTTCAGGCTATGAGAGTTTGGTTTTAGTCTGCTTATGTTTTGATGCCCACAAATCTCATATTTCTGTTAAAAATAATTGGGCCCAACACATATGGTGGTTCCTATTAAGTAAACCACATCCACCTAGTGACTACGGTTTGTTGCTAGGTGAGTCTAGCTGGGGACTTTAAACCTAGCGCTGCATGGGAGGCAACCCATGGTTTTTCTTTTATTTTCAATAAAACAATTTTAATTAAATAAAGTCTAACGGAAGACTTTAAATTTAGTGCTTCATGGGAGTCAACCCATGTTCTTTCTTTTGTGTTTACTTTTTTTTTGTTCTTGTTTTACTTTGAATAAAGTTCTGTTGTGATTACTTCTTTTTGCACTATCTATGCTGGTTATTTGTTTCTGGTTTTTATGCTCTGTGTCTTTAGAAATGCTGCTGCTGTCATCTAAGGAGTGGAATTACCTTGATCATTTTTGGACATGAACTTAGTGAGGTAAGTACTTCAACTTTTTGCATCTATTTCAGCTCCTATTTTTGTTAATAAAATTCAGTTCACTTAAAAAAATTCTTCTTGTTTTGGAAAAAATCTGCTACATGTGTACTGAAAATTCTGCTACATATTTACTAAAGTTCTGCTACATATCTTGCATATATATAAAATATTATTCTTAAAATCACTATGTTGTGCATAAAATCTTCATGTGCCTCTTGCTTGAAAAACCTGAATTTCATTATTGTTAAAATATTTTCCACTACTTAAAACTAAGTGTGTGGGGTGGGGGTACATGCTTGCTGGTTAGTGTGCTTTTCATTAAATGGTTTTTCTAAGGGGTGTTAGCATGCATCTTAATGCTATATTGAACATAAATTTGAATTATACTGTCAAAATGCTTACACAAAATTAATTCTCCACCCATAAGTTGCATGCCTTGTTTAAACTTTATTAAAAAATATTCAATGAACATAAATGTTAATGCATATACTTGCTAATGAACCTACTGATTATTTATTGTGGCAAACAATTTTTTTTGAACTTCATTGAGACCCTTTGTATATTTCATATACTAATTTGAAAATCTGTTTTGAACCATAATTGATTAATTGTTCTTTTCCATATTTATAAGTCAATGTTGGGGACAAAGTTGGGTTTTAAGTGTGGGGGAGGGGGTCAATTCTTGATTGTCCTAAACTGTGCTTTAATGAGATCCCATCAATTCCCATTGCAACTTGATTCTTTTTGTAAAAAAATGGTTAATTTTTTTTTCAAAATTCATTCATAATTTTAGGCTTTACACTATACTCAATTGCGTCTTGTTTGAGGACAAGTTCCTTGCTGGTAGTTAAGAGCTACTTAGAATCTGAAATTGTTGAGGTTGGATGATTTCTGAGTGATCTTGCTTAGTGATTTGATGGAAATTCGATTTAGGAACTACCTCTGGAAGTGATATGGGTTACATGTTTATGGAGTTATGGTCATAAACTTTGGAACTGGAATTTGGATTCTGATTCTAGGGGCCTCATTCTTTTTCTTTTATTTATTAAAAGTAAGTGCTTTAATGATCCAATGTAAATGAATTTTATATAAATTTTTTGAAACTGGAGTAGTTTGGGCATCTGAGATCCCACTGTGAGTCTCTAAGACCCTAGATGCTGGGTGCATTTCTGTTTACTATAAGCCCTCTGTACACCTTGAATAAGGGAATTGCAGAGTGCTTAGAACAATGATACAAGGCTTGGGAAATAGATAAATAAAGTGTCTATGGTAAAAAATGAGCTCATTTAGGTGAGGGGAATGATGAACGCCAGATGAAGAAGGGATAAATTGGTTTATATGGGAATCATTTATGTTGTATCATTGAGGTGATTCACAAAAAAAATTTATTATTTATTCTTTGAAACCTAGGATATGAGTCAAAGTACAAGGTTCCTCTGTTTATGTTCTTAATTCCACATAAAATTTTCCTTTTGTCACCATCGGACCTTGGACTTAAGTCTGGATTGAAGTTAGTCACTAAGTAATACCACATTTGAGGCATGGAATCTTCATTGTTTGATGATTCATAGTATTCAAGACTTACAGAGAGTATTTTCTTAAGGCAGGGTTTATATGAGGAATTTTGTTTCTAAAAGCCTTTTGACATGTTTTTCAAGTCCTATATTTAAAGTACTAGACATGTTACATTTTGATCTGAATTAAAAACATTTACCTATTTCTCTATGATAATAAAACATGGTATTGTTTGAGGAATAACAATGTTTAAGTGTGAGGGAATTTGATGTGGCCTTAAAAACACATGTTTTGCCACATCTTTTTAATTAATTTTTATCAATTTAATTACTTATTTTAACACTTTTTAATAAATAATGGCTCTTTTGTATTTTTATTATTAACATTTATAATTAATCAATTTTTATAATTAATAGTGTATTTTAAGCCTTAAAATAATTAATTTATTTTTTACTTTAATTTTATAGACTAATAACTATTTATTTAGATTGTTGTTTTTGTCTGCATAGTTAATAATTTAACATTAATTAACTAAATAAGTCTGATTTTTTCACATAATTAATGTAGTCTTAATCAAATATTAAATGTACTAATTATTAATTAATTTAAAGTAACTTAATGTTTTAAGTCATCTTTTAACAATTTATTAATTATAATATAAGATTATAAGCTTTTTTTATTTTTTAGTCTCTTTTAATTCAATTTCATTAATTAACATAATGGTTTAATAATATAATGATTATCTTTCTACCTTAAATTAATTTAATTTGATATAGTAACTATTTTAAACATTTTAACATTGTCTTATAATTTTTTAAATTTTATGTAAACTTTTAATAAGATAGTTTCTTTTTAATTCAATTTTTAGTATAATAATAATTTAAGTTATACGAATTGAAGTCATTAATAATTTAACTTAAGTTTCATTTGTTTTATTGTTTTATTAAAGTTTGTGATGTATTTAAATTTTCAAATATTTTAATTATGTTTTTTTTCAATTAATTATTTTTTTCATATTTTAATTTAAGTTTTAATTCAATTTATTTTTCTCTATTTATTTTGCAGGTTAACGATGGCACTGTAAACACTTAATACGGTTTCAAGAGTTTGAGATATGGTCTCACCGTGACATTCCTTTCACAGACGCACCGTTTCTTTGTCACGGTGCCTCCACGTATCGGTCACTTCACGGTCTCACCACTTTGCCCTTGCACCGTGACTACTTTCACTGTCTCATCATGAAACTACTCACAGACGCACCGTCTCCCTTCTGCTGTCTCACCGTGACCCCCTTGCCTTTCCACCATATCTTCTTGCAACTGTGCCAACACACATTGGCTTCTTCTCCCTATTTTTCCAATGTTTCCTCTCGATATCATGGTGGAACCGTGTCGCTTCTTCCACATATTCCTCTATTCACTGTATCCTCACGGTTCCACTCTGGTTTCCTGCCACCAGTTTTTCTTCCCTTCGGTTCACAATCGCTACATACCCAAACAAGGAAACATTTTTACAAACTCAAATCCAAACTAGATCCAAACTTAAAGTGAGAAATCAATTTCAAACTCAAAAATGAAACCTAAAATAATCCCAGATGCAAATTAGAACAATATCTTATCTCTTATGAGGGTGTACCCTCATCGCGATCTGAACGATGACTCTGAGCCAAGGCCTGCGCCATCGCCACAAGCCGGACTGCGAGGACTTTTTTCCAGAAGTCGCCGGACTGTAAGAGGAGGTCGAGCTTGTTCCTGCATCGTCACCACTTTGTTGGTGTCATGCCTCCTTGGAACCCGCTGCAACCCAGAGTCGTACCAGGAGGAGTCTGTATAGCACATAGCCGATGTGTGAGGAACTGGATGCCACTGTGCTGAAGAGAAGGACCAGGCTTCCGCGGATCGGAACCAGTTGCTGCTCGAGCTGGTGTCCTGTGAGGAGGAAGACTTGGAGCACTGTTGAGTCGCCTCTGAAGTCGTAGACGCTCTTTCTTCTGCGATTTGGATTGGACCACCTGTTTCCTTTTGTGTGAGCCACTGCCATAGAAGTAGGATGAGCCGAGCCGTTTTGTCATGCTGCATCACTGGAAGAAGAAGGGTTAGGCGCATTGATTCAGGTGGAAGGAGAACCAACAGTAACCCTCCCCCTGTTGCACCGATTTGGGGGAGGAGTTAATGAGTTTAAAAAAAAACTAAAATCTAATTTAAAAACTAAAATTAATTAAATTAAACACCTAAATTAAAAAAACACTTTAATGTAAAACAATATTAATTATAAATAAATAATGAATCTAAAATAAATAATTTATAAAACAAATTTAACAGTTTAATTAAATTTAATAAAACATTAACTAAGTTAAACTAATAAATTAGAAATTCTTAAATAAAATTAACGTGGCATACTAAATAATTATTTATTAGAATTAAATAATTAATAATTTATTATGAACATTAACTAAAATTAGTAAATGAATTAATTTTATTAATTAAAATTTTTTATAATTAACAAGTAATAAATTTAAATCAATAACGTAATTAATAATTACATTATTAATTTTTTTTACGACTTTCAATAAACTAATGTTTTTAATTATGAATAATTATTTATTCATTGTTTTGTGTGTGTTTCTTGTGCAGGTTCATTCAAGGGACTAAAACACGTCAATATTCATCTAACTAACTCACCAGGAGTTAGTTACGGGGGAAATACTAGTGTGACCTGCCTGTCGCAAAAGAACGCATGTGTGTAGTGCACAACTGAGGGACTTCTGAAGATAGGTGAATTGGTCACTGACAAGCAACAAATGACAGAGAATATAAAACAGAGAAATCGGTAGAATTTAGTGGACTCTCATTCATCATTTTTACGATCACATCAGATGAGGGCGAGGATGCTCATTCATTCCACGAACACACATTGGATATCAGAGCCAAGGACTCTCATTTTAGACGAGAGCGGAGACTCTCGGGAGATAGCAGAGCAGGAGATGAAGGAGCCAGGAGGCAGAGCTGAGCTAGGGGAGTTCTACTTCCCTCTGTCCATAACTCCTGTACTCTTTTTCTTGGTTGTTTTCACTGCATAAATCAATATGATCATAGGTTGAATCTTCTTAGATCGGGAATTTTAAAACCTTCTGGTTATGTTCTTTAAACCTTCGTTAGATTATCTTTTTAAGAAATTAGAATCAGTTGGCGAGACTGATTCTGTTTCTAATATTTTGATCGTTCATAATTCAATGTTTTAAATTTCAAACTTCAATATCGGCTGGTGAGGTTGATCTTGAATACTTTTCTTTCAAATCTTTAACAACTTAAACTTTGGAAATTTATGAAAAGTTCATTTCCAAATGTTATCTTTTAAAAAACTTTGATACAGTTTGATTATGTTTTGGTGTGGCGAACTCCAAAACCTAATCCTATACCTATTGAGTTTCCTGTAGAGGGAAATTCTTCAGTTTTCTTAATGTGTGATCCGATTGTAAGCTGTGGAGAGAACATTCAATCGTAACCAGTAGTTTAAAATCCCCATGTACTTTGTTAATCTTGCTTCTTTGTCTTGCTGCTTAATATTAGTATATTGTATTACTCTAGTTTATCAATATTAGTGTAAATTTCAATTTCTTGTAAGAAAATTAGTTTCCTCATCCTATTTACCTTTCATCAATAAAATAAAAAAAAGTAAAAAAGATGCACACTCGCTTCACTGCTGACAACAGTGGAGTTACTTTTGAATAGAACCTATAATTCTCATCTGCCTTCCCTGTGGATCGACCATGCACTACTATACTAGTTTAGGAGTAATAAATGTAATTTTGAGGGTCGTGACAACCTCTATCCCATTCAAAATTTGGAGCCATTACTGGGGAAGGCACACACTAAGAGTCTAGGGCTTGAAAAATAAAAAAAAAGCAATAAAAAAAACATAAAAAAAATCATATATAAAAAAAAATCTAAAAAAAAACTGCCTTGAACTGGAACCTAATGTTTGTGTGTTTTTAAAAAAATCTGCTTCACTGTGAACTGTGTTGTGTTTAACCTCACCTGGTTTAGTTAAAAAATGTAACATCACTAAAACTGGAATCAACGGGGGCCTCATTGTGTTTGTTGTGGCTATTATGGACATACTGCCTAATAGTGTGTCTATAACCAGCCACAATAAGATGTTTGATGTTATATTAGTCCTGACACCCTAGCTAAAATTGAATTAATTGATTCTAAACCAGATTCTAGGGTGGAACAAATTAACAATTAGTTTACTAATACCCAAGAAATTCAACTTAGATATTCTCAAGAGCGAGATAAAATAATTAAAATATTGGAAAACATGCTCTTGGAATTACAAAAAAGGGTTAAAAAACAAGAAGAATTTGAAGAAAATGAAAATGAAAACATTTATAAAAGATTTGAAAATCAAGTGGAAGAAGAGAGTGACTGTGAAACTGGGCAAGAATCCATTCTCTTTGAAAAATCTGATTCTGTTGAACTAAATCTAGAAATAACCAACTCACTGAAAGAAGAACACAACATTGAAAATCCAATAAAGAGCTTTAATGGCGTTGAGTTGGACAATTCTGAAGATGAATTGAAATAGATTGAAAAAGATAGCCCAGTTCTTTTCATAATTCCTACATTAGAGAAGAATCATTGTTTTAGGAGTTTTGAGAATGTAGTCACTCGGGTTGAAGTCAAACTTGAAACTAAAGACTTGAATGCTAAAAAATCTTCACCCAACATTGCTGAATTTGTGAATAATGAGTCTGAACAAAATATTGGGAACATTTTGGAAGAGAACCTTAAGCTGGATAACGTAAAATCTGAAATTCTTGAACTTGAACTAAAAACTTCACTTCCATGTTTTGAATCTGTAAACCCAATAATCTCTGAAATGTTGTTGGATAATGAGGATGAGGGAATGACATTTGAAGAAAGACTAACTGATGAGTTCTCATTTCCCTATTCCCATAGTGATCACTTTTCTGAAACATTGTGCAATGAAATGGAAATCAGTGTTGGCCAACTTGAGGAGAATTGTATTAATTTTAACATTCAGGAAACTGAATTTATTGAAACTGAATTGTACAATTCTTCTCCTGAAATTGAATGGAAACACTCAAACGACATTGTTTTGGAAAGTGAACCTTTTGAACTTGAACATGAAAAAGAGGTTGAACACACATTAGATGGTGGTTACATAATTGATTTTATAGAAGCAGTATATGTTCAGTGTGAGTTAAGAGATGAGGATCTTTTGGAAGAGATTTATTACATTGTTAGAGCTGAACCTGTTAGTGATGAAATAAATTCTCTTCCTTGTCTGTCATTTCCATCCTCAACTGTGAAGGGTGCTAAGCCTTTTCATGATACTGTTAGTAGTCCAGAGGGGGAATCACACTTGAGTTCCTTTTTCCATAATTCTGTTCAACAATTTATTGAAGCCCCTCTTGAACCCACTAATCATAATTCACCCATTAGCACCCTTGAACTTGAACCTATTAGTGTTGAGGTTAATAGAGATAACTATAAGGTTAATACAACACCCTTTGAAGCACATAGTTCTATGTTGTCACTTCATGAGTATTCAAATCTTGAAATGTCTGAAATTATTCTAGAAGTGGACAACACTATACCCACTACTGTTAAAGGGTGCTACATAGGGGTTATTTCAGGCTATGAGAGTTTGGTTTTGTAACGTCCCGGACACGGGTGCCACGCAACTGGTGCCCCGATCCCGGTTCGCCACATGAACTCAAGCGCATTTCCCTAAACACTAGAGGCTTCCGACTAGCAGCGAGGGCCCAAGTCTGATAGTGGGGAAACTATGCCCTCATTTATCAAAGTGTAGCGCAGCGGAATACCACAATAAACACACAACAACAGCGGAAGCAGTAACCATACACAAATGAAATAACTACAGCAATGGATATAACCAACAGTATATAAGGGATGATGGTACATGTTTCAAGTTCTATGAAAACAGCTAGAACATGTTATACATCAATACAGTACAATAGAAAAAAAAGTACAACAAACAAGCAAAACAGCTAGCAGCGGCATCGCGAGCCTAGGCTCAGTCCCATGCCCTCCTACTCCACAACAACAGTCAAGTACCTGTATAGGGACTCTTGCCCCTATCCAAACCTGCAGCAACGAAATCTGTTTGGGCCGAAAAGCGCGACCCAAACAGGGTGTGAGAAATATATCTCAGTAGGCACCCACCAAAGGCCCGTGCCCATCTGCGTGTAAGCATGCAACAACAATGTGTAGTAGTAAAATGCAATAAAGTAAGCAGTACTCAAAAGTAACTAATTACCAGTTATATTTCCATTTTATTATCCATTTAATCCATTTAAATATTAGAAACCACCACAGTGCATTTCTAAGTAAACAGTCCACATCCTCAGACAAACAAAACCTTACCCTCAGGTAAGCAGAATCCAACCCGCAGGTATAGCCCTCAGGCGTAACAGAAATTGCCCTCAGGCGTAGGAAGTGTCGCCCTCAGGCACAGAAGTCAAGACCTCAGGAACGAAAGGTTGCCCTCAGGCGAAATACTACAGCCCTCAGGCTAAATAGTGCAGTTCCCTCAGGCTAATCACAACAACGCCCTCAGGAAAAACAGGTAACCGGGCCATTCCCAACATATCAAAATGCAGTAAACAAGAAATTACTCTCAAGGAAATTCTACAGTTACTACATTTAAGGCATACCCTCGGGTATCCTGGCCAAACAGCTAAATAGAGGAACACACCCCTCGGGGTGGTCCTGGATCCAAGCAACGATCCCAAAAAGTATTTTATTATCACAATTAAATACCTAATCAATTTTAGGTATTAAATATAGCAACGACCTCAGCCACACGACACCCCAACATGGGTTCGTGGCATGAAAATGCACAAAAACGCACGACAGTTGGAAAATAAACACCAAGCCACCTACCTTATGTGCCAACGAACACTATACCCGAACGTCGGCTCTAGAAACGCCCAAGAACGGCGTAGATCTGACGAAGAACAAAACCCATTCAAATGTAAATAACTTATGTTGGGGGAAGAATTTGCAAGAACGGTACCGGGATGGGAGAGGTCTCACCCGTGCGGTTCCAACGAGATCGTCTGAAGCCGAAACAGATTCCAGACGAACGCCCGATGGATCTTCAAAGATCCGGCCTCCTCCTTTGGCTTCAAAATGGCTCAAACGCCTCCTCTGCCAAATGAGGAGGCTACTGCCTATTTTAAGCCGAAAAAACAAAGTACACAACGTGTACTTCTGAGTAAACGGCGTGTACTCCTTTCATTTAACTGTTCATTTGGCAGCACCGACACTGTTCACATGCCGACAAGAGTACACGACATGTACTCCTGAGTACACGGCGTGTACTACCACCCAGCTGGTGGCGACTCCACCGCCTTACTTTTTAACCAGCCGAAAGACTACACGGCGTGTAAGGTACCACTACACGGCGTGTAGTCGGTTCCTACACCCTTCGTCTCCGGCATGGCTACACGCCCTGCGTACTTATCCCAACACGGCCAAAAGTACATGGCGTGTGGACAAGGTACACAACGTTTAGTTTCAAAATTTAGGATTTTTCCCATTTTTCCATATTCTCTCAAAAATCACTTAAGGAGAAGGAAAATAAGAAGCCCGTACCTCAAAAATAAGAACCGGGTTCTTACAAACTTCCCCCCTTATAGCAATTTGTCCCCGAATTGCCCTTCCAAGGGTGGAGAAGATAAAGCTCAGAACAGCTCTGGACACTGAGCACGTACATCGGCCTCCCGCTCCTAGGTCTCGTCCTACACTCGGCCATGCTGCCATAGCACCCGTACGAGAGGAACTGACTGGCCTCGGAGAAACTTTGTGCTCCTGTCAATGATACGGATCAGATGCTCCTCAAAGGATGCATCATGCTGAATCTCAACCTCCTCAGGCTGAAAGGTGTGAGACGAGTCTGAATAGTAGTGACACAACTGAGACACGTGGAAGATGTCGTGCATGGCTCAGTACCGCTGCGGTAACTGCAACCGATAGGCAACCAGCCCGACTCTCTCCAGAATATCAAATGGCCCCACATACCTCGGCTAAAGCTTACCCTATCTCCTGATCCGTTTGTGTCCTAGCCTCGGCGAAACATGCAAGAAAACCTGATCCCCAACCACGAACTCCAAAGGTCATCTTTAGCGATCAGCATAAGACTTCTGACGAGACTGCGCGGTAGCCATCCGCTTCTGAATTAACTAGACCTACTCAGATGTCTCCTGCACGAGCTGTGGTCCCAGTAAAGCTGCCTCACCTGCCTCTAACCATCACAAAGGTGATCGGCATGGCCTACCATATAAATCCTCATATGGCACCATCTCAATAATTTCCTGAAAACTATTGTTATAGGCAAACTCAACTAAGGGTATATACTTCTCCCAAGAGCCCCCAAAGTCTAGGACGAATGCGTGCAACATGTCCTCTAGCACCTGTATCGTCCGCTCTGACTGACCATCAGTCTGAGGGTGGTATGCTGTGCTCAGAAGCACCTGTGTACCCAGCGCCCTCTGAAAACTCTTCCAGAAAGAAGACGTAAAGCGAGCATCCCTATCTAAAACGATAGAACGAGGGACCCCATGAAGATGTACGATCTCTCGGATATACAGCCTTCTGAGCTCGTCCACACCAAAGGTCTCCTTGATTGGAAAGAAGTGAGCTACCTTTGTAAGTCTGTCCACAACAACCCATATGGCGTCATTGCCTCGAGGTGACCTTGGAAATCCTGTCACGAAATCCACCGCGACATCATCCCATTTCCACTCCGGAATGGGCAACTGCTGTAACAACCCAGCTGGTCTCTGATGCTCTGCCTTCACCTGCTGACAGGTGGAACACCTCGTAACAAAACCAGCTATCTCTCTCTTCATACCCGGCCACCAGTACTGACGTCTCAAGTATCGTTACATCTTGGTAACCCCGGGATGAACTGCCCAAGCTGAAGCATGAAACTCCCTCATCATCTCCTCACGTATATCCCTTGGAACCCATACACGTCCATGGAAACGCAAAACCTCGTCATCTCCTATCGTCCAACCGGAAGGAGGGTCCTCACTTGCCACCGACTCCCGTAGAACTAGGCCTTCTGAAACTGATAGCTACCTCATCCTCACTCTGTCCAGGAGGGTAGAAGTCACAGCTAACGAGGAAAGATAAGTCTGCCCCTGACTGTCACGCACCTCTAGATGCATCTCAGAGAGCAAAGCCATAAGCTTCCATTCACCACTGGCCTCCTGCACTTCCTGTATCTGAGTCTTCATGCTCAGTGCATCACCTACTGCATTACCTTTACCAGGTGTATAGGCAAGCTCAAAATCGAAGGACTGTAGGTACTCGACCCACCTTCTCTGCCTTAGATTTAGGTCACTCTGAGTAAAGATATACTTGAGGCTTTTGTGGTCGGTGAAAACCACAAAATGCTCTCCCAATAGGTAATGTCTCCAACAACGCAACGCATGCACAACTGCAGCCAACTCAAGATCGTGCATCGAGTAATTCCTCTCATGTGGCCTCAACTGCCGAGACCCGTACTCCACAACTCGGTCGCCCTGCATCAAAACGGCTCCCAGCCCAATCCCTGACGTATCACAGTAAACTGTATAGCTCTTCCCCTACTCTGGGAGTATCAGGATCGGTGCTGATGTCAGCCTTCCCTTCATGTCTTGAAAAGATGTCTCACAAGCTTCTGACCAAACGAACTTCACCCCCTTCTTAGTCAGACCTGTCAACGGTGCTGCTAAGAGGGAGAAGTCCTGTATGAAATGTCTGTAGTAACCAGCCAGCCCTAAGAAACTCCGTATCTCAAACACGTTCTTAGGCTGATCCCAGGAAACTACTGCTCTCACCTTCTCTGGGTCTACTGAAACTCCTGCCTCTGAGATTATATGACCCATGAAGTGAATCTGGTCCATCCAAAAGTGTCACTTCGAGAGCTTAGCATATAGGCAATGCTCTCTCAGTGTACTCAATACGATCTCAAGATGGGTGGCATGGTCGTGTCGAGTGTGAGAGTACACCAAGATGTCGTCCATGAATACTACCACAAATGAATCAAGATACAGATGAAACACACGATTCATCAGAGCCATGAAAACTGCTAGCGCGTTCGTGAGCCCGAACGGCATAACCGTATACTCATATAGACCATACCTGCTCCTAAAAGCTGTGAGAGGTATATCAGATGGTCTAACGCGCAACTGATGATATCCGGATCTCAAGTCAATCTTCAAGAATACTCGTGCTCCACGAATATGATCAAACAGATCATCTATCCTCGGCAAGGGATATCAGTTATTAACCGTCAACTGGTTCAGCTTCCGATAATCCACACAAAGCCTAAGGGTACCATCCGCCTTCTTCGCAAAAAGGACTGGAGAACCCCAAGGAGAAATACTGGGTCAGATAAAACCCTTTGCTTGTAGCTCCTCTAACTGCCTCTTGAGCTCCTGCAACTCAGGCGTGGCCATCCTATAAGGAGTAATGGACACCGGTGCTACTCCTGGAACAAGATCGATAGAGAAATCCACCTCACGCACCGGAGGTAGACCTGAAAAGTCATCCGGGAATACATCCCTGAAACGATTGACAACTGGAGGGAAAACCGTCTGACAAGTCCCCTGGTCATCCAGATATAAGCTCGCAATCTGGGCTATGACTCCACCTCGCCCATGATGCTCTGGTCCATCTCGACTCGCTTGAACATCCCACTCGCCTTTGTATAGAAACTCCCCGCCCTCTGGTGACGTGAAATGCACCCTGCGATGATAGCAGTCTACAAAATCTTGGAAGGGAACCAACCAGTCCATCCCGAGAATGACGTCATAGCTCGTCATCTCCAGGACATAGAGGTCCCAAAGGAAGTGACACCCACCAACCTCAAGGGGGCACTCCTTGCACTGATGCACACCAACCGTCCTAGTCCCCAATGGAGTTTCTAGCGTCAAGATATGAGAAGAAGTAGAAACACCGAGACCAAGGATCTCCACAACGGGTACAGATATAAAACTATGTGTAGCACCCGTATCAAAAATTACTGAAGATAAGACAGAAGCTACTAGAATAGTACCTCTGACTGTCGAAGGTCCAGGATCCTGCTCTTGCTGGGTCTGTTGCACTACATATGCCTAACCTGTGCCGCGGCCCTGCGACACAGCCTGGCTACCATGAGCTGTCCCTCCCTATTGCCTCTGAGATCCTGGTGTCTGGCTACCACGGCCACGACCACCATCTCTGCCTGCACGCCCTGACGTATTCCAGTTCCCCGACTGGTAAGAAGCCACTGGTCCTGCTCCCGCACGCGGAGTCTGCACATAACCCCTCTCACTAGCCACTGGTGGATACGCCCTGCAAAAGTGCTGCAGATGACCCATCTTGCCGCAAGCTCGGCACTCCACTGGGTCTCGTGGACACTGCGGTCTCTTGTGCCCCTCTCTGCCACACTGGTAGCACCTGATCGGGCCACCCGAAAAAGCTTCCTGGCTGGTACTGCCACCCTGAGAGAAGTCCATCTGTCTCTTCCTCTTGCCAGCAGAAATAGTACCAGTAACTGGTGCTGAACCGCCCTGGCCCACACCACTATATTCTCGCAGGTTCCTCTCTGTAATCAATGCCTGGTTTACAATCGCGTGTACAGTAGGTAACCTGAAAACATTCACCAGCGCTCGAATGTCATACCGAAGACCATCCTCAAAACGTCTGGCTCTCAGCGTCTCATCACCCACTAGCACGGGTGAAAAGCGCTGAAGCTCTGTAAAACAAGCAGAGTAGTCCATCACCGACATAGTGCCCTACTGCAGATTCATGAACTCTCGAGATCTATCTGCTCTCAGTGTCTCGGGAAAGAAGAAGTCATAGAAGACTGCCTGAAAATCTTCCCACGCCATGTCCCTGTGATGCTCTGACTAGGTGGTAACATCCCACCACCTCTTGGCAGAATCACGCAACATGTAAGTCGCGAGCTTGACCCTCTGCCCTGGAGGCGTCTCAAGATGCTCAAAAATAGTCTGCATCGATCCTATCTAGGACTCTGTAGCCTGTGGTCCGCCATCCCCTGAAAACGTAGGCAGATGCTGCTGCTGGAAGATACGCGTTAGCTCGGCCATAGATGTGGCAGTCTGCGGTGCTCCCTGAAAGGTCTGCATGAACCGCAATAAGCCTTCACGGAACTGCGCCTCCGTGCCTGTGTCTGGTATAACAGCTGGTACCGCATCTAGCTCTGCTGGTGGATCAATTGGTAGCCCAATGGCCCACCATCTCCAGAGTATAATCGTCGCCGCTCTCCTGGCGAACAACTCGCAGTCGTATAGGTGGCATGACACTACAAGGTCAAAAGCACACCTCAGATTCAAGATTATCAAGACTGAAACGAAGGAACCACAAAGGAACAAGAGGAAGAAGGTGTTTCAAAATTTGCAAAACAAGACTACACGGCGTGTACACTGACTACACGGCGTGTACTTGACTTCCTTTCCCCTACCCGGGTCCTTCTACACGGCTAAGCCACACAGCTTCCATTCCATAAAAACTACACGACGTGTATAATATCTACATGGCGTGTACGATGTTATTTTCCAACTGCTCGTGTCGTCTGTGACATGGCCGACTACTCGACTTTACCACACACGGCGTGTTATACCCGTACATGGTGTGTACACCACCCCATTTCCTAGCCACACGGCTAACTCCACACGGTCTGTCCTCGGACAAGACTACACGGCGTGTCCCAAAGGTACACGGCGTGTTCTGAAAGAGGTGACACCGGCCCGTGTTGTTAGTTACACGGCCGAGTCCCCTGGTCTCACTACACGGCGTGTCTATAATTGACACGGCGTGTTCTGTCTAGGAGTTCAGCGACCCGTGTTGTTAGTTACACGGCCGGACTCCGGGTCAACACTACACGGCATGTACAAAACTACACGGCGTGTCTTACCCAAGGCCCTCCTTACCCCGTGTCGCCGCCCACACGATTTGTGACACGGGAAGAGACTACACGGCGTGTACTCTGGGTACACGACGTGTACTCAAAAAGTTCATTTTTCTTCCCGAACAGAAGAACATACACAACGTGTATAAAAATACTACACGACGTGTATACTATGTTTCCAGACAGTATGCCTCAGAAACTTCTCCGGAACCCAAAAAATAATGAAAAACAACACCTAAGTGTCAAATTCTGACCCGTGGGGGCCCATACACCCCACGAATCAAAGTTTGACATCTTATTTGTGTTATAACTAATAATCAGTCAATGATCCACCAAATTCCGGTCAATGGGGGTCCATACTCCCCAAAGACCAAAGTTTAGCGTCCATTCTATAAACAAGCTCAAACAATAATACCATATCACAAGGCAGGTATTTATCAAGCAGCTATCACAGCAGCATGCTCTACTAACACAACAACTATCACAACAACATGAAAATTCTAATGCACCTACATGGCATGGAAACTATGCATGGCATGTGATATCTAGCATGTGCCTATATGATGCATGAGACGGCATACCCTCATCTCATCGGGTTGCAACTAAATAGAACCCATAGATAAAATATAAACAGCACAATCCAGTGCGTCACCCAATGGTGAAAACATATCAATCGTAAAATTGCAAATCAAATAATGCAAAATACGAGGTAGACTGGCTTTTCCCTGTACACAGGTTAGCTATGCCCGGGCACAGCTTATTACCAACTACCCTTCTGTCCTATCCCTGACTACGGCTCCAAATAGTAAGTCAAAGAAAAGAAACCCCTCTGATACCACTTTGTAACGTCCCGGACCCGGGTGCCACGCAACGGGTGCCCCGAGCCTGGTTCGCCACATGACCTCAAGCGCATTTCCCCAAACGCCAGAGGCTGCCGACTAGCAGCGAGGGCCCAGGTCTGATAGTGGGGAAACTATGCCCTCATTTATCAAAGTGTAGCATAACGGAATACCACAATCAACATACAACAACAGTGGAAGCAGTAAACATACACAACTGAAATAACTACAGTAGTGGATATAACCAACAGTATATAAGGTATGATGCTACATGTTTCAAGTTCTATGAAAATAGCCAGAACATGTTATACATCAATACAGTACAATAGAAAACAAAGTACAGCAAACAAGAAAAATATCTAGTAGCGGCATCGCGAGCCTAGGCTCGGTCCCATACCCTCCTACTCCACAGCAACAGTCAAGTACCTGTATAGTGACTCTTGCCCCTATCCACACCTGCAGCAACGAAATATGTTTGGGCCGAAAAGCGTGACCCAAACAGGGTGTGAGAAATATATCTCAGTAGGTACCTACCAAAGGCCCGTGCCCATCTACGTGTAAGCATGCAACAACAGTGTGTAGTAGTAAAATGCAATAAATTAAGCAGTACTCAAAAGTAAATAATTACCAGTTATATTGCCATTTTATTATCCATTTAAATATTAGAAACCACCACAGTGCATTTCTAAGTAAACAGTCCACATCCTCAGACAAACAAAACCTTACCCTCAGGTAAGCAGAATCCAACCCGCAGGTATAGCCCTCAGGCATAACAGAAATTGCCCTCAGGCGTAGGAAGTATCGCCCTCAGGCACAGAAGTCAAGCCCTCAGGCATGAAAGGTTGCCCTCAGGCGAAATACTACAACCCTCAGGCTAAATAGTGCAGTGCCCTCAGGCTAATCACAACAACGCCATCAGGAAAAACAGGTAACCGGGCCATGCCCAACATATCAAAATGCAGTAAACAAGCAATTACTCTCAAGGAAATTCTATACTTACTACATTTAAGGCATACCCTCGGGTATCCTGTCCAAATGGCTAAACAGAGGAACACACCCCTCGGGGTGGTCCTGGATCCAAGAAACGATCCCAAACAATATTTTATTATCACAATTAAATACCTAATCAATTTTAGGTATTAAATATAGCAACGGCCTCAGCCACACGACACCCTAACATGAGTTCGTGGCACGAAAATGCACAAAAACACATGACAGTTGGAAAATAAACACCAAGCCACCTACCTTATGTTCCAACGAACACTATACCCGAACACCGGCTCCAGAAACGCCCAAGAACGACATAGATCTGAAGAAGAACAAAATCCATTAAAACGTAAATAACTTACTTTGGGAGAAGAATTGGCAAGAACGGTACCAGGATGGGAGAGGGATCACCTGTGCGGTTCCAACGAGATCTTCTGAAGTCGAAACGGATTCCAGACGAACGCCCGGTGGATCTTCAAAGATCCAGCCTCCTCCTTTGTCTTCAAAATGGCTCAAATGCCTCCTCTGCCAAATGAGGAGGCTACTGCCTGTTTTAAGCTGAAAAAAAGTACACGGCGTGTACTTTTGAGTACACGACATGTACTCCTTTCATTTAACTATTCATTTGGCGGCACCGGCACTTTTCAACTGCCGACAAGAGTACATGACATGTACTCCCGAGTACACGACGTGTACTACCGCCCAGCTGGCGGCGACTCCACTGCCTTACTTTTTAACCTGCCGACTGACTACACGGCGTGTAAGGTACCACTACATGGCGTGTAGTCGGTTCCTACACCCTTCGTCGCCGGCATGGCTACATGCCCTGTGTACTTATCCCAACACGGCCAAAAGTACACGACGTGTAGTTTCAAAATTTATGATTTTTCCCATTTTTCCATATTCTCTCAAAAATCACTTAAGGAGAAGGAAAAGAAGAAGCCCGTACCTCAAAAATAAGAACCAGGTTCTTACAGGTTTTAGTCTGCTTATGTTTCGATGCCCAAAAATCCCATATTTCTGTTAAAAATAATTGGGCCAAACACATATGGCGGTTCCTATTAAGGAAACCACATCCACCTAGTGACTACGGTTTGTTGCTAGGTGAGTCCGACTGGGGACTTTAAACCTAGCGCTGCATGGGAGGAAACCCATGGTTTTTTTTTTTATTTTCAATAATTTTTTTTAATTAAATAAAGTCTAACTGAAGACTTTAAATTTAGTGCTTCATGGGAGTCAACCCATGTTCTTTCTTTTGTGTTTACTTTTGTTTTTGTTCTTGTTTTACTTTGAATAAAGTTCTGTTGTGATTCCTTCTCTTTTCACTATCTATGCTGGTTATTTGTTTCTGGTTTTTATGCTCTGTGTCTTTAGGAATGTTGCTGCTGTCATCTAAGGAGTGGAATTACCTTGATCATTTTTGGAAATTAACTTAGTGAGGTAAGTACTTCAACCCTTTTCATCTATTTCAGCTCATATTTTTGTTAATAAAATTCAGTTCACTTAAAAAAATTCTTCTTGTTTTGGAAAAAATCTGCTACATGTGTACTGAAAATTCTGTTACATATTTACTAAAGTTCTGCTGTATATCTTGCATATATATAAAATATTTTGCTGCATATCGCTATGTTGTGAATAAAATTTGCATGTGCCTCTTGCTTGAAAAAACTGAATTGCATTATTGTTAAAATATTTTCCACTACTTAAAATTAAGTGTCTGGGGGGGGGGGTACATGCTTGCTGGTTAGTGTGCTTTTCATTAAATGGTTTTTCTAAGGGGTGTTAGCATGCATCTTAATGCTATATTGAACATAAATTTGAATTATACTGTCAAAATTCTTACACAAAATTAATTCTCCACCCATAAGTTTCATGCCTTGTTTGAACTTTATTAAAAAATATTCACTAAACATAAATGTTAATGCATATACTTGCTAATGAACCTGCTGATTATTTATTGTGGAAAACAATTTTTTTTGAACTTCATTGAGACCCTTTGTACATGTCATATACTAATTTGAAAATCTGTTTTGAACCATAATTGATTAATTGTTCTTTTCCATATTTAGAAGTCAACGTTGGGGACAAATTTGGGTTTTAAGTGTGGGGGAGGGGGTCAATTCTTGATTGTCCTAAACTGTGCTTTAATGAGAGCCCATCAATTCCCACTGCAACTTGATTATTTTTGTAAAAAAATGGTTATTTTTTTTCAAAATTATTTCATAATTTTAGGCTTTACACTGTACTCAATTGCATCTTGTCTATGGACAAGTTTCTTTCTGGTAGTTAAGAGCTACTTAGAATCTGAAATTGTTGAGGTTAGATGATTGCTGAGTGATCTTGCTTAGTGATTTGATGGAAATTAGGTTTAGGAACTACCTATGGAAGTGATATGGGTTAAATGTTTATGGAGTTATGGTCATAAACTTTGGAACTGGAAGTTTGATTATGATTCTAGGGGCCTCATTATTTTTCTTTTATTTATTAAAAGTAAGTGCTTTAATGAGCCAATGTAAAAGAATTTTATATAAAACTTTTTAAACTGGAGTAGTTTGGGCATCTGAGATCCCACGGTGAGTCTATGAGACCCTAGATGCTGGGTGCGTTTCTGTTTACTATAATCCCTCTGTACACCTTGAATAAGGGAATTGCACAGTTCTTAGCACAATGATACAAGGCTTGGGAAATAAATAAATAAAGTGTCTATGGTAAAAAATGAGCTCATTTAGGTGAAGGGAATGATGAACGCCAGGTGAAGAAGGGATAAATTGGTTTATATGGGAATCATTTATGTTGTATCATTGAGGTGATTCAAAAAAAAATTATTATTTATTCTTTGAAACCTAGGAGATGGGTCAAAGTACAAGGTTCCTCTGTTTATGTTCTTAATTCCACATAAAATTTTCCTTTTTTCACCCTTGGACCTTGGACTTAAGTATGGATTGAAGTTAGTCACTAAGTAATACCACATTTGAGTCATGACATCTTCATTGTTTGATGATTCATAGTATTCAAGACTTACAGTGAGTATTTTATTAAGGCAGGGTTTATATGAGCAATTTTGTTTCTAAAAGCCTTTTGACATGTTTTTCAAGTCCTCTATTTAAAGTACTAGACATGTTACATTTTTATCTGAATTAAAAACATTTACCTATTTATCTGTGATAATAAAACATGGTATTGTTTGAGAAATAACATTGTTTTAGTGTGGAGGAATTTGATGTGGCCTTAAAAACACATGTTTTTCCACATCTTTTTAATTAATTTTTATCAATTTAATTACTTATTTTAACACTTTTTAATAAATACTGGATCTTTTGTATTTTTATTATTAACTTTAATAATTAATCATTTTTATAATTAATAGTTTATTTTAAGCCTTAAAATAATTAATTTAATTTTTACTTTAATTTTATAGACTAATAACTATTTATTTAGATTGCTGTTTTTGTCTGCATAGTTAATAATTTAACATTAATTAACTAAATAAGTCTACTTTTGCACATAATTAATGTAGTCTTAATCTAATATTACATGTACTAATTATTAATTAATTTAAAGTAACTTAATGTTTTAAGTCATCTTTTAACAATTTATTAATTATAATATAAGATTATAAGCTTGTTTAATTTTTAGTCTCTTTTAATTCTATTTCACTAATTAACATAATGGTTTAATAATATAATAATTATCATTCTACCTTAAATTAATTTAATTTGATATTGTAACTATTTTAAACATTTTAACTTTGTCTTATAATTTTTTAAATTTTACGTTAACTTTTAATAAGATAGTTGCTTTTTAATTCAATTTTTAGTATAGTAATAATTTAAGTTATGCGAATTGAAGTCATTAATAATTTAACTTAATTTTCATTGGTTTTATTGTTTTATTAAAGTTTATGATGTATTTAAATTTTCAAATATTTTAATTATTCTTTATTTTCAATTAATTATTTTGTTCATATTTTAATTTCAGTTTTAATTCAATTTATTTTTCTCTGTTTATTTTGCAGGTTAACAGTGGCACCGTAAACACTTAATACGGTTTCACCAGTTTGAGATACGGTCTCACCGTGACACTCCTTTCACGAACGCACCGTTTCTTTGTCACGGTGCCTCCACGCAACGGTCACTTCACCGTCTCACCACTTTTCCCTTGCACCATGACTACTTTCACTGTGTCACCATGAAACTTCTCACAGACACACCATCTCCCTTCTGCTGTCTCACCGTGACCCCCTTGCCTTGCCACCGTATCTTCTTGAAACTGTTCCACCACGCACTGGCTTCTTCTCCCTATTTTCCACTTTTTCCTCTCGATATCACGGTGGAACTGTGTCTCTTCTTCCACCTATTCCTCTATTCACCCTATCCTCATGGTTCCACTCTGGTTTCCTGCCACCAGTTCTTCTTCCCTTCGGTTCACAGTCACTACATACCCAAACAAGGAAACATTTTTACAAACTCAAATCTGAACTAGATCCAAACTCAAAGTGAGAAATGAATTTCAAACTCAAAAATGAAACCTAAAATCATCCTAGATGCAAATTAGAACAATATCTTATCTCTTATGAGGGTTTACCCTCATCGCGATATGAACGATGACTCTGAGCCAAGGCCTGCGCCATCACCACAAGCCGGACTGTGAGGAATTGATTCCAGAAGCCACCGGACTGTAAGAGGAGGTCAATCTTGTGCCTGCATCGTTGCCACTTTGTTGGTGTCATACCGCCTTGGAACCCGTTGCAACCCGGAGTCATTCCAGGAGGAGTCTGCACTACACATAGCCGATGCGTGAGGAACTGGATGCCGCTGTGCTGAAGAGAAGGACCAGGCTGCCGCGGATCGAAACCAGTTGCTGCTCAAGCCGGTGTCCCGCGAGGAGGAAGACTTGGAGCACTACTGAGTCGCCGCTGAAGTTGTAGCCGCTCTTTCTTCCACTATTTGGATTGGACCACCTGTTGACTTTAGTGTGAGCCACTGCCATAGAAGGAGGCTGATCCGAGCTGTTGGTCGCACTGCATCGCCGGAAGAAGCAGGGGTCGGTGCATTGCTTCAGGAGGAAGTAGAACCAGCAGTAACCCTCCCCCTATTGCGCCGATTTGGGGGAGGAGTTAATGAGTATTAAAAAAACAAACTAAAATCTAATTTAAAAACTAAAATTAATTAAATTAAAAACATAAATTAAAAAAAATAATTTAATGTAAAACAATATTAATTATAAATAAATAATGAATCTAAAATATCTAATTTATAAAACAAATTTAATAATTTAATTAAATTTAATAAAACATTAACTAAGTTAAACTAATAAATTAGAAATGAAGGTTCTGGGTGTAGCAGAAGCGCGTGGGTGGATGTGCCCACTTGGCTTTTTGTCATTATCAATGATCAATCCGGGATCAATATGACGATAAATGCCAGTCTCCACGGATCGAATCATAGAAAAAGACAAAGAAGATGGTTTGTCCCGGAACCACAAACAAGGATCGTTACAGGTTGATTATAATTAATTTAATTAATTATAAAGAAATAACTTTTGGGTGTTCTTTCTTCGTTGATGTTCTTGATCACGTTGTCGATGTGATATGTCGTTGTTTCGCCGAAGCCAAGTGTAGACTCACTCTAGCGGTGATCCACACGTGTACCTCGTATCTCTGGACGTCGCCAAAGGATTCTCCGGGTGCTAGCATGGAGAAGCCTTTGCTTGCGTTGTCCGCCTTAGATTGTCTTGATCCGATGGAAGAGGATCTCTCTCGGTCTTGAGAGCATTCTTGGAGGAAGAGGTTCTTTCGGCCTTGAAATAATTCTCCAGAAATGTTGTGCACAACGATTCTCTTGTGTAGGAAAAGAGTTGGGGTTGTGAGGATATTTATAATCAAGTTTGAGGTTATAGAGTTATGACAATAAATGTACGCTTTACACGTTTCATTTATTTCATTAACTCTTATTGAAAACCCCCATGTCAAATAATTAATTACTTGACATGCGCTCACACTGATTATAATAAATATCATTTAATAAAACGATATTATATCCTCAAAATCCCGACTGGAAAAACTACACGGCGTGTAATAATAAATACACGGCGTGTACTTGTTTTTCATTGAAAACTACACGGCGTGTACATTAAATGTACACGGTGTGTATATCTTGTTTTCATTTATTCATTTCCTTTCCAAAATAAAATTACACAACGTGTACATTTAATAATACACGGCGTGTACTTGTTTTATTTTATTTTTCCTCCATTATTTAAAACAACTTAGGCTTCCTTGAATAATTATTAAACCACATAAAGGAATAATCTTTATTCAACTTGAGATACTTGGATACACTTAGTGTGTGACCCTCTGGCCTCTTTCTTGTTGGCATTAAGTGGGCTTGCCTAAAGTCCAAGATTACTGTCTAGCAACGGGTCAAGGCACCCAAGAGAAGGAAGTTGACGCCGCATTGACGTATCAACTCATACGAATGCTTACTGTGTAATTTAATCCCTTTGTCTCAATATCTCATCAAGCAGGTTTCATGGCATTGTCATAAACCTATATGCTTGATCTGTCGTTCTTTGACTACATGAAATAAACTCGTCATTCACACCATGGCCATAGAATTTAATGCAACATTTCTATTTCAATCAAAGGAATGAGATATCAACTTCCATAAATGGAAGGGACAAATCCTTCCTCGACTTATCCATTAACAAAATGTCACTCGTGACGCACCCAATGTACCCTACTTCCCACCAACTTTCTGCGTGTCAGTTTTCATCAGTAAATCTATGTGAGCGAGTCATGACATGAGTTAATGATAATCTTCCAGTCTAAGGACCATTACACACGCTCGTAGATAGCAATATCCGATGACACCAAGACATGCTAAATTACTACTGGAGGGTCTGTTCTCATAATCTCCCATCTTGGAGATTACCAAGTGTGAACTCCATGAGAGAGAGTCTCGTCTTCTTACGAGTACTCTCACATGACGGTCTGTATACTATGTGTCCTATCATAGTATATCATCTAACCGCAGAACTTTATTTAAGAATATTGTTATATCATTTCAAGGTTCTCATCATAGCGGGGATCTTCTATGACCTTATTAATGCAAAAAATATTCCAGGACATTATTATATTATAGTCATGAATAAAAATGAACAATATATAATAAGTGAACATTCATGTAATCAAAGTAAAAAATAGTTGGTTCTGAGGACACCAACCCTTACAAACTCCCACTTGGACTAGAGACAACTGCCTATGACTTTTAGTCTGCTAGACATCACATGATGATCATGTTTCTGCTGAGTCAAGGATTTAGTCAAGGGTTCCGCCACGTTGTCTTGTGTGGAAATACTGCTCACTGCAACTTCACCTCTCTGAGAAAAATCCCTCAAGAGATGATACTTCCGAAGTATGTGCTTTGTCCGCTGATGTGACCTTGGCTCTTTTGCAAGTGCCACCACTGCAGTATTATCACAATAGAGTGTGATAGGATCTCTACTGCTCGGTACAACATCCAGCTCTTGGATGAAGTTTCGCATCCAAATTACTTATTTAGCTGCCTCAGAAGCTGCGATATACTTAGACTCCACTGTAGAATCTGCCACCACACTTTTCTTTGAGCTCTTCCAGCTCACTGCACCTCCATTCAAACTGAATATGTATCCAGTATGCGACTTCATGTCATCTTGATCAGTCTGGAAACTAGCATCTACATTTCCTCGGATGACTAGTTCCTCAACTCCTCCATAAACTAGGAACATATCCTTAGTACGCCTCAGATACTTAAGGATAGTCTTGACTGCCATCCAATGGCGGTCTCCTGGATCAGCTTGATATCTGCCTACCGCACTTAATGCGTAATAAACATCTATCCTCGTACATAGCATAACATACATGACTGACCCAATCACGGATGCGTAAGGGATCCTTGCCATTCTCTTTATTTCCTCATGTGTTTTAGGACACATTTTCTTGGAAAGTTGAATCCCATGCGACACTGGAAACAATCCCCTCTTGGACTGTTCCATACTGAACCTCTTCAGTATCTTGTCAATGTATGTAATTTGACTCAGGCCCAGCATTCTCTTGGATCTATCACGATGGATCTTGATCCCAAGAATATATGCTACCTCTCCCAAGTCTTTCATGGAGAAGCATTTATGAAACCATGCCTTAACTGACTGTAAGACAGGTACTTCGTTTCCAATTAGTAATATGTCATCAACATATACTATTAGGAAAACGACTGCATTCCCACTAAACCTCTTGTAGACACAAGGCTCACATTCGTTCTTAACAAAGCCAAATTATGTTACACCTTCATCAAAACGAATGTTCCATGATCTTGATGCTTTCTTTAATCCATAAATGAATTTCTGCAACTTGCATACCTTGTTGGCATCCTTTGGAGTCACAAACCCTTCAGGTTGTGTCATGTAGACATCTTTCTGGAGGTTCCCGTTAAGGAAAGCTGTTTTGACATCCATTTTCCAAATTTCATAGTCATGGTAAGCAGCAATGGCCAATAGGATTATGATGGATTTCAGCATCGCAACCGGTGAAAAGGTTTCATCATAGTCAATTCCTTAACGCTATCTAAAACCTTTTGCAACCAGTCGTGCCTTGTAGGTGCTGAATTTCCCTTCCATGTCCAGTTTCTTCTTGAATACCCATTTATTACCAATAGGCTTTACATCAAATGGAGGATCTACCAAAATCCAGACTTGGTTTTGGTACATGGAATCCATTTCAGAATTCATGGATTCTTGCCACTTGGCAACGTTTGTGCCTTTAACTACTTCCTTTTAGGTAAGAGGATCATCATTGTCAACCAATAATGAGTCACTATCCTCAGTGACAAGAAAACCATATCGTTCTGGTTCTTTCACCTCTCTCGTGCTCCTACACAGTTCTTGTGTCTCTGGAAAAGATTGTTCTTCCACGGGGCTTTGTGGAATCTGTTCTTGTACCAACTCATGTGTATCTTGAGCCTCGACTTCATTGAAGTCTATCTCGCTCCCACTATCTCTTTTGGAGATGTGCTCCCTCTCAAGGAATATGGCGTGTCTTTCCACTGTAACCTTTTTTCTGAGGGGTTGTATAGGTAATATACCCTTGTTTCCTTGGGATATCCTATAAAGATACACTTTGTGCCTCGGGGTGCAAGTTTGTTACCTGAAGAGGCCTTAAAAAATGCTTCGCTACCCCACACATGTAAATTCGATAACATGGATTCGCGTCCACTCCATAACTCGTATGGAATACCATTTATCGATTTAGTTGGTACTTGGTTTAGTATGTGCACTTCTGTTTGTAATGCATATCCCCAAAAGGATAATGGAAGACTCGCATGACTCATCATTGATCTCACCATGTCCAACAGGGTGCGGTTCCTCCTTTCACTTACACCATTCCACTGCGGTGTGTAAGGAGGAGTGAGTTGAGATAGAATCCCAAACTCCCATAAGAAATCAATGAAGTCCTGATTAAGATATTCTCCTCCTCTATCTAAGAGGAGTTTCTTAATCTTCTTACCAATCTGGTTCTCAACTTCATTCTTGTATTCTTTGAACCGATCAAAAGAATCTGACTTATACCTCATTAAATAGATATATCCATATCTACTAAAATCATCAGTAAAAGTTATGAAGTAAAAGAACCCATCCCTTGATTCAACTGGAAATGGTCCACACACATCTGTGTGAACTAATTATAGAAGATCTTTAGCTCTTTCACCTTTCCCACTAAATGGGGCTTTGGTCATTTTTCCTTGTAGACACGCATGACATACACCAAGTGGTTTTAGTTCGAAAGAATCTAAATACCCATCTTGATGAAATTTTGTCAAACGTTTCTCATTGACATGACCTAGCCAGTGATGCCAAAGTTGGGTGTGGTATGAGTCATGTGAATTAACTTTGTTATCGATTGCCATTACTTGGTTTGTGCAGTCTAACACATAAAGGCCTTTATATAAATGTGCCCTACCAAAACAAATGCTATCTTTATAAAAATAGAAACATCCACTTCCAAACTTGAAGATGAATCCATCAGTATCTAATCTAGATACTGAAATAATGTTTTTGGTTACATAGGGTACATAATAACATCCTTTCAAAACCAAGACCATCCCCATAGGCAATGTGAGGTGGTAGTCCCCGACAGTTACAACAGCAAGTCTAGCTCCGTTGGCTGCTCGTAGATCTACCTCCCCTCGACCAATCTTCCTGAATCTACTTGGTTCCTGTATTTGGATACATATTTGAGCACCACAAGAAGTATCTAATACCCAATTAGTAGAAACAGATAGATTGCATTCGATAACAAACGCACCTGAAGCTTCCCCTTGCTTCCTTGGCTGGGTGCAGTTTTTCTTCCAGTGGCCCTTCTTGCCACATGCAAAACAAACATCATCCTGTTCCTTTGCCTCCCCTTTGATCTTCCTTTTCTTGGGAGTCCTTGAAGAAGCTTTGGGCTTAAATCTCTTCGCCTTCCCTTTCCTTTTATTCACCATGAGGACAGAAGGCTTTTCACGCTTCATGTCAGTGTCCACTTGGCGAATGAGGATGAGAAGATCAGTCAGAGACTTCTCAATGTTGTTCATATTGAAGTTCACAACAAAGTTTGAGAAGCTCTGGGGGAGTGATGCAAGAATGAGGTCAGTACCCAGTTCTTTGGGGAGTTTAAACCCTAGAACCTCCAAGCGCTCAATGTAGCCAATGAGTTTTACTACATGAGGCCCGGCTGGGGCACCCTCTCCAAGCTTACTCTGAAATAGAACCTTGGAGATCTCAAACCTTTCCTGTCTTGCTCTCTCCTGGTATAGACCACAGAGGCGATCTAGCATGCTATAGGCATCCATGTATTCGTGAGACTTCATGAGCTCACTAGACATTGATGATAGCATCAAACATTGAACGTCGAGAGCATAGTTCAAATGTTGATCATAGACCAGGAAATCTTCATCACTCGCCCTTGGGGCAGAAGAATCAGGAAGTGAGGACTCCAGCACGTAAAAATTTCGTTCATGGTGTAGGATAACCCGAAGGCACCTAAACCATTCCTGAAAGTTACTACCGGTGAGGATATTGTCTTTATCTAGTATTGATCGCAGAGAAAATGTGGTTGATGAGTTTGTCATCTTGATTCTACAATTTAAAAGAGCAGATTTTTTAGTACTTTCTTGATTACAATTTATGAGAAATAATGAATGAATTAATTAATTCTACCACTATTTTATCAAGTCCCAATGGCCCTCACCATTGAACTTGGAATGTCTAGTTGGTTTGACATTCTACTGGAAAGGATCCATATTTCCCTTCTCATAACCCCAACAAGGGTTGGTCAAGCTATTTGAAGGTATTTAGGTAGGTAGGTCTTTGCCAACTGTGAGCTTATAGTTCCTTGATCAGTTGAGTGGACTCCCCAATCCTGAAATCCTAACTTGTATTTCCTCAACTCTTTCCTCCAATATTACACCAAGTCTAGCAAGGGCTACTTCTCTTGATGTAATATGGTTAAGTCAACCCGAAACCTTTCATAAGGGATTCCTTTATAAAAGTAAGTGTCCCAACAAGGGTTGGTCAAACACATAGTTTTATTGAGTCTTTCCCTTAATCAGGTAACAGAAGGCTTGGTCTGACTTAATATGGTATTGAGGTATTTTATTCCTTTATGCATAGTTTCTCATTATCACATGCTTGTTAATATTAAGTGATGCTTGCTTAAGTGATTAACCATGTTCTGATAATGTTTACGCATAGTCCGGTTTTTATTTTATTCCATCTTTGCATGCTTGTTCATTTTATTAATTATGTGATCGCGACAACACATACATAATAAATAAACCATGCAATCAGACAGAAATAAAATAAGATGGCATGATCATGAGCTTCTATTGGTTAGCTTATCTAGCGGTTTTGATAAGCTAACCCTGACCTAGGGAAAACACCTTGAACCTGTTGGTTCGTGTTTTGCAGCTCCCTCCTGTCCACCTTTGTATCTTATTGCATTGGTTTCGCCTCAGCTTCGGGATTTGAACCGTCTCCTCTGGCTTAGGAGATCCTCCATTACATGGGTTTACATTAAAGAAACCATGGGCATGCAGGCCCTACATTTTATTGGAATAAGGCTCGCAGGACAACAAATTTAAATTAAATAAATTTAAATGAAACCATACACATACAAAGGGTCTTTGGTCTAGCTCATGATCATCCATAGTATGCAACGACATTTACGCATATTTAGAATTAAAATTCTTTTAATCGTTCTTTTATTTAAGATAAGACGCGCTCGAATTCAATTAATTATGATCTTATAATTAATCAATTCTTTATCTTAAATTCATTTCTGAATTTCCTTGAGATTCTTCTCATCCATATTCCTTGTACGAGTCTTTTTACATTGGAGGAAACCTGGTGAAATTCCATTTCTGGTAAGTACACGGCGTGTAGTTTATAATTACACAACGTGTATTTTTCTTTTCACCCCTTATCCAAAGTACACGCCGGGGCTTTGGCGTGTTTTCTCTACTTTGGAATTTTGGAGTACACGGCATGTAGATGAATCATACACGGCGTGTACTTACTTGTTACGCGGTAACCGGCCTGGAGATCCCGTGTACGCGGTATGCAGCTTATCTTTGTACACGGTTTCACCTAGTCCAGAACGGACTACACGGTGTGTTGCTCCAACATACACTCCGTGTATTCCGGTTTCCACGTACCATTCAATTCTGGTCAACACGGCGTGATTAAAACTTAGACATAATCAATTCACACAGCGTGGTTTGTCAGACCAGTTCCGGTTCGTTGAACCTAAGTACACGGCGTGTAGTTTTAAGTACACGCCGTGTAATCCCATGTTGTACAGACAGAAAGAGCGGCTCCTTCGGACGAGTTCCTCGTTTTTATTTTAATCAAAATTAAAATTAAAAGGTCATTTCTGTGATATGAATCGAGAAATGAAGGAGGAAGAATAGATCTCGTTTATTCAGATTAATAGAACGATATATTTCGAATTGAATCAAATATAAATGCGTAAATTATCAACAAAAATTAAATAACTATAATCAATGTTGTAACCTCGCTCTGATACCATTGAAGGTTCCGGGCGCAGCGGAAGTGCATGGGTGGATGTGCCCACTTGGATTTTTGTCATTAACAATGATCAATCCGGGATCAATACGATGATAAATGCCGGTCTCCACGGATCAAATCACAGAAAAAGACAAAGAAGATGGTTTTTCCCAGAACCACAAACAAGGATCGTTACAGGTTGATTATAATTAATTTAATTAATTATAAAGAAATACCTTTTGGGTGTTCTTTCTTCGTTGATGTTCTTGATCACGTTTTTGATGTGATCCGTCGTTGTGTCGCAGAAGCCAAGTGTAGACTCCCTCTAGCGGTGATCCACACATGTACCTCATATCTATGGACGTCGCCAAAGAATTCTCCGAGTGCTAGCGTGGAGAAGCCTTTGCTTGTGTTGTCCGCCTTAGATTGTCTTGATCCGATGGAAGAGGATCTCTCTTGGTCTTGAGAGCGTTCTTGGAGGAAGAAGTTCTTTCGTCCTTGAAAGAATTCTCCAGAGATGTTGTGCACAATGATTCTCTTGGGTAGGAAAAGAGTTGGGGTTGTGAGGATATTTATAATCGAGTTTGAGGTTGTAGAGTTATGAAAATAAATGTACGCATTACGCGTTTCATTTATTTCATTAACTCTTATTGAAAACCCCCATGTCAAATAATTAATTCCTTGACATGTGCTCACACTGATTATAATAAATATCATTTAATAAAATGATATTATATCCTCAAAATCCCGACTGGAAAAACTACACGGCATGTAATAATAAATACACGGTGTGTACTTGTTTTTCATTGAAAACTACATGGCGTGTACATTAAATGTACACGGCGTGTATATCTTGTTTTCATTTATTCATTTCCTTTCCAAAATAAAACTACACGGCGTATACATTTTATAATACACGACATGTACTTGTTTTATTTTATTTTTCCTCCATCATTTAAAACAAGTCAGGATTCCTTGAATAATTATTAAACCATGTATGGGAATAATCTTTATTCAACTTGAGATACTTGGATACACTTAGTGTGTGACCCTCTAGGCCTCTTTCTTGTTGGCATTAGGCGGGCTTGCCTAAAGTCCAAGATTACTGTCTAGCAACGGGTCAAGGCACCCAAGAGAAAGAAGTTGACGCCGCATTGACGTATCACCTCATACGAATGCTTAATGTGTAATTTAATCCCTTTGTCTCAATATCTCATCAAGCAGGTTTCATGGCAGTGTCATAAACCTATATGCTTGATCCGTCGTTCTTTGACTACCTGAAATAAACTCATCGTTCACACCATGGCCATGGAATTTAATGCGACAGTTCTATTTCAATCAAAGGGTCGAGATATCAACTTCCATAAATGGAAGGGACAAATCCTTCCTCGACTTATACATTAACAAAATGTCACTCGTGATGCACCCAATGTACCCTATTTCCCGCCAACTGTCTGTATGTCGGTTTTCATCAGTAAATCTAAGTGCGCGAGTCATGACATGAGTTAATGATAATCTTCCAGTCTAAGGACCATTACACATGCTCGTAGATAGCAATACCCGATGACACCAAGACATGCGGAATTACTACTGGCGGGTCTGTTCTCATAATCTCCCATCTTGGAGATTACCAAGTGCAAACTCCATGAGAGAGAGTCTCGTCTTCTTACAAGTACTCACACATGAAGGTCTGTATACTATGTGTCCTATCATAGTATGTCATCCAACCACAGAACTTTATTTAAGAATATTGTTATAGCATTTCAAGGTTCTCATTATAGAGGGGATCTGCTATGACCTTATTAATGCAACAAATATTCCAGGACATTATTATATTATAGTCATGCAGAACAATGAACAATATATAATAAGTGAACATTCATGTAATCAAAGTACAAAACAGTTGGTTCTGAGGACACCAACCCTTACAAGAAATTCTTAAATAAAATTAATGTGGCATACTAAATAATTATTTCTTAGAATTAAATACTTAATAATTTATTATGAAAATTAACTAAAATTAGTAAATGAATTAATTTTATTAATTGATTTTTTTTATAATTAACAAGTAATAACTTAAAATCAATAACGTAATTAATAATTACATTATTAAATTTTTTACGACTTTCAATAAACTAATGTTTTTAATTATGAATAATTATTTATTCATTGTTTTGTGCATGTTTCTTGTGTAGGTTCATTCAATGGACTAAAACACATCCATATTCATCTAACTAACTCACCGGAAGTTAGTTACAGGGGAAATACTAGTGCGACGTGCCTGTTGCGAAAGAACGCATGTGTGCGGTGCACAACTGAGGGACTTCTGAAGATGGGTGAATTGGTCGGTGACAAGCAGCAAATGACAGATAATATAAAACAGAGAAAGCGGAAGAATTTAGTGGACTCTCATTCATCATTTTTACAATCACATCAGACGAGAGCAAGGATGCTCATTCATTCCACGAACACACATTGGAGATCAGAGCCAAGGACTCTCATTTTAGACGAGAGTGGAGACTCCCGGGAGATAGTAGAGCAGGAGATGAAGGAGCTAGGAGGCAGAGCTGAGCTAGGGGAGTTCTACTTCCCTCTATACATAACTCTTGTACTCTGTTTCTTGGTTGTTTTCACTGAATAAATCAATATGATCATAGGTTGAATCTTCTTAGATCAGGAATTTTAAAACCTTCTGGTTATGTTCTTTAATCCTTCATTAGATTATCTTTTTAATAAATTAGAATCAGTTGGCGAGACTGATTCTGTTTCTAATATTTTGATCGTTCACACTTCAATGTTTTAAATTTCAAACTCCAATATCGACTGGCGAGGTTGATCTTGAATATTTTTCTTTCAAATATTTAACAACTTAAAATTTGGAAATTTATGAAAAGTTCATTTCCAAATGTTATCTTTTAAAAAACTTTGATGCATTTTGATTAAGTTTTGGTGTGGCGAACTCCAAAACCTAATCCTCTGCCTGTTGAGTTTCCTATAGAGGGAAATTCTTCAGTTTTTCTTGATGTGTGATCTGATTGTAAGCTGTGGAGAGAACATTCAATCGTAACCAGTAGTTTAAAATCCCCGTTTACTTTGTTGATCTTTCATCTTTGTCTTGCTGCTTAATATTAGTATATTTTATTACTCTAGTTTATCAGTATTAGTGTAAATTTCAATTTATTGTAAGAAAATTAGTTTCCTCATCCTGTTTACCTTTCATCAATAAAATAAAAAAAATTAAAAAAGATGCACACTCGTTTCACTGTTGACAATAGTGGAGTTACTTTTGAATAGAACCTATAATTCTCATCTGCCTTCCCTGTGGATCGACCCTGCACTACTATACTAGTATAGGAGTAATAAATGTAATTTTGAGGTCCGTGATGACCTCCGACCTATTCAATGTCCTACTTCTATGAGTCACCAGTGCGAGTCACCGTTCTGGCTCACCAGTCCTGACTCACCGGTATGACCTAATATCACCACCTATAGGTGGTATACTCACCATCAGATGAGATATCGTTGAAAAAAATGGAAATTTAAAAACTCTTGAAATGAGTCATTGTTGCCTCCCAGAGCACCTCAACCACTAGATTTTCACAAAGTAATGGACCAGAGAGGTTTGGTCCATTACATCAGATACCTCTCTAAATAATATCACCCTCAAGAATTCAAAACCAAACCCAGAATAAATAGTGGTCTGAACAACCACCCCATAAGATACCTCTCAAGGATATTTCTATACTTGAATCACCGCTACTGACATCAAAGTTAATGATAAACCACTCTATGTTGTTTGAAAGTTGGAGTGAAACCTCAACATCTAAGAACACTTCTCCGACATCTGCTAACCCAACCGACTAAAAGACACACTACACAAGCACAACTACCACACTGTCCGGACATATAAATTAGGGAATTCCTTCCTCCATGTTAAGATACTATCCGCTCAGGGTGGCACTGAATCACCCACACAGGTTTAATCACATATCAATTAATGAATCTCAGTTAAGAATCAAGTCCTACCCTTTTCTCATGTCAAGACTTAATCGTAAATTCCATCGCACACATCACAAATTAAGGAGAACAACTCATCTCATAACAAACAAGGTTAAAACATCACATTTCAATGCAAAAAAGAACAGAAAAAAAAAATCAAAACAACCCTAAGTACTAGGCATGAATCTGCACTTCTTTCTCCCAAGTCCTCTCCTCCAAGCCACCATGCCTCCACAACACGCAAAACAAAGGAATGGTCCACCCATGCAACACCTTCTACCGACGGTCTGGAATCTCTACTAGCCACTCCACGAATGCTGCATCATCTTTGATATCCAACTCTCCCCATTCAATGACACAGAAGTCATAATTAAGATACCAGTGAAGCTGAGATACATGAAAGATGTTGTGGGTCCTTTACAAATATGGTGGTAGTGATAAATGGTATGCCACATCTCCAGCTCACCAAAACACCTCAAAGGGTCTAATGAACCTAGGATAAAGATTACCCCCTCTTCCAAACCTTCTCTACCCACATCGAGAGGAAACCCTCAAGAACATGTGGTCCCCAACCTCAAACTCCAAGGGCCTCCTCCTATGATCGACATATGACTTATTCAGGTCCTGTACTATCTTCATCCTCTCATGAACAAGATGAACCTTCTCTATCGTGATCCACACCACCTCGCGACCAAGAACAACTATCTCCACAACCTCTGTCCAATATAAAGGTGAACAATAGGGTATTCCGTAAAAGGATTCAAATGGATCCATGCCGGTGGAAGAGTGATATCTATTATGGTAAGCGAACTCTACCAAGGTAAAGTGTCACACCCAAGATCCACCAATGTCCAAGATGCATGCCCGCAACATGTCCTATAATGTTTGGATATTTTGTTCTGTCTGCCCATCTTTCTGAGGGTGGAAAGTAGTGCTGAGGCATAACTAAGTTTCAAAATCATACTGTAATCTCTTCCAGACATGTGAGGTAAAACGTGTATCCCGACCCAAGAAAATGAATCTCAGAACTCCATGCAACCGCACCAACTCATCCACATACCTCCTAGATAAGGAATCCATTATGCCCGACTCCTTAATTGCTAAGATGTGGGAAGATTTCGTCAACTGATCCATTACTACCTAGATATCATCGCAACCTCCCTAACCCCTGGGAAACCCTGTGAAGAAATCCATTGAGATGTCATCCCATTTCCACTCGGGGACATCTAGGGGATGCAACAAACCACTGGGAACATGGTGTGAATCCTTCACCTTCTGTTACACTAAGAACTTCACCACAAACTCTGATACTGCTCATTTCATCCCAAGCCACCAAAACTGCATCCTCAGGCCATGATACATCTTAGAAAATCTTGGGTGTACCACTAAGGGTGATATATGAAACTCACATAGGACTCCCTCACATATAGCCACTGGAACAAATAGACTTCCATAGAACAACATCTGATTCTAACCATCCTCCGACCATCCCTCTATAGCATCACCATGGTCAACGTGATCATGCATCACCTATGACTCTGTGTCTCCCCACTGAGACTCCTCCACCTACTATATTAGATATGACTGGACTGTCATCTGAAACAAACAACCTCTACCTCCATACATTCCTGCATCTAAGGGTAAGGCGGCCAACTCCTCTATCTTTTTCCAAGCATCTTCGGATTCCTAAACAATTTATTTATGTGATTTCCTACTTAGATCATTAACCAAAACATTTACCTTTTTTAAGGTGCAGGTGATCTCAAAATCATAGTCCTGAAGAAACTTCATCCACCTCTACTGTCGCAAGTTCAGATCTCGCTGGGAAAAGATATAACTCAAGCTCTAGTGATCCGTGAAGACCATAAAGCACTCCCCAATGAGGTAATTTCCTCACAAATTTAGCATAAAAACTACCGCTGCTATGTAACACCCCGAGATTTTATGAAAAATATTCTTTTTAATCTTATTGATGTCTTGTGTTGTACGCTAAAAAAAAAAGGAGTCTTGCACAACACACAACCCTAACTTGGCTGCATTACACACAATCGTGACCTTCCTCGATAGCGTGTGTTGTACGCAATACCGAGTTTCACTAAACAATGATATGCTATTAAAATATTATTAAAACCAGACATTATGAATAGTAATAACCACTTTTTGAAATTTTGTAAATTTCATCTTTCAAAATGGACTTCATTTTTGGATTTGGAATATCGAAATTATCCTAGGGTGAAATTTTGGTATTTTTCTGAAAACTTTCAATTTTTGATGAATATTGAAAACACTGGGTTATTATTTAAAAACTGACTTTTTATTTAAATAATTATTTATTCTATTTAAATTTATTTTAGGTCAAAATTGACACATAATACCTATATAAGTTCAATGTAATTCATTAGAGTCATTTTATAATAATTTTAGATATATAAAAATTTTATTGAACTTTTGACCGTCTTTTACCCACCTCCTAGGAGAATTTCCAAATTCACATAAAATATAATTTTACCACTTCTGTGAGTGGAATTTCAAAAATCCGAGAGACACGGTTGATGTCAGTAAGTAAAATGTGGTTCAATGAGATGAAAATAATTTTTGGCGAATAGTAACTTTTTACTTTTTTTTACCACGGTTAAAAGTAAATAGGGTAATTAAGGGTAAAAATGATATTATTATTACCCTAACACATGTCCTAATTCTATTGGATAAGTTTAATTCGACCAAAAACAACCTTAGGAATAAAATATGACCATTTAGGCCCACTTGGATTAGATTAGGACATTTATTATTAATTTATTTAAAGAAGGGTTAAAATAGTTAAAATCAAAGTTTAATAAGTAAATCATTTTTAATATAGGGTTATACATAAGATAAATTAGACTATAAATATTCATTAGAAATATAAAAAGATTTAAAACATAATGGTATTTTATTTTTATTTTTTAGACTTTAAATAATTTAATTTATTTATGACACAATGATGATGCAGTAATTATATTATTAATGAAATATTGACATAATTGATGTTATAAATACCCAAATAAATGTAATTTGAGAATTTTTATGAATTCCAATAATTTTCTATGTTAATATGACATGTTAGTATTGATTTAATTAACTTTTTTCGAACTAATCTTTCTGTTATGATTTTCATAAAAAACAATTACCAAATAGTGTCAAAATTGACATAAAATAGTTTTTAAAATAAAAATATTTTATTATTAATTGTTATTTTATTACTAAAAATCTAAGGTTCGGAAAAAGGACTTAGATAAGGTTATATATATTAATAATAAACAACTTGGGGTTCGTTTGGCTTGTTATAGTAAGTTTATTAACCTTATAGTGTAAGAAAACAAGAAGACACGGTAAAAGAAAAATTATTTAACTTAAAGTTAAATATAAATGATAAGGTTAAAATAGAAACCTAAACATGTCTAAATTATATTGGATGAGAGGATTTCGACCCATAACCACCTTAGATTCTAAATAACTCAATTTGTAGCTATTAAAAATAGAATATGACTTTATAATAAAATAATATTTTTAGTTATTCCAAAGGTGTCCCTCTCTTCCCTTATAAAAGGGAACCTCCTCCCTCTCTTCCTCACACCACTTTGATCCTTCAATCTCGTCCAAACACTGAAAAATTCTCTTTTCAACTTCCCTAGAAACATCCTATAGGTCCTGGTCTTCTTCAAAGACCAATTTTGGTGCCCTAAGAGGAGTTCTCAAAGAGGCGCTTCAAAGAAGAGGTAATGTCCGTTACCGATTCTTTCAACTTTATTTCTTCTTCCACTTATTCTTATTTAGTTTTTTCATTATGAAGTAATAACATCAGTATCACTAATATAATTATATGTTATTATAAGTATGAAACAACCCTATTTCACCATCTATCCATCCTACGGAAAACAAAATCACCGCGCGTGCGTACGTACGGAATACCGTCTCCACGCCGTGGTGTAATCTATTTTCCACCACCATCTCACTTAGATGGGTATAATGGTGTAAATAATAACTATATATGATTATTTTAAAGTGATATTTATTCTGAAATAGTATTCATACACTCCAATACAATTCCACGATCATGGGAATGATATCATCGCTCGTGCGTACGTACGGACTACCGTCTCCACGACGCGATGAGATTCATTCTCCATGTTAACCATTCATGAATGATTATAAAGTATATATAATAAGTAATCATGAAATATATGAAATAATAATGATACTATATTTATGTGTATATATATGTATGTCATCTACTTAATTTCATTCAATTCAATAAGGAAACGAAAACAGCGTTCATGCGTACATACGACCTACCGTCTCCATGAACGGTGTATTTCATTTCATTTAATCAATATATCATATATAAATGTATATACTGAAATATATATTATATGTAAATCATGTTTTACATTCTGGAATTAAGTAAATCGAGATATAAGTAATAATATCAAGAACAACAAGTCCAAACACGTACGATAAATAAAACGATTTAACCCAAAATGCTGCTTTAACATGGAACTTACAAAAGAACAGGTAATATAAAGTCATAAGTGAACCATATATGATATCATAACAATGAATATTATTCTGTAATAAGTCAATGACATTATTTAAATCATTATACAGGAGGTTCAGAAACGTACGAAGCATATCAGACCTATGGTAAGGGATAATTTTGCAATCTCATTTTTATCCGAGATTGCTTATTTGTAAGTATTTATTGGGGTTATATTTATCATCCATGTACCTATTTTATAAAAATGGTTTCATGTATGTTTAAAGTCCTTTTTACCCATTTTTGACTTTTACTACATGGTATGTAAGGAATCTTTCTTTTACGAGGTACTTTTTGAATTTTCCGGCAAAAGTACGAGAAGAATGTTTTTGTTAACTTATACAGCACGAATGGATTTTTACGGTTTTATAAAGCCTTATTTTCATAAAGATTCCTCCAAAATATTTCATGACTATTTTCAACAAAATCATTTTCTTTTAAAATTGCATGACATTTTGTGAAAAGAAAATGATTTTGAAGAAAAAATGATATTTTCCTCAATAATTCATTTCAAGTGTTTTATCAAAACCATTTTTCATCTAAAATGACATTATTTCATATGTGTATGTTTCAAGTATAATGTCTCTATGATTTACATGGTTTCACTTTTCTTATTATTAAATGATATCCATTTATTTTATATGGATTATGTGATGATGGGATGATGTTTATGAAACCCATTTTATTTATTGGGTTTTTATGAATGATGTATGTTTATTTTGTGGCACAAGTAAGAATGATTTCATTATGATATGGGTGGGACCTATATCTCCCTCCAATGCATTGGGTAAAGATTTATATCTCATGAGATAAATATGGCTGGAATGGTAAGTTAATCCGGTTCAGTGTTACAGGGCTGAAACGAGGAGTGAACTCGATTCACAAAGGGACTTTGTCCACTAAGATGGTCTTAGCAGCAATGCCTTGACTACTATGGAAATCATAACATGTACTGAATGGTTTCAATAATTACATGTTTTATTCACATTATATTTTATCACGGTTGATGTTATATTATGATATATGCCTTACGTACTTCCACGATTTATGTCTTTGCTCAAGATTTTGATGTTTAAATTTCATGTTCAAGTTTTTGCTTCCAAATGTTTATGGATTGTTTTATGTTATCTATGTTTGCCCTTACTGAGAATTTGAGCTCACCCTTTTTATGTTTTATTTTCCCCAGGAAATAAAGAAAGGTTTTAGGTAAGGAAACAAAAAGGGGAAGATCGTTATGGGAGTTGTTGAAGATATTTCAACATGATTAGAAGTTTATATTCTGACTTTCCAAAGACACTAAACTATTACAGTCCTTGTGTGTCTGTTTTTGTTATGTTTTAAGTATTCCGCAAAAGTAATGTAATGTCCATGTACGTCAAGCTTTGGGTCTCTACAGTTGGTATCAGAGGAAAGGTTTAGTCAACCTTTGGAAACTAGGATGCAAAAACGTTAGTGAGATCCCTAGAGATATTTCTAAGGTATATCTAGGGATGTCCCTAAGGATAATTATACGTATAGGATATAGTCCTAGAACTACGGTAACAATCTTATAATTTAACCTAAGATTTTAGATATTGATGGTAATCCCCCTTTATTATGTTGTTTTCCCTATCATGATTTTTGCCTCTCACACTATTCTTTTTGTGTTTTAGATGATGGATGGAACCCGAAGGAACCGTGTTGATCAATGTAATGGACAATGCAATGATTTTCCTCATGAAAAAACCAATGTTATGGGATATGGAGTGAAAAATCTTATTTCTATACTTACACAAGCTATGAATCATTCTGGACTTCCAAATGAGCAGAGAAGGGAACAATATTCTATTGAGTCCTTCATGAGGCAACGTCCAACTTCTTTCAGTGGGTCTTCCGATCCACTTGTTGCCGAACAATAAATCAGTACCACTGGAAAGATATTTTTAGTTCTTAAATGTTCTGAACATGATAAAGTCATCTTAGCAGTATATCGTTTGGAATGTGAAGCTGATCAATGGTGGAATCTTATCAAGAATACGAGGCCAAGAGATGAAATTGAGTCCATGGAATGGGACGAGTTCAAGAACTTATTTTTCAATAAGTAATTCCCTCGTATTCTTCGAACAAAGATGGAGAAGGAGTTTCTTGAACTAAAGAAAAAGGATGATGAATCTGTTGGTATATACGAAGCGAATTTTACAAGTCTTGCAAGGTATGCATCTGGCTTTATTATCCAACCTGAAATTAAAGTTGATCGATTCTTCAGTGGCTTAAAACAAAATATTCGAAGGGCATTAACTATAAGAGACTTCAGTAGATATGAAGAAATTGTGCGTTGTGCTATTAAGGTAGAAATAGAAGTTGGTGTTACATATCCATCTCATGGTTTTGACAAGAAACGAAAGATGGAGTTCAAGGAGAAATCTCAGAATAATGGTGAAAAGAAGATGAATGTTTCCTTATGCTCAAAGTGTGGAAAGAAGCATAGTGGAGATTGTCTTAAAGGGACTAGAAAATGTTTTAAGTGTGGAAAAGAAGGTCATCGAGCAACTGAGTGTCGAAGTAATGGAAAAAGGGTTACTAATGGTTTGAATAAAGAAAAGACTGCAGAGAACGCACCACCAACACTTCAATGCTTCAAGTGTAATGAAATGGGGCATTATGCTAATCAATGCCCTAATCCAAGGGTTAATGATGATCGACATGAGCAACCTCTTAAGGCAAAGGACAAAGGGAAGTCACATGCGATCACTATTGGAGATGTTGAATATGACAACGATGTGGTGGAATGATTAAGTTTTTATGTAATGGGATTCCAAAATAATGTTGTATATAGTATCATGGAATATTGGAATATTTATGTATTGGTATATTGTGGTTTTAAATAATTTTATGGTACCGGTAACCATGGAAAGTGATTGAGATATTTTTGGAAAGAATATGATATGCGCATAATAAAGGGATAAAGAGAAAATGAAATGTTTGACAGTATTCATGAGCTCATGACTGATATATGGAAATAGTTATATCATGGTTTGAGTATATAGAATTTTTGGTTTTTGGTATGTGGAAAGAGTTAACTTTTGACAGCACTCATGTTTTCACTAAGATTTAATGGGTATTCATTTTTCAAGAGAATACATGATTAAGGCCTTCGAATATTTGGAATGTGACCAACAAGACATATCTTATGATATATGGGGATCAACGATGGTATTAACATGCTTGTTATATGAAATCTCTAGTAATCGTTTTCACTATATTATGAGAGTGGACTGCAGCATTATGGATAAGCCTAAAGATTGGAATGGATTATGTTGGACATAAGTTAGTATTGTTTAAGGATAAAAGTTTTTTCGATATTATTGATGGGATGTTATAGTAATGTAGTTTTAGAAAAAAGGACAACCTGCAGGACGGGTGACAACCCATCGCGTCGGACAAGGCTGTGGGAATTGAACCCACAACCAAAGTGCGACTGGCCTTTATCGCCTACCACTGGCCTACAGGAAGTCCCTGGTTAGTAGAAACTAGTTTTATTAAGCGGTATTATATATGAAGTATAAGTTCATTTTTGGAACCATATACTATTAATCTAACCATAATATGGACTTATAACTTTTGCTAACCTTTTGTTTGAAACAAATGGAATGACCCATCATTCTATCACATGATCTGCTAACACATCACGAATAACAAATTCAACTTCATTTATTTATGGAATGAAGTGTAAATTGTTCAATTCACGAACAACAGTGAAATTGTACCAAAATCATGTAAGTATTTCTTTTAATTCATCAACTTTAGGGAAATGATCTTGAAAACCAAAAATGTTTTCCTAGTTCCCTTATATCTGATGAATCAGATGGTACCTTAGATCATCAAAAATCTATGGCTTTGTAATTTTTGGCTTTTTCATAGCCATGTTCTCTACCACTCTCCATCAAAACATGATGGTTAGTTTTCTCTTCCATATCCATATTTTCACCTATGTTTTACTATGTGGAAACCCAGTGATTAGTTAATTTGGGTAACTATTATGTTTCATACTTTAGTTTTTAAAGATTGATTTTGGTATTCCTTTTTACGATGTGGGTTTCTATTAAATAAACTTTCGAGTAGTAAACCATTTATAACCCCGACGAATTTCGAGGGCGAAATTCATTTTAAGGGGGGGTAGAATGTAACACCCCAAGATTTTATGAAAAATATTCTTTTTAATTTTATTGATGTCTTGTGTTGTACGCTACAACAAAGGAGTCTTGCACAACACACAACCCTAACTTGGCTGCATTACACGCAATCGCAACCTTCCTTGATAGCGTGTGTTTTATGCAATACCGAGTTTCACTAAACAATGATATGCTATTAAAATATTATTAAAACTAGCCGTTATGAATAGTAATGACCAATTTTTGAATTTTTTTAAATTTCATCTTTCAAAATGGACTTCATTTTTGGATTCGGAATATCGAAATTAGCCTAGGGTGAAATTTTGGTATTTTTCTGAAAACTTTCAATTTTTGATAAATAGTGAAAACACTGGGTTACTATTTAAAAACCGACTTTTTATTTAAATAATTATTTATTATATTTAAATTTATTTTAGGTAAAAATTGACACATAATACCTATATAAGTTCAATTTAATTCATTAGAGTCATTTTATAATAATTTTAGATATATAAAAATTTTATTGAACTTTTGACCGTCTTTTACCCACCTCCTAGGAGAATTTCCAAATTCACATAAAACATAATTTTACCGCTTCTGTGAGTGTAATTTCAAAAATCCGAGAGACATGGTTGATGTCAGTAAGTAAAATGTGGTTCAATGAGATGAAAATAATTTTTGGTGAATAATAACTTTTTACTTTTTTTTACCACGGTTAAAAGTAAATAGGGTAATTAAGGGTAAAAATGATATTATTATTACCCTAACACATGTCCTAATTCTATTGTATAAGTGTAAATTGACCAAAAAAAAACTTAGGAATAAAATATGACCATTTAGGCCCACTTGGATTAGATTAGGACATTTATTATTATTTTATTTAAAGAAGGGTTAAAATAGTTAAAATCCAAGTTTAATAAGTAACTCATTTTTAATATAGGGTTATACATAAGATAAATTCGACTATAAATATTCATTAGAAATCTAAAAATATTTCCTACATATTGGTATTTTATTTGTAATTTTTAGACTTTAAATAATTTAATTTATTTATGACACAATGATGATGCAGTAATTATATTATTAATGAAATATTGACATAATTGATGTTATAAATACCCAAATAAATGTAATTTGAGAATTTTTATGAATTAAAATAATTTTCTATGTTAATATGACATGTTAGTATTGATTTAATTAACTTTTTTCAAACTAATATTTCTGTTATGATTTTCAAAAAAATCAATTACCAAATAGTGTCAAAATTGTCATAAAATAGTTTTTAAAACAAATATTATATTATTAATTGTTATTTTATTCCTAAAAATATAAGGTTCGGTGAAATGACTTAGATAAGGTTATATATAGTAATAATAAACAACTTGGGGTTCGTTTGGCTTGTTATAGTAAGTTTATTAACCTTATAGTGTAAGAAAACAAGAAGACACGGTAAAAGAAAAATTATTTACCTTAAAGTTAAATCTAAATGATAAGGTTAAAATAGAAACCTAAACTTGTCTAAATTCTATTGGATGAGAGGATTTATAACCATCCCCACATTAGATTATAAATAACTCAATTTGGAGCTATTAAAAACCGAATATGACTTTATAATAAAATAATATTTTTAGTTATTCCAAAGGTTCCCCTCTCCTCCCTTATAAAAGGTTACCTCCTCCCTCTCTTCCTCACACCACTTTGAGCCTTCAAGATAAGCCAAAACATGCCAAATTCTCTTATCCACTTCCCTATAAACATCCTAGAAGTCCTGGTATTCTTCAATGACCAATTTTGGTGCCCTAAGAGGAGGTCTCAAAGAGGCGCTTCAAAGAAGAGGTAATGTCCGTTACCGATTCTTTCAACTTTATTTCTTCTTCCACTTATTATTACTTATTTGTTTCATTATGAAGTAATAAAATAAGTATCACTAATTTACTGATATGTTATTATAATTATGAAACAACCCTATTTCACCATCTATCCATCCTACAGAAAACGAAATCACCGCGCGTGCGTACGTACGGAATACCGTCTCCACGCCGTGGTGTAATCTATTTTCCACCACCACCTTACTTGGATGGGTATAATGGTGTAAATAATAACTATATATGATTATTTTAAATTTATATTGATTCTGAAATAGTATAAATACACTCCCATACAATTCCACGATCATGGGAATGATATCATCGCTCGTGCGTACGTACGGACTATCGTCTCCACGACGCGATGAGATTCATTCTCCATGTTAACCATTCATGAATGATTATAAAGTATATATAATAAGTAATCATGAAATATATGACATAATAATGATACTAGATTTATGTGAATATATATGTATGTCATCTACTTAATTTCATTCAATTCAATAAGGAAACGAAAACAACGTTCATGCGTACGTACGACCTACCATCTCCATGAACGATGTATTTCATTTCATTTAATCGATCTATCATATATATATATGTATATACTGAAATATATATTATATGTAAATAATTTTTTACATTCTGGAATTAAGTAAATCAGTATATAAGTAATAATATCAAGAACAACAAGTCCAAACACGTACGATAAATAAAACGATTTAACCCAAAACGCTGCTTTAACATGGAACTTACAAAAGAACAGGTAATATAAAGTCATAAGTGAACCATATATGATATCATAACAATTAATATGATTCTTTAATAAGTCAATGAAATTATTTAAATCATTATACAGGAGGTATAGAAACGTACGAAGCATATCAGACCTAAGGTAAGGGATAATTTTGCAATCTCATTTTTATCCGAGATTGCTTATTCGTAAGTATTTATTGGGGTTATATTTATCATCCATGTACCTGTTTTATAAAAATAGTTTCATGTATTTTTAAAGTCATTTTTACCCATTTTTGACTTTTTCTACATGGTATGTAAGGAATCTTTCTTTTACGAGGTACTTTTTGACTTTTTCGGCAAAATTACGAGAAGAATGTTTTTGTTAACTTATACGGCATGAACGGATTTTTACGGTTTTATAAAGCCTTATTTTCATAATTATTCCTCCAAAAGATTTCATGAATATTTTCAACAAAATAATTTTCTTTTAAAATTGCATGACATTTTGTGAAAAGAAAATGATTTTGAAGAAAAAAGGATATTTTCCTCAAGAATTCATTTCAAGTGTTTTATCAAAACCATTTTTCATCTAAGATGAAATTATTTAATATGTGTATGTTTTAAGTATAATGTATCTATGATTTACATGGTTTCAATTTTCTTATTATGAAATGATATCCATTTATTTTATATGTATTATGTGATGATGGGATGATGTTTATGAAACCCATTTTATTTATTGGGTTTTTATGAATGATGTATGTTTATTTTGTGGCACAAGTAAGAATGATTTCATTATGAGATGGGTGGGACCTATATCTCCCTCCAATGCATTGGGTAAAGATTTATATCTCATGATATAGACATGGCTGGAATGGTAAGTTAATCCGGTTCAGTGTTACAGGACTGAAACGAGGAGTGAACTCGATTCAGAAAGGGACTTTTTCCACTAAGATGGTCTTGGCAGAAATGCCTTGGCTACTATGGAAATCATAACATGTGCTGAATGGTTGCCACAATTACATGTTTTATTCCGATTATATTTTATCACGGTTGATGTTCTATTATGATATATGCCTTACGTACTTCCACGATTTATGTCTTTGCTCAAGATTTTGATGTTTAAATTTCATGTTCAAGTTGTTTCTTCCAAATGTTTATGGATTGTTTTATGTTATCTATGTTTTCCCTTACTGAGAATTTGAGCTCACCCTTTTTATGTTTTATTTTCCCCAGGAAATAAAGAAAGGTTTTAGGTAAGGAAACAAAAAGGGGAAGATTGTTATGGGAGTTGTTGAAGATATTTCAACATGATTAGAAGTTTATATTCCGAGTTTCCAAAGACACTAAACTATTACGGTCTTTGTGTGTATGTTTTTGTTATGTATTAAGTATTCCGAAAAAGTAATGTAATGTCCATGTACGTCAAGATTTGGGTCTCTACATGATAGATCCAGATCATGGGTGGAATAGTTACGTTCATGGGGACATAAATACCTAGACCCATAAGAGATAACTCCCTGCTACTGCATCATCACACATCCCAAGCCTAGGCGAGAATCATTAGAAAACACCTAAAACATCACCACTTATTCTAGAAATCAAAGCACCAGATCGCTGGAAAAATTCCCATTTAGATAGATGAACACTTCCTGACACTACTCACTCCAAACAAAAGCATGGTAATTCCTGGCCAGAGCTGTCAAAAGAGCTAAAAATCAAGAGAAATTGGGTACAAATCTCTAGTAATATTCTTCCAGACTGAGAAAAATGTGCACCTCTACCACATTCTTAGGTGCTTACCAATAAACAACTACGTTGACCTTTGACAAGTTCATTGATACACCCTAATGTGACACCACATGTCCAAGTAAATGCACCTCACGTGTCCATAACTTACACTTATAAAACTTCCCATAGAGCTGGTGGCATCGAAGAACTTCCAAGACAGTCCTGAGATGCTCTACATTCTCCTCCTCTGACTTTGAGTAGATCAAGATGTCCTCAATGAATACGATGATGAACCAGTCCAAGAAATCCCAAAAAATGGAGTTCATAAGCCCCATGAACACAACTGGTGTGTTTGTAACACCGAATCATATCACTATGAACTCAAAGTTCCCATACCTGCATTTGAATCAGTATTTAGGATATCACCCTTCTTCAACCTCAACTAGTGACATCCAGACTACAGATCAATCTTAGAAAACCAACTTTCTCCTCTCTGATGGTCTAAAATATCTTCTATACTTGGGAGAGGGTAACAGTTCTTGACCATCACCCGATTCAACCTCTGGTAGTCTATGCACAAACTCATACCACCATCTACCTTCTTCACAAAAAATACTAGAGCACCCCAAAATAACACACTGATCATGACAAAGACCTTCTACATCAGTTCATCAATCTGAATCTTTAACTCCCACAACTTAGAAGGTGATATTTGATAAGTATCTATTGGAATCACACAAGCACCTGGTTGTAATTCTATCCCGAACTCAACATCACATCGAGGGGGTAGAGTCACAACCTCCTCAGGGAAAACATCCAAAAACTTCCCAACAACTCTGGTATCCTACATCTAGTCTAGATCCACTGATCCCACCGACTTCTTGGCCAATAAGGAAAGAAGAGGCTTCACACACCGATTACCCATCTGACAACTCCATTCGCCAACGAAAACCACACATTGGCCATCCATGTATGAAAACAAAAATATCCTTTAGAAGAATTCGATAACATCATGCAAAAAATAAAACTAGTTTATTTCAAGGATTATATTGTATAACTTCATCTGTATCAAGAAAATATCCCCATAGGACCGATGTGATCCCATCATTAGTCTACATCCCCAATAAAAATCAAACAAGATGGTCTGACCTCTTATTGACGTACTCAACACCAGGGGCACGAGAACCTCTCTATGTATAGTCCCAGAGTATGGGCTAGACTAGGTGAAACAAAGGAGTGCGAAGATCAAACAAAGCACAAGAAATGGTAATGAACAAACAGATCGTACCTCGAATGATCTCTACCCCTACTAGAACTACTGCTTCTGTGGTGTGAAACTAACCACACCCAACTCCTCTTCCCCTCTACTGACAACTGCCTCCCTGGCCATGCCCGGGTCTAGGTCCCTAAGAAACACGCTAAGTTTGGCATCCACCTACTCCGTCTCCACTTGGTGGAGCAGGATCCTGCTATCCCTACTACTGAAACGACCTAGCTAACAACTGTTGCTGAGGTGGGAGATGAACTGGCCCACCGTCACCATAATAATCTCAAATTACCATTGGTAAATGACTCTAAAGATGCCCACAGGCTCCACAAGTGAAACACATCGGTCCCAAGTTCACGAAAAAAACACATGTACTTGAAGGCCGAAATGGGATCTGCTGAGCTCGAATCCCCGCTGGCCGAATCCTAGAAGACCCTGACACCTGAGACCTTATACTAGTAGACTTCTACTTATAAGAACCCTACTAGATCCACTCTAATGGTAGAACTCCTCATGAGTACATCCGCTCAACTAACTTCGCCTTCTTCTGAAACTCTAAGTACACAGACAAGGTGAAGAGAGTAACTACATACTGAATACAAGGTTGAAGTGCCTCCTCTAGATTCCTCGCATGATACTCCTCATCTGGAACGAAATATAGAGAAAAATGAAGGAGATACTTGAAATTGATACTAAATCCCATAACGACATACTCCCCTACTAAAGGGAGAGTAACTCCTTCCTCTTCTCAGTATTCATGGTCAAAGAAAGGAACTTTTCTTGAAACTCCTCAAAATATACCCACAGAATGTCAACCTCCTTCCTCTCCCCCAGGTACAATGTCCACCACTGACACACATCTCACCGCATCTGAATCACCACCAATGGAACCCAATACTCTGTCAGATCTTGGATCAAACTGAAAGTGATCACAAGCTCCTTGAGCTAGCTCTATGTCTCCATGTCCAAAACACTAAACCCATAATTTCTCGATGTCTACCTCTAGAAATTAGATAGCGTCTTCTTCCACTGACCCTCCTACTATACTTGATCAACCCTCCATTGATATATCGGTCCAACCTACTAAGCCTCCACTGCCTGCACTATATACAAATAAAGACTGGATTCCATGGATGAAAAAGGTAAACAAGGAACTCTTAAGCCCAAGTAGTATGAAATTTTAATTATGATTCATTTTAAATCATTTTTATTCCCCAAAAATCCCAATTCAAACAAGAAAAGAAGTAATTATGATGCATGTAACTTTCTTAGGGTCTCTACCTTGCAAATGGTGTAGCCACACTTAGTCGTTCGGTAGACTCATAGTCCTTGTATCGAATCACGGGGGACCTAAAATCCAATGTCCTATCTGGTATTCCCTAGACTATATCATGCACCAAGATCATATGACATTGTTTCTCTACCCACCCATGAAATCCTCACTGTTCCTAACTCTAAAATCCATCCTATCTCTCAAAAATCACGTATGATACCATTTTTCCACGACCCCTCCCTCCAAAGATTCCCCTCCTGAGCTGGAAATGGAGAAAGAGAGATAATGACACCTGAGTTCCACCTACAGTAGGCCCCGGGGTGGTGAACAACACCAAGGGTATACAAATATCACAAAATGGGAGGAATTAACCTTTTTCTGTTAACCAAGATCAGGAGATAAGATACATCAACCTCAAGACAACTCCATGACATATATAAAGTAAACCAAATCCACCCCACATGCATGTTTTCAAATAAAAATACTAGAAATACAATAAAACTAAAAAGTATGTACCAAAAGAACAAAGCTAAGTAGTGACACGACAATCGTCCCCAAAGTCCAAGATTGTAATGCCCAAAATGATCCATGTAGTTCACCTGGAAACCTAAAAGGATTTTTATATACATAGGGAGAGCATACACATATACTCAGTAGGGGAAACCAAAGAATCTTGTGCACAAGTGGAGGAATCATACTAATGCCCCTATGATAAAACACCAGAAACCAAAAAACACCTAAAAATAAATACTAGCCACCCCAACCTCACCAATTAATGCTCACAAAATAACACATATCAAGTAAATTAATATAATAAACACATCGATGTTTGGGTACCCCACACCACTTCCCACTGGTTAAATGCTCATACCCTAACATAAAACATCCTGAAGCTTCCACACTCTTCCAAAATCCCCATGTCAAAACCCATATGAACAAACCTAGGCCTTAGAGCTAGTCCCAAAACCTTAGAAAATGAATCTCACCACATCCCACTCGTAGATACCTGGGACATAACCATACCACATCCCACTCAAAAACACCTGGGCTACAACCATACCTCATCCCAAAGACACCTAGGAAAGCCCACCACATCTCATCCCATAGACACCTGGGAATGAAAACCTCTTCCAAAAACACCTTGGCCTCACAAACTAACTATAAACTACCTAAAGAGTCTTGGGATAACAATGCCTAGAAGTGGGAGTAGGGAAGAGCCAATAACCAACCATCCATCCTCCCACCAGGATTTTGGAAAAAGACACCCTCCCCCATTACAATGGGGGTGTTTGGAACATAGTTCTCAACTAGGATGGGGAGAATATAGAAATCATAAGGAAGTACAAATATATATATAGGTATCAAACACCCAACCCAACCTATGGTTTTTTCCAAACAAATAACTAACCCAAAAAACCTCCTTTGTTGCTACCTCTAAATGCAAAACTACACAACAAGCCACAATTCCATTCATAACCCCAACCAACTCATTTAAAAATTAATCTTTCTTTATTAATAAATACATTTATCCATTCCGTCCCTACCTAGGCAGCTATGAACCACATTATGCAATAAGACACATAGAATAAACCACATAGAGGAAAAAAACCTAAGTAAATAAACTCACTTCATATTTATGCTCCGTTTATCACCCATACCAACCACTTCCATTATCATTATTCAAAGTCATTCCGCCCAATCCACCATCTCAACCACAAAAAAACTACTGCAAACTAATATACACTCCCATAAACTCCCCTTATCACAACCATCAACAACCCCACTACACAAATTCACCACACCCAACAACACAAATGAAACACAACCCGGTTGCAATCCTACTTCACAACACTACTCATCCATTCCACAATCAATAAATCTCTCAACCTAAGATTCCATTACACCACCCAAATCACCATACACACAACCGAACCCTCAATAGTAGTGCCACAAAACCATACAATGCACAAAATATAGATTTAACAGGGATCTCATTTTTTAATCCCACTTTTTATGTTCAGGGGTGATCATAGAACAAGTTCGATCCTAAAGCATCCATTTATTTAACCGAATATATGTGGTTAATTAATTTCATATACATACATCCGTTCAATAGAATATAAACAACAAGAATTAAAAATCCATTTCAAGTGAAAAAAAATACCACCAACGAGCATAATTTTTAGTGGGTGATTATCCCATAAAAAACACAATATCAACAAATACCAAGGCAGAACACAAGTCACTTTTTTCCAGCCCCGCATGTTGATCTTTAAACCGATTTAATTATATTTATTAACTTGGTATCATGATATATTACACTAGAGGACATTCATACAACCACCCTGTATGATACAAAAATAAAAGATATATGAAGGGTTCCCTACCTTGAAGAATAGACGATCAACAACTCCTCATTACACCAAATAGGGGGTGCGCAAGCAGCAGGAAGAAGCCTATGGGGAAACACGATCCAAAGGGTACTTCACAACATGAGAATAATTAGGAAATAAAGGTTTGCAGATGCCAAGTATCATGAGTAAAGGGAAAATTAAAAGAAATAAAGGGTCTCAACTTTAGAAAGGCTAGATCCTATATCAAAGGAAGAAATGGTTTCAAAATACATTAAAGCTAGATCATGATCAAGACCACGCATTTTGACTATCTAAAAGTCTCCTGAGTATTAGGAATTTAAAAATATATTTTATATCCTTTGAAATGGATCAAAAAACACTTAAATATGATTTTAAAATCATTTTATTTCAAATAAAATGTTAAAGGGGAGAAAACTGCAAAAAACTGGGAAAAACTAGAAATTTGAAAAAATGTGGAAATGAATCACCATTGGGTGAGTCACTGACATGAGTCACCGATGGGTGAGTTACCGATGGATGACTCACAATTAGAATATATACCGTTGTATGACTCACCATCATGATTCATTGGTGTATGAGTTACCAGTGGATGAGTTTCTATTTGGTGAGCTACTAGTGGATGAGTCACTATTGAGCGACTCACCATTGGATGACTCACCACTGGGAAAGTCACTAGTGGATGACTCACTACTAGACGAGCTATCATTAAAAGACTCACCATCTCAAGTCACCAGTGGATGAGTCACCATTCGGTGAACTACCAGTGGATGAGTCACCATTGAGCGACTCACCGTTGGATGAATCACCATTGGGTGAGTCGCCATTGCAAGTCAACGCTAGCAACCTACCGCCACGAGTCACCGGTGTGAGTCACCGATGTGAGTTACCATTCTGACTCACCAGTTCTAACTCACCAGTGCGACCTAACATCACAACCTACCAGTAGATAACTCACCATTAGGTGAGCTACTGTTGAAAAAACTAGAAATTAAAAAACTCTTGAAATGAGTCACCGTTTCCTCCCATAGCACATTAGCCACCAGAGTTTCTCAAAGTAATGGACTAGAAAGGTGAGATCCATTACAATGAGAACCATGAAATGATATGAAAATATTCTTAAATGTTAAACAATCAGATAATGTAGAGACCCATAGCCTGGCGTATATAGACATTACATTACTTTTGCAGAATACATAATATATAACAAAAATAAACACACAAGGACCGTGATAGTTTAGTGTATTTGGAAACTCGGAAAAAAATAATCTTCTAATCACGGTGAAAGATCTTCAACATCTCCCATAAAGATCTTCCCATTTTTTTTCTTACCTAAAACCATTCTTTATATCCTGGGGAATAGAAAAAATAAAAAGGGTGAGCTCAAATGCTCAGTAAGGGTAAAAATAGAGAACATAAAACAATCCATAACCATTTGAATGCAAAAACTTGAACATAAAATCTAAACATCAAAATCTTGAGCAAAGGCATAAATCTTGGAAGTACGTAAGGCATATATCATAAAGGAAAATCAATATTGATAAAATAACATGGGAATAAAATATGTAATTGTGGAAAACCATTAAGCAGATGATATGATTTCCATAGTAGTGAACACATTGCTGCCAAGACTATCTTAGTGGCCAAAGTCCCTTTCTTAATCGAGTTCACTCCTCGTTCCCGTCCTGTATCACTGAACTGGATTAACTTACCATTCCAGCCATGTCTATCTAATGAAATATAAATCTTTACCCAATGAATTGGAGGGAGATATAGGTCCCACCCATCTCATAATGAAATCATTCTTACTTTTTCTACAATATAAACATAAATCATTCATTATAACCCAAAGAATAAAAATGGGTTTCATAAACATCATCCCATCATAACATAATCCATATAAAACAAATGGATATCATTTCATCATAAGAAAATTGAAACCATGTAAATCATAGAGTTATTATACTTGAAAAATACACATATGAAATAATGTCATATTAGATGGAAAATGGATTTGATAAAACACTTGAAAATAATTCTTGGGGAAAATATCCTTTCTTCTTAAAAATCATTTTCTTTTCACAAAATGCCACACAATTTTAAAAGAAAAGGGTTTTATTAAAAATAACCATGAAATCTTGTAGAGTAAAATTCATTAAAATAAGGCGTTATGAAACCGTAAAAATACGTTCATGCCGTATAAGTTAAAAAAATATTCTCATCATACTTTTGTCGGAAAAGTCAAAAAGTTCCTCGTATGTTAAACAAAAGAAAGATTCCTTCCATAACACAAAGTAAAAGTCAAAGAGGAGTAAAAATGACATTAAAAATACATGAAAGAATATTAAACACTTTATGAAAAACATTTTATGGGCATGGATGAAAAATATAACCCCAGTAAATACTTACGTATAAACAATCTCGGATAAGAACGAGATTGGAATAATTATCCCTTACCTTAGGTCTGATATGCTTCGTACGTATCCTAACCTCATGTATAATGATTTAAATAATTTAATTGACTTATTAGAGAATCATATTTATTGTTATGATATCATATGTGGTTCACTTATGACTTTATATTACTCGTTATTTTGTAAATTCCATGTTAAAGCAGCGTTTTGGGTAAAATCGTTTTATTTATCGTACGTGTTTGGACTTGTTGTTATTGATATTATTATTACTTATATCATAATTTAATTACTTCAAGAATGTAAATATTTATTTATATATCATATATATTCTGTATATATATATATATAATAGATAGAAAAATGAAATTAAATACACTGTTCATGGAGACGGTAGGCCGTACGTACGCATGAATACTGTTTTCCTTTCCCTGTTGACTTGAATGGAAGTAAGTAGATGACATATATATATATATACATAAATCCAATAGCTTTATCATGTCATATATTTAATTATTATTCATTTTATATACTTTATAATCATTCTTGAGTGGTTAACATGGATAATGAATCTCATTGCGTCGTGGAGACGGTAATCCATACGTATGCATGAGCGATGATATCGTTCTCATAATTATTAAATTGAATTGGAGTGGATGATATAATATATCAGAATCAGTATTATGTTATAATAACCATATATATTTATTATTCACATCATTATACCCATCCAAGTAAGGTGGTGGTGGAAAAACAGATTACACCACGGCGTGGAGACGATATTCCGTACGTACGCACGCACGGTGATTTTGTTTTCCGTAGGATGGATAGAATGTGAAATGGGGTTGTTTCATATTTATAATAACATATCAGTATATTATTGATAATTATGTTATTACTTTATAATGAAAAAACTAAAGAAGAATAAGTTGAAGAAGAAGGAAACTTGAAAGAATTGGTAGAAGAGATTACCTTTTCTTCGACGCACCTCTTTTAAGCATCTTCTTAAGGCACTAGAGTTGGTCTTTTGAGAAGACCAGAACCTCCAAAATGTTTCTAGGTAAGTGCAGAAGATAAATGGGTAGTTTTTGGCCAATATTGAAGGCTCAAAGTGTTGTTAAGAGGAGAGGGAGGAGGTGCCCTTTTATAAGGGAGGAGAGGGGCACCTTTGGAAACCTCAAAAATATTAATTTATAATAAGTCAAACCCCACTTAAAACCTTCAACAATTACTCATATTCAAATATTAGATGAGATAGGGTTGTAATATCATAAAAAAATAAAATTTAGACATGTTGGAAATTTATTTCAAACCTTATCAACTTAATTTACCCTTATTTAATTTATTTAATCTTATTTGTGGTAATAATATTCTAAATTTAAAATTGTTATAAATAATTACTTATGTGTTGTTAATTATCCATAATTGGGTAATTTATGACATTTTAAACCATATAAATTTCTATTTATAATTTTTAAATATCTATGTGTTTTTTAAATAATTTAATAATATGTTATTTTTATAAAATAACAATAGTGTTCATTTTGACACTATTCATTTATTTGAATTTAAATAAACTCCACACAGTGGATATATTTGAAAAAAATATTTAATATATTTATAACATGTCATATTTATCTATAAAATTTGTGGAGAATATTAATTAGTTCATATAATGTTTATTGTAATATTTATAAAACCATTTATTTGGTATTTCTCTTAATAAAATAATTACTACATCATTTTTGTATAATTATTTAATATACTTATTATTTGCATAAAAATTAAAAATAAAATCCTATGATGAATATAAATATAATACCTTTAATAATAATATTTTTAATCTAATTTATCATCTTAAAATCACAACATTTAAATTGTTATATTTATTAAATTATGAAGGTGACATCTTTTACATCATTTAAAATAATATAATATAAATGTCCTAATCGGTTTTTTAAGACTCCAAATGGCCCAAAAATCTACCATTGGATGATTAGGGTATATATATACTCTAAAAATAAAGTTTGGTCAAGTTTCTGGTCCTTTTGATAGGTATTATTATTTTAATAATAACTATATTATTGATTTTGCACTAAAAAAATAATATCTACATCATTCATGTATAAGATTTTAAGGTAATATAATATTTATTAAGAATTAAAAATAAATTACCGTGATAAATAAAAAAATTTTATCTTTCAAATGAGTATTTATAATCGAAATTATATTTTGTATAACGTTATATTAAAAATAATCTAATCATTAAAGTTTGAGTGAGACATTTCACTTTCCTTTAAATATACTAAATAAAAGGTCTTAATCAAATACAAATGGGTTCTATTAGATTCCATTTAGACCCAAGTATGATTGAGGGTAAAATATAATCACCAAATTATATTAGTACAAGTGTTAGGGTAATTTTATAATATTATATTTACCCTTAATTGCTCGATTTACCTTTAACTAGGGTAAATAAAATTTACCGTAGTTACTATTCATAATGAATAAAAATAAAAAGTAGCTTATTAACATAATTTGGACCTATTGATTCCAAAAATGGAATCCATTTTTCCAAATTCAAATCACAGAAGTTGTAGAAATTAATTTAAAATTAATCCCGTTAAGAAAACGAGTTTTAAAAGTTAAAACATTGCAAAAGATTGAAATGATTTTACCTATGAATTCAATGTAAAATCAATGCTAATGACATAAATTATATTAAATGGTAAAAATATATTCTATTTATACTTTAAAACCATTCAATATTATAATTTAACCATATGAATTATTACAATGAAAAAAGTTTTTTTTAATTAAAATATAGCGTGTTTTTACTATCCATTAAAATATGAAAGTTATCAGAATGATAAATTTTTTTTATCCAAAGTAAATTTTTATATCCCGATTCCAAAGAATAATTTTATTTTGTCAAATTTAACTTATAAACATGTCAAAAACTAGATTTAAAGTGGATGCACCATCAAAAGGCGGCAAAACTGCATTTTTTTAAAAATATTTATTTTACTCAAAAAATTTATTTGGCTCACACACGATGTTCTAGAAAATGTGTAAGATGAATAATAATGTTATAAAAATCAAAATTTAGTTAATACTATTCATAAAGGCTAGTTCATAATAATATTATAATAATATATTGTTGTTTAGTGAAACCCGGTATTGCGTACAACATATGCTATCAAGGAAGGTCACGATTGCGTGTAATGTGAGCCAAGTCAAGGCTGCGTGTAGTGAAATCTCCTTTTGTTGTTGAGTATAACATAATAAAAACTTATTTTATTTATACATTAAACAAAATATATACTTAATGTTGCATTGAATAATTTCAACAAAAGGAACTTGAAATTGTGTGTAACACGATCCAAGAATAGTCTTGCGTATACTGCAAGCTAATACGGCGTTGCGTATAGAAAAAGATAATTTTGGTGTTGTATATAACACAAGACATAAATTAAATTAAAAATAATAATTCTCATAAAATCTCGGGTTGTTACATTCTACCCCCCTTAAAATGAATTTCTCCCTTGAAATTTTTCGGGGTTATAAATGGTTTACTACTTGAAAGTTTCTTTCATAGAAACCCACATCGTAAAAAGGAATAATAAAACTTAATTTTAAAAAGTGAATTATGAAACATAATAGTTATCCGAATTAACTCATCACTGGGTTTCCACATAGGAGAACATAGGTGAAAATATGGATATGGAAGAGAAATCTAACCATCAAGTTCTGATGGAGAGTGGTAGAGAACATGGTTATGAAAAAGCCAACAATGACCAAGCCATAAATTTGTGATGATCTAAGGTACCATATAATTCATCATGTATAAGAGAACTAGGAAAACATTTTTGGTTTTCAATATCATTTCCATAAAGTTGAAAATTTTGAATTAAAATAAATACTTACTTGATTTTGGTACAATCTCACTATTGTTTGTGCCTTGAACAATTTCCACTTCATCTCTTAAAGAAATGAAGTTGAATTTGTCTTCCGTAAAGTGTTAGCAGATCATGCAATAGAATGATAGGTCATTCCATCTGTCTCAAACATAAGGTTAACAAAAGTTATATACATAAGTGAATCTATGGTGAGATTAGTCGTATATGGTTTCTAAAATGGAATTATACTTCATCTATCATACCACTTAATAAAATAAAACTAGTTTCAACTAACCAGGGACTTCCTGTAGGCCAATGGTAGGTGATGAAGTCCAGTTGTACTTCAGTTGTGGGTTCGATTCCCACAACCATGTCCGACGCGACGGGTTGTCACCCATCCTGTAGGTTGTCCCTTTTTCTAAAACTACATTATTATAACATTCCTACAATAATATCAAAAAATGTTCTAGACTTAAACAATACTATCTTATGTCTAACTTAATTCATTCTAAACTTTAGGCTTATCCAAAATACTTCAGTCCATGCTTATTGTATAAAGAAAACTATTACTTGAAAGGTTACATAACAAGCACATGAGTACCATCATTTATCCCCCATATATCGTACGGTATATCTTGTTGGTCATATTCCAAACATGTTAATACCTTAATCATGTATTCTCTTGAAAAATGAATACCCATTGAACCTTAGTGAAAACATGAATGCTGTCAAAAGTTTACTCTTTCCATATACCAAAATCCCAAAATTTCTAAATACTCAAACCATGATATAAATTTGTCCTTATATCAGTCATGAGCTCATTAATACTATCAAACATTTCATTATCTATTTATCCCTTCATTATGAAAATATCATCTTATTTCCAAAAATATATGAATAACCTTTCATGGTTACCGGTACCATTCAACATATAATTTCAAATACTTTAGGAAAAACAATAGTGTAACAATACTTATATGTTTCTTTATTCCATAGTACCATTAAATTACCTATACAAAATAACTCTTGATAAACATACAACCATTCCACTACCTTCTTAAACCATTGACCGAGCTTCATCATTTTATTCCTCAACACTTCTTTCATCTCATATATCATTTGTAGTATCTTCATCATCATCAACATAAATACTACCCAAACAACCATGCTTATTCTCTTCATAAAATTTTCCCTTAGAGCATTGGTTTTCATAATGTCCGCACATTCCAAATTTAAAACATTTAATCATTGTTGATGTCTTAGCAATACCATTATCCTTATCCATGGTGTTAACTAAACCTTTTCCTTTACAATTACTGGCTTTATGTCCTTATTTTCCACACCCAAAGCATCTTCCAATTCATTTGAAACATTCTCCCTGATGCCTCTTCCCACATGATTTACATGAGGGAAATTGAACTTTCTTTCCACTATGATCATCATGAAACTCCATCTTTCTCTTATTAGCTGAGTCGGGAAACTTACCAAAGTTGATATTATTGATCATATTATAAGATTGATGATTATACATAATAACAATGTTTGGACATCCAAATCCCATTTCATTTGGTTTCTCATGAAGAATATCATTCCATTTTCCATCATATTCTCCATTAAATTGAATCCTCCTGTTTCCTGCCATTTCTTAAAACCCAAAAAGAATAGTATGAGAGGAAAAACTCATACTATAAAAACAACATAATAAAGGGGGAGTACTTTAAATCTATAACATCTTAGGTTTAATTGTATGATCGTTACTGTAATTCTAGGACTATAACCTATACTTATACTTAACCTTAGGGACATCCCTAGACATACCTTAGAAATATATCTAGGGATCTCACTAAAGATTTTGTATCCTAGTTTCCAAAGGTTAACTAAACCTTTCATCTAATACCAACTGTAGAGACCCATAGCCTGACATACATAGAAATTACATTACTTTTGTGGAATACTTAATACATAACAAAAACAAACACACAAGGACCGTAATAGTTTAGTGTCTTTGGAAACTCGGAAAAAAATAATCTTCTAATCACGGTGAAAGATCTTCAACATCTCCCATAAAGATATTCCCCTTTTATTTTCTTACCTAAAACCTTTATTTATATCCTGGGGAAAAGAAAACATAAAAAGGGTGAGCTCAAATGCTCAGTAAGGGTAAACATAGAGAACATAAAACAATCCATAAACATTTGAATGCAAAAACTTGAACATAAAATCTAAACATCAAAATCTTGAGCAAAGGCATAAATCTTAGAAGTACATAAGACATATATCATAAAGGAACATCAATAATGATAAAATAACATGGGAATAAAACATGTAATTGTGTAAAACCATTAAGTACATGATATGATTTCCATAGTATCCAAGGCATTGCTTCCAAGACCATCTTAGTGGACAAAGTCCCTTTCTGAATCGAGTTCACTCCTCGTTCCAGTCCTGTATCACTGAACCGGATTAACTTACCGTTCCATCCATGTATATCTCATGAAATATAAATCTTTACCCAATGTATTAGAGGGAGGTATAGGTCACACCCATCTCATAATGAAATAATTTTTACTTGTTCCACAACATAAACATAAATCATTCATCATAACCCAAAGAATAAAAATGTGTTTCATAAACATCATCCCATCATAACATAATCCATATAAAAAAAATGGATATCATTTCATCATAAGAAAAGTGAAACCATGTAAATCATAGAGATATTATACTTGAAACATACACATATGAAATAATGTCATCTTATATGGAAAATGGATTTGATAAAACACTTGAAAATAATTCTTGAGGAAAATATCCTTTCTTCTTAAAAATCATTTTCTTTTCACAAAATGCCACAAAATTTTAAAAGAAAAGGATTTTATTGAAAATAAACATGAAATATTGTAGAGTAAACTTCATGAAAATAAGGCATTATGAAACCGTAAAAATCCGTTCATGCCGTATAAGTTAAAAAAATATTCTCCTCGTACTTTTGTTGGAAAAGACAAAAAGTTCCTCGTATGGTAAACAAAAGAATGATTCCTTCCATAACACAAAGTAAAAGTCAAAGAGGGGTAAACATGACATTAAAAATACATGAAAGAATATTAAACACTTAATGAAAAACATTTTATGGGCATGGATTAAAAATATAACCCCAGTAAATACTTACGTATAAACAATCTCGGATAAGAACGAAATTGGAATAATTATCCCTTACCTTAGGTCTGATATGCTTCGTACGAATCCAAACTCCTATATAATGATTTAAATAATGTCATTTACTTATTACAGAATCATATTCATTGTTATGATATCATAAATGGTTCATTTATGACTTTATATTACCCGTTCTTTTGTAAATTCCATGTTAAAGTAGTGTTTTGGGTAAAATCGTTTTATTTATCGTACGTGTTTGGACTTGTTGTTCTTGATATTATTATTAGTTATATCATAATTTAATTAATTCCAGAATCTAAATCTTGATTTATATATCATATATATTCTGTATATATATATATGTAATAGATAGATAAATGAAATGAAATACACCGTTCATGGAGACGGTAGGCCGTACGTACGCATGAATGCTGTTTTCCTTTCCTTGTTGACTTGAATGGAAGTAAGTAGATGACATATATATATATATACATATATACATAAATCCAGTAGCTTTATCATGTAATATATTTAATTATTATTCATTATATATACTTTATAATCATTCTTGAGTGGTTAACATGGAGAATGAATCTCATTGCGTCGTGGAGATGGTAATCTGTACGTACACACGAGCGATGATATCGTTCCCATAATTATTGAATTGAATTGGAGTGGATGATATAATATATAAGAATCAGTATGATGTTATAATAACCATATATAGTTATTCTTTACAACATTATAACCATCCAAGTAAGGTGGTGGTGGAAAAACAGATTACACCACGGTGTGGAGACAGTATTCCGTATGTACGCACGCGCGGTGATTTCGTTTTCCGTAGGATGAATAGAAGGTGAAATGGGGTCGTTTCATATTTATAATAACATATCAGTATATTATTGATATTTATTTAATTAATTTATAATTAAACAACTAAATAAGAAGAAGTTTAAGAATAAAGAAACTTGAAAGAATCGGTAGAAGAGATTACCTCTTCTTCGACGCACCTCTTTTAAGCTTTTTCTTAAGGCACTAGAGTTGGTATTTTGAGAATACCAGAACCTCCAGAATGTTTTTAGGGAATTGGAGAAGATAAATGGGCAGGGTTTGGCTGATATTTAAGGCTCAAAGTGTTGTGAAGAGGAGAGGGAGGAGGTGCCCTTTTATAAGGGAGGAGAGGGGCACCTTTGGAAACCTCAAAAATATTAATTTATAATAAATCAAACCCCACTTAAAAAACTCAAAAAATGACTCATATTCAAAGATTAGATGAGATAGGGTTTTAATATCATCAACCAATAAAATTTATACATGTTGTAAATTTATTTTAAACCTTATCAACTTGATTTACCCTTATTTAATTTATTTAATCTTATTTGTGGTAATAATATTCTAAATTTAAAATTGTTATAAATAATTACTTATGTGTTGTGAATTATCCATAATTGGGTACTTTATGAAATTTTAGACCATAAAAATTTCCATTTATAATTTTCAAATATCTATGTGATTTTTAAACAATTTAATAATATGTTATTTTTATAAAATACCAATAGTGTTCATTTTGACACTATTCATTTATTTGAATTTAAATAAAATCGACACAGCAGATATATTAAAAAAAAATGTTTAATAGATTCATAACATGTCATATTCATCTATAAAATTTGTGTAGAACATTGATTAGTTCATATAATGTTTATTTTAATATTTATAAAACCATTTATTTGGTATTTCTCTTAATAAAACAACTACTACATCATTTTTGTATGATCATTTAATATACTTATTAGTTGCATAAAAATTAAAAATAAAATCCTATTATGAAGATAAATATAATAAATTTCATAATAATATTTTTACTCGAATTTATCATCTTAAAATCACAACATTTAAATTGTTATATTTATTAAATTATGCAGGTGACATCTTTGAGATCATTTAAAATAAAATAATATAAATGTCCTAATCGGTTTTATAAGACTCAAAATGGCCCAAAATATACCCTTGGAAGATTAGGGTATAGATATACTCTAAAAATAATGTTTGGTCAAGTTTTTGGTCCTTTTGATAGGTATTATTTTTTTTAATAAAAACTATATTATTGATTTTTCACTAAATAAATAATTTCTACATCATTCATGTATAAGATTTTAAGGTAATAAAATATTTATTAAAAATTACAAATAAATTACCATGATAAAGAAAAAAAAATTATCTTTCAAATGAGTATTTATAATCCAAATTATATTTTGTATAACCTTATATGAAAAATAATCTAATCATTAAAGTTTGAGTGAGACATTTCACTTTCCTTTAAATAAACTAAATAAAAGGTCTTAATCAAATAAAAGTGGGTTCCATTAAATTACATTTATACCCAATTATGATTTAGGGTAAAATATAATCATCCAATTATATTAGGATAAGTGTTAGGGTAATTTTATAATATTATATTTACCCTTAATTTCCTGATTTACCTTTAACTATGGTAAATAAATTTTACCGTAGTTACTATTCATAATGACTAAAAATAAAAAGTAGCTTATTAACATAATTTGGACCTACTGATTCCAAAATTGGAATCAAATTTTCCAAATTCAAATCACATAAGTTGCAGAAATTAATTTAAAATTAATCCCGTTGTTAAGAAAATGAGTTTTAAAAGTTAATACATTGCAAAAGATTGAACTGATTTTACCTATGAATTCAATGTAAAATCAATGATAATGACATAAATTATATTAAATGGTAAAAATATATTCTATTTATACTTTAAAACCATTCAATATTATAATTTAACCATATGAATTATTACAATGAAAAAAGTTGTTTTTAATTAAAATATAGCCTGTTTTTACTATTCATTAAAATATGAAAGTTATCAGAATAATATGAAAAATTTATCCAAAGTAAATTTTTAAATCCTGATTTCAAATAAGAATTTTATTTTGTCAAATTTAACTTATAAACATGTCAAAAACTAGATTTAATGTGGGTGCACCATCAAAAGGCGGCGAAACTACATTTTTTGAAAAATATTTATTTTACTCAAAAAATTTATTTGGTTCACACACGATGTTCTAGAAAATGTGTAAGATGAATAATAATGTTATAAAATTCAAAATTTAGTTAATACTATTCATAACGGCTAGTTCATAATTATATTATAACAATATATTGTTGTTTAGTGAAACCCGGTATTGCGTACAACACACGCTATCAAGGAAGGTCGCGATTGCGTGTAATGCAAGACAAGTCAAGGATGCATGTAGTGAAAGATCATTTTGTTGTTACGTATAACATAATAAAAGCTTATTTTATTTATAAATTAAACAAAATATATACTTAATGTTTCTTAGAATAATTTCAACAAAACGAACTTGAAATTGTGTGTAACACGAGCCAAGAATAGTGTTGCGTATAATGCAAGCTAATATGGTGTTGCATATAGAACAAGATAATTTTGGTGTAGTGTATAACACAAGACATCAATTAAATTAAAAAGAATAATTCTCATAAAATCTCGAGTTGTCACAGATAACATTCTATGATGAGACACATATTATATTAACTATTAGGCGCATGTACTCATAATCAGATGATAATTTATCTCATGAATTTATCACTTGGTAATATCTAAGATGGGAGATGATACACCACATACCCTCACTTATATATTTAGTTCTAAAACATATAGAATTTTTATATATCATATGAATTAAAACAAACTCCCAAGATCAAAAGTTCAGTGTATTTGGGAAATAGGCACACTTACATCTAAACCCACAGTAAAATACACATTTCTTCCACAAAGATTATCTACACATGTAATTATCCTATATATATTTTTTTGATTGAACATACCAGGGAAAAGGGAAAACATATGAAAGAGTGATCTCAAAATCTCATTAAGGGGTTAAGAAATTATGATGATACAATATTTCACAATCAATGAAAGACATGATCATGTGATAAATGGAATGACTAAAGGAGTAAGACATAAAAAATGATAAAAGAAGCACGAGATCATATTCAAAATTCATGAAATAAAACGGAGTGAGATGAAATGAGATTCAATAAACATAAAATTGAATAAATTATATAATCATGACATAATATATATGATGTCATATGATCATGGTAATCATGAGGGTCAAAGGACTGTTGCAACAACATAAAATTTAAGCACAAGTTGAGGTTTAAAACCAAGACATCATAATTATAAATGGATGTTAACCACCAAGACATCATAAGCATAGGTTGAGGTTAACCTCCAAGACATCATAACATAGTGTTATTTGTTTAACCACCCACACACTATACATGGTATATCATGAGATGTAAACATTTCCTAATACATTGGATCACTATCAGGGCACACCATTCATTTTCTTAACATGTATATGAATATGTGTTCTACATGAGTAAAACATACATAAATCCACAAATAATTATTACATGAACCCATTAATTTTCTTAACATGTATATTCATATGTGTTCTATATGATTAAAACATACATAAATCCATATATAACCAAAACATGAACCCATGGAAAATAAACATGCATCTAAGGGAAGTAAGTATCTATCTAGGTAAATACCTTTCAATCAAGATAATGAATTATAAGGTGTTTAAACTGTATATAATAAATGGTATATGGTTTATTCAATAATTTCCCTAGAAAATAGATGAATATGTATCTATTTGAACACCCTTGAAGTAGAGAATCATACAAGGACATCTATAAGGGAAATACATTGGAAGAACATTTATGCATAACAGATGATAATGAGACAAAGGAAGTGATGGATCATTATTTATAGAGATTTCATTTCCACCATAACATGTGTAAATAAGAACATAGACATGGAGGATAAAGGTAAAATTCATGAGAAATATTGAGAGTGATAAATTACATAACCATAAATTAGAAAATGACTAGGAAAGAATCCATTTCAATGAGTTAATGTGGCTATCTAAGTGAATATCTAACAATAACCTTTAGAAACTATAGAATCTTCACTGACTATGGGTAGTACCAAAATTAAAGAAATGTCATCAAGTAATAGAGGTGGGTAATTTCATGGAATATGGATATCAATTGAAAGTTAATCTCAATCCATATATTCCAATCCTTTATCAGGACTCATAAAGAGCATTTGAATTATCCAAAGCATATTCCCCAGGAGTGTTAAATTAGGTGTGCAGTTAGGCATATTTACCATGAATCAAGTGATGATAGAGTTAATAACCATTATAATATTATCGTGGATATTAACCCTAGGTAAATATGTTATATATCCTGAATCCACTTGTTTGTATCTAGATAGGGATACTATTTCAAAGAAATCCACACACAATTTTCTTTACCTAATTTAGGATGTTTTATGGCTATGGTAACGTTTGATAATTATAACAACTTATAAAGGTAGTATAATGAGAGATAATGGTAATATATCATTTATAACATAGTAATGAAATTATAAAAATGAAGCATAATAATATTTCCCATTGAGATGAAAAGGAATTTAAAAAGTTCCACAAAATAACAGGGAAGGAGGGGTGAGGAACCATAGTTTCGACAAAGTAATGACTTAGGAAAGGGATATAATGTGAGGTAATAAATAAAATAAAATTTACGACATATAAAATGGAATATAATTCCATTTAATAAAAAACATGAAAATAAATGAAAAATGAAATTTACAAAGAAGTTATAACAAAAGTAATGTACTTGAAAATGAAAGATGGGGATTCAGGAAACCCCTACCTTGATAGAGAGATTATTAAAGCATGAGTGGAGAAACTTATAGAATTATAACCACATTGTAGAGACTCTTGATAGGGGTAATGAGGGAGGATTCAAAATCAAATTTATTTGGATTAGAGAATGAGGGAATAATGGGTAGGTATTTATACTTGTGGAGGGAGGTATTTAAGTGTTAAAATATCAGTTATTTTATTATTTAATCCAACCACTTGTGGGTGGAATCGATTAATATTAATTTTATAGATAATTAATTATAAAATGAGTATTATTTTACTATTTAATTAGGGAAAATCCAAAATGGATCTTCCAACCACTTCATTTAATGCATATAATCCAAAAATATTTTTTATTAAGGAAAAATCTAATTAAGGTTCCAAAATTTCAACTATTTTTTTTGAATTAAAATTAAAATTCAAACTAATTAAATGAATTTTTTATTTAATAAAACATTTCATAAAATTTTATGTCATTTTCACATTATAATGATGTCATTAAAATTGCGGTACTCGTAAAATCATAATTTTTACATTTTCACGACAAAATAAACTTTTCCAGAAAAATCTAAAAAATTAACCCTAAGATAATTTCAATGCATTGAGTCCAAAAATAAAGTCATTTTCTTCAAAATAACTCTCCGTTAACCTAAAATTTAAAAATACTTGAGTATTTCAAAATAGTGCATTCAATGCATAAAATTCGAAATCTTCACTTTTATAAAATCTAATTTCATTATGAGATAGGTGGGTATCCATGTTAATATTGAATGATTATATTATTATAAAATGATTTTATGACTTTTATGGTGTTATTATTTCAATTAAGTTGAATTTAGTTTATAAATATCTAATTTAGAAAAATAGGTTTTAACGCTACAACCTTTATATATCATGATTTATAATGCTATGTCAATAGTCATTTTAATTTTCTAAAAACCATATTATCATTAATTTACAACAATATTTTTAATAATAAACTATAAATAAGATTTATTACATTTTCAAATCAAGAAGACAAATATTTCATAACATTATTTAGTCATAAAATATATTACTTAATGCTTTAAAAGGAAAATTTTGACTAATAAAATATGTACATATAATATGAAAAAAACCATTTATAAATTAAATTAACCACAATATAATTAAAAATGAATGAAAATTTATTCTTTTAGTGTGTAAATAATATTAAATAATTATCTTATAATAACTTAATTACTGTGAAAATAAAACTTATTAATAAAAGTAATGTATATATGAAAAAATAATTTTGAATATAATAAAAGAGATAACCATTTATATAAAAGGCTAGAAGATGGAAATAATACAACACCTAGGCTAGTGGTAGATATAATGAACTTGTCAACCTTTATTCGTAGGTTCAAGCCCCATGGACTCACCGAACATGGCGGGTTGTCACTCGGCCTACGAGATACCCTTTTGCAACAAACATTTTAAAAAATAAATATCCATTATACTTGAATAATATGTAAATGAATAACATAGGTGATAAATATTTGTATAAATAATTGGTTTATTGAAAGAAATAAGTTCATTTAGAATTTATATATATATATGATATAAAATTTATAAAAACGTTCATTGGAAATCTAGGATGTTACAGGAGATTATGAGAAGCGACCCACTCATAGGAATTATATATGTTTTGAATGTCATTGGATATTACTATATATGAGAACTTGTAATGATCCTCAGAATTTAAGATTATTATAAATTAATTTCATGACTCATGAACTTATATGTATTTTTGTAAACCCTGAAGATATATTATCACAAAAAAGTTGGGTATATTGGGTGCATCATAAATGACATGCTATCAATTAATAATTTGAGGAATGATTTATTTATTCCATATTAATAAAAGCTGATATCCCTTCCCTTTTACTGAAATAAGACTATCGCCTTAAAATCCATGGACATGGTGTATAGATAGGTTCATTTCAGATGGTCAAATAAATACATATCAAGCATATAGGTTGATGACATGGGTGTGCAACATGATTGATTATAGTGACACGAGCCTTTTACATATAAAATTCCACGATTTTAAACATAATTCATCTTCAGAGTACAAGCCAAGGATCGTTAAGTCTAGTGTCTTGGAAGACTAGGTACATATAACACAAAACATGGAGCTAAAAAAATACTTCTTTATTTAATCTCCATAATGAGCTACTAACTTCCTTTGAGCCCTTACACCTACATAGGGTACCCTGAGGAACACATAAACAAAGGGATGAGCTAAAAAGCCCAGTAAGGGAAAGAACATAAGGATACATCTCAAGCACATGAGTTAGGAAGCATGACATAATGATATCCAAATCATGAAACTTATAAAATCATTTGATATAAGCATGTGATCTTATAAACATGGAATCATATAAATGTGTCAGAATCATAAAGAATTTCTTTAGTATGGGTCAAGGCTATCCGCCAATCCCTTTTCCCATTTCAGCACGGGTCAAGCCTAACCGCCAATCCCGTTTCACATCGCATCTCATGAGACTTAACCTTACCCAATGCATTGAAGTTCTATATGGGTGCACCCATCTCAACATATTCATGAATATCCTTGCCACATAAATATTCTTTCCACATATACAATCATACATATTCAACCATACACAAACATAAGGGTACCCAGGAAAAGAATTGGGTACCATAATCATGACATCAATCATAACCAATGGGCATATCATGAAAGTTTCCATATAAGGAATGAATTAGAAATACATGGATGTAAATATGGTAAAATAGTCATATAACATGGAAAGTGGTGTCAAACATAAGTGACAACATATGAGAAATGTATTTTAGAAATATTAGCATTAAAACATTTTTGTGCGGTTTTAAGGAAAATACTATAGAGCTTTTTAAAATAGTAGTGAAGAAATTAATTTATATAAAACCATAATTGAACCAAGAAGGTTTTTATAATAAAAATACAGAATTTACAAAGATAATGGTGTCTTAAAAAGAAGATATAGTGCACTTGAAATTGGGTAAAAGTTCGGGAAGTTCTTTTAAAACAAGTGTGCTTATTGGGAAGTATCGAAGAGAGATTCAGTTATAAGCATGTATAACCATGAAAGAGAGTGATAGGTAGATATTGTAACATGATATTGGAGCATATAAATATAATTTTTACATTCTACATAAAATAAAAGACAACAACAAAATAAGGATAGAGCAACCTGAAGGAATAAAGGAAGTTTGGGTAGAATCCATCATGGTTTATTGGCATGGTATCGTGTATAATTAAGAGGGATTTATAAGAGAGATAAGTGGTTTATGATCACTTATAAAACATTAAGGAAGTATGGGGAAGGTGTATAAATGTACCCCATCACTTGGTATTACACAAAAAGGCATAACATAGAGAACAATCTTGATTAAGAGTAAAAAGGGGAGGATCCCTTACCTTAAGTCCGTTGGTGTTCTCCACTTGATATTAATGACCACAATAGTCAAATTAGGTTTATTAATCAATAGGTAAATAACCTTATATACATGTAAAATATTTAGTATAACCTTTTTAAGTTCATTTATACCTATTTGGATTGATTATAAGGTTCAATTTCATGGTTCGGGTCCGTTTGTTTCCTTGGTTTTAATGATCAGTTCACTTGTATTTAGGTTTGGATAAAATGTAAGATGAAAGTGGTCATCCAGAATTGATGTTATATAGAATTATTGAACATCAATAAGGTTACATGGTTACAAAATTCATTTGGTTAATTGGAGTGAAAGAGAACCATGACATAAGACATTAATGATAAATGCTTGAATTAATGTTAGCGATTTTACCCATAATTAACTTGTTTTGTATTATTATTTAATATCACGAGTGTATAAGGATTCCAGAACCATAAATAGGATATATAACCTTTATAATAATCTGGTTCAACCATAAAATAAATGGTTTCATGACCATAAACAAAGATGATAAAAGAAATTTAAAATACATTATCCACGATGTTGATAATTCAACACTTCACGGACGATGTTTTAATTTTAGAACGCGAGGGAGAGGAGAAGAAGCATGATAATTGATTTTTTTACATAAAAATTATTAAAATATATAATATATGATATTATAGAGCTTTCATACCTTTTGGATAATGTAAGGGGAAGAGGGTATAAGAAAAGAAGGGAATTGAAAACAAAACACTTGAAAATGAAAGGGGATCCTTACCCTTTGATCTCCTCTCTTTGAGATCCCTATTAAGGCCTTTGATTTTGGACTTTTGGTAAGACCATAAGGCCTTGGAAGTGGGGGAGGATCTTGGGAGGTCACATGAGCAGAATTTGGGCTATGCACAAGGCTCGAGAGGTGTGAGGGAAAGAGGTAAGGAGAGGGGGTATTTATTGTGAGGGAGGGGAGGTTTTTCCCATTATTTTAAGTATTAGTTTATTATTTAAGGACAAGACTATGAATAATTGATAATTATCATCAAATATACTAAAATAATCAAGGATGATTTGAGATTATCATCTTACATCAGCCATACATCTCCTATGATGCAATATTTAGCATTTATTGTAATTTATCGTATTTTATTATTCATAAAAAATTCAAGTATTTCAGAAAAATACCAAAAATTCACCCTAACAATTTTTCGACGTGTAGAATCCAAAAATGAAGCCATTTTTCAAAAATAATTTCCTAAATATGATTATTTTAATATTTAATTAAAATAAAAATTTTGTATGAAAACCAGTTTTAAAACATTCATTAACTTATTCTAAAATACAGGTATATTGTACTTCAAACATGAATATTATTTTTATACTATCATAGGTGATGTTACTATTCATTAGGGTATATAAATATTCATAAGGGTATGCTACTATTCATTAGGGTAGGTTACTATTCACCAAAAATTAAGTTTTCCTTATCGGACTCTAAATAACTTACTGATTACAACCGTGTATGCCGAATTTTCGAAATTTCAAACACAGAAGTGTGAAACTTAAGTTTAGAGGTCGCTTAGCATATAGTAGTTCATTATGTTGAGTTTTCATGTGATTTTATGACATACTTTTGAGAAGGGAGTTTTCATTGAAAAACATTGGGTCGTTACATTCTTCCCCCCTTATGAAATTTCACCCTCAAAATTTTCACATCCCACATTAGAACAGATGAGGGTAACTTTGCCTCATCGCCTCCTACAGTTCCCATGTTACTTCTTCAAACTTTTGGTTTCTCCATAACACTTTGACCAGGTGAATTGTCTTATTTCGTAGAACTTTGTCTCTACGATCTAAGATCTTTACTAGTTGTTCCTCATAATAAAGATCATTCTCCAATGGTACCACCTCTGGATTGAGTACATGTGAGGGGTCTGGTATGTACTTTCTCAAGAGGGATACATGGAATACATTGTGTAGTTGAGATAGGTTAGGTGGGAGTGCTAGTCGGTAGGCAACCTCTATGATGTGTTCAGGGATCTCAAAGGGGATAATGTACCTTGGTCTTAGCTTCCATTTCTTCCCAAATTGCATGACACTCTTCCATGGTGATATTCAAAGGAAGACTTTATCCCCAACATTAAACTCCAAGTCCCTTTGATGGTTTTTAGCATAGCTCTTTTGCCGACTCTGAGCAGCTTTGATGTTTTTCTAGATGACTTGGACCTTATCTGTCATCTCTTGCACAAGATCAGGTCCAAGTAGCTTTCGTTCTCCAACTTCATCCTAACAGGTTGGAGTTCTACATCGCTTTCCTTACAGAGCTTCATACAGAGCCATCTGAATACTTGAGTGGAAGCTATTGTTGTATGAGAACTAAACCAACAGAAGATGCTGATCCCGTCCACCTTTGAATTCTAGAGAGTAGGATCTCATCATATCTTCAAGCATATGAATAGTCCTTTCAGATTGGCCATCAGTTTGGGGGTGATAGGCCGTGCTGAAATTTAATTCATTACCCAAAGCATGTTGAAGACTCTTCTAGAATTTAGATGTGAACCTTGGATCACAATCAGAGACAATTGAGAGTGAAATGACTTGCAGTCTCACCATATCCTTCACATACATTTTTGTAATTTGTTTAAGCGAGAGTTCTTCCTGAATAGTAATAAAATGGGCAGTCTTGGTTATTCGATCAACCACAACCCATATTGCATTATTTACCTTCAAAGTCTTCAAGAGTCTCATGACAAAGTCCATTGTGACATTCTCCCATTTCCACATGGGTATAGGAAATGGTTGCATCATCCCTTTGGACTTTTGTCACTCTGCTTTAACTTGCTGACATACCAAGCACCTCAATATATATTCCACAATATCCTTCTTCATGTTGTCCCACCAGAAGTGTTCATGGAGATCATGATACATCTTGGTACTTCCAGGATGGATATATAATGTTGAGATATGTGCATTTTCCAATAGCTCTTTCTTTATCTCACGTGATGAAGGCACACAAAGCTGTATTCCAAACCAAATCGCACCATCATCGTTGATATGGAACTCTTATAGCTTCCCTTCCTTTACTGCATTGACCTTATTTTGTAACTCCACATCATCCATTTGTGCTTCCTTAATCTTCTCTTGTATGGATGGTTGCACAATAATTTGGGAAAGATAGGATGTATCCCCTACCCTTACGATTTCTAAATCCATCCTTTTCAAATCCAAGAAGATAGGTCTTTCTCAATCTGTAACATGGATAAAGTAGTAGGTTCTTTTCTACTTAGAGCATCAACTACCTTGTTCGTCTTTATAGGATGGTAGTGAATAGAGAAATCGTAATCCTTGATTAGCTCTAACCATCTCCTTCGATTCATGTTGAGCTCCTTTTGTGTGAATATATACTTTAGTCTCTTGTGGTCGGTGTATATATCACACTTCTCACCATAAAGGTAGTGATGCCAGATTTTCAAGGAAAAAATCACGGCCGCCACCTCTAGATCATGTGTCGGGTAGTTATGCTCATGGATCTTCAACTGCCGTGAGGCATAGGCTATCACATTATCATTTTGCATGAGTACACAACCCAAGAATTTCTTGGAAGCATCACTGTATGTCACAAAACTTTCTCCACTTTTTGGTAATGTGAGTACATGTGCAGTGATCAACCTTCTCTTTAGCTCCTTGAATCTTACCTCACATTCTTTGGTCCAGACAAGCTTTACCCCCTTCCATTTCATATTGGTCATTGTGTTTGACAATCATGAAAAGTTCTTCATGAATCATTGATAATACCCTGCTAGACCCAAAAAGCTATGGATCTCTATTACAGAAGTTGTCCTGGGCCACTCTTCAATTGCCTTTTTCTTGGAAGGGCCCACAGATATCCCTTTGCTAGTGATAACATGCCCCAGGAATGATACTTCTTCCATCCAGAACTCACATTTACTGTACTTTTCATATAACTTCTCCCTTCGCAAAGTATTTAACACAGTTGTTAAATGCTTCTCATGTTCCTCCTTGCTCTTAGAGTATATCAGAATATCATCAATAAAGACTACCACAAAATTTTCAAGGTAATATCTAAAGACTCTATTCATTAAATCCATGAAAATTGCTGGAGCATTAGTGAGTCCGAAGGGCATCACTATGAACTCATGGTGTCCATAACTTGTTTAAAAGGTAGTCTTGGGTATATCTTCCTTCCTCACCTTTAGTTGGTGATATCCTGACCGAAGGTCCACCTTAGAAAAATAACTAGCCCCATGAAGCTAATCGAACAAGTCATCTATCTATGAAAGGGGATACTTTTTCTTTATTGTGATTTTATTGAGCTCACGATAATCAATGAAAAGGCACATTGATCCATCCTTCTTCTTGACGAAGAGGACTGGAGCACCCCACAGTGAAGCACTCGGGCGTATAAAAACTTTCTACATATTCTCCTGTAACTGCTTCTTCAGCTCTTCCCGCTCTACGATGGCCATTCTGTAAGGTTTATTTGAGATAGGAAGAGATCCATGGATAAGTTCAATTGAGAAATCAACCTCTCAGTCTGGAGGAAGATCATGCAACTATTCAGGGAATACGTTAGTGTAATCCCTCACGATGGTCATGTCTTCAAGTGGGATTCAATCCTTTTTCTCGATCATTTGAGCTAGATATTCTTGCTCACAAGGCAGCAATATCCACACTTGAGATGAAGATTCTAAAGGAGACTTATGTTCCTCTTTACATTTGAAAATAATCGGAGGATGCTTCGGGGTGTAAAAAGTGATATCACTTTCCTAAAAATTGATGTTGGAATTATACAAACATAGCCAATCCATGCCCAAGATTTCATCAAACTATAATAAAGGAAGTATTACAAGATTTTCTAGGAGGTTCAGTCCACAAACATTAACCAAAGAGGATTTATAAACCATGGATGCAGTGATCATCCCATTTTCTATTTTCACAGATAAATTTTCCTCCAAATTTTGAGGTGGTGTTTGAATAGTTCTTCTAAACTTACAAGATATGAAAGAATGCGTAGAACCAGAATTAAATAGTACGTATGCTATTCTAGAATGAATAACTAGTGTACCTGTCACCACATCATTGTCCGAATCCACCTTAGCAGTAGTGATAGCATAAGCCCTTCCTTGTTGCCTTAGAGGTTGTTGTTGATTGCCTCTGAAAACCCTCGCCTTAGGGAAACTGTTCGCATAATTCCCAAGCTCCTTGCAGTTGAAACACTGCACTACAGGCTGAGTGTTGTTTTGCACCTTCCTTTCATCTTCAACATTAGTGGGATTTTTCATATCCCTTCGGCAGTTCTTATCCAGATGACCAAAATTTCCGCATTTGAATCAATTCTTGGTTCCCTTGAGACAGTCACCAGGATGCTTCTTCCCACAATTTTTTCAAAGGGGAAAGTGAGGCTTCTTTCCATCATGGTATTTGTTTGATGAACCACCCATGTTGTTCTACATTTTCCACTTCTTGTCAATAGGCCCATGAGACCACTGAGAGTCTCCAATCTCCATTTCCACCTTAAGGGCATAATGAACAATATCCTCATAACTGTCAAAGTCTCGAATTTACAACACTTTTTGTAGACCCAGTTTTAGTCTGCTAAAGAAGCGATCCACCTTGCTTTCGGTGTTCATGACAAAGCCCGAGGCATACCTTTCAAGCCTTGTAAATTTTGATTCATACGCCCCTATGGACTCATATTCCTTCTTCCTGAGTCTGAGGAACTCTCTTTCCATCTTGAGATGAAGGGTTCGAGGAAAATATTTGTTGAAAAACATCCTCTTGAATTCCTCCCAATCCCTAGAATCAATTTCCTCTTGGGACTTTGTATTCTTGATCAGTTTCCACCACCAATCATCTTCCCCATCAAAATGATAGATCGTCTGTACAACCTTCTCTTCTTCCGAGCACTTCAGAACAGAGAATATATTTTCAATGGATTTAATCCATTGTTCTGTGAGGAGGGGATCAGAAGACCCACTAAACATGGGAGGCCTTTGCTGCATGAATGATTCTACGACAACTTGATCTTTCCTTGGAGGAGGAGGGAGTTACACCTGATTCAATTTATTATTCACAACTCAAGCCAGCTGAGCAAGTACTGTCATGAAGTTTTAAGCACCCGCTCCCGTCATATTAGGCACATCATTAGGGAAATCTTCACATTGCCTATCACATTGGTAGTTGGAACGTATTATTTTATTTCCCACCATCAACTAAGAAAAGGAACGTATAATTAGAGGTCTTGAATAATTATTTATTGAACATAAAAGGAAACTTTCAACATAAAAGGATAAACTTATAAGGAATAAGTACATCCTAACTTCTGACTCCTTAGGTTAAAACCTAGGTTATCCTCGATTTATTTCTTGACTTATATTTTTATGGGATTTTTTTCCTTAATAATGGTTTGTACTGATATCATGAATCTACTAAAGCATATCCACTGGGAGTGTCGTAACTAAGAGTGCAGCAAGGCCCATTGTCGTGCACCAGTTCCTGTTCAAGTCTAGCTCAAAGTGGTGTTTTTGGGTTTTACCCCTAGATACAACTGTACCAGAGCCTCCTCTACTTGCTCGTATCCAGACAGAGATTTATTTTCTTGATAAAACACTTACTATATACTCCCCAAAATTTAGGACTATTTTCTTAGACTTAGTATCATCCTTAAGGTTCTCACTAAGGTTCTATATTCCCAATCTCCAAAAATAATTAGACCATCCTCTGATACCAACTATAGTGACCTGATCCTTTTACATATAACATTTCATGATTTTAAACATAATTCATCATCAGAGTATAAGACAAGGATCATTAAGTCTAGTGTCTTGGATGACTAGGTACATATAACTCAAAACATAGAGTTAAAAAACACTTATTTATTTAATCTCCATAATGAGATCCTAACTTATTTTGAGCCCTTACACCTGTGTAGGGTACCCTGGGGAACAAATGAACAAAGTGATGATCTAAAAATCCCAGTAAGGGAAAGAACACAAGGATACATCTCAAGCACATGAGTTAGGAGGCATGACATAATGATATCCAAAGCATGAAACTTATAAAATCATTTGATATAAGCATGAGATCGTATAAACATGGAATCATATAAATGTGGTAGAATCATAAATCATTTATTTAGTATGGGTCAAGATTAACCGCCAATCCCGTTTCCCATTTCAGTACGGGTCTAGGCTAACCACCAATCCCGTTTCACATCTCATCTCATGATACTTAACCTTACCCAATGCATTGGAGCATTATCTAGGTGCACCCATATCAACATATTCATGAATATCCTTGCCACATAAATATTCTTACCACATATACAATCATACATATTCAACCATACACAAACATATGGGTACCCATGAAAAGAATTGGGTACCACAATTATGACATCAATCATAACCAATGGGCGTATCATGAAAGTGTCCATATAAGGAAAGAATTATAAATACATGGACGTTAATAGGGTAAAATAGGCATATAACATGGTAATTGGTGTCAAACATAAGTGACAACATATGATAAATGTATTTTAGAAATATTAGCATTAAAACATTTTTGTGCGGTTTTAAGGAAAATACTATAGAGCTTTTTAAAATAGTAGAGAAGACATTCATTTATATAAAACCAGAATTGAACCGAGAAGGTTTTCATAATAAAAATACAGAATTTACAAAGATAATGGTGTCTTAAAAAGAAGATATAGTGCACTTGAAATTGGGTAAAAGTTCGGGAAGTTCCTTTAAAACAAGTGTGCTTATTGGGAAGTATCGAAGAGAGATTCAGTTATAAGCATGTATAACCACAAAAGAGAGTGAGAGGTGGATCTTGGAACATGATATTGGAGCATATAAATAGAATGTTGAAGTTCTACATAAAATAAAAGACAACAACAAAAGAAAGATAGAGCAACCTGACAGAATAAAGGAAGTTCGGGTAGAATCCATCATGGTTTATTGGCATGGTATCATGTATAATTAAGAGGGCTTGATAAGAGAGATAAGGGGTTTATCATCACTTATAAAACATTATGGAAGTATGGGGAAGGTGTATAAATGTACCCCATCACTTGGTATTACACAAAAAGGCATAGCATAGAGAACAATCTTGATTAAGAGTAAAAAGGGAAGGATCCCTTACCTTAAGTCCGTTGGTGTTCTCCGCTTGATATTAATGACCTGAATAGTCAAATTAGGATTATTAATATATAGGTAAATAACCTTATATACATGTAAAATATTTATTATAACCTTTTTAAGTTCATTTATACCAATTTTGATTGATTATAAGGTTCAATTTCATGGTTCGGGTCTGTTTGTTTCCTTGGTTTTAATGATCAGTTCCCTTGTATTTAGGTTCAGATAAAATGTAAGATGAAAGTGGTCATCCAGAATTTATGTTATATAGAATTAGTGAACATCAAGAAGGTTACATGGTTACAAAATCCACTTGGTTAATTGGAGTTAAAGAGAACCATGACACAAGACATTAATGATAAACGCTTGAATTAATGTTAGCGATTTTACCCATAATTAACTTGTTTTGTATTATTATTTGATATCATGAGTGTATAAGGATTCCGGAACCATAAATAGGATATATAAAATTTATAATAATCTGGTTCAACCATAACATAAATCTTTTCATGACCAGAAACAAATATGATAAAAGAAATTGAAAATACATTATCCACGATGTCGTTAATTCGACACTTCACATACGATGTTTTAATTTTAGAATGCAAGGGAGAGGAGAAGAAGCATGATACTTGAATTTTTTCCATAAACATGATTAAAATCCAGAATATATGAGATTCTGGAGCTTTCATTCCTTTTGGATAAGGGAAGGGGAAGAGGGTATAAGAAAAGAAGGGAATTGAAAACAAAACACTTGAAAATAAAAGGGGATCCTTACCCTTTGATCTCCTCTCTTTGAGATCCCTATTAAGGCCTTTGATTTTGGCCTTTTGGTAAGACCATCAGGCCTTGGTCGTGGGGAAGGATCTTGGGAGGACACTTGAGAAGAATTTGGGCTATGCACACGGCTTGAGAGGTGTGAGGGAAAGAGGTAAGGAGAGGGGGTATTTATAGTTAGGGAGGGGAGTTTTTCCCATTATTTTAAGTATTACTTTATTATTTAAGGCCAAGACTATGAATAATTGATAATTATCATCAAATATACTAAAATAATCAAGGATTATTCGAGATTATCATCTTACATCAGCCATATATCACCTATGATGCAGTATTTAGCATTTATTGTAATTTATCGTATTTTACTATTCATAAAAAATTCATGTATTTTAGAAAAATCCCAAAAATTCACCCTAACCATTTTCGACGTGTAGAATCCAAAAATGAAGTCCATTTTTCAAAAATAATTTCCTAAATATGATTATTTTAATATTTAATTAAAATAAAAATTTTGTATGAAAACCAGTTTTAAAACATTAATTAACTTATTCAAAAATACAGGTATATTGTACTTCAAACATGAATATTATTTTTATACTATCATAGGTGATGTTACTATTCATTAGGGTATATCAATATTCATAAGGGTATGTTACTATTCAATAGGTTAAGTTACTATTCACCAAAAATTAAGTTTTCCTTATCGGACTCTAAATAATTTACTGATTACAACCGTGTATGCCGGATTTTCGAAATTCCAAACACAGAAGTGTCAAACTTATGTTTAGAGGTCACTTAGAACTTAGTAGTTCATTATGTTGAGTTTTCATGTGATTTTATGACATAATTATGAGAAATGAATTTTCATTGAAAAACATTAGGTCGTTACATTGATGAGATATCATGACAAAGATATTATATTACATAATGAGAATTCATATGTGGTTGTTGTATTTGAAACATAACATCTTCCTACATGGATTCATTGATGTGATGATAGAAAATAACATTTTACTTTAGGTAATCCCACCTAATTTCATTGAGGAAGAGGCCTATAGGATTACACACAAAGTGTCTTCATTGATCCTAGTTAAATATAATTTATATTAAATAGTTTAAATAAATATTATTCTCTAGATTGAAAAGTAATATTTATTTAGAATTTATTAATCGATCACAAATATTAAAGAAATATTTATTTAGGAGGTAATTATTTAATTGTGTGAACATATAATATTTATTTATCTCTTGTTATTCACATGGTAATAAATAATTATTTATTCATTAAATAAACAATTTATTTAATTTCAAGAATATTAAATTAATATTTATTTTCTAGATTGTGAATAAAATATTTATGTATTTTTTGAATGAATAATATTTATTTATTTTATAATTCAATAAATTTTGATGAGGATGAGTGGATGAGATTTTTTCCAGTGATAAATATTTATTTTCTAGATTGAAAAATAATATTTATCATTGCGTGTGTTAGCGCATGACATTAAAGAAAATAATAATATTATTATATTACATGTCATGAGGTTACTTTTGGGCTTAATATATTATAAAGGGCCTTCATACAATTAATTAAATATTAAACCCCAACTCAAAGTCTATACATTGGAAACTATGTCATTTTGGAAGAGGTTAATAGTTGTGAAAAACATTACTTTCAATATCATCCTCCTCCTCATCTATTTTTCTTAATTCTGAGAAGAGCAAGAGAGATTACTTTAAGCTTGATGGAATGTTAATCAATCAAAGAAAAAAAATCATGATAATTAATCAGTCCTGCTATCACTTGATGTTTCATTGAAATTTTTCAGAGATTGAAGTAACATGGGTAGATCACCACTACATGGGATCTTCTTTGGGTCCTCACAATGCAACAACAATAAATTAATCGGGTTTGAATAATAAATACCATCAATGAAGAAATAAATAAATACCAAGGTAATATTTTTCTTGTGTTTTTAAATTAATTATAAAATAATGTGAAAATATCCTCTCTTGGTTTTGGAAAAAACAACTGTCAATATTCTTCGAATTTTTTTTATTTCTTATAGTGTTCATTTTCTTGTACATTATGGACGATTCATTGAATATGATGAAATTCTATTTGGTGATATGCTCAATAGGTGCTTCCACTGAGTTCAAAACTAACAAGTGGTATCAGAGTGATCACATTCAATCTATAATTAATTTTTTTTATCAATTTACATATTTAAAAGTTAGTTTTCATTGCAATAAATTCATTTTTATGATATGATTTCTGAGATCTATTATTCTCCTCTTTATTTATTGTTTATAAAACCCATATCCTGTTAAATTTTAATAAATAACACTTGAAGAACCCATCTAGAGGTGGTGGAAATTTTTGATGGATAGTATATGAGTACACGTCGTGTATCCCTAAGGTATACACTATGTATACCCATACATTACACTAGGACATACCACTATTTCCATGGGTCATCATTTAATAATGACACATGGATATATTAAATATGCTCCATGTGTGAATCAAAACAGATTGGTACCTGGAGTTTTGGGCTACATGTAATGTAATTAGGTTTCACATTGTGTAGCCCACATGTTTTCATGATGGAAAATGCCTGAAAAAATACGCATCGCATATTAATTACATGAAAATTAAGAACTAAAAACCATGTAATAAAGAGGTTACATGATGTGTAACTGCTATACATGTTGTGTACCTCTAAAATGTTTGTTTAGTAATACACATCCAGTCTCTAGATGTGTATCCCAAACATACAGTAATTGATACATGACATGCATCTGGATGTACATGGCATGTACCCAACCTTTTTACATGTAAAAATAAAAAATAATTTATTACTCTATAAACCTAATCATTAGGTGTTCCTCTTTCCATTTATTGACTCATACACTCCATATGATAGTTTTAATATGATATTAAATACTTAATTAATTTTTATATGAAATTATTAACTACATACCATGTATAGATATAATATGTCGATTACTTAGTGAACATTAAAATAATTATATGTTATGTTAATTAACATGTGTTGTAATGGACCAATGTTTATTAGAAATCATTTTTTCCTGAATAAACGTGTGTTATATCATACTATATAATATTATACACATACAAAATATAATGAAACCAACAAAGACATTATTTCATTAATAAATACTATTATATTAATCAGTAATGAAACCAATAAAAATTACAAACATTACAATTGGAAAAAAATAAAAAATAGAAAATCTAAAATGGGAAAATATGGATCACCCCAATCTACTAGAATCATCACTCCTACTGCCAACACTATAGAAAAAATTAAAATATTATTAAACCATAAAACATCATAGAAAATGTAAATATAGAACATTGAGATGAATTGAGTTGAACAATTAATGAAGGAATATAGAGGTATTTATAGGAGGTAATGTGACTATGGGAATAACAATGTGACTGTTGGAATAGAAACCTGACTGTTGGGAATAGTTACTTGACTGTTGGGAATAATAACTTGACCGTTGGAATTTTAATTTCACCTAAAAATAATAAGTTGTGATATAAATAATATTTATCAGGATTAATTTAAGTAAATATAAATATTATAATACCAAAAAATTAATACAATGATTAAAAAACTCAAAGAAAATATAAACACATTTTTAATAAAGTATATTTTAAAGTATTTTGTAAAAATCATAATTTTTATATTAAAAATTAAAGTTAACTATTTTAGAAATTTATTTTGATAAAATAAATATCATTTTTTAAATCAGTATGTCTAAATTATCATAGGGTTATTTTTTTGGTAATTTTCTAAAATACTTTAATTTTTAGTTGAATAGTAAAAATACAGTTTTTCACATAAATGATGTATCGTAAATTACATCACTCATGATGTAATAATGACCTAATACTTTATATAATTTGAGGTACAACCATTATATATTTTATTTAGTAAATTAGTCATTAAAATTCAATAAATATAATTTCCAAACCTAAAAATAACTTTCCAAAACCTAAAGTGAAAAGTGATTCCTTAAAATAACAAATTTTCTTTCTTTACACTTTACTTTTTAATAAACTAATGAATTTTAATTATAAAGTAGATTTAAAGTCTTAAAACCATTATATTATATTCATTTATTATTTATAATGTCAAAAATTCACTATTACAAGTTTTACCTTGGATATATTATTTTATTCAAAAAATTCCCCTCTCCTTAAATATAAATAACCCCCATTCCCTCGGTAAACCACTCCTCCCACCCATTAAAAAGCCCATGATCTACCCAAATACTCTCTCTAAATCTTATTAGAATAATTAGTAACATTATTGAGAAATCCAACTCAAATAATCAAGTATTTATAGCATCATACAAGAGAAGCTACATATAAGATTAAATAAGTTCCGATCAACTCCTCTCTCTTTTTTATTTATTCTTCCTATTCTCTTTCTTTTTCCACCAACCCCTTTATAAAAAAACCTTAAATTAATTAATTATAAATTAATTTAATATTATATTAATGATGTTAACCAACTTTATGAATGATACTACTATATATATAAATTTTAAATTTCTTCTTCCCGCTCTCTCGACAAAGTCCCGTCAAAGGTTGGTTAACCACCTAAAGAGAAATTTCCATGTAAACACATATAACCATCATAAAGTATGGATATTATAAAATATATATAATATATAAAAATTTAATTATCTGAATTATAATATTCTGTAATTAATTATACTAATGTATAACTTACATTTAAGAAAATAGAGAAATCAAAGCGAAACGAATTTTTTTATGAAAAAAATGATATCAAAATGATTCAATTTCATCAATGGAAATTAAGAAATATAATCCAATGATTATAATTTATAAATATTTTTATAAATGAATATAATACACTTCTATATCAATGTTTTAATAAATCTAAGTTTATTATTCCATAGGAAAGAAAACAATGAAATAAAGGTAAGGGGATTCTTGAACCCAACCCCCTTTCATTGGGTTATTCGTATTTCATTACAAACTTCATTGTAGATATTATTTTAATATTACTCAAATATAATTTCATTTTTCTTCCATTTTATTTTGGGGATATATATGTTTCCAATCTGATTTTATGGTAAATATAAATATTTTTCCCAAAGAACTATTCTTTCCAAAACACATCTTTGACTCATCTTAAGTTGTTTCTTATCCATTCAAGAAAGATGATTCTTATACCAAATATATATTTTTTATTGTAAACATCAAAATTCATCCATTAATTTTTGATTTATGAAATCCTTATGAAACTGATTCCATTTCATGGGTTATTTCATGATTACGATTGTAATACGTTCTATGTGGAAAGCATGAATATATAAATGTTATGATGTAACAGATGGGACTAAAATTATATATCCCTCCAATTAATTAGGTAATGTGATGTATCTCATGATATAATGTGTATTATGTGTGAATATGATGCTATATTTTTTTTTTCAAAATGATGTTGTTATGATTATACACATATGTTATGCATGAACGTGATGCTATCTTTGTTCACAACTATCTGTGGAATTTGATCATTAAGACATGATGTTTCATTTTTATACATTTCCACATTTCATGCCTTTATCACATGTTTACCTCAAGTCATCGATGATGATCATATGATTATGTTTTGATAATGATGATTATTCTCACTCATTTTATATTGATTTGTGTCCTTTATTTATCCTCTTACTGGGATTTTATCTCATCCCTTTCATTGATGTATATCCTTAGATGATTACTTGTACTAAGGAGAATTTGAAGGTCAATAAGAATATAGAGAATAAGGAATTGAATAATTTTTATGTTTTATTATATAAAATTTATGTATAAGACTAATTTTCACAAGACACTAAACCTTTGGATCTTGGATTTGTAACGATATTATATTGTTTATCTTTAAAATAATGTAATAGTCATGTAATAAAAGTAGGGTCTTTATAGTTGGTATCAGAGAACTGTTTAGTTAATTTGGGACTTAAGATTAGAATACAAGAGTGAAAACCATAAGTATAATCCTATGTATAGGTAAAACATATTAGAAGAATATTTTTAGAAAATGATAAACATAGGGATCCCATAATACACGCCTTTAAAGTTAATTACGCAAAAGAACAAATTATTCATTCATGTTTTTTGTTTAAACCTTTTCTATTTTAGAAAATATTGGTAACTAGGATAAACCATGTCAGAAAACTGTGTGAGGGACAATGCAATGATTGCCTAAACGACATCCCCGATTCCATGGCAGGTGGAGTTCAAAACTTCACGGAAATGCTTAACTAGTTGTCTTAGGCTATGAATAATAACCTAAACCATGTGGAACATACTCCTTTAACCAAGAAGTACCAACTAAACATTGATTACTTTATGTGGAAATAACCACTGATGTTTAGTGGAACTTACAATCCACTTATCATGGAATAGTGGGTTAACTCAATGGAGAAAATCTTTTAGGTGATCCATTGTTTTGAGAAGGAGAAGGTAACTCTTGTAGTTTATCATTTATATGGAGAAGCCAATCAATGGTGGGAATTAATAAATAACAACAATACAAAAGATGAAATGGAATATATGGAGTGGGAATACTTTAAGAAAATATTTCTTACCAAGTATTTCCCTCGAACTCTTCAAAAAAATATAGAGATAGAATTCATAGAGCTAAATCAAAAGGAAAGTAAATCTATCATGGATTATGAGGATAAATTTAAAAGGATTTCAAGAAATTACATGGGTTTCTTTATTAATAATGATTTAAAAATAGTGGATTATTTAGTGGTTTAAAACCACACCTTTGAAAGGATCTAGCTATCCATGAATTTGGGAGTTATGAAAAAGAGGTTTGATGCACTCTAAAAGTAGAGATGGAGTTTATAGAATGGTACCATAGCTATAGATATAAGAAGATAATAATTGAGTTTCAAGATAATGGGTTAAACAAAAAAGGTGGAAAGAGGATCCCACTACCCACATGTCAAAAATATAGAAATAATCATCATGGGAATTGTCTTAAAGGGATGGGGAAATGCTTAAATCGTGGGAGAGAAGGCCACCAAGCTCATAAATGTCTAAGATACATGAAGTAGCTGGAAAAAATTATGAAGGAAAGGAGGGAACCTCCTAATTCACCACTTATGGTTCAATGCATCAAGTGTAGGGAGAAAGGGCACTATGCAAGCCAGTGCACTAAACCATGGGTCCTTGAGGGTAATCTGTGCCAATAACCACCAAATCCAAAGGAGAAAGGGAAATATAATTCCATAATTAATGCTAAATAGGATCATTAAAATGAAGTCATACAAGGTACACTTCTTATTTAATTAGGAATAGAAGTAGTTTTATTTGATTATTGTTCTATGCATTCCTTTATATCCTACAATTTTTCTAGAACTTTTGAACCAAATCTTCAATACCTTGAAGTAGATATATATATATAAAAGCACCTAGTGGTGCAATAATTGCAACCCAAGTGTTGGAATATTATCCTATAAGAGTTTTTGATAAGTTCCTTACAATGAATCTCATAATTCTTCCCTAGGTGGAATTCTATGATATATTAGGGGTGGATTTGATCTCATTATATAGAGCACACATCAACTGTTGAGAAAGGGAAATCTTCTTTCATATTCCAAACCATCCAATGATTCTATAAAAATTTAAGAAAGACCATTAATCTCATTTGGAAAATAAATCAATGGTATGGGTGTTGATACCCTATATAGAAGAATACAATGAAAAAATGTTCAAGTCATAGGAAGGTATTAACCTAGAGAAAATTCCCATTGTTAGGGAATACACTGATATATTTCCCAAAGGGTTACCCAGACTTCCCTCAGATCATGAGCTATATTTTTCAATAAATCTCATACCCATATCTAATTCTATCTCAAAATTCCCCTATATGATGGACCCAATCGAACTGGAGGAGTTAAAGAATCAACTACAAGAGCATCTTGACAAAGGGTTCATACTTCCTAGTGTATCACCTTGGGGTGTGCTAGTGCTCTTTGTCAAGAAGAAGGATGAATAAATAAAGTTGTGCATAAATTTCTAGGATCTCAACAATATCACAATTAAGAACAAGTATCCTCTTCCAAGGATTAATGACTTGTTCGATCAACTATAAAGATATAAATACTTCTCAAAGGAGGATCTTCATTCCGGATATCATCAACTGAAGGCAAATAAGGAAAATATCTAGAAGACTATTTTCTGTACAAGGTATGGGAACTATGAGTTCATAGTTATTCCCTTAGGACTTAATAATTCCCTTTCAATCTTTATGTATATGATGAATAGAGTATTTAGAGACTACCTCAATAAATTTGTGATAGTGTTTATCAATGATATTCTCATTTACTCCATGATAAAGGAGGAACATGAAGAGCATATAAGGATTGTGCTGGTGATATTAAGGAAAGATAAAATGGATGCTAAGTTGAGAAAGTGTGACTTTTGGATGAAGCAATCTTCATTCTTAGGGAATGTGATCACAAGCAAGGGAATTTCTATAAACCCTTCAAAAATAAAGGCAATTAAGGAATGGACCGGATCCACTAGTGTCAAAGAAATCTGTAGTTTTCTTAGATTAGATAGGTACTACTGATGTTTTGTGAGGAATTTATCACAATTTTATATCCCACTAACTTAGTTAACATGGAAAAGTGTAAAGTATGACTGGACGAAAGAATATGAGGAAAAATTTAAGGATCTCAAGAAGAAGCTAATCAATGCACTTGTACTCACAATACCAACAAGTGGAGATGGTTTTTTGATATAAAGTGATGCTTCAAAGAAAGTTTTGGGTTTTGTACTCATGAAGAATGATAATTTGATAACCTACATCTCAAGATATTTTAAGATCCATGATAATAAATAGCTGACATATGTGAGTTAAGAGTTGTGATCTTCGCTCTAATGATTTAGAGGCACTATCTATATTGTAAGGACCCAACCTCAGTTTCCCAGATCCGGTGCCTTATTTTATTACATTGTCATATAATCAAGGAATATTCATCACAAAGGACTGATTAATTTAGTATCATTGGAAACAATATACATAAATAAGTTCAATATTACAACTTCGAATAGAAATACAACATATAAGTTTTATTAAAAACATCCACAACTATAAGTTTATCCCCACAGGTAATTCATAATAAAGTTCTTCATGTCCTGAGAATATAAAACATAATAAAGGAGTAAGATCAAACACTCAGTAAGAGTAAGAAATACATCAAGAGATAACATAAACATAAACATTAGGCATGGTGAATAATTGAAAATACACGCCTTTACAAATAATAAACTTGAACACATTATGAAAGGAATATGAGTTGAGTAAATAATGCCATAATAAAACATAATCATGGGTATTATACTAGTCAAATAACCACATGAAATTTCAATTACTAGATTCATATTGAGGAAAGTTCATATTCTGGACAATCTGAAACATACCATCAAGCCCTCATCCAAGACGTCTAAAAATGATTAAGGCCTCAGCCAAAACCATATCTCAAAATGGGCAAGGCCTCGACCAAGTCCATATCTATATGTATCATGAGACATACCGATGCATAAAAGGGGATATAGAGGGACCCACCCATCACATAATAAGTTTAATTAATTCCTAATATGATCAGGGATAAACATAAACAACAAATACATTCATATTGAAACTAACATATGAAATGTAACTAACTTTCCTCAATCATTAAACATAAATACTAACCATTCAGAGTAATATGGTGAATGGTTTCAAGGCAGAACATCCATAGTCAAAATAATAATAAGACATTAAAAAATATCGTAGACAATATCATAAAATATTAGTCCCATTTATACAAAAGAATCAATAAGAGTGTTGAAACAAATGAAAATACTCTTATAAAATCATCGAGTAATTCTTGATATAAATACTCTTTTACTTTGAAAGAGGAGTTCTTTTGGAAAAATATTTGTCTAAAACCAGAAGTGAAATAATTTATTTGTTACATAATAAAATTATAATTTTTATAAAATAATGGTTGCTTAAAATAGATTATATATTGTCCTTGAAAATAGGTAAGAAATCAGGAAATTCCTTTGAAACATGCTTGTATTTTGGGAAGAATTTTTGAAAGATCCTTTAAAAAACATATAAATCCCCATAAATTAAGATATGATTATGGTTGGGAAACATATATAGAACATACAAACAGAAATTATGAGGATTACATATGAATTAATAATAATTTAATTGAGTTAAGTAGATAATAAAAGTAACCCAAATGAAAATGGAGGTTCGGGTTGAAAACCCTTACCTTAAGTCCGAATGTTCCGCTCTTGACCTTATGGTCCTGGAATATGAAATTAGACTCATTAATAAATTAATTAAGAACCTATTAGACATGTATTTAGTTTATTATAATTTTTTAGTTCATTTATTTCCTTATTGATAAGTTATAATATTGAATTTTGTCATTCCAGAGTGTTCGTTTTCTTGATTTTTATAACCGGTTCACTTATTTTTATGTAATGGAGTTCATGAGAAATGGATGTATATATACAGAATTGAATTTAAATATTATTTATAAATATAAATATATGTTAATGGTCATTTAAATTATTTGGTTACATGGAACTAGGATGAATCATTAGATGAAATATTAATGAAAATCACTTAGATTATTTTAGCGGTATTTTAATTATTAGAAACTAATTTGGTCATATGATTTAATATTATGTACATATACTAGTTATTGAATACTAAATAGGTTATAATACATATATTATAGTTTTTTTAAACCATAATAATGGTTTCATGACCATTAATGAAGTAGAAATTTAAGAACGAAACTTTATCATCCATGAAGGTTGTAAATTGGCACATCACAGATGATGATTTCATTTATAAAATAAAAGAGAGATAGAGTAAGGATATTGATGATGGTTCTTCCATTAACAATATATAATTACATTATATATATGATAATGATGTTATCATGGTCATTTGGACAGAGGAGGTGAAGATAGGATAACGATATAAAGGAACTTGAAATGAAAATGAAAGAAATAAAATATGAATTTACCTCTTGAATCCACCCCCTTGAGAATCTATTTACGGGAAGGGGTTTTGGTCTTTTGGAAATACCAAGAGATCTTGGACATGGATAGTGACTAGAGAAGGGTATTTGGGAATAAATTTGAGGATATTAAAGGCTTATAAGAGTGAAGAGAAGAGGGAGTACTGGGGATTTTTATAGTGGAGGAGAGGAGTAATTTTTGAATATCTTAATCATTATTTTATTATTTTACCAAAGAAAATCAATAGTATTGATTCATGGGAAAAATAATAGTAATATGTGAATGTTAGTTTTAACTAAGTGTGTTTACCTCAGCCATTATTCTTTGAATAGTGAATTTAATTTATAATGTACACATACGGTAAATTACAGTATTTTACTATTCATAAAAAATCGAGTATTTTAGAAAAATACCAAAAAATCACCCTAACCATTTTTCGATGTGTATAATTCAAAACTAAAATCCTTTTTTTAAAAAATAAATTTCTAAATATTATTAATTTAATTATTAAATAAAATCATAGTATATTTGAAAAATAACAATTTTAAAGCTATAATTCATTTTATATCACTTTGAAAAATTAATCAAGATCTCATTATCTTATAAACTTAAGAAAATAAAATAATAATAATATTTAATATTCATAAGTTTCATATTACTATTCATATTACTATTCATAAGGTTATGTTACTATTTCCCAAAAATTAAGTTTGTCTTATCAGACTCTAAATATCTTACTGAATGCAACTGTGTATGTCAGCTTTTCAAATTTCAAATCACAATGGTGAAAAAATTATTTTTAATGGCTAGTTTATAAAAAAGTGGTGTTTTGTTGAGACTTAGTGTTTCATACATTCAATATTTATTTTCAAAACATTGGGGTGTTACATTATCCCCTCCTTACAAAAATTTTGTCCTCAAAATTCATAGAATGTTACCTCACAAGAAGAGTTGTGGGAGGTCTTCCTCATAAGCTCCTTAGGCTCCCATGTTGCCTCTTCAATTTTATGATTTATCCAAAGTATATTTTCCAGTAAAGTCATATAATTCCTCAACACTTGTTCTTTAGTGTCCAGAATCCAGATAGGCTCCTCACAGTACGATAAGTCAGGTTCTAATTCTATACCTTCAGAAGTGAGGACATGTGTTGAGTCTGGAATGTACTTCCTCAGCAGTGAGAGATGGAACACATTGTGTAATTTGGATATGTTAGGTGAGATAGAAAAATGATATGCAATAGCTCCAATTCTCTCCAGAATTTCAAAAGTCCCAAAGTACCTTTGGATTAGTTTCTCTTTATTCCCAAATCTTATAACTCCCTTCCATGGAGATACTTTTAAGAAAAAATGATCTCCCACTTGAAACTCCAAATCCTTCCTTCGATTATCAGCATAGCAATTTTGTTTTATTTGAGATACTTTTATATGGCCTTGAATTGTCTTTACCTTCACTGTTGTTTCCTTCACAAGATCTAGGCCCACAAGCTTCCTTTCTCTAACTTCATCCCAACAAGTTGGTGTACGACATCTCTTTCCATACAACGCTTCATATGGTGCCATTTTAATACTTGAATGGAAACTATTATTGTAGGAAAACTCCACTAAAGGTAAATATTGATCCCACATACCTTGAAAGCCAAGTAAACATGATCTCAACATGTCTTATAAGTTTTGAATCATCCTCTCTGATTTCCCATTAGTTTGAGGGTGATAAACAGTACTCAATCGAAGTTTAGTATCAAAAAATTTCTATAGACATTTCTAGAATTTAGATGTAAATAGTGGATCATGATTAGAAAAAAATTAAGAGTGGTTCCCCATGAAGTCTCACAACTTCATTGATATATAGTTTTTCTAGGCGCTCCAGTTTCAAATCCTCCCTTATAGTGAGGAAATGTGCAGATTTTGTAAGTTGATAAAAAATTACCCATATTGCATCATTCCTTCTCATAGTTTTGGGTAATCCAATGACAAAATCCTTGGTGATTTCATCCCATTTCCATGTAGGAATTGTTAGAGTTTGCATGACTACTTTTGGATGTTTCCTTTTAGCCTTCACTTGTTGACAACCTAAACATCTTGATACGTAATCCAAAATTTCTCTCTTCATGTTATCTCACCAGAAATGTTCCTTCAAATATCAATACATATTAGTGCCACCGAGATGTATAGAGAAATTTGAACTATGGGAATCATCCAATAAATCCCTTTTTAGCTTGTTTATAGCTGGAACATAAAGCCTCTTCCCAAATTTCAAAACACCATCTTCATAGACAAAGTCATCCATCTTCCTATATTTCACAAAATTAATTTTCTTTTGAAGGTTCTCGTAATCGGGATGATAACTTTTAATCCTTTTTAATAAATATGGTTGGGAAACCAAATGAAAAATTAGTGATGTTTCACCTTCTTTGATAATTCCCATATCCATCATGAATAGATTCATATACAAAGGATCCTTGTCAATCCTCATTTTGTCGAGAAATCCATGATCCTTCCTGATCAATGCATCGACTACCTTGCTTGCCTTTACTGGGTGGCAGTGTACAGTAAAATCATAATCCTTGAGTAGTTAGAGCCATCTCCTTTGCCTCATGTTGAGTTCTTTCTGTGAGAAGATATATTTTAGACTCTTATGATCTGTATATATCTCAGATTTTTCTACATAGAGATAATGTATCCATATCTTCAGAGCAAAGATTACCACTGCTAACTCAAGATCATGAGTAGGATATTTTTTTTCATGAATTTTTACCTACATTAATTCATTGGAAATAACTCTATCATTCTGCATAAGGATACAACCGAGTCCTTTCTTTGATACATCACTATAGATCAGAAACCCATCATTCCCAGATGGTAGAATTAGGATCATATAATTCACTAATCACCTCTTAAATTCTTCTAAAAAGTCCTCACATTATTTTTTCCATACGAACTTAACCCCTTTACGTGTATGCTTGGTCATTGGGTTGGATAAATGGGAAAAGTTATGAACGAAACACCAATAATAACCTGCTAAACCAATAAAACTACATACCTCGGTTATGTTTTTTGGAGTAGGAAATTCTTGCACATCCTTTGTCTTTGTAGGATAAATAGATATTTCATCCTTAGAGACAATGTGACCAAGAAAGGAAATTTATTGAAGCCAAAATTAGCACTTTATAAACTTCCCATATAATTCATTTATTCTAAGAGAATTCAGGATAGTGCACAAGTAATTTTCAAGATCTTCATATATTTTAGAGTATACCAAGATATCATCAATAAATACCACCAAAAAGTCATCAATATATTCCTTGAAAGCTCTATTCATTAGATCCATGAAAACAGAGGGTGCATTAGTCAATCCAAAAGGCATTACTGTAAACTCATAATGCCCATACCTGCTTTGAAATTATGTTTTTGGAATGTATTCCTTCCTCACAAGCAACTGATGATATCCAGATCGAAGGTAAATCTTTGAAAAATATTGATCTCCATGAAGTTGATCAAATAAATCATCAATGCGTGGTAGGGGATACTTTTTCTTTATTGTTATAGCATTGATCTCCTTGTAGTCAATGCACAACCTCATAGATTCATCTTTCGTATTAACGAAAAGAACAAGGGCTCCCCGTGGAGAAACACTAGGGTTAATAAATCCTTTATCACTCAACTCCTCTAGTTGTTTCTTTAGTTCCACTAAATCCATAGTGGACATTATATAAGGGGTTATTGATATGGTCCTTGAATCGGGAATTAAGTCAATGAAAAACTCAATTTACCGTTCTAGAGGATGTCCAGGTAAATCCTATAGAAGCACATCAACATATTCTTGCACAATAGGTACATTATCTATCTGAACATTCAATTCCTCACGCATAATTATTTCATTCCCTTTCTCCCCAATAATTGAATTCAATAGAGTTACAGGGGGTGGATCTAGATGTGAATCAGAGGGTGATGTTTCTACCCTAAATATAAGGGATTCCACATCGTCCTCAAAAACTGTAACCTCTTTCCTCTTGCAATAAATTTTCACATCATGGTTTGAAAGCAAATCTATAACGAGGATTATATCAAATCCAATCATGGGTATGATAATAAAATAATAATATAAATCATGTTTATATTCTATAATGGGGACTGATTGACACAACTTTGTTGCAATGATACTTCCTTTAGAAGTTTTTACTGACAACTCCCTTATTAAATCAAATTGGAAATATCTATTTTTTTGGAAAACTATGAAGATATGAAATAATTCAATGATCCAGAATCAAATAAAGAAATAGATAAGTTTGAGGAAATGACTAAAGCACCTACCACCACATCATTAGAAACATCAATATTAGTGGTTGTGATCACATAAGATTTTCCCAACTCTCTTAGCATTTTATATGGAATGTTTCCTTAATGCCTTGGAAAATAATAATCATTGTGTACCATCTCCCTATAATTATAGCATTAAACATTAATAGATTCTTTCTTCCCCCTTGCAATCACTGGAAATATATCCTTTCTATCCACATGTGTAGCATACTCCTTTTCCTTTTAAGCAGGAACCATGGTGTTTTATTCCACAATTATCACAGGGTGGAAATTTAACTCTTCCCTTATTCCCCATTTCCTTATTTCCTTTTATAGATTTTTTAGCAACCCTATTCTTCTCTTTCTTTCCTTTAAATTTATAAGACATAGAAAATTCCTTTTCTATCTTGATAGCACATGAAACTATATCTTCATATGATGAGAAACATTGGGAGACCAGTGCCTATTGTAGGAAAGACTTTAAGCCATTAAATAATCGATCAATCTTGTTATTTGGATTTCATTTGTAGCCCACAACATACATTTCTAACCTTGTGAATTTAGCTTCATACTTTGCAACATTCCCATATTCCTTTTTCTACAAATTTAGAATCTGCCTTTCTATATCCGCTCACTGTTTACGGGGAAAGTATTTCTATATGAAAATTTCATTAAAGTGCCTCCATTATATCTCTTTTATCTCTTCCTCCTCCATTTTGTTTTGGATTAACGACCACCACTGATCCAAGTCTCCCGATAGACAATAAACTTCTATGATGACCTTCTCTCATTTGTTATATCCCAAAGTAAGAAATAACTTCTCTAGGGAACTTTTCCACTACTCAACTACAAATGGGTTTGTAATCCCATTGAATGATAGAGGTTTTTGTCTCATAAAGAGATCTAACATAGATCCTCCATGTGGTGGATCCATATGTTCCATACGAGTAAGGTTATTGTTCATAACCTAAGTAATTTGTCCCAGTATAGTTACAAGTTGCTCCACACCGATTGCAGATCCAGAGCCAACATAATTATCTTGCATCAGAGGGAAATCCCTAAATGGGATATGCATGTTCATGCGGTTTACATTTCTTCCACTAGGCACAATTTCTAGATAATTTCATACACTAGATTAGGTTATGAATCATAATATATAATATTAACTTAGAAAAATACTTAGTATAGATTGAAATCCTATGCATGGATAATTCCATAATCAAAAACAAGATTTATTTAAGGAAAAATTGACATTGAAATCCTTCTTAATGGATTGTAAAGAAAATGCTAATTATCCTAAGCATATCCCCTATGAGTGTCAAACTAGGTACGCAGTAAGGCCCATTGTCGTATACCGGGATACCCCGTGTAATGACCCGCTCAATAGCATTAGATTGAGAGAACGATGAGTCATTACTTGGCCTTAAGAGACATCCTAAAGATAGAAAATGTTAACAATAAATACAGAAGGGTTTCAAATACAAGTGGGGTACAATTTAACCTTTAAGAATAAAACCATTAACCAAACAGATCACTATATTTTGCATGAACAAATTAAAGACAAATCTATAACATTATATATCTCAAAACCACATCAAAGTGTGCAGAAATGGAAGACTAACAAGTATCAAATTAAACAGTTACAAGATCTCAAGAGACCACACTATTCCATATTCCATAAGCTCCAAGCTCCACAATCACCAAAACAACCCAAGTATCACGAGGTGCTGCCAAAAGCATGTGATACTTTACCTTTTCCCATGTTCTAGAAGATAGCATCTGTAAAAGAACCAAAGTGCCAAAGTAGGGGTGACTATAAAACTTAGTAGGGTTTTCCTAGTCACTTCCCTACTCACGCTACTAGGATAGAAAAGTTAGTCACATTTATATAAAAGAATTTATATAAAATAATTTACCAAAACATTTTATAACCAAATATACACAAGTTCAAAAAACCATTTGCAACCAAGTAAAAACAAAACTAAATTAAACCAATTTCCAGCAAGTTATTTTTTCATAAAGTAACTAATCAAATATTTAAAACCAATTCTTATTATAATTTGGAATACCCATTCCATTGTTCACTACACACCCACACATGCATGCTTTGTTTGTTAGTTCCATACACATGAGCAGTGTCTTTTCCAATTACCCTGTGTCCTAATGACACACGCCCCTGATCTAGGGTCACACCCCTTATACCCCAATGGTACTCATCCCTTATTAAGGTCTCGTTAAGAATGAACTCACACCAACACCATTTATGCCAAATATTTCCATTTCCAAAACAAACCATTCTAATAAAACTGAACTTTTATTGAAAATCAAAGCACAACCAATTTCAAAGGAACATTTCATTTAAATAAAACCTTCTATTTTATTTAAAACATTAAATAAAATTCGTTTTCCAACAATCCATAAAAACACCCTTTATAAAATCCATATTTTAAAACCAAGAGCAAAATCACTTTACTCAAACACCCAATCTTCCAGATTTCACAACCATCACTCAAAAAGGTTTCCAACGAGTTTTCAAAAACAAAATCACAATCAATTAAACACCACACATTAAATTTGAAATCATTCTAATCAGTTCTACTAAGAGTAATCAATAAATAATCCTCCTACCTCAAAGGTTTTGACAAAAACCCCAACGAATGAAGAACACACAAGATAACCGAGTCGATTCTCCAAGAACCCACCTTAGACCTATTCTCCTAGAAAGATCAAGACCAAATATCATAATATTTAGAATCCACGCACCTAGATCTACCCATTATGGGCGTATATCTAAGAAACTGAGAGAATAGAAGAAGTAGATCTAAGTAGATCTATGAAACCGATCAGGAATGAAGAAGAATGATCACATACCTCAAGAATCCATCTTTGATTCACCAAGGAAAGGATTTATATTGACTCCAAAATTTTTGGGAGAAGTTATAATATCTTAAGGGAAGATAAATACAGAATTATGGCTGATTAGGATAAATAAATATCCACTTAGAGGCAAAAACATATGAGATCCATTTTTTAGGATCTCACTTAAACTATCCGCATGGTTGATTCTCACGGTTTGACTAACTGTGCGCTAACTGTGTATTAGAAACTATCTAGGAAGACACTCACAAAACTTCCTTGCATGGTATCCCTAACCTAGCTCCAACCATGCTGAAGATAATTCCTCAAGAGGTAGATTGCACATGGTTTGGCCACACAGTTAGGCAAATCGTGCACCGCCCGTGCAACTTCTAATTTTCCCTAAAACCACTTCCAAAATTCTACCAAATATTCTATCCATCACCCTTACACTTTATAAAAATAAAAAGCATAAAGTAAGGGTTATATAATAGAAAATTAGGGTACTAAATTCTCCCTACCATTGGTATTTCTGTCCATGGAAAGTAGAAAATCCTCACACACCTGAAAGAGTTCTGTCCATTGCTCTTTCATCCCCTTCTCGCATTCCCAAGTCTCTTCCTGAAGCTGATCATGCTGCCATAAAACCCACACTAAACTGATGCTCTTTCCATGAAAGACTTTCTCTTGCCTATCCACAATCCGTACCAAGATATGTATCAACGAAGCATCTGTCTCTAGGTCAATGTGATCCCATTTGATCACATGGTCAGGATCAGGCTCATACTTTTTCATCTGAGATACATGGAACACATTATGCATGGAACTGAACCATGGTGGTGATGCCAACTAATATTCCACCTCTTCAATTTGTTCTAGTATATCAAAAGGGACAATGTATCTAGAAGCTAACTTTCCCTGTTTCCCGAAACAACGATGTCCAAGCCTTGAAGATATCCTCAAGAAGACATGATCACCGACAGCGAACGAGAATGGTCTTCAACGATGATCTACATATGATTTTTGATGACTCTAAGCCATATCCATCCTCTTTCTAATCAACTGGGTCTTCTCCTTTGTTTCTTGGACAAGGATCTACCCAACTAGTGAAGTTCACCTATTTTCACCCAGTATAGTAGAGAAAGACAAGGATTCCCATACAATGCTTCAAACAGAGCCATGTGTATCGAGGCTTGATAGATGTTATTGTATGAGAACTCCACTAAGGATATATGATCCTCCCATGAGCCAAAAAAATCCATTACACAAGCCCGCAACATGTCTTCCAAAGTTTTTATCATCCTCTCGTATTTCCCATCGGTCAGAGGATGATACACCGCGCTCATAGTCAACTGAGTCCCAAGAGATTGATATAAGGATTTCTAGAAATGAGACATGAACCTCAAATATAAATATGAGACTATTGAAACTGGTACGCCATTCCTATTTACCACTTTTCAGATATAGATTTTTGACAGATCCCCCACTGTATGAGTTTCACGAATAGGGATGAAATGTGTCGACTTGGTAAGTCGATCCACTATCACCCATATGACATCATGTTTCTAAACTGTTTTTGGAAGACCTATAACAAAATCCATCTCTATTTGATCCAATTTCCACACTAGGATAGGTAAAGATTGTAACATTTCTGCTGGTCTCTGATTCTCGGTATGAACCAACTATAACGCCCCGAACCCAAAAGCCCGGAGCTGTTGTATTATTTTAATACATTGGCATGATTACAAGGAATCAAGTCCCAAAGTACTGATCAATTTAGTAGTCTTGGAAAATATATTACATACATGAACGTTACATTATATTTTATTACATAAAATACAACATAAATAATATTTTGAGAAATCCATTATCCCCCTAACTTAACCCTATATATCAATCATAATACACTTCTTGGAATCCTGGGAAAATAAAACATAAGAAAGGGGTGATCTTAGATGCTCAGTAAGGGTAAATAATTCAGTAGAAGCTATTGAATTTTAAGGAAAGATGTATAATAAAAACATCATAATTTTAAACAATAAACTTGAACATAATATGGCAAAAATAAATCAAAAATTATCATATAAACATGCACATAGACATTATACTAGTCGAATAATCACATGTAATAACCAATTTCATAACAAGGGAATTCATAATGCCAAACATAATAACTACTATGTCAAGGCCTTGTGCCAAGAACATTCACAAATATTCTGTAAAGGCCTTGTTCCAAGACACTAGTTTGTCTCATGAGACCTACCGATGCATCGAGGGGCTATAGCGGGCCCCACCCATCACTTACTAAGTCCAATGAATTCCTCATTTGAAAAGGGTGAAACATAACATAATCATTCATATTAAAACTAGCATACAAAATGTCAATACTTTAACTATAAACCATGAATGATATAAAAATAGCACATCCAAAGTCAAACATATCATAACTCATTCAATATAATATGGAAGATTTTATTATAATAAATCAACCTCAATCAAGAATGATATCCAATAAAGGATGTTGACATAGTTTAAAATGACCTGTAAAACTCTTTGAGAGAAATACCCCTTTTTTATGAAATCATTTAAAAATCACACAATTTATAAACGAATTAATTTAAAAGATATTTTTGAATCAAAGTTTCCCATAACACTTTGAATCTTTTTAAAGGAATTAATATTTTAAAACAATCATGTCCATATAAATAAATACTTAAAATCATTTTGAAAACATGGACATTAATTAAATAGATTTAGAAAAATAAATCCTTAAAACATTTGAAATGATGATCTAGTTAAAGATTCCCTTCCATAAAACCTTAAAATATTAATTTTGAATTTTTTTTATGAAACATGGATATGGATGATAAATATATCCTAGTAAATACTTACACATAAACAATCTCATATAATAACGAGATTGAGGAATTAACCCTTACATTAAGTCCAATACTCTCTGTACGACTCTGAAAATCATGTATGATGTTTTTAAACATATTATTAACTTATATAAGAATCATAATAATATTTATGATATCATATATGATTCTTTTATGACTTTATATTACCCATTTATTAAAAATTCTAAGTTAATGCAACATTTCGGGTAATATCGCTTTGTTTATCGTACGTGTTTTGACTTTTTATTTTTGATCATATTACTTATATCATGATTTGGTTACTTAAAGAATGTATAATATTATTTATATATCATATATCTTAATAATATAAATATATGTAATATATAGATATATAAAATGGAATACACCATTCATGGAGACGGTAGGCCATACGTACGCATGAACGCTGTTTTCATTTTCTTATGATATTGAATGGAAGTAAGTGAATGATATATATGTATAAATAAATATATAAATAAATATATATATATCATTCCATTAGACTTATTATGTCATGAATTTCATAATTATGAATTTTATTTTTTTTATAATCATTCTTGAATGGTTAAAGTGGAGAATGAATCTCATCGCGTCGTGGAGACGGTAGGCCGTACGTACACACAAGTGACGATATAATTTATTTAATGATTAAATGGAATTTAATTGGATGGAATATAAATTTTAGAGAAGAAATATAATGTTATATTTATTTTTTACATCCATTATATTCATCTTTATACCCATATAAATAAAGTGCACATGAAAAACAATTTACACCACGGCGTGGAGACGGTTAGCTGTACGTACACACACATGGTGGTATTGTTTTTCATAGGATGGGTAAAAGGAGGAATATGGTTATAAAATAATATTAACAACATATCAACATATATTATATGTTATATTTATTATTTTAGTATGGTAACAACTTAGTAAGAGGAAGTAGAAGAATAAATGAATTTAGAGAGAAGAGATAAAACCATTACCTCTTCTTCGGGTGTATCCTTTTGATTTGCACAAAAGGACTCATTAAGATGGATTTATGCCCAAAGTTTTTCCTCTATTATGAATTTAGGTAAGTTGGGAGGATATTTGGGCAGGTTTTTGAAGAGAATAATTGATTTTGTGGTGTGTATTAAAGAGAAAGGGAGGTGCCCTTTTATAAGATAGGTGAGGGGCACTTTAGGAAAAGCTTGAAATATTAATTTATTATAAAATTATTTTCAGATTATAATAGATAAAAATTGATTTATTTAGAGGATAAGATGAGGATTTGTTTAAATAATATCAACCAAAAAGTTTTAGATATGTTTAGGTCATAAAATTTACCTTATCTTTTAGATTTAACCCTTTGTAAAATAAGTTAACTCTTACCATGTCCTCTTGTATTTTTATACTACATGGTAACTATAATTACTATAAAGTGAAAAGAGAAACTAAAGTGGATAATTTATAACATTTTTATCAATATACATATTGTTTAGAAGAGCTTTAGATTTTTAGGATTTTGATATCATTTAATAAAATTGTATTTGTTTTAAAAACTCATTTATGTTAATTTTGACACTATTTAGTAATTGATTTTTTTAAAGTCATAAAAAATTGATTCATTCCAAAAAATAGCAGTAAAGAATCCTTAATATTTCAATTTCATCCAGTAAATTCTTGTATGACATAAAAATGTTAAAATTACATTTATTTTATATATATAAATTCATTTATTTGAATATTTCATTAATGAGGTTATCACTGCATCATAATTGTGTTATAAATAAATTTATTTATTTTATGTATAAAAATTATAAATAAAATATCATGATGTATGAAATATTTTTATCTTTCTAATTAATATTTATATTTGAGATGATCAATTATATAACCCCATATAATTTTTTTAGTGAAAGATACATGTTTATGTTATATTTTTCTATACATTAAATTAATTCTTATAAAATGTCATTTTCACACCCAAGTGGCTACATGGGGTATCAAAATAGACCCAAAGAATCCAATGATCTAACATATCTCATCCAATAGGATTAGGAAATGTGTTAGGGTAGTTTAATATTATTATAATATTATTTTTGTACCCTTATTTACCAGATTTACCCTTTAACCATGGTAAATAAAATAATTACTGAAGTTACTATCCATAACGTCAAAAAAAATAAAAGGTACCTATTTAAAAAATTTGTACCTTATGATTCCAAATATGGAATAAATTTTTACAAATTCAAAACACAGAGTTGGAAGAAATTAATTTAAAATTAATTCCCATTTTCAAAACCAAAAAGCGGGTTTTTTAAGATGTAAAAACTATCAAAAGATTGATATGTGTTTTTTTCCAATTTAAATGTAAAAATACTTATAATGACCTAAATTATATTAAATGATAAAAAACTAATCTAATTATACTTTAAAACCACATAGATTTATTATTTAACAATATAAATTACTTTTATTAAAAAAGTTGTTTTCAATTAAAATTTAGTATTTTTCACTATTCATCAAAATATGAAAATTATCAAAAAAGTACCAAAAATTTATCCAATTTTTTTTTATGTCCCAATTATAAAAATAATTTAATTTAATCAAATTGAATATATAAAAGTGTCAAATATTGTATTTAAAAAGGGTTCTCCATTAAAAGGCGGAAAAACTTCATTTATGAAAAATACCTCTTTTATCTGAAAAACTGAATTTATCCTTATATTATGTCTAAGAAAAACAAAAGATGAATGTTAAAATTATATGTGATATATTTAAAATTAAAAATTTTGTTAATACTATTCATAATCTCTTTTTAAATGTCTAGTTTGATAGGTCATGGTGCGCTTGAACTCGGTGTTGCGTACATCGCACACTATTGAATTATTAAGAAGAAGTGTATCGTGGAAGATTGGGGTGTTATATTATCTCCTCATTCAATAAATTTCATCCTCACAATTTAAACTCAAGATTAAAAACTAGGGGTTTGAAATTTCAAAATATCTTAGTTGAAATCCCACATCGTAAAATGGATTAATGAGAACTCTATTTTAAAATAAAGGTACCTATGAAGGTTTTCAGAAATAACACATACTAGGGTTCCATGTAGGAAAACAAGGATATGGAAGAGAAAAATAACCATAAAGTTCTGATGTAGAGTGATAGAGAATATTATTGGGAGAAATTTAACAACAAGAAAGCTATAAATCTACGATTATCTAAGGGACCATTTGATTCATCAAAAAATAAAGTACTAGGAAAACATTTTTGGTTTTATGATCCTTTACCTAGTTTTATAGAATTAATTTAATTCATAGACTAAGAAAACAAGAAATAATACTTAATTTACATGTAGAGTTTTATCCTTTAACTAATTCCTACCACAAACCCATCTTTCTCTTTAAAAGATAAAACTCAAAAAATATTCTATTTATCTCAATTGTATAAGGTTCCAAATATAAACATATACCATTTAAATGAAGAAAAATATTTTATAATAAGTATGGAATTCCTGTAGGCTAGTGGTAGGTGATAAATACTTTCCACACTTTGATTGTGGGTTTGATTCCCATAGCTTTGTCTGACGCGATGGGTTATCGCCCGACTTACATGTTGTTTTTTTTACAAAACTATAGTATTATAAAATTCCAAAAATAATCTTAAACAATACTATCCAATGATTAACTTAATCCATCCCAACCTTTAGATTTATCCAAAATAATTCTATCCAATCTCATTATAAAAGGTCTCTAAATTTCCAAAATCAATTATAATATCAGATTCCCCTAACAACGTAATTCTGCTCTTATTTTTACATAATGAATATATGATTACCTTAATCATATTAAAACCTTAATGAAAAAAAGTACTATAGTACAATACTTATATATATCAAATTATTCTTATAATCAGAACATAATTCTTGAATCCAAAAACACAAATACATTAATTATTCCACTTCGACTGTAGTAACAACATAAGATTGACCCTGATCCATTTGATTTTTCTGAGCTATATTTCCTTAACACTTTGGACAATCATTTTCATAATGTATCATATCTTTACAATTATAAAATTGCATGACTTATTTCTTTCCCTTTCAATAACAAGCCTGGTGACATTTTTCTCTACATTTGTAACAAAATCCCATTCCTTTTAGGCAAGTACCAAGGTGTTTTTTCCCACAATTATCACATAAGGGAATATAATTCTTTCCCTTTTTCTCTTTATCTATCTCTTGATCCATTGTTATCTTTTTATATTTCTTTACTTTAATGTCATAAGACTTAGAGAATTCATTTTTTGTCTTGATAGCACATGAGATTATATCATTATACGATGATGCAGTTTGTGAGACCAATGCTTGTTAGAGGAAAGGTTTTAACCGATCAAAGAATCGATCAATATTACTTATTGGGTTACGTATGTAGTCTATAGAATGACTTTATATCCTTTTGAAGTTATCCTAATACTTTGAAACATTATCATCCTCCTTTTACCTCAGGATAATATATTGACTTTCCATATCAACTCACTGTTCACAAGGAAAGTATTTCTCTAGAAAAAGTTCTTTAAACTCCCTTCATTCCATATTTCACACTTCTTTATCATCCATTATGTTTTTAATTAATTACCACCATTGATCTGCATCTCCTGATAGATAATAAACTGCCCTGACAACCTTTTCCCTTTTGTTACTTCCCAAAGTAAGAAATATTTTCACTAAGGAAGTTATACACTACTTATCTAAAAAAGTATTTTTAGTCCCATTGAATGTTGGAGGATGTTGTATCATGAAGTGGTATAACATTGATCCTCCGAACTGTGGATCAGGATGCTTAATATGTGTAAGGTTATTATTCATAGCATTAGTCAGCTATCCCGGTACGGTTATAAGCTATTCAGAACTAGTTGTGTCACCAGTTCCACTATCATTATTTTTCATAGGAGGTAAATCCATATATGGATTATGTGGGTTGATAAGATTTTCATTTCTTCCACTAGGATCTATTTCTAAACAATGACATACACTAGATTAAGTTATGAATCATAATGCATAATTCCAAACTAGTGAAATACTTAACATAAATTGAAAAATTTATGCATATCTAATCCATAATCATAAATACTGTTTCTTTGAAGACATATTTACTCATAAATCCTTCAAAATGTTTTATAAATAAAATATTAATTATCTTAAGCATATCCCCCGGGAGTGTCAAACCAGGTGTGCAGTAAGGTACATTGTCGTATACCAGGTTACCCCAAGTCAAGCTCAGAAAACCTTGTTGGGTTTTTCACCCCTAGGTACATCTGTAACAGAACGAAGTCCAATTTTATTATCTAGATAGTGATGTATTTTCTATGAATACACACATAATATCCATTTTAAAATTCTTGGATTCTCTTCAATACTTATCCTCAAATTCTATCTTAGAGTAATGATCCCTAATTTTAGTTTTCTAAATCTATTTCCAAGGTTGTTACTAAACTTCATATGATACCAATTGTAATTCCCTGAACCCATAATACTAGAGCTAGTGCATTATTTTAATACATTAGCATGATTACAAGTAATCAAGTCCTAAAGGACCGATCGGTTTAGCAATCTTGGAAAATAGATTACATACATGAATGTTACGTTACACTTTATAACATAAAACAAAACATATATAATATTTTTAGAAATCCATTATTCCCCTAGATTAACCCTATATATCAATCATAATAAACTTATTGTAATCTTGGGAAAATAAAACATAATAAAGGGGTGATCTCAAATGCTTAGTAAGGGTATATAATTCAGCATAAGATATAAACATTTAAGGAAAGATATATAATAAAAACATCATACTTTTAAACAATAAACTTGAACAAAATATGGAAAAAATAAATAAAAAATTACCACATAAACAAGCACATGGACATTCTACTAGTCTAATAATCACATTTAATAACTGATTTCATAATGAGGGAATGCATAATTCCAGACATAATAACTACTACGTCAAGGACTTGTGACAAGACCATTCACAAATATTCTATCAAGGCCTTATGCCAAGACACTAGTTTGTCTTGTGAGACCAACCGATTCATCAAGGGTATATAGTGGGCCCCACCCATCACTTACTAAGTCCAATGAAATACTCATTTTAAAAGGGTGAAACATAACATAATCATTCGTATTAAAACTAGTATACAAAATGTCAATACTTTAACCATAAACAATGAATGGTATAAAAATAGCACATCCATAGTCAAAAAATTTCATAACTCATTCAATAAAATATGGAATATTGTATTATAATAAATCAACCTCAATCAAGAATGATATCCAGTAAAGGATGTTGATATAGTTTAAAATGATCTGTAAAACTCTTTGAGAGAAAATCCTTTTTTTATAAAATCATTTAAAAGTCACAGAATTTATAAAGGAATTAATTTAAAAGAGATTGTTGAATAAAAGTGTCTCAAACCACTTTTAATATTTTGAAAATAATTAACATTTTAAAACAATCATGTCCATATAAATAAATTCTTAAAATCATTTTGAAAACATGGACATTAATTAAATAGATTTAGAAAAATTAATCCTTAAAACATTTAAAATGATGATCTATTTAAAGAGTCCCTTCCATAAAACCTTAAAAGATTACTTTTGAAATATTTTTTATGAAACATGGACATGTATTATAAATATATCCCAGTAAATACTTACACATAAAAAATAACAGATAATAATGAGATTGAGGAATTAACCCTTACCTTATGTCAGATACTCTTCGTACGACTCTGAAACTCCAATATAATGTTTTAAACATATTAATAACTTATATAAAAATAAAAATAAAAATAATTATATCATATATGATCTTTTTATGACTTTATATTACCCATTTATTAACAATTCGAAGTTAATAAAACATTTCGGGTAATATTTCTTTGTTTATCGTACGTGTTTGGAATTGTTATTCTTGATCATATTACTTAGATCATGATTTACTTACTTCCAGAATGTATAATATGATTTATATATCATATATATTCATAATATAAATATATGTAATAGATATATATATAAAATGGAATACACCGTTCATAGAGATGGTAGGCCGTACGTACACATGAACGATGTTTCTTTTTTCTTATCATATTGAATGGAAGTAAGTGAATGAAATATATGTGTATATATATATATATTTATCATTCTAGAAGACTTATAATGTAATGTATTTCATTATTATGAATAATTTATTTTTTATAATCATTCTTGGATGGTTAAAGTGGAGAATGAATCTCATCGTATCGTGGAGACAGTAGGCCGTACGTACGCACGAGTGACGATATCATTCCTCTAATGATTAAATGGTATGAAATTGGTTGAAATATGAATTTTAGAGAATAAAAATAATGTTATATTTATTATTTACATCCATTATATTCATCTTTATACCCATATAAATAAAGTGCACATGAAAAACAATTTACACCACGGCGTGGAGACGGTAAGCCGTACACACGCACACATGGTGGTATTGTTTTTCATAGGATGGGTAAAAAGAAGAATATGGTTATACCATAATATTAAATATATCTCAGAATATATTATATGTTGGATTTATTATTTTAGTATGGTAACAACTTAGTAAGAGGAAGTAGAAGGAGAAATTAACTTTGAAGGAAGGGATAAAACGATTACCTCTTCTTCGGATGCCTGTTTTTGATTTGCACAAAAGGACTCCTTAAGATGGATTTATGCCCAAATTGTTTCCTCTAGGATGAAGTGAGGGAATTTGGGAGGATATTTGGGTAGGTTTTGGCCGATCCAAAGGGCTTTGAAGGTGTGAATTAAAGAGAAAGGGAGGTTCCCTTTTATAAGATAGATGAGGGATACTTTAGGTAAAGCTTGAAATATTAATTTATTATAAAATTATTTTTGGATTCTAATAGCTCAAAATTGATTAATTATAGGATAAGATGAGTATGGGTCAAAATACTTTCAACCAAAAGGTTTAGTTATTTTTTGGTCATAAAATTTACCTTATCTTTTAGATTCAACCTTTTGTAAAATATGTTAACACTTACCATGTCCTCTTTTATTTTTATACTACATGGTTAATATCATTACTATAAAATTACAAGAGAACCTAAAGTGGATCATTTATGAAATTTTTATCACTATCCAAGTTGTTTGGCCAAACATTATATTTTTAGTATCTTTATATCATTTTATAAAATAGTATTTGTTTTAAAAACTCATTTATATCAATTTTGACACTATTTAGTAATTGATTTTTGTTAAAGTAATAAAAAATTTATTCCTTAAAAAAGGAACTATATAATCGCTAATATGTAAATGTCATCTAAAAAATTCGTGGATGTTATAAAAATGTTCAAATTACATTTATTTTAATATTTATAATTTCATTTATTTTGATCTTTCATTAATGAGGTAATCACTCCATCATAATTTGGCCATAATTAAATTTATTTATTTTATGTCTAAAAATTATAAATAAAATATAATGATGTAGGAAATATTTTTATCTTTCTAATTAATATTTATAGTTGACAAGATAAATTATATAACCCCATATAAAAATTTTGGTTAGTGAAAGATACATGTCTATGTTATATTTTTCCACACTTTAAATTAATTATTATAAAATGTCATTTTCACACCCAAGTGGCTCCATGGAGTCGAAAAATCATCCCAATGAATCCCATGGTCGAAAATATCTCATAAAATAGGATTAGGATATGTGTTAGGGTAGTTTAATATTATTATAATATTATTTTTGTACCCTTATTTACCAGATTTACCCTTTAACCATGGTAAACAAAATAATTACTGTAGTTACTATTCATAATGTCAAAAAAATAAAAGGTACCTATTAACAAAATTTGGACTTTCTGATTCCAAATATGGAATCAATTTTTCCAAATTCAAAATACAGAGTTGGCAGAAAATAATTTAAAATTAATTCCCATTGTCAAAACCAAAAAGTGGGTTTTTAAGAAGTAAAAACTCTCAAAAGGTTGATACGTGTTTATGTCCCATTCAAATGTAAAAATACTTATAATTACCTAAATTATATTAAATGATAAAAATATAATCTAATTATACTTTAAAACCACTCAGATATATAATTGACCACTATAAATTATTTTGATTAAAAAAGTTATTTTCAATTAAAATTTAATATTTTTCACTATTCATCCAAATATAAAAGTTTTCAGAAAAGTACCAAACATTTATCCAAACTAAATTTTTATTTCCTAATTATAAAAATAATTTAATTTTATCAAATTTAATATATAAAATTTTCAAATATTGGATTTAAAAAAGTTTCTCTATTTAAAGGCGGAAAAACTACATTTTTGAAAAATACTTCTTTTATCTGAAAAATTGAATTTGTCCTTATATTATTCCTAAGAAACATAAAATATGAATGTTAAAATTATATGGAATATATATAAAATTAAAAATTTAATTAATACTATTCATAAAAACTTTTTAAATGACTAGTTTGATAGGCCGTGATGCGCTTGAACTCAGTGTTGCATACATCACATGCTATTGAATTATTAAGAAGAAGCGTACTGTGGAAGCATGGGTTGTTACATACTTTACATAAATTTCTCCTAAAATATCCTTAATATGGGTATAATATAATAAAAAAATACCTAAAAATAGGGGTTTTAGAATCTGATCCTTTGATCAATCTTAAAATCATAAATCCATGATATTATCCACAACTCTTATGTTAATTAAGACACATATAGTTCTAAAATTCAACACAATACATAGATGTTTCATGATTATTACGACTAAAAATACCATTAGAAAAAATAAATATACAATTTAATTCTAGGAATCCAATAGATAAATACTTTATCCATTTAATTTTCACATAGGACCTTCCTTGGTCTGGGGTTGAACATTTAGAAGATGGAATTGACATGGATAATTCCGAGGTTGTACATATTTAACAAAATGAAATATAAGTTGATCCCATGGGTGAGATTTATTTCCTTCCATCATGATCTTCATTTTTCCTCGAATATTCTTTTCTTTACACCCTTCGATTCTATGCTTAAAACATTTTAGTATCACATTGAGACGCTTTCCTAGGATTTCCTTCTACTTTTTTGAGTTGAATCAAATAGATCCTTCCTTCATCCATGGTCTCTACCACCCAAGTTCTTCTAAAATTCCATAATTCTCTTCTTTAGAAAGTTTTAGAGTTTTTTAAGGTATAGGTTTTTAATCATATGTTGGGGAAACTGATTAGGAATAATCACATCATCTTTCACTCAATTCCTCATCCCATTTGGTTTCTCATATTCACTACATTTCCCTTTATGTTCAATATTAACATAATTAAATTGAGTTACAACCATTGAATAAAACAAAAAAAATCATAGTGTGAGAAAAAATAACCATATAATCATTTATTAAATTTTTAAATAATAACACATTATTTTTAATGTAGTACACCTCCAGTTTAACCTAATTCATTCATTATCCTTATCTATTCAAATCATTCATAATGGTTTGTAATGAAAATGATAATTATCCTAGGTATATCTGATGGGAGTGTCAAACCAGATATATTTAAAGGCATGTTTTTATGCAAGAGGTGATGATCAGGTCAAGCCCAATGTGCCCTTTTTGGAGTTATACCCCTAGGTACATTTGTTCCACAACCACTTTACTTGTAGTATCCAAAAATGGATGTATTTTCTATGGGAAACCACATAATACCCCTTAAAAAATCTTTACAATTTTCTTAAATACTTATCCTAAAAATATATCATAGGGTTTTAGATACCTAATCTATATTTTCCAAAATCTAGTTCCCAATGTTTCTACTAAACTTCCTCTACTACTAAATGTAGTGACCTTGACACCAACATCATAGAGTTGATGTATGAATTATTACATTGGTCTAAGATACAAGGAATCACATCTCAAAGGACCAAAATTTTAGTAGTATTTGTTAACTAGATACATACTTGATTTCACTATTGCATTTGAAAGAACAAATTATAGCATAATATTTTTCGAGAATAACATTATTTCCTCTACAATATCCTTCCATGTCAATCAAAGTACCCATCATGGAATCCTGTGAAAATGAAATAAAATAAGAAATAGATAAAATTCTCAATAAGTGTAAAGTACAATGTAATATATCATGAATCAATAAAGAAGTTTTAATATGGAAAGGTAAAAACCGGCCACACATTCCATTTTAATCAATACAATGGATATCATAGTTAGATAAGGAATAATCAATATGTAATGTTAAATAACTGAAAAAATATTTCATTTAATAAATAAATTAAGAGTGAAAGGCATCTAGAGATAATATCATTACGAAAATCTTATAGAAAATAGGATAATTCATAATTAATATGGTAAGGTAAATAATGGAAATCACATTCAATTTAATCAATAAACTAAGACTGAAATGAATCCTAATATAATATCATTTTGAAAATATCAGGGATAATAATAACTAAATTTTTAATGAAGGAAATGATAACTTATTGGACATCATGATCTCAAGCATCATGGAAACCTATAAAATCAAGGCATTTCTTGAGAAAGATTAAAACTAATGGGTAGGTATACACTACAAACCCATTTAACTAATTATATGTCATGAACCTACTTCTTAAAGATGAATAAAGGGAGATAATGACACATGAGTCTTGCCTCCATTAGGCCCTGGGGTGGTGACCAACACCAAGGGTATATAATCTCACAAAATGGGAGGCATTTAACTTTTTAAAGAAAACAGGATCATGAGATAAGATGCTCCATCCCTAAACAACTCCAAGTACTATATATAAAAGAAATACAAAATCCATCCCACATGCATGTTTAACATAAATATATTACAAATACAATAAAAACTCTAATGTGAATAGAAAAATTAAGACTAATTGGTGACACATCAACTGTCCCAAAGTTTGAGCTAGTAATGCCTAGCAGATTCCACGTATTCCAGTTAGAAACATGAAAGAAGTTTTATATACATAGGGTGATAATACATGAATACTAAGTAGAAAAAACCAAATTATCTCACACATAAGTAGAGAAAATATACTAATACCCCTGTGAGGAAACAGTAGAACCCAACAAAACCTAACAAGGTATACTAGTCACCCCAACCTCACTAAGTAATTCCCACCAAATAATGAAAGTAAAGTAAATTAGTATATTGTACATTGATAGTAGGGTTCCTAGTACCACTTTCCCACTAATTAGCATCTCTCACACCCTAACAGCTAACGTCCAAGCACTCCCACCCCTTTCAAACATACCACACCACAACCCACCTGCACACACATGGGCATCATAACTAGTCCCATCACTTGGAAAAACAAATCTAATTACATCCCTCCTGTAGACACCTAGGTCACATACCACATCACATACCACCCGCAAACACATAGGCCACATGCCACATCACATCCCTCTGAAAACACTAGAGAAATCACAACACATCTCATCACAAAGACACATGGGAAGAACAACTCACCTACACACGCCTGGGCCTCCCAAACCACAACCTTCCCAAAGAATCATGGGCTATCACTATTTAAGAGAGGGATTAGGGAAGAGCGGGTGGCCAAAAATACACTCTCCCACTGGGATGTTTGGGAAAGACACCCTCCCCCATGATAGTAGGGGTGTTTGTCACATAATGATCATCTAGGGTGGGGTGCCTATAGAAATCACAAGGAAAATACAGGTCATACATATATATGATACCAAATAATCAAGTACAACCTATGGTTTTTCACCAACAACCAACTCTTAATGCCACCCTTGTTGCTACCTCTAAATTTAAAACCACACAACAAGCAACAACTCAATTGCAATTCCCAACCAATTTAAATTAACCATTACCACTATTCATTCACAATTCATTTATTCATTCTAATAACCATAAAAAAATAAGACAATCCCAAACATAATTAATTAATTAATTATTAATCTATTCCATTACCATTTGGGAAACAACTAATAACAACACATAACAAGCAACCCTTCCAAGGCCAAACATGGAGAAGCTCCGAGTGAAAAACCCATACCAACCAAAAAAATCCCCCAAAACTCAACCACATCCATCAACACAACCAAAGAACAACCAAATTTTATCCAAGATACTCAACACTGCTAATGCATTACATAATCAATAAATCTCTCAACCTAAGATTCCATTACACCCCCTAAACCACCCCACATCACACAACCATGATCTCAACCCTACTACAACATAAGTTAGAATAATCCCACAAACTGCACACCACCACACGTACCAAGGAAAGGAATATTCAGATTTAAAAATGAATTTCTCACTCAATTTACACTTGTTAATTCTGGGGTTATCATAGAAATAAATTTTTCATGGGGCATCAATTATTAGCTGATTGTATGTGATTAATTTTTTTCATATATATTCATTCAATGAAAAACAAACATCATGCATCCCATGAACCATTATGTGGAAAAAATACCCCAAATGACCATTATTAATAGTTTTTAGTTATCCCATTCAAATCACAATAACAACCAAAAGCAAAATAACAATCAGATCATATGTAACTTTTTCTACATCCACTGTATATTGATCTTAAACTGATTCTATTAACATCATTTAATTTGGATTCAATTATGTTCACATGGTAAAAATTTGTACACCTACCCCATATGATAAAAAATTAAGAGGGATGAAGGAAACCTACCTTGAATAGTGGATCATCAATACTTCCTGGTTACACCGAAGAAGGGGGCACATAGGAAGCAGGAAGATCCTCCACAGAAAAACATGGTCAAAAAAGGTGCAACACAACGCATGGATCCTCATGGAAGAAAGGTTATGGGGGATGTCCGGTATCAAGGTTAAAGAGAATCATACAAGGAAGAAAGGGTCTCTGCTTTAGAAAGACCAGATCCTATATCAACGAGAGAAACAATTTTTAAAAGTCAATAAAGGTGGGTCTTGACTAAGACCACATATTATGAAAAATAATGGAATCTGCAGGTTTTTAGAGGATAGATTAAATTTTAAAAGGATCCAAAAACTTGTAAATGTGGTATTAAACTCATTTTACATCAAATAAAATGTTAAAGGGGAGAAATTGGAAAAACTGGAGAAATCTAGAATTTTTACAAACTATTGGAAATGGATCACCATTAGGTGAGTCACCGGTGTGAGTCACCACTATGACTCACCGGTACTGACTCACCATTTAGAGATACCAATGGATTAATCACCATTACGAGGTTACATTGGTAGACTCACCATTCATAGCTACCAGTGGATGACCCACCATTTCGAGCAAGTAGTGGATGAGTCACCAATCCTAACTCACCATCACGACTCACTGCTGGTGACCAACCGATGCGGGTCATTGTTGCGACCTACCATCATGACCTACCGATCCTGATTCACCATTGGACAAATTGGATTTTTTGAAAACTCTTGAAATGAGTCACTGTGACCAGCCCGAACACTTCAAACACTAAATTTTCATAAAGTAACAGACCATAGAGTTCTAGACCATTACATCAGTTACCTATCAAACTATTATCAACCTTAAGAATTCAAAACCAAACCCACAAGAAAAAGAGGGGTCCAAACAACCACCACACCTGGGATACCTCTCATGTATCTTAATATGCTTGAAACACCACTACCAAGATCAAAGTTTAATGATCAACCACCCTATTTTTTTGAAAGTTGGAGTGAAACATCAAATCCAAGAACACCTACTTTGACATACACTAACCAAATCAACCAAAAGACACACAAAAAAAGCACAAAAACCACACTATCTGAACATACAAACCCCGGAGTTCCATCATCCATATCAAGATTATATCCACTCTAGGTAGCATTGACTTGCCCGAATGGGTTCAATCATATCACAATTAATGCATCCTGATTAAGAATTAGGTCCTCCTTTTCCCACATGACAAAACATTATCACACATTATGGAACAAGGAAACAAATCATCGCATAGAAAATAAAATTCGAACATCACATTACAAAGGAAAACATAAAAAGAAAAAACTCAAAATAACTATGAGTATTGGGAATACATATGTGATTCTCTCTCCCAAGTACTCTACTCCATGCTACCATGCCTCCATAACACATAAACCAAAATAATTTTCTATCCATGAATCAACTTCTCATAAGGATCCTAATCTCCACTGGCCACTCCATGTACATCACATCGTCTTTGATATCTAACTCTCCCCAATCAATGAAATGATAGTCATATTGATGATACAGATGGATTTAAGATATGTGGAAGATGTCATGGATCCTCTCCAACTATGGTTGCAACACCAACTGGTATCTCACCTTCCAAACTCGTCTTGACACCTTCAAGGGATTGATGAACTTGGGAGAAATATTAATCCCTCTACCAAACCTCCGCTGCCCACATCGAGGGAATCCTTCAAGAACACATGGTCCCAAACCTTGAACTCTAAGGGACTTCTACTGTGATCGATATATAACTTCTTCCAGTCCTTCTCCACTTTCATCCTATCACAAACAATATGAACCTTCTCTTTCATGCTCTACACAACCTCAGGGATAAGAAAAGATGTCTCCCCAACCTCTATCAAGTACAAAGTTGAATGAAACAGTATTCCATAAAAAGATTCAAATAGATCCATAAAATGGAATAGTGATAGATATTATAGTAAGAAAACTCTACCAAGGGAAAGTGTTATACCAAGATCCTAAAAAGTCAAAGATGCATGCCCACAACTTGTCTTCTAGTGTTTGGATAGTCCATTCTGTCTACCCATCTGTCTGAGGGTGAAAACCAGTGTTGAAGTTTGACTAAGTGAAACAGTATGCTGAACCCTCCTCCAAACTCATGAGGTAAAATGTGTATCCAAATCTAAGAAAATGGATACAGGTACTCCATGAATCCGCACAACCACATACTTTTGTTCCATGGTGTCCACTGTGCCCGAATCCATGATTTCTAAGAAGTGATCCAATTTCGCCAACAGATCCACTACTACCCAGATAGAATCATAGACTGCCTAATATCTCATTAACACTATGATGGAATACAATGAGATGTCATCCCAATTCCACTCAGGGACATTTATGGTACGAAAAAAATCATTGGGAACATGGTGCTAAGCTTCAACCTTCTGGCACACTAAGCACTTTTCCACAATCTCCACCACTACCTGTTCTATCCCAGGACACCAAAACTACATCCTCAAGCCACAATACATCTTATAAACTTCTGATTGTACCAATAAGGGTGATATATGAAACTCATGAGGATCCCTTCTTGAATTTCCATCGGAACAAACAACATTCCATGGAACAACATCTGATTCTGACCATCCTCTAACAATCCCTCTAGAGCATCACCATGGTCAACGTGATTATGAATCATCTCTACCTCTGAGTCTCCCCACAAAGACTCCTCCACCTACTACATTAGATAATATTTAAATATCATATAAAACAAATAGCCTCTGCCACCATCCATTCCTATATCTAAGTGCAAGGATGCTAACTCCACCATCGCTTTCCAAGCATCCACATATTCCCAAACTACATACTTATGTGAATTCCTATTTATGGAATCAGCCACAAAATTAATCTTCCCGGAGATGTAGGAGATATAAAAATCACAGTGCTGATGAAAATAAATCTACCTCTACTGTTGAAAGTTTAGATCTTAATGAGAAAAGACATACCTCAAACTCTTGTGATTTGTGAAGACCACATTGTGCTCCCCAATGAGGTAATGTCGCCAAAACATCATAAAAACATAAAATCTACTAGCTTCATATCATGGGTGGCCTAGTTATATTCATGGGGACATAAATACCTAGACCCATAAAAGATCACTGCTCACTATGGCATCAAGACACATCCCAATCCCAGATGGGAAGCATAAAAAAACCACAAACATCACCCCTTCCTCTACCAACTGATGTACTAGAGAACTTACCAAATTCCCCTTTATATAGGTGAACGCTACCTACCACAACTCATTCCACAAAAAATCTCGGTTTTTCATGGTCAAATATTTGAATGGTATTTCAACTCGAGAGAAATCTGGTACAAACCTCCAGTAACAACATGTGAGACTAAGAAAACTTCAAACTTATACCACATTCATTGGTGCTTCATAAGAGACAACTGATTTCACCTTCAATGGGCCCACTAATACACCCTTTTAAGACACTACATGCCCAAGGAAATTCACCTCTCATGTCTACAACTTGTACTTTGACAACTTTATGTAGATTTAGTGGCATCGAAGAACCTACAAGATGATCCTGAGATTATCACTATGCCCCTCCTTTGAATTTAAGTAGATCAAGATTTCATTGATGAATACAACAATGAATTAGTCTAGGAACTCACAAAATACAGAGTTCATAAGCCCCATGAACATGGTCGGTGCATTCTTAACACCGAATGACATGATTATGAAATTGAAGTTCCCATACTCATATCTAAAAGTAGTCTTCAGGATATCAACCTCCTTCACCCTCAACTGGTGATATCCAGACCATAGATCGATATTAGAAACCAAAATTCTACTCCCAGCTAGCCGAAAAGATCATCTATCATCAGAAGTAGGTAATGGTTCTTGATCTTCACTTGATTCAATCTTAAATAGTCTATAAACAACCTCAGAATACCATATTAATTCTTTTAAAACAATACCAGAGAACCCAAAAATTCTACATTGAGCTGGATAAATCCCTTCTTCATCAGGTCATCAATCTAAATCATCAACCCCCACAACTCAGAAGGTTTCTTATGATTAAGATCCATCAATATCAGACAAGTATTGTTCTGTAAGTCTATTCTAAACTCAAATTCATGTTGAGAGGTTAGAGTCACAACCTTCTTGGGGGAAACATCCAAGAACTCCCCATAAAAATTGGGAACCTCCATCATCTTAGTGTCTAATGATTTCACTAATAGATCATCCAATAAGGAGAGAAGGGGCTCTACACACCGACTACCCACCTGAAAAACCTACTCACCAACGAAAACCACATGCTGGACATTCATGTATGAAAATTAAACTCTTCTATGAAATATATAGATAAAAACATGAACATAATACCACTTTTCAATGACTATGATGATATCGTATGGCCGCATCAATAGTATGAAAATATCCCCACAGAACTGATGAGGTCCTATCATCAGTCTACATCCCCAACATACATTAAATAAGTTGGTCTACCCTTCGACTCATGTAATCAACACCAAGGGAATTAAAAGCCTCCATATGTATATTACCAGATCATGGGATAGAGTGGGTTAAAAAAAATGAGTGTGAAGCTCTCGAATCAAAAAAATTACAATCAGGGGTAATAAACAAACTGATCATACCTCTAACGATCTACGAACCTATTAGAACTAGTGCCTATGCTGTGTGAAACTAACCATACCCAGACCCTATACCACTCTTCTGGAAACCACCACCCTGACCACTCATGGGTCAAGGTCCTAGAGGAACGCCCTTTGTTCAGCCTCTACATGTTTTGTCTCCCCTCAGTGGAGCAGGAGCCTGCTGTCCCTACTGCTGAAATATCATATCAGGAAACTACTGCTGAGGTGGGTTTTGAACCTGCACACCTCCACCATAATGAGCTCAAAAATCCACTAGGTATTGATTTTGAAGATTACCATGAACTCTAGAGATGAAAAACATCAACCCAAACCAATGGGAAAGGCATGATGACACGGAGGTTAAAACAAAAACTGGTGAGGTCGACTTCCCACCGGTCGGAACCTCAAAGGTCCTTGTGCCTGAGACTTTTTGTAGATAAAATACATTTTTAAGAACCCTTCCAACTCCACTATCATGGTATACCTCATCATGAGTGTATAAAATCAATTAACTCCACCTTATTCTAGACCAAAAAGTACATCAACAACATAATGGTAGTAACTGCGTACTAGATAGAAGGATGAAGTGCCTCCTCTAGGAGTTTCTCATGAGACTCCTCATTCGAAAAAATATCTGTGGTGAAGAGAATAAGATACTTGAACTTAATCCCCATCTCTTGTATCGATATACTCCCTTTCTGGAGGGATATTACCTCCTATATCTTCCAATCCATCATTTTTTATGAAAGGAATTCTTCTTAAAACTCTTCAAAATTGACCGAAAGAACATCAACATCCTTGATCTCCCCTAGGCACAACAACCACCACTAACAAAAATCTCCCTACATATGACTAACCACCAAAGAAACCCAACACTCTGTCAGAGTCCATACCAAATTGAAGGTGATCTCAAGCTCCTCAATCCAGCTCTCTATCTCCATGTTTGATACACTACCCTCGTACTTTTCCAAGGCCTATTGCTGGAATTCATGTAACATTCTCTTCCACTGTTCATCCTCCTATACTAGATCAACCCTCCACTGATCAACTAGATTAGATTTCTAAGACAAAACTACCCGAGCCACATGCAAATGACACCCCGACACCACAACTGAAAAAGGTTAACAAGGAATTCCTAAACTTGAGTAGTATGTAATTTTATTTAAGATTCATTTTAACTCATTTAACTAATTTTTTATCCATTTCAAATTCCCTAAAATAACCTGATTCAGACAAGAACAAAATTCATTATGATGCATGCACCTTTCCTAGGGTCTCTACCCTGTAAATGGTGTAACCTCACTTGGTCATTTGGTAGGCTCAGAGTCCATGAATCAGATCAAGAGGGCCTTAAAATCTTATGTCCTAGCTAATCATCCCTGGACTATGTCATACACCGAGGTCACCTGACACCATTTCCTTACCAACCCATGAAATCCTTATTGTGCCTACCTCTAGACTCCATCCTATCTCTCAAAAATCACCTCTGATACCATTATCTCATGACCCTCCTTCTTCAAGATGAAGAAAGGGAGATAACGACTCTGAAGTCCTACCTCCAGCAGACCCCGAGGTGGAAATCGACACAAAGGGTATATAATCTCACAAAATGGGAGGCATTAACCTTTTTAATGAAAAAAAGAACAAGAGATAAGAGGGTCCATCCCAAAAAAAGTCCATGTACTATATAAAAAAAAAATCCAAAATCAATCCTACATGCATGTTTAAAATGATACTATTGGAAATAGAATAAAAAGTAAAAGGTAAATACCAAAAGTAAGGCTAAGCAGTGAAAGAGAAACATTCCAAAAGTTTGAGCTAGTAATTCCTATCATGGTCCACATAGTCCTCATAGAAACCTAAAATCCTTTTTATATACACAGGGTGAGAATACAAGTATACTTAGTAGAAAAAACTAAGTCCCTCATGCACAAGTGTAGGAAGCATACCAATGCCCGTGTGAGGAAACAATGGAACCCAATAACACTTAACAAGGTATACTGGCCACCCCAAACTTTCCAAGGCATTCTCAACAAATAATTAAAGTTATGTACTATGGTATAATTCACATCGATAGTAGGGTACCCCACACCACTTTACCACTGATTATCCGCTCTCACACCCTAACAAAAAACGTCTTAGCACTCTCACCTCTTCTAAACATACCACACCACAACATTCCTGCACACACCTTGGTGTCAAAGACAGTCCCTCCACCTAGAAAAATGAAGATCATCACATCCAACACATAGAAACCTAGACCACATACCACATCACTTCCCACCCACAGACACTTGAGACAATTACCAAATCACATCCCACTCACAAACACCTAGGAAAGCACAAAACATATCATCCCAAAGACACCTGGGAAGAAAAACATGCCCGCAGCCAACTGGGCCTCACAAACCACAACCTACCCTAATAATCTTGGGCTATCACCGCCTAGAAAGAGGAGTGGGTTAGAGCAGGTGGCCATCCATCCATCCTCACACTAGGATGTTTGGGTAGGACACCCTCCCCCATGACAATGGGGGTGTTCGGTACATAGTGATCAACTAGGGTGGGGTGCGTATAGAAATCAAAAGGAAAATAAAATTAATAAATATATATGATACCAAACACTGAATCCCAACCTATGCGTTTTCCACCAAAAACCAACTTAGAAATCTTCCCTTTATGCTACCTATAATGAAAAACCACACAACAAGCCACAAATCCTTTATAATTCCTAACCAATTTTATTTAACCATTACCATTCTCTATTCATAATTAATTTATTCATTATGCTAACAAAACCCACCCAATATAGTCCCAAACATTATTAATCAATTATTTATTTTCCCATTCCATTACTATCTGAGAAAGTACCAAGAACAACATATAAAAAGAAACATAGATAAGTCCAAACATGGAGAAGATCTGGGCGAAAAACCCATACTAACCAAAATATGTCGCCAACTCTCAACCACATCCAAAAACACAACCAAAGCATAAACTGATTGTAGATCCACTACAAAACACTTCTCATCCATTCCATATTCAATCAATCTCTCAACTTGAGATTCAATTACCCCACTTGAACCACCCCACATCCCACAACCATTCCCACAACCCTACTATGACACAAGTCAGAACAATCCCACACACAACACAACACCACATTAACCAAGGAAATATATATTCAGATTTAACAAGACATTACTCGCTCAATTTATATTTATTAATTAATGGGTTATCACAGAAACATTTTGATCATGGGGAATCCAGTTATTAGCCAACTGTATGTGATTAACAATTTTCATATATAACTGTACAATGAAAAAAAAACTTCATGCATCCAATTAACCAATTTATGAGAAACAAAGGACCCCAAACAACCACAATTTTTAGTGGGTAGTTATCCCAAAAAATCATAATAACAACCAAAAAAATAACAAGCATATCATACGTCACTTTTTCCTAAGCCCCTATGTATTCCTCTTAATCCGATACAATTATCATCATTTAATTTGGATTAAACTATCTTCACATGGGAAAAATTAGTACACCCACCCCACATGATACATAATTAATAGGGATGAAGGAAACATGATTTGAAGAATATACTATCATCATATCTTGGTTGCGCTGAAGAAGGGGGCGTGCACGCAATAGGATGAGCCTCCTGGAAAAAACACGGTCCAAAAAAGGTGAAGCACAATACATGGATCTTCAAGGAAAAAAGGTTCTATGAAAAGTTTGGTATCAAGGGTAATGAGAAGAATACAATGAAGAAATGGTCTTAGATTCAGAAAGTTCATATCCTATATCAATGGAGGAAACAATTTTTAAACGGCATTAAAGGAATATCTTGACCAAGACCACACTGTTTGGAAAAAAGGAAAGAATAAGGTTTTTAGAAGATATATATTATTTGAAATAGATCCAAAGACCATTAAATATGTTTTTAAACTCATTTTACTTCAAATAAAATGTTAAAGGGGAGAAACTGAAAAAACCAGTGAAATATTAAATTTTGAAAAACCGATGGAAATGACTCACCATATGGTGAGTCACTAGTGTGAGTCAGTGGTGTGAGATACCAGTGTGAGTCACCGGTGTGATTCACCATTCTAACTCATCCGTCCTGACTAACCATTTTAATCTACCGATGGATAGCTCACCATTCCGAGCTACTGGTGGATGACTTACCATTTAGATCTACTGGTGGATGACTCACCATTCCGAGCAATCGGTGGACGATTCACTGGTCCTAACTCACTATTATGAGCTACAATCATGAATAACCAATGGATAACTATTGGTGAAAGTCACTTTTGGGACCTACTGTCATGACTGACTAGTCCTGACTCACCGTTGATTTTTTTTTTAAAAACTCTTGAAATGACTCACCGTGACCTTCCCAAACACTTAAAACACAGAATTTTCACAATGTAATGGACCAGAGAGGTCTGGGACATTACAATATAGTGAACCGATTCCTCTCATAAGGCTAATAATGCATCAAATTGAAATCTAAAAATGGTCCTCATAATTGTTTGTGTTTCCAAACAGTTCCTTATATATATAGTGATTGATTTAATTCAGGAAAAATGTGTCTTATAATCAAATATACATATTGAGTAATGAATAAGGATTTATAAATATTTACCAAGATAAAAAAATAACACTCAATGTAGAACATAATATGTAGAAATTATATACTATTGAAAAAATAAAAGTATCCCTGATAAATAATATGGATACTTATGGGAAATTTAAAGTCCAAGGATCATAGGCAAGTGACTACTTCAAGGAAAAGTTAATGAAAAAAAAATGAATCAACAAAGTGAATTTCAATAATTTCCTTAGTTAAAATGATCACGAACCGTCCATATAGAGAATAAGGATAGAATCAATCTACTATATACCCATTTTAGTTGGAATAAATGGTTTTTGTGTTTAATGAATATAAATACCATATAAAGATCTTTAAAAAAATTCATGTGGAAATTATTGTTCTCATTATAAAAATAATTTTTTTATAAAACTAAAAGTTAACAGAAAATTTAAAAAAAATATTTCACTGAAAATAAAATTTTTAACATATATGGGATGATTTAAATAATTTGAGCGGTCATGATGGATATAGTGTTTATTAATGTTGTACACATTAAAAAAACATTCCTTTGACTTTTTTGGTAAATTCCAAACAATTTGTTTTGAAAAATATATGAATATTCCATTTAAAACATTTAAAAAAATAATGATGAATAAAAGTGACTTTAATTGATCATTTGGAAAATATAAAAAATATTTTTTTATTTTTTTATAAAACATGGTTTGAAAAGAAATTAAATTTCCAACTGAATAGGGAAATGAAGTAATATTTTCATAAAAAAATTTCCTTGACTATTTTATGTACCAAATATTGGAAAAAATGCTACTATTAATTGATAATATTATGTATAAGAACATGATAAGAAAATTAAAGGGTTTTATTAACCCAATATCAAATAATTTCCTTCTATGGAAATTCATTAATAGACAATCATGATTAAAATGGGATTGTGAAATAAACACTTACAAATATCATAACATTTAAGTGAGAATTAATCAATGAATTTATTACGTGTTTCAAATGTAAATCCACATATTAATACTAGAAATAAAATATATGATAATCAAAAGTCATTATACCCATAATCATATAATATCAAATGAAAACGAATAAGTAATATAAACCAATGAAAATAAACTGAGTTATGAAATTCATTACCACTTGGTAACTTTTAAGTTAGATCCCATAGGATGAAATAATGAAAAATGAAACATAAAATACCATTATTTATTATGTATTCATGAAATTACTTTTAAAAGGGAAATTATATACACCATATAAAATAAATTCGGTGCGTAACATTATGATATGATTCAAGGAAGAGAAATTGAGATGATGTCCCTTACAATGAAAATATCATTGAAGTGGGGATTAATCAATGAATGAGTTAATTTAATAAAATTTAAATGTATATAAACAAATGGAAATGAAATTTAAAATTATCAAATGTAATTACAATCATAATCATAGAATTACATAATCAATGAAACAGATGTTTAACCCAATGAATTGATATTGAGTCAAGAAATCCCTTGGCTAACGCTTCATTTTTGTTAAACGTTATTTAGAGTCTTGTATAGTGATTTTAAACATGTTATAAAATTATACTAGAACCATATTAATAATTATAAGATAATATATTATCATGTTATAATATCTTATCAACTTTTCATTAATACGTTTTCATAATTTTCATTGATTTAGGTGTTAATTTCCTCCTTTTCTTATTCATTATTTTTCATGAAAGCATCAATTCATTCGTACATCATCTACATAATAATAATATTGAAATAGGTATAATATTTATATATCAAATATAGTCTTATTACCAATCATGAATGGTGATTTTGAGAAATAAAGTATGTTACTATCATGTAGACGGTATGTCATGTGTACGCATGAGTAACATTTCCATTTTTCAATGATCATTATGGAAAAGTGGTAAGTAATATTTTATCATTAAATTATTATAATAATATCATAAATACAATATTATTTGTTTAAATATACATATATACACCATCCATGTGTGGTGATGATGAAACTTTAGTCACATCACTTCATGAAGGCAGTAGTCCACGAGTACGTGAATGATGTTATAATCTTTATGTGAGTGAAAATGTATGAATGAAAATGATATATTTTCGTTTATGAATGGTAAATATGTAATTAATATCATATTTAAGTCATTTATATCACATATATTCATTAAATTTTTCTTTGTTGACCTCTATGTAAATCATTTTTGAAAAACTAATCACATCTCTCCGTGAGGCTGTAGTCCACTGCACACATGAGTGACGTGATCATATACTCTACAGAATGGAAAGTAAAAAAAGTTAGATATGATAGAATATCTCAAAAGGTATAATTATGTTTTAAATTTCATATATATAAATTATATCTATCATCATACCAAACCGTGAGATTTTTTAATGGAAAAACGAATGACATCGGTTTGTGAGGCGGTAGTCTGTCGTACACAAGAAAGATAATTTAAAAACTCTTTTAACAGATGTGGGGATGTTTTTAAGTAATGAACATAACATTAAAAAATTAGTATATTTTAGATAATGAGGCCATTATATCCTCATGGTTCAGTATGAAATGAGTGAGGTTGAGGAATAAATAAAATAAAAACGTTCATTAAAGAATGCAACCTCTTCTTCAGTTAACCTTCTCATGTCTTCCACAAATTACTTCCTCAGTTGTATTTATGACCACATTAATGATTATATAATTAGTATAGGTATGTTAGTAATTGATTTGTTTCAGGTAATTTTTGAACCAAAAGGGTAATATTGTAAAAATATTGGTGGATATGAGGTGGCCTTTTATAAGTGAGGTGAGTGGAATGCTATAAATTTAGAAAAGAAAATGGTGTACCCACATTTTTCACATTCTTCAAGTGTAAAAATTTGAGTATTTGTAATAATTTTACATTTTATAGTACAAATAGTTTCATAAAACATATTTTAGACAAGTTTTTACACCATCTTAACTATTTTCTTTTTAGTTTAACCCCTTGGTACTTCCAGGTTTACCTTAACCACAATAAATAATTTTTATTTTTTTTTCTATTCATGATGTTAAAAAATTAAGTTGAGTATTTTTGATAGTATACATTAATCTAATTCTAAATATTTAATCCATATTTACAAATCCATTTCATATAATTGATAAAATATATGTTGAAATTAATTGCATAGATATGACGAGAAAGAAGTTTTTAAAAGAGAAAATGTTCAAAAGTTTACAAAATTTTTAAATCAAAATTTAATATAAAAATGATTCTAATGATATAAATTAGATTAATAGATATATAATTGAACTAATTACACATTAAAACCAATTTAAATATAATTTAATTTTATAAATAATTTAATCAAAAAGGATTCTTTTAATTAAAAATCAGTATTTTTCAATATTCAATAAAAAATGAAATTTTATAGAAAAATACAAAAAATTTACCAAAATATAATTTTGATTTAATGATTTAATAAATTAATTTTGTATAAAATAAAATTTCTATATTTTGAAAAAATAATTTTAAATTATGCATGAAAAGCGCGACAAACCATACATCTTAACACAGAATCAACAATCTCTCTCTTTATGTTGTCCCACCAAAAATGTTCCTTCAAATCTCTATACATCTTAGTGATACCATGGTGTTTCTTCCCATAATTATCACATAAGGGAAAATATTTATTTCCCTTTTTCACTTTATTTGTCTCTTTATCCACTATTCTCTTATTATGTTAATTTACTTTAATGTCATAAGACGTAGAGAATTCCTTTTATGTCTTGATATAACACGAGACTATATATTCGTATGATGAGAAAGTTTGTGATACCAATGCCCTTTAGAGGAAATGTTTTAACCCGTAAAACAATCTATCAATCTTACTTCTTGAGTTATGTATGTAGTCTGTAGTATTCCTTTCTAACCTTTCGAAGTTAGCCTCATACTTTGTAACATTCTCATCCTCCTTTTACCTCATGCTCAGAAATTATATTTCCACATCAGCTCACTGTTCATGAGGAAAGTATTTCTATAGAAAAAGTTCCTTAAACTCCCTCCATTCAAAATTTCAAACTTCTTCATCATCATTTGTGTTTTGAATTAATGACCACCATTGATCTGAATCTCCTGAGAGATGATAAACTGCCATGACAACCTTTTCCATTTCGTTAATTCCCAAAGTAAGAAATATTTTCTCTAAGTAACTTATCCACTACTTAGCTACAAAAGAATTTGTAGTACAATTTAATGCTGGAGGATGTTGTATGATTAAGTATTCTAACATTGATCTTCCGCGTTGTGGATCAAGATACGCCATATGGGTAAGGTTATTATTCATAACCCGAGTCAGCTATCCCAGTACGGTTATAAACTATTCAGAACCAGTTCTATCACCAGATCCACTATCATTATCTTTCATTGGAGGTCAATCCCTACATGGATTACGTGTATTGATACGATTTCCATTTCTTCCACTAGGTACCATTTCTAAATAATGACATACACTAGGCTAGGTTATGAATCATAATACATAATTCCAAACTAGTAAAATACTTAACATAAATTGAAAAATTTATGCATATCTAATCCATAATCATAAATATGGTTACTATGAGGAAATATTTACTCATAAATCCTTCATAATGGTTTGTAAATAAAATATGAATTATCCTAATTATATCCCCCGGGAGTGTCAAACCAGGTGTGCGGTAAGGCCCGTTTTCGTGTACCAAGTTACCCCGAGTTAAGCTCGGAACACCTTGTCATATTTTCACCCCTAGGTACATCTGTACTAGAACTACTTCTACTTGTAGTATCTATACAGTTATGTATTTTCTTAGAATACTCACATAATATCTATTTTAAAATATCATGATTCTCTTAAAAACTTATCCTCAAATTCTATCTTAGGGTTATGATCCATAATCTTAGTTTTATAAATCTATTTCCAAGGTTATTGCTAAACTTCCTCTAAAACCAACTGTAGCTCCCTGACTCCAAAAACCCAGCACCAGTGCATTATTTTAGTACATTGGTATGATTACAAGGAATCAAGTACCAAAGGACGGATCATTTTAGTATACTTAGAAAATATATTACATACATGAACATTACATTACACTTTATAACATAAAACATATCATAAATAATCTTTTGATAATTCCATTATTCCCCCATATTAACCATGAATATCAATCATAATGCACTTATTGGAATCCTGGGAAAATAAAACATAAGAAAGGGGTGAGCTCATATGCTCAATAAGGGTAAATAATTTTTCATAAGCTATAGAATTTTAAGGCAATATGTATAATAAAAACATAATCCTTTTAAAAAATAAACTTGAACATAATATGGAAAAAATAAATCAAACATTACCATATAAACTTGAAAATGGACATTCTATGTAATAACTAATTTCATAACAAGGGAATTCATAATGCCGAACATAATAACTACTACGTCAAGGCATTGTGCCAAGACCATTCGCAAATATTATGTCAAGGCCTTGTTCCAAGACACTAGTTTGTCTCATGAGACCTACCATTGAATCAAGGGGCTATAGTGGGCCTTGCCCATCACTTACTAATTCTAATTCATTCTTCATTTGAAAAGGGTGAAACATAACATAATCCTTCGTATGAAAACTAGAATACAAAATATCAATACTTTAACCATAAACCATGAATGGTATAAAAATAACACATCCACAGTCAAACATATCATAAATAATCCAATACAACATGGAAGATTGTATTATAATAAATCAACCTCAATCAAGAATGATATCTAGTAAAGGATGTTGACATTGTTGAAAATGATTAGTAAAACTCTTTGAAAGCAACATTCCTTTTTTCACGAAATCATTTAAAAGTAGCACAATTTATAAAGGTAGTTATTTAAAATAAATTTTTGAATAAAAATTTCCCATAACACTTTGAAATTTTTTAAAGGAATTAATATTTTAAAATAATTATGTCCATATAAATAAATCCTTAAAATCATTTTGAAAACATGGACATTAATTAAATAGATTTAGAAAAATAAATCCTTAAAACATTAAAATGATGATATATTTAAAGAGTACCTTTCATAAAACCTTAAAAGATTACTTTTGAAAACAATTTTATGAAACATGGACATGGATTATAAATATATCCCAATAAATACTTACACATAAGCAATCTTTTATAATAATGAGATTGATGAATTAACCCTTACCTTAAGTCTGATACTCTCCGTACGACTCTGAAACTCATGTATAATGTTTTTAAACATATTAATAACTTATATCAGAATCATAATAATATTTATGATATCATATATGATTCTTTTATGACTTTATATTACCCATTTATTAACAATTCCAAATTAATGCAACATTTCGGGTAATATCGCTTTGTTTATCATATGTGTTTTGACTTTTTATTCTTGATAAAATTACTTAGATCATGATTTACTTACTTCAAGAATGTATAATATGATTTATATATCATATATATTCATAATATAACTATATTTAATATATAGATACATAAAATGGAATACACCGTTCATGGAGAGGGTAGGCCGTACGTACGCCTAAACGCTGTTTTCGTTTTCTTATCGTATTGAATGGAAGCAAGTGAATGACATATACGTACACACACACACACATATATAATTACAGTAGACTTATTATGTTATGTATTTCATAATTATGAATAATATATTTTTTATAATCACACTTGGATGTTTAAAGTGGAGAATGAATCTCATCGCGTCGTGGAGACGGTAGGCCGTACGTACACATGAGCGACAATATCATTACTTTAATGATTAAATGGTATGGAATTGTATGGAATATTAATTTTATAGAATAAATATCATGTTATATTTATTATTTATATCCATTATATTCATAGTTATACCCATATAAATAATGTTTACATGAAAAACAATTTACACCACGGTGTGGAGATGGTAAACCGTATGTACGCACGTGTGTTGATATTGTTTTTCATAGGATGGGTAATAAGAGGAATATAGTTATACCATAATCTTAAAAAAATATCAGAATATATTATATGCTGGATTTATTATTTTAGTATGGTAACAACTTAGTAAGAGGAAGTAGAAGAAGAAATGAACTTTGAAAGAAGGGATAAAATGATTACCTCTTCTTCGAATGTCTCCTTTTGATTTGCACAAATAGAATCATGAAGATGAATTTATTCCCAAAGTTTTGCCTCTAAAATGAAGTGAGGGAAGTTGGGAGGAGATTTGGGTAGGGTTTGGCTAATCCAAAGGGATTTGGAGGTGTGAATTAAAGAGAAAGGGAGGTTCCCTTTTATAAGATAGGTGAGGGGCACTTTAGGAAAAGATTGAAATATTAATTTATTATAAAATTATATTCGGTTTCTAATAGATACAAATGGATTTATTTTGAGGATAATGTGGGGATGGGTCTAAATCCTCTCAACCAATAGGTTTTAGACAAGTTTAGGTCACCATATTAACCTTATCTTTTAGATTTAACTCTTAGTCAAATAGTTTAACTTTTACCATGTATTCTTGTATTTTTATACTACATGGTTAATATAGTTACTATAAAATTCCAAAGTAACCTCAAGTGGTTCATTAATGACATATCTAACATTATCTAAGTCCTTATGTCAATTTTGAAACTATTTAGTATTTGTTTTTTGTGAAAGTCATAAAAACTTGATTACTTTGAAAAAAATACATTTAATCAACCATAACATGTCATATTATCCTATAAATTTTTTGGATGGCATAAAAAGTTTCAATTTAATTTTTTTTAATATTTATAATATCAATTATTTTAATCTTTCATTAATAAGGTAATTACTGCATCATCATTGGCTCATAAATAAATTTAATTATTTAATGTCTAAAAATAATAAATAAAATAATATGTTGTAGGAATATTTTTAGATTTCTAATTAATATTTCTAGTATAATTTATTTTATGTATAAAACTATATTAAAAATGGTTTATTTATTAAGATTTGAATTTAACACTTTTAACTCTTTTTTAAATAAAATATAATAAATGTCATAATCTAACCCAAATTGATCAAAAAGGATATTATTTTTTTACTAACATTGATTTTGGTCAAAAAAAACGTATCCAATAGAATTAATATACGTGTTGGGGTAATTATAATATTATTTTTACCTTTAATTACTCAATTTACTTTTAGCCGCGATAAATAAAATTCCAAAGTTACTATTCACCAAAAATTATTTTCATCCTATCGAACCAAATTTTTCTTACTCATGAAAATCATGTCTTTAGGATTTTTGAAATTCAATTCATAGAAGCGGTAAAATTACGTTTAATGCAAATTTGAAAATGTTCCTAGAAGGTGGGTAAAAGGCGTTAAAAAGTTCAATAAAATTATATACATTTAAAATTATTATGAAACAACTCCAATGAATTACATTGGACTAATATAGGTATTATGTATCTATTCTTACTTTAAAATAAATTTAATTTAAAAATAATTATTTAAATAAAATATCCATTTTAAACAATAACACAGTGTTTTTCACTATTCATCAAAAATTGAATGTTTTCAAAAAAATACCAAAAATTCACCCTAAGACAATTTTGATATTATGAATCCAAAAACGAATTCCATTTTGAAAAATAAAATTTATAAAATTTTAAAAAGTGGGTATTACTATTTATAAATACTTTTTAAACAGCTAGTTTGATTGGTCGTGGTGTGCTAGAACTCAAAGCTGCGTACAACACAATCTATTGTATTATTCAAAGAGAAGCATACCATGGAAGCTTGGGGTGTTACACTTACTGAAATGTTAAGCATCGTGAGACGAAATCGTCCACCTTCATTTTCATGCTACTCCACCAAAACCGCGCCATCAACAACTTATACATATTCTGTGTACTTGGATGTACAACCCATCTCGAATGGTGGTAAGCATGAAGAAGTTGTTTTTAACAATACATAGGTACAAACATCCACTAAAACTAAAAACTGAACTCCCGTAAAGTTTACAACCCTCAATGGTATCCCCACCATGGAGTTTTGAACTCATAACTGGACATTCTACATCAGATGTTTGTGCCTATTTGACCATATTTACCGAATCAGGAACAAGCATAGCTGAAAATAAAGCTGCCACATCACCCCAGTCTTCACATTCCACATGCATGTTAGCTAGGACCGACATCAACTGCCATTCACCTGAATACACCAAGATGTCGTCCAAAAACACCACAATAGAAGAGTCCATATATCACTAGAATATCCGATTAATTAAATCCATGAAGACCTCTAGTGAATTTGTCAGATTGAAAGGCATGAATAAATATTCGTAGTGTCCATATCTTCTTATAAAAGCTATCTTTGGAATATCTTTCTTTCAAACTCGCAATTGGTGACATCCTGATCTCAAGTCAATCTTAGAGAACCACTAAGGTCCCCTTAATTGATTGAACAAATCATCAATGTGTGGAAGTGGATATCTATTATTTATCGTAACTTGGTTAAGATTACGATAATCAATGCACAACCAAAGATTCCCATCTGATTTCTTTACGAACAAAAAGAATGCTACCCACAGAGACATACTTGGTCGAATGAAACCCTTTCTTTCCAGCTCCTCCAAATTCACTTTAAATTCCTATAACTCTGTTGGTTCTATCCTATAAGACTGAAGGTAAATAGGACTAGTCCCCAGAAGGAGATCAATAGTAAATTCCACTTCCCTTATAGGTGGTAACCCTAAGAGGTTCCCAAGAAATAGATCTATAAAGAAACCCACAACTGCTAGAAAACCATTTCCCTTGATCTCATCTATTGATTCCAAAGTCAATGCCTCTAACTGGTAAGAGATTGTTCACACCATTAGCGCCAACAATCTCTTTTCACCTTTCTTTACCATCCTCTCTCCTCTAAAGATATTCTCGATGATGTCCTCAGTCGTGAAACTAACTATTCTCCTATAATGGTCTATGTGATCCTTGAACATTGTCAACCAATCCATACCCAAGATTACATCATATAAATCCATGTCCAATATCGAGAAGTCCCATTTCAGATCAGCTTCATCAACTGTTATAGCATATGCTCTACACACAAAGGCTTGACCTTATTTTTCACCAAGAGAAGTTTGCAGTTTTGAAATAGAAGGAATCATTTCCAACTTTAAACATAGAAAATCAATATCATGAGAATTAATGAAAGAATAGTTGAACCAGTATCGAAGAACACTTTCACAAGGGTATATTTTAAAAGAATCGTATCTCTCACCATAGATTTTCCCGCCTAATCATCGACAATCATATTCTCATCTCCATAAAATTGCTTCGCTGTTGTACTATTCTCCTTGTTGCCTTGCTGAGATTTCCCTGGTTGAGGAGTCATTTTATTTTGGGAATCACCATGGCTAGCTCTGTTCTGCTAACGAGTCTGATTCTGTTGTCCTCGTCCTGTCAAAGCATACGATGCTTTCAATGCTTGAGAAGTGTCCCGAGCACCCGAACTTGCTGAGATTGCCCTGGTTGAGGAGTCATGGTATTTTGGGAATCACCATGGCTAGATCTATTATGCTGACAAGACTAATTCTGTTATCCTCACCTTGTCAAAGCATACGATGCTTACAACGCCTGAGAAGTGTCCCGAGCACCCGACCTTGGAGAACTGTGACAATAGTGTTAAAGATGTCCCATAGTGTTGAAATTATGACATGATATAGGTTTTTCTATACACTCTCAATTTATGTGGTCAAGCGAATTACATTTAAAACAACCTGCTTTACTCTCGGGTCGTGGAGGAAGGTTCACTGATCTAGCGGTCTGGTTCTGATTTCCACTTCCACCTTAGAAATAGGTGTCCCTTTTCTACTTGCTCCCAAAATTTTAGTTTCCACCATTTGCTATAGGTATCATCATACCTCCTCCCATAGATCCAGAGATATAAAATTCATCCACAATCGCTCTGTTCACCATTTCTGTATAATCCGTAATACATAGCACCACCATCTTTGATTGAATCTCCTGCCATAGCCCTGATATGAAGATGCATGCCTTCAAATACGCACTTGCTGCAACCTCTAGTAAAAATGCACTAAATTCATGAATTTAGATACATACTCTATGACATAGAGACTCTAGGGTTTTAGGCTGAATAATTCTGTCATTTTATAGATCTTGAATGTTTGACGATAGAATTGTTTGTTGAAAATATTCCTCAAAATCCTCCCATGTAAGGCCTTCATCCAATTTAGCCTGCACCGCTAAATCCCACCACTGGCGTGCAAGATCCTAGATCATATACATCACCATATTGAACATTATCTCCACTAGTGTGCTAATGAAATGGAAGATATGATTCATCCTACATAGCAACACCTCCACCTTCTCGGGTTCAGAATCACCCCAGAGGTTTGGTGGATTCTGCTTCATGAACTGGATGGTATGATCCACATGCCATGGCCCATTCCTCTGTTTCCCCATGTCCACAGCTTTAAAAGCCTAGACAATACTATGAAATAATTCTTGGTTCACCCGTGGTTCAGGTGTAACCACATTTTCCACAGCTTCTTTAGGTTGGTTTCGACGACGCCTACCATGTTCCATTCTCTAAATCAACCACAAACTCAATAAATCTCACTCTCTAGCACTGATGGATTAGAATTTCAAATTCTATTACGTCAATTATCAGAAAATTATTTTTCAAAACACCCCTTTTTTAATTCAACCATTTTTGAAACAGTCATTCATGCTTTTGAAAACCAAACCATTTTCAAAATACACTAAATATCCTCTTTTCAAAATCTTTCATTTGATTTTTTTTTTGCATTTTTCAAAAATTTACACATTGCACAAAATCATGAATCATTACTCCAAATGAAATATGCAATCATAGTGGGAAGTCATTCCTATACAATGCATGTCATACTCGTCTCATTGGATAAACCCATGACAATGAGATTCCAAGATCCTAGAATTGTCTCCAAACACTTGTGTACCGAACTCCTTGGTAACTTGAAGTTCAGCATAAAAGGGTCAGCAACATCCTTTTATGCTATACTTTTCAAGTTATGAAAATCCCACTCCTATATAAGATTTCACCCCAAAGGATAAAAAAGAAGAAATTTCAACTCCAAGACCAAGAACACTGATGACCACTTGTTATGCAAGTACCAAACAAGATGATAACATGTGTACCACAAAGGAAGGACCAGACTAATACCATTTGTAATGACCCGCTCAATCTCATTGGCTTGAGAGAAAATATAGTCATTAATTGGCCTTAAGTGACATCCACAAGGCCCCAAAGGATGTAAATAAATACAGAAGGGTTTCAAATACAAGTGGGGGACAATTTACCCTTTAAGAATAAAACCATTAACTGAACAACTCACTATATGATGCATGAACAAATGAAAGAAAACTCAACAACTTTATAAATATAAAAACCACATAAAAGTTTAAAATAGTGGAATACTAATAAGTGTTAAAGTAAAAAACAGATAAACAACTACAAGATCTCAAGAGAACACAAGACTCAATTCTCTACAAGCTCTAAGCCCCACAATCACTAAAATAACCTAAGTATCATGAGGTGGTTCCAAAAGTATATGATACCTTACCATTGCCCATGTCCCAAAATATAACATCTGAAAAAGCCCCAAAATTCCAAATTAGGGGTGAGTATAAAAAACAGTAGGTTTTCCCCAATGACTTCCCTACTCAAGCCACTAGGATAGAAAAGTTATCCATATTTATATAAAATAGTTTATATAATTTTTTTTACCAAAACAGTTTATAACCAAATATAAACAAGTTCCAAAAACCATTTGTAACCAAGTAAAAACAAAACTAAATGAAACCAATTTCCTAAAAGTTATTTTTCCAAAAAAATAACTAATCAAAGCTTTAAAACCAATTCTTCTTATCATTTTTCATACACATTCCATAGTTCACAACACACCCACATATGCATGTTTCGTTTGACAGTTCCATACTCATGAGTAGTCTCTCATCCAATTACCTTGTGTCCCAATGAAACATCCCTGTAATCTAGGGTCATTTACCTTGTAACCCGATGGTACTAATACCTTATTAAGGGCCTATAAAGCATGAACTTACACTAACACCATTTATGCCAAATATTTCTATTTCCAAAACAAGCCATTCCAATAAAACTGAACTTTTATTTAAAATCAAAGCACAAACAATTTCAAAGAAACATTTCATTTCAATAAAACCTTTCCTTTTACTGAAAACATAAAATCCAATTCATGTTCCAACCATCCAGAAAAATCCCCCTTTTAAAATCCATATTTTTAAACCAATAGCAAAAGCACTTTCTCAAACACCCAATTTTTCAGATTTCACAACCATCACTCAAAAAGGCTTCCAACGAGTGTTAAACAACAAAATAATGATAAATTAAACACCAAATATTAAATTTAAAAAAAGTACAATCAGTTCTACTAAGTTTAGTTTAGAAAGAATCCTCTTACCTTGAAGGTTTTGATGAAAACCCCAACGAACGAAGAACTCATAAGAAAACCGGGTCGATTCTCCAAGAACCCACCTTAGATATCTTATCCTAGTAAGATCAAGACCAAATATCATCATATTTGGAATAAAAAAACCTAGATATATACATGATGGGCATAGATCTAAGAAACTGTGAGAAGAGGAGAAGTAGATCTAAGTATATCTAATAAACCGATTAAGAACAAAGAAGAATGATTACATTCTTCAAGAATTTGGTTTTGATTCACCAAGGAAAGATTTTTAATTGACTCCAAAACACTTGGGGAGGTTATCCCACCTTCAGGGAAGAGAAATCATGATTTATGGATGCTTAGGGGCAAAAAAGAACCACTTAGAGGAAAAAATGCGTGAGATCCACTTTTTTAGGATTTCACTCAAACCATCAGCACAGTTAGTTCGCACGGTTAGACAAACCGTGCACTAACCATACATTAGCTACTATCTAGGCATAACATCTCATGACTTCCTCACATGGAATCCCTAACATTTATCCAAACGTGCTGGATCTACTACCTCAAGAGGACCATTGTGCATGGTTTGGCCACACAGTTAGGCAAACCATGTGCCACCCGTGTGACTTCCAATTTGCCCCAAAACCACTTCCAAAATTCTAACAACTCTCCCATACATCACACTTACACATTATAACCATAAAAAAGAATCAATTAAGGGTTAAATACTAGAAACTAGGGGTACTACACCCCATTTCAAGCCCGAAACTCATTGTCAGAGTTTTCACTCCTAGGTACATCTGTACCAGAACCATGTCCACTTGTAATATCCAAACAGAGATGTATTTACGAGAAAGATACACATAATCTATTAATTAAAAAAATAACAGGATGTTCTTGTATTTTTATCCTCAAATACTATCTTAGGGGTTTTCTACCTAATCTAATTTTTCTAAATCCAGTTTCCATGTTTTGTGGTAAACTTCATCTGATACCAACTATAAGGACCCGACCCCAGTTCCCCGGAACCGGCACATTATTTTATTACATTGACATATAATCAAGGAATATGCATCTCTAAGGAACAAGTAGTTTAGTAGAATTGGAAACAAGATATATACATAAGTTGAACATTATAATTTGAAATGGAAATACAATATATAAGTTTTATTGGAAACATCCACAACTATAAGTTTATCCTTGCAGGTCATTTATAATAAACTTCTTCATGTCCTGAGAAGATAAAACATAAGAAAGGGGTGATTTCAAATACTCAGTAAGAGTAAGAAATACAGTGGAAGATTACATAAACTTAAAAATTAGGCATGGTGAATAATTTAAAACACATGCCTTTACAAATAATAAATTTGAACTCATTATGATAGGAATATTAGTTGAGTAAATAATTCTATAATAAAACATAATCCCGGGTATTCTACTAGTAGAATAACCACACGAAATTTCAATTAATAGATTCATATTGAGAGAAGTTCATGTTCCAGGAAATCTGAAACATACCATCAAGTCCTCATCTGATACATCTAAAAATGATTAAGGCCTCAGCCAAAACCATATCTCAAAATGGGCAAGGCCTCAGCCAAGTCCATATCTATTTGTCTCATGAGACCTACCGATGCATCAAGGGGATATAGCAGGCCCCACCAGTTAGATAATAAGTCCAATGAATTCCTCATATGAGTGGGGATAAACATAAACAACATATATATTCATATTGAAAATAACATATGAAATGTAACTAACTTTCCCCAATCATTAGACATAAACACTAACCAATTAGAGTAATATGGTGAATTGTTTTAGGACATAACATCCATAGTAAAACTAATAATAAACCATTAAACAATATATGTTATATTATATAATAATATATTAGTCCCATTTATACATAATAATCAATAAGAGTTTTGAAACAAATGAAAATACTCTTATAAAATAATTGAGCAATTCTTGATATAAATACTCTTTTACTTTGAAAAGAAGAGTTATTTTGGAAAAATATTGTTCTAAAAATAGAAGTCAAACAATATAGTTGTTTCATAATAAAATTATGGTTTTTAGAAAATAACGGTTTCTTAAAAAAGATTATAGAGTTCCCTTGAAAATAGGTAAGAATTCAGAAAATTCCTTTGAAACAGGCTAACATTTCGGGAAGAAATTTTGAAAGATCCTTTATAAAACATATAAATTCCCATAAGGTTTTATTCTAGTTGAAACAAATATATAGAACATATGAACATAAATTATAAGGATTAAATATGAATTAATAATAATTTAATTGAGGTAAGTAGATAATAAAAGTAACCCAAATGAAAATGGAGGTTCGGGTAGAAAACATTTACCTTAAGTCTGAATGTTATGCTCTTGAAATTATGGTCCTAGAATATGAAATTAGACTCATTAATAACTTAATTAAGAACCTATTATAAATGTATTTAGTTTATCATAATTTTTTTAGTTCATTTATGTCCTTATTGATAAGTTATAATATTGAATTTCGTCGTTCTGGAGTGTTCGTTTTCTTGATTTTCATACTTGGTTCACTTGTTTTTATGTAATGGAGTTCATGTGGAATGGTTGTAAATATCAAGAATTAAATTTACCTATTATTTATGAAAATAAATAGGTGTTAATGTTCATTTACATCATTTGGTTACATGGAATGATGATGAATCATTAGATGAAATATTAATGGCAATCACTTAGATTATTTTAGCGGTATTTTGATTATTATGAACTAGTTTGGCCATATGATTTAATGTTATGTACATATACTAGTTAATAAATATTAAATAGGTTATAATACATATATTATAGTCTAGTTAAACCACCAAAATGGTTACATGACCAGTATTTAAGGAGAACGTGAAGAATGAAACTTCGTTGTCCACAAAGGTTGTAAATTGGCACCTCATGGACGATGATTTCATTTATAAAATAAAAGAGAGAGAGAGTAAGGATATTGATGATAGTTATTAAATTAAAATGATATAATCATATTATATATATGATAATGGAGTTATCATGGTAATTTTGACAAAGTAGGTGGGGAGAGGATAACAACAGAAAGGAACTTGAAATGAAAATGAAAGAAATAAAATGTGAATTTACCTATTGAATCCACCTCCTTGAGAATCTATTTAATGGATGAGGTTTTGTTATTTTTTAAAAAACAATATCTTGGACATGGGGAGTGACTAGGTAAGGTTATTTGGGTAGAAATTTGAGGAGCTTAAAGGCTTATATGAGTGAATAGAAGAGGGAGTGATGGGTGTTTTTATAGTGGAGGAGAGGATTAATTTTTGAATATCTTAATCATTATTTTATTATTTTACCAAAGACAACCAATAGTATTGATTCATGTGACCAATAATAGTAATATGTTCATTTTAGTTCAAAATAATTGTACTTACATCATCCATGATTCTTTTAATAGTGAATTTAATGGATAATGTATACATACGGTAAATTACCGTATTTTACAGTTCATAAAAAATTCGAGTATCTCAGAAAAATACCCAAAATTCACCACAACCATTTTTCAATGTTTATAATTAAAAAATGAAATCAATTTTTTGAAAATAAATTTTTAAATATTATTAATTTAATTTTAAAATAATATCATATTATAGTCGAAAAATAAAAATTCTAAAGCTATAATTCATTTTATATCACTTTAAAAAATTAATCAAGATCTCATTATATTATAACCTTAAGAAAATAAAATAATAATATTATTTAGTATTTATAAGAGTCATATTACTATTCATATTATTATTCATAAGGTTATGCTACTATTCACAAAAAATTAAGTTTGTCTCATCAAACTCTAAATATCTTACTGAACGCAACTATGTATGTCAGTTTTTCGAATTTCAAATCACAGAGGTGGAAAAATTATGTTTACTCGATAGGTTATAAAAAAGTGGTGTTTTTTAGAGACTCAGTATTTCATGCATTCAATATTTATTTTCCAAACCTTGGGGTGTTATATCTATGTTGAGAAGTGTGACATATATACTGATCATAAGAGTATAAATTATATATTCACATATAAGGATCTCAATATGAATCAAAGAATGTGGTTGGAGATACTCAAGGACTACGACTTCTCTATTCACTACCATTTGAGAAAGGCGAACAAGGCAGCTGATACTCTTATCAGAAAAGAACCTGATACTCTATCCATGATGTTGACTAAGAAAGAACCTATCTTCATGGATATTAAAATAATGGATTTGGAAATTATAATGGTAGAGAATACATCTTACCTTTCCCAAATTATTTCCCAACCATCTATCTATGAGAATATCAAGGAGGCACAAAGAGGTGATTTGAAGCTACAAAAGAAGGTGAATGCAGTAAAGAAAGGGAAGCTACATGAGTTCCACATTGATTATGATGGTGTGATTCAGTTTGGAATCAGGATTTGTGTGCCTTCATCACCTGAGATAAAGAAGGTGCTATTGGATAATGCACATAACTCATATTTATCTATCCATCCTATAAGTACCAAGATGTACTGTGATATTATAGAAAACTTCTGATGGGACAACATGAATAAAGATATTGTAGAATATATCTCATAGCGTTTGTTATGTCAGCAAGTTAAAACAAAGTGAAAAAAATATAAAGGTATGATGCAACAATTTCTTATACCCATGTAGAAATGGGATAATGTAACTATGGAATTTGTTAATGGTCTCCTGAAAACATACAAAGGAAACAATGCAATATGAGTTTTGGTGGATTGACTCATCACGACTGCCCGCTTTATTGATATTCAGAAAGATTCCTCGCTTGAACAACTTACCAAGATATATGTGAAGGAAGTGATGAGGCTGTACAGGGTCCCACTTTTGATCATCTTTGATCATGATCCAAGGTTCACATCCAAATTATGGAGAATTATTCGACATTATTTGAGTACTGAATTGAATTTTATCATGGTCTATAGTCCCCAAACTGATGGAAAATCTGGAAGGACCATTCAAGCACTTGAGAAAATCCTAAGATCCCACTCAATGGAATTCAAAGGTGGATAGGATCAAAATCTCCCATTGGTTTAGTTATCATATATCAAAAAATTTTACTTGAGAATTCAAATGGATCTATATGAAGCTATGTATGGGAAGTGATGTATGGGAATCAATGTAAAACTCTAACTTATTGGGATGAAGTTGGTGAATGAAAGATACTTGGACCAGATCTTGTGCAAGAGATAGAAGATAAGGTTTAGGCTATTCAACAATATATAAAATCCACTCAAATTTAGAAAAAGAGATACACTGATAACTATCGAAGGGACTTGGAGTTCGATGTTGGAGAAATTTTTTTCCTTCAAATATAACCATGAATGAGATTCATGCACTTTGGAAATAAATGGAAGATTATCCTAAGGTACATTGATCCCTTTGAGATCCTTGATAGTATAGGAGTAGTACCCTATCAATTTCCACTTCCATAAAGTATTTATCATGTTTATAACATGTTCCAAATATCACTCCTGAGGAAGTACATACCTAATCTCTCACATGTACTGAATCTAGAGGTGGTACAATTAGAGAATGACTTATTATATGAAGAGCATCTGGTGAAAATCTTGGACCATAGAGACAAAGTTCTATGCAACAAGGAAAATCACCTTGTCAAAGTATTGTGGAGAAACTATAAGTATGAAGAAGAGACTTGGAAACTATAGGAAATAATGAAATAGAAGTACCCTCATCTATTGTCAATCAATAATATGAGTTGAAATTCCATTTATAGAATTTCTAAAGGGGGTAAGAATGTAACAACCCAATTTTCATTAGTAATATTTGTTTTATGAATAAATGTGTGTTGTATCATATTATATAATATTATACACATAGAAAATATAAATAAACCAATAAAGAAATTATTTTATTACTAATTAATGTTATATTAATCTGTAATGAAACCAATTAAAATTACAAACATTACAACTGGATAAAAATATGAAATAGAAATGGGAAAATATGGATCACTACAATCTTCTAGAATCATCGCCCCACTACTAATACTATAAAAAAGAAAAAAATGTTAGTAAACTAGACAACATTATAGAAAATGGAAATATAGAACCTTGAGAGGAATTGATTTTTTTAATTAATGAAGTAATTTAGAGGTATTTATAAGATTTAACATTTCCATTACAATAGTAATGTGACCATTTGAATAGTAGAATGACTTTTGGGAATAGTAACCTGGCTGTTGGGAATAGTAACCTGACCATTGGAATAGTCATTTCTCCTCAAAATAATAAATTATGATATAAATAATATTTATAATGATTAATTTAAGTAAATATAAATATTATAATAAAAAAAAAATAAATATCATGATTAAAAAACCCAAAGAAAATACAATCACATTTTTAATAAACTGTATTTTAAAGTATTTTGTAAAAATCATTATTTTTATATTAAAAGTTAAAATTAACTCCTTTAGAAATTTATTTATATAAAATAAATATAATTTTTGAAATTATAGCATCTAAATTATCCAAGGTTTATTTTCTTGTTAATTTTATAAAATACTTCAATTTTTAGGTGAATAGTAAAAATACAGTTTTCACATAACCGATGTATCTTAAATTACATAATTCATGATGTAATGTTGAAATAATCATTTATATAACTAGTGGTTAAACCATTATATATTTTATTTCATAAAATAGTCAACTAAAATTCAATAATATTAATTTCCAAACCTAAAAATAACTTTCCAAAACCTAAAGTCAAAAATGATTCCTTAAAATAACAAATTTTCTTTCTTTCTAGTTTCCTTTTAATAAACTAATGAATTAGAAATATAAAGGGAAATTAAAATATTAAAACCATTATATTATATTAATTTTTGATTTATAATATAAAAAAATCACTATTACATGTTTTAACTTTGATATATTATTTTATTTAATATTTTATTCTAAAAATACCCCTCTTCAAGTATAAATAACCCCTCTCCCTTCCCTTGGAAAACCACTCCTAACACCCATTATAAAGCCCAAAATCTACCCAAATACTCCCTAAAAATCCCCTTATAATACTTAAGAACATTATATAGAAATATAACTCCAATAACAAAGGATTTATATTGTCGTACAAGAGAAGGTACACCGATGATTAAGTATGTACTCATCAACTCCACTCTCATTTTTATTTCTTCTTTCTATTATATTTATTTTTCCACCAACCCTTTTAAAAAAATACCTTAAAATAATTAATTATCCATTAATTTAACATTATATTAATGATTTTAAACTACTATAATTATCATACTATATATATATATAAATTTTAAACTTCTCTTTCCTGCTCTCCTGACAATGTCCTGTCAAAGGTTGGTTAAGCACCTATGGAGACATTTACATGTCAAAACATATAAAAATAATCATGTATGTATATTATAAACTATTTATAATATATATAAATGTAATTATATACATTATAATCTTCTTCAATTAATTATACTAATGTATGAATTACATTTAATAAAATAGAGAAATCAAAGAGAAACGTGAAATTTTCAAGAAAAATATGATATCAAAATGTTTGAATTTAGTCAATGGAAATTAAGAAACAAAATATAATTATTATAATTAATAAAAAGTTTTATAAATGAATATAATACACTTCTAGTTCAATCTTTTATTAAATCTATGTTTATTATTTAGGAGGTGAAAAAATGACAAAATATGGAGGGAATTAAGGTAAGGGGATTCTCGAACCCAACTCCTTTTCTTTGGGATGTTACTCTTTCATAAAAAACTTTATTTTTGATATTATTTTAAATTAATCAAATAGAATTTCATTTTTCTTCAATTTTCTTTTCAAGTATATACATGTTTCCAATCATATTTTATTACATGTATAATGATCTTTCCAAAATAACTCTTCTTTCAAAAACACATCTTTGAATCTTCTTGGGTTGTTTCTTCTTATCTCCAGAAAGATGATTCTTATAACAAATATGTTTTTACCTTTTCAACCCCAAAATTAATCCATGAATTTATGCTTTATGAAATCATTATGAAACCCATTCCATTCCATGTGTTATTTCATAATTATGATTGTAATACATTCTATATGGCATGAATGAATATTTAAAAGTTATTATGTGATGGGTGGGATCAAAATTATATATCCTCCAATATATTGGGTAATTTGATGTATCTCATGAGATAATGTGTGTTATTTTTTAACCTAATTCTAGATTTGTTCACAATGATGATTTTATGATTATGTACATATGTTATGTGTGAACATGATACAAGCTTTGTTCACAACTATGTGTGGTATTTGGACACTAAGACACGATGTTTCATTTTTATGCATTGGATTATTCCATGAATTTATCACATGTTTCCCTTATATTGTTGATTATGGTCATATTCTTATGTTTTTATGATGATGATTATGTTCACCCATGTTATATTGATTTATGTCCCTTATTCATCCTATTATTGGGTTTTAGATGACCCATTTCATTGATGTATATACTTAGGTGATTAATTTTACTAAGGAGAACATGAGGGTGACTAAGAAGATAGATGATAAGGAATTAAATAATTTTTATGTTTTATTGTGTAAAATTTATGTATAAACCAAATTTTACCAAGGCACTAAACATTTGGATCCTGGATTTTTTAGGCTATTTTGTTTTTTATCTTTAAAATAATGTAATAGTCATGTAAGAAAAGTAGGGTCACTATATGTGTTATGTGTTTCATTTATTGATTCATATAAATCATGTAATTATATGAAAAAAAGTAAACTAAATATGCCGTATTAGTAGAATATACATGATCTCAATACATTCCAAGTAGTTTGAATAGGTACTCACCAAGTTTCTTCCAAGTACAATCCATGCACTTATTTTATTAAATTTTAAATAATATTCATTTATTTAAAATCATAGCATATGAGTATATCCCATATATATTTTATGGATATTAAGATGAATATAATGAATCGATTAATCAGATTAATTCACGTTTGTTTTATCTTAATAAAATAAAGAATCAAAATTAATTCTAGCAAGTTATTTTAAATATGTATTAATTGAACAAGTAGATGATTATGTTCTTAGATTGAATTGTGCATATGTGTGGTTTCTTTTCATTTAATTATTGCATGTTTTTGTAATTATTATTATTTAATTAAGTTTATGGCTTACGAGTCATCCCTATCTCTTTATTATGTATAGTCCCACATGTCCAAAATTTCTTTTTTGTAATCCAAAATCATTTTTTCTTTTAATTGAATATGAAGTAAAATAATTATAATGATAGATCTCCCAGGTGCATGGAGTTGGTTCAAAATGGTTATGAGGAAAGAAACCTAGGAGATACATAGGACAAAGGTGGACTAATTCAGCTCAATAAAATACCTCCTCAAGGAGTTTTTTCTATAGGTTCAATAGTTTTTTTTATTGTTCACTCAAAAAATGATATTTAATTATCATGATCATTAAATGTTTTATTTATTTTATTTCTTTCTGATGCATGATTTATTTTATAGATACAATAATGTGATCACATAAATAAATGGATTTATATGCAATGAAGGAATAAAAATAAAAATATTATAAGTATTTATTTTATTGATAAATGGCTAATAATTTAAGTAAAATACACTTAATATTAACAAGACATGTAAAGGATAATATAATAAAGTTTATTCATAAAAAATTTAAACACCCTCAAGTTAATATTATGTAAAAAATTTCTTCCATTACTAGATTTATAATGGAACCATAAAACTAAGTGTTTGACTGAACCTTGTCAGGACACTTACTTTTATTGGGAAGTTATAATGATGGTTTTGAGTTTGAGTTAACAAAGTTTATATCAAGTGGATTATCCCTTGTTAAACATTATGTATCTTACAGTCAAGTATTTAAGAAATATGAGTTGGGATTTCTAGATTGCAGAGTCCACTCAACAGATCAAGGAGCCACCAGTTTTCAGTTGAAAGGACCACCTAACTAATTAATTTCTTATAATTTTCATGGCCTCTGTATATATTATAAGAAGAGAAATAGGTATCCCTTCCACTAAAATGTCTATGTGACGGGACATTCTGATTTCAATTGTAATGACCATTGAGATTTGATAAAGTAGTAGGACACTTAAAGAAAATAAAATTATTATGCCTCATATAAAATTATAATCAAGTAAATTACTAATAAACACTTTTATATTTTTGTAGAATAATTATAAGTTCATTAATAACGTTATACCTAGAATAAATTTGGGATTAAAATCATCTACTAACTAGAAGTAACTTCCAATAATGGCTAAAATACTTACTGGTTGTTCTCCACCATGAACAAAAGTTTTACATGCTTGAATCCTCGATATCTGATCCGCCTACTAAGGAGGAAATGATGAGAAGTTCACTATCTATTAAAAACTCATAAGAACTTTGATGGATGTTAACCATTCGATGTTATTATCCATGTCTAGTGAACTGATGAAGTCACATGAGAACATGGATTCCTATAACATGCTCCAGAATCTCTATGATATTCATCAAGAGTGATCCAGATAGGAACAATATAAGATCTATAATGTGATCTTTATGAGAAAAATTTAAGAATTTGTGCTATCTAGGCCTCTTTTAGTCAAATTTATCTCATATATTGAGTGCCTATAGGTTTTATGGTTTTAGATACCTACTGAATTTCACACTGATATATTTATTCTATTGCTCCCTTAGAACTTCTCGAGTTTTATTATAAACTTAAATATGAACAAAAAAGAGAAGTATCTCACATATATCCTCACTATATTTACCTAAGTTTAAAATGGTAAAAAGTGAAAAAATACTTATGTTCTTATCGTTAATAATAGTAAAATCTAGGAGAAGAGATCCAACACTAACTCCAAGTCTAAAGCTTCTTTGCAACACCATTACAAGAAGCGAAGCATCAAAGGGAAAGAAATGGAACATGAAACTGTCTATTTATCATGTGGAAAGAAGATCCAATGGAAGAAAAAATACACCTTGATAAATAAGAAATGGGAAGTTTTAGATCGAAGACCATAGTGTTTTTTTACAAGTTCTATTATTTAAGGGTGATGTTGTTAAATTCCAAGGAGATGAGTTGTTTTCATTTGAGAATCTGTTCTTGTTCATTGGTTGTGGGTATTGAAGGATGGAAAGGGATAAGAGTTTATTGGTTTCACTTGGTGATCAGAGTTGGTCAAAAAGATGGTGATGGGCTATTTCCAATGGGTAATAGTCTTAGTGGTAGAGGTTTTGGGTGACTGTTGGAATGAATAGGTGGTTTAATAAGGGATCAAGGTAATGAAGTTGGTCGGTAGTAGTGTGGCCTCTGGGATCGAGGCATCGATGCACATCTTCCATCTCATAATTATCTACATTTTGAAATTTTAATCTATTTATGTAATGTTTTCTATACTATTATTGGTTTGTGAAGGTTCCCACATATCATTTTAAATGTCTTTTATTTTGAAAATACCAAAAAAATTAATTTGGAGGATGGAATTTCTAATGTGGTTATTTGAGACTGCTACTTCACTTTGTTAGCTGAAATGATCTTGATTTTTAATGATTTATATTATGTTCCATCAATTACCAAAAATATTATTTCTATATACACACTTAATATAGATGGATTTATTTTAAAATTTGGGAATAAATATTTCTTCTTAAAAAAAAGATTTTTTATGGTGAGACCTATTTAAATAAACTAATTTATGTGTTATATTACATGATCCATGTAATGAAAATCAATAATGATAATATTTCACATGACTGATATCACACCCAATAATGGAATCACCATCTATATCATGTAAATAATTTTTTTTGACCAATTTACACCAAGATGGATATTTGGATTCATTTGAAATAAAAACACTTGGTGTATTTTTTTTATATTTAAAAGGGATAATGACCAAATCCCCATTTAGTGGAGAATCTCAAAGGCCCATAAATTTTATTGAGTTGTTTCATAATGATGTGTGTGAAAAATTTTCAGTTAATGCCAGGGGAGGGTACTCATAATTCATAACATTTACTAATGAATTTAGTGTATATTAATCAAAAATTCATTAATTATTTATAGGAGTTTGAGATTTTATATCAAATCACTCCACCTTCTACAAAATAATGGAATGGTGTAAGTGAAAGGAGGAACCATGCCTTGTTAGACATGGTAAGATCAATAATGATTCATGTTAATATTTCATTATCCTTTTGGTGATATGCATTACAGAAAACAACACATATACTAAAATAAGCACCAACTAAAGAAGAAAATGATATTCTATATGAACTATGGCATGGAAGGAAATCCATGTTGTCAAATTTACATGTATGGGGTTATGAAGTGATTGTTAAGGCCTATTCAGCTGAAAACTGGAATCTCAAGGCACAAAGTGTACCATTATAGGATTCCCCAAGGAGACATGAGGATATCACCTATATTAGCCTCCATATAAAAAGGTAAATGTGGAGGGATACACCTTATTCCTTGAGAGGGATCACATCTATAAAAGAGTTATTAAAAGATAGATAGAATTTTATGTAGTCATAGATCAAGATACACATGATTTGGCATAAGAATAGATTCCATAAATCCCCATGTAATTGGATGTTATAGATACAAAACTACTACATAGGAGTATATGAGAGGTTAGAGAACCAGAATAATATTATTTTCTAGTAATTGAAGATGGGGACTCATTATTAGTTATTAATAATGATCCTATAATCTAAAATAAATAATTAAGTGGCAAAAAATATGCTAAGTGTAATGAAACTATGAATTTTGAAATGGATTCAATATACCAAAACACCATTTAGATTTTGGTTGATCCTATAGTAGATGTAAAGTTCATTTGTTTCAATTGGGTATTAAAGAAGAAACTGGACATGAATGGACAAGTTAATACTTATAAGACATGAATAGTTACAAAAAGGTTTAAATAGAATCAATTCTCAGACTATGATGAAACTTTTTCACTTGTTTCTATGTAGAAATCCATCAAAATCCTAATTAATATATAAGGTATCTGACTAAGATTTGTTATATGGATATGAAACCAAATTTCCTTAATGATAACCTTTAGGAAGATGTCTATATGACACAACCAGAAGGGTTTGTGACTCCAAAGGATGCCAATTTTTTTTTTCAAGTTTTAAAGATCTATTTATAGATTAAAGCAAGTATCTGGGTCTTAGAACATTCAGTTTTATGATTCCGTAATGGAATTTTTTTTCCATAAAGAATGAATTCGAGCCTTGTATCTATAACAGGTTTTGTAGGAGTGTGTTAATTTTCCTAATAGTCAATGTTAATAAACTACTACTTATTAGAAATGAAATACTAGTCTTATAGTCTCTTAATTCCTTTTAAAACACTTGTTTCTATATGAAGGACTTAGGTTAAGTATTATAAATTCTTGGGATTAATATCCATCATGATAGATGTAAAAGGATTATCATACTAAGTAAAAGTACGTACATTAACAAGATACTGAAGATACTCAGTATGGAATAATCCAAGAGGGTATTATTTCATGTTTTACATTTAATTCATCTTTCCAAGAAAATATTTCCTCATACATATGAGTAGAGACAGAGGATGGAAAGGATTCCATAAAAATTAGTGATTAGGTTAGTCATGTATGATATACTATGTACTAAGATAGATGTCACCTACGCCTTATGTGTTGTAAGAAGATATCAAGTTTTCATAGGTGACCATAATTTTATTATATTTAAGACTGTCCTTAAATATTTGAGGCATACCAAGGATTTGTTCCTGGCCTATAGAGGTGATGTGAAGCTAGTCATAAGGGGATATGCAGATGCTAGTTTCAAAATTGATCAAGATGATTTGAATTCAAATTCAGGATACATATTTACTCTTAATGAAGGTTTCATAAGATGTTAGAGATCATATTAAGATGTAGTTTCCAATTCTATAACAAATTTTGAGTATATTTCAGCTTTTTTGATATCTAAAAAAGTGGTTTGGATACAAAAAATTATCTAAGATCTTGATATGGTTCCTAGAAGTAAATACCCTATCAAAATATATTATGATAATACTATAGTGGTGGATCTTAAAAATGATCTATGGTAATATTATTAGTTGAAGAAAATAATTTATAAATATCATATCTTAATGGATTTTTCTCAAAGGTTATGTCACAATGAGTACATTTTCCATAGAGAAAATGTGGTAGAATCTTTAACTAATGCATTAACTTAGTAGAAACATGATCATCATTTGAGATCTAGCAGACTAAAATTCATTAGCAATTGGACCTAGTCCAAGTATAATTCTATTGGAGTTAGTGTTCTATAACCAACTATTTATACTTTAGATTTCATGTATTTTTTAAAAAAATAATATTAATAAAACAACTTGTTACATATTTTTCATTGTTATATATAAATTTAATGTAATAATGTAATAGATTATCTTTCACATTAAAAAGATCATAGTATATCCCCTCTATGAGGATAACCTTGAAATGATATAATGATATTATTAAATATTATTCTATGTTTGTATAACATTCTATGATGGGACACATAGTAAGTTTACTTTTAGGTGTGAGTACTCGTAAGTGGATGATACTTTGTCTTATGAAGTTTACGCTAGTAATCTCCAAGACATGAGATTATGAGAAAACACACACTAGTCATAATTCCATATGTTTTTCATGTCATCATATATTACATTATATTAGTGCATGTAATGATTCATATAATTTAATAATATTATTAATTCATTCCATGACTCACACACTTAGATGTATTACTTTAAACCATGATGACATTTGTTCATGGTGAATTCGGGGACATTGGGTATGTTACGAATGATATGTTATTAATGAATAAGTTGAGGAAGGTTTTATCCCTTCCATATTTATGGAAGGTGATATCTCAAACCTTTTATTTAAATAAAACCATTGCATTAAAATCCATGTTCATGGTCTATAGACGGGTTCATTTCAGATAGCCAAAGAAAAACACATCAAGCATATAAGTTGATTACATGGGTGTGAAACCTAATTGATGATATATCATAAAAAATGGATTATATTACATAGTGAGCATTCATATTTGGTTTTTTTCATTGCGAAATATCTTCTTTCTCTTTGGATTCCTTGACCTGTTACTAGATAGTAATCTTAGACTTTAAGAAAATTTGCCTAATGATAATAAGAAAGAGGACTAGAGGTCCACACACGAAGTGTTTTCATTGATCTCAATTACATATTATTTATATTTATCTATTGGAAGAAATATTATTCTCTAGATCGAGAAGTAATATTTATTTAGTATTTATTAATTGATCACAAATACTAAATAAATATTTATTTATGAGGTAATTGTTTAATTATGTGAACATATAATATTTATTTATCACATGTTATTCACATAGTAATAAAAAATTATTTATTAAATAAATAAATACTTTATTTAATTATGTGAATATTAAATAAATATTTATTCTCCAAATTTTGAATTAAATATTTACTTATTTATTAAATAAATAATATTTATTTATTTGGGAATTCAATAAATTTCGAGGAGGATGAGTAGACCATATTTTTTCCAATGATAAATATTTATTTACTTGATTGTAAAATAATATTCATCATTCCATGATTCATCACACACCATGAAATAAAATAATAATAATATTATATTTCTTGGAATATTGTTCCTTTTAGGTTTTATATATTACTAAGTGCCTTTGGGTAATTAATTAAATATTAAACCGTAACCTTAGATCTATAAATTTATGACTCTATTATTTTTGAAGAGGTTAATCATTGTATATAAAATCCTCTCAATATCATTCTACTCATCTCTTTCTATCAGGACTAAGAAGAATACAACAAATTTCTTAAAGCCTAAAATAATGTTAAGAAATCAAGGGAAAAAACACCAGATGATCAATCAGTTATGATAGGACCCATTGGTTTATTAGAATTGTTCAAAGATTGAAGGATCACTTGTATATCACTTCTAGAGGGGATGTACTTTGGGTCCTCATGATGCAATGATGAAAAACAAATCTGGTTCCAATGATCAAAACAATTAATTAATAAAGAACTCAAGACCAAGGTAATATTTATTCTTATGTTTTTAAAACAATTATAAATTAATGTGAAAATATTATCTCTTGTTTCTGGTAAAAACATTTTTTAGTATTCTTCATATTTTTTTTATAGTGATCGTCATCATGTACATTGCAGATGATCCATTGAATCTTAAAAAAGTCAAGTTTTCTATAGGATCAATGGGTGATTCTACTACATTCAGAACCAATATATCATCCACATACAATATCAGGATAATGAAACATCCATCCTTAAAATCCTTTTGATAGAAACAATGATTTTAGTTTCTCTGCATGAAACCTTTCTCTAACATAAAAGTATCAAACTTTTGGTTCCATTACATTGGTGCTTTCTTAAACCCATAAAGACTCTTTTTGAGTTTACACATCAATTCATGATTACTTTTTTCAACAAAACCATCTAGTTGATATATATATATAAATCTTCTTCTAGATCCCCATGAAGAAATTTTGTCTTCACATACATTTTTTATAAATATTTATTTATGGTAGCAACCATGCTTAGCACAAACCTGATAGTAGTATGCTTAATGACCGATGAAAATATTTCAAAAAATTAAATGCATTCCTTTTATTAGAAACCTTTCACCACCAGTCTAAAATTACACCTATTACTTACATTGACTTCTTCCTTTAACCGATAGATCTATTTATTATTCAAATTCCTATTTCCATGCATAAGATTAGTTAATTACAAGGAATTATTCTCATATAATGAATCTGACTCCTCCTTTATAGAAAGATAAAACTTAATAGAGTCATTGAGACTATTTGAATCTTTTGGAATTTTAGGTTATCCAAAATCCATTAAAATTAAGAAGTAAAGATCAGATCCATACCTATCAATTTGTCATTTTATTCTAGAATATTTTTTCAATTCAACTTGTGATTCAACCCTTTCTAGTAATGAAACTTCCATTAATTCATCTAAGGATGCTCTGCCTCAAGTTTCACCAGTGACTAAGATTTCTAGAATATCAACCACTATTCTACTATTTGAATATATGATTATTTTTACTAAACTTTCATATGGAACATATAAATTTCTAGTTGTATCAGTACCCCCTAAACTTTTTGGTAGTTCATTTTTTTTACAGAAATTCTGTCCAATAAAATTGGACTTGAGATGATTCTTTTCTTTCATCTTCATTGATCACCAAGTACTGGTCCTTCCAAAGGACCTGCTCATTAAAGACCACATTTCTAATTTTTATGGTTTTAATTTTTCTATAATCCTAAGGATAACATCCAAATTATTTATTGCCATACCATATAAAGAAACATGTGTGATACTTTTCACCAAGTTTGTATCATTCGTTATCATCCACATAAGTATAGGAAACACAATCGAAGATTTTGATGTGATGAAGTTATGGTATTTTATCAAACCATTGTGCTTATAGTAACTATTGATATATAGTTGATGAGGGACTATGGTTGATCAAATATATGATTGTATACAAAACTTCAACCCAAAACTCCTTTGGCATTCCATAGTGAATCCACATGCTTCTATACTTCTCTATAAATGTCTTATTTATCCCCTCCACTATCCTATTTTGTTCATGAATTTAAGGAACTATTTTCTCATGTATAATTCTCCCATTTTTGCATTAATTCTAGAAACTCCTTTTGGTGATCTCACCACCATTATCAGATCTTAAACACTTAATATTGTAACCTATTTCTATCTCCACCATTTCACTCCACTAAATAAAAGTTCTAAACACATTTTACTTGTGCTTTAGGTAATAAACCCATACATTTCTAGTGAAACCATCAATGAAATCTACAATTTATTGAGATATAGCATGTGACTTGACTTGGGAAGGTCCCCATTCATCAGTATGTACAAGATCCAACTTCTTGTTCTTGGGAGTTCATCCATTGAGATTAAAATACACCTTTCATTTCATTCAAAGTATATTACATTCATAACTATCAATTTTTAACACAAAATATTTAATATCCATTCTTCCACTAGAATATTCATAATCTTCTCATTGATATAACACAATTGATAGTTCCATAAATCTAAATTTCTAGAAGTTAATTCTCTTACCGTTATGACTCGTTTTTTTCTTCGAGTAAGGTAAAGAGTTCCATCTTTCACCCCATTAGCAATGATGATAGATCCTTGAGTAATAATCCAAAATCTATTTGAATTTTTTTTAAAAAACCATTATCATCCAACCAATACATATAAATGAGATTCTTCTAGAGGATAGGGATAAACCAACAAACATTCAACTCAAGAAATCCTCTACTCTTCAGCCGGATTTTCATATCCCCTTCTCTAAAATCTGAAAATATTTTCCATCTAGTAAATTCACTTTTCCAAAAATTCCTAAAACATAATTTGAAATATATCTCCTTTATTTTAGGGAATTAAATGATTCTCTTGAATATATAATACATTGTAAAATTAACACTAAGAAGCATAGTGATCCCTTCTTTAACCATCATATTTCAGAACTTGAACTTCTGGAAACTAATCTCCCACTACTCTTATGATCTTGAAAATATTTATTGAGGTTCCCCCTCTTCCCTTAATATAAACATGAAGGAATATTCCTAGTTGATTTATCTCAAATCCTTCCTCTATATTTTTCTATAGAGCATCTCCAATTCATTCTCTAAGGTGAACATCCTCTTCTATATATATATTCATTTCATTATTATATGTTCCCTAGAATTCATTCCTATAGAGTTCTTCATTCAATATCAAATTCTATATTTCAACAAATAATAGGACAACTTTATCTGAATAATTGATCATTTCCATCACCATCACTTCCCATAACACTGGAAAAAAAGAAAATAATATAATTTACTAAATATCACTAGTAACTATTACCTTTATTGTATCAAGATGATTATAGATCTTTTTGAAATAATTAATAGGATACTACACTAATATCACATTTGATAGACTTAAAATGAACATTTTATCATCATAAAATCTTTGTTAAACACTGTCAACTTTGTTGGGTTCATGATTTTTTTTTAAATCATCAGAAGTTTAGCCTCTGATAGTTCACTTAATCCTTTTCAAAATAGTGAAAATAGGTTCCTTCATCATATAGATCTGATCATTGGAAGTTAAAAAAATTTCAATGGATATTTTAAAAGTTGGTATTTAGGCATGGTGAACATTATACCAGCTGAGATGGTTGAGTTGGTGGAATCCTTAACTAAATAGGGAAGTCAACAGATGGATGATCGTAAATTTTGGAGGTCAATGTTACCTGTTTGACTGGTAATGAACCTCTATAAAAGGAGGTGGAAACAAATATTGTGTTGGAATATGCTAAATTATGAAAAGGTATAACACTGTATTAATAATATATAATGTTTTATAAATACTTATGATAATAAAAAATAGTTAGTAGTTCTCTCCCATGGACGTTGGATGAAATTTTGAACCACATAAAACCAGGGTTCCTTATTTTTTCATATTCTTTGTATTAATGTGTGTGTGTATTTTTCTTAGTGGTTATTAGTGTGCTTATTTACTTATTAATTCATCTTCTCTATGAAAGATAAGGAATATCTGTTGATTGAAATTATGTTGTTCTAAACTACCGATGGATATGAATTTCTGGTGAACTCAAGCTTCAACCAACCAGTGATTGTATTGTATTTTTAGACATATTATTCTATAAAAAGTTGAATTACAACATACTTGATTTAGACACAATAAAAAATTAAGGTAATTTTATAACTTTCATAGAGTTATATTAAATTTTAGTTGGTCATAATGTCATTGGATGATATGGTAATAAATAAAGGAAAGGTTCATATCAGTCGGTTTAATGAAATCAATTTTGTTTTATAAAAGATGTGGATATATGACCATCTCATCCTGAAGGATCTTGAAATTTTCTTGGGTGATAATTCCAACAATATGGAGAAAGGTGAATGAAAAAAGTATTAAATAAATGAATTATGCTTAGTGAGGATGTCACAGGCATGAAATTTTTTGCTTTAACATCTAGGGGAAGAACACCAAAACTGCACTTATAGAGGCCCTAGAGAAGTTGTATGAAAAATATAAAACTTTAAATAATTTATTCATGATGAGGTATGATGAATGGAGAAATTAATATATGCTTCTATTATTGGAATCTTGATTTAAGCGATGGTTTTTACATGGCTAGACATTTCCTTTGTAGTAGAAGTGGTAAGTCGTTTCGTATTGAATCTAGAAAAGGAGGACTAGGAAACTATTAAGTGGACCATCTAATACTTGAAATTATTGGTACATACAACACTATGATTTATGAGATATGATCTTCTATGTAGTTTTAGTGATGTAGATTTTTTCTGGTGATTACGACACCCGAAAAAGAACAATGGGTTCTATGTTAGCATTTGGTGAGTCGATGATCTCCTGGGTTTCATGACTATAACTCATGTTCACATTATCTACAACTAAAGTAGATTAAGTTTCAACTAAAAAATGGAAAGTATTTTTTTTGGTTTATGTTCTTATTGAAGAAAATTTGAAAATCATCAGATGCAAAAACATTATTTTGTGATAATCATAATGATATCAACCTTTCCAAGAACCTATAATTTCATAGAAGAAAATAACACATTAACTTTAAATTCCATTTCATCCTGAATATTTTGGAGGATAATGTGTTTAAGATACATAAGATCACATAGAAGAAAAATACATTTGAAATATTCACAAAATTGTTAGTCTAAAATTTTCTGGGGAAAAATTGTGCCTTGGTGGGACTCGATTGAACACGAGGAGAAGGGATAACCCTACAATGGATGAGAAAGAAGGAGTTGATTTTCTCAAAGTGTTTGAGTAAAATGATGAGGTTCCTTGAAGAAATATTGAAGTGGGATATTTCTTGTTTTATGAAGTTTTATTCAAGTTACTGAAAATACACTCCCTAGATGTTTAGTCACTAGTAGTTTACTTTGGATTTTCGGGAACAAAAACATATATAACCTTCAACATATGGGTTTGACCATCAAAAGTTTAAAAAATTTAAATAGATGGTGTGTATAATTATATTTGGGATGGTGAATAGTGTATCATTTAGAAGGGTTGATTTGGTAGAAGCCTCATCTGAACGAAGAAGTCTACTGATGGATGGCTGCAAATTTCAAAGGTCGGTGTTAACTATTTTACTAGAAATAAACCTCTATAAAATGTGTGGGAATAGTTTATGAGTAGGACTATATTTAAATATGAGAATTATAATATCGTATTACTAATCTATATTATTTTTAAATCATGTAATTTTAGTAATACAAAAGAGTTAGAAGTGTTATCCTATGGATGTATGATCAATGTTTGAACCATATAAAACTAAAGTTCCTTCTTTGTTTTTCCTATTCATTGTATGTTTGTGTGTGCATGATTCATATTTTGAGTGCTGATTAGGGTTCTTATTGACTTATTAATTATGATGGACTAAGATAAATAGAGAAGTTTCGTTAGTTGAAATTACACCATGTTGAAATAATGGTGGATATGAATTTCCAATAAACTCAATGTTTAACTAACCAATGAATGTATTAGAATTTCATGTATCTTCTTCCCCTACAAACTTATCATTAATATTCGTTATCAATTCCATAATATATATAGTATTTATTTTCTCCCAGATGTTGAAGGTAACATTTATTTCCTATTTCATATATATCAAGCCAATAGTTTTCTTATCTAGGCACTCCCATTCAAAATTTTCCATCTACTAGATTTAGTTTCAATCAATGAAACTTTGAGATAATTTTGGATCATATAATAATCTATCCATATCCAATAGAAATTAATTCCCTTCCATTGAACTTATCTACCCTAAACTTTCCTTCTTCTGATGACATGACCTTGAAATAGTAATTCCTACTAAAAATAAAATCACCATGACCAATAAAAGAAGATACCTCTTTATATCGTGTGTTCCCCTTGTTGTGAACAAAATATATTATAACACTTTTTGAGAAACAACCTAAACTTCAAGTATCAAAAGTTTTTTCACCAGTAGATCACAAAGGTATAAAAATATATCACTAGTGTGGATTCTCTGAAATTTTAGTGCATTGAAACTTAGAAGCATCAATAAACCCAAATTTTTACATTGAATCTAGTACACACACATAGGAATACAAGAAAATGGAAAACAAGAACAAATAAAACATATTGATTTTAAATAGTTTAGATTTTTATCTTATGTATATATAAGAACATTGTAATGATTTTATTTCACTGGAATTATAAATTTTACAACTTGTGACTTGTCAGCCACTTGGATCATTTAAAGTATAATGATCCCCTATGAATTTGAAACCTCAGTAAAGTGGTCAAACTACATTATATATAGGATCTCACCCAGTCAACCAGTTACACTGATTTCCTACATTTGTGTCTAACCTACCATTTCACTATGCAACTTCTAATCTCTTATAACATTCCTTAGCTTGACCAATTGTCACTAGTAAATGAAAAAAATCCCCCACACCTCACCATTTTACCACTAGGTCCCACTGAAAGATTGTAACGAACCGAAATTTTAAATAAATCTTGTTTCCTAATTTTATGTGTTATTTTATTTTATTTTTATACTCAACAAAAATGTTTCATTTGATAACATGAATATAATTAAAATGAGACTGTTGGGTTTTGACTGTTATTTGACCATTGGTCAATATAACCGCTGGAAACTAAACGTTTTGACTAATGTCTCTAAATACAAGCAATCTTGGTTAATTAATATAGAAACAAGATTTGATGGCCTCACCCAGTAGTCTTGGACCAATCAAAGCCCATCTAACAGAACTTGGGAAGGAGGTAGCACCACTGGGCTTTGCTCTGGACCAAACCCAATCTGAACTTCATCGTGTGAAGCTAGAACGGGATCGACTTCGCGAGAAGTTCAAACTGATAGAAATTACTACTCGTGTGATGTTGGCCGAGCCTCCCTCAGATTCTCTCACCTTAGCACACCTTACACTTAGGTCCTATGTTGGTGTGATAAGGGGCTATGTAAGGAGACCGTAACTGCCTTGTGTAATCCTTTGTTTTAAATAAAAATTGGGATTTCTTCTTATGATGAAGTTTATGAATTTTAAAATGTCCGGATAAATATAGTATGCATATTTTTGATGAATTTTAGAGAAAGGATATTTTAAAAATGTTTATGTAAACCTTAAATAAATAAAAATGTGTAATGATTTTCAATAAATGGTCTTATACAAAAGTATTCAGTAAGGAATTTGGAGTCTAATAAGATCAACTTAATTTTTGATGAATAGTAAATTATGAATAGTGATTTTACGCTTAGGATTAGTAATGTGACCAAATGGATTAGTAATTTCACTCAAAGAAAGTTTTAATAAAATTTAGACACCTAGATTAAGTAATGAGATTCAATAAAACGGGTAAATAACAGTTTCATAAATTATTATTCAAGTATTAGTTTTTTCAGGTGAATAGTGTTTTTGAATTAAAAATTAAATTAAAAATATTTAGAAAATTATTTTTATAAAATGGATTTCATTTTTGAACTCAGAGCATCGATATTATGTTAAGGTAAATTTTGGGGATTTTTCTGAAAAAAATGAATTTTCGGTGAATAGTGTGTTTATTTAAAAAATGAATTAAAAATATTTAGAAAATTATTTTTATAAAATAGAGTTCCTTTTTGAAATCAGAGCATTGATATTTGGTTAATCTGAAATTTTGGGATTTTTCTGAGAAAGTTGAATTTTCAGTGAATAGTAAAATACAGTTTTAGGGTTTCAGTATGTTTAATGACATCATAACTGTGTCATGATGATTTCATGAGATATTTTAAGGGATGGTCGACTAAAGAGGATGATTTTTTGTGTGGGGGTCCCCATGTGTCCTAACTCTATGGGAAGTACCATGGGAGGGCCCATGCTTTTGAGAAAACCACTTTTGAGGTGTCTCTTGGCCATTAATGCCTTGTCCCCTCACTTTCCCTATAAATACCAAGCCCTTCTCTCATATTTTCGACTCCAAAACCAGCCTCAACGAAGTTTTGGTCTCCTTACCTCCCAAGGAGTCCTCCCAAGGTTCCCACAATCCCTCAAGGTCACAACCTTTGAGTTTTAAGAGTTACGTTTTAAGGTAAGGGATCCGACCTCTCTCTTTCTTTTCAAGTAATCTCTTTTATGTCATTTATTTTATACTCCATGTTCTTATGTTGGAGGATGTTCTTATATATTCATATTAATTCCCTTTTTATGTTCATATGATGAGAGACCCCCTCTTACTCTCATCATTTCATTTTATGAAAGTTTAAGTGGCGCCGTTAGGCTGCCGAAATTTTTGTAACGGATTCTTTCACCCTTCTCATTTTCAAGTTCTACTTTCATGTAAAGTCTTTCAAGTTCATTTTTATTATGTTGGGGTATGATCTCTATATCTATAATACTGATCCTTTATGACCATATGATGAGAGACCCCATTTGATCTCTTCAATTCAGTATTTTGAAGTTTTAAGTGGCGCAGTTAGGCTGCCGAATTTTTAAGTGGTTCTTCACCCTTCTCGTTTTGAAGTTCTACTTTCATGTCAATTCTTTCAAGTTACTTTTTGTTATGTTGGGGTATGATCTCTATATATATCATACTGATATTTTATTACCATATGATGAGAGACCCCATTTGATCTCTTCAATTCATTATTTTGAAGTTTAAGTGGCGTCGTTAGGCTGCTGAATTTTTAAGTGGTCCTTACACCTTTCTCTCTTTTCAAAGTTCTAATTCCATGTCAAGTCTTGAAAGTTACTTTTTATTATGTTCGGGTATGGTCTCTATATCTATCATACTGATCTTTTATGTTCATATGATGAGAGACCCTATTTGATCTTATCAATTCATTTTTGGTTGAAGTTTATGTAACGCTGTTAGGCTGCCGAATTTTCATAAGAGAAATCTTATTTTTGTCTTCCTTTCATGTTCTTCATTTCATATGGTATATTTTCAAATTTCATTACCATGTTCTTAAATCCCTTAGATTCTGTCCCTCTACTGTTTTATGGGTCATTTATGAATGTTTGACCCATGTCCCCTCTCTTTACATTGTTTTCTAAAAACCTTGTAACATAGCCGTTATGCTGCAGAATTTTCGTCTCAAAATGACCCTCTCTTTTTCTCAAAATTACTTCATGTTATTAAGTGAATAATCAAAGATATTATTTCTATAGGGGTATTCACATATATATCAAAATTTTCTATTTTTAAATTCTGGGATTTACATACATGAAACTCGCTTTCCCTTTCCGTGGGTTTAAAGTGACATAAAGATCATGTCTTTAAAGCAGTTTTTAAAACGTTATGATTATGAAATGAAACCCATTTCTTTTATGCTATATGGGTTATTTATGAAATTTTTGATGATGATATATGTGTCTCACATGATAATAAAGGCAAATTTAAGGGTTCTCCCTGATAGCGCTCCAATGCATTGGGTACTGATGTAACCACTAGAGATTACAATTTTCACGATACCTTGATGAATAACCTTAGTAATTTTCAAATGACACCTTGGGGATGGAACTTGGTGATATGTTCATGATTTTCTATGTTAAATGATGTATCCACATCTTCAAGTTATGAAAAATGTTATTTTTATTATAAAATGCCTCATGATTCCTTTCTCATGCCTTAAAGTTCTTTTCTTGACCTTATTGAAGTATCTCAAGTTCACATGTAAAATGTTTCTCTTGTTTCCCTTACCGGGCCTTCTGCTCACCCTTTCTTTTGATGTATGTCCCCAGGTTATGAGATGCAGTAATGAACCTAGGATGAACATGAGGAGAATCCTTTCAAGTGTTTAAGAAGAATGTTTTATGTTTTCATGTTTTATGTTCCTAGTTTCCAAGACACTAAACCTTAAAGATCCTCAGTTTTGTATAATGAAATGAAAGATTATGTTATAAAAAGGCGAGATGCTATAAAGATGATTCAATCATAGGTATTATTCTATTACCAGTGACACCACTTGTCTAAACATTCAGTAACTTAATTTCCTGGACTTTTGGTAGTCTGACTCCCTACTAAGCATCTTGCTAATGCATGATTCTAGTGAATAGATTCATGAAATTCTAGTAAACCAACACTAGATCCATGAAGAGAGTTCACAACCCTAACATAGGTGTATTTGTATGTGTATGCTTATATAGTATGTGTATATATTAATTTGTATGTATATGTATGTGTATGTAATTTTATGCGTATGAATGTGTATGTGTGTGTAAATTCATTTATACATTTATTTTCATGTATGTGTATGTATGTGTATGCACATGTGTATATATGTATATGAATTTGTATGTTTATATACATGTATATGTGTATGTTTATGTATGTAATATGTATGTCGACATATATTTATATTAATATATCATTATATAATTGGAAAAGTCATTTTTTTTCAATTTGACAAATGTCATTATACTACACGCACACATATACGTACACATAATAATATGAAAAGTCATTTGGGTTTTCAAATTTAATTAATGCAATTACATATATATATATATATTTAATATTTTTTTAATTTTGTCATTTTTAATATTAATTTATTCATTTTAATTATTAATATTTAGTATTTTTAAAATATTTTTAATTTATATAATTAATATTTATTCATTTTTTATGTTAATATTTTGTATTTAAATATTTATACAATTTTTATTTATTCATTTTAAATTAGTGAGTTTTTACAAATATTTTGCTTTCAAATATAATTTTTAATAATTATTCATTTTTATTTTCATATTTATTAATTTCGAATATTTTTTACTGATATAATTAAAATTATTTATTCATTTTTAATACTTTTATTTATTTATTTAAATTTAAATAATAATTTTATTATTTTTTAACATTTATTCATTCAAAATTATTTATTCATTTTTAAAATTTATCCATTTTTATTTTTTGGTAATTTATTTATTTGAAATATTTATTCATTTTTAATGTTTATGCATTTATTATTTTTATAATGTATTCATTTTTACAGTCTTTTATACATTTTTAAAAATTAATATAAAATAATTTTAATATGTATATAATCTCAACAGTTAATGTTTAATAATTTTATTTTAATATATTTGTATTTAAATATTTAAACAATTATTATTTATTCACTATTAATTTGCACTTTATTATAAATCTCAAGTTTTTAAAATTAATTTTTAATATTTTTTATTTTTTTATTTTAATATTTATTCATTTATAATATTTCATTAATATATATATTAGATGCTTTGGGGGTATAATTACAATCAAACACACACACACACACACACCACACATAGGCTAGAATGGTAGGCAATAGCTGCCCCAAGGGTATAACTCACCCATCAAGCCCTATTTATTTAAAACATGGATCGTAAGCCTTACATGACCCAAAGGCCCAACCCGTAGGAAATTAAACCCAACATGCCCGCTACATAACCATCATCCACAACTGGTTTGCATTTGGATAACACCCAACCCAGCTCCGAAGCAGTCCCACCCACCTACGCTTATCATCCCCATAGGGCCCCACCGCACACAAATCCACATCGGCTTGCGCCGACCCATATCAGCCCCACCGCCCACAGATCCTCACTATGCTGTTCCACAGCCCTGACTCTGCCCAACACTCCTTGGTTTCTTGTTTCCCTACCGACATTTCGGATTGGCCGTGCTATTCCATAGCCATGGCTCTGCCCTTCACACCTTGAATTCCTATTTCCCTACCGACGCTTTAGATCTGTCGTCAATTCCATCACCATCCTCGCCTGAATCCACCACACTATGTTCGCTCGACCGCCATCCTGCTGATCACGCAAACTGCCACTGAGATTCGCTCTGAGGATGCCCCATCCTAGATCCTACCAAGGACCACCACACTGATCCTCATATAGCAACACCTGAAGTGCTCGTCACCATCATGGCCAACCAAGGGCCCAACTGAAATTTTTCGCCACTTAGATTCAAACCCAGGTAAGATGCAATATTACTGGATTAAAATACAACCACGGTATGACACCAACTGATAATATTTCATTAATATATATTAGTAAAATAAGAAAATAATTTTTTTAATATTTATAAAATTTATTAATTCATTTAATTATTAAAATTGAATGATTTTTAATATTTTTTCAATTTATTCATTTTTAATATTTATTCGTTTAATATTTCTATTATTTATTCATTTTTAATATTTATTTATACGTTTTTATTTATTAATATTTAATATATTTAGTATTTTTTTAATTTAGACAATTAATATTTATTCATTTTTATTTAAATATTTATATAATTATTATTTATTATTTTTTAATTATTAATATTTTTTAAATATTTTTTATTTAAATTTATTTTTTAGTATTTATTCATTTTTATTTTAATATTTATTCATTTTTAATATTTTTTTTATTTAAATAATTAATATAATTTATTCATTTTTAATATTTTTATAATATATATAAATAATATTGTTTATTTATTTAATATTTCTTATTAATTGTCAATATTTTTTAATCTATTAATTTTTAATATTTTTGCAATTTAGTAATTTTTAATATTTATTCTTGTTTATTATAGATTTTATTTTTATTTTTATTATTCATGTTTATATTATTATTAATTTATTCATTTTTAATATTTTTGAAATTTATATAATTGTTATTTATTATTTTTAATATTTTTTCAATTTAAATAATTATTACTATTTATTCATTTTTTTTCTTTTTATAAACTAGTATTTATCAGCACTAACAAGCACTGATAAAGGTTTACATGCTCATATAAAAGGTAACCCAACCTCATGTAAGTGTAGTTTTCCACTCACGTAAAGGCCATCTGAGATTACCCTTACACCGAATACCATTTATCTATGCTAAATTTAGTGATGATAAAGATACCAATTAGTGTTGATAAAAATAATTTTTTGTTTTATCACTGATAAAGTTATTTTTTATCCGTGCTTTGTACTAGGGTTGATAAAACCCTTTCCGTGTTTTTAAAATAACCCTACCATAGATCACTACTCCTCATGATATTCAAGATTTCCGTGAAAATCAAACATTACTATGATCTTTTGGGATATTTTGGATGAATCAAAACCCTAAAAATTGAAGGTATGATATTTTAATCTTATTTTTATGCATTTCTAAAATGGTTTTGTGCACATGCATTACATTTTTATTGTTCTTCCTAAAAATAGTGTGGATGGTTCCCCAAATAATCTTCTTTCCCCACACCACCATTTTCAACTATTTGAGATTATTATTTTTTATGTTGTTGTGATAGTGATTCTTATCTTTTTTTTAATTCCATTTTCTTCTATGTGTTTCTTGTTTTATCACATTTTTCCAGTTCCCACCCCTTCATTGGTCTCAAAATATATTTCTATTCAATGAAAATTCATGATTTGGTTCACATGTGGTTTTTAATTTAAAGAATGTGGTATTCTAGGATGATATTTTAAAAATGTATTGTATCCAGAATGTTAACAATTGGGTTTAGAAACCAGGGGCCTTATTTTTATAGTTTTTTTGAATATAAATTTATAAACTTATTCTTGAGGTATATGGGGTTTCAAGTTGGAATTTTGAGTTGATTTTTTAAAGTCGTGATTTATGTAATAAAATTTTACAATAGTTTATTCTTCTTATTCTTTTCTAACTTCAATGAGTATTTCAAATCCAATGTTGTCTAACCTATTTTGAAATGATTTATAAGTGATTGGTTAAAGAACTTAAAATAGGCCGTTACACCTTATGAATTCCTTGTAATGTGTTTTTTATAAAGTTTAAAGTCTTAATTAAAATGGTTTATCACAACTTATGCCTTAAGAAACTACAGAAACATTGAGAAAATGAATAATTTGTTTTGATATATGTTATTATAGTGAAATATTATTATATATACCCCAATACTTATCCAGGGGTATAAATCCATAGTTTTATTTTCAACATTGATAGTGAAAGGAAGTGAATTATCTTCCTTGATGAATCCATTCCAAAAAATAGAATAAATTATAATATATTTCTTCTTTGGAATAAAAAATAAGTGTTACTATATTTTTTATTAATATAATTATTTATCTTCATATGTTCTAACAAGTTGTTGATATCGTAACAACTTATTATCAATTATGATGACAATTTGTGTGTGTTTATAAAGAATATCCTTTTATAAATCTAAGCTCATACCATATGTATATTTAATTTTTTTTTAATTTTAATATTATTGAAACAAATCAGATGGATATGAATAAAAAATGGATGGATGATAATTGTATGAAAAAATATTATGAGGATTGGGTTAAAGAGTTCCTCAAGTTTACAAAATATCGTGCATATAAACCTTTTAAAATGATTTTTTCATACTTACATTTATGTTATTCAAGAATAATTATTTCAAAGGAATTGGAAGAACACTTGATCTATCACAAAATAGATTAAAGTTATAAATTTTTCACTAAACAGGAGGAATAATTAAATGTAGCTACTAACTGGGATAACACTATGGTTTATAAATCATCTGATATGATTACATGTGTGAATGATGATGAAGATCGTATTAAGGTTATGATTAAAAGTGTAATTATAATGAAGATCATATCTAGGAAATGAAAATGATAGTTAAATATAAACTTTAAGATTTTCTAAAGTTGTTGGAGAAGTTCAAGAGCTATACAAATACACTAGTGTATGATGGTTATACTAAATATAAAACATTGTAATCCATAATGAAGCTCTATAATTTGAAATATAGTAATAGATAGAGTGACACAAACGTTACTGAACTACTTTCTCTATTAAAAGATATGATACCAAAATAAAATAAGCTTCTTTACCCACCATATGACACAAAATGAATTCTATGTTTAATGGGTATAATATTTGAGAGAATAAATGCCTATCCAAATGACTGTATATTGTTTTGTAAGGACCATGAATCACTTAAAAATTCCATAAGTGTGGTTCTTCTCAATACAAGAAAGATTAATCAAGTCCTTCAAAAATTTTGTGATACTTTCCAATAATTCTAAGGTTTAGACACTAATATTTAAGTGAGGAGACAAAAAAGAAACTAACTTGGAATTAAGATACACAAATTAAAGATAGGAAACATCATCACCTAGTAGAATCTTATTAGTATAATAAAATCAATTATGAGCATCCTAAATTTGTAAAAGAGGTGAGAAACATATTTCTCCCACAATATACATATAGAATGAATCCTTTTGGTGTATAATGTATCACTCATAGTACATGGAAAATTATGTTGGTAAATTATAACATTCTAATATGTTTATGCATGAAGTTAAAATACATTATGTTGTATGTACTTATATCAAGACCAAAACAATTGGAAAATAATATTTATGTTTATTTGGATCCATTGAGTGAAGATATGAAATTAATGTGGTATTTAGGTGTTATGTTGTATGATGCTTATAAAATTATGATTTCATGTTCTGAGCCATGTTTCATGGGATTATAAATGAATCTACTACATATTGAATTTTTTAGGATACAATATTAAAGGAATTCCAAGGATACTATTTTTGGACAAGGTATATAAGTAGTTTGGTAGAAACATTCCTTAAAGACTATGTTTCTGGGACATCAAAAAAAATTATCTTGAAAAAAATACCAATCTTGGATGACAATATTTTATGGGAATTATGATGAAGTTACAACACCATATCCACAAATAGGTGATCAATATTTTGAGAAAGTAAAGGATATGTTCACTATTTTTTGTAAGCCTTTTTAAAAAAACCATATGAAAACCGATTGTAAAAAGCAATTTGTTTTTTTGAATTATCATACTAGAATTGTTTGTACATAAAAAAATTTCTTTAGATAATTTACGTAGAAAAAATTCATGTGATGGATTCATTGAAACATTAATAAATGCACCCAGAAAAACAGAGTATGGAATTAAATTTAGTCTAGACATGATTGAAATGGGGATAAGGGAAGATTTGGCACCAATAAAGGGTGTAAGTTGGAATTTTCTTCCTCCAAGAACATACAATCTTTCCAAGAAAGAGAGATATCAATTTTTTAATATCCAAAATTATGTAAAGGATCCAAATGGGTATTCATCAAATGTTTAGAATATCATGTAAATGACCAATTTAAATTTAAAGGGTCTAAAATCACATAATTGTCATGTTTTGATGTAAGATTTAATGCATGTATCTTTTAATTTAATTCTACCAAAACATATTTAACACACATTAACCAAGATTGGTTTCTTTTTCAAAGTTATATGTAGTAAAGTTATAGACTTGGAAAAAATTCCAACTATAGAAAACAAAATTTCTATCATATTAAGTGAATTGGATATTTTCTTACCACCACCATTCTTTGATATGATGTGTCACTTGGTTAGAGAGATCCGACCATGTTGTCATGTACATTATAGATATGTGTACCCCATTGAAATGTATTTGAATGTTTTGAAAGAGTAAGACAAAAATAAAAGTCATTCACAAAGTTATATTTTAAAGAGATATATTGTTAAGGAATCCATTGAATTATGTAGTGACTAACTATTTTATGTATATAGAATTGGTCTCCCAAAATCTCATCCCAATGGGAGGCTTTTGGGTAAAAGAATTTCCAAAACATATATTGCCGCAATTATCATTACAAAGTAGGAGTGGGATCAACTTTTTTTTTCATAACATTTTAGAAGTTGAACCATATTTAGAAACTCATAAAGTAATTGTTAGGAATTTTAATCCAACATGGGTTGAATATGGATATAAAATACATATAATCGACAGTTTATTTGATGGTGTTAAGATTATATTTTTTAGGTGTCATCTATAAATCTAAATTCAATTTCAGAATGACTTTAATGGCTATCCAGGGGACCAAGTGTGCTTATATTATCTTATAATTTTTATTTAATTAATTGTTATATGTTATATACCAAGGAAATGATAAACATAGAACCATAAAAAATAGTGGAGTTACTCTTGTGGTAAAAGCGATGAATGTATTTGGTAGAAAGGGAAGAAATCCAAATTTATGTCAATATTTCATACTTTTGAATCAATGAAAAAATAAGGGATTTGGATTATATAACATTTGAAGTGAATATTTTTCAATGAAAATGGGTTGATAACATGAGTAGATTTAAAATTAAAGAACTAGGATTTGTGAAATTTGATTTTGGTAAGGAATTATATAAGGACTAACCATTCATTATGGAATCAAATGTAGCGCAATTATTATATATCATAGATCCTTCAAATATAAAGTGGAAAATTGTTATGTTATTGAATAAAAATATTTCATGGTCAAATACTAATTCAATTATGGTTAACCATTTTATTAGGTTGTCATAATAATTTTTAAATGGTCCCAATGTATACATGGTCTTGTTTGTCATAGAGGACCACAAGTAGGGGATTTGGATACTTGATAGAGGGTTCAAATCCCGTTAACCTTTAAATAAATAAAGACTACTCAATAATCAAGTTAAAGTTTTTTTAATATACATTGTGTTACATCATAATATTATGTGTTCAATACTACATTTACATAATCTAAATTAAATGTTCAACTACTTCGACATATAATGGATTCTCCATATGATGATGATACCAATATTGTGGAATAATAGGGTTCACTATATGTTGATGCTACCAATCTTGAGAAACAGTATATTGAAAATGTGAAAACTAAGGAAATTCTATAAGGTGAACAACCTATTTATGAGAAAAAAGGATTGTCATAGTGTGAAAGTAATAAAAAAATTATTAAGATGAAGAGAAAATACAAAAAATTTTAGGTTAGATTAAAAAATCACGACCAACCTATTGACCCCAACAAATCCATTTTCATTAGTTAAATTGGGGTCACCACTCAAATGCATGTTCCGATTGATATAGATACGTGGCATAATGTTATTCCATCATTAAAGACACTAATTTTAGGAGAGATTAAGGTAACATTATGATATATTTTCTCCATTTTACTAAAATATAAAATAATGAAACATTTATTTACTATTAATTATCCCTTTCATAGTGTATTTATATTAGTCGACATTAAAATTTAATTTGTATTAAAGTAAATTGGAAAAGCTCATAGATCCTTTCAGAAAATTATTATAGGGAATTACCTCAAGGATGTTGAAGGGAAAGTAAACCCCCACCCACCATAGATATACACAAACATGATAAACCAATAAACATGGAATACATTTATTAGACTTCGTGTGGATACATCATTTTAGGTACATTCTGATTAGTAATATTTTATTTAGAAATATGTATATTAATCACTTTTATTAATAATTTTTAATTTATAAAACAAAAACTGAGTGTTAAAAATAAGAAGCATGCATCAAAACCAACAGACCCCTATTAAAAAACAAGGATGGGGTATACTTCACTTGAAAAAAATGGAATATATTTTAAATAAATAGTAATACATTTATGTGGCATGAAACAAAATAATTATAATATCACTTCATTTATATGTAGATTATTGAATCAATATCCAAATCCACTTTCATCCCACACCATGTGCTATGGAAGGAGGAATGTGTAAATAAAGAGGGAAAACTAGTAGATGAAAATACACAAACGGTGTGGGAATCGTGTATAAGTATTATATAATATTTTCCCCTTAAATATGTATTACATAAAAATGAATGATTATTTTCTTATATTTTTATCCAGTTTATACACAATAATCTTCATTGACTATACCTGATGAATGACTACTTTCAGTGTCCTTGAAGCAGCCCGAACAATATGGCTATGTCAAAGGTGAAAGTTTTGGGGTGTCTCCTCAAACGTATTTTAACAAAGAAATGGTCTAGAGGGAAAATAATGATAGAATAAAATATATGGAGGAAAAAATAGATTCTCTAAATGAAAATATTATTTGTCTATCTGATTTGATAGAATAGTTAATGCAAATGTAATAAAATAAGAAACACTAGCTCAATAACCACCACATGAAGAGCCACTCCCCCAATTTTAAGGATATCCCTTCCCCTAAAAGGCCTACCTTAATTTATGTAATCTAAATTTTATAACTATTTCTAAAAAATGTTAATTAAATGACTAATGATACCTTTCTAATAATTAATTTTGGTTGGGTGAAATAGACTGTGATTTATATCTATTAACACCCACCCATCAGTTTATTGTGATGGGAACAATGTACTATATCAAACTATATATTCTAGATAATAAATAAATTCCTAAAGATCATGTGATATTAGGGATTCATGTATCTCATGATCTGATCACTGAGCTAAATGTTCTCCTTGATGATATGGATGTTCAAACAATCGAACTTTATATCATAACTTTCATAGAATGTATGTTTAATCTTATACAAATACATGATGATAATGAGGCATGTAATTACCAATTTATTTTAATTTAAATCCTTTAAAAAATAATAAAAAAGGCATGAACCAAGTAATGTTATTATAGGTGAAGAAGATAAATAAGAAACAAAATGTTGAACCAAAACTCTGACAACAATGCTTTTTATTACACAATTAAACATAATTTATTACATAAACTTCACTTGATACAACATAGAAGATCGGTAGGTCTAGTGTCTTTGGAGCTTAGTATCATTACATAACAACTTAAAACATTAAATACAACATATTTATTGAAAAATTCCTTTACATGACCACTAAATTCCCTCGTACTTAGCATTGCATGGGATAACCTGAGCACATGCATAAGAAAAGGGTGAGCTATAAAGCCCAGTAAGGGAATAATAATGGAATAACATGAGGAAGAAAATACATGTTAGAAAATAGGAATATAAATAGAGCATAATAGAATCATAAACATAAAGGCATGAAAAATAATGATAATCATAACATGGAAATGCGACAATAACACATAACATGGAATTAGCATGTGCCAAGGCTCATTGCACATAGAGCATGAGTAAATCCTCATTGCACATTAATCAAAAGAAAAACCTAGTTGCACTAGAATTATCATGAGTAAACACCCATTTCACATGATGTATCATGATACTATACTTTACTCAATGCATTGGAGCGCTATAAGGGTGCACCCTTCTTAAACATTTCATTTCATGCATAAGTGTGCCACATGGATCATATAACATGGATTCATAAAACTTTATCATTTATTCCATGATAAAGTAATGTGGAATTAATACTTGAAAATTTATAATCAATAAGTAAATGTGCATAAATGTGAATACCCTTGATATATAAATGGGCATGGTATTCACTACACAATGGCATTGGCTTGGAGAATCGGTGCAATTTCGGCAGCCTAACAGTGTGACATAAGAATTCATAAAAATGGTTGATGAGAGAGAAATGGGTGTCTCATAATATTTACATGACATGTACAGTAAATGGTTCATATATATACATGTCCCAACAAATGTAATGTAAATTAGATTCATGATACAAAATAATTGCTTGAATATAAATGAGGAGAGAGAGATTCCTTTCGGAATTTCGGCATAGTAACAGGTGTACATGGGAGAAATTTAATGAGAAAGTAAGGGCTATCCCATCATTACAACATAAATAGGGTAGTATGGGGGAGGTTCAAAATCATACCCCAACATTTATAATTGAAATGAAAAGGGCATAACAACATTAAGAAAATTGGACAAAAATGAGAAAGGAAGAAAAACCCTTACTTGGAAGTGCGCTTCCAAAGGCTTAAGAGAGGCTTGATAGAGGCTTCTTGGGAGCTTGGGGAACCTTGGGAGGATTCTAGAAATATTAAGGAAGAGTTTGGATTAACTCCAAAGGCTTTTAGTGAGGATGAATTGGGATCTTGGGTGGGTTTATATAGGAAAGGTGAGGGAATTATTTATTATTTAGGTTTGGGACACCTCACATTAAACTAATCCAAACCACAAACCATCCCATGGTTTTTACCCATGGTTTTTGGAAAAGGGAAGTGTAAAAAAATATTTTATAAGACCAAAGTCCTAACTTCTTAAAATAACGGGGTTTCTTATGTGAAGGTGAGTCATACTCCCAAGGAAAACAATTTAAAAAGACAAGATGCTTAATAAGTCTAGAAGGGTCCATTAATTATTTGTAAAATAATTCAAATAAAACCAAAACCACATTAGTTTAATGGTAAAACATATATTAGCCAAAAATAAATCTTATAGTTTTTTATTACATCACCATTGGGTCATTATGATGTCATAAAACACATTATATATTTAAACAGTATTTAATTTTTACCCAAAAATTTGACTGTCTCAGAAAATTATGAAAAATTCACCATTGGATAATTTTGACATCATGATTCCAGAAATAATATTCATTTTATCTAAATAATCTTCTAAATATTTTAATTTTCACTTTTAAAATAAAAACTGACATTTATCGAAAATTCATGCGTTTTGCAAAAATGGCTTTCAAACCTTTATAAAAATTACAATTGCATTTACAAAATTATAAGATAATTTATATTTAATAAAAATTAATTTAATAATAATATAAATGTTTTATTAAAATATTATTTAATTAAAAAATCCATTAATTCATCAAAATAGATTTCTTAGTTAAACATTAACTAAAAATACTATTTGTGCTTTAAAAACTATTTACAAGGTAACAATAATAAAATGAAAGTATATTCATTATTATATAAAAAAATAATGTACATAACCATAATACTAGGTTCTTGTTTCATAACCCCTTATAACACCCACATAAGACCGAAGAGTAAGGTGTGCGATGGTGACAGACTCTTGGGGTGGCTCGGATAACATTGCTCAGGTGGTAATCTCTATCAACTTCCATTTTTCTCATAGGTGGTCCTGCTCAAGCTTAACATATTCAAGATCGGCTTGGGTTTGGTCAAGATTGAATCCCAATGACGCCACCTCCTTTCCGAATTCTGACAAATGGGCTTCGTATGGGGCACGTCTACTGGATGAGGCCATCGCTTCCTTTGTCTGAGTAAATTGGATTTGTTAAAGCCCTATATTTATACTAATCAGTTGATCACTGTTCAACAACTATATTAACAACGGTCACAATTCTTAACATAAAACCAAAGAAGTTGACATTTTATATAAACATTTTACATAAAGAGGCATTTAATTAAATCAATAGGGATTTCCATTAATGAAAGTTTGGGTTGTTACAATCTTCCCCCCTTAAAAAATTTCTCCTGCGAAATTTTCTTTTCCCATACTAAAACAGATGTGGGTAACTTTGCTTCATCATTTCCTCTGATTCCTATGTTTCTTCTTTAAAATTTTGGTTTCACCATAACACCTTGATGAGGGGCATTGTCTTATATCATAGAACTTTTTCTCTACGATCTAAGATATTCACTAGTTGCTCCTCATAAGAAAGGTAATCCTCTAATTGTACCACCACTGAAGAGAGTACATGTGAAGGGTCCGATATGTACTTCCTTAAGAGGGATAAATGAAAGAAATCATATACTTTGGCCATGGTAGGTGGAAGTTCTAGTTGATAGGCCATAGCCCCGACACGATCAAGAATCTCATAGGGGCCGATGTACCTTGGACTTAACTTCCCTTTCTTTCCAAACCTCGTGACCTTATTCCATAGAGATATACGTAGAAATAACATGTCTCCAACTTTAAACTCAATGTCTCATCGATAGTTATTTTCATAACTCTTCTGTAGACTCTGGGCTTCCTTGATATGCTGCTGAATGTTTTTTACCTTCTCCACCATTTCTTCGACCATTTCTAGTCCAAGAATCTTACGCTCACCGACCTCATCCCAACATGTCGGTGTTCTGCACCTTTTCCCATAAAGGGATTCATATGGTGCCATTTTGATGCTCGAGTAGAAACTATTATTGTAAGAGAACTCAACCAGAGTAAGATGTTGATCTCTTCCTCCTTTAAAGTCCATTGAACACACTCTCAACATGTCCTCAAGTGTTTGGATAGTCCACTAGGATTGGCCATCACTTTGAGGATGATAGACCGTACTGAAGTTCAGTTCAGTATTCAGAGCATGTTGAAGACTCTTACAAAACTTAGAGGTGAATCTTGGATCACGATCGGACACAATAGATAGTGGTACTCCATCCATCCTTACCAATTCCCTGATATATATCCATTCCATTTGATCCAATGAAAAATCCTCCTGAATAGAAATGAAGTGTGTAGCCTTTGTAAGATGATCCACAACAACCCATATTGAATTATTGCCTTTGGATGTCTTTATAAGTCCAGTGAAAAAGTCCATGGTGATGTTCTCCCATTTCCATTCTGGTATGGGAAATGGTTGCATCATCCCCTTAGACTTCTACCTCTCTGCCTTCACTTGCTGACACACCAGGAACTTTGATGTATATTCAGATATCTTCTTATTCATATTATCCCACCAATAATAATCTCAGAGATCTCAATACATCTTTGTGTTTCCTGAGTTAACATAGAAATTTGAACTACGGACATCATCCAAAAGATCCTTCTTTATCTCTGGACTTGATGGAACACATAGTCTTTTCCCAAATCTCACAATTCCTTCTTCATTAACATTAATCTCCGAGGATTTCCCTTTTCTGATAGCTTCCACTTTTTTCCTAAATTTCCACATCATCTTTTTGAGAATCTTTTAACCTTTCCAAAAGCGATGGTTGATAAATCATTTGTGAAAGGATTGATGATGTTCCTTTCTTTATGATTTCCATGTCCATATTTATCAAATCTAAGAATATTGGATCTTTTTAAATTCTCTTCAATGATAGAATCGTTGGGTCCTTTCTACTTAGGGAATTCGCCACCTTGTTTGCTTTCCCAGGGTATTAATGGATTGAGAAGTCATAGTCATTGATCAGATCTAAACATATTCATTGGTTCATGTTCAACTCTTTCTGTGTGAATATATACTTGTGGCTTTGTGGTCCATATATATTTCACACTTCTCCCCAAAGAGATAATGTTTCCAAATTGTCAAAGTGAAGATCACTGTTTCCAACTCAAGGTCATGTGTTGGATAGTTCTATTCATGAACATTAAATTTCCTTGAATCATAGGAAATGACTTTTTCATTTTTCATCAACACACATCCTATGACCTTCTTCGAAGAATCATTGAATACCAAAAAAATTTCTCCACTTTTGGGTAAAGTGAGTACGTGCGTAGTGATAATCCTCTTTTTTAACTCCTTGAAGATTTCTTCACATTCAACACTCCAAGAAAACTTTACCCCCTTATGAGTTAGCTTGGTAAAAGGGTTGGAAAATCGTGAGAAATTTCTCACAAATCGTTGATAATATCCAGCTAACCCCAAGAAGCTATAGATATCCATTACTGATGTTGGCCTCAGCCACCCCTCAATTGCATCTATTTTTGAGGGATCCACAGATATACCATTTCTTGTGATGATATGGCCCAAGAATGAAACCTCCTTCCACCATAACTCACACTTTCTGTACTTTGCATAGAGATTCTCCTTCTGCAAAGTCTCTAGTATAGTTCTCAAATGCTCCCCATGATCCTCCTTGGTTTTGGAGTATATCAGAATATCATATATAAATACTACCACAAATTTGTTAAGGTAATCTCTAAATATTCTATTCATCAAGTCCATGAAGATTTCTGGATAATTAGTGAGTCCTAAAGGCATTACTATGAATTCATAGTGCTCGTTTCTTGTACGAAAAGCATTTTTGGGGATATCTTCCTTCTTCACCCTTTCTTGATAATATCCTGACCGAAAATCCACCTTGGATAAGTATTGTGCTCTACACAGCTGATCGAACAAGTAATCAATTCATGAAAGAGGATACATGTTATTTATCGTGATTTTGTTAAGCTCACGATAATCAATGAAAAGGCACACTGACCCATCTTTCTTCTTGATGAAGAGGACTGGTGCACCCCATGGTGAAGCAATTGGGCGTATAAAACCTCTATCCAAATTCTCCTGTAGTTGCTTCTTTAGCTCCTCAAGCTCCACAAAAACTATTATATACAGATTCTTGGATATTGTCAACGCCCCAGGTATAAGATCAATTGAGAATTCAACATCTCTTCTAGGAGGAAGACTAGACAATTCCTCCGGAAACACTTCAGCTAATTCCATCATAATAGGCATGTATTCTAGGATGGTTGCCTCCTTAGACTCAATAATCTGAGCTAGATACGCGTACTCATAGGGCAGTAATATCCACATTTGAGGTGATGGAGCTAAATAAGATTCATCTTCCTCCTTGGACTTGTAAAGAATCAGGGGTTGATTCTCCATATGGAGAGTGATTTCCTTCTCACGACAATTTATCTTGTATCTTTATAAGGAAAGTCAATCCATGCCAAGAATTTCATCAAATTCCACCAGAGGGAGTATGAAGAGGTTCTCTGGGAAGTTTAATCCACATATTATGACAGGGGAGGAGTTATATTCATGGGATGCAATGATTGTCCCATTTTCCGTACTCACCGACATCTTCACTTCCATGATTTGTGGTGATGCTGGGATTGTTCTACTAAAATTTCGAGATATAAAATAATGTATAGAACCTGAATCAAAAATTACATTTTCCATTCTTTAATGAATAACTATCATACCTATCACCACTTCATTTTTAGGGTTCAATTCGGCAGTAGTGATGGAAAAAGCTTTCCCTTTCTCCCTTGGAGGTTGTTGGTTGCCTCCGAAAACCCTTGGCTTAGGGCACTAATTTTCAAGATGCCCGAGTTCTTTGCAGTTGTAGCAATGAACCACGCGTTGAGGTTCAAATAGAGTGTTCCTATCCTCTGTCGCAACCATGGGTCTTTCTTTCCCACAGTTAATATCTAGGTTCTCTTCTCTTCCACACCTAAAGCATTTCCTCGTCCCCATCAGGAAATTTTCAAGGTGCTTCTTTCCACACCTTTGGAAAGTGGGGTGCTGGATCTTCTTAGCACCATTGGATTTATCCATCGGATCACCAGAATTAAAGTCCACCTTACACTTCTTATACCCATGATACCCATGAGATTCTCCGATCTCCATTTCAACCTTGAGGGAACATCAGACAATTTCCTCATAGTTGTCGAAGTCACAGATCGCCAACACTTTCCGTAGGCTAGGTTTCAGCCCACCAAAGAAGTGGTCAACCTTGAATTCAGGGGTAATGAAAAATCCAGAGGCATATCGTGCAATCCTTGTGAAGTTTTCATCATACTCTCCAATAGGTTCATCGTCTTTTTTATTTAAGACAAGGAAGTCCATTTCCATCTTAAGTTGGAGGGTGCGCGAAAAATATTTATCAAAAAATATCTTTCAAAAATCCTTCCATTCCATTTCCTAGATCTACTCCTCAGGCATCGTATTTTTGATCAACATCCACCATTGATCAGTTACACCCTCTATATGACAAGAAGCTAGAAGAACCTTCTCTTGTTCAGAACATTGAAGGATGGAGAAGATCTTTTCAATGGAGTCGATCCATTGTTCAACGATTGAGGGATCGAATGATCCATTAAAAGTAGGAGGCCTTTGTATCATGAAGCTCTCGATAGTGACTTGTTCTTTCTTAGGGGGGTTGAACGTTCCTTGTGACCCATGTTTCTATTCAAATCTTGAGTTAGCTGAGAGAGAAGTGTGACAAAGTTTGTGATTCTTGCTCCCATTGGATTGGGCATCTCATTAGTACAGTCATCACATTGATCTTCACATCGGTTGTTAGCCTGAGTAATCCTATTACCGACCATTGGCTAGAATAAAAGGAAATTTATGGGTAACACATAAAGGGTAATCCAAAGACAAAAATAAAAACTTATAAATAACATTTATTTCCTTAACATATGAATCTATTGGCTTCAGTCTATGTTATCCATGATCTACTTTCTAACATACTTTCTTAGGGTATTTTTTTAGTCCCTTAATAATGGTTCATACTAAGCTTGTGAATTTACCAAAGCATATCCCTTAGGGGTGTCATAACCAAGAGTGAAGAAAGGCCCGTTGTTGTGCACTAGTTCCGTTCGAGTCTAGCTCAAAGTGGTGTTTTCGGGTTTTACCCCTAGGATACATCTATGCTAGAGCCGACTCTACCTGCTCGTATCCAGACAAGGATGTATTTTCTTGATAAAACATTTACTCAATACTCACCAAAACTTAGGGATATTTTTATTATATATAGTATTTTCTCTAAGGTTTCACTAGGATTTTCTAATCCTAATCCCAAAAATAACTAAACCTCCCTCTAATAACAACTATGACAACCTTGCTTTTTTATTACACAATTAAAAATAATTTATTACATAAACTTCACTTGATACAACATAGAAGATTGATAGGTATAGTGTATTTGGGGATTAGGATCATTACATAACAAATTTAAATATGAAATACAACATCTTTATTGAAAAATTCATTTACATGACCACTACATTCCCTTGTACTTAGCATTGTATGGGATAACCTTAGGACATACATAAGAAAAGGGTGAGCTATAAAGCCCAGTAAGGGAATAATCATGGAATAACATGAGGAATACAATAAATGTTAGAAAATAGGAATATCAATAGAGCACAAGGTAAGAATAATCATAAAGTCATGATAAAGAATGATAATCATAATATGGAAATGTGGAAACAACACTTAACATGGAATTAGCATGAGCCAGGGCTCATTTCACATGGAGCATGAGTAAATCCTCATTGCACATGAAGCAGGAGAAAAACCTACTTTTAACTGAATTAGCATGATGAAACACCCATTTCACATGATGTATCATGATACTATACTTTACCCAATTCATTTGAGCGCTATAAGGGTGCACCCTCCTTAAAAATTTCATTTCATGCATAAGTGTCACTACTAGAAATTTAGGCTATAGCCACGGATCTAGAGCCACAGTTTTATAGATCCGTGGCTATAGTATGTTTATAGCCACAGTTTAATTAACACACCGTGGCTACTACTTTTTTTTCCCGTATAAGCGTCAGGTTCCTCCCCCCTATACGCAACCCGTCCTCCCTTGACCTATCCGCGCCCTACTCCTCTCTCGAGCAACTCCCTGCTGAACGTCGTCGCGACCTCCTCCCTCGAGCTCCTCCTCGCCGAACGCTGTCACGACCTCCTCCCTGGAGCTCCTCCCTGTCGAACGCTGCCACAACATCCTCCCTCAAGCTCTCCGTGACCTCCTCCCTGTCGAACGCCACCACTCCTACCCCGATCTGCGACCCTCTTCCTCCCTCTACCTCTCCGCGCCCTCCTCCTCCCTTGAACTCTCCACGCCCTCCTCCTCGCCGAACCCCACCTCTATCGACGACGATTGATTGTTCACTCTGGGAATGTATTGCCTTTTTTATTCCTCTAGATTTGGATTCTTTAGTTTTATCTTCCTTTAAAAAATCCTTCAGTTCTTAAACATTGTAGTGAAATTCTTAGAATTCTTTTTTGCATCAATTAGAAAATGCTTGAAGGGAAACATCCTATTTAGGCTCATTTGTATACAGAGTTCAACTTATCTTGGAATTATTCAGAGTTTATTTAGTTCTCTGTCAATGGTGAGTTCAAAGTTAAGAAACCTATTATCTAAGAAACTCAAGTGGATTATTGTTCTTCATGTTTTATTCAAGGCCGTTCTTTACTAAATTATTAGAGGGAGTCTCAGTCTATGGGTAAAATCAAGTCTTAGGTTATCACTCAAATTGTGGAGGGATGAATGTGTTCTTGTTATTTTGTTGGTGATACACTAGATATCAAGATACCTTTGTCATATACAAGTGAGGTTATCTAGAGCTGGTGAGGATCATCCAATCACAAAGACCATGTATCATGGTAAGGTAGAATTCCATGATTGTATTGGAGAAATTAATTTGAAATCTGATTAGGAATAGTATTCTCAGGCTTCATCTAACACTTAGATTGAGGAGGGATGAGTGTGTTCTACTTATTTTACTAGTGAGGCATTGGTGGTCATAGTATGAATGATGCATGCAGGGGTGGTCAGCCAAACTCATGAATCATTATAGGTGAAACCTGGAGCTTGTGAGGATAATTCGGCCACAAAGGGCATGGTTCTCTTAAAGGAATCATCCTATGATTGTTTTGGAGTAGGTAGACTATAATAAGTTACATTTTACCCATACGTAGTTGCTGAAACCTTCTCCTAATAAATCTTCAAATAAATTCAATAACAAATTTATCCTTTATAAATAATATCAGCCACTATAAAAATTCTATTTCTCACAAGAAATCGAAAAAACCAAACTGATCCATAAATCTTCCAAGAATCACCACATTTTTCATGAAAATCATGCAACTCATGAAAATCATGCAACTCATATAAAATATTTTTACTATAATCAATCCTCATTCTTGGAACTTATGTATGACTATTCGTGAATTTTTATAATTTAAAACATTTATGAATTCCCTAAACCATAATTTTAATATATTTTTTATGATTTTTTATTAACTTGTTATTAATGATTACTTAATATCTTATTAAACAATACATATAATGTTAAGTCATTTTCTAGATTATTTATTTAATGTATGTTTTTCTACCTCAAAATGGATAGATACTGGATGTACAACATTGATCGGATCACTGATGAATTTCAGAAGGAGTTACAATATTTTTTGGACTTTGCATTCACTAATGATTTAGATGGTGGATTGATTTGATGCCCGTGTTTTGATTGTGTTGGAAGACCTTGGTTAACTCATGAGGAAGTGAGTTACCATATCACTAAAAGTGGTTTCCAGAAAAATTATAATGTGTGGTATCACAATGGAGAAAAATCTCAAGTGTTGAATGACATCGATTCAGCGGAAAAGATTGGTATGAAAAATATGATTTTTGATCAGTTTCCTTTTGTTTTTGAAGCAAGATCCTCATGTAGACCAGTGAAAGAGGAAATGAATACTGGAACACAGTTCTCATCTATTAACCATGATGATGACGTTGAGAGTGTTAGAAAGATGATGGAAGATGCAAATACCCCAGTATATCAAGCATGTGGAAAAATGAGAAAACTTGAGTTTTTAATGCGATTATATCTTGGGAAAACAATGTATGGATTTAGTAATACGGCAGTCGACTATATCCTTACATTTATTAAGGATTTACTGCCTGATGATGCATGTATTCCAGAAAATGATTACATGGCATCAAAGTTGGTTGAAAATTTTGGATTTTCATCTAGTAAGATTCATTCTTGTCTCAAAGACTGTTGTTTGTTCTGGAAGGAGAATGTAGACTTGAGTCAGTGCAAACAGTGTGGCACATCAAGGTGGAAGACTAATAAAGACGGATCTCAATCTTGCATACCACAGAAAGTGATGTGGCACTTCCCTTTAATTCCCAGGAATCAAAATTTTTTTATTTCATAAAAAATGGCAAAGAATATGAGATGGCATACAGTTGAAATAAATAAGCATAATGATGAAATAGTGCATCCTGCAGATGGGTTGGCTTGGAAGAAATTTGAGAGGTTACATCCTGATTTTTCATCCGACCCATGGAATGTTAGATTGGGATTATCCTGTGATAGTTTCAACCCATTTCTCCAAACGCATACAACACACAGTACTTGGCCTGTTTTCATTCACATTTATAACTTTCCTTCATGGATGTGTATGAAGAAGCCGTTCACTATCCTGAGTATATTGATATCTGGACCCAGTGATCCTGGAAATGATATTGATATATACTTGCAGCCATTAATAGAGGAGTTAAATGAGATTTGGATTTTTGGTGCACAAGTGTATGATGAATTCAGAAAGGAGTACTTTATGTTTCGTGCAGCTTTATTATGGACAATAAATGATTTACCTACCTATGGAATGATTTCTGGTTGGAGTACTAAAGAAAAATTATCCTGTCCTATTTGTATGAAAAATACACGTTTCCGAAGATTAAAGTTTCGATGAACTTTCAGCTTCATAGGGCATCGACGTTTTCCACCAATGGATCATCCATACAGGAAAAAACGGAGACAGTTCAATAATTCCATCGAGATAGATGAGACACCTCAACGAATGTTAGGGACTGATATTGTTAAATAACTTGATGATTTGGATTATGTTCTTGGAAAAATTCAATCAAATATCAGAAAGAAAAAGCATGATAATTTGAATTCCAATAGCAATTGGAGAAAGAAAAGCATATTATTTGAGTTGCCGTATTGGTCATTGAATTTATTACTTCATTGTTTGTATGTAATGAATATCGAGAAAAACATTTGTGAGATATTACTTGCTACTATTTTAAATTTCAAAGGCAAAGTAAAGACGATTTTCGGTGTCATCATGATTTGATGGATTGGGGTATAAGAGCAAGACTTCATCCTGAGTTAATTGGTCAAAATAAGTGGAAAGTCCCTGTTGCCTGTTATTCGATGACAAATGTTGAGAAAAAACAATTTGTTCAGGTCTTGGAAAGTTTGAAGGTTTCAGATGGTTATTCAAGTAATATTTTGAAAAGGGTGAATACACAATATGTGAAACTCAAATCTCTTAAAACCCATGATTACCATGTCTTGTTACATGAGTTGATTCCCATTCCCATTCTCTGTTTACTTTAACATAATTTTAGAGTTGCAGTGATTAAGTTATTTCAATTTTATCGAGATCTTTGTGCCAAAAGATTGAGCAGAAGTGTTGTTCAGAAATTTCAGAGAGATACACCGATTATTCTTTGCGACTTAGAGTAAAATTTCCCTCCGTATTTTTTTACATGTATGTTACATTTGACTGTATGTCTTCCCACAGAAGTTCTCTTTGGTGGTCCTGTTTCGAGTCGGTGGATGTATCCTACCGAAAGAATGATGTTTACATTGAAATCTTATGTGAGAAATAAATATCATCCTGAAGGCTCTATTGTGAAATGCTATTTAGTAGAAGAATGAATGGATTTATGTTCATCGTACTTGGATAACATCACTACGAGGTCTAATTGACTAATGAGAACTAAATATGAGCAATATGATCCCATTGAGTCTGCATTTCTATCACTGCCCCAAATAGGGGGGATATGTGGATCGTACTCATTGTGTACTTTAAGCAGGGAAGAGTGGGAAATGGAACATCACATATTATTATTCAACTATGGTGTGCTTGATGATTATATCAAGTAAGTAAACTAATAAATATGTATTTTTTCATTGTGTGATTTCTTTATATCGTCTGATATTTTAATGCTTTCATATCTATAGAGAACATTTAGAAATTATAACAAAGAGACATCACTCTCTATCTATTAAGAGGAAGGAACTGTTGCAAAACAATGAATTTGCTGCCTGGTTAAAGTCAAAGGTAATAGATTTCTTTTTCTTCTTCTCATAACATAATCACATGTCTCTGTTTAATATTCTATGTTAGTATCTTTTAGGTTTTAACTCTACCAATGATTGAAGTATCAGATGAAATAAAAGCATTGTACTTTGGTCCAAATGATGTGGTACGTGATTGTAAGTAAATGGTTGTCAATGGATTTAATTTTTTTATAAATAGTTGTGCAAAAAAATGGCAACAAAGCATGACGGTGTTACGATAAGCGCTACAACAGATTGTTATACGAGTGCATCGGACATGCATCCTCGATCAGAAAATATATCATATTACGGTGTTGTTGAAAGAATCATTTTATTAGATTACTATGCACATGGTCGTGTTGAAATGATGAAATGAAAGTGGTTTGATTCAATTACACAACAAGGAATTCATATTTATAACTATGGATTTAGAGTGATTGATATGAACCGCCAGCTTCGTACCGATGAACCTTATATTCTTGCGTCACAAGCTAAACAGGTGTTTTATGTAAGTAACCCATTACAACCACACTTTGGTGTTATTGTTGATGTTATTCCTAGAAATATTTCTGATGAAGGCATAGATGACAATGATGTTGTGGATGAACCTGTCGGTATTTATTCAAATTTTGCATTTGATGATACTGATGAGGCAATTGATAGAACATATTGTGAACCAGAAATTGTCACAGACCCCACATAGCATTGAAACATTTGTAAGTATTTACCTGATATTATCGCAATATTGTTTGTGTTTTTTTAACTTACATACATGATATCAAAATAACTAGTATATTTTATACCATTATCTAATATAAAACTATTAATAGCCTCACCAATTTATGTTTAACCACTTCTCTAGTAAATCTTGAACATAGAAAAGTCTTGATATTTTATCAATATAAATATCACACATGAAAATGTATCTCATTGTTTTATGATAAAATTGTATTATTTAATATTTTTCATTATTTCTATTTATTTGAGAATATTATTTTAAATTTCCGGGTCATAATGTCTGATTTTGATGATACTAGAAGGAGTAGAAGAATACCGAGAAACGAACAACGTAGGTCTCCTCCTGGAAACAATGTAAGTACAAATTATGTTTGAATATTATGGTCTTTAATATTATTTATCTTGTTATCGTTCATTTTGTTTTATCATATATGTTATTTTAGGCTACATCGTCGAGGAGACGCTTGGATTATGCCACTGAGGATGATATTGTGGCAGGGGGTACTGATTCTACAGGTCAGCCTACTACTACGCCGCTTGAGACACCAGGAGGCCATCCTCCCATTATGCCACCTTCATATTATCCATACCCACCTTTTCCATATCCCTTTTTTCCCGCACCCACATCAGATGTTTGTTCTTAGACTCCCATCCCTCATTTTCCATTCCCACCATCCACTGTATAGGGTACTGTGCCCCCATATATCCCATCACAATATCCATATCCATATCCACCCTATTCTGTGCAGGGTTATCCATCGGGTTTTCTACCTCCATCAGTACACTTTGCATCTACTTTACATATTACTCCTATAGATATCTCACCTACCATGGAGGCTGCCCCTCTCTAGACGCAACACTTCAGGGGTTAGCAGATCCCCCATATACTGGTATTTGTTTAAACATTACTATTACTAATTAATGATAAATTTATATATATTATTTTATTTTATTTTTGGTTTCATGATTAGCTCTAGCCTCTACCAAACGACGAGGCCGCACAAAAATGCACGAGGTTTGGAATCAGCACACACAAATCATAGTTTATTACAATGAGGACAATGCTATAATTAATAAAAATGGCATGGAATGTAAAAGTTTTATGAGAAAACTTGCTAGACACAACAATATCATTCCGGTTCAACCGATAAGTTGGAAGGAAGTTGGACAATAAATAAAGGACAAATCATGGGCAGAGATTTGGGTAAGTAATGTTAATCACCTTTTATATATATATAAATTTATAAAATTTTCTTAACAAATATTATGTCCATTGCAGCTTCGATATAATTTTCCTGATGGACAAAATGAAAAGGCTGCAGGGATAATGGATTTAGGTGAAATGTGGCGAGCCTAAAAGTATGATTTATATCTTGGTTGGAAAAAGAAAGTTGGTACAAATCTTAAAGAAGTACCGGTGATTCAAGATTGCCCAATATCACAATATAAAGAGATGATCAGCTATTGGAAGAGTCCAGCATTTAAGATTTTTGTTAAATTTATATATATATTCATTTATTTATTTGAAAATGATTTTAAATTACTTGTTTTATTTATGTTAATGAATTTATATAATTATTTGTTTATATGAGAAATAAAACAGAAATAAAACAAGAAAGAGTGCAATGAAACACATTTATACTCGCGGACACACTTCATTACCAAATCATGAGAAGATGCAGGTAATTTGGAGAGTCTTGAGCATTCCTGAATGCTTCTAAATCATTCTGGAATAGTACTATTTAACCTCTCTACTAGGATATTCTATTGGGGAGTGGGGTTCCCTAACAGTTATGTCCCTCGTAATCCCATCAGACTCACAAAACTGAATGAACTCTATAGAAAGATATTCCAGACCATTATCTATTCTTCGGTCTTAATAATCTTTACAGTGTGATTTTACATTGAATCTTTTTAGGTTTAAATGGTTTGGAATGCCTCATATTCTTTTTATTATCTAAATCAAAACATTATTAGAGATTTTAGTTATTAAGATGATGAAATTGGATCCTCCAACACAAGAACTAGTCCTGGCTATCCCCCAAAAATCTGAGTGTATGTATTCAAGTGGGCTGGAAGCATTGAAATAAGACCTATTGAAACTCACCCTCTTGGATTTTCCCATCACACAATATCTAGAAAATGAAAGATTTATAGTTGTGATGTTACTCAACAACCCTTGGTTGTTGTGTTCCTCTAAGACTTTGGAGCTGAAATTCCCTATCTTATATGCTATAGTATATTATTGTTAGTGCTTGTATTGTAAACACTGCCCAATTTACATAAATGGGTCTTCCCATTCAAAAAATATAACCCATTGTTTAGAGATACTTTTATGATAATTATTGATCCTTTAGGGATCTTGAGATTTGGTCTAGAGGTAAATCCATTTTGATCTAGCCTGAATCAACCAGAAAATATAGGTTAGTGGGCTGTTTGGATTCTAACTCACACATGAGTTTCCTACACTCGGGCTTAATGTGCCCAGGTTTACCATAGTAAAAACATATTACTTTTCTATCCATAGATCTTTTCCTAGATTTGGGTTATTTATTAATCTTATCTTTGTCCCTACTGATTTTTTTTTCTTACCTTTAGTTTAAGGTCTTCCCCTTATGAAAAACTCTTATCCTCACCTTTTATTTTTGTTCTAGAATGAAATTACTTAGACAGATGGGTTGATTTGATATCTTCTAATGTTAAATAGACTCAACCATACATCATGGTCGTAACAAGTGTTCTATAGCTATTTTTAAGAGTGATTAATATGATCATTTCTGGATCCTCATCATCTACATAAATATTAATATTGTCTAAATATAACATGAATTTATTAACCTCATATAAATGATTTTTTATAGATGTACTAGGATTCATTTTGAATGTCAATATAATTTGTTTCTTGTAAATTTTTCCTACAAATGAGGCAATCATGTATAATTTTTCATGTTTAAGCCAAACTCCCTCAGTGGTATAATGATAAGAAACTTCTATAAGGGCCTTATGAACAATGTAATGTAATAGGCAGAAAGGTGGCATAACATGTATACTTGGGGGGAATTCTTGGTATTCATCAATGGTCTGGTCAGTTTCATTAATAGTCATAATGGGTTTCATAGGCCCATATAGGAAATCAATGAAACCTTGTTGTATTTGTAAGGATCTCATTTAGGGGGGTGTGCTGGGGTAGGTGGGGGGGGGGGCAGGGGGAGGGGTGTGTGCAGGTGGGGGGGGGGGCAGGTGGGGGGGGGGGGGGTAGGGGGAGGGGGGTGTGTAGGTGGGGGGGGGGGGGGGAGGGGGGTGTACAGGTGGGGGGCAGGGGGAAGGGAGAGGGGGCAGGGGGTGTGTGCAGGTGGGGGGGGGGGGTAGGGGGGTGTGCTGGGGAAGGGGGAGGGGTGTGTGCAGGTAGGGGGGGGAGGTGGGGGGGAAGGGGGTGCGCATGTGGGGGGAAGGGGGTGTGTAGGTGGGGGGTAGGGGAGGGGGCAGGGGGGTGTGCAGGTGGGGGGCAAGGGGCAGGGAGAGGGGGCAGGGGGTGTGCAGGTGGGGGGGGGGGGGAGGGGGTGTGCTGGGGCAGGGGGAGGGGTGTGTGCAGGTGGGGGGGGGGGCAGGTGGGGGGGAAAGGGGAGGGGGGTGTGCAGGTGGGGGGGGGGGGTAGAGGAGGGTGCAGGGGGGTGTGCAGGTGGGAGGCAGGGGGCAGGGAGAGGGGGAAGGGGGTGTGCAGGTGGGGGGGCAGGGGGCAGGGGGGTTGTAGTTATGCTTCTTCAAGTCTGGCTCGATCATTTTGGAACACAATTTTTTGTGATTACTTGTGCTATAGATGTCATATTGGGGTAATCTTTACTGATTTGGAAAGCTTATAAGATTATCTAAAACAATCATAATGACATAAAAGTCTAAATCGATCATTTTGGAACTCAATTTTTGGCCCAAAGTTGTTGTACTTTTGATGCTACAGAATTAACTTTTTTTCTTTTATTGTTTTAACAGTTTTGATTGTGTTTATTTCAGGTTTTTCCATCCAGGTTCGTTACCATTACTAAAATACTAATTTTATCAACCTTATTTAATTCAGCCTTTATGTCCAATGGTTCTTCTTCTTTTCTAATTGTAATTTTGTACCCTACTTTTATTCTGCTTCCACTATTTCAAATGTAGTTTGTGTAGCTTTTAGAAACTTTATATTCATTAATAATTTTAATTTTAATAGTAGTATCAGTATATTTTTTCACAGTAATTTTGTTTTCATAACTTAACTATAGTAGCATGCTTTTTTTTGAATTACTTATGCTTTGTATTTGCAATCTCATTTTATGTACTTGATTACCCACTTTAATGTTCCACTACCTTGCTAAGTAATAACTACTACACTTTTTTTTTCATTTTTAGGTGCATAATGGATGCATTTTAATGATCACATGTCCAAATACATAATGAATACATTTTTAGGTATTCCTATTTTTTATGAATTCATTCTCAAGTACACAATGAATGCATTTTCATCTGGAGGTATGTTTCTTTCTCATTTCAATGTTGTTTACTGTATGCAATTGAATGAATTCTCATTATGTATACTAAATATTCTTATTTCTCCCCCCATTGAGGTTCATGAAGTGAAACTTTTCACTCTCCTGGGGTCTCTGATTCATTCAGCAACATATTCCTCTTCTTCCCCATCATGTGATGTGTTCTCTGAAGTGCATTATAATATTCTAGAGCCTCCGGTTCATGGTTCTTACCCTCCTATTGATTTTTATAATTCCATTGAAGTCATGGCCCTGACTGGAGATGATAATGTCCCATCTTCTCCAATACGAGTTATGCAAAGGAAGATGAAGTCCTCCATCCCCCTCCCAATAGTGTCATGACATCATCAATGAAAAAGAATAGGATTTTTTCCAATAAACCAAAAAAAAGAGATGTTATTGTCTTCCATGACTAACCCCTTCTATATCATGATTTCCTCCATAATATTGAAATCTAGGGGTTTGGGATACCCAAACCAAGGTGAATATAATCTCAAATTTATCTGGAGCAAGCAAATTTCCATGTTAGCAGTTTGGGAACCCAAACTCAAGGTATATTCTATAAAAGATGTCTCTAGAAAATTACATGTGTCCAATTACATGCATTTTAGTAAAATTAATATTAATATATGGATTTTATGGGACAAGAACCATGAAGTGGAATTTATTGATGCTTCCCATCAAAAATCCCAAGCAAGAGTTTCTGTAGATGTTATTAGCTGGAATGTAAGAGGAATTAAAAAACATAATTAATTGTCCTACATTTATTGTAGTGGGTTGTCAAATTAAAACAATAAGGAGTTGAATGAATTATATGGGAAGTACAAATATCTAGGTTTGGGATTTACATTTAAGTTATCCATATGCATCTCCATCTTTTAAGACAAAAGATATGTGGCGATTTCATATTTCACCAAACCTGCCCTTATAACCCTCTGCATTTCATTTCTCTATATGTGTTACATTTACATAACCTTGATATGCTATTGATGGATTTTTTTTATCTAACACTTATTAAGGCCATTCTTCTGAGTTTTTACCATTATTTTTTTAAACTTTATATTAGTTTATTTCACAGTTTAATATAATCTATATATTTTTGAATCATCTCACATTTATATATTAATTACAGCATGTATTAGAAAACAAAAAAAAAACAATTCTGTTTGCAGTCGTTGTATACATGACTTGCTGTTTGCAGTTGTTATTTGTATTCTGTTTGTAGTTGCTGTAATAAAATGGAATTGAGTCCATTTGAGTCATGTATACATGACTTCATTTTCTTAATTCTATATTAAAAAATGATACTGTTTCACTTCTATATACATGACTTCACGGGATTAATTCTATATAATTATATTTTTGATAAACATTGTTAATTTTTAATTCAGATTGATATTTACATGTTCATCAATGATGCCTTTTTAAAAATGATATTGTTTACAGTTGTTGATTTTTTCAAGTACATCATCTGAATCATTGTCGCCTGTGAAAAAATTCCAATATTCTTCTAGATCATCCCGATGTTGATGTCCCATAGGTAGAAATCAAAATTGTATATAATGGTGATATTGATTCTCATACTATAATATTATTCAATTTGTATTCATCTGTTTTAGTGATTTAATCTCATGTTTAATGAGACATCAAGCACTTCCAATGAAGGAGAATATTTAGAATTAGGGTGTGGCTCTGGCCTCTAGATGTCACTGTTGTACAAAGGCCACACTATGAATCTTCTTGGAACTTATTTTTTCAGAGTGACTGGGTGAGGGGGATCTAGAGGTTTATGGGAAAATTTATGAATGTGGATGGATAATGTATTGCATGGGAGATAAGGGGAGGCAGGTTGGTTCACTGTTGTACAAAGGCCACACTATGTCGCTGGACCGGGCCAACACGTCACGACCACACCGCGGCCATGCTGCAGTCACGCCGCGGTCATGCCGCGGTCACACCGTGATTTGGCCCTGCTCCAGCCACATCCAGCTCACAAATGCCTACTGTGACCATGCCTAGACATAAGGTGAAAATCAACAATTCAGGGTAGGACCTACATGGTTCAGGAGAGTCACTTGGTGGATAGTAGGAGAACCTCAGTGCTACAATATATGGCTATGATGAAGTAGTCCCAGACACACAATTGGGTAGTACTGGTTCTGGGCATGCATCTGCATTGCCTACTTCATATTTGGTTGGACAGGATTCTCATGAAGGGGAATCTTTTACTTAGTTAGAGCCTGTGAAATAAAAAAAAGGCAAGTTTCAAGAGCTGCAGATGTAGGCTTTGCTCACTCTCTAAAGAAATTCTTTCCTCTAAGTGGGAAATCATGGGTGGAAGGTGTAGATGACAGTGCTCCATCCAAAGATATAACAATTTAAATAAATGGGAAGGATGAATCTCCCCCTTCCTCTAGGGAAACTGATGAATTTCCTGAGGATAAGTCCTCTAAAGGCAAGGCTAAATAGAACACTAAATCCAATAAACTGAACAGCATGAAGAAAGGGAGCCCTCAGACCAGAGGCAAGTCAGCTCTTAATAAATGAATATTTTTTCTGGAATTTCCATGGGCATGGGAACCCTCCCACAGTCAAAGCCCTTAGGAACATTCTTATGACCAACAAACCTTTAATGATTAGCATTGCTGAACTGAAAATGAAGTTCTCAAGTTGGAATGCTATAAAATGGTCTTCAATTGGATACTCACCAATCTCATAACATGTGATTGAAAATGCGGATGAGGATTTTTTTGTATTGGTGTTGCCCGATCCGGTTGGGACGAATGCTTGTGGCCCGCAACTGTCATTGGGTGATTTTAATACATACTGTGCCCCGACTAGAGGATAAAACTGGTGATAACTTCAACAGGATGACTGCTTCTGACATCCTTTCTTTCATTGACAATTGTAGGCTAGTTGAAGTGACCACTATGGGGGTGATTACCCCTGAAGAAGGTACACCATTAATGGGAGGAAAGCCATCAGTATTGATATATGCTTGGCCTGCATCGATGAAGGGAATGAGCCCTTGATTATTTCTAGAATCATCTTACCAAAGCATCACTATGATCATAATCCCATCCTGATTGATGTATGTGCTAGAAATGTGAGGTCTTCTCCTTTTCCATTCAGACATTACAACTCGTGGATTGTGTGCAGGGGACAGGGTGAGGGGGCAGGGGTGGTTTTCTGGGGGAAGGGGGGTATGCAGTGAGCTAGGGGGAAGTGCAGTGGGCTGGGGGGAAGTGCAGGGGGCATGGGGTGTGCTGGGGGCAGGGTGTGTGTGCAGGGGGGATGCAGTGGGCTGGGGTGGAGGTGCAGTGGGAAGGGGGCATGGGTGTGTGCAGTGGGCTGTGGGGAGTTCACGGGGTAGTGCTAGGGAAGGGGGCAGGTGGGGGCTGTTTTTTTTATGGAATGGGGGGACATATAGCCACAGTTTCAAACCGTGACTATATATATTGCCAGACTTAGGATTCTTCCATGGTTTAAAAACCGTGGCTATAGGCTGTTGCCACAGTTCAAACCGTGGCTATAGGGCTATAGCCACAGTTTTAAACCGTGGCTATAGGTTTTAAACTATAGCCACGCCAATACCAGCCACAGTTTATGAAACCGTGGCTATAACCTATAGCCATGGTTTTTGGGCCTATAGCCACGATTCCAAACCGTGGCTATAGCTTTATTTTGTAGTAGTGTGTGCCACATGGATCATATAACATGGATTCATAAAACATCATCATTTATTCCATGATAAAGTAATGTAAAATTCATACTTGAAACTTTATAATCAATAAGTAAATGTGCATAAAGGTTAATACCCTTGATAGAGAAATGAGCATGGTATTCACTACACAATGGCATTGTCTTGGGAAATCGAGGCAATTTCGGCAGCGTAACGGCGTGACGTAAGAATTCATAAAAATGGTTGCTGAGAGAGAAAGGGGTGTATCATAATATTTACATTAAATGGTATTAAGGGGGTCATATAGATACATATCCCAACAAATTTAATGGAAATAATATTCATGATACAAAATAATTGTTTGAATGTAAATGAGGAGAGAGAGATTCCTTTCGGAATTTCGGCATAGTAACGGGTGTACATGATAGGAATTTAATGAGAGAGAAATGGGTATACCATCATTACAACATAAAGGGGGAAGTATGGGGGAGGTGAAAAACCATACCCCAACATTTATAATTGAAATTAAAAGGGCATAACAACATTAAAAAAGTTGGAAAAAAAATGAGAAAGGAAGAAAAACCCTTACTTGAAAGTGTGCTTCCAAAGGCATGAGAGAGGCTTGAGAGAGGCTTCTTGGGAGCTTAGGGAACCTTGGGAGTATTATAGAGAGAGTAGGGAAGAGGTTGGACGAACTAAAAAGGCTTTGAGTGAAGAGGAAGTGGGATCTTAGGTGGGATTATATAGGAAAGGTGAGGAAATTCTTTATTATTTAGGTTTGGGACACCTCACATTAAACTAATACAAACTACAAACCAGACCATGGTTTTTACCCCTAGTTTTTGTAAAAGGGAAGTGAAAAACAATATTTTATAATTCCAAAGTCTTAACTTCTTAAAATAATGGGTTTGATTATGTGGAGGTGAGTCACACTCTCAAGGAAAACAATTTAAAAAGACAAGATGTTTAATAAGTCTTGTAGGGTCCATTAATGCTTTGTAAAGTAATTCAAACAAACCCAAAACCACATTATTTTAATGGTAAAACATATATTGTCAGAACATAAAGCTTATTGTATTTTATTACATCACTATTGGGTCATTATGATGTCTTAAAACACATTATATATTTAAACAGTATTTAATTTTTACCCAAAAATTTGACCGTCTTAGAAAATTATGAAAAATTAACCGTTTCATAATTTCAATGTACTGATTCCAGAAATAATATTAATTTTATCTAAATAATTTTCTAAATATGTTAATTTTAACTTTTAAAATAAAAACCGGCATTTATCGAAAATTCATGGGTTTTGAAAAAAATGGCTTTCAAACCTTAATAAAAATTACAATTGCATTCATAAAATTATACGATCATTTATATTTAATAAAAATGAATTTAATAATAATTAAAATATTTTATTAAAATATTATTTTATTCAAAAATCCATTAATTCATCAAAATAGATTTCTTAGTTGAACATTAACTAGAAATACTATTTGTGCTTAAAAAACTATTTACAAGGTAACAATAATAAAATGAAAGTATATTCATTATTATATAAAAAAATAATGTACATAACCATAGTACTAGGGTCTTGTTACATAACCCCTTATAACACCAACATAAGACCGAAGATTAAGGTGTGCGATGGTGACAGACTCTTGGGGTGGCTGAGATAACATTGCTCGGGTGGTAATCTCTATCAACTTCCATTTTTCTCGTAGGCGGCCCTGCTTGAGATTAACATATTCAAGCTCATCTTGGGATTGGTCAAGATCGAAGCCCAATGACACCAAATCCTTTCCGAGTTCTAACAAATGGGCTTCATATGGGGCACATCTACTGGATGAGGCCATCACTTCCTTTGTCTGAGTAAATTGGATTTGCTAAAGCCCTATATTTATACTAATTAGGTGATCACTCTTCAACGACTATATGAGTAATGGTCACAATTCTTAACATAAAACCAAAGAAGTTGACATTTTATATAAACATTTTACATAAAGAGGCATTTAATTATATCAAGAGGGATTTCCATTAATGAAAGTTTAGGTCGTTACAAAAACAATATAAAGGATCACCCAATAAATAAAAAATAAATTCTCAAGGTATGTTTACCCTACCAATTCAACTACATCATTTACTAATATTACCAGTTCATGTAGATAAAAAATTAAAAGATAATAAAAATAACTTCATTATTTTTTAAGGTAAAGTATATGCAGAGGGTATTACATACAATATTGGTTGTGAGAATGTATATAAAATTATCAAGTATGGATGGCTAAGAGTCTCAATTGTAAATGCATACATGAGGTGTGTTTTCATAATCTATTTGTCCAATATATAAATTATTATTTTCATTATACTTAAATACTATTCATATTTTTATATTCATATATATTAGTACTATATGAAGGAAAACCCCTTCAAACAAAAATTTGGACACTTAGTCATCACACCACTTCTACACAAAAAAGGTTCATTCTAAGAAAATAAAATTTCTATAATAGTTAAGCAACTAGCCACAACATTTGAAAATAAACATTCAGAAAAACAACTATTCTTAATACCGACAATAAAGTGGTTAAAATCTACAATCTTATCATATAAAATATATTTTTATTTGTTTCATTACTTATTGTTTTTTATTTATTTAGGGAGAACTAGTCAGTCATTGAAATCAATTTGGATAATCTAAAGATAAATTTTTTAGATCCAAAGAATGGATTCTAAATACCTCGACCCAAGTATCCAAAAGTTGGTGTTTAATTTATTACATTGGTACTAGATATAATAGATCAAATCCTGAAGGATTGAATAGTTTATTAGTCATGGAAAATTTGACACATACTTGAATATCACATTACATAAATATAACATATTATTTTCTTTGATAAAACCATTATTCCCTTTATCATATCCTTGAATATCAATAATAATACACATATTGACATCCTAGGTAAAGGAAATATTAGAAATGGGTGATCTCATTTTCTTAGTATGCGTATGCATATAGCAGAAGCTAATATGGCATGAATAATTTGGAAAGAATAAATTATGACCAAATAATGACATATAAATAATCACATGAGTTAGAAAATTATCAATGGATATAATAACTATTAAAACAATCACATTGACATTGATAAAGGATTTTATAATGATGTAATACATGATTATAGACATCTAAAACTTACCATTCATCCCTCATGCTAATAAGTTTTACATAAATGTAAAGGCCTTATCCAAATACACAATATAGTTTGTCTCATGAGACCTACTGATGTATTAAGGGGATATTTAATTCTATACCCCAACCATAACTTAATAAGTCCAATGCATTCATCATATGAATAAAAAATATGACTTAATCAACATACCTTAAAAATCAGTAACTTTTTACATTGGAAGAGCTAGAATACAAAATAATCAATACTTTCCCCAACCAAGATAATTATAAACCATATGGATAAATATAGTGGATGGTATCATTATATTATATAATCATTAAATCATAACATTTATCAAATTATGTGACATAGATGAAAATACTTTCAAAAGTTCACTGGAAAACTACTTGAGGGAAATGTTTTTTTTTCATTTGAAATCACTTAATTAAAATAAAAAAATTCCTAAATATTAAGGAAAAAATTTTATTTGAAAATGAAATTTTAAAATTGTATAAAAATATTCAAATTAGTGAGTAGTCATGATAGTGTGAAATTATATTCACGATGTATAAGTTAAAAAAGTATTCCTTTCACACTATTATAAAAAGGTAAAAAAGTACCTCATTCGAAAAATGAAAATAATATTCATTTTATTTTTTAAAAAAAATTCAAACATAGGTAAAAATTTATTTAGTAAATCATTTTATATTTTTAAAAATATTTTTTTAGATATTTTAAGTAAAATATGGGCATGATATAGAAAGATTACCGATCGAGTAGAAAATACAAGGTCCATTTTCCTTAAAAATACTATTATAGTATCATGAGTACTTAAAGAGTGTAAAATGAAAGGAAAATTGTAATTTATAGAAATAACCAAAGGATAATAAAATATATTGGTATTAAGATTAAAATATCAAATAATTCCCCGATAAGATACTTAAACATAAACAATTCTGAATAATGATGAGATTGTGAAATAAACCCTTACCTCATGTTCGAATTCTTTTGTATGTGTATAAAACTACAATATAATTAATATAGAATTATTATATATATTAATTAAATATAATTATATATATCATATAATATATTATTTACTTATAATATTTATCACCAATTTATCACCAATTGTTTGATAAAATCACTATTTTGGGTAATAAATCCTTCATTTTTCATGTATGTTTTGGTTCAGTAATTTTGGTCCTTGAACTTCAATCAATGTTAAATCATAATAATAATTTTAATTATGATATAAATATAATATATATTCATTATTTATTAATTCATATTAATCCATAAAATTTAGAGATAAAAAATGAATCACACCATTCATGGAGATGGTAAGCCGTACGTACACACGAACGATATTTTCATTTTTTGAAAAATGAAAAAAAGAAAGGTAAATAGAAATTAACTTTTCCATAATCATAATAATGTCACATATATCATATATATTCATTAAATATATCCTTATTATCATCCATGTCAAAATAAAATGAAAAACGAATCACATCGCTTTATGTAGATAGTAGTCCCTAGGTAATCACGATTGACATTATCATTTTATAACAAATTAGAAGGTAAAAAGGTATATGTGATATTATAATTAAATAAGCATAATTAATTCATAAATTTCATATATATATATACATTAAACCCATTATTATATCTAGTTGTGATATACGATTGTGGAAAATGAATTAAATCAGTTCACGAGGTGGTAGTACGCAATACACATGATCGACAGTTTTGTTTCCCATTTGATGGAAGAGGAGATGAATATTTGTTATTAAATTAATATAATAACATATCATTGTATAGAATATACTAGTTTTATTATTTCATTATAGTAAAAAAATATTATAAGGAGGTAGAAGAATAAATAAAATGAAAATGTATGGTTAAGAAGTATACGTCTTCTTCAGACAACCTCTTTAAGCTTATACGTAAAGCCTAACTTGGATAATTTTATTATAAAAAAAGGGACTATAGGCCATGGGAATGGATTTAAGAAATTTATTTAGTTAGGTATTTTCTGAATTAAAAGGCTATTAAAGTGTGTATAGGAGAGGAGACGAGGTGTCTTTTATAAGCGGGGATATGACACACTTGGAATTTTTGAAAAGAATAAAATATATTAACATCTTATTCACACAAAATAGCTAAAAAATGGAACATTAATGAATATTATATGGAATAGGGAAGAAATATGAACATTATATATAATTTAAACAAGTTTTTAGGTTATTTAACCCTTATCTATTTAGTTTATCCCCAAGTAAACTTATTTTAACCTTATCCATGGTAACCTATTTTTACTATTTTTTCTATTCATTATAACAAAAAATAAAGTTAATATTATAGAATAATATTAATTATTATAATTAAAAATATATAATCCATTTTACCAAATTTATTTCAAATAATTCAAATAATTTAATTTAAAATTAAACCCGCAAACGTGACGAAAAGTGGTTTTCCAAAGAAATTTTGTTCTCAAGTATAAAAAATTTTTATATTAAAATTCAACATAAAATTGATTAAAATGACCTAAATTGGATTTATAATAATATAATAGAACTAATTTTACTTGTAAAACCATTTTAAAACAAAAAATAACCTTTTATTTTATTTAAACACAAAGATAATTTTTAATAAAAATCTTTATTTTCTACTATTCATAAAAAATTAATCTTTTTAGAAAAATATAAAAAATTAAATAATTTTTTTGACACATTGATTTAAAAAATGAAATTATTATTTTCCAATAAAATTTAAAAAGTTTAAAAAAATAATTAGATTATTTTCTCACCAAAACCAATAAAAACCATTTTAAGGAAAAAAGTATCTTTTTGAAACATAGAAAGAATTTGATAAAATATATTTTATTTATCTAAAACCATTTTATTTTTTAAAAAATATGGTTATTCCTATTAATAACACTAATTTAATGGATATTTTATAAAAATACACTTTATTATGGTTTATTTATACTCAGGGTTGCGTGTATCACAATCTATCAAAGATATTAAATTTATTTAAAAATAAATATATAAAAAAAAATTGGGGTATTACATTTTATACCCATCAAAATGGATTTTGACCTTGAAATCCCATCACTCAAATTAAAAAATTGAGCATAATTTTACTTCATCACATCCTCAAGTTCCCATATAGGTTCCTAAAATTTCTTATTCATCTAGAGAACTTTAAACTGACGAGTATTCTTGTTTTATAACACTTTATCTCTTTGATCAAAGATCTATTTTATTTATTATTCATAGGAAAGATCATGATATAGGGGTATGACCACTGAGGTTAATACATGTGAAGTATCATGTATTTATTTCCTCAGGAGAGATACATGGAAACCATCACAAATTTGAGAGAATTTTAGTAGAAGTTCCCAATGATAAGCTACCATATCTACTCGATCAAGAATATATAAGGGGAAAATATACATAGGTATACGATTTAATTTCTTCTTGAATATCAAAACCTTATTATATAGAGAAATTCATAGAAACACATTTTCACTAAACATGAACTCCATATCTCATCGACGATTATCAATATAACTTTTCTATAAAATCAGAGCTTATTTGATGTGTTTTTGAATGGTTATGATTTTTATACCATTTTTAGCTTTCTTAGGTACTAATAGATTTATTTCTCCTATTTCATCACAAAAAAATAGATTTATAAACTTCTTTACATAGTGGGATTCATAAGTATCCTTCTAAATGCTCAAGTGAAAGCTATTATTGTAAGAAAACTTTACTAGAGGAAAGTATTGATCCCGACTTCATTTTAAATCCATAGAATATGATATCAAAATATAATATAAGGTTTTAATGGTTCTATAAAACTATCCATCTATCTAAGGATTATATGATGTGTTGAAACTCAACTTTTTATCTATAGCCTACTGAATAATTCTCTAGAAATTCGAGGTAAACCTCAAATCTTGATCATATTTAATAGAATATGGTACTCCCTGAAACATTAGAAATTCCTTAATATATATTATGGAAATTTGATCAAGAGAGAAATATAATCTGATATAAATTATGTGTGATGACTTTGTATGGGAATAAAATACAACCCAAATAGAATTATATCCTTTAGACATTTTAGGGAGCCAACGACAAAATCCTTGGTGATGTATTCCCATTTCAATTATAGTATGGGTAATGGTTATAACATCCCCTATCACTTCTATATCTAAAATTTAATTTTCTAACATACCAAGCACCAAGATATATACTCTAAAATATCTCTCTTTATGTTGTTCCACTATAAATAATATTTTAGATATATATACATCTTTATAGTTCCCAAATGAATAGATAATGCTAAAATATTATCCTAATCCCACAACTCCTTATTAAAATTTGTTATGGTCAGAGAAAATGTACGATTTTTGAACCATGTCATTCTATTAAAATAAATGTTGAACTTAGGAACATTTCTTACCAAATTTTTTAGCTCTACATCTTCCTTCTGCACCTCTTTAAAATTCCCTTGGAGTAATGGTTGAACACTCATATGGGTAAGATAAGATTTATCCCCTTCCTTAAATATTTCAGGATCCATCCTTTGAAAATATATAAATATAGGATCTTTTTTAATCCTCATCATAGATAAGCTAGCATGATTCTTTTGACTCAGAGTATCTGCCACCCTGTTAGCCTTCTTGGGGTTGTATTATATTGAGATATCATAATATTTGATCAACTACAACCATTTTATTTGATGTATATTAAAATAATTCTATATAAATATATAATTCAAGATTTTATGGCCAGTATATATATATATATATCACACCTTTGACTATACAGAGAATGCCTCCACATATTCAATACAAAAATTACTACCGCCAAATCCAAATCACGAGTCAAGTAGTTTTTCTCATGAATTTTTATTTGGTGAGAGGAACATGATATCACCATATTATTATGTATGTGGACACATCAAAATCCATTATTTAGTGCATTAATAAAGATAAAAAACCCTTCTCTACTATATAATAATGTAAGAAAAGGTGTACTGACTATCCTTCTCTTAAGTTCTTTGAAACTCTCTTCACATTAATCTATCTATAAGAACTTAACCCCCTTTCGAGTCAACTTGGTTAGTGGATTAGATAATCATGATACATATTTTAAAAAACGTTGGTAGTATCTATCCAACACAATAAAACTATGTATTTCAATTACCATTGTTGGTCTATTACTTTTTATAATAACTTCTATCATTGAAGAATCCACCGATATACCCTCACTTTAGATTATATAACCCAAGAATGGAACAATTTGAATCCAAAATTCACACTTGGTAAATTTAACATACAAATTATCCTTCCTTAGGGTCTCCAACACAATTCTCAAATGTTCTTAATTCACTTTTTTATCTTTGAATATATAAGAACATCATCTATAAAGACTTCAATAAAATGATCAAGGTAATCTCTAAATACTCTATTCATTAAATCCACGAATATAGTAAGATAGTTTTATAGTATAAATAGAATTACTATAAATTCATAAAGAAAAAACCTTGAATGAATGGTTGTCTTGGGTATATCCTCCTTGATCCTTAAATTATGATATCCAAATCAAAGATAAATCTTATAAAAATATAGAGGACCTCATAATTGATCCAACGAATCATCAATATGAGGTGGATAATACTTTTTTTAATTGTGATATTTCTAAATTATTGATAATCAATGAAAATATGCATTGGAACATTTTTATTCTTAACATAAAGAACATGTGAACCCCATAGAGAAGCACTAGAATGAATTAATCCCTTAACTAGATTCTCCTGAAGTTTCTTCTTCAATTTTTGAAACTCAATCTAATCCATTCTATATGAAGTATTTTAAATAGGCACAACACTAGGTATGAAAGTATTGAAAAATTAACTTCACAATTCCAGGGAATATAATCAAATTCTTAAATAAATTTATCAGCATATTCCCAAAAAATAGGAATAATTTAAAATTTGAGTTTCTCCCAAACGATTTGAGACAAATATCCCTCGTGAATGTTACCAAAACCCATATGATAGAAGTAATTTCCATCGGGTGTTCTGGTTTATCCTTACAATAATAGATGGTTGAAGGTTGATTCAGAATATCAAATGTAATTTCCCTTCCTCAACAATTTATGTGAGATATATACAAATAGATCTGATCCATACTCAAAATTACATCAAATTTAACTAGATGAATAATAACAAGATTCATAATAAAAAAATTCCCACAAACTTTTATTATAGAGTAGTTATATACTTGAGATGTAGTCGTCCCACCATTAGTATTTTTCACTAGAGACTCAGTATCTTAACTTTGAGGTGGTTATGCGATAAATTTATATGATTCTTCAAATATAAAAGAGTGGGTATAGATAGAATGAAAAAACATTTTAAATCCTCGAGTGGATGATAAGTTTACCTTTCAAATCATCACTATGAACTTCTACATTGGTTATAATAATTTAATAAGCTTAGAATTATCCCCTTGACTTCTTTTATGGTAAGTTCCCTTGACCTTTGGGTAATTTTTTGGAATAGTTCCCCATATAATTACAGTTAAACCACTATAATTTGATTGATTTTACCTTACCCTTTAATTCATGAGAATGATGTGATTTTCCTGTACACTTAAAGAAAACTACTTTTCCTTTTAAGCATGTACCAAAGCATTTCTTTCCATAATTATTGCATGTTGAGAAATTAACATTTCTCTTATTAACTTATCCATTATTTTATCTAATATCCACTTATTCTATTTATTTCCCTATAAGCTATACGAATTGAAGAATTATTTTTTTTCTTTATATCACATGATACTATATCCTCATATGATGAGAATTTTTGGGAGACCAGTTCACTTCAATGGATTGGCTTAATGCCATAAAAGAAATAGTCAATATTACTGTTTAGATTATGTACATAGTCTACAACATTCCTTAATAACCTTATAAAATTAGCATCATACTTAGAAATATTTTTCTCTTGCTTTTATCTTAGACTCAACAATTCTCTCTCTATATCCACACATTGTTCATGGGGAAAATATTATTCTAAGAAAATTTCCTTAAAATAATTCCATTATATGATCAATATTTCCTCCTCATATTTAGTGTTTCGAATCAATGACCACTATTTATCCTCATCCATTTATAGAGGATAAAGTTCCATGAAAAACTTCTCCATTTCATTACATTATAATGGGAAAAATATCTTCTCCAAGGAACTTACCTATTTCTCAACTAAAAATTGATTTTTAGTCTTATAGAATGATGTAGGTTTCTGAAACATGAAGTGTTCTATCATTGTTGCACCATATTATGGATTAGAATAATACTCCATATAGGTAAGGTTATTTCTCATAACCTCATTAAGTTTCTCCAATATAGTTATAATTTGTCCATATTCAAATACAACTCTATCTCTAGTTTCATTATCTTGTCGAGGAGGGAAATCCCAAAATGGATCACTTGTATTGATATGATTTCTTTAATTCTTTTAGGAACCATTTCTAAATAATTTCATACAATTTGTTAGATCAAAACATTATAAATCATAAACTATAATTTCAAAATTATAAACCACTTAACATAAATTTAAAAATTTATGGATAACTAATATCATAATCATAAAATTGGTTTTGTTGGGAATATTATCAAATCATAAAAATATTTTCAAATAATTCATAGTGATTTTTAAATAAAATATGAATTAACCCAAGCATATCCCCCAACAGTTTTAAAATAGGTGCTTAGTTAGGGAACACTCACCATACACCAGAATGATGTATGATATATACTCAAACTAACTCTTTTTCAGGATATTTCCCCCAGATGAATCTATGCCAAAAAAATATACTTGTATTATCTAAAAAGGATGTATTTATAGAAAAAACACATAATCCTTACCTTACTAAACTTTAGGAAGTTATCCTATACTTACACCTATCCTAAAATTCCATTATAGGGTTTTGTTCCCTAATATATGTATTATTAAATATAGTTCCCAAGGTTCTACTAAACTTGATATGATACCAACTGTAAAGTCTCTGACCCTAGTATCCTAGAGTTGGTGGTTAATTTATTAAATTGATAATAAATACAAGATATCACATCCCAAAGGACCGAATAGTTTAGTAGTATTAGAAATCTAGATACATACAGGAATCTCAAATTATATTTATAAACTTAAAATACAACACAATATTTTATTTGATAACATCATTGTTCCCATTAACATATCATTTCATACCAATTTTAATACATATATAGGTATCCCAAGGAATGTAATCATAATAAAGGGGTGATCATGGATGCTCAATAGTGGTATGTGTACAACAAAATCTAATAATACATGAATAATATAAAAAACAATGATAAAATAATGACATATAAATAATCACATGATCTTGAAACATTTCCATGTATATCACTAATATTCAAATAATCACATGGATATCAATAATAGTTTTCATAATGATGGAATTCATAATTCTGTAAATTTAAAAATTACTATCAAGGCCTTATGCAAAGACAAATTACATAAATGGATAAAAACCTCACCAAATTTCTCAATCTAGTTTGTCTCATGAGACCCACCGATGCATTGAGGGGATATGTAATTCTAAGTCCAAACTGTAACTTAATAATTCTAAAGCATTCATTATATAAATAAACAACATAACTTAATCAATATGCCTTAAAAATTTATAACTATACTTTTTGGAAGAAATCTCATAAAAAATAATCAATACTTTCCCTAATCAATATGATCATAAAACATGAATAAGAATATATTGAATGGTATCATTAGATTATATACTTAGTAAATCATAATATTCAAAAAAGGATGTGACATAAATTAAAATACTTTCAAAAGGTCACTAAAAAATTTATTGAGGAAAATACCATTTTTTCACTTTGAAATCACTTATTTAAAATCTAAAAAAGGAATTTTCTTTGAAAATAAACTTTTAAAATTATAAATTAATCTTTATATAAATGATCAGTCATAATAGTGGGAAATTCTATTCATTTCGTACGAGTTAAAGAGAACATTCCTTTCACACTTTTATAAAAATATAAAAAAGTACCTCATTTGGAAAAAGAAAACAAGATTTCTTTTATTTTTTTTGTAAAAATGTAAAACATGGGGAAAAATTTCTTTGAAAAATAATTGGATAATGTTAAAAATATTATTTTATACATTTTAAGGAAAATGTGGACATGGAAGAGAAATATTCCCGATCGAGTAGAAAATAAAATGTTGGTTTTACTTAAAAAAATTATTTGGGTATATTGAGTAATTATTTATAATAGAATTAATGGAAAAATTTTAATTTACATACATAAAAAAAGGATAAAATAATATTTTTTTAAGATAGAAATATCAAATAACTCCCCCAGTGGATTGTTAAACATAAACAATCTCGAATAATGATGAGACTATGAAATAAACCCTTCCCTTAGGTTCTAATTCCTTTGTATGTTTATGAATATCCATTATAATAAATATAGATTTGTTTTAAATATATTATAGAATAATAATCATATATATCATGGAATGTATGATTTAGTTAACATATTCTATCAACTGTTTATTAACAATTCTTTGTTAAAATCACCGTTCTGAATAATAAGTGCTTTGTTTTTCATATATGTTTTGGGTTGGTAGTTTTGGTCCTTGTACTTTGATCATGTTTCCATAATATCCCTAATTTTATCCATGATATAAATATAATATATATTCATTACATAATTTTTTAGGATAATGCATAAAATTTATAGATTGAGAAATGAATTACACCATTCATGAAGATGATAGGTCGTACACACACATGAACACTATTTTCATTTTTCAAAAGATTGAAAAAAAGTAAAGTAAATTGTAATTAAACTTTAAATAATCATTATTATATAAAATATATAATATTTATTAATTAAATCTATCGTTATTACCATCCCTTTCAAAATAAAATGAAAAAAATCACATCACTTAATGAAGGTGGTAGTCTACATGTACGAACGAGCGACATTTTCATTTTATAACAGATTGAAAGGTAAGAAGGTAAATGTGATATTATAATTAGAGATATATAATTATCGAAATAATATCATATATATAAATTATATCAATCATTATATCTAGTCATGAGAGGTGGTGATGGAAAAGTAATTACATTGGTTCGCGAGGCGGTAGTCCGCTATATACACAATCGACAGTTTCATTTCCCATTTGATGGAATAAGAGATATATATAAGATATTACCCTAAAATAATAATATATAAGTATATTTAAGATACTGGTGTTATTATTTCCTCATATTTTAGGAATATTTGAAGGAGGTATAAGAAGAAATAAAATGAAAATGTGTGGTTAAGAAGTATACCTCTTATTCAAAAAACATCTTTAGGTTTATACCAAAATCCTTCATTGAATGGTTTTATGATAAAACCATGGAATCAAGTTAATGCCTAGGGATCTAATTAATCTATTTGGAAAATATTTTCTGAACTAAAATAATTTTTAAGTTCAGAGAGAAGAGGAGAGGAGGTGTCCTCTTATACAAGGTGGAGAAGACACACATGAAATTTTTGAAAAGAATAAAATATATTAACATCTTATTCACATCAAATTGATAAAAAATAAAAAAATAATGAATATTATATGTTATAGGGCCTAAATATGGTTTTATAATATAATTTAAAAGTTTTAAAATTATTTTATCCCTTATCTGTTTAGTTTAACCCTCGGTAAACCTTTTTTAACCTTAATTGTGGTAACATAGTTTTACTGGTTTTACTATTCACAATGAAAAAATTGAGTTGAAATTATTACATAATATTTATTATTATTAATCCAAATATGGAATCCATTTTATAAAATTCAATTAACATAAGCTTCATAACTTAATTTAAAATTAAACCAGTAAACACGATGAAAAACTATTTTCCAAAGAAAAAGTTTTCTTAAGTATAAAAAGTTTTTATATAGAAATTTAGCATAAAATTAATTCCAATAAATTAAATAAGATTAATAATAATATAATTAAAATATTTTAACTTTTAAAACCATTTTAAAACAAAATTTAAAATTTAAAATTATTTAAATGTAAACAAAAGTTTTAATAAATATTAGTATTTTTTACTATTCATTGAAAAATTAATCTTTTCAAAAAATTCTAAAAATTATAACTCTAAGTAATTTTTATATTTTTATTTAAAAAATTAATTTCATTTTTTGAAATAAATTTTCTAAAATTGGAAAAAAATAATTATATTATTTTCTCACAAAAATAAATAAAAACAATTTTAAGGAAAAATATCTTTTTAAAACATATAAAGAATTTACTAAAAAATATACTATTTATATAAAAACTTTATATATTTTTTAAAATGTGGTTATATATATTAATACTTCCAATTTAATGGATAGGTTATAATGTTACACTATATTGCATTTCATTTAGAATGAGGGTTGCGTGTATTACAAGCTATTGAAGAGATTAAATTTATTTAAAAAAAATTTATCATAAAATCTTGGGGTGTTACACAGTTTAACAAAAAAAATACCACATAATATGTCTTTAATCAATTTTTAATAAAATATATTCAAAATTTTACAAATAAAATCACAATTATACATTTTATATTATGTTCTTATTATTTTTTTATGATAGAGTGGTGTTTCAATATCGTCAAAATCATGGTATGAGGATGGACCATGAGCATTAGAAGACTATAGATTTCTAAAAATGGATATGTATTATGGTATATATAATAATATTTTACTTTTCAAATATATATTAGAATAAATTAATTATTTTTATCAATGTTTCAGTAGTTTCTAAAAAGAATAATTAAAATGATTGTATTTATCAAATTTATAAATTTATAAAAAAATAATATATTTTATAAAAAATTGGATAACCAAAGAGGTATTTCTGATGCTAATTACAATTTCATTTAAACTACTTATCAATCATTTAATTGTTTATTTATTTCTAATACTACCTAGTCTATCACTAGTTCATGTATTCAAAAGAGAAAGTAGATATATTTTGATACGAGTGGGAAGAATACATGGTGTTAGAATAATTGTAGATATAATGAAGAGGCTATTTCATACTAATTATTTAGTTTATATTCTTATCATTTTATCTAATTTCTTATTAAATCATCCTATCATTTTTATCTACTATTTATGATGTGAATTTTCATAGAGACCATGAAGAGGAGACTCCATCGAGAATATATTTTTCTTTAATCATTTTTTTCTATTCTTAGACACAAAATATTTAGAGGAAAATAAATTCTTAATAAAGGATTTTACATGGATGATTCAATCAAGTAGAATTTGTTCTCTCCATATAAATTTTTATTCTTTATTTTATTTTTTTTATTTTTAGTAGTAATGAAATACATTCCATTTTAGGTTGAAAACATTTTAATAATATGAATATAAGGTAACTTTATTTTTTAAAAATATAAAATCATATTATTTTTAACATGTTGGAATCATCCATATATAAATCTGTTACATGGTGTGACCCATATGACTCAAAGTGCATGTTTTTAGTTTTAAAAAATAAATTTTAGTTAAAAACATTCATCACTCACTAAAAATAAAGAAAATTCACCTAGTTGGTCTTCATAATATATGGAAATGTATGGTAAGTCATTTTTGATGTGTAGGAATAAACCAAACATCAATATGATATACAGTGTGACTGATATGACTATAATTGCATATTTTTAGTTTAAAAGTGATATTTTATTTAAAACATGTATAAGTCACTGAAAACTAAGTAAACACAATTGTATTGTCTTGATATTTTAGGAAAATAATTTAGAAGTCATTTGTGATAGATTGTAATTGTTTAAAAATTAATTTGATACATTATGGGCTCAGTATTACTCAATGTGCATGTTTTTAATTTTAAAGTGATATTTTAGTTCCGAACAGATGTCACTCCCTAACAACTAATAAAAATACTCATATATTCTTGATACATTAGAAAAATGATTCATAATTAATTTATGACATATAAGAATTAACTTTACTTCATTATTACACAAAGTGTTCCCAGTATGACTGAAAGTGTGTGTTTTTATTTATAATTGACATTTTATTTCAAAACATTCATGAAATACTCAAAAATAATAAACCAACCTTGGATTGTTTTGATAGTTTGTGAAAAAATACATAAATTATTTATGATGTTTATGAATTAAAAAACATTAATATGATATGTAGTGTTCCCCATATGATTGAAATTTCATGTTTTTATTTGAAATTGAAATTTTAGTTCAAAACACACATGAAATACTAAAAACTAAGTAAAGAAACTTAAATTATATTAATAATTTATGGAAATTATCCAAAATTAATTTTTTATTTAGTAATTAAACATATGTTAATCTGACACACGGTGTGCTTTGTATGACTCCAAGTGTGTGTTATTAGTTTAAAATTTGAATTTTAGTTAAAAACATGTACCACTCAATGAAAAATAAGAAAACACATTTAGATTATTCTGATACTTTAGTACAATGAGTCATAAATCATTTTTTATGTGGATGAATCAACCGAACCTCAATCTGATACATAGTGTGACCATTATAACTCAAAGAGTCTGTTTTCAGTTTAAATGTGACATGTTAGTTAAAAACATGTGTAATTCATTGAAAATTGATAGAAAATCTCATATGGTATTGAAATTTAGGTCATCTATACATAATTAATTTTTGATTTGTAGGAATCAACAACACATAAATCGACACATGGTGTGCCTAATATGACTCAAAGTGCATGTTTTTAGTATAAAATTGAAATTTTAATTCAAAACACTTATGGAATACTCAAAACTAATAAAACACTTAAATTATCTAGATAATTTATAAAAATAATCGATAAATAATTTTTGATGTATAGGAGTTAACTACACATTAATCCAATGCATTTTGTTCCCTATACGAAAAAAGTGTGCATTTTTATTTAAAATTTACATTTTAAGTCAATCACATGGAATACAGAAAATTACGAAAACACATTGTCTTGATACTTTAAAATACTGACCCATAAATAATTTTTAATATATTTGAATCAACCACACATCAATTTGACACACTGTGTTCCTGGTACGACTAATCATGTATGTTTTTAGTTTAAAATTCTTATTTTAGATAAAAACTTGTGCCACTCACTTAAAACCATTCAAACACATTCATATTTTTTTGATACTTTAGGAAAAAAATCCTTAAGAAATTTTTGATGTGTAATAATTAACCACACCTCAATATGATACATGATGTGACTAATATCAGTTTAAAAGTGATATTTTAGTTAAAATTTCACTTTAATTATTGAAAACTAATAAAAATAACTCATATGGTATTAATAATTTATAAAAAAAATCCATAAGTTATTTGTGACATGTAGGAATAAACTCCACATCAATTTGATACAGCGTGTGACTAATATAACTCAAAATAAAAGTTCTTGGTTTAAAAATAAAATTTTAGTTAAAAATATATTTTACTCACTGAAAACCATGAAAACAGACTCGGATTGTCTTAATAATTTAATAACATGATCTATAACTAATTCTTGACGTGTAGGAATTAGCCTCATATCAATATGAAACGCGATGTTTCTAGTATGACACAAAGTGTTTGTTTTTATTTAAAATTGAAATTTTAGTTTAAAACAAATGTCACATACCCAAAAGTGATAAAATTAACTCATATTGTCTTGATAATTTTAGTAAAATGATCCAAAAATAAATTTTCTTATGTTGTAATTAACCACACGTGAATCTGACACATGGTGTTCCTGGTATGACTCAAAGAGATTGTTTGGAGTTTAAAAGGGGCATTTTATCAATGCATTATTGTATCATATTTATGTCATTTATTTCTTTATAGTTTTACTAACATAATAATTGTTTTCAATACAGTTATACTATTATTTTTTTCAAGCCAGGGTGGTCTGTTCAGGAACTGGTAGCATGATTAAGCTCTTTTGGAAGGGGGTCACAAATATAACAGAATACATTTTTTGTGAATTTGTTGGAATAATTTTTGTAAGAAATTATATATACGAATGTAATTATACATTCTAATGTTTGAATTGTAAAGTTTTTAAGTATTGTACAATGTTTTTTTATTGTGATGTAAATTTATTTGAAATTTATTTTTATATTTATTTATTATCATTGTAGTGTTCTATAAATTGTAAGAACTATTTTTAGCATTGATAAAAGAGATATTCATCAGTTATAAAAAAATCTATGATGAAGAGATCCCTTTATCAATGTTTTTTTCACTGATAAAGGGATATTTTATCAGTTCTTTTTTATAACTGATAAAAACCAGTTTATTATAGAGTCACTTCCAATATTAGTGCTTTTTAAGTACTGAAGAAGGGAATTTATAACATTGATAATCACTGTTTCTGTATTAGTTTGACTTTAAATTATTCTTTTTAACGTGTATATCAATATTTTAATCATATAATTTATTGTTTGCTGAAAAATAATGAACTATTTGTTATAGTTTTGCCATCGATAAAACATATACTCGATATTAATTTTTGTTTAATTATATAATTCTATATTTTTTTAAAATTATTTATTTGGTATATTTTTTTCTTAATGAGGTTTGTAATTTGTTAAATTATTTTTTATGATTATATTTTGTAAATTATTTCATTTGTACATATTTTTACATCATAGAACATGTAATTTGTAATAAAATACTAATTTTTTTTATTTACTATTATTTATAAATACTAAACATATTTTCTTTGGATGAGGAGAGTTTTTTTACATTTTATAGTAATATTGTTTTGTAGCTTAGTTTTTTTTATTTGGTAAATTATAACATGATTTTAGAGTTAGTAACCATGTAATATTTTACTTCTTTTTTAGAGAATATTGTAGTGGGTTTTGTTTTTTGAGATTATATTTGTTAATTATATTAAACTCTGTGTCTAAAGAATTAATGAATTTGTACTTTAGATTACCATATTATAAATAATTATCTTATCACATAACTATTATTCTTATATATAATATTAATTTGATAATATCCATGTAATATTAATCTCATTAATAGGTTATAGTAGTTTCCTGCTATAATGAGAACCTAGAGTTTTCATGGCGATATTATTAAATAAATACATCCCATAATCTTGATAATATTTAGCTATTAGAAGATAAATGATATTCGACTATTTTGTGTTTAGGGATCATAATATATTTAGTCTTATTCTTTAAAATTTTTCCCTTAATGATCTCTATGGAGTGGGGCCATGAGAGCATACCCACTTATATAGATTCAAAATGTTTTTATTTTATTTTATTGGATATCTTAATATAAAAATGTGTGTATTTTTTTCTTAGACTTTAGATTATTATAAATGTGTGTCATGCATTCTATAATTTGATGTATGAATGAAAACTGTGATGACATATTATTATGTAAAAATAACACACATTGGGTGCGTTATAAGTAATATGAAATTAATTGAAAAAGTCAAGAAAGAATTCATCATTTCTATTTTAATGAAAGAAGATATCTCATAATATTTTATTAAAATGGATATGTCTTATAAAAACCATGACCATGGTATTTTATAAACAAGTTCATTTTAGAAAGTCAAATTAAACCAACCAATATTTCTATAAATTTTAATTTATTGTTTTTTAATATAGATATCCATATAATAAAATCCAAGAAAATTTATACGCCTAGTGTATTAGGGAAGTTAGATACACACACCATTAACTTAAAATAAAATACAACTAAATAAAACTTCATTATTTAAAGATACATATTATGATCCTAGTTTCCTTTTAACTCTTAACACTTCAAGGGATGACTTGGGGACACATATAAGGAATGGGTGAGCTATAAATCTGAGTAAGGGAATAATCAAAGCATAAATAATACATGTGATTGAAGAGGCATATCATGATAATTTTTAGTCTAAATAGGTTAAATACCACGAGAGGGAGTGGGGGTGAATTAGGGTTTGAAAGATTAAAACAACTACCCCTTTGTATCTTGTTTCATTATAAAAAAACACTATTATCTCCCATTCCCATATCAACGTATGAGTATAAATAAAATCATGAACGAGACACAATAATTTTAATTGGTTCACCGGAATTGGGATTTATCCAAGGAGTATACAAATGAAATGTGCCTATATACCAAACACACTAAATCACCTTTATATTTACATATTTTTTATTAGACTCACTATCCCTCTTAGTTTACAACTAATCACAATTTCAAAGCTCACTACTCTCACAATTGAAATATAATCATTTCTCCTTCATAAGATTATTTAGTTGATTACTTGAATCAATATTGTTTATACACCATTTGGTATATAATTAAGTTCCAATTTCATCCACTTGAAGAACATAACTTTACCATAGAATTTCTGGGTAAATCCTTCTAGGTCATGTGAGATGCACTTTCACAAAACCCTATCTCAAGTTCCAAAAAAAACAACCCAATTATTTTTAAAACATTTAAAACCTTTATAAAAGTTTTCTTTTCATGAAACTAACAAACTTTCTTGAAAATTTATAAGATTTCATTAATCTTCTTTCCTTCGGAAAATAGATTTTCTTATAAATACTTAATACATTAAATCCTTGAATAAATTCCTTCATGAATTTAGATTTTGTTAATTTTCATTAAGGATTCATCTTTGATCAACTAAGGATGGTGTCCAAATATTTATAAACAATGCCTCTCCTTAAGAAAACTTTCAAGCTAACCAAAGCTTTTTCATGGAACTCTTAATTCTTGTTTATGAATCTCCCTATCTTCATGAAACTTCAGGGAAATTTTCTATTCGTGAAACTTATCATAATCATATAACTTACCTCATTTTACTTCACGCCTAACTGTATTTCGCAAAACTTTATTTTGATATTATCAAAACCTTCCGGACACCAAAACTTCATGAATTCTATGACTTTTCTATATTTTAATGAGGAAGTTTTGTAAATCCTTTTTTCAAGAAACTTGTCACTTCCTCTAATTTTGGACCCCAAAAATTTGGAAAATACTGGGAAATGATGCCACCTTATACATAAAAGTTTTTGTACTAGTTTCAGAGATTAAATACCTTTTTATTAAATATTTTTCAATATACCTGGTTAAAAATAATGCTGGAACTCTACAAATAACCTTTTTAATTTCTTTATCAACAAACAAAATCAACCTAAAAAAATTGCAAAGTTACCTTGAGGGATTTGTTGACCAAAATATCACCCTTTGAGTTTTTTTTGACAACTCTACACCTTTTGATACCACTGTAAATATTCTATTTCAAATATGTTGATTTTTTTTCTCTTATATATTCTACCAAAATTTTCTTCTTGAAATTCCATATAGAGATAAAAGATTTACTCAACACACACCTAAGCCCACATAAGCCAAGATCAACATGAGAAACAAGAGTAGCCTGAAAATTTCATCAATGAATCATTTCATTCATGAAACAGGAAACTCATTTCATCATGAACCCCATTTTTCCCGACACATACACTTTGATCAAACATCTTCAACATCATCAGATTTAACAACCCCTATTTCTCTACCCCCTATCAACTTCTCCCTATTCCTCGATCAATACATTTTCTAACCCTTTTTCAATGATCCAAAAGGTTACTCCTTTTTGGCTAAAACATGTTAAAGAACACTAATCAACACATAGGAAAAACACACCATACCTTAGGAAGAGGGCATCCTACATCCAAACTTGTTCAAGTGTAGGGAGTTAAATGAACTCCAAGAGCCAATTTATGATGTTCAAATGCTTATTTGGGTAAGGCCTTCATCAGGATATCTACAATATGTAGTTCTACATGAACATAATCCAAATTCACAAGATCATGCTATACCTTCTCCTTGATAAAATGATACTTGATTTCAATGTGAATATTTCATGAGTGATGGAATGGATTTTTGATAATATTTATAGAACTTGTATTATCAAAATGAATTCCGATCAGAGGATTCACTTCAATTCCAATATCTTCAAGTTGCTACATTATCCACAATAACAATGTGTAATCTTGATTATATAAAAAAATGAAATACACCATTACCTTGATATACCAAAGTATTATTTTTAGTTCAAGTAATTGTATTTAATTGGGATTTCTTTGATACCTCACTACATGACATATAGAAAAAACAATATCAGATCGTATTGTTATTAAGTATAAAATAACTTCTAATGATCTGCCTATATTCTGTGACATCAACTACTTTTCCTTCATACACACATGAAAGTTTCATCTGGATATCCATCAAAGTTGTAATTTATTTGGAATTATCCATTCCAAATTTTCTCAAAACCTATTTTTTATATTTTTATTGAGAAATAAAGGTTCCATTTCTTCCTTAAGTCACCAATAAACCAAGTAAAAATGCGAGTTCACCAATCATTGACATTTCTAACTCACTTTTCATGAATTTAGTGATATGTTTTCATAATTATTTATACGATCCAAAAAATATTATGTTGTTGACATACACCAACACCATTATCTATTTATTACTATCATTGTTGACATAGATATTATAATTAACTCCACCACACTGAAAACCAAGATTTTTTAAAAACAAATCAAGTATTAAATACCATGCTATCAGTGATTTATTCAAACCATACATAACCTTACTAAACTAAAAAAACTCTATTATTATCTTCATGAATGAGAAATCTATATGGATTATCAATATGAATTTCTTCTTCTAGAACCCCATTGAGAAATACTTACTTGAAATCCATATGGAAAGATTTGAACTTTCATTGCACTACTATGGATAAGAATAAGTGAATATTATCAAGCCTTGAAATAGGTAAAAATGTCTCATCAACATATATTCCATTAATCTAGGAGTATCCATTGGACAATAATAATGTTTTGTTTCAAATTACTAATCCATATTTATTTAGATTGTTCTAGAATACCCATTTGGTCTGGATGGAATTTTTATCTGTCGGTTTTGAAACAATCTACCGGGTATGATTATTATAAATTTGGTTTATGTCTTCATTAATATCCTGAAACCATCTCCCATTTATAGACACTTATTCAAAAAAATTATGTTCTTCTAGAGATAGGAAGGATTCCTACTATAAAGACTTCATTCTCTATGTTTGAACTGGCACTACCAGATCACCAATGATGTTTCACCTACCATTTTCATCCCGAATATTCTGATTCCATGTAGATAAAGATTTTAATTCACCATTATCATCATTAATATCTTCTTTTGAATAATCATTTTCCACTTATAATCCCCCTTATTTTCTTATCTTCTTTTCACACTCATTAGGGAACTATTCACTATGTTATTGGAGATTCTGTTTATTATCTAATATAGTAAAATCATTGATTTTAACTACTTTTACTGGCATCTTTTTGAAGTGTTTATATGCTTTGATTTTACCTTAGTACATAAGGAATATCCCCTAATTTCCCCAAGACTCAAAATTTTGTTGTTTTTTCTTATTGATAATAATTTTTTTTTTACAAATATTCAAAATTATTTAAATATTGGATCCTTTATATACCACAAATCGTATGAAGTATTTTATTATTTTGAACATAAAAAATACCTATTGGATATGTAGAATAATGTTAATGATACTTCTTTCCAAAATTTATTTACTAGCAAATTTTCAATATGTATTGTCCTAGATATATTTTTATGATATGATTTATCCTCTAAAACACTCCATTTTATGGAGGAGTTATCACTTCAAAAACATGGTATATTATCCTATATTTCTCAAAATAATCCTTCACTTGGTTTTTTTGAATCACATACCATTATCAGTTGAAAACATCATAATATTCTGTCCAATAATCCTTTCATATTCCCTATGATAATGTTTTATGAAACTTAACACATCAGACTTCTAATAAATGAAAAATATCCTTAACATCCTGCTGAAATCACCAATTAAAATAACATAATACCTCTTAACATTAATGGTTCTTGGTGAGATAGGTTCACAAAAATATGAACTCACCAATTCAAACACTCTGGTTTCCTTTTTTTCTTTTTCCATGTATGTATTTTGGATAATCTTCCCCTATTGACAATAATCACACGTGTGAGTACAATCATGCGGTGGCTTGAGGAGATTTGGTGATGCATCACATTTGAATAGATCTTGCAGGGATGGTTGGAATAGATGGATAAGTCATTTATGACTTAATATATTTTCTTTATCTTTGGATAGAAATCATATATCTTCTTCACCACTCACAAGGTAGATATTCGCCTTCACAATATTTCCCTATAAAACAACCATAACGTATTTTCCCTTGATGATACAAAACTTCTTGGTAAACCTTATAGCATGTCCCAAGGAACACAATTGACTAACACTTAGCAAGTTGTGACTGGGACCTTCAAAAACCAACACATCATCATGTCTCATATTTTTACCCCTAAATTTGTCTTTTCTTGATCTAATAATCTTCAGGCCTTCATCATTTACAAATTTGAAAACACCTTCCTTGTCATATTTGATGCCTGTAACAAGATCCTTATTTCCTATCATATGGGATGTGCATCCACTATTAAGGATCTATAAACCAACATGATCTTATGCTTTAAGGTCAATCTCTGAAACTACAAAATGATAAAATATTTTATTTTTGATCCACATCATTGACATTATACCCTTTTATATTCTTTATCTTACTCAGAATATAATAGAACTACTTCATCTTACAGATCTAAAAACCATTTTTTTCATTTTTAGATTATTCAATGATTCTTTGAGTTACTATTTAAAAAAACATTGGGTATTCTTTGAAAATTTTTCTACTTTGTTGTTGAGAAATATCTATTTATGTGTTTGAATCCCCCACACCATAAACAGTGACCATCAAAATCATTCTTGGAATATTGATCTATATGTGGACTCATTTTATTATCTTATTCTCTTTGATACCTTTTTGGTATAGAACATACATTTTGAGAATATACTATCTATCCATAGCAATAACACCTGAAATGAGGTGAACTACATTGAGTCATTATTGTAGGATCAATTGTTCCTTAGCTTCTTTGTACCTTCTGATTCTAATTTTTATAAAAATTAATTTTTAACCTTGAAGTGGGAACTTATGGCCTGACATCAATCATCTGAGATTTTTGTGTGTGACCAATCACCCTTCTAGACTTTTCATTTGGATATGAACATTTTTTCTATTTTAATATACTGCTATGTTCCACTTACATATTTTTTGTTGCATGAGTGATATACTTTTTTGATGTTATAGCTGGAGTCAAGAGTCTCTTCTGATCTTCTAATTTTATTTACAGGTTGAAAAATTAATCTTCAAGTTCACTAATAAATTTGATTTGATATTTTTATATGTTAGTAAAACCATTAATCACTCATTTCAATTACTCAAATCTGATCTTGTACTCAATGACCTTTTTTGAGATCTATAGAATTGATAACTTAAGATTTTCAATTTCTTCCTAAAGCTTGGACTTCTTTTATTCCTATTGCTCTATATAGAGTTTGAAATCATAAGTAAATCAATTGAATTTCTTTATTTTGGATCTTGAAACATATATATTTTCAATAGAGGCTTCTAATTCATCATAGATATCAACCCTTAAATCGACTTATCCTTCATTATTGTCACTTTCCTTTCTTATCTTGGAGTTATATACAACTATAACCATAAACTTTTCTCCACGATCCTTGTAGTTCTCCAATTATTCAACCTTATATTCTTATGAATTTTCATTTTATTTTTAAATAAGATTATTCTTTTTGATGAAGTTTATCTTAATAATTTTCTTAACTTTCACATTGGATGAAAATTCCTTCATGGGAATTTAGGCTTCATTATCACTATCATCCTGAAAATTCTCGAGGAACCTTGCTTTTAGATTTCCAACATTTTCACATATAATGCATTAAAGTGGAATTTTCCATTTGAACTTTATTTTGATCTTTATGGATTCTAGGAAAGGAATGACATGAAAAAATACATCTATTCTTATTACTATATATATTCAATAATGAGCTTCTTCATGGACTTTAACACCACCTATTTAGGATTACATTTTTCCACAACTTAGTATCATCATTTGTCAACTCATATATGACAAGTAAACCATGTAAAATATTCAATTTTAGATCCCTTGGATCTTTATCTTCTAGTATATAAACTTTAAGATTGAACCCATGTGGAAGTATTCTCAAGTTGTTCATAAAGATCCTCACATCTTCAATAATTTCTTAGAAACCATGCATGTATTCCACAATAACATTAACCTGATCAAATAATGCATCTAAATATTCATTGGGGGTGCTTTATCATGTCCTAATATTTATTCCAAAAAACGTGTAATTTTTATTCTTTGACTTTTGAATCACATTCATAAATATTTAATATATTTTCCCACATGTCATGCATTGACTTACATGATAACACCTTCTTATAGATTATGTTAGATAATTCCCCTCCTAAGGCATTGATTCCTTTGGCATCAAAATACAATTCTCTTAAGTCTTCTTGTAATAAAACTCCACAACCCAAACCAGAATAAATACCATACATAACAGCTGTAAAGACACCCATACTAATGAACAAAAGTAGTGATGCATCTGATTCTTTTATAATTAAAAATTATTTCCATCAAAGATCAGAATCCCTTTTTGATTAACAACCTCTATTGAAACCAATGATAGAGAAACATTGATTTTAACCTTTCAACATGATACCAATTGTTATAATAACTATGTTAAATACCATGAGTGGGGGGGGGGGGGGGGTTGAGCCGGGGTATGATATATTAAAAAAAATACCCCTTTAAATCTTGTTTCATTGTTAAACCAAACATGCTTCTCTCTCTTTCCTATAGCAATGTATGAGAAGAAATTAAAGAATATACAAGACACAATAATTTTACCTATTTCACCCACACTGGTCTACATAAAAGGATCATACAAAGTCTATGTTCATATGTACCAAATCAACTCAAGAACACTTCTATTTATGATGTTTAAAGTGAAGTCATTTTCCCTCTATATTTACAACCAATTATAGTTTGAAAGTTCACTACCCTATAAACTGAAGTGTGTCCACTGCTCCTTCAGAATATTGTTCCATCAATTACTTGAATAAATATTTTTTACACCCCATTTGGTATATAATTAAGTTAAATTTTCATCCAATTTATGAATAACACTTTCCCTTATATTTTTTGTAAAAATACTTCTGGTTCTCATAAGATGAACTTTCATGAAACCCCATCTATAATTTCACAAAACTAACCAATTATTCATGAAACTTTTAAAAATGTTTCCATTCGTGAAAATCAAAATATTTCTTAAAAATTTATAAAACTTAATTAAAAACTTCTTTCCTTTATAAAACTAATTTTCTTATAAATCCTTCACACATAAAATCTTTTACAAAATTACTTCATGAATTCAGAGCCTTTGGATTTTCATTAACGCTTCCTCTCTGATCAACCAAGGGAGGTATTTTCCTATTTATATACATTTTATCCCCTTCATGAAGTATTCAAGTTTTCAATTACCTTTTCATAATACTCTTTATTCTTTTTCTCAAAAATACCATTCTTCGTGAAACTTTAGGGAAATTTTCCATTCACAAAACTTGTCATAATCACGTAACATACAAAATTTTCCATAATTACTAAGTTTTATTTTTCAAAACATTATTTCATAAATAATAAAACCTTTATGACACCAAACATTCATGAATTCCATGCCTCTTCCATATTTTCATGCGGTAGTCCTGGAAATTCATCTTTTGAAAAAAGTGTCCCTTACACTATTAGAAAAATGATCTATAGTCACGGATCAATAACCACGGTTTAAATGATCTGTGGCTATATGTAAGATATAGCAATGCCCAAATAGCTGGGCGTGGCAATACATCATCTCATTTTTTTTGCGATCAGACGTTCCTCCCCAAATCGAAGCCCTCTCCCTCCCGTAAATTCTCCCTCCCACATCGTAATTACTCCTCCCCTTGTCATCCTCGCCATTTCTCACCATTCCTCCCCCACCCGAAGCCCTCTCCCTCACCATCCTCATCATTCCTTCTACCCTCCTCCCATAGGTATTCCACCTACCCTTGTTATTCCTCCTCCCCTCACGATTCCTCCTCCCCTTTCAGCTCCGACGCAGCTAAAAAACCTCCCCACCGGCTCCGACGTGGCTCTGATGCCTCCCTGCTGACGCGGCTCCAGCACTGCCAGCCCACCTCCCCACCGAAACGACCTACCCACCTCCCTTTGGTTCACCTCACCTCCCTGCCGACACTACTCCGAGTCTTCCTCCCCACCTCCTCCTCCGGCACACCTCCTATGCGGGGATTTGAGGTAGGAGTCTTCATCTATTACCTTCCTTATTACTTTTATTTTATCCTCTCTAATTTTAATGGTTCCCATTAAGGTTTTTAGTGCTGATTCCACCATAACATGATGGAATTGACCAGGAATCTTGATTCTTTACTATATCTTAGAGATTAGATGTCTCGTGATGCAGAACACATGCCATCACTCATCATTTTGGAGATCATATGAGTCCTAATGTATTTGTTTTTAATTTTCAATTAAATTGATTAGAATTTCCTGGTAATCAAGTGTTTCTTTTTAGGGATTTTTCTAAGATTAATTTCATGGGTATATTTTAGGCCTCTTTTAGGTAGTTGGTTTTGGTTTCAGAATGTGGAAGCACCTCAATAGTCTTTTAGGCATTTATTCCTATTTGGTTGTTTTTAATTAATTAATTTTAAATTTTTAAAATTAATTTTTTCTATTTCATGGAATGAGATAGGTTTCTGGGACGTTGTTTGACCATAGGTTCAGGTTTTCAGTTTTAGCATTTTCATCATATGGTAGGTTGGGTGTTATATATTTGTTTTATATCCCTAATCAATAGCTGTTTATTAATATCTTTAGTTATTAAATGAATATTAGTTTTTTGATAGCCCCTTGAGAACCTTTCTGGGTCATCTTTGAGAATTGAGGGTACCAGGTGTCTCACAAAGGGGTTTTGTTCATAAAACCTCACTCTTTGTTTTTGATTCAAGAGAAAATCTCACATGCTCTTAGGTGATACATAAGGGTAGAAAAGGGGAGAAACATGGATATACTTCTTTCCTTGGGATTTGAATTTGGACCTGTGATGGTCTATCCATGGTGCTTTCTATGCGGGGTGTGGTGTTAGAACCCTCAAGTAGTTAGAGGACTTTTGTGAGATGCTTTGTTTTATTCTAGGTGAGATGGGAGGTTCCCCTCAAGTTTTTGGTTCTAGAACCCTCAATGTTAGTAGTGTATAGAGAGGTTTTATATGAGGGTTTTGATTTGAGAGTTCATCAAATAGAGGTGTGGTGTGAGACCCAAGTGGGGGTTGTACGTTTTTTTGTAAAATTTCCACAGGTTATGCCAATGGGATTTTTTTATGTTCATAGGAACTTTCCTTGGGTAGTCCAATGAGTATAGATTTAGGAATTTTTACATCTCTCAGAAGGTAGGAAAAAGTATTATTTTGGATGTTTCTTGGATGTTTGGAACAATTTCTTGGGGTTTGATTTGTCGCTGTTTTGGAACTTCTTGCTGGATGTTTAATCCAATTGGAACCTTTAGGTTGAGCTGACACCACAGGGTGTTAGTTAAGGCTAGGTGTCACTGAGATTAGGTTTGAGATGGGTCTGAGGAAACCTTGAGGACTTTCTTATGGGTGTGTTGTTTCTAGATGATTCCCTTGTGGGTGAGGTGATGATCATGGATGAGTTAGTTTTCAGAGTCACCAGATGAGGTTTCCCTATCTAGATTGGATCATGATTTGATAGACGTGATATAGGGGACCACGGGTTCCCCATGTTTTATTATCCCTAAGAGAGTCAGTGCGGATTTAATCATTGGTGTCTTTGGGTGTTACCTCAGAACCAAGATTTTGGAAATGTGAGCCTATTGTGGCTATTTTTGTAATGTTTTTTGTGAATTTGATTGAATAGTGTTTTATACCTTATACTAAAGATGGTTGAGGTGGTTCCTTGCTCAGGTACTAGAAATAGGATTATAAATTTAGGATATTACTGGATCTGTATTTGACCCTGAGATTGATATGATGTTTTCTTTTATTGTCCTGCTGGTTGTGTTAGACAAGTCCTAGGGAGATAATGTGTGATTTGAATTAATGTACCCCTAGTTTAGAGTTACAAAATGGATATAGGGTTAGTGGGAATGGATTTTTATAAATACCTGATATTGGTCTTTGATGCCGAGCACTCCCATCATGAAATATTCTTCTCCTCCATATATTTTAAGTGTCAAACTTATCCACTTTTGAGAGAAGGATAAAATCACATGATATTCTTGGAAAACAGACTTTAGATATTCAACTATAAGTCTATGAGGCAAAAAACTTTATAAAAACAAGAGTTTATAAACAAGTAATCAATGCAGTACATAAATCATTGAGTATGTGATGTCAATATAAAAATTAATATTGGGACTGTTCAACATAACCTCAATGACTAATTAGAATTAGGTTGTCCAGATTTTGAGATTCCATACAGTTTTTCCTTATGGAAAACATTAATTTATCCTGTTCACCCCTTGAGGGATGGTCTCACTTTCTTCATCATGGAAAATCTAACGTCAACGGTATTCTAGGAAGAATACTTTATTCTTGTTATACCTAAATAATACAACAGTCATCCATCTCCCCAATTGTTTTCTTTAATTCCCTATAGGAAAGTATACATAAAATGAATGGGAATAAAGATGTGATACCTTTCCAGTAGTTTTTTTAGGATGGTAATTTTTTTTCTAAGAGTATTCCTACTTCTATTACAACTACTTCTATTCTTCTTAGGTCTGCTCCCTCTTTTTTCATCCCAGTTCTAGTGAAATGACTTGTTGTACCAGTACTCAAAATATTTATACCTAAAACTTCTACAACAATATTAATATCACTTGAAACATGATCTTTCTTTATATTGATGATTTTGTTTATAAAATTTTGCTTGTTTTCCAGGAATCTTCCAGCCTTTATTTTCTCATTTCCTTGGGGTTTTTGCATTCTCATGTCATCCATAGGAGGAAAATTTTTACTCCATTAATCATCCTAAAAATATTCAAATTATGTTTCATAATCTTTATAATGGAAGGAAACAGATTTAGTATCACATGAGAATTATGAAAAATTTTGTACCTTTTTCATGGGGCTGGTTTTCCCATCATCCTTTGATGGTTCATCTTGAATATCCACCACATTTTCATAGACTTATATCATATTCTTTAAGGAATTTCCATATTTAAGATACCTAGATTGTGCCTCATGAAGTTCCTTTTATTTAGCAACCATTTTTCTATTAATAGATTCTGGTATCCTGTCTTATTATACACATTTCATCATGGACATTTTTATCTCTTCTATGAGATTATTCTACTTCACATTTACACTTCTTTTTTTCTTTTACAATAGTTTTACTTTCTTGTAATATATGAAATTATGGTCAAAGTAAGAAATAAAATAATATCTTAGAATATATTCTATATAACCATACCCTTTTTCTTCTTCTTAACTACTTGTAATGTCTATTAATCTCTTAACCTTATATGTATATATGTATATTAATGGAAAATTCTATTTTCTTAGTGTTTTTCATGGATGTGCTTATGTTTTTTGATTTTTCCTGCAGCTAAAGTTTTGTGGCTGGTGCGCAGGGGGGGGGGGGGGGTGCTGGTGCAGGGGGGAGGTGGGGGGGATCTGGTGTAAGGGGTGGGGTGTTGGTGCAGGGGGAGGTGGGGGGGGTGTTGGTGCAAGGGGAGGGGGGAGCTGGTGCAGGGGGTGTGCTTGGTGGGGAGGGGGGGGGGATGGTGGTTGATGAAATTTTCATCCCTAGGGGGTATAAAACCATTAAATCATATATTCATGTGTTCTATGGAAACACTATAATTTCAGAGTGACCGAGAGATGAGCTTTTAAATTCTTTATATTTGTGCAAGCACAAGTCTCATCTTAAGTTCACTAGAACTTGTTATGTTTACTTGTTCACAGGGAGGAAGCAGTAGTAGTATTTTGTGTGCATGCACTGAATTTTACATAGTTCAATGGGGGATACCAAAAAATTAGAGGAATAATGAACAAATGTATAGGAAGAAGTATCTAAGGTATTGTAACAAGTGAAGGAATTGGAGGATTCAACTACATCATTTATTTCAAAGGCATCAATTGAGGAAAAGGCTCTTTTTCAACGTGCTATTTCTATTGACTCTATAATCAAAAGGCTGCGCTCTTTAAGAGGGTCTCTTCTTGATAATAAAGACTTGGATTATTCTTTAGCTGATAAGGTTGGAATTCCTTAACTAATATGCTTTAAACCTTCTATTCTGATTTATCTTGTCCATTTTCTTATAATTAATAATCGATTTGTTCTACTGTAGGCCTCAATTTGACATAAGGGGTATCTCCACCCAAATTTATGTTACTGGAGTGATATATTATTCCAGTGTTTTAATCTCTAAATAAATTATGCTTTTACTTTACTGTAGCTTGATGAAAAACTACATAAAGAAAAATGTATCATGGTCGATGACGTGGGAGCTTCCTTTCTCTCTGTAAATTCTCAAGGTACTAATTTTGGGTCTATTATTTTCCCATATTTCCTTTACTAGTACCATTGCATTTGCTAATTTCTATCACTTTCCCACTTCTTTGGAATACTAATGTGGTTGGATGGGGATGCTCACGTGTTATCAATTCCATTTCTTCATTTGAACTGTAGGCTTCTTTTTGATGAAGATTATATGTCCTATCAATGTGCGCGCTCCTAGGAAGGAGATCCAGTTCAAAGTCAAAGAAGAGTTAAATCGTTAGAGTATTCTTCTCTAAATCCCATTTTCCTTGTCAGACTATGCATAAATTGTAGGCCAGTCACTCATGAGGATAACCATGAAGGACAAAAGTTTCATAAATGCATAGTAACTTGGTTAATTATGGTTCTACTTCATCCTTTTATTCTTATTTTCATAGAATCTACATGTAAATAAAGCCAATATGGATAAATAAAGAATCAGGAATATGCATGCTTCATGAAACACAACTTTTTCCTTTCCTTGGGCTATATTTGACAACACTTACTGAAAAGTTCTGATTGCACTCATCACTTATGATAAGAAGTTTGACTAACCTTGTTTTGACACTAGTCGGTGAAGAGGCGCCATCCATCAAATGCCTACTCTTGAGAGTCCCCTCATCTTACAGACCAACCATCTTGGTTCTTCATGCCTTGTGATGCGTGATACATGCTCTTGTATCATCTTAATAATAGAAATGTTGAATTAAATTTATTTAAGTTGTTAGTAAATATTGGAACCTAATATAGTTTCCTTCTCATATCAATGTACTTTTTAGATTTAACTATCCAAGGGGGGTTCAAGGGGGTAGGTCAAGGGGGGAAGTGGGGGGGAGGGAAAACTGGCAGGGGAGAGGGTGCAGGAGGGAAAGGGGTGCAGGAGGGCAGTGGGGGGGGGGGGAGGGGGGTCTGTTCAGGGGGAGGGGGTTCTATCCAGGGGGGTCCAGCGGGGGCTGCTATCTGGGGGGGCTGCTGTCCGGGTGGGGTTGTCCAGAGGGGTCTGTCCAGGAGGGAGGGGGTGTCTAGGAGGGGTAGCAAAATCCAAGAGGGAAAATTCCAATTCAATTGTGCTGTACATGTAATGTTTCACTTGTATTTCAGTAGTAATAAAGAAATAAATTATTTTTTCTTCTCAAGATGACTATTGATCTCTTTGAAGACAACTGAAGCCTGGAGAGAAGTGTTGTATGGAGGAAATTCAATGCAATACTGTGGTCATGAAATGTTACATTCTAAAAGTTCTCAGTTTAAATTTATTAGGTTCACCTAAGAAATAATATGAAGCAAATCATACCTTGCATGTGGTAGTTGAAGCTGCTCAAGAGAATTGGAAATACAGTAATGAATTAGTAAGGTCCATTCGATGACCAACCATGAATACAACAAATAGTCAAGATATCAAAGCATCATTTACTTGAATTGATGTAGGAACTCCATCTGAATCAAGTTCAGACCTCAAAATTCATTTTTCTTCATCCCTAAGATTAAGGGAAGAAAAAAATAGAAATCACTGGCCACTGAAAACTGGAGTCCCATGGGTTATGTGCATGCAAGACGAATCCTCTAATCCCATTGTTTGTGTTCTAGTGATTTTAATTTTGATGAGAAATGTGTTTCTTATTGGGTTATTTCCCTAAGTTTTTTCTTTTATTTTACTACATATTAACACCTCTAATGGTTTCTACTATGATAAAATTTCACCAAAGGATTCAACCCTATGATTTGAACTAAAATCTAGAGTAGATGGTATGTTTATAATCTTGTATGTTCATGTGCTGATGAAATTTTAGTAAAAATTATTTTCTTTTGTTTTTTTCCTTCATATGTCACCCCATAATCCCATCCAACATATTCCTTTTGATGAAAGGTACATTGATTTTGGATGGGGTGTGACTTTCCATCATGTTGAAGACTTGGAAGCCTATAATAGATCAAATGAGTAGATTAGGGAACTGAGAATCTGAAATGAGCTCATGCAGAGACTCAAGGGCTGCGCAGGAGGAGCTCTAAAGGAATTCCATTCACTAATTTCTTGATTTATAACAATTAAAAATCATCATGTTATGTGTTTAAGTTGTTTTAAGGTATGTCTCAACTATGAGAGTTGCTTTTTTCCTTAACTAACGAGTCATTTTTTTGGATTATAAGCAATAGCGATTAATTTTTTGTTACGCACAGTAACATTCATTCAAGTATACCCATATTTTATTCCAACTATTCTATCCAGAGTTTAGTGGGGGGGGAATGGGAAGGGGGGCTGACAGGGGGTCTGTTCTGGGTAGGGGGGGTGGCAGTGGGGGGCGGGATGGCAGTTGGGGACTGGAGTGGGGAATGGGTAGGGTGGGGGGGTGTCCAGGGTCTGGAGGGGGAGTGGGGGGGGGGGTGTCCAGGGTCTGGAGGGGGGAATGGGCAGGGGAGGGGGGTCTGGAAGGTGGTGGTGAGGGGGGATGGTAGGGGGGACTGGAGGGGGGGATGGGGGTTCATGGGGAAGGGTGGGGGGTGTCCAGGGTATGGGGGGGGGGGGTCTGTCCTGGGTGGGGGGGATGGCAGTGGGGGACTGAAGGTAAGGCAAGGGAGGGGGGAATGGGTAGGGGGGTGAAGGGTGCAGGCAGTGCAGTGCAGTGAAGTGCAGTGCAGGGTGTAGGGTGCAGGCAGTGGAGGGTGTAGTGCATGCAGTGGAGTGCAGGCAGTGCAGTGTAGGGTGTAGTGCAGTCAGTGCAGTGGGGGACTGGAGGGGGGAGTGGGGGGTGTTCAGGGTCTAGAGGGGCGAATTTGCAGGGGCAGGGGGGTGCATGGGGAAGGCAGGGGTATGGTGGGGGTGTCCAGGGTTTGGGGGGGGGGGGTCTGTCATGGGTGGGTGGGATGGTAATGGGGTACTGGAGTGGGGAATGGGCAGGGGGTGGTAGGTGGTGGGGTGGGGGTGGGGGGGGGGGGCTGGCAGGGGGTGGGCGGAGGCAGGGGAGGGGGAAATGGGCAAGGGGGCTGATAGGGGGTGCAGGGTGCATGCAGTGCAGGGTGTAGGCAGTGCAGGGTGTAGGAAATGGAGGGTGCAGTGTACGCAGTGAAGTGCAGGCAGTGCAGTGCAGGGTGCAGTGCAGGTAGTGCAGGGTGCAGTGTAGGGTGTTGTGCACTATGTTTTGCAGGGTGCTGGACATTGCATGATTTAGTTTTTGATCATGTAGTTTTTTTTATGTTCACGTGTTCCAACTATGAGGTACATAATTTCATGTACTTTGAGAATATTTAACTTATGGATGAGGTGTTGGTCTCTTAACATATGGATGATGGGCACTCATGTATGATTAACTAGGTGCAGGGTGTCGTGGAGTACAAGGTGAAAGCTGTGCATTTCACTATTGGATTCATGTAAGGTTTCTTCCATTTTTATTCTTTGACTCAATTTTAATTAGGGTTTTTTTGGTTTTTGGGTTCCCTATCTTTTTTCAGTGCGTTTTGGATCTCATTGAGGATAGTGAATCACCAAATGACTGGGATATCCTCTCAACCTGCGGGGATGAGGCCTTCTAAAATTTCATCACAAGTCCCAGCTCCTTGGTTCAGTTTGGGTCCAGTTAGGTTTGCTAGGTTATTTTTTATTGGGTTCATTTTTTTTGGTTTATGTCAACTGTAACAGGTTCATTTTGTTTGATTTGGGGCTATTCAGTTCAATTAAATTAATTTTAGATTCAACTAGGTATTTTTCATTAGTTTCATTTTTTTCTTGCTCAATTACACTTTATTGAAGTCAGTTTTGATTGGTTTGAGTCAGTTTGGTTACATTACATTCAGTTTCGTTCAGTTTCATATTTTTCAAAACCATTTGGTTTGGTTCCACTCTACTCAATTTGGCTTGATGATGTTTGATTTATTTCTAATCGTATTAGCATGTTTTTGATTAGTGTAGTTCATTTGACTAGAAATTTTTCTATAATAGCCATATTAGCATGTTTTTGGTATTCTCAATTCAATCGACTGGTGTGTTGGGAAGATTGGGGGGGGGGGGGGGTCTAGGGTGGGGGGCTGTCCGGGGGGGGGGGGGGGGGCTGTTTCGGAGGGGGTGTGTATGAATGGGGGGCTTTCTAGGGGGAGGGGGGCTGTCCAGGGGGAGTGGGGGTGTGCAGTGAGGAGGGGGAAGGGGGTGGGGCATGGGAGGTGTGCAGGAGTAGGGGGTGGGGGGTGCTGGTGCAGGGTGGGGAGGGGGGGTGTGTAGTGAGGAGGGGGCAGGGGTGTGCAAGGTGCATGGGGTGGGGTGTAAGGTGCAGGGGGTGGGGTGGGGTGTAAGGTGCATGGGGGTGGGGTGGGGAAGGTGTGCAGGAGCTGGGGGTGGGGGGTGCTGGTGCAGGGTGGGGAGGGGGGTATAGGGGGAGGGGGTGTGCAGTGAGGAGGGGGTAGGGGGTGGGGTGCAAGGTGTAAGGGGGTGGGGCAGGGGAGGTTTGCAGGAGCAGGGGTGGGGGGTGCTGGTGTAGGGTGGGGGAGCTGTGGGTGGGGGGGAGGGGGTGAGTTGGTAGTGTCCTCCCAACAGCCAGTACGGTGAACCGTTCTGGTTTTTTTATGCAGTGGAAAGGCCTATAGCCCCGGTTTTAAACCGTGGATAAAGCCCTATAGCCATGGTTTGAACCATGGCTAAATCCCTATATCCACTGTTTGAACCGTGGCTATAAACCCATATCCACAGTTTAAAACCATGTCTATAGGGCTTTAGCCACGTTTCTATGAACCGTGGCCTTTATTGGCATGGCTATAGGGCTATAGCTACGGTTGGAGCCGTGGATTTAGGGATATAGCCACATTTCAAACCGCAGATATAGGGCTATAGCCACAGTTTCAAACCGTGGATATAGGCTTCAACCTATAGCCACGCCAATACCAGCCACGATTCATAAAACCATGGTTATAACCTATAACCACTGTTTTTGGGCCTATATCTAGGATTTAGAACCGTGTCTATAGCCTAAATTTCTAGCAGTCTTACTCAAAAATTTGGACCCCAAAAATTTTGCAGACACTGAGAAATGACTTCACCTCATACAAAAAAATTTCTATATGAATTATAAAGCTTCCATACCTCTCTATTGAATATTATTCAACATACTTGGTCAAAAATTACACTAGAACTCCATAATAGACCGTGTTAATGTTATTTTTCAACAATAAAATCAACACAAAACACTATAAAGTTACCTTGATGGATTTTTTTCTAACAAGAACTTAAAGAGGTGATAATCATACATACTCACATTGAAGTAGAACATGATAAAATAACGTCATAAAATCATGGTATCATAGAAATATAAAAAAATAAAAAACATGAAGACATAAGCATAATTTGAGGCTAACCTCTATGACATCATAACATAATGTGACAAGGCTTACTACCCATGAACCATATGTGGAATCACCTAAGATGAAAAAATTACCAAATTAATTAGAGCTCTATCAAGGAACACCCTTCATATGTCTAACTTTACATGTTCCAAATAGATTATATAATATAAGAAAATATTTAATCGTCTTAGTCTCATGAGTAAGGAATGTGAGTATCAAACATAGAGGTTCCCAATCAATAAAGGATAGTTATATCTATGTTAATTACTTTGAATGAAAATATGGTTGGGTATTCAAAACACAAAGGATGGAATGGAAAATCCATGGACAATTTCTGCAGCATAACATGTGTACAAAAAAATTCATGGAAGGGATAAATGAGAGAGGAAGGTATTATCTAATTATATGGGAAGAATTTGGATAGTAAATTATAGTTCATAAAAACAAGACAAAATAATTAATTAAGATTCAAAAGGCTTATTATAAAGGATTGGTTGAATGGAAAAGAAAAGGATGAGAATACCTTACATTAGTAGGTTACTTCTTAAAGCTTGATAGAAGCTCATTGGAATCTTATAAACTCTTTATTATGTATCTAGAGAGGGAAAATGAGATTAAATTCATGATTTAAGGCTTTTGAGTGTATAGTAGTGGGAAAATGGATGGGTATTTATAAAAAGGAGGTAATTTTTTAATAAATTCCCAAACTTAGTCCATGGATACCCAGTTAGTAAAAAATATAAAACCATTGGACTTCCCATGGTTTTTTAAAATGGATTTTTCTAAGAAGGGATTATTTTTAATATTATATTATTTAAAGAACTATAATCCTTAAAATAATATCATTCATGATGTGCAAGTGAGACTTGTTCCTAAAGAATTGTTTTTAAAATCATTGAATATATTACAAGTTTTGAAAGATTTGTCATATGGGTGTATAATTAATACTATTGATTTTAAAAACAAATAAATTTAATGGAAACCCCCATTTTTAGTTGATAATGACTCTGGTATTTGTTAAATGACTTTTTGGGGTATTATGATGTCATAATGCGTACCATATCTTGATACCATATTTAATAAATACCCAAAAAATGTGACTATCACATAAATTATGACAATTCAGCATTAGATAATTTTGATGTACTAATTTAAAAATTCACAATTATTTTATCAAAGTAATGTTATAAATATTATAATATTATCTTTTGGAGAAAATTCAATATTTAATGGAAAATAACAGTTTTTACATCACCAACAACATTCTGATCCTTATAAAAATGACATCAAACTTCATTAAATTATATTATCATTTAAATTTAAATAAATATTGTTTTATAACACTATTTCATGAAAATAAAATTTATTTCAAATTCTTGAATTTATCTTAAAATATTATTTTAATTGAAATTATTTATATTTTCTAAAAAATAAATATTAGTTTCTTTGTATCAAAAAAATTAATTTTTATCAAATTCATTCTATAATCAAGTGTATATAAAATAATAATGAAAAATAGTTAAATATAACCACTATATTTTTTTAAAAACAAAATATACATATTCATACTACTTAGTTCTATATCCGTAACCCTTATTACTTCAGTATAAGCTCTATGTGTAAGGTGTACAATGGAAGTACTTTCTTAGGGTGGTTTTAGGAATATAGTTTGGGTAGTGATCTCTATATTCTTGAAATTCCCTCATAAATGGTTCTTATAAAGTTTTAGTTGTCTAATATCATCTTGGTCTTAGTCAAGGATTAATCTTTGTGATTCCATATCCCTTATAAGATCTGGTAAATGAGTCTCATAAGGTATGATACTATTGGTTATGACCATAAATTCTTCCTTCTATGTTAATTATATTTTATTATAACCCTTAATATATACTAATCCTAATGGTCACTATATAATAACTATATTACCAATTTCCATGAAAATTAATGGTTTTTATTCCAAATATTCATATTATGGATACATTTTATAATGGTACAAAATAATAATGAAATAAACTATAAGAGTTTTATATAAATACAATACTTAATAAGGAGTATATTAATTTAGAAGTAAATTTTATTTTTAAAAGTACAGGTCATTACATTCTCCCCCTCATAAATTTCTTGTTCGAAATTTTATTTTGTACCCTTAAATAAATAGGGTACTTTTATTTCATCACTTCTAATTCCAATGTTTCCTCCTCAAACTTGAGGTTCCAACACAATACTTTGACAATGCGATTTTTCATGTTTTATATAACTTTGTATCTATGATATAATATCATCTCTGGTTTCTTCTTATAAGGAATATAATTCTATAACAACACAACCTCTGGATTTAGCACATGTGAGAGGTCAGGTATGTAGTTTTTTAAGAGGTACATATGGAACACATCATGTACTTGAGATAATTTAGTTGAGAGTTCTAGTCGACAGTACAAAACTCCGATGTGATCAAGAATCTCAAAGGGGCTAATGTATCTAGTATTAAGCTTTACCTTCTTCCCAAACCTCCTGAATTTCTTATTTGGTGATATATAAAGGAACACCTTATCACTGACCTCAAACTCTAAGTATCATCAATGATTGTACACACATATTTTATACTAAATTTTCACAAATTTCGTATAGAAATGAATAGTTTGAACCTTTTCTATCACCCTTTAGACATGATCTAGTCTTATCAACTTCCTCTCTCAAAATTTATCCCACCATATTGGATTCCAATACCTATTCCCATACAGTGACTTATAAAGTGCCATTTGAATTCTAGAATAGAAAATTTTGGTATATGAGAACTCTACCAGGAAAATATTTTGATACTAACATCCTTGGAAATACATTCAACACAATATCAACATATCCTCTAGTGTTTTGAATGGTTCTCTCAGACTGACCATCTATTTGAGTGTGATAATAAATTCTAAAACTTAGAATTGTATCCAATTCTTATAGAAGTATTCTATAGAACCTTGAGTAAAATATCAGATCTTGATCAGATTCCATGGAGAGTGGTACTCCATGCAGTATTTCCACTTATCTTATGTATATCTTACTGATTTGGTCAAGAGAGAAATATTCCTTGATAGTAATGAAATGCACTGGCATAGTAAGGTGACAGATTACCATCCAAATAAATTATAACCTTTAGATATCCTGGGGATTCCCATAATAAAAATCCATGGTTATATTTTCCCATTTCTATACTGGTATGGGAAATTGTTTTACTATAAACTTAGACTTATTTCATTCAGTCTTTAATTTCTATTTTATCAAGCATCGAGATAAAAATTCCTAATCTTCCTCTTCATGTTATCCCACCCCAAGTTCTGCTTTAGATCTATACACTTCTTAGTGATCCCTGGATGAATAGAGAAGGATGAGCTATACATATCATACATAAGTTACCTATTCAGTCCTAGTTTTTATGGGACACATATCCAAGTTCCAAACCTTATAACTCCATCTTTAGCAAGTTTTTACTCTAAAATATACACTACCTTTATTTTTAGCTATAAATCAGCTTTCTAGGCCTCCTTGATCTTTTCAAGAATTGATGTTTGAGTAGTTATTTGACAAAGGTAGGATGAAATTACTTTTATGATTCCCTTGTCCATCCTTTTTCATGTGTAATATGAATGGTTCCCACCTAATTCTCTTTATGGATAAGGTTATAGGATTATTTTTACTTAAAAAATCTATAACTTTATTCACATTCATAGGATGGTAATGGAATAAAAACTCATAGTCATTGATCATATCTAGAATTTTTTTTGGATAATATTGAGGTCCTTTTGTATGAATATATAATTAAGGATTTTATGAATCATATATATGTCACACTTTTCCCTGAAGAGATAATATATTTAAATATTCAATATAAATATTACTGTATCCAATTCCAAATCTTGATTTGGGTATTTTTTCTCATGGATATTTAATTTTTAGGAGTAATAGGCTATCACATTATCATTTTCATAAATACATAGCCAAATATTTTATCGGATACATAATTGTAGATCAAAAATCCTTCCCCAATTTTGGTTAGTGTGAGTACAAGTGTAGTGATTACCCACTTATTTAACTCTTTAAAGTGCATCTCATATTCATCAATCAATAAAAACCTTTACTCCCTTACATGTTAGTTTGGTTAGTTTTTTTTGAAAATCATGATATTTTTCTCACAAATTGATAATAGTACCCAACTAATCTAAGGAAACAATAGATCTCTATTAAAAATGTTGATATGGACCATTCCTTAACCACCTTTTACTTTGAAGGATCCATATATATTCCTTTAACATTGATAAAATTACCCAATAATGTTAATTTATCCATAAAAAACTCATATTTACTATACTTCACATATAACTTCTCATTTTCAAATTATTCAATACAATATTTAAATTATCCTCATATTCCTCTTTACTTTTGGAGTATATGAGAATATATTGTATAAATACTACCAAAACATTTATCTAGGTAATCTATGAAGACTGTTTTCATCAAAACCATGGATATTTCTAGATCATTAGTGAGTCCAAGTGGAATTACTATGTACTCATAATGTATGTATCTTATATAAAAATTATTCTTGGTAATATCATTCTTTTTCACCCTTACTTGATAATATCAGTGCCAAAGATGCACATTAGAGAAGTACTTTCTCCATGTTATTAATTTAACAGGTCATCAATCCATTTTATGGGATAATTTTTATTATCATGATCTTTTTGATTTCATAATAGTTTATGAATAGATGTATTTAACTATATTTTTTCATGATGAAGAGGGATGGTGCACCCTGTGGTGATTAGTTAGTAGTATAAAACCTTTACCCACATTCTCTTGAAGTTTATTATAAATATATTCATGTTTATTAGTGTATACTCTATATGTATTCTTTGATATTGGATGGTTTATGGGTATAATTTCAATTGATAACTCAACCTATCAATTATAAGGAAGACCGGGAAAATATTCAAGGAATACATCAACAAACTCTCTTACAATAGGAATTCCATCATGGATGATCATTTACTTCTCAATTATTCAATATAGATAAAATTTCTCATAGTTTAATAATATCCATGTTTGAGATGTATATTTCAAAGGAGGATTATCTTCCTATTTACACATTTATAGGATTATAGTTTGATTCGGGATACAAAAAGTGATTTCCATCACCCAAAAATTTATTTTGGATCTATACAAGGACAAACAATCCATGCCTAGAATAACATATAATTAAATTAGAGAGTATAAAAGGTTCAATGGGAAATTCAAGCCCCTAATATTGACCAGGGAGGAGTTATATACTTATGGTACAATAATTGCCCCATTTTCTATTTTTATCGATAACTCAAATTTGATGTTTTGAGGTGGTGTTTGAATTGTTCTACTAAACTTTCATAATAAGAAATAATGTACATAAACAAAATAAAATTCTATATTAGTTATTCATTGTTTATAACAAAAAATAAAATAATACATTCAATTTTCTTGTAATAATAATTGACATACCTATCACAACTTTATTGTTAGGATCTAAATTAGAAGTTTTGATAGAATATTATTTTCCTTGCTCTCTAGGGATCAAAAGTTTTTATCATTAGTTATCTTCAATAAACCCTAGATTAGGGAACTGGTTTTTATAGTTCTTATGTTACTTGAAATTAAAAAATTAGACCATGGACTGACAATTAACCAAAACTTCCTTTTATTATACCAATTCAGTGGGATTCTCCCTCTTCCTGTGACATTCATTAGTGAAATTCCCCTACTTTAAAATTTTGAAGCATTTACTTTTCCCCTTTAGGTAATTTCTGGGATAATTCTTCCCATATTTTTGACAAATGGAAATTTAAACCTTCTTACCACTATGGAATTTCTCTATTTCTCCTCCAGAATTAAACTCCATTCTTTGCTTCATATTACTAGCCCCGTGAGACCCTTGAGATCCACCAATATCTATTTTGTCTTTGAGGGAACATCAAATAATTTCCTCACAACTATCAAATTCTCGAATCACCAATGGTTTTCATAGAATCAACATTAACCCACTAAATAAGTGGTCAAATTTACTTTTAGTGTCAACAACAAAGTCTAAGGTGTATCATGCTTGGCTTGTAAAGTTTACTTTGTATGATCTGATGGATTCTTCCTTATTTTTATTAATTATAAATAATTACCTATCCATTTTAGGTAAGATAGTGTGAGGAAAATATTTATTGTAAAATATTTTCTTGAATTCATCCCAATCCATAGCCTTAAAATCTTACATGGGCTTTGTATTCTTGATATGTGTCCACCATTAATCATCTTCTACCCTAAGTAATAAATATTTAGTATAACCTTCCTTTTTTTGGAACATTGGAGGATAAATAATATATTCTCAGTTTAGTTAATCCATTATTCTATTATTAAGGGGGTATAAGATCTAATAAAAGTAGGAGGCCTTTATTACATAAAGTTATCAACCACAAATTTATCTTTCTTAAGGGGAATTGGGGGTTCCACCTGATTCAAGCTATTTTTCAAAACTTGAGTCACTTGAGAAATAATTTCCATGATGTTCTTGACTCCTTCTCCCATTAGGTTATGTATATAATTTGGGCCATCATCACATTTCCCATAACATTTTTTGTTGACATGGTACCTAATATTTCCATCCATTAACTAAAATGAATGAAAATTATAGATGATAATTTTCAAACTATTATAAATATAAAAGGGAAACTGTGAACATAAAAGGGATAACTCATAAATGAAATATTCATCCTATCTCATGAATTTATATGATTTAATCATAAATATCCATGGTATATTTCCTATCATTAATTTTCATAACCATTTTTAATTTTTCCCTTTCCAACGATTCATAAAAATCATGTCACTAACCAAAGAATATCTTCTATTAGTGTTTGGTCTAGTGTGTACTATTAGAACTATTTTTTGTTCTCCAAGTACTGACCGAGTTACTACCCAATGAGCCCTTTCTAGGTTATTACCCCTAGGTACACCTATTATACAAAAGCATCCACTTACCAGTATCCAAATAGGGATATATTTTCTTGAAAAACCACTCAATATATAATCTACCATTTTTTTGGATGTTTACTATATTTATAATTATCCCAAAGATTTCCATTATGGTTCCCTAGTCCTAATTCAAAAAAATAACTATACCTTTTTTGATACCAACTATAATAACCCATATTTATTAAAATATTAGAAAATTGAGAGGACTAATTTATTTGGGATAGTAAATACACACACCATTAACTTATAATAAAATATAACATCATAATTTAAAATTCTATAATATTATCTTAGTTTCCTTTAAACTCTTAATACTACATAGGATAACCTAGTGAAATACATAAGGAATGGGTGATCTATAAATCCCATTAATAGAATAATAAAATCATAAATAATACATATGATAAAAAATGCATATCATGATATCATAAATTGGGGATAAATATACATACTCACATTGAATCATGGAATGAGAAAATAACATCATAAAATCACAATATCATAGGAATGTGGAATCAACATAAAACATGACATAACAAATATAACCACCAAGATATCATAACATAGTATGATTAGGTTAACCACTCATATACCATTCATGATATATCAGGAGATGAAAACATTTCCTAATGAATTGGATTTCTATTAGGGCACACCCTTCATATATGTAACTTTACATGTGCCACATTGACCAAATAACTTAAGAACATATTTCATCATTTTAGTCAGATGAGTAAGGAATATGGGATTAATAAATAGATGTTACTAATAAATGAATTATAATTGTATATAGGTTAATACACTTGAATGAAAATTGGTTTGGGTATTCAGAACACAAAGGTATGGCATGGAAAACCAATGGAAAATCTTGAAAGAATAACAGGTGTACCTAAAAGTTCATGGAAGGGATAAATGAGAGATAAAGTTAGTCTCTAGTTATATGGGAAAATTTTTTATTATAAATTACTATTCTTCATCACAAGAAAAAATAATCAATTAAGAATAAAAAAATCTTATTATAAAGGAAGTGTTTGAATGAAAAATAGGAGGGTAAGAACCCCTTACCTTGATAGGTTGCTTCTTAACGATTGGGAGGAGATTATTAGAACCTTAAATTTTTTTAGAGGGATATATAAATGGGAATTTATAGGAAATTAAAGATTCAATTCTTTATAGTCAATGTAGTGAGATAATGGGTGGGCAGTTATAGAAAGAAAGAATGAATTGTTTATTAATTTCCAAACTTAGGCATTAGACACCAAGTTAAAAAAAATAAAAATAATTGTCCTTCCTATGATTTTTTACAATGGTATTTTCCAAGGAGGGGTTGTTTTTAATATTTTATTTATTTAAGAACCTAAATTCTTAAAAATATACCACTCATGATGTGTAAGTGAGTCATGTTCATGAGGAATTGTTTTTAAAATCATAAAATATATATAGGTTTTGGAAGACTCATTATAGATTTTTAAAGTAAATCCTATTACTTTAAAAACAAATTATTTTAGTGTAAATACAATTTTTATTTGATTATTACCCTATGATATTTATTACCTCACTTTTTAGGATATTATGATGTCATAAGACACACCATATATTTATACCACATTTAATTTTTACCCAAAAATTCGGTTGTCATGAAAAATTATGAAAAATTCACAATTGAATAATTTCAATGTTAGGATTTCAAAAAGTATATCTATTTTATCAAAATAATTTTATAAATATGATAATTTCATATTTTAAATAAAATTCCTTATTTATTTAAAAATTCAAGTTTTTTACATCCCCAACAACTTTTTGACCCTTACAATTTTTTTTGAGAATTCATTAAATTATATTATAATTAATATATAAATAAATAGTGTTTTATAAGAATATTTCATGAAAATAAAATTTAATTAAAATTATTTAAGTTATAGAAAAAGTGTGTTTTAATTAAAATTATATAAATTTTCCAAAAAATACAATTTTGGTTTCTTTGTATCAATATCTAATTTTAATCTAATTAATTATATGATTAAGTGTATATAAAATAATAATTAAAAATGGATAAATATGACCATTATGATTTCTATAGAAAATAAAATTTAAATATTCATACTATTACGGTCTAGATATATAACCCTTTATTACTCCAGCCTATGCCCTGTGGGTAAGATATGTGATAGTAGTACTTTCTTAAGGTTTTTTGATGAACATAGTTTGGATAGTGACCTATGAAAACATAAATTCTATGATAAATGGGTTCAATTGAGTTTTATTTGTTGAACCTTGGATTTTGATTAGTCATGGGTGAAGCCCAATGATGCCATATCCCTCAAAATCTTCAATAAATGAGCCTTATAAGGTATGATCCTATTGGTCGAGGTCATCGATTCTTCATTATTTATAAATTAGACTTTATCATAACCATTAATATATACAAATCTTAATAATAACTATAAAAAACCATATTACCAACATTCATTATGCTTGAAGGTCTTTATGCCCAATAGTCATATTATGTCTATATTTTATAATGGTCTAAAATAATAATGAAATATAGTTCATGAGTTTTATATGATTGCATTACTTAAAAAAGTTTATATTCATTAAAAAATAAATTTAATTTTTATAGCCTAGGTTATGAAAAAAATAATTATATATTGAGAATATATGGTGATACAAAATTTTGAATCCCACTCAATAAGATATTGAGAGACAAGAATAACAAATTACAAATATGTGTTTATATAAAGGTTATTGTAATTTTAAAATTAATAATTTATCTATGAGTTCCTTAAAATGATTCTAGATGTTGATATCAGGATTTAGGTAAGTTCACCTATTGATACTGAGAAAGTGTCCTAGAAGGTCAAAGAATAAGTGTATCCAGAATCTCATTAAATTCTATTTAATTTATATTAATAATATATTTATTCTTGGATTATAAAATAGTATTTATTCAAGTAAACTTTATCACATAAATTTAATCACAAGATATAAAAGTTTATAATATGTGAGTTTAATTTAATCTTTTTTCTATTTATTCAAAATGTATTAAGTAAATATATATTTATTAACTATTTTATTAAATAGTTTTAAATAAATAATATTTAGGTTATGTGAATAATATAATAAATATTTATTCACAAGTTTAGTGAATATAAATTCATTATGTTTTATATAATGAATATTTTATTATTTAAAGATTAATAAATTATTTGGTGGTATATGAGTTGAGTTTAAGGAACGAATGAAAATGATATATATATTTTAATACCATTTAAATAAATATTAAATTATTTCATTAACAAATAATATTAGATATATTTCATTTCATTGGATATAAAAATAATAATAATTGTAATATCATTTAACTTGGGTGATAACATAGATTAAATAATAAGTAAAGGCATTTGTGAAATTATCATTATTTGACCCTAAGTATATATTATAAATTATATCATTTTTAAAGTTAGATGGGAATTGAATAATGAGAACATGTATAGAATTTTCTTAACACCAAGAGAGAATTTTATCTCCTTTATTTTCAAGAAAAAAAAGAGGACAAGAGATTCATTGTTTTAATCAATGGTGAATAACGTGAAATACTTAGTTCCTCTGCTCAATAATTAATAATATCTAGAAGATCTTCTAGAGATTCATGTAGTACACATGGATATATCAATAGGAATCCTTTATTAGATTCTCCACTGCAATGAAAAAATAACAAGAGTTGCAATATAATTTTATCAAGAAGATTACCAAGAATGAGGTAATTTTTTATTTAAGTTAATTATAAATTAAACAGGCATGATCCTCTCTTGAGGATCCAAGGTGTGTTTGTCATGTTCTTCTAATATTATCTATTGATATTAATAAAAAATTAAAATTAGGCACACAAACTATGCTCCCACTATTCCATATAACCTTAAAGTGGTATCAGTGTGGGAGCATTCTAATTTATAATTATTTATAATTTATTTAATCAATTTCATGTATTCATTTTCTAGTTTTCATGTTCATATTTTTTTTACTCCCAATAGTCTAGATGACATATTAATTTGAATTTCTATGGTCAAGGATAAGACAAAACATGTGAAGAAAAATCAAATACCCCATATGAAGTTACCAAGTTTATGGGATGCATACCACAATTACACAGTGTGCAACGGTAAATTACATATCATGCAAGATTTTTTTCATCACACACAGAAAACACCATGTCAACGTGTCATGGGGGAAAATATAAGACATCATTACACCCCATGTATTGAATTACAACATGGTACACTACTAGAAATAAGGTAAATGAAGTGTAGCTTACATGTAAATTCCAAGTAATCCCAACTAATTACATGTCGCATATATTTTAGCACATTGCGTGGGTCAGTATAAGGTGTAATTTTATTCCACATATTGACAATTAGCCGAATAATATGGAACGATATATATTACATGGTATTTAGTCATATGTACACACTACATGGCATATGTCACTCCACACCAAGTACATGTTGAGTGATTTTTGGTGTGTTGTGTGGGTTAACATTCTATATTAATTAATATCATGTAAATTTTAAAATTACATGATGTATAACGATCATCATACACACCATGTACTTTACTTACTCTTTAATTAGTATACACTTTCTATATTTATGGTGTTCCATGCAACCATAGACACCATAAAGACTACGTAGTTTGACTACATGGAACTAAACACCATGTATATCGTGACATGTTATGTGGGCCTACATGCTGTGTAAGTATATTATACATGACATAGATAATACAATGTGTGTTTCACATGACATATTGAGTGATAATACAAACCATGTAAAAATTAAATTATAGAAATGGGATTTAATATAATATAGAAAAATCACACCATGTGGCCTCTAAAGTACAAAGAGTACTTAAATTATTGTATAAAAAAATTAAATTTATAAAATTAATTTAAATAAAAAATGATGGGTTTTTTATTACGTCTCATGGACTGTAAGTTAGAAAAAATTTTAGATAAAGAATGAATGAATTAATTTGTTTATTAATTAAATAATTCAACCAAATTTAACATTAAAAAATTATTTGATATAAATTTTAGCAGTACTAAATGTGCTTATCATTGCATGTTGTGAATGATCATGATCTTTGTCCAATCTGTGCACATGTTCAATATATTTATTTAATCAAATCATTTATTACATGGGTTTTTATAATATTTATTAATAAATTAAATATAATGATATTCATATCATCCATTCCTCCTATATTTTGTATAATAATAACCCTAGGTACCCCTTACTTGTGTGTGAGTATACATTTTCAAAGGTTAAAGTTCCCAACCAGAGGATGTTGTTCAATACCCAAGTAAAGATAATTGCCACCAAGTATATAAAAAAGTAAATTATGGAAATTGGAACTTAATCTATACTGAGTCTCAAGGTGTTATTACCCTAGGGTCTAGGTTAGTTTATCACCACTCTATAAACCAATGAGTAGATAAAATCTCATTATAAAAATACACCTTTATTTTTTTCCCGTGCATGGTTATTTATTTATTCCTAAAATTATGGTATTATTTCGATAGTTAAACGCAATCATGTAAAATAAAAAATTAAAAATAATGATTAGAAAAAATGAAATATTTTTATAGATATATTCTTTATGTAATAGTTAATTACTTATTCAAGTTTCCACATAAAGAAATTAAAAAATATATAAAGGATAAAATAATATATCTTATAAAAATTAAATCAATATACATAAACTATTTTATCATACATTGTAAATTATTTATGTAAGTTCCATATAAAAATTAAAATCAATTAAAGAATAAAATAAAGTATATTTATGCATAACTCAACAAAAATATCTCAAAAAAATATCAATTCATCAAAACCATCACTTGAGTTAGAATACAACCATAATTCAAAGTGCTTACTAGGCCCCTATCTAGGTAATTTAAATTATTGGGGTGTTCTAATAAAATTATTGGGTAAGTTTAATAAATTTAACATCAAGGGTTGATTAACATAACAAGATATGATGTAACTTGGTGGAAAGTATCGAGTATATAATATTATATGATTTTTGGATGTAGGAGTCTACTCAAAAGATCAAGGAACTATGTGTTAATGTAGTTAGAAATAAAACCTTTCCAAAACACCTTTGAATAATTTCATATGTTCTACGAATTATTTATTTTTTGGGAAATATGGATCCTTTTAACTTATATATATCTGATCAAATGAATATTCTAAATCTAATGGGGAGGGATATTGGGATTTAGTAAAATTTCTGGAGACTTAATTAAATAATTAGTTATATCATAATTAGTAATCAAGATAATGTACTAAAATATTCTTTTAAATTTTGAAGATAATGAAAAGTAACCTGATTACATCACTTTCCCTATGATAAATTTTGGATAAATAGAATTTCCCAATAGGTGTAAACTTTTATGAGTGGTATAGACACCTTCACATTGTACTATACTAAGAGAGTTTCTATTATGCATCGAAATCCCCTATTCTTATTGGTCCTCCTAAAGAGGCTATTTAGGAGGACAAAAAATTTATTTTAGAATCATTTGGATGATTCATTTAATGTCATTTCCTCATGTTATCATCCATGATAAGTGAGATTTCGAATATTTATAAAGACATGGATGCTTACTCTATGTTGTCTCATCTTCAATATCTTTATTAGGAGAAATAAATACAAGAGGTATTAAATATCTAAGACAATATTTATGCAAAATTTAAGAGATGGATTCCTAGATAGACCTTAATTAGTCAAGATTATTGGATATATTGATAATTTGGAAATTTTGGGGTTTAGGATACTAATTAACTGAGTAAAGACCTCATCCTCTCCTTACTTTAAGCTTCTCAGGTTTTATTATAAAGTTTGACATGAAAAATTAAGAGAAGTCACTATAGGAGCTTTTTTTCTTCGAGTATCTAAGTGGATAAAGACATTAATATTGAAACACCTTTTTCCTTATAGAGAACAAAAGGAAAGGAAAGGATAAATTGTATAAGGAAAGTTCAAATCCATAGGAACCTTCACAATAACCTTTTAAGAAGTGAATGATCCATAGAGTGGATAAAAAGGATATTATATGTTTTTATTATGGAAATAAAGGCCACTAGAATAAAAACTATACCTTAGTAAGGAATCAATTGGAAAATTTAGTTATGTTTGTTATCAAGTGTAATATTTCCATTTCTATAAATTGAGTATTATATATAACCTATAGTTCTCAAAATTTTATCAAATTACAGGAACCAAGTAGATTATGGAAGATTAGAAAAGGTGAGGTAGATATTTAAGCTACTAATGGAGTAAGATTAGATGAGATATCTATGTGAGAATACCATCTCACCTTACAAAATAGAAGGATTTTAGTTTTAAGAGAATTTATTATGTGCCTAGTGTAACAAAGAGAATATTCTTTTGTTAAATTTAGACATGGAGGGTTTTATTTTCATGTTCAAAAATAAATTTACTATATTTACAAAGATAAAATATGTTATAGTATAAAACACATGAATAATGGTCTTTATATAATGGAATATACAAATTTATTCTTGTAAATTGATAATGAATCAATTTAATATAAATCATATCACACCCACCTCTGGAATCATCTACATGGTCATGTAAACTAGTAGGATATAATAAAATTATACCTAGGATGGTATTTATATTATTTTTAGGTGAAACCCAAAGATATATTTTATTCTTTTTTAGATGGTAAAATAACAAAGTATCATTTCTATGGAAATGGTGATATGGCTATTGAGATTTGAGAATTATTTTATAAAAATGTATGTGGACCTTTTCCACTAGAATCTAGAGGTGTATACTTATAATTCATTAATTTTACCAATGATTTCATTATATTTGGATATATTTAATTGATTAGTCATAAGAATTATTAATTTGATAAATTTAAGGAATACAATAATGTAATATAGAATCAACTTGTTAAGAAGATAAAGAAACTCCACTCTGATATAAGTTTGTAGTATCTTAACCAATATTCTATGAATTATCTAAAAGTGTTAAGGATAATGTCACAAAACACTCCTACTTATATACCACAATGGAATGATGTTTGTGAAAATATAAGTCATACCTTTTTAGATATGGATATATCTATGATGAGTCATGAAAATCTTCCACTATAATTTTTGGTATATTAATTAAAATTAGTTACATACACATTGAACAGAGTGATAACCAAAGTTTCAGACAAAATCCCATTCAAGTTATGGAATGAGAATAAATCTATTATGTAACATATATGTGTATGGGGATGAAAATAATTTATTATGGTGAATTCTATAAATAAAATTGTATCACAATGTATAAAGTGTATGTTTATAGGATATCTCAAATAAACAAGAGGATACTATCTATTCGATACCTCATATAGATAAGTAACCATGGAATGAAAACTTATGTTTCTAGAAAGGGAGAATATATGAAAATGAGATAATGTAATCAATAAAGACTTTGATGAAGTAAAATGTTAAGATATACAAGATTTTTAATAAGTAAAAATTCCACAAGACCTAATGTAATATGTTTTTATTGAGACACATGTTCTATATAAGATTACTAAAGAAATTAGGGAACCATAGAGATATAGTTTTCTTATAACCCAGTAAGGTGACACATAATTAGTTGAGAATAATTAACCACTATCCAATAATAAAGAATTAAATAACTCATATTTTAAAAAATATAAAGAAGTAATAAATCTTGAGATGGATTCCATGCACTAAAATAAATATTGGGTTTTGGTGGATCCTCTAGTTTATTTAAATACTACTGATTTTAAAAGATTATTCAAGAAGAAATTGTACATGGATGTTAAATTTAGTTTCTATATGGAATGATTGGTTTCTAAATTTTTCAAGAAAATTTAATGAATAGGAAATGAAGAAACGTTTTCACTAGTTTGTATACTAAAATCCATCAGCATTATACTTTCCATATCATATTACCATGAAAATTAAATTTGGTAAGTGGGTGTCAAGACCACTTTTTTTAATGTAAATATTATGTAAAATATATACATGACACAAAAAGGAGGTATTTTGATACCAAATAAGTATAAGAAGGTATAAAATTTGCATAAATCCATTTATTGGTTGAAGAAATCTAAAGATCATGAAATATTCATTTTTATGAAGCTATTAGAGAGTTTTGATTTATTTAGAATGAATGTGAGTCCTATATTAATAAGTTGTATAGTGGGAGTGATATTGTTTTCCCAATGATATATGTTGATGATATATTACTGATGGGAAATGAGATACTAGTATTATTTTTAGGTAAGAAAAGGTTAAATAAATGCATCTCTATGAAACACTTAGGTGAAATAGCCTATATTTTGGGATCAAGATCTATTGAGATAGTTCTAAAAGGATACTTGGACTAAGTCAAGGTACATATATTAACATGGTATTGAAAAAATACAATATAGAATAATAAAATAAAGTATTTTTTCCTATGCCACATTGTATATATCTAGGAAAGAAAATATGTCCTCAAACATAATAAGGGAGAGAAAAGATGAGTAAAATCCATTGCAGATTAGCTATTGGATCTATCATTTGTTCTGTACTATATATGAAACTTTATTTTTCATAAACATCATTCATTGTAAAAATATATCAAGAAGACCCTAGACATTTATATTGGTTGGAAGTAAATACTATCCTCAAGTACCTTAGGCATACAAATGATATATTTTTAGTTTTTACAATATATTTGGAACAAGTTTGGAGGGGATAAATATATTCTAGTTTCCAAATAGACCAAAATGATATGAAATAATAGATGGGATATGTGTTTTTCCTCAATAGAGGAGTTGTGATCAATATTAGTTCTAAATATCTCATGGTTGTATATTTTATATAATAATCTAAGTATATTGTATATTATGATGTATCTAATTAATAATTATGGATATAAAACTTCTTATTGAATATTGGTCTTGAACTAAGAAGTAAAGATATTATTACTCAGCATTATGATAATTTTGAAAGGGTTTATTGGATTAAAAAATTATTTTTAATCACAATAGAAGAAATTATAAAACATAAAATGATATTTGACAATGATTGAAACTAAAACCATATATATACAAAAAATAAAGAATAGTTATGTACCTTACATCAATGATCTTTATAGTTACTATGTTTATGAACTTCAATGACCATGGTTGATAAAGACCACTAAGAAAAAATCATAAGAATCCCCCCTTTGTATTTTATCTATGAGTTTTATTGGATCACCCATTATATGGGTGTGATTCCCCTCATTTCTCATAACATTCTATTTCCTATAGATGGAAAAAAGAAGAGTGGAAAGTGAGGTTGGTAAGGAGAGAGGGAGATTCAATTATAATATTAGCAAGGAGAACAAGTAAAACCATGGAATTTGACCTCCTTTATATAAGCCAATAGGGGAAATACTCAATCTCATAAATTTACTCATATGTTATAAAAAATGATTAAAATATTCTCCCGTTAATTTATTTATCTCATAAATTAATCCTTCATCATTACATGTGTTTCATCATTTTAAATTCCTATTAGTACTGATAGGTTATGTGGGTGGTTACTCAAATGTTAACTTATTAATATTTTATTATAAGTTATTTGATATCATATGTCATTATTTTATTTTATTCATAATAAAATAAATACAAAATTCCATTTAAACATGCTTGTTATAAAATATGACACATTATATATTGTACTATAAGGTATGAATTTAGGATATAACTCCAACAATCTCTCAGTTACACTAATTCCTTATAAAATTAGTTTAATTTCACCTTATATTATATCATATAAAATAAATTTTTAAACCATATCCAAGAAACCATTTTTATATCTTCTAAAAAACTTTTTGAAAGCTATCATCAACTTTACCTTGTACCATATCATATTAAATACCTTGTGAATATCCATCTAAAAATTATTTTGGATAAACTTGATGTACTTTTATAGAATCTTTCCAAGAAAAAATCAATACCCAGTTAGTAAACTAAAAAGTATAACCCCATGGGAATTTTTAATATTGATAATAAATTTGAATTATTGAATCCATTAATATAATTTAAGAACAAAATCAATTAAAGTATTAGTGTTACTCAAGTAACAAAGGGATCTAGTGTGATCTGCATCAAACAAATATAAATTTATATGTTTGTCCTCTAGTTACATCATATGCAGACATCCATTTTTCTTATGATCTATTTTTCCAACACATTGATTAAACATAGGTCATAGAGTATGTCAATCCCATATAGCCTACTATTATGTTCTCGATTATTTGAGTATATATTGACCATGATGATGAATACACAACATACCATTTAATTTCATGGATGAGTACATCAAATTACCATTATAAAATAGATAATAACATCATATGTATTATTGAGGTATGATTTTATACTTCTTTATTCCATCTTAATAAAGTTATTAGATTTTATACTCATTATATAAGGGGGAAATACCATCTTGGTTAAGCTCCAATCGATGAGATGATTAGAAAAACACCCAACTATCCTATAATCAACAAGGTATCAAGGATTTCATAAGAAAGGTACTAAAGTACGCTATCATTAAAGGTATAACACTAACCTCAGTTATGAGGAAATCCAATATGAAACATACACCTTTAATATACCAAAGAAAGAGCATATGACACTCCATATAGTATACTTGGGGGGTCATCCAGAACACAAAACTCTTTCTATGACTCATGATCATATTTTATATCACTATATGAAATCATAATCACAATAACCTTAATATTTATTCACAAACTATTATAATACATAATAAGAATTAGTTAGGGATATCTTAAAGTTGAACTTTGGGAGATTAATTATCATTTTACTTCATGAAATATGTTTATCAAATGTTAAAGAACAATAATATGGAGTATAAATTTTGCATAACATGATAAATTTATATTATTTTATATTATTAAACTTTTATAAGAATAAAAAAACATATATAAAAACCCATATAATTATACCTAAAATGATAAAATAATAAATTGGATATTTTTTTCCACTTTTATGGTTTTGATGAAACCCATTACATATCTATGTAATTATCTCCACATCTCTATATGACCATGTGATGAAACTCCCACTAACTCCATAATGGGTAACATATATTTAGAGAGATAACTTGAATAATATAGAGACATAGGCATCATATTAAAAATGTTTGAATCATTGAACATAGTATTAAAACTCAATTAATTTACAATATTAAATGTTACGATGTTAAAAATTATTGTTATCCACATAGAATTCCTATGTTCATCATCGCCAACCTTTTATATTTAATCCATAAATTTTTTCTTGAGATCTCATTGGTGAAAAAAGTAACACTTTAATTTATTTACTTACCAAAATATTCTAAACTCCTTTAGGATATAATTTGACATTCACTTAATTTGGTAACTAAATATAACTATTTATATTTTTCTTTATCATGATACTGTAACCAATTTTAGGATATTGAGTGATATTAACTTTGAATATTTATTGGGATAATATTTTATTTTTTTACTTTAAACTTATATAATTATAAAGCATACTCCTACTATCCTCTTAGAAAATATATTATTTTTATAATATACTGATAAGATATACAACATAATTTTTGTTTTGAAAATAACACTTATTTCATTAAGTTAGGATATTTAAAAAATAATCTATTTTATTTATATCATATATGGTATTATACATATTTAGAAAAATGTTTTGAAAAGAAGACTATTATTTAAAATTTAACATTATTAGGCGGTGATAACTCTTTCCCACATATTTTAAGAAATATATTAGATAAACCTTTTTATCCTATATGAAACACCTTTTCCATTAATCTTATTTTCAAACCATGTTGTATAATATGATGAATCATATTCCATGGGTATTAAATCCATCATCTCATATTATTAATAATAATTTTTTGTTAAAAAACAAATCTCTTATCAAATAATAGAAATGAGATAATTATACTCATAATTTAATTACCCATCTAATCTTGATATATTACTTTTCATTTAAAATAATTATTCACCAACGCTTTTATTCCTAATTTAAATAAAAACTAATATATCTATTAATTATTTCATTATTTTTAAATTCCTGTATACTTATAAAAATAATGAAGTATACATTTGATATCATATAGATTTCAAAATTATAGAATTTATTTCTATAAAAATGATTCCTAACATTCATATTCCATAGAGTTTCATGAACCTCTTCTGGTATGCCAAAAAGTTACATCACATGGAAACAATATTATTCCTCCCTAACATTACCATTAGGTTTATATGACCTAGGATGAATATTTGAGGAAATACTATTAGTCTCTCCAACTTCTTTTTCTTCTTCTAGTTTGAACCACTTGTACTATCAATACAACACCAGAACCTAGACATATCACGCCCAGTTAAATCTAACTTCAGTACTTTAAGAAAATAGGGTAAAAATATCTTGAACAAATTTAAACTCCCTTAACCATTCCAATAATAATTTTAAAATTAATTCTATATATTGAATATTCCTTATAGGAAACCTTTAGTCTCACTAGTTCATTTTCATACTTAATAATATTGAGTACATGAGTGGATAATAATATTCTTTTGTTCATACCACATGTAATCCCTTTAAAACCATAAGTTAATCCTTTTATTATTAGGAAAATAATATTAAATCATTTTTTTAATAACTTTAATAGTTAGTAACTTAGTAAGGAAATTATCTAGTACATTGAATTTTACTTCTTACTTAAGAACAATCATTAAGTTTTTATACTAGTATAAAAATTTTCTAACATTATGCCCTTCTTTTAATATCGGGTTAAATGATAAATATGACACTTATATACAACATAAACTTTTATCAGATGAGTATCATGTTTTATATTCATTTAATAATAACATTTATTAAATTTTCTCTCACTAAAATAATTTCCTATTTTAAAATTTAACATATCCATTAGTGGGACAAGATCCATATTTAACTATTAAAATGAAACCAAATTGGAATAAGCCTCATCACTTATCTATTTAGGTAGGAAATTAATTCAATTCTATCATATATAACTCTTATATTCTTGAACGGATAACCCTTTCACTATTAGAGAATTGGGTTTTTTCATCCCTGTACACGGGTGACCGTCGATGGCAGTCACTAACCCAAATTTAAAAAATCACTATCCTATCGTGCCTCTCCAACCACAATATCATAACTCAACCCTACCCACCTCATGTTTCCTAACCCTCCTCACATTACCCTTTAACATTGACTTATGGACACCACGATCTCCTTCACGCACCCTCACCTCACCCGTCATTACTGTTACACCTAGAGCTGCCACTTTTACTCATCCTCCCTAACATCCCCCACTCCCCGTCGCTACCCTACCCTTTTCTACACCCAGATCCACCACCACCACCTTTCCTTAATCTCTCCCATTTATCTTCTACCCTCATGATTTCTCATCTCTACGACCCTCCTCATTCCCCACCCTCATGATTCCTCATCCTTATAACCCTCCAACACCGACCCAACCACTCAACCTCTCAGCGATCTTCCTCCACCAATGCATCTCCTACACAACCCCAATGACCCTAAATAAATCCACCTTTCATGATTTCTCATGAAAAACCCCAAACTCCTACTATTATATTTAATTTAATCTTCATAACTGGTTAGGGTTTCAGGATTATAGGTAACATGCTACTTATTTTTGTTTTGTTCCCCCAATATATCACTACAAATGGATTTATATTTATAAAATTTTCTTTCCCCTAATATCCCATTTAAACTAATTTTTATTCCTCTATAATATGTGTTTAGTTAGAAATTAAACCATATTTATTTCATGAACATACGATTTTACGCTTTTATCCCTATAGAAATTAATTATTTGGATCCTACTGTATTGTAGTTTCAAAATGTGATTTTTCCTTTGTGTGTTCATGATTAGTTTGTTTCATTGGTATGAATTGGTTATATTCCATTTTCTTTGTTATTTATTCTAAATTTATAATTGTTTCAATATTATTCAAACTTGTTTAAATAGTTTAAATAATTCTTATCATGTATTAATAGTTGCTACTTTCACGAGCTAAATTATTTCATGTTTGATATTGTTTTAATTTATTATCCATTTTCTATAGAATTTTAAAATGGAATAATATTATATTTTTGAATAATGTAATGATATTTTAATATATAAAGGTATTTTAAAAATGTTTGTATGTGTAGATTCATGTTATTTTTGAGTTTTATTCACTTTAAATTCACCCTTATTATGAAGTATTGTAAATGATTATTTTTTGTTTATATTTTTTTATTAATTATAAAAAATTATCCTCTAATATTTTATTATTATTATGGGAATTTTGTTTCTATGAATTGGTCATAATTATTATCCTTCCATTTTTATATTAATGTGACTTTATACTGGTGGCTACCATTTATTTTCACATCTCTAGGGACAATTTGATAACAATAATTGAAAATTTTCTATAACACATATCACATATGATAATTGATTTTGTAGATGTGTATCACTTAGGGAAAAATTATTTTATACCACTTATTTAAATAATACATGTTGAAGAACCACTATTTTATACTATTTATATATTCAGGAAGGCATGTTCTTGATGAAGTACTATGATCAATGCAAACAAGTATATATTTTCTTAAAAAACCACTATTTTGATGTTTTTTATATATTCATACATGAATGTTCTTAATAAACTACTATGACTAATCTGATCAGATATATATTCAAGTGGGTGTATATGTTATTGTCTCAATATATTTCCTTTCATAACTACAAATTTTTAGGCATGCATGTGCTTGATAAATTATTATTTTCTAGGAATGTATATATTCTTGATAAATAATACTTGTTTCTAAAAAACTATTTTATATTATTAATATATTCAAACATGTAGGTTCTTGATAAATCACTACGAGCAATGCAAGAAGGTATATATTTACTAAAAAAATTTCAATTTTTATTTTATTTATATATTCAAGCGGGTGTTTTCTTGATAAATTACTATAATTGATATGAGTAGGTAAATATTCAAGTGGGTGTATATTCTATTGTCTAAATATATATCATTTCATAATACTCCATTGCATATGTATTGAAGAATACCTAAATCTTTCTAATAATTATTTTCAAATATATCCTAAGTGTAAGTGTTTAGTAAAAAATAGAATAATGACCTTTTATTTTTTTAGATACCATAATAAGTTTTATGTTCTCAAAATATTATTCACATTTTGGTAAAAAAAATTCATCATTTTTTTTGCAGCTACACAACCCATTACCTCCTTGACCTTTTCCTTTTATAGAAAACATTTAGATCATCAAATTAAAAATATTATAACTCTTCCATGATAGGTAATATCTTCATTATTCTATGAACTATCCATGTATCACAAGCCAAAATGAACTTATTTTTCTTCATGTTAAGATTTTAGTGACGAGTATTCTGTTTCTACTCGATTTCTCTATCTTTGTTGGGTTTTTTGAATTTTCATTGCTTTGACATATGTTTCATGTATCCATAGTCATTTTATTGAGGTTATTTATACACATTAAGGTCCTTTATCTCATAATTTCAATAAAATTTTATATTTAAACATAATTGAATGATTTTTACTAGACACCTGCATATACTTCCTATTATATTAACATATTGAAGTTCGTAAAACCCACATAAAAATATGTTAACTAATTATATTTTTTAAAAACACAATTTTACCACCTAGATATTTTACATATATTTTATGTGGACATAATAATTATTTATACCACCTAAATGGGTCATTACAACCACTATTGTATGTTTTCTATGATTTGATGTCTGTTCATCCTCACTATTTTTATAGTCATTTAAAAACTCACCTACTAAAAACCCCAAGTAGATCAGACATTTCATGTTATTAAACCGAATAATCCTTCATTTTAAAATGTAATATATTGTATGTAGTGCTCCATTAATTTATCATGATAATAGTTTATATTGGTAACTTTAAAATGCATTGATGATTTTTTTTAAATTCTCTTCTTCTTCTATCCTAGTTGATGTTTTTGGGTTCTGAACGAAACTCCAAATATGAAATCTCAAGTTGAGGATTCAAAAACCCACAATTTTTTTGGATGGTAGTCATGAACTTATTTTGGTGATAAGAACCAATTAAATGTTTTCATTAACTCATGGAGAAATGTTTTCCATGAATCTTTTCAAATGATTTTCCCTCTTTGGGAGGCTGGGCATGATTACAGCTATTTTCTTGTATTGGAAGGACTGGTAACTTATCTCATGATGTAGTTGTCTTATTTTCATTTCATTTTTATAGAAAACCAAATATAAATTATCTATATGAGAAGGTGAAGGAATAATTTGTTGTGATACTATACATGGCTATGTTTAATGCTATTATTTGACAGTCATCCCACAAGATCCTAAACAATTCTATCTCAAATCCTATTATTGATTCCAAAGTCCTTCCCTTTTCTATTTTGGATTTGAGATTAGGATCTGATGCATAACTTAAAATATCTTCATGCATTTAATCTTTAATGTGACACATGCATAATTTATCCGACTATTATATAAATTTAAGGATATTTTAGATTTTATGATTTTATGTTGCTTCCTATACAGGTGAGCTCTTAGTCTAGATGGCTTACTGATATTATTATCATGGATGCCAATGATTATGAAGAAGATTAACACATATAGTTGGGTGGGATAAATGGAATCTCTGAACCAAAATCCTTTCATATTCCAAATTCCTTAAGTGATATTCTGATGTTTCCAGAATACTTTCTTATTGATCATTCTATTAGAATGGAGGTAAATATGAAACATGGGTGAATCATTGGAAGGTATATATAATAATGGAATCTTTTTAACCTTTAATATTAATCATTTTTTATTGGTTTGGCTTTATTTTTCAAGGCTTTTCAATATATTAGTCTTCTATTGATAAAGAGGAGACACTTCAACTTTACTCCAGATGAGTTCTATCATGATACAGTGCAAGAAAATGTTTTGGAAGCATTGAATGTTGAGGTAAATTTTTGAGTTTTTTCCCAATTCCATGATTAGGGTTCTAAAGGCAATTATCAAATCTACTGAAATAGTTTTTACTAATTTTCTCTTAGAGATGTTTATATTCTGGAGTCATGTCTTCATTTGTTCGGAAGAATATTTTTTTTAGTAATATGGATTATTCTTTATTGTTTTTTGATTAGTTTACTTCCTCATCACTTGTTTTGGGCTTAGTGTTCATTTTTTATAACACTCATATAAAACTGTTAAAAAGAGAAATTAGGTATTTCAGATTAGCTTTGCATCATTTATGTATTTATGATGATTTATGTTTGTTACACTTTGTAATATGTTTTAATTATTCTTTATTTATTAACCAAATAAATTTAATTTTAATGTTAAACATGTTAATTTGTATATTTTATTTGTTCAATTGTTTTTTATCTTATCTATAGGATGATTGAGAAACAAGATTGGGAGGGTCTGAAACTGTATGGATATTGGATACCGATTTTATATTCTCTGGTTTTATTATTTGGAGTGACATTTTTAATGTATTTTTTTAAAATTATGCATGCTAGAAACCACCCTTGGATGTCGGTAATGTGTTTTTTTGGATGAGCATTAGTGACCTCCTATGGAAAATGCTATAATGTATAGCTTTAGTAGTTTCCTATGGAAGTTTGTAAAACCCTTCCTAGAAACCACCACAATGGCCATTTAGAGACCTCTATAGTGACCGTTAATGGCAGCCACTATTTCCCTTTAGTGATGGGGAGACTGAAACCACCAAAAGCATCTAAATAATAACCATTAAAGACCTATAGTAACTGCTATTTTAAGTCACTAAAGTCTACATTTGTAGTAGTGTTTTCCCAATCCATCTTATGGATAGTCTCAACACCATACCCTTGGCACCCTAAATATCTGGGTTTCCCAGTTATGTGTAGATAAATGGAAACACCAATAATGAGGTATCTAACTCTTAGGGTCACCTCATTAATTTCGTTCCTTACATGATATAATCTAGGGGTACCTCGCTTTGGCATGAACCTACCTAGTTGGATAATTGAGGTTTTGATAAGTGTTCACTTTTGAAAGAATATAACATTTAGTATTTTTAATGGGAATTTAATCTCACCATATTATCTCATGTATTCTTATTTACATGTTTTAATACAGATTATGTTTAATGTTATAATCATAATTCTTCCTCCAAATTAATTGTTTTAAACCATATTAACTTGTAACTCTTTACACAACCCATAACTTGTGTTATTAACTCAAATAAAAATTCAACTATATTCATACATATCCAAAAACTCCCTATGAATAAAGTACATGAAACCATTTTTTTAAAGGTTTAGAATCATATGATATCATTGATCCTCATACGAGTAACTATGGATCCACTATAACTAACCACTGCTTTTATAGACAAGGTATAAGCCTCCTGGATAGCGAGTAGTCTGACCCAATGTCTCTCCACCGAATGATACTTTACTCAAGATTTATTTTAATTCCATCATAATTCTAACACCTAATATGTATATAATATAATTAACCTTTAAATTCAATATCACAAGCTATTACAAGATAAATTTAAGGTAGAAGAAAACTTAATTAATTATCATATCTATGATGCAACTCCTTAAATGAATGAATAGAAATTTATATAAGTATTTTAACTCTTTAAACTAATGTATGAATACATTAATAATATAATAATTATATCCATGAATAAAGTATAGAATAAACTAAATAAATGAAATATATATATATATATATATATATAAATATGAGATAAATAATTTATGAACAATTCATAAATAAAATCTAATTATAATTTTTTTATAATTTATCCATTCATTATGCACATTCTGTAAATAAATAAATATAAACACTTTATATTTACTTTTATAATATGAACTACTTCATATCATTCCTTTATATGGAATTTATTTTTAAATATATGATATAAAATATAAATAATTTATATTCCAATTATATTATTTAAAAAATTTACTAAATCTAAATATCACATATTTATTTTTATTTGAACGTTGATCATATCAATTATTAAAAATCATTTTTATATAGATTAATTTTTTTTTCAAATAAGGCCTTTAAATTTAATAATTCAAATTACATAATTATTAAAAATTATTAAATTTAAATATAAATGATTTTATTTTACTTATTTTTTATTTATAAACACTTTATGGTCCGTCCTTATAATTTCAATATATAAATTTTATATCTAAATTATAATTCATTTCACATAATTTGAAAAAGTATTTTAATATTAATAATTAATATTTATTTATTAAATATTTCTTAAACTTTTAAAAAAATAATTATAAATAATTATAATTAATTATAAAAAACTTTTATAAGTAAATAAAAATCACAAAATACCATTTATTATGATTTATAAAAATTTTAAAATCTATTTTAAAAAATTCATAGTTGAAATTCAGGGAAAACTATTATTTCTTACAATATCATATTTAATGATATCTGTTATGGTATCCTTAAGTGTTATCAATCATAATTTATGATTAATAACTGACACATTCCCTATGTAAGGATAATTTTTTGGCACTTGTGAATTGCGACCTATGATATAGGGCATGAGTAATATTAAACAATACACATGATGACTTGACTAAAAGTAAATGAGAGCTCCCAAATTTCAAAAATTATTATAAACCACTACATGATATTAAACCTAGTGATAAGTATCTTGAATAGGATTAATACCGCATGCTATGTCAGTCATAACCTAGGATAACGTAACATTCCATTGACCTAAGACCATGAGACCACCGACCAGTGTCCCAACTAGGGATATCACATGACCTCAGTAACACCTCCCTGTATGTCAGAGGCTATTGGCTAGTAGTGAGGGTCTAAGATGATACCATAGGGAGACTATACCATCATACTAGAGAAAAAATAGAAATAACTAATAAATATCCATAAAAAATAATCATAGTTTGAAAAATAAATAAAATATATCCATGCTATATCAAATGAAATGTAGTATATATTTATATATCCCAATTGATCACCCTTTAGGACAACCAAATATATAAAATAAAAAAATGAAAAAAATTAAGATAGGCTCTATTACAATCCTTTTGCCTTATCACATCATAGTTTGCAATTCCCATTGAGCTACTTTATCTTGATCATGCAATACTGGGACTCTACCCTACCTAAACCTACAAACATGAGGTATTATCAAGTACTAAATTCTCAGAGACACTTGATAAGGGTGTGAGTAAAATTTATTAAGCCAACACCAATGGTGTCCCTAACATAACAAGTAAATCAGTGTCTGTAGTTTTGATGTGACCATGATAAAACATATAGTGCATAAGTATAATAAAATAATCATCATTGATCCTTGAGTTATAAGGTGACACCCATGATCGACTAAAATCGCTTCGACCAGTGTAATAGTGTATCTAATAATGTCACATTTACCACCTAGAGGGAATCATGTGTTTCCCTAAGACTAGTACCCTAATATCATACCTAATTTTGCTAGTTCCAGATGACTCTAACTATAAAAATACTACCAAGGGGACCCATGTATAGACTTGGAACCATATAAAAATTCTTATACCTGGTGGAAATTTATCTCACCCTGAAACCATATTAAAATTATACACTTTAAAGAAACCTAGATCACCCTAGAAACATATAAGTAACATACTCCCTAGGGACACACTGATCACCCCAAAACATATAAGAAAATAAATCCGAAGGGAAGATCATCTCACCCTACAACTATATAGAAACATACAAAATAAAGAATCTCAACTCACACCAAAACCATATAGAATCATACACCCGGGGTCAACTCATCTGACCTTGGAACCATATAAAAATCGTACACCCATAGTAAACTCAAATCAACCCAGAACCATATCACATACACCCTACGGATTCCACCCCATACTGAAATAGTAATATTCCATCATTACCAAGGGAATATATATTTCCTCGGTTCCCAAACCCTCATTCACATATCACAGACACACACACATGTATATAAATACATTACAAATAATTTGGAGCATATCCTCTTTAATTCCTCATGTCACCCATAAGGGTTGAACACTTTCCCAAACATGACACATTTATCCTAGGAAAACCTCTCAATCACACAACCCATCCTTATCAATACAACCATGATAGGTTATCTGTATTGATCCTTAGGTTATAAGGTTTCACATGAGATCAATGATATCTGTTCCCTCGCACTAAACCCATCCATGATCAAAATAACATCAGGTAACCCACTAAGATCCCATGGGTCACATCTATACCCATAAATCCTATAAGGGCACAACTATTTCATTCCTAAATCTTAGAGTTGAAGCCCATCACTCAGAGGGAATACCATCCCACAACCTCCCCCTGATCACATCATAACCCAATGGGCCTCATCAAATATACCATAAAAACAAAACCCTAGGGATATTGAATAAGGAATATCCTTTTTATTTGGTTATATTAGGTCTGTACTCTCATATGAAATAATACTACGTAGGGCATACCAAGTTGGGTAATCATGCACTAGTGGTGGAAGAACACTCTCCCCACTCTCTAGTAAACTATCCCAAAGTATATAAATCATTCCGATGTTCTCTGATAAAACACATTTTTATTGAATATTTTATTGATAATAAATGATAAAATTTCCTCACATTGTTTTAAATATGTTTATTTATAAAATATTTGGGATTAGATCATTCATTTGAAAATTTGATGGAAATTCTAGTTTTACCCTTTATTGTGCACTATAGTATTTCAAAGATAAATATTTTAATATTTATTATTTGAACTTTAAATTTTTTAACTGTGTTTACTACTTAATGGGATACAACCTTTTTCCAGGACATTGGAGCAAAATCGTGCATTTGGTTTGACTAAATGGACCATGAAGTCAAAGCTGGGATGGACCCGATAGATTAGACATTGGTTTTGTATTTGGGGAATAAGTTACTCATAAAAACTTTTATTTGGCCTGAATTTTGAGAGGAGATATATAACCCAATTTGGCACAAATTATTCTATTGGAAGAACAACTGGTTCACACATTTTGGAGGTCAAATGGGTGGTCCAAGTTGTATTAAAATATTTGGCCGAGATTCCCCATTCACACATGAAACTTTTTTAAAACTAGCCTCCCCTCCACTATATAAATTAGTGTTTTCTCATTTGGAGGTGTTGGGACGTGAATTAGAAATTTTAGGGAAAATGAGAAGAGGTTACACTCAAATTATCTAACCAATTAAATAAGGGTAGCTCTTGAAGCAAGGATCCCTTCGCTAAAGACCTCTTCTTCTTCCTCGTGTTGTAATGTTTGTGTTTCCATAATAAAATTCTTTGTTATTATTTTATTTATTCTATTTTCTTAGTTTATTTTCAATTTTATTCTTCTATTAATCTTCCTATTTGGGTTATAATTCAATATTGGAGATGATATTGGGTTCTACCCTTTCAATCCTTTGCTCATGCAAAACGTCTTCATGATGACCTCACTACCCATGGAAGAGTAGTTTTGTTAGTGTTTGATCTACCTTCTACCCACTTCATTTAATTATTTTGAATCATTTAGATACTTGAATTCAATTAATATGATCTATTAATATAGTTTTTAAATTATAATAAACTAAACAAGCAATTGAAAAATTAACACAAAAACACGCAATGTCGAGTATTGTGTAAATTGTGAGAGCGCAAACTTAATCGGTAAAACAAGACCACATAGGATAAATTTATAGAGTTCAAATATAATACCTAAGATCAATTCATCCTCATTTTCCAGAATGGACATGTGCTTTAATTTACCACTGACCATAAGCTATCCTTATAACATCAATCAATGTATGGTGCTGTGATTGCATGCTTCGAAGATAACATAGGGTTTAATTCTCTTCATATTTGTGGTAAAGTTAATTATCGTAGGGTTTGGGGGTTAAAAAATTAGAGGATAATAATTAAGTGGATATTAATTTAAATTATAATTATTAATAAGTAAATGAAGAGTTAGAGTTATATCTATTACATCTTTTAAATATTGTCTAAAAAAACATCTTCCTGTAGAGTCTTTTTAATCGAACTTCATTTAAAAAACAAAAAAACAAAAAATACTATACAATTTTCTTCTAGAAAAATTCTTATTGTTTTATGAATGGTAACCCCCCCATCATTTCAGGTAGTGTCATTACCTTTTATATTTTTTAAATACCTTTAATAAGTTGTCAAATTTACTTACTCCTTTGAGAGAAGACCTTGGTCAGCCACTCTGCTACACCTAAGTACCCAACAAAATCACTAATCATTTGATGGAACCCATGAAAACACCTTTCATTATCCATGGCCCATCTATAGTCCAAACATCCCAATTTATCACCCATTTATATGCAATGGAACTAAGGGCACCTATAGCAAGCTTCTTAGGTTTTCATTCTCATCCTGTTGATACCCCTCTAGGGTCCATGCATCCCATAACCCATGTTTATGATCAATACCTTAACCATCAGTTATTGAGGCATAAATATAGGATTCAAGGGTCCATCACGGCCATTGAAACATTGTTCCTTTCATGAAATTTCTTAAAAAAATATTTTGAATTAAATATTAACTACTAATTAGTGGCGAGACCGCATATCACATGAACATAAACACAATTCTTATTCCAAAAGGGATAGGTTTAGAGACAACCTACATCATATGGAGTTATTTCCTTTAATAAATATTAACCATCACTTCCCAATATCGTCCAAGATCATACCACCACCCTTGATATTATGTTAATCCATAACATCAAAATAATTAGTTATAACCATTTATAATTAATTATTCAATATAATTCATATAGACATAATTTATTAAAAACCCACCAATATATCTCACTGCACAAAAACCATGATTGAACACAACTAGAAGGTATATGTCATACTCTTGAAAATATCCTGATAAAAAAAACTTATCAACCAATACCCTATCAATTTCCAATTTTATCTAATTAAATCAAAACCACCAAAAAATTCATAGCGGGATGTACCTTCAATGAAACAATGCGAAATGGATTGAAATCATTCTAATGGTATGTCCTCTACCCATAATATAAAAAATCCTCATCATTCTGGATGACTCCACCATGATCTGGTGAAATCATCACCCTTAAACCCTAACTAGAGTTAATGAAATTAACATCCATCAAAGGGAAAAAGAATATAAGGATTAAAAGGAATAACACAACTCAAATCGCTATAAAACACCTAATAAATCACTCATAGACATGAGAGGTTGGAAGATTAAGTGGAGGAGAAGAATCCAGCTAAAATTCCCTTCCCCACATGGATTCTCAACCAAAAAAAGAAAATGGGATGTTTGGTAAATTATTATCCTACCTCTATTTTAAAAACTATCTTTCATCGTGTTCATGACATACCCATAGGTGTTTTGGTGCAATTCTCCACCAAGAAGAAGGTTTGAAACCTCTTTCTTATCTCCATCATAGAAAGACCCCTATGGGTCATGGAATGACTAGACCAAGTAGATGTCTTAACCCTAGGTCTAGCATAGTCATAGTCTAACCCTCCAAGCTCATGGCATGATTTCCCCAGTAGAAGAAGCACACATAAGTCCATAGACCCTCATAGCATGATAACCTCCAAGATTGTGACATGACATCCTATTCTCCCATTTTATGGTGTAGTTATATAACCATGGAACCCCTTCCTACAAGGTTGTTTTTTTTCACAACCTATGGGTAGTGTTTGACTGGCTAACGACAAAAAAAAAAACAAGGGTGAGGGGGTGGGGTTGGGTTAGGGTTGGGAAGGTTCACCTCAAACCTACTCCATCACTTACCCAATCACTTGATACACTTTAAAAGACTCAATCTATAAATAAAAATATCTCCTTGAGATTTTAAAACCCTTCATATTATAATATGAATCCCAATTATATAATCTTCCCCTGCTCTAGGATAAAAAATTAAAAATCCCTCAAAATTTCAAAAGCTATAAGGGCATAGGCTTTTAAAATCTCCCTACTATAACACTTCGTATCCCTAAGAAGTCTAAGTGGTCCTCCAACTACAAATCTAGACTTACTCCTATCATCAATTCACTACTAACTAACTGTGTTATATCCCTAAATTCCAAATGAGATTATGATATATAAATCCAAATATCAGGGAATACAATTCATAAAATTCCTAACTATCCACTCATCACCATCACCATCATCACGATGACACTCACATTTTTTCCAAGACACAATGGTGTCATCGGATGATTCATCCTATAGCTTATGGTTATCCCCACATAATACTAAGATCATATAAGTTGATTCAAATTCATGGTTATGGAAATCATAGGAATCACCTACCCAAAATGAATTCCCAGTGCTCAATCAGTATTCCGGATGTGGTTTCCACCTCAACACACCTAATTATATGAAAAAAAACTTGTTTTTCTTACTCTAGATACCTTTCCTAGAAATTATTTGCTACACCCATCAATTAAATATCACATCACTTGAATTTCTAGCCCAAACCTTAGTGTAATTCCATGGTTAGATCATTAGATAACTAAACTAACCATTCATTCTTTCACCCCAAGCATCGACACACCTCTGATCTGACTCACTATTGAATCACACTAAATCTATCTTGTGGATGATGAAAACATATGGAATCCATCTAATACCACATATGAATCCAAAATATAGCATTTATTGAAGATTCAAATAAAACTGGACCCATATATACAACAATATCTAAGTTTCACCTAGACCCTACCTTAACCGGTCTCATCACACTATATAACCCTACCAACATGAGGGTCATACCTCTATGATTTATTTGATGCCCCCTAATATAGTAGAATCATCACCATAAACCTATTTATCCAAAAAAAATTTCTCAATGGTCAATGCTATGTCCATTACTATACTTAATGAGTATACATGATTATCTTTCTCATACCTGAATGCCATCACAAAACACTAATTATGAATAATTCTTGGATCATTGGGAACATAAACCATGGAATCTATTAAAATTCCATTCAAAATGATGGAAAAACCCTCAAACAACCAATGATGTATTCCCACTATATAGATTTTCCTATACCACTCTTTTGTGTCACTCTACTTGAGTGATTGTCACTCCATCCCACACAATACCTATCTAGGATAAAGCTTAGATTTACCATGCCATCTCACTCTGATCTATTTATAATTTCACCTATCAATACATAGGGACATTTTCCATTCTCATCCAAATCCATTAGACAACCATTCCCACATGAATTACATCAAAATAATTGGTTCTCAGCTCCCAACTCACCAAAATATTACATCTCAAGCCTGATTTCATCCCATGTTCTATGGAACACCATACCCACTAGGATCCTATGAATCTTTTGACTAGTAGAAAACTAAGGAAAATCACCAACGTCACTTAAAATTTTATGTTTTTAGGACTCATAATATTCTTAACCGACCCACACCATGTACTCTCTATAATTTACAACCGAATGAGTACCAAATGAATCCAATGCACACTTTTCCTCACCCATTGAGTTCTTTCCCAAAAAATCCACATCAGCACTCACTCTCCTCTCCAGAGGTAGATTAATTCTCCAAAGAACCTTCTCACCTATTTTTTATCACTATCCAACTCAGTCTAATCCAAACCAAATGGGTGTATGCTGTCACACCACCCGATCACACCACCCATCTCATAATCCCATGAGTCTCACATCATCAAAACCTTGGATCACATGCCTAAACCACCGACCCTGAACCCTTTATAGGTTAATATCATGCAGCTAAAAGCATCCTCTATTCATAATTTTCAAAAATCCTGATATCTTACCCATTTCAAGTCCTACCACATGATCTCTCTTCACCAGGACATTTTCTCATAACCTCAAGCATCTACCCATGCTATAACCATCCTAGATCAGATCATCTAATACCATGATACACAACCTTACTTGGAACCCCACCAAAATTCAATAGTTATAGGAATCTTACCAATCTCATTCAGTAAATCCTTAACAAAAATTGTAGTGTTGAAGTTAGGTATCCATAACCTCGGTGAATAAGGTATCCCCATTATTTCACCACACATTCGATAAAACTTTCGATGTATCAATATCAAACTCTTGGAATCTATCCATGTATATCATATATCAGTCACTCACAAGTTTAGCATAACCCCTCTCTTGATTAATGCTCATATATCATATCTCATCTCAAAAGTAGAATGAAAATTCTCTATTATCCAATCATAATTCTTAGCTCACCAATATTCTGAGCCACATCTCAGAGGAACTAGTCTCACCTACCTAGATCATAAACTAGGTCTCATGGGTAATAGCTCACATGAAACATCTATGATCACATATAAAATACCACAAGGAAACTCATGTTCCAATACACCCACTCTAGGGTTTACAGACATATATATTAGGAATTACATGTTGAATATAACCACCCACTCCTAAGGAGCCCATCCTCCCTAGGAATTCACATACTAAAATACACCTGTCTATGACTAGTTTACTTCTGCATACATATAAAAAGATCATCATATGATGATTTGTATTGAGTAAAACCAAAAATACATGGTATGGTAAAATATAATTCCATAAATAATATATACATAAAAACACTATATAGGTTGTTTTTTAAACTTTATGTAACTGAACACTATCATAGACACCCACACAGAGTTCATTACTAAGGAATCTAACACCTGTACCAACCCACCAAGGTTTTTTATATATAACACACATGGATGGAAATTATAACTGTTATCAAGGAACATAACTATCATCAAAAGAAATATTGTGGCTCAGTTGATTAAAATACCACTAAAAAGTTATATAAGAAAATACTATATAGTTTTTTTTGTTAATTTAAATAGTATAACCTAATTTTATCATTGTCATAAATCACACGCAAGAACATGAATGTCATGTGTACCGAATGTGCTATATATGATTCATGTATACTAGACTATAGAAAAAATGAAATGAGAGAAAAGTATAATATCATCCCAAATACAAAAATAATCATTAAATACATATCTAAATTCTAGCAATTAAAACCAAGAATAGTAATCCCATATCCCTGGTAACCCAAATATTCCATCAAAAAAGGTTTTTAAGAAAAAATACTTTGAAGTAAATTATAATATTTGACACATCCCTATTCCTTGTATACCATATAAAAAATAGTAAGATAAAGAGAAGAAATTTTGATACAACTTTGTAATATCCTATAGATTTGAGATCACAAGACCACCCACTAGTGTCCTAGTTAGAGTTGTTATGTGATCTTAGGTGCACCTCCATGTATGCCAAAGGCTACTGACTAATAGTGAGGGTTGATACCATGGAATGACTACACCCTAATATTAGATTGAATAAAATTATGAAAAATCAAGAAACATCCATTATAAAATAATCAGAGTATATGGAAGTAATAAAACACATCTAGGCTTTATCAGATGAAATTCATCACACAATCATACATCCAAACTGGTCACCCATTGAGAATACCACACATACAAACAAAATAAGAAGGATATAGAAACATACCCAAGAATCATCACATATTGGTATCCAATCCCCATCGAGTTAATCTAGACCAATCATAAAAAACTAGGCCTTTTCTCTACTGTAACCGGTAAACATGAGGAATTCTTGGACACCAAAGTGCTAGGCCCACCCAAGTAGGGTGTGAGTAAAAATCAAGAGGAAAATATCAATAGAGTCCCTAACATAACTAGTAAAATAGTGTATGAACATATGATATAATCATAATAAATCATTCAACGTGAAAGCAGGACAAAATAGTCATCATTGATCCTCAGCTTCTAAAGTGACAACTAGGACCAAACAAACCTACTTTAACCAGTGATGGAGTGTCTTTGAGCATGCTACATTAACCACCCAAGGGGAACCACATCATATTGTAGAAAAAATTCTTGAATATTATACATTCCTAGGCTAGTTCCGGATGTCTCTAAGCATAAAACACACTACTAATAGGGACCCACATTCATCATTGGAATAATTTAGAAAGTATCATACCAAGTGGAAACTTAGATCACCTCAGAACCATATCACATGTAATTAGGTCCAACTCTTCTCATAGCATAACCATGTCACAATCATATACTCAGGGGGTAATTAAACTCACACTACAACCATATACAAAACATAAACTCAGGGTAAAATCATCTCCCCCTGGAACCATATATGATTATACACCTGGGGGAAATTTAGCTCACCTAAGAACCATATGTAAACATATACCCAAGGGAAACTTATCTCACCCTAGAACCATATAAAAACATACAACGAGGGGGGTTTCTTCTTAGACTAAAACCATATCAGAAGCATAAACCCATGTTAAACTTAGATAACCCTAGAAAAATATTATATACACCCATGATATCACACCCCACCCGTGAATAGGTACCAGCTAGGGTCAACATAACCTTGGGGAATCCATTTGAGGTCACCTTGGTAACACCTATAACCATATAAACTATATGGGGTCCACTATCTCATTCCCAACTCCTAGGGTATAAGACTATAAATCAGAGGGAATCCCATCCCTTAACCTCCACAATCACATCATGACTTTATTGGCCTCATCAGCCATGCCATACACACATCAACCTAGGGAGATGCAATAGGTCTCGTAACCCTTCCTTAGTCATCCTAGGTTGATCCTATAATTCCTATACTACACATAATCCTACCTATGGAATACCAACCCAGGTACTCATGCACCAGTTGAGGAGGAACAATTTCCCCAATCTATATTGAACTAGGACAAAGCCTATAAGGTATCCTAGGGTTCTCCATGAAATTTACATAGGATAACCTTCCTAATTAATCAATAATACCTACTCAAGGTAATTAATTGAACCTATAACATGGTTCTTCTATGTTAATTTTCATCCCATTGTTACCAATCTTAGGATCATATATCCCATAACTTGTTTCTATGATCAAGCTGTTGGCCATCGATGACCTAAGCATCAAGATAGTATTCAAGGATCCATCACAGACCTTTACACTTCGTTCCTATTATGTAAATTCATAAAAAAAAATATTTTAAATTTAAGAAAATTTTTATATTAGAGGCGAGACCTCATATCATAATCACATAAATCCAATGTATATACCAAACTGTAGATGTTCAGAGATCTCTTAACACATATGTAATTATTCCCTTTAATAAAGCTTCACCATCACCTACCAAAATAATCCAAGGTCATACCATCACCTAAGATCTTATGTAAAGTCATAACAAACAAAATTAATTATATCCATTTATAATTAATTATCCAATTTAATTCAAATAGGCATAATTTCCTAATAACTAAATGGAAAATCTCACCACACCAAAATCATGACCAACCACACCGAAAGGTCTATGGTGTACTCCCAACACCATCTTTATAAATATCCCTATCATCCAAAACCTAGTTAATTTCCAATTTTACATAATTTAATAAAAAACATTTTAAAAATTTATATGATGATATAGATATAATTAAATAGATACTAATAGAGCGTGATAATCCTCACATGACATCCTCTACCTATCACAAGTAAAATACCCAATGATTAGGTTTATTCCACCATGTGTGAGTGGAATCATCACTCCAAAACCCAAACTGGAGAAAAAAATTAATGACCACCAAATGGAAAGAAGAATAAGGGAAGAAGATGAAGAAAATACCTTAAAATAACGAATAAATACCCATTAAATCACCCCTAGACATAAGGTATTGAATGATGAAGGGGGAGGGAGAGGAGTAGGATGAAATTAACTTTCCCATGAGGATTTTTGGTAAAAACCCAAAGGGTACTAACTGGTAAATTACTAATCTTCCCCTATTTTAAAAATGATTTTATAGCTCAGTTGTGGTTCCACTAAAAGGTTTATGGAATGAAACTCCACCAGGAAGAGGACAAGAAACCCCTTCATATCTCAATCATGGAATGAATGGTCTAATATTAGAGATCAACCCACATCTAATAACTATTTTGAAATAACCCTCTAGGATCATTATACCATAATCCCTACATCAAAAACACACATTAGGCCATTATACCTCATTAAACAACCTCCTCCTGGCTCATAGTGTTGGGATTATGAAGCCTCCCCAAGCATCAAATCCTATTTGTCTAAAGGAGTTACTCTAAAAGGTGAATTTGGTTATGGGAATTTTTCAATAATTTTTCTTCAATGGCGGGGGGATTTTAAATCAAGTTAACCATGGATATGTGGAAAAGGATAGATATTTTGGTGTTACACCCTTCTACCATCTATTATCAATAAAATTGGGGAATGATACATGAAATAAATGGTTATTGAATAGGACTGATGGATCCCAATAGAAATAAAAGGTTGGTACAACCTGTTGTATGTTTGAGACCCACTCTAAAGGTGTATGGGACCACATGATAATTTGCACTCTGATAATTTTTACTTAGTGAAATATGTGGCCTCTATGTCATAGTGATAATAAAATTTTATCATTTGATAAATTGAATGTTTTAGTGTTTCTATCATGGAAATATGACTAAAATTATAAACAACTAAAAAAATTTGTATCCTTTTTCTTGATCCCTATTGCTAGTTGTGGGTAGCTAACTTATGGTGGTTTAAGTTTGGTGTGATATTCTAAAAAAATGGTATCAAAGTGGAGGTTCTCAACAGAGGCTCAAAAGTTCACTTGGAAATAACTCATGAAACATTCTCTCTTACTCAAACATTTTCTGAGTTTCTTAATGGGAGAAACTATCATCAGATGGGTGGTGTTCCAATGTAAAAAGGTCTAGATAGAAAAAATTAATGGAGTGAATTTTCTATTTTAGAGGATTAATATAGAGGACTATATTATCTAGAAGTAACTGTAAGTTATATTAATAGTGGTCAATCCAAAGGAAATAAGGAAATTAGAATGGGAGAGACTGGATAAAAACATTGGGTTTGATATAAATATTGTTGGAATAGAAATTTTCCAACAACATCCAAGAGATAAAGACTACACTGGAGCCAATGAATGATCTTGTGGAAATATATGAAAAAATGATGGCAATTAATACATTTTTCTTGATGTGATGGTTTTTTAGAATGTGAATATTAGAAGATAAACTAGTGGGGGATCATGTGAATGATTTCAACATGATATGAGGATAATTGGAGTCAATAAAATTCATGTTCATGGAAGATGTGTGGGAACTTATATTACTATTATCTTTTTTGGAGAGTTAGGAAAATATAGTAATAACTATGTTAAATTCCTATAGAAAGAGACTTGGTATTTGAGGATATTGATGCAATAATTATAATTAAGAAAATTAGATAGAGCTATGTACAAGTATCTATTATAAATACACTAAGTACCAAAGGTATATGATGATCAACTACTCAAAGAAGTTGAAGATGATTCAAAGATAAATCCAGAGATAAGTGCCAGGGTAAGTAAACTAGACCTGGTCCTGTATGTTAGCATAGTGGAAAAAGAGGACATATCAAAAGGTATTGTTGAGATATTAAAGTGAAATTAGGAAGAAAATATAATTAAAGTTCAATGAATACACCTAATGATTAAAATAAAAGGTTACTATTAAGATTAAATGTTATGTTGGAATCATTGATCATTGATTTTAGAGAATCTTTCCACTCCATAAGAGAAAAGGGGGTATATGTCAAATTATGTATCTATAAAATTCAGTAGAGTGAATCTAGTAGATGGTAAAGATTTGGATATTCTGTTTAAGGGATATATAATAGTCTAGAAATATAATGAAATATTTCTATACTTGAATTTAGTTCAAAACATTATAGGCCTTTAGAATATTTTTTTTTCTATCAGACAACATTATAAATCTGGGTATAGAAAAATATTCATAGATGGAGTGTAAAAAATTAATCTAGGTTCCTTGATCATAAAAATAGGTGTAAAGGATGGGATGTTCTATCTCACTAGAATGACATAAGGATACAATTTTTATAAATAATCAATATTCAGAAGTTTGGGGTTGTGGAATAACCACCTTGGGAACCTTAGTGAAAAGGATATGAAGGCTTTAACAAAAAATGGTATAATGAAGTTAAATCATAAAAACATTAAATTTTTTAAGATTTGTGTCCTCGATAAGAAACACAAGGTATATTTTAAATTGAACATAAAAACATCAAAGTTCTAGAATCTAGAACATGTGCATACAATCAAATATCATGGAGGGTTAAAATATTTTTGACATTCATTAATAAATATACAAAGAAAATGTGGGTAGACTTACTAAAACATAAATATGAAGTGTATGGAGTCTTTTTTAAATATAAATATATGGTTTAAAAGTAAAATAGAAATAAGATTAAGTGATTGAGCTCAACAAATGAGGGTGAGTATATTGAAATAAGTTTCTAGAACTTTAAAAATCACTTGGTAAATATACAAGATAAGACGATACCCACAACACAAGATTCGAATAATGTGACTGAGAAGTTGAACCTAACATTGATAGAAAAGGTTCAGGGCATGAGACTATGCTTCTGAATGCCACATGAGTTTTGGATAGAGGTAGTGATCATATCATTATACATAATGAACCAAAGTCCCTCATCACCCTTTTGGAGATATTAACTAAAAGAGTTATGGTTAGGTAAAACAATATAAATTTCTTGAATGAATAACTTTTGATGTGTCTCTTATATTCACGGGGATTAATAATATTATGAAAAACTTGGAGGAAAGTCCCACACATGTTTCTTCCTGGGTTATGATGATGAGAAAACGGGTTTTCCACTTTGGGATGGTGATAAAGAGAAATTGATCTGAAATTATAGGGTCATATTTAATGAGTCAAAACATTATAGAGATATAATATGAGAGAAAATAATAATATGAATTCTAATTTGATCTGGATAGAATTTATAAAGGAATTGAAATTCTATAGAGTTTAATTGGTACTGATTCTACCATAATTTTTCAACTTGAAAATGAATGTTTAGGGAGTAGCACTAATTTTTCTAAAAGGGAACCAATGAATGATGTACCAAAAAGATTGGGAACTGGTGAGGTTTGAGTTAGAGTACTAGAAGATGATATTCCAAAAGTTATAAATATAGAAAGATTAAAGATTCAGATTCAACTATGATGATCTTCCAAAGTTAAAGAACTGGTATATAGTTTTGAAAATGGGTTTCATTGATTTCTTTTAATAGATAGAAGAGTACCAAAAATATTGAAATAATTTAATGGTATTAATTATTTCATCAAGTGGAAGTTATTTATGAAGTGTGATTTGTATTACCTAATAGAAAATAACTCATAGGATCAAATAGAACCACCACTCAAAAATAGGGAACTAGAGAACAAATGGGTCTTTCGGTTAAAGGAAGAAGATGGGTAAGGATAAGTTATAACGAAAAGCTAGAGATGAAGGTATTTATTCAAAATGAAGGTATAGTGTTTTAAAAGAAAAAATCACCATTAGTGAAGCATACTACCATCCAGATGGTTCTTAGCTTACTTACTAATAAAGGTTTTCATATGAAAAAAATACATGGGAATATAGCCTTTTTCATTGATATTTAGGATAATAAATATTCATAAATCAACCTATTGGTTTTATAGACAATTTAGGGATTCACTACTAAAAAAATAGGTTTATCTAGTTCTTGGGATTTAATAGTTCTATCAAAAAATGTTGTTAAAGATCCCCTTTGTCAGCGCTGAAAAAAGTGCTATTAAACAGGGTCTCTAATAGTGTTTTTTAGTGCTTTTAAAGGGTGTATTTTTTAGAGATCCAGTTTTTCCCCTATAAGACTTATGAATTTTTCTATATATGATTCTAGAGTTAGGAGCGAAGACGACGTGCAATTTTGAGGCTCGGTGTGCCCGGAATAAATTTTATAAAAATGTTAAGTGTTTTGTACTATGCACATGGTGGGTTTGTGTTTTCTCCCAATAGGTAGCTCATATCGAAAATCCCAAGGCAAATTTGTGTCCGGAGGGTGCTATTTACCCTAAGCAGGGTGTAAAAGTTGTGGGCGCGGGCCTACTATGAGAGATGTCACCTAGGGGCAAAATTGTCATTTTTGAAATAATGACTTAGTGATTTTTATCACTGGCATTATTTTCAAATAAATTTCGAACGAATCCTTGGAATGAAAATTTGGGACTTCTGTTGAGTTTGAAATGGGGTGTTTTTCCTAGGTGCGATATAAATGAGAGGGCGCAGAGGTTTCGGAATCCGCGCCCGTCGGCGGAGTTTCCGAGAGTTATAAATTCCAAGTGTTGGAAATAAGGGGGGGGGCATTTTTCCCTTATCTCTATCTCTCTATCACTCTCTCTCTCATCCGTCCTTCGGTGTTATTCATCGTTCTTTGTCAGATCGAGGTGCAGTCTTCGCCAAAACTTTGGCGAATCAAGGCAGAAGCCTCGCAGACGCATCGCCTACGACGTGCATCGAAAACGAGGTCAGATTCTGGATTAATTTTCGCACCTTTGTCGATTTCTTAAATTTACTTTTCATCAAATTTGTCTTCAAATTCTAAAATTCTAGAATTAGGATGATGGCCAAACGAACACGCCCATCGTCCGATCCCCGTCTGTAATTTTTCTTCTTGGGCGTTCTTCGTCCAAATTTTAGGATGCGCACAAATCTTGTTGGATCAATGAGAAAGGGGCGGTGTTGTGAAGATACGGTTCGAAGGATCCCGAAACCGGTCTCGGATAATTTTTCCGACCACCGGGGTGGTCGGGGGGACCGGCCAAAGGTTTGGCTCTGGCGAGGGGCGGCGGCTAGAGGGAGAACAAGGGAGCGCGGCGGCCGCGTTGTGGAGCACGGAGGAGGCCGGTGCGGTGTGGTGGGGTTTGGAGGAGGACTCGAGCGGAGGTCGGAGGTGACAGTGTCGGGTGTCCCCTGTGTGGAGCGCGGAGGACTTTCCGGTGCGGATGGCGAAGCGCAGCAGAGCGGGGAGCTCGGAGCGGCGTCGTGTGGCGCGGGTCGCAGCAAGGCGCGACGGTGAGCTAGAGGGGGTGCCTGCCTGGGTCCGTCGCGGTCGAAGGGGAATCCAGCTGGGGTAGCACAACAGTGCTACGAAGTGCAGAGGCACCGACGTCCAGTGGGTTGTCGCGCGCGGCAAGGGGAACCCGATGCGGTCAGCGCCTCAGGTGTGCGGAGGAGACCAGGTCCCGCACTTCGCGGGTCCTACTGGGCGACGAAGACTGGCCAAAAGTCCGGTCTTCTTGAAGATCCGGACCCGAGGGGGTCCGATGCGGCTGGAGCGGGCCGCGGCCAGTAGGCCGCGGCGGTTTGGACTGGGCCGATTGGGGTGAACCGGCCCGGTTGGGCCCCCTCGCGTTCAAGGGGCCGTAATTTCTAAACGGCATGTCCGTTTGACGCGCCATCTGTGGCTGCAGGTCCGTGTTAAAGAGACAGACTTTTTGAAGTATGTTTTGGGGTTTTTGGGTTCTGTACCCGAAGATAGGTTCCCTGAAATGTTTTACTTTGATAATATTAAATTATTATTAAAGTTGCGATGGGCGTGGTTTGCGAGCCGGATGTCCGTTTGACGTGCTTTCAGAGGTGCTGTGGCCATGGAGTTGCGAAGATCCTTACAAGGTTGGTTCGGAACCCTTGCAGTTTGGTTTTTTCTTAGAGGTATGAAACGCTTAATGAGAATAATTATTTTATTATTTAATTAATTAATAAATCTTGCGTTGGACCTAACTTCTTCTTGGGATGTCCGATTGATGCGCCATAAGTGGCAGCATGACCCCAATCCTCGTGCAGAATATTTGAGATGCTTTCCAAAGCATTAAGGTTGGAGACAAGGTATGGGCCCTATAGGGCCTAGTTCGCACATTTTACGGTGAAACACCACTTTTTCACCCGACATCCATTTAGGGTGTTTGAGTACTCGTTTCTGAGTGTTTTTCCGAGGGGATTGCAAAAGGCGCAATCCCACTCCTAATTTCAGGCCCAAGGCATGGGCCCCATAAGGTGGTTTTCGGACGTATGATGCATTTTTATGACTTATGCTACATAAGTTCGTTCAGGGAAAATGAATAGCCTACGCCACGTGGTTATCTACAAGGAACACGATGGTATGATCTGCGTGATGTGTTTCAGGGTCGAGGTGTGGGCCCCACAGGTCCCCGTTTGCATATAATGCGGGGAGTTGCAGCTTCTGCATTCGAAGTCCCTTTTAGGCTCCGTTAGTGGAGTTTTAACACTGGCATCGAGACGAAGTCGACCAAGGTGGTTTCAGGCGTTGAATCAGGACTTGGGGCATGGGCTCCATGGGCCGTCTTTTGAGTTGTGTGCAGCGTACTATGAATTTTTCATCAGGAATCCGTTTGGGGTGTATGAATAGTCTATTCGATGTGTTTTTCTGAGAGCTTCGCGATGGAGCAGTTCCCCCAACCTCTTTCAGGACTAAGGTGCGGGCCCCACGAGGCATCGTATGCACATAAAACTGTGTTGAATAAATTTTCCACCGAGATCCTGTTTCCAACGAGTAAATAGTCTATCTCACGTGTTTTTCTGTGAGGATTACAATGGTGTAATATGTTTGAGTGTGTGGAGCTGCTTTTGAGAACTTATTAAATGTGGAAACATGAAAGGGCGTTGGTTGGAGGTTCTTGTGATTCACTCCGAACCTATGCACGGTAGAGGTGTTAGTGACACCTAGTGATGGAACATGTTGTGCAGAGATATCAAGCCAGTTCCGGGTTTTCCCTCCAGTGGGGATGGGCAGTGGGTTACCTGACGATCTTTTGTGGTTTACCCTCCAGTGGGGTTGGTCAGTGGGTTACCTGAGGACCTCTTGTGGTTTACCCTCCAGCGGGGCTGAGCAGTGGGCTACCTGACGACCTCTTGTGTTTTACCCTCCAGTGGGGCGGGGCAGTGGGTTAACTGAAGACCTTTTGTGGTTTACCTCCAGCGGGGCTGGGCAGTGGGTTAACCGAGGACCTTTTGTGGTTTATCCTCCAGCGGGGCTAGGAAGTGGGTTACCTGATGACCTCTTGGGGTTTACCCTCCAGCTAGGCTGGGTAGTGGGTTAACTGATGACTTCTTTCAGATTCGGCCCTTCTATGTGGCTAGTCAGTGATTTTTATCCGTAATTACTAGAGCAGGACCCTTGGTTGTTCGGTTTAGGGATGAGGTAGCTTTGGCGTGCGGGATTTTTGGGCACCAGTGATGGATATCCTTTGAACTGTTGGCGACTCTTCATGGTCTAATCATGGAGATAGAGTTCCCCTTACACACTCGTTTGGTTTTCTTGTGAAGCATATATATATATACACCCTACTTTGTTCTTACTCCTTGGGTTCAGTTACTCTCCATCTAGGAGGGACAAAGATGTGCGGGGTATGCCACGTGCTTTCCATGTCTAGCTCCTCTTATATTGGACGAGTCTACTTCCTTCCTTTTGTTGGGTTGAACAACACTCTCTCTTTGTTTTACTCTTACATTGTTCTTTGTTCTGTCCGCTGCTCACCGTTTTAGTACCTCCTTTGTTGCTCCCCTAAGATTTTGGGGAATCCTACTGAGTATATTTATACTCACCCCTTCTTGGGCTTTTCCCGCACTTGGTGTGTCCCTGCAGACGATAGACAGGTCAATCAAGACTACGGAGGAGCATATAGGACATAGGAGCTTGGGCTATGTTCATTGGTCATAGGAGGATTTCTGGGTTTGAGACTCACCAGCGGTTTACTTTCGTTTTACCTGTTTTCAGGTTGTGTCACCTTTCTAGTTGGGCACGTGATTTTCCCCTTTTACTGTTCAGTTTACTTGTCATCAATTTTTATCACTTTACTTGTACTGGTTAGAGGTTGATGCATGTATGTTGGTTTCCCTTTTGTAGTAGTGTTGTATCTTTCTTTCTTTTCTCTGCACTTTTTCATTGAGTTAGCTGCGTGTGTGTGTACAGTTTCTTAGGAAAAGGCCTCCCCTAGTTTGTTGTGCCTTCGAAACTAGTTTCCAACCTCTGGCCTATGGAGGCGGTCTTGGTGTAGTTGAGGTTTGAGCCTTGGTACAGGCTGGGTTGTGACAAAGTGGTATCATAGGTGGTTCATTCCTTGGGGCGTTGTTCAGACGTCCCTAAAAATAAATTGGTTGAGTTTTGGGGAAATAGTGTTAACGTGTCTCGAGAGTGGCTCTCAGGCCAGGGAGTCCAGTGATGGTGCGGTGACTGATGTATCCATTCACCAGGACCCTGATAAACTGCTTTTCAACTCAACACACTAAGACACTTGTTGCAGGGAATTTGGTTCGTGCATCATATCAGATTGAGTCTTTGACTGTCCTTCTTGTGTCATCTCCCCATCATTGTTGATATATATATTCTCATTTGATCACAATACTCCTTGATCAGATTCATGATGTCTCCGCGATGATAGAAAGCCAGGATAATAGCTTTGGTTTGTGACGACGACTCTGTGAGCGATGAGGCCTCAATTCAAAATCCATCATACGATTACCCTTTCTCCAGAAGGACAGGCAGTAGCACCTCCACCTGTGGAGTAGCAGATGGTACCAGCAGCGAGGGCCGATGACGATCGCGGGCTGGGCACACTATGTGAGTCCCAGCATCAGAGACTGCTGAGGTTCCGTGGTGAGCCATACCATCAGACAGTGAAGGGTTGGCTAGAGTCAGTGGTTCGCCTCTTCAGGTTTGTACGAACACTGATAGGTTAGATGGTGGATTTGACAGCCAGTCTTTTTCCACCACGTAGTTTGATGTAGTAGAGCCAGGTTTACTCATATGCATGATGAGTTGGTACACTCGTGGGGTGACTTCTAGTAGTTGTTTCTTGAAAAGTACTACCCCTTCTACTTACACTTTATATGATTTCAGAAGCTATTGGGGCATTAGTGGGGAGTGATGGTGGTGGATGAGTACACGACTTGGTTCGCAGACCTTACTCAGTACTCTTTGGACATGGTCTATGATGGAAACTTCCGAGCACAGAATTTTGAGCGAGATCTCTGTAGAGGAGAGTCATGCTAGCATAGTGCCTTTGTTCATCCTCACCCATCTTAGGGTGCCAGAGCAGGCACTGGTGACAATGAAATTTTTGTCAGAGGGAAGTCGATTGGTAGGGCCTCGATGCCAGAGGTCTCCCCTGATAAGACTCATGCACATGGCCGGGGACAACGTAGAGCATCGAGGTAGCCCAGGGAGGACTAGTGCTATGGTTGTGATGTGCGAGGTCACGTGGCATGAGACTATCTGACCAAACTTACTGAGTCTTCTAGATAGTTGGTAGATGTGCCGCCACGACAGAGATAGTGTCGTGATCAGAGAACTCCCAGGTGAGGACAGGGTGGCCCCTAGGGAGGCGGTGTTTGCAAGAAGAGCTGTGTTTGGTGGATGACATTTCGAGGTCCTTCCACCACTACCAGGCGGCCCATGTCAGGCTCAGGGAGCTGACGGACGGGGTCGCGGGCGGCTGTGTGCTATGGATGTCTACAATCCAGCAATGCAAGAGATGATAAGAGTTATGCTATGTGTCTTTTCTACTTTTCTTAGTAGAAAATGTTAGACACTGCGTGAGGTACTCTTTTCTTCTAACTCTTTGTTTTGATGGGTTACCGAGGGTGACACAGGGTGTCGGTGTAACCCTGTGTGGGTGTTGTCTGACATAGCTTTGAATGAATGAGAAAGAGGGGTTCTTCCCCCACTGAGACACGTTTTTGTGATGCAATCAAAACCATGAGGGATATTCAGTACCACCCAACGAGGATAGTATTGAGGTGCGGTGGATGAGTCCCTCTGACATGTGCATTCATCGCGAGGTTGTGCGGTGGAGTGTTAGAGGAGGTTATGGATTTTCTAGTTGGGATTTTCTGCTTGACCTCTCTTTGATTGAGGAGCCACTAATGGGTTTGGAAGAGTGCCAATTTTACGGATTACTCTCCTTCCAAGAGGGGAAAAGACACGTGGGGTATGCCACATGCTTTCCTTATCTAGCCTCTGGCAGTTGGATGAGTTTGCTCTCCTTCCCTTTTCGTTGGTACCTTGTGTGCTTAACATAAATCTTGAAATCGTTATCAAGTACAGGTCACGGTGATGGAAACCCCATAAACAGAACTACATGCTTCACAATGTGGTGCTGGTGGTGGTAGTTCTTGCACTGAGAATGTGGGGATGCTATCTTTGGGGAGATCGCTTTGTGGTTTTCTCAGACCACCAGTTTCTCAGGTGTGTCCTCACCCAGAGAGACTTGAACCTGAGGCGATGGTGCTAGTGGAAATTTCTGCAGGACTATGACTTCGAGGTCGTCTATTTTTCGGGAGATGGTAGTGTTGTAGTAGGTTCCCTTAGCAGAGAGCCTCTCTTGTGATGCACTGACTGTGAAAATTTGTTTGACCGGATATCCTTGTCTGTTTCACCAGATGGGTATTCTGAAGGAGGGAATCACGAGACCATGTTCCAGGAACAAACCGTGATTTCGTTCACTACGTGGAAAGTAGAGGTTCATCCAGGGAAGTCCCCTCGAGTTTCTTTGGGCCGTCTGGGAATCGTGCAAGTGGTTGAGAGGTTGCCTACCATCTTTCCCTACCCTACCAATAGTAGGAGTGGGCGCATGATGTCTTCCACGTGTCACAACTGATGAGGTGCATGCGTATTCCTATGCATTTCCTCAAGAGTAGCGGACCTTATAAGTATGAACCATCCCTTTGGTTCATGTGTTGTGCCAACATGGTGTTGTGCAACTTTTCTTAGGAGTGGGAGATCTAGGTGCGAGCTCTGTATCCCGAGTTGTTTCTCCTGGTTTTGTTTTTCAAGGATGAAAAATTTGAATGAGGGAATGATGTAGAGACCTGGTTTTTGCACTTTAATACTTTGGAATTTTTCTATATATGATTCCAGAGCTAGGCGTGAAGACGATGTGCAATTCCAAGGTCCGGTGTGCCTGGAATAAATTTTATAAAAATGTTAAGTGTTTTTGTACTATGCACATGGTGGGGTTGTGTTTTATCCTAAAAGGTAGATCTAATAAAAAATACAAGGGCACAGTTGCATCCGGAGTGTGCCATTTACCCTAAGCAGGGTGTAAAAGTTGTGGGCGCGGGCCTGCTTTGAGAGATGTCACCCAGGGTAAAAATCGACATTTTTGAAATAATGACTTAGTGATTTTTATCACTAGAGTTATTTTCAAATAACTTTAAAACGAAGCTTTGGAATGGAAATTCAAGACTTCCGTTGAATTTGAAATGGGGAATTTTTCCTAGGAGTGATATAAAATGAGCGGGCGTGGAGGTTTCAGAATTCGCGCCCGTCGACGGAGTTTCCGAGAGTTATAAATTCCAAGTGTTGGAATTAAGGGGGGACTCATTTTCCCATTCTCTCTCTATCTCTCTCTCTCCCTCTCTCTCATCCATACTTTGGTATTCTTCATCGTTCTTTGTCGGAGCGAGGTGCAGTCTTCACCAAAACATTGGTGAATCAAGGCAGAAGCCTCGCGGGCGCATCGCCTACGACGTGCATCGAAAATGAGGTAGGATTCTGGATTAATTTTCACACCTTCGTCGATTTATTAAATTTACTTTTCATAAAATCTGTCTTCAAATTATAAAATTTTAGAATTAGGACGATGGCCAAATGAACACGACCATCGTCCAATCCCCGTTTGTAGTTTTCGTTCTTCGGCGTTCTTTGTCCAAATTTTCAGATGCACGCAAATCTTATTGGATCGATGAGAATGGGGAGGTGTTGTGAAGATTCCGTTCAGAGGATCCCGAAACATGTGTCAGATAATTTTTTCGACCACCAGGGTGGTCGGGGGGACCGGCCGAAGATTCGGCTCCGGTGAGGGGCGGTGGTCGGAGGATGAACCGGGGAGCGCAGTGGCTGCGTTGTGGAGCACAGAGGAGTCCGGTGCGGTGTGGCGTCATTCGACAGAGGACTCGAGCGGAGGTAGGAGGTGCCTACATTGGGTTTTTCCGGTGCAGAGTGCGTAGGTCCGGCCGGTGCGGACGGTGGAGCGCGGCGGAGAGGGGAGCTCAGAGTGGAGTTGGGTGGCGCGGGCCGCGGCGAGGCGCGGCGGTGCGCTGTAGGGGGTGCCGGCCTGGGTCCGTCACGGTCGAAGGGGAAGCCGTCCAGGGTAGCACGGTGGTGCTGCGGAGTGCGGAGGCGCCAGTGTCCTGTGGGCTGTCACGCTCAGCAAGGGGAACCCAAGGCCGTCAGCGCCTCAGGTGTGCGGAGGAGACCAGGACCTGCGCTTCGCGGGTCCTGTTGGGCGACGAAGACCGGCCAAAAGGCCGATCTGCTTGAAGAATCGGACCCGAGGGGGTCCAGGGTGTCTAGAGCGGGTCGCAGCCAGTGGGCTGCGGCGGTTCGGTCCGGACCCCCGGATGGGCCGCAGGGCGAGGGTTTGGACCGGGCCGACCGGGTTGAACCGGCCCGGTTGGGCCCCCTTGCGTTCGGGGGACCGTAATTTCTAAAAGACGCGTCCATTTGATGCGCCGTCAGCGGCTGCAGGTCCGTGTTAACGAGAAAAACTTTTTGAAGTATTGTTTCAGGGTTTTGGGTTCTGCACCCGAAGACGGGTGCCCCGAAATGTTTTACGTTAATAATATTAAATTTTTATTAAAGTTGCGACGAATGTGGTTCGCGAGCCGGATGTCCGTTTGACACGCCTTCAGAGGTTCTGTGGCCCTAGAGTTGCGAATATTTTTCCAAGGTTGGTTCGGAAACCTTGCGGTTTGGTTTCATTGTTCGGAGGCACAAAATGCTTAATGCGAATAATTAATTAATTAATTAATTAATTAATCTTGCATTGGACCTAACTCCTGCTTGTGATGTCTGATTGACGCGTAGTCAGCAGTAGTGTGACCCTAGACATCGTGTGGAATTTTTGAGATGCTTTCTGAAGCATCCGGGTTGGAGACAAGGTACATGCCCCACATGGCCTAGTTCACACGTTTTACGGTGAAACACCACTTTTTCACCCAACATCCTTTTAGGGTGTTTGAGTACTCATTTCTGAGTGTTTTTATGAGGGGATTGTAATGGCGCAATCCACCAGCCTAAATTTGGGCCCGAGGCGTGGGCCCCACGAGGTGGTTTTCGGACGTATGCTGCGTTTTTACAACTTATTCTACAGAAGTCCATTCAGGGCAAATGAATAGCCTATGCCACGTGGTTATCTGCAAGGAACGGTATGTTACGATCTGCGTGACGTGTCTTGGGGTCGAGGTGTGGGCCCCACTGGGCCCCGTTTGCATATAACGCGGGGAATTGCAAATTCTGCATCCGGAGTCCGTTTTAGGCTCTGTCAGCGGGGTTGTGACCCTACCATTGAGACGAAGTCGACCAGAGTGGTTTCAGGCATTAAAGCCAGACTTGAGGTGTGGGCCCCACGAGCCGTCTTTTGAGCTATGTACAGCGTACTACAACCTTTTCATTAGGAGTCTGTTAGGGTCGTATGAATAGTCCATTTAGTGTGTTTTTCCAAGAGCATCGCGATGGCGCAGTTCGCCTGGCCTCTTTCTGGATCGAGGTGCGAGCCCCACAAGGTACCGTATGGGCATAAAGTGGTGTTGAATAACTTTTCCACCGGGAGCCCATTTCCAGCGAGTTAGTAGTCTATCTCGTGTGTTTATCTATGAGGATTACAATAGTGTAATCTGTTTGAGCGTGCAAAGCCACTTTCAAGAGCTTATTAAATGTGGAAAAATGAAAGGGCATTGGTTGGAGGTTCTTGTGACGCACTCTGAACCTACGCATGGTAGCGATGTTAGTAACACCTAGTGATGGAACTTGTAGTGTGAAGATTTCGGGCCAATTTCGGGTTTTCCCTCCAGCGGGGCTGGGTAGTGGGTTACCTGACAATCTTTTGTGGTTTACCCTCAAGTGGGGCTAGGCAGTGGGTTACCTGATGACCTCTTGTGGTTTACACTCTAGCAGGGCTGGGCAGTGGGTTACCTGATGACCTCTTGTGGTTTACCCTACAGTGGGGCTGTGCAGTGGGTTACCTAATGACCTTTTGTGGTTTACCCTCCAGCAGGGCTGGGTAGTGGGTTACCCGATGACCTTTTGTGGTTTACCCTCCAGTGAGGTTGGGAAGTGGGTTACCTGACAACCTCTCAGGGTTTACCCTCCAGCTGGCCTGGGCAGTGGGTTACCCGATGACTTCTTTCTGACTCAGCCCTTCTATGAGGCTATTTGGTGACTTTTCTCCGCAATTACCAGACCAAGACCCTGGGTTGTTCGGTCTAGCGATTAGGAAGCTTTGGTGTGTGGGATTGTTGGGCACCAGTGAGGGATATCCTTTGAACTATTGGCGACTCTTCTTGGGCTGAGGTTGGAGATAAAGATCCCCTTACACACTCGTTCGGGTTTCTTGTGGAGCACATATATATACACCCTACTTTGTTCCCACTCCTTGGGTTCAGTTACTCTCCATATAGGATGGGAGAAGATGCACGGGGTATTCCATGTGCTTTCCGTGTCCATCTTCTATTGGATTGGACGAGTCTACTTCCTTCCTTTTATTTGGTTGAGATACACTCTCCCTTTGTTGTACTCTTACACCGTTCTTTGTTCTGTCCACTGTTCACCGTTTTAGTACCTCCTTTGTTGCTCCCTCGAGCTTTCGAGGAATCCTACTGAGTATCTTTATACTCACCCTGCTTGGGCTTTGCCCGCACATGGTGTGCCCTTGCAGACGACGGACATGTTGATTGAGACTATGGAGTAGCATAGAGGACACAAGAGCTTGGGCTGCGTTCAGTGGTCACAAGAGGATTTCTGGGTGTGAGACTCACCAGTGGTTTACTTTTGTTTTACCTATTGCCTGGTTGTGTCACTTTTCTGGTTGGGCGCGTGTTTTACCCCTATTACTATTCAGTTTACTTATCAGCACTTTTCAGCACTTTACTTGTACTAGTTAGAGGTCGATGCATGTATGTTGGTTTCCCTTTTGTAGTAGTGTCGTATCTTTCTTTATTTTATCTGCCCTTTTTCATTGATTTAGCTGCGTGTGTGTGTACAGTTTATTATGCAAAGGCCTCCACTAGTTTGTTGTGCCTTCGGTGCTAGTCGCCAGCCCCTGGCCTATGGAGGTGGGCTTGGGGTAGTTGCGTCTCAAGCCCCGGTACGGGTCGGGTCGTGACAGTATTTAAAATTGCTAAAAAAGTGATATTAAATGGATACCTTTATCATAACTTTTTTATAAGGGCTGATAAAGGAATACCCTTTATTAGCGCATATAAAAAAGTGATGATAACAGGGGGGGTTATGGGAACTTTTTTAGAAGCACTGCTAGAGACCTCTTTTATCAGTTTTTTTACAAGCGTTGATAAAAGTATACTTTAAAAAAAGTATGTTTCATTAAAAATAATATATTAATATATAAATATATTAATACTGATATAAATATAAAATATATTTTTTAAAATATGTTCTATATAAGGTAAATAGGCATTTACACTCAATATATAATATATTTAGTGAAAATGGTTTATAAAATAATTAAAAAAGAATTTTTAATTAAAATTTGCTTATTATTTCTGAGCAATAGTCATTTAATATCATTTAAAAGATAAAAAAATAAAAAAAATCAATAAAATATCTATAATAAGATGAAAACAAAACTCTAACTACAAACGACCATAACTTTTGATCCGAGTGTCCGTTTGGGCTCTACCACATATCAAATCAGAGACTACGATGAGATCTACGACTTATAGGTTTGGGACAATCTATTTAAGAATTTTGGCCCATTTTGATTTCCAAAAATGCCCAAAAGGACTCCAAAACAGTGTTTTTAACCACCGAACCTAATTTCTTAAAATTCAAACAGCTATAACTTCTGATCGAGGTGTCCGTTCAGCCTATACCACATATCATATTGAATATTGTCTCACAATATTATATTTTACTAGTTGTAGAGCTGAAAAAGGAATCCTAGATAATATTTTTTGGTTATATATTTTTTTTAGGGTTTTTAGTGTTTCTTAACATTTTACAGTTTGTTTATTTATTTATTATTATTTATTTACTATTAATATATTAATTATTTATTAATTAATTATCTATTATCTATTATCTATTGTATATTGTATATTGTATATTATATATTATATATTATATATTATTTTATTCAATTATTATTTTTTATTATTTTATTTGTTTTATTTAATATTTAATATTTATCTATTTATTTATTTATTTTATTAAATATATTTATATTATATTTTATTATATGTAAATGAATATAATATATAATATATTTAAATTAATATAAGTATATATATATATATATCACACACACACATATTATATAAATTTATTTTAAAAAACTATATAAATATATGTAAATATATATATAAATAAACAAATATATAATTAAACAGACAAAAAACAACTTGTTTTAGTGGTAAAGGAATTCCATATTCGAAGAAGGGGTGCATGGTTCAAATCTAGAAAGGCACGCATGAGGCTAGAAATTCAAAAATCGCTGATAAAGTCTGTGGGGGGGGGGGGAGCGCTGTTAAAGGGGTCATGGAAGCACTGATAAAGGGGTCAGATGCTCATGGATGTCTGAATTTTTTTACCCCTTCAATAGTGCTAGTTTTATCAGTGCTAAAAAATCATTGTTAAAGGATCCTTTTAATATAGTTTTTTTAGCGCTGTTAAAGGGGGCCTTTAAAAGCACTTTTTTAGCGTATTAAAAGTTTTGTGATTTTAATAGCCCTCAAAATATCAATGTTTTTTATCACCTATAAAGGCATATTCTAGTGCTGTTAAAGGCCTTTTTTTAGTGGTGATTCCTATGCAAGTTAAAGAGGAGTATCTATAGCTTGAAACAGGAACCAAGACAATTGAATTTGAAGTTTGACACTTTCAAGATGGAGAAGGGTCTCATGCAAAGTAACTTTTCCCATTATTACTGCTAGAAAGAGTATAGTGATGATAACTTCATCATTTTATTTTTTTTACATGGTTGAAATGATTCAGGTGGGTCCAAAATTCAAAAGATTCAGGATCCGAAAGTAGATTTATCTAGAAGGTTCAAGATAAAAGATCTCGGGGAATCAAATAAAATATTGTCCATGAAGATTGAGAGAGATAAGAAGACCAAAGTTTTATGATATCTTATAAATACTATGTATAGAATATTGTTGATATATTTGGTATGAGAAGATGTAATTGAGTCTATAGTCCTCTTTATAGAAACTTTAAACTTTTTAGGGAGTAATCAAAATTGATAGAGGAAGAGGAAAAGACCATGAAAAAGGTATTGTATTCATCAATGATTGGAAGCATTATATATTCTATGGTGTATAATAATCCAGACATTATATATGTAGTGTAATTAGTAAGTCGATTCATGTTAAATTTTAGAAACAAACACTAGGAAGTTATGAAGTGGATGATCTGATAACACAAAGTGAAATTAATTTGGGACATAATATGTCTATTCCCATGTAAAGAACATTAACATTAAGTAACATTTCATCTAAAAGTTTCTATAATCTGGAGAGTTGAAGTTGCATAATATAGTTGGAAAAAAACTCCAACTAATATATTCATTAAAGTGTAAGTCCAAGAAAGCCTAAGGAAAAATAGTGTCTCAATCAGACTTGGGTGAATGGAAGGTGATAGATTAACACTATAAAAATTAATATTGGGTGTTGTTTCCTAACGTTTTTGGGGGTTTCTATAGATATATGTAAATAATGTGGGAGATTATTAGTTTTGTAAAGTCTCTTCCAGAATCTGATTCTGTTAGCCAAAAATAGTGACTCTAAAAGGTGAATTTGGTATTGTTAAGGTTGTATAGGGTTGTATTCAATAGAGGTAGTATTTTCTATATGATATTCTAAACGTTTTGGTCCAAAGAAATTAACTTCCTATAGATGTTCATGGTAGTTGTTCGTTCACTTTAAGGAGGATGTGTTACATTTGAATCACTTATAGCATTTCTTTGTGGAAAATGAGTGATACAACAATATTCTTCTCTTATTTTAGTGTTTTTTTGGCCAGGATAAAGAATGATACTTTAAATCAATGATATTTATAGGGGATGGATGGACCCTTGCAGACGTCGTAGGTTAGTGTAACTGTTTGACCAACTAATACCCACTATAATGGTGGGTGGGAACACATGATAATGTGTACTGATATATTATAATTTAAAAAATATAAAATTTATTTATTTTAAAAACCTAAAAACTACTATGAATTGATGTGTAGGTTGTTGAACCTCAAGGAAGGTGAACTATGTCTAAAACAATAAATAAAACTCAAAATAATAATAGCTAAAAAATAATGAATGATAAAAAAACTACGTTGAATACATTTTTTTGTAAAATAATTGATGAAAGAGAGAGATAAATGTTGAGTATGGTGAAATAAAAGGCTCAATAATAAGAATTAATAACAAAGAAATGGTAAAAAAGTGCTGATTAAGTAAGGATAATTTTGATCCATTTTTTAAAATATATTTATTCATTCATGAAAGAATAATTGAGTTTACAATTAAAAAATATATCCAACCTCCTCTATTATGAAGGTTAAATTGCAGTAAAATGGATTCTACAGTTCTTCAATTGCAGAATCTAATCAATTATTAGAAAATTGAATATGAGTTTACCAAAACTTTTTTGTCAAATGTTTCTAATGAACTACAGAGAGATAAAACTCAATATTTGAAATGATGACATAGGAAAAGTTAAGAAATGAACCGAATACATATTAATCCCCAAGATATTTTTTATCCAAACAACATATTCAATTTAGAAAAATATAATAAATTTCAATCAAATGTAATAAGAATTAAATAATTATAAATAATATGAATAATATTCCCTTGATCATTCACTCTTGATTGAGATTTTTCTTGTACTAATGCATATTCCTCATCTCTTGTCTCTTAAGGAATACATAACTCCCATATTTTTATCCTCTCTAATTTGAAGTATAATTCTCAGTTTTTTAGTCACAATGATTTTTTTTATTTCCAAAATATCTCCACCGACTTAAGGTGACACAATCTCTTCCTAAAATATTGTGAACAAAATAGGAGAATAAATTCTATCCTTCAATAACTATAATTGTTCCCTTATAAAAAAACTTCAACTAACTCCCAAAATATTTATAATCCAATTATTAATCTAGCTATAAATTTATCCATGTGTCAATTAATTATTAAAAACTTTTGATGTCAGTATTTCTATATTCATCAAGTCAATTACTTCTTCAAATTTTGATCAATCTAGTTTCAATCATAAACTATGACTCAATTTAATAGCTAAATCAGATGAGTCTGGGATGAATTTAATATCCATAGTTGAGAAAACCAAAACCAAAAACTTATTTAAATCGATTAAGACCAATTTATATTCATCCTTTAACGAGTGTTTATAAATTATATCATACTGGTTCACTTTTGAAACTAGAGTTTTCAACACTAAAACAGATCGACATCCACATGACCACAAGATCTCATCAATACAATACTTATTCTTCAAAACTCATACAAAAATTTCCTCAGATATTTGATTCACACTACCATTAGTAACTATATCCACAAAATTCAGATTCAAGGATGTCCTCTCATCTTCGTTATCTTGAACTTTCAATAAAAAAGATACCCATCAAACAATTCTTTAACCTTGATAGTTTTAGATCTGATTTCAAGTCTAACATCTTCCATAAAACATGAATACATGTTAGTTGTGGTTAAGATTAATAAAAATAAACTTCAAATAATTTTTGTATTACTCCCCTTTTTTAATCAGATGAACTCATATCGGCTCTTCCATGCTTAGGTTGAAACTAATTTCATTAGCTTGGACAGTCTCAATCAAATTCCCTTCAATATGAAATCCTTCATTCAAATCTTCTTCAATATCATCCAAACTAACTTGAAAAATACTAGTTCCACAGGAAATTTTAAATTTTTTAACTTCAGTTACTCTCTATATTTATCTTCAATTATTTCTTAGTTGGAGCGAGTTTTATTTTTAGTTTCATTGCCATCCCGATACGTATACAACTGGTTTCATGAGTTGAAATCAAACCTAGAATTGTTTTCCTATTTACCAAATATCTCTCTTTAGAATTATTCTTACATAGACATTATATAAATTTAGTTATGAATATCTTATGAAAAAAATTATTATATAAGAAGTAGTGAAATTCATTTATGTTAGCTACCATCCATAATTTTACATTACACGGATATTTGATTACATGGTATGATCTCCTAAAAAAATATATTACATATAATATTACATATGTGAGGGTATTCTTACTCAAATATATGGATGGGAAAATAGAATACCATATGTGGATCTGACTAAGTGGAGGGACTCTTACATCACTACCTTTTCTTATACAGATTTGGCTATGTGAAAATTATACTATATAGAAATTATGCTACATAAATTTTTTCTATGTGGACTGATGATTTTCCTTAACATGGAAGTACTCTTAAAAATTCTTATGAAAATATCCTTGTAAATATAATTCAACAATTTGAATAATTAACCATTAATTTTGAAAAATAAAAACTGAAATTATCATTGAAAAAAATATTTCATTTAAAACAGATTCTATAAACTAATATAAACTATTATGAAAAGGATTATGAAAAGCTTTCCAAAAATCAAAATAATAAAATTTCTAGTCAAATTCACCAAAATAAATCTGATATTTTTTTCTTAAAACATTTAAATATTTAAGTAATAAAAATTAATCTTATAAACACTAAAAATAAAAATATTTAATTATAATTTAAATAATTAAAATTATCATTCCAAAATGATAAATATTTTCAAAATTAACAATTTAAAATCATTTTATTTTGAAAAACATTATAATTACATAGATAAGATATGAAAAACATATAAAAAATGGTGCCACATAAAATCCCCCCACCATTATCATATATTTTTTCCTAAATCACTCAAATTTTGAAACTCATTTTAAAAGAATAGATCTCAAGAATTAAAAATTGAAATTCCAAAAATATTTAATGTTCAAAAATATTTTCCCCCATGGACCCTTTCAAGCTCACAAAGTGACTAATATCTTAAAATTAATTTTTTTAGTGAAAATATGGTTTCTTGTTTTAAAGAATGATTAACTTTGAAAATTATTGAAAGAAGCTAAAACACTTAAATTCTATTTGATAAGAAATTCAAAAATTATATTTACCTTCAGGTGAAAAAACATAATTGAGAGGATAAAAAATAGACTCACAATTAAATGGAAAAGAAAAAATAAATAGAAGCACAAAAAAATAATCCATCTAATAGTTATAGAATAAAGAACAAAGTGGTCAACATGGAATATGTTTTTTATATCCCATTTGGATGTATATATTTGGAGTTTAATTCAAATAAAAAAGAAAAAATTATAATAATTTTAAGAAATACTCAAAAAAATTTACTGAATGATAGTTATTTAATGTGGAAATTCAAAATTTGGTTTCTAATTGAATTTATAGGGTAATAAATATTAACCTCTTCGAAGTGGAACAAAGCCCTCAAATCCAGAAAAAAATTTAACCACTAAAAAATAAAGTTGAACCTTGAAAAATAACCAATTTTTGAAAAATAGGGGTTTTTATGTGTACACCAATGAATATAGTTTAACACTTTTAATAACCCTCTCCCACACTTAAAACCAGACATTGTCCCCAATATTGAATCCTAAAGTGGGACGAACATTAAAGAATGTTTATCACAAATAGATTTAAAATTTTAATAGTTAAATATCATGTTATAAGGGTTTACAATTAATATGAAAGGTCATATTTTCCAAAATAGTCAAAAATAGATAAAGTCATAACAATTTTTTTTCCATACAGTGACTACAATAAATAAGTACACAAACAAGATTTCCATAAAGGTTTTCATCATGTAAATATAAAAAAGTTGTAGAAAATAGTGAAATATTTCTAAATATTTCTCCATGTAAATGGAACTCTAAAATTAATTTAAATTATTATATAGGAAAAAAACCATAATATTTTATTATGAAAAAGAATAAAAATAGTTTTTGAATTAAAGAAAATACATCCATGATATATAATATTTTGTTTGTTAGGTGCATCCAAATATACCCCACCTCTTAGCTTGAAGTAAATACTTTAGGTATTAAACTTTAGTACCTAAAAATGGAAAATTTAGAATTAGAACCCAAGAAATAAAAGATCAAAAAGTAAATAAATATTTTTTAAAGGTCAAAGTAAAGTTGTTTTGAGTGTCTTCAACTAGTATATACTCTTGAACTATGTTAAAAAATTGAAATTCCACCCAAAGTATTCCAAATATTTTCACAACAACATTAATATTTTAGAATTGAGAAGGAAACTCAAAATTAAATTCAATAAAAAATACTAGGTATAGAAGGCAGATCACAACAAAATTTTATTAAAAAACAAATGAAAAAAATTATAGTTACCATGGGTTGACTCTCATGAACTATTGAATTTTAGGATTTTGTTCTAATTTAGTGAATTTTTAATATTTTAACACAAATATGGTAGAAAATACCTTCATATTACCTTCAAAATAATGATTAAAACTTTTTTCTACTAAATAATAAAGGTATATTATCTTTTCTTAATAGATCTAAATCTCCATTAACCAACAATATAAGAATATTAAAAGGACCAAACTACTTGGATTTAAGCTTTCTAAGAAAAATTTTGATTCTAGATTGAAAATAAGCACTTTTTTGGATATTATTAATGTCCATTTTGGATAATGGAATCATGAAAAGTATTATTTATCTCTTTATAAATCATATGTTTTTTATAATATTCCTTTCTAATTTCAGAAAGTACCCCCACCTATATAAATATTCTATCACTAATAGATTTAAAATCAAAATTCAATGCCATGAATGCCCAAAAGGATTTATGATGTAGATCTATAGGTAAATGATATAATTTACCAAAAAAATATATAAGGAGAAATTCCTATGGGGTTTTAAATGAAGTTATGTAGGCCCATAAAGCCTCATCCATCATTAAAGACCATTAATTTCTAGAACTAAAAATAAATTTCTCTAAAATCTTTTTAAACCCCCTTTTATACATTTTAGCTAGACCACTAGATTGTGAGTGGTAATTAATACAAATTTTATGAAAAAATATATAATATTCCATCAAAGATGTGAACTTATAATTTGTAATATGAGTTCTCTTTTCTTTGATAAGTGATTTGGGAAATCTAAATTTTCAAAAGATAATTTTTTAATAAATTTTATCACATTATTATCTTGAATGTTTGGAGGTTTCACTACTTCAACCCACTTGTAAAGATAGTCTAAAACCATAAATATGTATGAATTTCAATAATAAGATGGAAATGATCCCATAAAGTCCAATAACCAAATATAAAAAATTTCAACCTCCAATATCCCCTTCTGAGGCAGCTCTTTCTTTCCAACATTCTTTAACCTTAAACACTTATTATAACCAATTAACAAACTCTTACCATCATTAAAGAGTGTAGTATAGTAAAAACCAACTTGTAAAAAGTTTGGAGTAGTACTCTCTCCTCCATGATGGACACACCAAGGTATAGAATAAAAAATATTAAGAATGAAAAAATATATTACTTAAGGGACAAACCTCATAATATTATCATCCTCACACCCCCTATAAAATGGTCACCCCAAAAGTAGTAATTAAACTCAGTAATTAAATTATTATTTTTATTTTCTGTAAATTAATTAAGAATGACACTGATAATTAAGAAATTATAAAAATTTACATAGTAAGCAGATTTTCTGGCTAACGAAAAAAAAAGAATTTTTTCTTCCAGGAAAAAATGATTAGTCTCCTTAGGACCATCAGTTTTAGTAACAGAAAACCTAGAAAAATGATCAACCACTACATTTATTTCCCCATGTTTACCCTTGTTCTCAAAATTGAATTCCTGTAACAAAAATATCTATATTATTCATCTATGTTTGGCCTCTTTTCTAGATACAAAATATTTCAAGGCTATATAGTTTCGGAGGATTCTGACATTTAACCCCATCAAGTACTATTTAAACCTCTCTAGAGAAAACACTATAGATAACAACTCCTTCCCAGTAGTGGTGTAATCCCTTTGGGAATCATATAATAACCTAGTACTCTACATTAAATCTCTTGTATTTACCTTATCAAAAAACTATTCCAAAAGCCACATCTCTAGCATCATTCATAATTTGAAATGGAAACTTCCAATTAGGGGTAGGGATGATGGGTGAAGAAATTATATTCTCTTTAATAATATTAAAGGATTAAAAAAATTTCTCATCATAAAATAATGGTGTATCTTTCTCTAGAAATAATCATATAATCCTAGCTATTTTATAAAAATCTTTTACTAATCTATGGTTACAACTATAATGGTCTAGAGAGCTTATAACAACTTTTAAGCTATTAGAAAGGGGAATCTTTATAATTAACCATATATTTGAACTTTTGACCTTTATACCCCTCTTAGAAACCTTATGACTTATAAAAATTATCTTTGTTATCATAAATTGACATTTCTGCCAGTTACGAAAAAGATTTTTTTCTAGGAATCTATGTAAGATCAATTCTAGATTTTGAAAACAACTCTCAGTTGTGATCCAAAAAACAGAGAAATAATCTATGAACAACTCAATAACCCTCTCAATCATGTTTGAAAAGATATCCATCTCACAAATTTTAATGGTGGTTGATGCACCACAAAAAACTAAGGTAATTTTCTAGTAAGAGAATATCATAAAGGGGCATGTGAAAGTGGTTTTTTCATAATTATCTAGGGCTAAATGAATCTCATTGTCCTAGAATAACTTTAAAAAAATTGAAAAATTTATTTATATCCAAACAATAAATAATTTTATCATAGAATTTTAGGAGAAAACGATCCGTACTAGTGGAAGAATTTATCTTCTTATAGTCTATACAGTCTCTCCACTTAGTTTATTTTCCAACATGAGTTTGTTTATTTTTTTCATTAGTAGCAATAATGAAATCTTCCTTGTTTAGTACTAATTAGAGATGAATAACCTAAGAACTATATGATATGGGATAAGGGATACCAAAAACCTATTATATTTATTAATTCCTTTCTAAAAACTTATTTCATGTTGGGATTTAATCTTCTCTGGACCTAAACTCTTAGTTTTTGATTTGGTTCTATAGGAATCCTATGTATATAGATTAAAGGAATATTCCTTGCAATGTTATCTATGGTCCTTAATTTAATAGTTTTCAACTTTTTCAAGAAATTAAACAAATTTTCCTCTTTAATTTTTTCGATTTTTTTAGAGATAATGATAATATGTGTTGAGTTCTCATGCAAAAACTGATTATTTTAGTTTTTTGGGAAGGTTTTGAGCTCTAATTGTGGTGATTCTTCACTAGAAGGTAGAAACTTAGGCCAAATAGTCCCAAAGTCCTAAATATATTTCTTAATGTTATTGTGAAAATTAGATAGGTTTTTAATTTTTAAACAAGAATATAGTTTTTCTTCTTTGTTATTAGAACTAGAAAACTCACTATTTTCCTATTCCAAATCAGGTTTAAAAAACAATTTCTCAGCATAATCATCAAAATGTTCCAAGATCTCTCCCTCACATTTATCAAAACTTTCCTCCCTATTTAAATCAATGAAGTTATCCTCATGTTCTCCTAATAAATCCCTTAGATCAAGAACATAAAACCCATATTTTAAAAAAACTTTCCCAATAAGAATAAATCTACTGTCAATCTGTAAAAAACTATCAATATTTTTATTTTTAAAAATTTCAAAATGTTTGTAAAATTTATTTTCAACATACAAAGTGGGTTTTAGTTAAGGATTTGTTATTTATATCTTTCTAATGATCTAATTAATCATCAACTTCTATAATTTTATATATTAGACAGTTCTCTCCATATATAGGCTCTTTTACATTTTTATAGACAACAAACTATACTAATTTACCCTAAACATAAATATTAGTTTACCCTTAGATGAATCAGAAACATTCCCACTTTCTATGGATAATAAAGGCCTAAAAATGATGAATGTGACTTCCTTTTCATACTCTATATATAAAACTAGAAATCAGTTGGTAAAAATAGTTTTCAAACTCTCATATTTAGTTCATAGACTCTTTTTATGAGATGTATGAAAGATATGTTATCAAGATAAAGGATAAAAATGGTGGGTTGAAATTATCCCAATATTAACTATTGACATAGTGAGAAATGAAACATATTGATGCTAGCACCATGGTCACAAATACAATTTATTCGAACACTATTATCTATGGTACATTGTAGGATGAAAATCTATAGATATGTTAGTTTTGTTGGGATTTGGTTTTGAAGGAAAACACCACAATCTTTAGTGAAGATATAAATATTCTAAGGTTTTTTTGTTTGAAATATTTTTTGAGAGATTTCAAATATGGGGGAATATAAATTAAGTCTTGAGAAAAAGGGATGTTCACTTGGATATTATTGAAAATAATAAGAAATAGAGCACCTATAGTTAATTTTTTTTGGTTTATCCTATTTGGGAATTTTATAGGTGGGGAAAAAGTATTTAAGGAAGTGGGAATTTCCCCAAGTACTTATTCAAGATTCACTTTCACCTTGTTATTTTTCATTTTGATATCTTTTTTATTTCATTTTTGAGGTGAAACAAGTAGATTTATTTCTATTTCATCAGTGTTTTCCACATTTCTGGATTGAGTGTTATATAGTTTTTGAGATACAAATTCTTCTATGTTTTTAGTTTAGACTTTTCTAGGGTCATTTATAGATTATTCTAGAGTTTTTAAACCAATTATAATTGTAATAGCCTTGATAGTATCCCTAGATTTTATTTAAATAGTGATTATAAGCTTACCCTTATCTCTTAAAGTAAAGTATCTAGCTAGCTTCCATAACTTCAGCTCAAAGTAATGTATCTTAGAATCAGTCTTAGCTTTATCTGAATCATGTTGAGACTTTTTTTGAATCAAATTTACCTTAAAACTATTAGATTATACCATATGAATTACTTTTGATAATTAGAGGATTCAACCTAATGATTATTTTAGAATTGTTTCCTTGAACTGTTTTAGAAACCATGGGTTCTAGGATATCTATGAATTCATTTATATTTCTAGAAAAAATTGGGATGTTTCCTATAGCTAGGATTGTATTTATTCAAAAATAGATTATCTATAGCTTGAATCCTAGAACCATATCATTTAAAATTAACATTCTCATGTAGTTGGTAAGGAACATCAATGTTTGGGTAGTATTTTTTAATATTTCCAAACATAAACCACTGAAATAATTAATTTCTAAGAATTTTTTCTAGGTTTTACAACCAACTTAATTAACACCTTTCTTTACATTTTTATTCATTAGGGATTAGATTTGATATTTTATCACAACTACTTGGAGTTAATTTCTATTCATGAAACCAATGTTATAGTTTCCTTTATTTACTATCATTTTCCTTGGATTCTTGTTTTGTACTTTAATAGATAAAGTGTTATGAATCTTCCTATGGAATTCATTGGTTTTTTTGTGTAATTTACTCCAATAGATTAGTCAATATAGTTATGACCATAAGGATACAAACCTTCATGGAATGAATCCAAAAGAAAGTGGGAAGGGAGTTGGTGATGAAGAAACTGCCCAAGAAGGTCCCTAAATATAATAGAACAGACCTCCCTGATCCATACTTTGTAAAAATTTGGGGTTTGAGGCATTCTAGGAGGTCAAGGAAACTTAATCCAAAATTTTAAAAAAGTTTCAGTTTCCCTAATTTTAGGTCATGATAGTGACTCACACCGATGACTCGGGATGGTGAGTCGGATTGGTGACTCGTGATAGTGAGTCGCTGAAGGTAGGTCTCTGACAATGAGTCTCTAATAGTAGGCCGAAACATTAACTTGATGTAGTGATTCATGATGGGGAGTCACAATGGTGACTTGTCCCATGGTGACTCATCCAATAGTGAGTCGTCCAACGATGAGTCTTCCAATAGTGACCCATCCACCTGTGGCTCACCAAACGGTGAGTTGACTAATGGTGAACCATCCAATAGTGACTCATCCACTAGTGTCTCACCGAATGGTGGCTCGTCCAATGGTAGGTCACCAGTGGTGGTTCGCAACTGTGACTGGTCCAACAGTAGGTCCCCCAATGGTGAGTCATTTCCAATAGTTCGAAAAAATAAAAAAAATTCTAGTTTCACCCATTTAACATTTACTTTGATGTAAAATGATTTTATTACCATATTTAATTTTTTTTATCCATTTCAAATTGTGTCTATTTTCTAAAAACAGTAATCTTCCCTTGACTTACAAACCATGTGGTCTTGGTCCAAATCTGACTTTAATGTCTTTTAATTACCATTTCTCCCATTGATATAGGATCAGACCTTTCTAATGTTGATACCCTTTCTTCCTTGTATGCTTCCATTTACCCTTGATATCGGATGTCCCTCGTAGCCTTCTTTCCCTAAGGATCCATGCATTTTGATGAACCTTTTTGGATCATGTTTTTCCATATAGTCTATTCCTGCTATGTGTTCTCCCCCTTCTTCAGCACAACCAGGAAGTGCTGATCATCTATTCTTAGAGGTAGGGATTCATTTGTCTCTATTTTATTTGTGTATCTTATAGGGTGGGTGTATGAATGTCTCTCTTATGAATATTTTTTAATTCCAAATAAAGAAAGGTAATCAAATTGATTTAAGATCAATATATGAGGTTGGGAAAAAGTGACTTATGTTCTGCTTTGTTTTCTGTTGATGGTGAGATTATATGGGCTATATACCTACAGAAAATCATGAAATTTAGGGGTATTTGTTTGTGCACTTTTGATGACTTGTAAATGATTGTTTTACATATTCTGTTGGAAGATTACGCGTATATGAAATTTATTAACCACATACACTTAGAAAATAAATGTATTTCCCATGATCAAACTATTTCTATGATATCCTAGGAAGTTAACAATAGGAATTAAGGAATATATGACTTCTTAAATCTGAATATGTTTTGTTTTTTTTGTGTCTTGGTGTGATTGTGAGAAACAATATGTGTTGTGGGGTGGTTCATAAGGCATAATAGAATCTCAAGTTGAGAGATTGATTAATTTCAGAATAGATGGGAAGTGTTGTATAGTAGGTATACAATCATGATGTGAAGTTATGCATTTCTAGGTATATTTGTTAGTTGGGTGTTTTCTTTATTGAGATATTATATTGGGAAGAATAACTTTGAATAATGATGGTGGAAGTGGTTGGTATGGGTAATTCACTCAGAGTTTATCTATGGGTAGCATGCAGAAAGCTTCACCCCATTTCTCACTATCGATGTAAGTTACCTAATATTTGGGTGTTAAATTGAGCATAAATATTAAGTGGGTTAATTTAGGATAGTTCTTCTTCCTCTGTGTGACTTTTTCTATGTGGATTGTTGTGCTATGTTTAATAGTCATCTTGATAGGGATGAAAGGAATAAATTACTTTCTTAAATAAGTATGGAATGGTTTGGGCTAGTTTTTCCAACTGAATAGAAGTAATAAATATGAAAACATGAATGGGTGTTAAACATGGAATAAGTGTGGAGTCACATTAGTTCATCAAGATCTTCTCCTTATGGAATATGTTGTTGTGTTTTGTGATGAATTTTTAGAGGTAACATCAAAAAAGGTATTGTGAGTGATTTTTTGTTTGGAAACCCCTAGGATGGTCTTCAGTGTTTGGTATTATATATGTATACTTTTATTTTCTTGTGATTTCTATATACACCCACCTTTGTTGAGCACTATGTGATGAACACCCCCATCATCATGGGGGGAGGGTGTCTCCCAAACAACCTAGTGAGAGGATGGATAGATGGCCACCCACTCTTACCTACTCCCTCTTCTAGGTGATGATAGCCCAAGACCCTTCAAGCAGTTTGTGGTTAGTGAGGCCTAGGTGGGTGTGGGAAAGTTGTGTTTTCCTAGGTGTCTTCGAGATAAGATGTGTTGTGTTTTCCCATGTGTGTTCAGGATGATATGTGTTGTAATTCCCAAGTGTTTTTGGGATGTGACGTGGTATGTGGCCTAAGTGTATGTGGGAGGGATGTGATGTGGTTTTGAGGCCTAGGTGTGTGCAGGCGGGATGTGATGAGCTTTAATTTCTCAGGTGATGGGACCAACTGTGAGGCCCAAGTGTGTGCGGCCAGGTTGTGACATGGTAATTTCGATAGAGGTGGGAGCACCAGGATGTTTTTCATTAGGGTGTGAGAGCAGATAATCATTGGGAAAGTGGTGTGTGGTACCCTACTATCAATGTGCATCATACTATATTATTTGACTTGATTTGTTTGGTGAGATTTCCTTGGTGAGATTGGGGTGGCTAGTTTACCTTGTTAGATGTTGTTGGGTTCTACTATTTCCTCATAGGAAAATTAGTATTTTTACTCCAATTTTGCATGAGAGACACTGATTTTTCCTAATAAGTATATTTTTATGCTCACCCTACATATATAAAACTACTTTCAGGTTTCAAGAAGGAATGCATGGACCGTAGTGGGCATTACTATCTTGGAATTTGGGATAATTGTTGTGTCACTACTTAGCCTTACATTTGGTATTTACCATGGAGTTTTTATTGCATTTTTAATAGTTTTATTTTAAACATGCATGTGGGATTGATTTTTTGGATTTCTTTTATATATAGTACATGGATTTGTTTTGGGATAGTCCATCTTACCAATCTTATTTTCTTTAAAAAGGGAAATACCTACCATTTTGTGATATTTTATACCCTTGGTGATGGTCTGCACCCTAGGGCCTACTAGAGGCGGGACTCAGGGGTAATTATTTCCCTTTCTTCATTACCAGCTTAGGAGGGGCATCTTTGGAGGGAGGGGGTTGTGAGAGAATGGTATCAGAGGTGATGGTTGAGGGTATGATGGTGTTTGGAGTTAGGCACAATGAGTATTGCATGGGTTGGAAGGGAATCCACATCACATGATCTTGTTATGTGACATAGGATATGGAAGACCAGCTAGGACACATGATTTTATCCCCCATGTGTTCTGATACAAGGACTCTAATCCTACTTAATGACTAATTGAGGCTACAACGTTTACATGGTAGATACCCTAGGAAAGGTACATGCATCATAAAGACTTGTGTTCCTTTTTGAATTGGGTTTCTTGGAGAATTTAAAATAAATAATGGGTTAAATGAGTCTTAAATAAAATTATATACTAATTAAGCTTAAGATTTCCTTGATTTCCTTTTCATCTATGGACATCTGTCATCTTCCACATTTGGCTCGGGTAGTTAAGGCTCAGTAGGGTGATTGTTTTGATCAATGGAGGGTTGATCTAGTGGATGAGGATGATATGTGGCATAAAACATTATGTACTTTCCAGTGGTAGACTCTGGGGAAGTATGAGAGTAGTGTTTTGAACATGGA